>JAVRKA010000022.1:0-2400000 GCA_034508555.1 Venustoraphidia nigricollis | reverse complement strand
TTCATATTTGTAACGTGAGACTAACTATTAGATTAATAGTAATTGTAGGTGGCCGTCGTTTATACAGTATTGATTTTTAATTGTGGTTAATAGCATATACTTTACTATGTACTGTCCACATATCTCAAACTACATTCTTGTGATTAATTTTTTTTTTTTGAAACGGTTAATTAATCCTCTATAACAAGTATTAAATTATATACCGAATGTACCATTTATAACAGAGATTCTCAACCTTTTCCGGACCACCGCCCCCTTTGGAAGAAAAAAAAATTCCAATAGTTGATTTTATATACAATATCTTTTCAAAACTAATTTTGTTTCAAAAAATACACACAAAATTGGAAAAAAAATTGAAACGTATTTTTGAGATTTTGAAGAAAAGTTTTTTAACAAAAACTTTTCGGCACTTCAAATTTCATATCAAAATGGTAAATTAAACTATTTTTTTTTTATTTTCTAAAAAAATTTCTAAAACAAATTTTATTTTCATTAATAACCGTAGGTATTAAAAACATTTTCGATCAAAAAATTTTTTTTGAGTATTCCTTTCTGCCCCCTCCCCATTTTCAAAGTATTCAGTGACTTCTGTTCCCCCATAAAAACCTTTAGAAGTTTAATCAGACAGCAATTCCACTTGTATTTCTGTCTCAACTCAACCGTTGTTAATAAAGTTCCCCTTTGGATGATTTATAATGACATTATAGTAATACAATGTACGCAGCGCGTGTTGTCTGGTAAATTCTAAATATTCTTCCTGGGTATTTCCGGTTCTATAAACGAGGCTAGACAACGTTATTTGCTGCTTTGATCAATTTAAATTTTAGATGTTTACAACAACAAAAAAATGCGAAGTTAACTGACCGAGCGACCGAAGTGAATAAGCTGTTTTTCATCGTTCAGCATTTGGCACTTTTTGGCCACAAATACGATAAAATTCGTGTATCAATATTATTCTAACTAAAGTCATGAAATACTTAGTTTCAACGTTTAGGTTTTGTAATCAAAAGATCTCCCTTCCCCCCGTGAATTAAGAGTAAGTAGGTTTTATCTACTAGTAAATATTTCCTGTATGAAATCAACAAAGGAGCAGAAAACTTTTAGATATGTGCAGTTCTAATTAATACTTTTTCAATAAAACATTTTTAATTTCAAAAAAAAAAAAATAAGCAGCAGAATAAATTTGTCTATTATGTACGTAACGTATACCCGTTAAAAATGTTCACTTTTCCTTTATTGAGGAAATTTCCTTATTCTCACCACTGACTATTTTTGTATACCATACTATATTATCGATTTTACCTGTCACACCACATTGTGGCGTGACTTTTCTAAGTTCCCTACAGTGGCGTATCTTAAAAAAATGATTTGTTCGTACCTATAGCTAATGTGACCATTTATCCCGTATTTAATGAAAAATTTCATATTTCCCATAACTCTTTGAAGCCTAAAATTGTCTAATCTGATTTTATATAAATATTAGGAATCACCGTGTCACTTTATTAAGTAGGTATAATTTCATTTGGAAAAGATACAAAACTATTTAATGAATCGAGCGACATTTTTTATCGTTTTCAAATTTACAGTACTTATAAAAAAAGACACGCTGTTTCCAAAAATCTAAAGGAACTTCTGTCTGTTGTTTAGTTTAGACGTTATAGACGTTCAAAGAGTCTATCGAGTAATCAGATATGTTACCGAATAACGAATGTCTAATTTATGAATAACGGGTAATAGGTACTTCAATATAGGTCAATAATTAATTCATCGATACTATACTAATTCTAAACTTACAAAATATCAAAGTCTGGATACCCGAGTAAGAGTCGTCATTCTTAGTCTTCATGTACAAATAAATAGACATGCCAAAAGATTTTTATTATTAGATCTTATTTTCGCGCGAAATACTGATTAAATTTTATTTCAAGTTCCAGTAAAGGTAAACAACGGCTTTTTCCTAACGGTTTTAGAACTTAATATAGGATAAAAGAATTATCTTTAAAACAATAATCATTTAATGCTGCGCGATTGATATTAGCTTTAATGTGAAATTTTGATTAAATAAGCGAATTAAAATAATATAGCAAAAAACTATTTAATACAATATAAAATAGTATGTAGTAAAAATGTCAAACTTCTAGGCAAAGGTGTTCTTTTTAATACAGATTTAATAACATCCGTGATACTCATATTTAAAGAAATATACAAAAAATTTAATTTAGAAATTAAATAAATAATAAAACTTACATTGTAGATTTGTTTGTGCCTTATAGATGAGACAATTTTTATGACATAAAGTTGCCAGTTTGTAACACTATATCACAAAAATATAACAATTAAAATATAGAATGTATTTAACAAGTATACAGTTAAAATATTTTTGTTTTATTTTGAATTTTTAAAATACTGGAATGTGCCGTATTTAAGAATTATACGTAGATATGTATTATATAAATAATTATGGTATGTATTAAACAATTTAACCGTTGTAATGATTTAAAATTAATAATATTTTATTTGTCCGTCGTTTTTATTTCGCTTATTATTAAGTTTAAAATAATCAGTTGTCACGCAATTTTAAAGCAGTTTAAGTTCGAGTATATAAAGCACTTATAAATTAGAATTCAAATGATATAGTTATCAAAACATTGCCAATCACTAAAGAGCACAATCAGTCAGTGGATTCAGTAAGTACATATTGAACAATCAACTTTAATATCAGTTTTATAATTTGAATTGGTTGGATTTAACGAAAGAAACTTCCAAGCAAAGCACCGAACCGATGATCACTGACCAACGCCAGTAAGCGAGCACTAAATAGTGACCGGTACAAGACAATCTCCCTGACTATGTTCGTAGTACAACACGTGTGAGGTACGGTACATCGAAGCCTTGACCGAAGTTGCGCACCGCATTTTACGTTCGTAGATCATCAATAAGTAGTAATTGCAAATCTATTTTCAAGATAATTTTGCATTTTTGGGTTCAACCAAATGTATTCTATGCAGTATCTAATTAACAAACACTGCTATCATGGGCGTACCCGACGAAGAGGGGGGTCCTGAACACAAAGGATAAGAAATCAATTAAATCGGTTAACCCCTTTGAGTTGTCAAGGCTGAAGGTAGATAAAAAACGATACTGGTATTTGAAAAAAAAAAACTACTGAACCGATTTAATTGAAAATTTTATGAGATCATTACGTCATCTTCCTGGATACGATGGCGTCGAAATTATTCAATGAAGACTCGACAGCGCCGGCCCTGGAGTAGAGCGGTCGCTCTAGGCGCCAGGTGGCAAGGGGCGCCAAAAAGCCATATGCGAAAAACAATTTCCAGCGCAAAATAAAATTTAGATTGAAATTAACACCGAATACTAATTTAATTATATAGCGGTAGGAACTTTCTGAATGTTAAAGAAGCCGAAGTATACTAATTAATTAAAGCTACTTAATTTAATTTAAATTCAACAAGTGTTGATGTTTGCAATAAAAGTTGATTTTTGAAAATTTGGGACTTATTATTTTTTAACATAAAACCACAGTACAATTAACGTGAAGTGAAAGCGTCGACCAAAGGGCGCTAAAAGACAATCTCGTTCTACCCTGATCAAGGGCTAGCGTCGGCGCTGCTTACTAAGAATCGAATTCTAGATAGTTGAAATTTGGAAAATAAGTTAAAGGTTTATTTTATAACGTAAGCATCCGCTAAGAAAGGATATTTGGAAATTTCGTCTTTAAGGGGGGGAAATGGGAGGTGAAAGTTTGTATGGACGAAATATCGGTAGGAACTTGAAAATTACAATTGTAGCTACTCATTATAAATAAATAAGGACGTGTTTTAGGGTTTTTGGATTTCATATTTTAAGTGGGGGGAATTTGTATGGGAATATTTTTTTTTGAGACAGAGCATATCTAAGCAAGTTTCACTGGACAGTACTACAGCTCGAGAGCCACATAGGTGTATTACAATAAATATGACAAAGGGGCAAGGATAATAAAAAAATTGCCACAATAAAACTCCCGTTACTACACAGTACTCACTAGGCAGCACAAACGCGTCACTATGCGGCACCAATGTCGCCTACTTAAAAGAAGCTTCCAAACCAAAAGAAATAAACAAATTTTCGTCGACCTTCTGAATTCAGCGGTTCTTACTGAATAGAAAAAAACCAAATTCAATGAGCATACCCGTATACTATTTGTTATTAAATTATTACCTACGAATGGAGCTCAAGAACTTTAGTGGCGAAAGATAACGCAAGCCTCACAAAATGCATCTGAAAAATTGAAAATGGGGGAGCTATTGTAAAGTTGGATCCCCCCAGGGAAAACTAAAAAAACTTCTGACCCGTAAAGGCGTAAACATTGACGCCCACTAGTAGACATACCATTTCCATATTTCGTTGTAGTTGTTGTTCGGTTAGGGAATAGATTATGTGTTCTACTAGTCTAACAGCGAAGAAGATTAGCCCACACATAAGAGAAGAATAGAGCCTAATTTGTTTCTACTGGTCTGAGAGAGTTAGAGAATATCCACAGATTCTCCTTTTTATTCCGCTAGGGCATGTCCAGAAGTGTACGTCGATGGGTGCAAGTAACGAAAAAATCGGTGTACGGTGGTGCAATACTGATATAACTAAGTCATCATAAGCAATTATCAAAATATTTCATGAAGCACAACTATATTTTAAACAAAACGAAACCACTTGCGATTACTGTTCAAAACATTTTTTTATTTACAAAACGTTTCGACCAAATTTTGGTCCTTTTCAATTTATTAAAATATAAAATAAATAAATTAAAATTATTTTATATTTTAATAAATTGATAAGGACCAAAATTTGGTCGAAACGTTTTGTAAATAAAAAAATGTTTTGAACAGTAATCGCAAGTGGTTTCGTTTTGTTTAATATTCTATTACTGTTGGTAGAGTCAATATTATTAACAACTATATTTTGTTCTCTTTCTAATAAAATAAAAAAAATCACGGTTCTTGCTAAATACCAAGATACTTTATGCAAAATTTTGATCACCAGTATTTTGCAAAATGATAACCGAACACTCGATCCCGACGATCATGATTCTGTCTCATGGACGATTTTGTAGTAAAACACCATGACCGTGATGGCACTACAACCATGACTAAAGGAATAATCTGTAAAATTTGAGCCACAGCTATGATTGGATAGATGTCAGCATCAATAAGTACTTAAGTCATTATCCCCCCTATATTTTACATGCTTTACTCCATAGATATAGTATGTCTATGCTTTACTCATTCCTCGTTTGCTCTGTTCTTTAACTCAATCAACTATCACCAAGTACAACAGATGGAAGCACACACATGTTGACATTAATAATTGTGTGAGTACAGTAAAATTCTCCTGTTTATCCGGCCTTCGATCAACCGAGCCACCGCGTTATCCGAGACAACGGACTGATCGGAGCACGCCGCATTAATTTGGGTGTATGCTCAGATAATACGGAAAAATCAGGTAAAACGGATGAAGGCGCTATGCTGATGCTGTACGCCCGTAGTATTTTGCAATTGCTACTTTGTTTCTTATACCATATGCACACGTTTAAATTTGCTAAGTTCGTTAGATTTTCACTTTTATATACTTTTGTGATTAAATTTCATTCTATCATTTCAACTACATAAAAATCAATTAAAATTTTTGAATTTCTTCCGTGTTATCCGAGTTTTCGTTTATCCGAGGTACCCCTCCCCACATTACCATGGATAAATTTAGATTTTACTGTATATCACACGCCTGTGTAATTTTCACTGAATACGGCAAAATTTAAAATTTATCAATACAATAAAGATTCAAAATTTTCTTAGATGTGGTGCTGAAAAAGTAGCACTATAAAATTGTAATAATAGCAAGATTTGCTTTTTTAGCTTTATATCGAAAAGATTCTTGATTTAGTTCTAAAAAACAGTATTATTGGCTGTTCAGTGGGAATGTACTTTGTTATTGAAGTTAGCAGAGGTTGAATAAATAAAAGCCATTTCAGTTATAATATACGAATTCTTATTTTTTTCACATGTCACAAATTTGGTTTAAAAAGCGTCATTAACTGGGACTGACAACACCCTCTTTACTGTGCAATTATTATGATTTAGGTTATTTCTAAATGCTAGATATAAATTAATGAATTTGTTTCGTTTATTGTAAAATTCATTTAAAACAAAAATGGTCACTTCACTCGTAAAATTTTCATTACACGTTATATTTTTTTAAAACTGTAATTAAAATGTCAAACATTTAATAAGTAATTATTCTGTTCTCCACGAAAGTCACGGAGTCATTCTTTTGGGATCAATATAACGTTATGCAATAATCACACAGTAATAGAAACAAATGAATACGTTTTTATCAAGAACGCATTAAACATGACAAAAAAATACACAAAAACCTATGTAATATATTGTCAACACTTTCAGTATTAAAATACAAGTCAGTAAACAATGTCTTTTCAATAAAGTATGTCAAATTTATTAGAAAATTAAAAAAAAAAGAATAAATAAATAGAACGCTTAAATGTATTTAATAAATAAATTTAACATCATTTAAAAGCATAAAATATAACAAAAGTAAAATATAGAAACTATAACATGTAAAAAATAGTATACTGTGATATATAGAAAATCAGCTAAGAAAAAAACTCAGTTCATGATTGATACAAAATAACAAAACTAAAATCTATTTTAAAAGTTTAAATATGCATAAAAAACAATTTCGTTTTTATACAAAACAAGTCAAGTAAAGGCAAACTTGCATTTGATTAACTGAATACTTTGTGTGACAACATATTTTACAAAAACACATGTATAAATTTTAACATCAATTTTGGTCACTGGAAGATGTATTAATTTTTAAAAAAATCGCCGTAACTATTTCGCGAAAGAAGTTTTTTGCTAGCGGCATCCGTTCAAGTGCGCGCTATTCAGTATTCAGGGCTGGACTTATTCATCAAATACATTTTCAGTACACCGAAATGCGCTAATGAAATTCAGTTTTTCAAAGTTGAACTGGCCATGCTGGAACAGTCGAGGTGTTAACTGTTAAAATTGTTTAACCATCATAAAATATAATAAAGTCAAGAACATATTTACGCGACAGCGTTGGCGACCAAACTCGTCTTTGTGAATTCTATAATCGACAAATGTGCCTTACTGGACCGAATGGCATTAAAAAAGGAACTCTCATACGCTGCAATCACTAATATTTCGCAGGTTTGAAAGTATTCTCACTCCAGCCCTGGTGGGTGATTCATTTGTTTACAACAGTTGAATTTGCAATTCCATGTAAGTTTTGTAAGCCAGTTTGCCAGATCACGCTTCTTCACTTCAGAATAAAATTATACCAGACAAAATACGTATCCTAGCACCGCTTTAAAAACAAAACGTTTTTCCACTGTTGTCACATATTACACACTCAACAAAAAAAGTGTTTTGTTTTGAACGGAAAACTAGATTAAAATTTCGAATAGTCTGACCACAAACTAACTTCGAAGGAATAAAACGCCTTGTCTTACAACATTAATATCAGTATTAGAATTAATCAACCATAAAAAAGGTTTTGAAACCATTTTACGTAGTAATAGGTTATTAAGAGCAATTAAGGCAGCGTCGTTTCATTCGATCTGGTTACAACATTGCGCATCATCAATTAGTTTCACAGAACAATAATCTGGCACCCATATTTTCCAAATGATATCAACATAGATAAAAATTACGCAAATCAAAATAATTCTTCCAATGACAAAGCCCCATAACTATTATGTACAAATATTTCACGCAACTTTCATAATACACTATATACATTTATTTATCCTAAAGACAAAATAGTTGAATGCTAGAACAATGTTGACATTGATAATAATAATAATAATATAATACTTCTGAACATTTCTCACAATTCCTTTACAAGTTGTTCTAAGACAATAGTTGTGTTCGCTGGTCTCTTCTTTTTTAAAGATGTCTATCAAAATTATGGACGCGCATACAATCTACTTTTATAGACTGCATGCGCACCTCCCATCATTTTAACGGAAATCTGCAAAAAGAACTGACAAAGTGCACAGCCAACTTTGCACGTAAAAACCGCTTTTACTTTTTTCATTATTTATTTTAAGGCCACCGTCTGCCAGGATTATCTTACCATTGTACCAATTCATATTTTCAATTTATACTAGTTTTAATATTAAATTGAAAACCCAATTAATACTTTCACCAGTTCTCAGTCAGAAACCTAGAAACGGCGTGTGTAACGGGCAATCGTTGGAAACGCCATATAAATAACAACATCTCTATGAGATCTTCTATTTAAAATTTTGGTTCTATGATTTTTATATTTGGTTAGATGTAATACAAAATTTAAATGCAGTCAACACTGTTACCTAGAGGGACTAATTTTTAGGATCAGAACACTTCGTATTTACACTGTGGCTGTTAAAAAAATGCTTATTTTGTGAATATGTTTTGTTGGAAAATTATAGCGTAGTAATACTGTTATTTTAGCAAAAGACCTCGAAGAAAATTTTAACACGTACATTTTTATCACAATAACTCCAATTTACGCCTTAAAAAACAACAGTGTCCCTAGTCCAATCCTGACACGTACATCAACATTTCGCATATTTTCACGTGAGAAAAAACACTGCAACCAAGTTCCAAAGAATAAGCGGCTTCGGGTGCGGTCAAAAATGGCACTTTCGGCAAAATAGGTGCCTTCGATTAAAAACAAATCATTTGTTTTGACAAAGTACAAGGTTCATTTAATGTCTACTGGTTACGTACGGTAGATGTCAAATATGATATTTTTTTACTTCACTTTAGTATTACTTTGGATTACATATTTATTTCACAAAAATATATGTGTATTTTGGCACATGAAATAAAATATGATTTGTTAAAAATAAACGCATTGAATTAAAAGTTCATTATTCTTTTTTTTTTATTAACTTTATATAATTCCAACAAGTTTGGCTGAAGTTGGCATGTTTTCAGTTAACTTAAAAGTGGAAAAAGATATGTCCGGCGCTGGACATAGTTTAAAATTTAAACTAAAACAGTACAAACGGGCATGAATTAATTAATACATATTTAAATACTGATAATCACGGGATTTTTATTTTCACTAATACAGTTTTTTTAAATCGTAAACCCAACTATATTTTGAGAAACTGTCAATTTATAAATACAAAATGTTACCGAATTATATTTAATTAATTTTTTTTCATTGTTGTAGCATTGACTATCGTCTTTTTTGTTGATCGCAGGACGCTACACATTTTATATTTATCAAAATGTGAAAAAAAACAACAAACTATTTAACATTCTTCTACTAATGAAGAAAAAACAGTATTAAAAATATATATATATATAATGTTATTTTTTTCATCGATTATTTTTTGGTATTCTTCCATACACATAACTTAAAACAGTCGAACACATGGTTAATTCATTTATACATTTTCAAATTATTTAATATTAGCAATTTTTCACAACTTTTGTTGGAATCTGAGAAACGTTTAACATTCAATTTAATAGATTACATCAAAGAAAAAAAGTGCGTCAAATTTCAATTTGTTTCATTGCTAATAATAAATACTTGTTTCGTGTTTTACGAACCTGTTCTAGAATTGTAATCAGCCAATAATTTACCATACGTACAAACATAACAATTAAAATAGGGCTAGTTTGTAACAATTGAATGATTACAATTCAAACTTACATTAAATTGGGTAACTTATTTTTATTTCAATGGAATAATTTATTTAGATAGTTCATTATATTACTCTTGTTGTCCACGCCGTTTTTATTTGAGGTTTGTGAAATTTACGTTAATAGGGTGATAGAATTATTTGCATAAAGTAGCTATTAAATTATTTATTTTATTGACATCATGTGATTTGATATTAGAATTAAGATCAGTGCTGGCAGACGGCTAAAAATTCAAAATTTCAATTTGAAATAAGCTACCTATCAACACTAAAACCATAACAAAAAGAAACATGAACTGGAATTATGAATATTTTTTATGAAATATTTCTTTGAAAAGAAAAATTGCCGAACATATATTAACTTTAAAAACGTGGAATAATATGGTCCCTATATATATATATATATTTATATATATCATATTATACAATTTTTGAAAACACCACTTTATAGATTATAGATGCTCGACAATCGAGGTCGTTAGTTCCATAATTTCGTTATATATTATGTCAATGGAGCTGTTAGGTATATTTATCGCAGAACTGCTATTTGCTAAAAAAAAATACGCCAGTCGCTAATAGTGTTTAGTGTAAACATACGATTATAACGATCTCCGCAGACAGCGAACTACCATTTTTAACAAACTAAATTTTAAATTATATTTATATATATATACCTATTAACAATTATGTATTTATAATTATTTTTGTTCTGTTCAACTGGTCGTAGATTTTTGATAAATATTCCGCTGTTTCCTCTGGTACAGTAAAGTAAAATTATCCCGTATTGGGAACTTTGGATCTGTACGAGGTCTACTGTACTGTCGCGAACTCAATATAATTTACGAGTTTTTTCAGTGTCAATTGATAGGCAAATCTTAATATCAGAATTAAAAGAAAAACTTGTCATGCATCGAAATTATTTAAACGATGAACAAAAAAGAAGATTTTTTTGAAGATTGGAGGAAGAAATTAGTTAGTATCAAATATAAAATCTTATTATGTTTTACTTGAATAATATTAAGTAATTTAAACTGTGAAACAAACAATTACGTTTTTAAGATGGAACCCTACAAACCGATACATTACTATCGAAATCCAAACTACAATTATGTGAAATTAAAAAAAAAATGGTAGTTAGATAAATAAAAGTGTATTTCAAACGGGACTAGCATTATGAGAACTATCCACAAAATATGCAATTGAGTAAATTCAAAATTTTCTCATTTTCTTCTACAAATTTGTATGTTATTCTAGCAGTTTTACAACCTGTTTTAATTCCACTTTTTCTGGAAAATGTATCGATCGTTTGTCCGCATTTTCTCCATTTGCTTATAGTTTTTTGTTTTGGTTTATATTTGTTTTTTTGAACGAAAAGTGTACAATTAGTTTTATTACATTTAAATTCGAAAATAGTAGTCTTAACCTACATTTTATACATAAATTTTTAAAATATTTGATTTTAAGGTAAACCAATATTTATATAAGTATTTATGTATAAAAGAACGAAAATAACAATTAATTTGTACGCATTTATCATATACTATATGTGTTCACATGATAGATGTACACCAATGATAATATTTTGGAGCTGAAAAGATCGCATGAACATAATATTTAATTAAAATTTATACCGGTGGTGACCGCATTTGCCAATCACAGAACTTTAAAGTCAAAGTTTTGATATTTCTAGCTTCGTTAATTATTTTAGGACAAAATCTTCAAAAAAAGTTTTAGGGTGTTAAACTCTGCAATGCAACAGCAGAAATTAGATATGAAAAGGTCGAAAATTGCCTCAGAAACTTGATCTTAAATAATATGATCGTTTTTATTAACACGTTAAATTGCTTAGCAAGGTTATATTTGCATCATTAAAAAAAAACGATATTTATGGGCTGACACACTGATCTCACGCGGCACCTCAGAAAAGCCAATTTTGCGGTTTGCGATCCCAATGTGTGTCACTTCAGATTACTGTACAATTAGGTATACACATTCATTATTGCGTCAATTTTTGTTTTAGTTTTTTTATGTATTTAATAATTATATATCAAAAATTGATTTATGAAATCTTGATTGAAAATTAAATCAATTTTGACGATCAGAGATTCCGCTAGTAAAAGGTCGAGAAAACAATACCTCAGCAAACTAAAATCTATTTTACAATTTGTAGCTATTTCACTTTGAATAAAAGACCAACATATATGTTTGTCTGTGTTACATAAAACTATATTTTTTCTCCTTATACTGTTTCTTTGGAAGTGAATATAAGAGAAAAACAAGGACGGCGTTCATTATTAAAACCTAGGACACTAAAAAGCTAAATCCGGCGTTATTTGGGACGAATGTAGTCGTATGAAGTTGGTCTCGCGTACACACGCCGCGCCGGGCTCATTTCAGTGTCTATAGTTCAATTACAAACCTACCACCTAACGTTATTCCTCGGCCAGCTTCAGCCTCGACTGAACACTCGTAACGCAGCTGAACACAGTTCAGTTCTGTAGCACGACTTCAAAGTGCAGTACAAATGCGCTGTGTGTAGTTACTGTCACTGCGTCTGTGCTCTATGCAGTCGACAAAGTTCGGAGGCCGAGGAATGATGGTTGCTCGACTACACGTTTCACTGCTTGTAGTTCAATGCATTTGCGGAGCTCAGTGCGGTTTCACCGCCACGAGGTAGTAGTCAACGAAGAAGTTCATATAGGTCTCGCACGGCATATAGTGCCGTTTTTGTTGCGAGACCGTCTTAGTCTCATACGATAGGCAACGTGTTAATCAGAATAATTTATATTTCGTCAGTTTAATGCCATCTATTTATTAATAGACAATTTTAAAATTGAAGCGAAAAATATTAATACTATTTATTTAATACAATAATATTAACGACAGATAAAACGTCATCATTTTATTTCATGACTATATCTACCTGTCTGACATAATGTTCAATATTTTCATTTCTAATTTCTGTGTTGAAAAGCATTCAAATGTGCATACATTTTAATGCAGAATTTTATGCTCTAAACATTTTATTTGAAGATATTCCGCCTAAAATAATTAGGGATGCAAGTAATCACAAAAGTTTGATTTTACGTATTAAAGTTCTATAATTGACAAGCACGATCGCCACCCTGTATAGATGTTAACAGCGATCAATTATTCAATTTACCATATTTTAATTATTGAATACTGCAACAAATAATTAGCCGTGACACTTATAATTTTAATATTAAATCACAGATCCATTTTATTATATCTGAATACAGTCGAGCTCGGTTATAACGTCATCAAGGGGGGGCGTGTTTTTGACGCTATTCGTGGAGCCAGAATAAAATACAATTTAATTTTTAGAAAAGGAAAAATCAGGTAATATTTTTTTGTGAAAAAATAGTTTAGAAGTTGTTACTTAGTGTTTTCGTCAGATTTATCTACATAGGTAATATAAAAAAAAATTAACAAACAATTATGAGCACATTTAAATTGTATACATAATACGAAATAAATATATACCCACAAAACACCAAACCGTATCGAAAAACTCTCGACGTACGTTTCGCCAACCAAGTTGGCATCAACTTGGTTGGCGAAACGTACGTCGAGAGTTTTTCGATACGGTTTGGTGTTTTGTGGGTATATATTTATTTCGTATTTTCACACCAAAGGTTCCATCACTCTTCTTGTATACATAATACGAAAATTCTGTGAAATAGTAGGTAAAGAAAATATAGGTAAATGACCTACTAGTTAACAGAAAAGGATCAAACTAATAAAATGTGTAAATAATTTATACCTACTGTTATCTATTGAAAATTATTGGTGTCAGAAATATATTTATAAAACCGAATTCTATGTCGTTAAAAGAGGGTTTTTCTAAATGTGTATGTAAGTAATAAATTGTCGGCAATTTCGAAAATATGGCGCTAAAACATGGTTGACGCTATACCCGATGACTTTGTAAACAAGTTGGACTGTATACTAAATACTGATACTATGAATGCATTTACCTCTGAGCGATATGAACAAATAAACTGTAAATAAACGATAATACACTTACATTTTTCTTATTGGTCACTAATTATCGTTTCTTCTGATTTAACATCACCAATTGCTGCCATGGCTTTCGTAAGTACTGTAGCATCTTTGAGTGATAAAACTTGTAGAACCTGAGGTTCGGATCCATTTCCTTGAATCATCATTTGATGCGTTATACCAGGTGTAACAGTTAATGTTTCCATTGTTTCATTGCCGCTCGAAGGTTCAACCTTTAATAGAAACAGCACATTTCACTTATTTCGAACAAATTCATAAAACTGACTAAAACAGCTCCGCTAATCTTCAATAATTTATTATCAAAAACGTTGAGTCTGTTTCATTGCCAGGCAAAAAACTAAGAAGAAATGCAAAACTGATTTGATAATTTCTTGTACTAACCTTAGGAACTTGAACCATAGGAGTAACGCAAACTGTTCCATCACTTGTAGTGTGAAGTTGTTGAATATTCGCTACCATCGTTTGATACATAGACGCTGATACAGGAACTGTTATGACACCACTCACCGATACAGGATACCCTAATTAATTAATTGTAACTGTTAGAATGTATTAATAAAGATAATTTTCCTATTCAAACTAATTTACATACCGTGCCCATCTTCGCTTGTAAGAATAAGTTGTCCATCTTGATTAAGAGTTGCTTCTGTCACTGTGTTTAAATCCACCACTTCTGCTTGGGTTGAAACTTCAGTGAGAGCGTGAACAGAATTTCCATCCCCTTGAGGAATCTGAATTTAAATTAAGTATATAAGTGAAGGAAATCGCTTAAATTACAAATGTATTTTATCCCGTTTTCACATGGGATTTGGGAATGATAAGAAACATAAGGTCGGTTTAAATGAGGGAAAAAGTTATTGTTTCAAGAACCAATTCAATTGTTTCTACAATGTTCAATTGTACGGGAATATCGTAAAATACAAAATTTTGAAGTCAGCATAAATAAAATTATAAATAAATAGCATCTTCCTAAATAGTTGACTTTCACATTTGAAGTCAACAATTGAATATTATAGAAATAAAACCGGCAGTTTTGAATTAGTTCTATAGAACAATACTTTTTTATGTTTAACCGACCTTGTATATTTTTTCATTTCCAAAATCCTCATGTTGTTCAAACGAAAATGGACTATATTGTATATATTTGGTCATTTTCATTTTTTTTACCGTGGCTAATCCTTGTACTTGTGCTGTAGTTCCATCAGGTAATGTAATAATTGGATTGTTTGGATCCACTTGTAAAATGCTTATTGTACCATCCGGATTTGTAATAGTTTGTAATACAGCTGGATATGTTCCTGTACCCATCTGTCGACAAAATTGCTAGTGTTAATTATCACTGAAATGACACAATCTGTTTGGTCAAAAAGTATGTTTATTTAGTTCACAAGAGATTCTGTATTTTAAAGTGTAATAAAATGTAATTTAATCTTAAACGTTTACATAAACAATATACTATAGTGGTGTTAGAAATGATCATACTTCAAATAAAAAACGCAACAATGGAAAAGTGACCAAACAGATTGTGAACAAGTTTTTAAAAATAATTTTGTCAGTCTTTGTGACATGCAAATGCATGAGCGAAATTCAATAAAGCTACAACTAGAATAAAATAAATCAGAACAAGCCAGCACTCATAAACACAAAAAAGAAAATACACAAAAAGATGTTATGGCAATAAAATAAAAAAATTACACAATACATATAAAAACAAAAAAAATCTTTTCATAACTAGAAGAGAAAAATTAAATATTCGTTCTTATTTTTTTTTTCTTAATAACCAAATTCATAAATCCGTAAGTCTTAAAACAAAGAATATTACAATTATCAGAATGATAATTACTTTTTGATATTAAATTTATATATCAATATTTTAAAATGCACTCAACATTCTTCCATTATAATAGCATTTTTTTTAAATTTACATTATTTCGTAAAGGAACCCCCAAACCATCAATATTTAAAAAGTCTGAGAACAAGTATTGAAGGGTTAAATTAGAATAACAGCTTAACACAAATATGCACAAATAAATCGCCTGATTCCATAATTAAAAATCATCTGCATTAAGTCCCCCTTAATTGTTAAACTAAAATCGTTTTTAAATGATGATATACTTTAAGAATAAATGGCTGAAATTATCAAACAATTAGGAAACTAATAAAAAAGTAAAAAATAAACAAAATTAATTTCAATAATCACTACTAAAATACAATAAAAGAAAATAAAATTAAAAAAAAACTATGTGCATGTAGAGCAAGGGTTACCATAAAAAACAATTTTAACCAGTTACTAGTTATTATGCGCTTTAGACACAAAGATAATTTAAATTCAGAAAATATCACAGCAATGATAGAAAAAAAATATTTTCAGACTTATTGATCATTATTACTAACAACAAATGTTTTATAAAGAAAGAAATTGATTTGTTCGATTGCAACCGATTTCTTTATGGCAGTATGTTAATAAATAATGTGGAACCCTTGTATCACACAAAACAAAACAAATGCAGGTATAATATGTAGGCTGTGGGTAAAATAGAGTACTCTGGTACAGTACACAACAACGCACAACATCTATGTGTATTGGTCGAGTGCAAATTAACAAGGCTACCAACATCGACATCAGCATTATAGGCGGCTGGTTCGAGGCAAACCTGCGCCGTCGATGTACCAATTGAACCAGGGGAGGCTGCTATTATTTGAGGAGAGCCACTAGCTTGTATCTGTATTTTATGCGTAGCAGTTGAGCCACTATTGTTGACATTCGATGATGAAGTATGCATCTTTAATACTCCTACAGTAGTACTACTGACATTTGCGTTTGCTGTTGCTAATGCATTGGCTTTTTCATCTTCCTCGGAGAAAGCAGGCAATAAATCTTCTCGACCATGATACTTATAGCAATTGATTACAATTTCTCTCAAAGCATGGGTCCATGAGATCTGCAAATAAAGACACATTAACACTATTATTAAATAGATTTAAATTTTTTACAAAATAAAATCAAAATGATACCGATACCTTCTGTTTTTCGTCTTCCGATCGTGCATCCATTCTCACGTTTGCCCAAGGAAGATCTTTGGGCCACCATGGAGGTCGGGTTGATTCTCTGCCCCAACCCGGTTTTCCACGACCTAATATTAAAAATATTTAAAATGAGGCAAAAATAATTAATTTTTTCGTGATTAGCTGACATTTGTAGGAGCAACTATGTATCAAAGATAAAAAAATTAAATATTTTGTCACCTGTTGAATATTTTAACATAAGCGGAATGAATGCTCTCAATTGTGCTTGAGTCATCTTCTCAACTGGCGTTGGAATTCCATCTATAATCAACGGAGGAAGTTCAAAAAGTGATGGATCATCTTGAACCGGAGGTGGTGCTTGTTGAGCCAGTGCACTCTCCAGTTCCTCCATAATCATTGTCCTTAAATTCTTAACGACATCTTCTAGCGGTTTCGCACCAAACACTTTATAACTAGTATTTGGTTTTCCCGGTGTCGCCACTAAAACAACCGCTTGCTGACCAACCCTTGTAGCAAATTCGTCTATAGTTTGCTGTAGAAGAACAAATAAATAAATTTGCCTATCAATGGAATTAATTTACCGGGTCTAGAGAATTATTAAAATACATACTCTCAATTTTCTTAATAATCGGTTTTGTTGTCTTTTTCTTATTGATGGATTAGTTTCGAACGAGTGAGGTCTTTTCCGTTTCTTTGCCGAAACTATGGCAGCTGCAGCGGCAACGCCTACTGGTCCGGCTGCTGCCAATTGTGCCGTAACCTCATCACCCATTGCAGCTGCCATAAGATCGTCCCCATTCTCATAAACAGAACTAGGTGATGAGGGACAACCATCGTCATCCTCATCCGAAGCCCCTGTTAGGCCTCCTCCTCCGCCTGGTGAGCTCGGAGTGCCCACCACCATGGCGATCTGTTCTCCTGCACTATTTGTCATTATGGTAACCATTTAAATTGCAATTCTAACAACTCGAAACCTGGAAATTCCAAAAAACTCACAGTAAGTATCGTGTATATAATAACTACTGAATATTTTTTAATATCACAGAAACAATATCTTCAAAATTACTAAATATAATTACCAGAAAAAAAGGTAATATACTATATTACTTGGAAATCCACACAGTTTTGTAAATTCTTCACTTTAGTTCATACTTTATATACACATAATAGTTAATATATCTTGAATTTATATATTTATATATAAAATGTTTCCTTATAAAAATGTACTTCAATACTTTTTCTTTCAGCAGGTAATATTCTTATTTTTTTATTTGTAAACGCGTTAACTTATTTTTGTTCATTACGCGTTAATGAAAGTGAAAACATTATATTATCTTGTGTCAATTTAAAAAAAATATAATTTCTCGTTTTATTCTTTTACATCTTCTTCTAAATTTTAGATCAATTAGGGTCACTTTCTGCAAAAATTCAATTCGCGTTAGTTTTTTATATATGAGATAGGAGAATTACTCAAATAAAATGCATGCATTGTCAGTAATTTACATAATTATCTGCATTTTAAAGGCGAATGAGACGAATCTAATTAGATAACTATCTAGATACATTACATAAGTAGACTTAGTCGAAACAGCAATATTTAGCTAATTGCGAGTTTTTTAAATTTATTTAAAAACTAAAATGTGGGTACAGAATATAAAAAAATGTTCAATGTAATGTATCAATATATTTGACGCAACATCTTTTTTCTCATAAAGGTGCATTGGGCAGCGTAAATTAATCCTAGAGGAAGCATTATTTATATTTAACTAGGCTTTATACAGTCCCAAATAAAATATTTATTAAATAACATTCAATATACGTATTATCTACATAATGTACATGTATTCCGTGTATATTACAGGCGTAATCTATAAAAATACCTATATAATAATTTTCACATTTTCGAAAGATATATAAAGTAGAATATTATCAAAAAACGCGATTAATATGACGATTATCAAAAATAGATAAAGTTGCGTTGAAAGCTGCCATCAAATTAAACATTTCAAAATACGATGGCCTTTATTATGCCGTATTAAGTACAATAAAACTCCAGGGTGCATTTGAACAATACGTCTTATATTGATACGCGAGTTTGGTAAGTGTCGTACTGAAAAATATAATTGAAAAAGGATAATGATGTAAACAGTGAATAAGAAAATCAATAATTCGACAATGCTTTGCACCCCTTTTGTAACATACATCGACCAATAGAATGTACTAGTTTCGCATTTTGATGTCTAGCATTGAATTTCTCTAATACTGCCATCAAACTATAATTTAGAGCCACAAACTCAAAATCGCCACACTGTTATCTTTTTAAATAAAGCATTTGACAGGTAAACAAGGAAATAAGCCTTGGAAAATTGATATTGGCACTCGGTGTTCATGGTATTATGGCTTCCTTGACAGAATGTGGCGAGAGTGGAAACGTAACCGGGTGCATTTCAAAGTACTGCACCTGCGTCGCCGTTGACCCTACGACGACGTCGCCATAAAATAATTAGAAGAATAATTGTTGTAACGATGTCCAAGAAACGCGCGTTTCCCTACTACCAAGCATGAGCAGGCCCAGTTAAAATTCAGAGAGTACGACTGCGTACGCACCTGCGTGCACCGAAGAATAACATTTCAACAACAAAACATGTCTCACACTTTTGTATTCATATTTAATGTCCTTAGAACACAAAAATCACTGCGCGAATATCTGACGAAAGCATAAAACCGAGCAAGCATTTATTATCACAAGGAGCTAAGTACTCCAGTCGACATCCATGAATATCGATCGCGACGGTAGCGCATCATAGGAAATGGCTAATATCATTTTGGGATCCGCCATTTTATGCGAGTCTGCGCGTACCATTCATTATAAATACAAAAATATTTTACCGTAGCACCGAATCACCCGCCAAATCTCACTGCACATGGGCACTAAATTTTAACGCACTATAAATATGAATTTATTTGTGAAACTTACCATGAAAACTCTTTCAAAAATACCTAGCAGAAGCACAATGTGCTACTTTTAAGTGTTCTTGAGAAACAATCATAGTACAAGTCGTTTTCGGCTCGGATAAGGGGACGAATCTATAGGAAAATTGTTTGTATAAAGCGCGCCATCTAATATTCATTACACGAACTAGAGACATGTGGTCTGTAGGTGTTCCTTACTTCCGGTTTATTGTTTCACTCGTAAAGTTCAAAAATATAATCGATATTATAAGCGACATATGCATATTGTTGTGTATAATGTATATCAAATCTGATAATTATATAAGTAAAAATGAAACATAAAAATTATAAATAAGTATCTATATAAATGAATTATCATTAATTTGTCGCTTTTATCTAAACAAGAAACGTGTTTGTAGATGTTTCATCACAATTTACAGTTAAAATTTCTACATATGAAATATATAGAAAGAGCGCTTTATTTAATTTAATAAGATATTCCCTATTGATGTACAAAAATGATCAGTAATTAACTGAACTGACTCGAAGAACCTATTTTTCCAACAAGTACAGTTTAGTTTATAATTAAAATAAAAGGTTTTATTTGTGTCTAAAAATATATAACCTACAGCTGGAAGTACCAAAAAATATATAATAGTTTTTACTTTAGCTGTTTTTCCTTCAAATTATTAATTTGTTTTGTATTAAACAACTTCCGTAACAACATTATAAAATTTACAATAGAGACGCAACCCAACATACACGTCTGATAATCGATATATATTAGGCAAAAAAAAATCTAAAAAGAGGATAGGATAAAAAAGTCGCCGATATAAATCTAATCAACAAAATTTCAAATTGAAACTTTATACTTCGGAAAAAAAAAGAACTGATGTTTGTCGTTCTTTTCACTGTTGAAAAAACAATTTCAAATAAAAGTATTGAAACTTAGAAAAGTCCAGAAAAAGGTGTTTTTGTCGGTATGAAATATCTCCCTTAATACGCCATTTTGGAGATTATTTCTTTCTCTAATGACGAAAACTAACTTACCATCGCTAAATAATGTTTTCATTAAAAAATTACAGTTTAAAAATTTTAACAATTTCATTACAGAAAACAACATTCAGAAAAAACAATTGTCGCCATCTGGTGGTAATCTAAAGTCTCTGAATAGAAAAGAATAGAATAAAATTTATTTCCACGCAATTATATTACATAACTGACTACTAATGGTGTGAAATATTCGCATGAATCCGCTAGTCAAGATAATAATTATAGTTACAACTAAAATATGTCAAATATCATTCATTAGGTACTTACGTAGAACAAATGGGAGTCAAATCTGTAATGTTAAAAACTCCAATCAATAGATGTCACTATATATGCGACTTTTACTTTTCAAACAGCCCAACATGTGTACAACTACCTTTCGCCTGCCAAGAAGGATATTAATCGAATTAAATTCTTTCTATGTGACCACAGCCAAAAACAAGTCAAACTAACTGTGCGGTATCTTTCGCATACTCAGAAAACATGAATGACACATATAAAAATTCATGTAGGAAATATGAATGAAATCATGAAAGAGTAACTGTTTTCTTACAATCACATGCGGTTACCGATAGAAATACTCGAGCACTACCTATTTGAAAAACTGGCCAAGTGCGAGTCAAACTCACATACGAAGGGCTCCGTACCACCGACCAATATTTATCAGCTTTATTTTATTTACTGTTGTTATACACACACTAAGGTGCATAAAACTCAAATTTTAAGATATTCAGTCTTAAGTCGTTAGTGTACACTATTTTGAATATGCACTGTACTTCTATTCCGTATGGTATAGTATATGTAATTACTACTAATGAAAATATTTTTTTTTGATGATGTAACTACAAATTTACGGTTTTCGGATTTTTTCCTTTATGTGTGCTATGCGACATTGCGTCTTGCTAAAATTCATAATTCTAAATCAACGGGAAGTACCCTATAGGTTTTGATTCCCTTACGAGCCTTGACAGACAGACAACAAAGTGATCCTATAAGGGTCCCTTTTTTCCTTTTGAGGTACTGAACCCTAAAAAGAATTACTTCAGTTAGCTGACGAAAAAGAATGCATGACAATAATCTAATAGACATTAAAACGAAAAACGCAAACTTGAGAGGTATTAGAATAAAGCTACGGTTACACTACATGCGAATTTGCACGTTTTCAAACAAAATATAATATAATATTTAATGTATATTATGCAATATGAATATTATTTTTTTAAATAAATCATTGAGATAGTACGCTATACTAAACTCTACATCAGAAATTCTTAGCCGGAGACCCGCGAAAGATATTTGAATATTTAAAATTTTGAAATATTTTAAAGGAATTATCTTTTGTTCATTATGTTGCCTGGTTTTACGCTATTATCATTAGTAAATAAAACTACTATTTCAAAATAAATATGAATTATTATTTTGTTTGTACAAATTGAGACATCGCAAGCTTATTTTATGACATTTAGGGAATCGCGACTGTTAAAACGACTAAGGACTATTGAAATGCTAAACATTCATCTCAACTCTTTGAATTTTTACATTAAAAATGGATAAAAAGTTAATGAACTTAGCTGAAATCTAACAGAACAGATCATGTACCCAGTTCCATTTTTGCGAATTGGAAATAAATAATTAGTGGATTTGGATGATATAATCAGCCGTGACATTGTAATGACCTGAAACCGGATAATTGCATCCCTAACTCCTTATCTATGATTATTTCTGGTTAGAACAGCTATCGTATATTGTATCTATTAAGCATATCTGACGTGATGAGTTAGGATACCTTACTATCCGGATTCGCCTAGTCAGTTAAGTGCAGATATAATAACAGTTATAACATAGAACAGACACAATCCAGGTGAGCAAGCAGTTGTGTATACCTTGCAAGAGTTAGTACCGGCACAGGTGGCACAGGTAAAACAACGTGTTGAGTCAATATTAGGTATATAACTAGAGGCGATGCCATACGCGAATCCGTTACCCCATGTCGGTTATATTAACAGTAAACCCTCGACTTCATCCGTCAGTATTCTATTGTCGACTTCGATAATAGTTAATTTCAGTGCGGTTTTTTATTCTTAAGAATAACGTGCTTTTCAAAGGTGGTCCGCATAAATTCGAATAATATTTACACAAGACATAGTTTCTGCGTTTTTTGTTTTGTTTTGTTTTGTTTTTTTGCAAAGAAACGTGATTGATTAATAAGTGATCAGTTACTACAATAATCGTATGAAGATAAACTCAGTGATCTTTTTAGTGATAGATAAAATGTTATATACAACAATCAGCTACTACTATAGAATATAGACCAGTTGTCACTATCCTTCGTATCCGTGGTGTGAACTACAGTTGCGTTCTTTCAAAAACTAAGTCGTTTGTAGGTCAGTGCGGACAAATTTCAAAAATAGTGAACATATATTAATATTTAGATTGGTACGTATAAACTTTTTTGAATTCTTAATTTTAGCTTAATTCAAAGAAATGTACATCGGAACATTTTTTTTAATTAACAGTTTTTAATTTGCACAAACTTATATACTAGAACTGATTATACTAAATACTAAAATTTCGAAGTCAAGAGATGCATTCAACGACCGTTGCTTATTTTTAAAAATATTTTTAACTGCTTTATGGTCTTATATCCTGAACAGGAGCTTTAAAAATAACGTTACGTCCCTGCTAAAACCAGTATGACAAGTTTTTATTTTATGTACATGTAATATTCGGTATAATATACACAAAAATGTTTACAAATTTTACACGTGTGCAAAGTCAGCTTTTTTCTAATAGTTAAATATTAAATATAAAAACTTGCAGTAATTTGCATTTGTATGTATCTATTTTTATCGATATCAAAAAAGAGGTTTTCAAATCGTCATTTTTTTTTGTTTGTTCAGCTATAATTTTTCGGGTACTTAATCGATTTAAAAAATATCGACGTAGTTTAGTTCAGAATGTTTACAGATTGGTCCCACATATATTTTTTAAAATAGCTTCAGTTGTTTTAACTGACTTAAAACAAGGATTTTTTATATATATTACTACATATCTTTAGCATTTTAGAACCGATTTAGTGATTCTTTTTCCGTTTAATAAGGCTGGTCTCCATAAGTTTTTCTTTAATCAGTTGTGCAGTTTTTTACTATAGTATAATAGGTAATAAAATATTAAGGAAGAAAGCGGTTAAAACGTGCAAGCTACGTATGCAAAGCTTCCAAAAAGTAAAAAAAGCTGTTAAAAATTGAACTTCCTTAAAAAAAGTCATTGAAAAGCATAAAACATTAAATCTTTGAGCTCAGCCCCAATTTATTAATGAAACATAGGTGCACAAAAAGTTATTGTTATTAAATTGGCGCCGACCTCAAAACATAAATATTTTACGTTTTTTAGTGACTTATTTTTGTAATAGGTTCAATTTTTTTAAAAAGCTTTTTATATATAAGTAAATTATTTCAAAAAATAATTCTAAAGAAGACGAAAAATGTTGAAAAATATCCATATTTCTCAATTTAAATATATGTTCATTTTATTTTAAAATCTATAAAAATTATTTTTATCTGTAATTTCTTCAAAACTTAATATAGGTTTCATAAATCAATTGTATTTTTAGGGTTCCGTACCCAAAGGGTAATTTATATTTACCAACTAATAGTTACAATAAGCATAGGTACTGGTAGTTTTGGTTGATAAAATATAAGTATGTTAATCTCCTGTCGTAGTGCTTAAATTTAGGCCTATCTTTCCGTATATACTTGCTAGGCTTGAGCCCCGGGCCCCGTAAGTCCTGGGCCGCCCTAACCACTGTGAGAAAATAACAATTGGAACTAGAATCATGTTTATTTCTTTTGATAACTCAAAATTCCGTTAAAAGGGCTCCATTTACACTAAAGTGCCATGAGCTCTCACATTGTTTAAGACGGCCCTGCTTAAACAGTATTAAACGTCGAGTGGACCTTCTCCTGAAACGTTCATTTTGTCAGTTCTCTACAGGAAATAAATGTCTAGAAAAGGTAGTTTCAAAATATGTTTTGATAGAATGAAAATTAGTGTCTGATCGTCTGGGGGTACGAAATTTTATGTCCATACGCCACTGTCTTTTCGCATAAAAGGAAAATATAACAAATAATTCTATGTCAACAGCTGTCAATATATGGCTTTTAAAACGTTTTTAGTTCGTTCGTAACATTTCAAATGACAGGCTTCATAAATATAGTTCATAAGTTAAGACAAGTTAATAATTAGTTTTTAAATCGTCAAAAATTGTGAACTGACTAACTGACCACATTAAGTTTTAAAATATATAATAGTTTACAATCGTTGCTAAATATTACATGAAATAAATAACAAGTATGGAGGTGTGGGAAACGAAATTTCCAAAATTCTTTCTAGTTATACGAGCAGTATTATAAAGTGAGGTTGACGGAGTCTAAATAAATTTCATCTCTTTGCTTGTAGTTGAAGAGAGCTCAATGAGCAAGCAAGCGAGTTGGCCACTTCAGAGTGACCAAACAGAAACGATTGGATTTTACCAAAGGAAAAAATTAGTAAAAAACTGAATGTGGTATTAAAACACTTAAAATTTGTTAAAAGTGGTGCATCTTTATGATATTTATATTTTGATTTTTTTTCTAACGTAAACAATATTTTTTATATAATATTCTTATAACAATGCCATAATATCATCATAAATGACCTTACGTCAAATATACAAATAAACAAAAAAAATGAAAATATATATACCTAAATGGAATCTACAAATCGATTTAGATAATCTATGTTACACATCATTTACATCAGTACTCAAATAACTGTACATTTATGTTCACGAAATTTTATCATTTAATTCTAGTAAGTGTATCGAACTGATTTGAAAACTGAAACTTTATTTTTTTTTTTAATTTATCATACTAAATAAGTAAACATTTTGTTAAACGTATTATGAACAAGTTAGGTATGTTACGTATGTTTAATACGACGCCATAGAATCGAATTGTCCATGACGTATGTTTCGGAACTAAAAAGTCTATGAACAGCTCTATAACTTCTAAACTAAACGAGAAATAGAGGTTTGGTTGAGATCATTATATTCAGCGTTTTTTTTTTCCATAAACAATTTTTATTGGAAAAATATATTTAAATTGACCATGTTTTTAAAATTTGTAATTATAACATGTTCCGCAAAAGAAAAAAAAAAACGTTGTATCGGATATCGTTACCAACTTTTCATTAACGCATGAAAAATAATTTTGTCCAAAAGGAATACCATGTACTCGTACTAATGACATTTGAACAATATTTCAATTGGAGTGATATTATTTTTTCAGTAAAGATATCATTCTGGAATATTACATTGTTGAATGCACATGTTATTTACAATATCAGGTGGTCTATATTATATCGATAATAACTGATATATTTAAATAGCCTTTTAATACTTGCATTTAGTTTTAAAAATTGTTGGCTGTGATTAAAGACATATTAAAAATTTATTCACAAAAATATATAATACCAAATATATAATCCCAAGACACCTCTTTATTTGCGAGATCATTCATGTCTTTCGTTCAGTTGAGTTAAAACCATACACACTCGTTCGATTTCCGAGTGAAAATCAGATTGAATTCGCTACATTGAACAGATCTGGTTGCAGATTTTACCATCTGATTGTTTATTTCTTGAAGAACATTTAGGTTTGTAAGATCGGATTCACTCGGAGTGAATCCGAACTTACAAACCTAAACTTTCTTTAAGAAATAAACTATCACATGGTAAAATCTGCAACCAAATCTGTTCAATATAGCCAATTGAATCTGATTTTCACTCGGGCGAAGCAGAGCGGCTAGTTGTTATATATCTAAATCTTCCTCAAGAGATAAGCTATAGAATGGTAAAAACCGCATTCCGTTTAGTAGTACTCGTGTTTTTGAAGGACACGCAAAAAACTACATTGTTTTAATTTATCTTTTTTACCAGCAATAACAAACAAACAAAAAATACAATATTTACTGATCGTAAAATCTCAATAATTGTACATTTTTATATTTCTTTTTTGTCGGAAAAGCTCAGAAACCAATTTTGTTACATTATCGTTACTTTAATTGTAATAACGTTAACCACGCTTTAAAAATAACGGAATCATAGTCAAAACAATCTTAATTTAACCACAGTATTTTAACCAGTATTGCCATAGTTGTATCTTGTAGCCGTGATGACGTTATCACGTTATGTGTATTATCTAACTTCTACGCATAGTGACGTTACTACATGAGAAATAATATTTCTTTACTCCTTTGAATTTTTTTTAGGACAGCCTAAGACATATGTTGAGTTTTAACGTTTTCAGTACACAATCACTTATTTTAAATGCAACATCTCTGAATTCATAAACAAAACAGCGCGATTTGCCTGCGTGTTCGTTCACGTGGTATAGATACGATAGCTTTGACCCAGTCAAATTCTTTTATATAAAACTCACCTTCTTCACATTCCGGTAGTTCGTTCAATAAACCGTCGAACATGTATTTCTTTATTTTCTGAGAAGTGTATTTTTTCCCGATTTTCACCGCAATTTCAGAGAAACAGCGTACTCTTCATAAAGGTTTTTACCCCTTGGCATACAAATTTCGATAATTTGTTGAACAATTATCTCTTCAATTTTAACAAAGAGTAATCAAGTCAATTTTGATTTCTATCTCAAGCAAGTATATGCATATGTCATAAGGAAACAACTGCCCAAATTTCAAATTTATAGGTTCAGTGGTTTGAACTGATCGTTGATGAATCAGTCAGTCAAAATGTTCTTTTTATAAATATATTAAATATAGATTATACCTAGTGCAATAATGACTTTTATCAAAAAAACAATCTAAAAAGAGCAATTTAAATATTGTCAATTAGACTATCTTATCATATTATGTGGGAATTAGATTACGTAACAATACTATAGTACAATCAGATATCAACCACCAGATTCCTGCTTTTGTCAGTTGTTATTACCGTATTTATTTCTGGAAAATAGATGTCTTCAAATATGTACTACAAACTGTCGAACTATAGATATTTGATATTTGTCGATATTTAAATTATAATAGATACCTAGTACACAAGGTCAATAAATACACAGGTTATCTTGTTAACGAATAACGTTAATATTTTTATCAACAACGTAATATCGACAGTCCACTGAATGACGACATCCCCCCACTACTATTCAACGGAACGAGGTCATCCCTTTATCAAATATTCTTGTATCATTGATTGTTACGTGAGTGCTTGTAACTTTTCCCCACCCTTGTGTATAGGAAATAAAATAAATGAACAAATATTCAGTTATTAAAGAAAGTATATTCATTTCAGCAATACCATCAATGTGAACTCCATCCTCTCTCAACACAAAATGCTACTGCATCCGCTTACAATCTTTACAATATCAATATACCTACGCAGTTTACATAACACAAACCATTACACAATTCATTAAACAATACTGAATAACAGCCGTTTAAATACTATGGGTGAAACATTGGTTTACACTTGACTTTTGGTTTTCAACTATTGATAATCTCCACTCCTACAAACTGTAAGTCAGTAAGATCTTTGATAGCCTGATAGATTGTTTGGAACAAATTATAAAAATACTATATATTCTTTAAAAACAGCGTTTTTTGAGAAATCTGTATATTATACAGGGATAAAAATGTTTAACGCGTTACCGGAAGAAATTAAATGTTATAAAGACATTCAGTTTAAAAAAAAAGTTAAAAGCTTATCCTGCAGAAACTGTACCTTATCGCATTTCAGATATATTTTGATTTTTTAAAATTTTATTTTGATATTTTCTTAATTGTATTTTTGACGACTGTATCCATACTTGGCTCTACAAATAAAAAACTATACTACTATACTAATTCTTGTTTGCAATTAAGAAAAAGGATATAAGAACTAAAAAATAATAATATGCAATGTTCAAAATTATCAAATTTTCTTTTTGATACGTGGGACGACCCTGTTACAAGTTGAAATTCTTGAACTAATATTTTATCGAAAACAATACCTTGCGATAAATTTCATTGTCGTCATTATGAATACTCCTGGGAAATATTTAATCATCAAAATAAAATATATTATTACTTATAATAAATTTTATTATTTACATAATGATTTTATACCTAGTCTATAAACATACAATATTTTAAATCATACGATATTAACAATAATTATGGAATACATCGTATGTTATTATCATCGTGTTCATATTCCAAGGTAAAGTAAATTGGCAGAAAGTATATACAATTATTGTTAATTTTAACAAAAATAATTAACACGCACATTGTCCATTTCCAGTATATTAACATAATATTATATCATATTAATGCTCGGTTTCTAATATGACTCTTCAGTTTTAAATCTAGATGTAAAATTTCATTTAATGTCAACTGAATGAATATCTCCATTTAATAGAAAAAATGACATTCTTACATTTAGATTTTAACCCGAAAGTCAAACCAGAAACCGATCATGTGATTTCAGTTTAGATATTAAACGATTTTATGCTATTAAACATCAAAATAATTGTAGAAATGGGAGATTGTTTCCTCTGGAAACAATCAATCGTAATTTTAATTAATTTCGTTTGGAAGTGTGCCTATACTTTTTAAAAATACTTTGTCTAAATTATAGTTAAATTATATTTAACAGTTTCTAAAAATAAATTAGATGTTTTCATATGTATAGCGAGTGTTTTATCAACAACGGACTTTTGGAACCTCTCTCCAAAATAAATTTATATAGGGAAATATAACAAAAGACAATAAAACATAAACTTAAAACTCAAAGAAATTAATAATTTCTTTAATTTTTTACTTTTTTACGTTAGTGTATAAGCCGGAGTTATAAAGTAGAAGATTTCATTATAAATGACCTACATGTTATGTATCTATTTACTATGCAATAATGAGTGCATTGTAAGTATATTTTTCTTGAACAAGATCACCTCGTTCAAATAATAAATTACCTACGTGAAATACTTGTATAAGTGCATAATATAAGAGGTGAAAAATCCAGTCCATAAGAAAAACAATTTTCTCAAATTTAACACGATGATTTCTTATAATTAAAGGCCGCTGCTCACGAGGATGGTTTTGTTTCTACAATCGCCGTTTGATTTCGCTACTAGGTACCAAACGTGCTATGGTGCTGGTTTTTATGATAGTTTGTATAATATTATGTTGACTTCACACGATCTGCAGTTTTGAAGCTGGATTTGTATATAATAGTTCGAATGCTAACAAAAGTGGACGTTTTTTATCTCTGAACAGAACACACACACAATGGCGTCATTTTTTTTATTATAACGTTTGCACATATTTCCCACATTTTCTGATTGGTTCTTGCTCAAAGCCAACAGGAACCAAGCATAAAAAATAGTCCCGGTTCTAATATTAATATCCAACTTGTAACCACGCAGTGGAGCCCGCAGTGGCGTCAATAAACTCATTATTATTAAACGATTGTTCGCTATCCTGTTTATTAATTCATTCCGCCGCGAAAGTGGGAAGTTTCGGGTTCGAGTCCCGACGGTGACAGGTGTTTAAAAAATTATTTTTTCTAATATAGCATTATAGCAGACGATAGCTATTATCCTGTATTATTATTATTTCCTTCCTCGCAGCCAGCATGAGTCCCAACAGCGAATCGAGCAGGTAAATCAACCTCGTGCACAGCGGCCTTAATAAATAGTTATAGATTACATATTATAGTCAATTCTGAATAGTGAAGACAGTCTGTTAAAGTAATAAATCAATGATCTAACGTTACTGATTTTACGTGCGTTTATCCAGTTGTTTTGAAAAAAGACAATATAAACTAAGTAGGCATTTTACAAAAACATATGTACAGTACTGAAAGACAGTTTTCAAGGAGATTTGACATAACGTTTTATTTCATAATAATACGTAATTATTACTATTAAATTCTGATGCTCTATGATTAATTTGTTGATATTATTATTATTATTTCTTGCTAATATTAAAAATCATAGCTGATGGATTTTTATTACAGAACCACATCAGTTCTTATCAAAAGTATCTTTATAATAAAAAGTCAGCTCATCTGGAAATCATTATATAAATATTCATGAAGATTATTTAAAAACTAAAAAATTGGTTTCAAGGCCTAATCGTAAGATTCGCAACTAAATTTATTGACTTGTTCGTTATATCATTAAATAGTGTTTATAGAGTTATTAAATATGTACAAAATTGATGGAGTCATTTTCAAGAAAAGAGTAATTTTCGGTTTTTGTTCATCACTAAAACACCCTCATTTAGAGGAGTGGGGAAAAATAACAATTAAAGAATAACCCTTTAAAAACTGAGTATACGTTACCCACAACATATACCCCCGGCAATTTTTATCTCAAATTCTTTTTAATTGTCAAGAAACGATTACAGCTCTCCCGACGCTATTTCGGGTAAACCCGAAAATGAAGGACCAAGAATCACACTGCATATCTCACAAGCGAAAAATTGAAAAAAAAAAATCCTGACGGAATTCTTCACAGGTAGCTAAAACTGTTTTTAAAAAAGTTTGCCTGCGGCATCAAGTAGTGTGATTTTTGGTAATTCATTTGGTGTTTACCCGAACCCTTTAGCTTTAGAAATAGCGTCGAAAGAGCTGTAAAGTGTAGCCGTTCATTACAAGATTTTCTTCATTTCTATGATTTCTCGATAATAAAATTTAATTGTGTAACATTTATGCTAATTGCGACGTTGATGGCCAAAAATGTTGTAAATCTACAACTCCTGTCTAGATTTCTGATATGGCTTTCAGCTTTAAATCTAGATTTAAGAATGTTATTATTGTTTTCAACTAAATGCAGATCTCCATTTAGGTAAAAAGGAATGCTATTCTTAAATCAACATTTAATGCTGAAAGTCCTATAAGAAAGCGAGCATAAAACTTCTTGAGACTACGACCTTCTGCTCTTTTTTGTCTCAATGATAAACATACTATTATTCGATAAGTGATATGCTTATAATATGATTAACTGTTCGATTTTAGTGAACTATTAAGTAAAAAAACCCGTTATTTGTAGCTGACATGTTATTTGGGAACGATTATAACTTTTATCATTCTCTGACCCTCAAATAACCAGTGATATGATAAGGAAATCGTGGTTAGTGTTTGCCTGGTTGTTATCAGTCGGTACCTATATTATATATACAGAGTGACCCAGTACCTAATGTCGAGGATTTTACGAGTATATTATTATTTGTGAAATTCTAAAATCAAAAACACTTAGTCTTGTTTCAAAATGTCTTAAAAAATAACAAAAATCTAAATCATATTGCTATATTTATTTTTGTCTAGAAATTATGGATATTCGAAGATTTTTTTATGAATTTTGGAAACTTTAAATTGATACAACTTTTAGTTCAAACTTTTACAATAGATAATTTGGTAGTTAGACTTTGGAGATACAGATTGTAAAGTTTTTTTCTGTTCAAAATGTCATAACGAATATTTCACCTAAATTATCGACGCTACTTCTTGACAATTTGTATACAACAACAAGGTACAAGTAATTTTATAAATATTAATTATGTTATACAACGAGTCCGGCAACAGGACGCACATAGCTTAAATATGCGTCCCTGTCGTTCTCTTTGGCCTAAAATTTTTATTAAAAATTTGGGTCAAAGACAATCAATGCAATGATATTTACATTAACAAGCGTTGACAAAAATGCTACTTATTAAAGTCTTGATCGTTTTTGATATTTCATTTAGGTTTCATTTCCTCGCACTTAAAATATGAGTAACTTTGTAACGATTCACTTTTACATATTAATTATTCGATCTTTTTGACAAAGAACACAAACTTAAGCTGTATACATAATTTTGTGGTACACCCTATACATAACATATGTACATGGCGAATATTATTATCTTGATCCATGACATATGCTAATAACAGTAATAAACGAATAAGAATTTTTACTGTAATTTTTGTTTTCCAGTACATCATAGTGCACGATGGAAACCGACAAAACTAATAATGGTAAGACACAATTTGATTATTTTTCTTAAATTGAATGCGATTATTGAACGATAATACATTATAGAAGGCAATATATAAAAAATGACTCGACATATTTTTGGAATATTTGTAATAGTTTTAACATTGCAATTGTCTCTATAGAATATCATTAAGCGGTAATACTACTGACGCGTCGTTCTTTGTTAGAGATATAGTCAATCGACACGGTGCCTGTTATTGAATGAATTGAAAAGAATTTTGAAACATTCTGTATAAGGTTTATATTGCAAAATGGAAACTTTTATTTTATTGTTAATAATAACAGATTCTGAAAATAGATTGTATTACTATTGTAAACAAAATAATTTTAACATATTTTTTCGTGCAAATAATATGGTAAATGAAAATTGGTTTTCAACAGATCACGCTTATAAAAGTTTAATGCATTTAAATGCATTGTTCTTGTTCTATAGTTCTTTTGAGAAATATACAGACTGCAACTAAAATTTTAGTCATGTTCATCAGAAATGACCAGTTTATCAATTCTTAGACGAATCACTTTAGAAAGTGATCTACAAATCTAAAATTTAACATATCACTTAATTTAGAACCGAGTTTTTTTCGACGACGTAAACTCGTCAAATAAACGGCCAGTTTCTAATTCCATTTTAACAGTTTTAACAATTTAAAAGTATTCACATTATTTTAGAATTGTAGCTGAGGGTTCTGAAGAAGCAAAAAAAAAAAAGACATGAAACTGAAACTGGATATATAATAAAACACCGTTGTTAAAATATCTTAGCTTCATAATTACGAATCTATTTATTTTTTTAGGACCGGATCAAATTTTGCCGGCCGCATCATGGTCTACTACCGAAGCTGATGGGACGGTGACATTACGCAAATCTAAAAATGATAAGGCTATAGATCCTATATCAGTTCCAGGACTTTTAACGAAAATTGCGAAACAATATCCTGACTATCCTGCGCTTGCAACCAAAATCGACGGAAACTGGCAAAAAGTTACATTCAAGTAATTTTATTTCTTTTTCTCCCTCTGGATTTTCAATAATCTCAGTTTTCTTTGCTTACTTCTGAAAAGCGATACCCACCCTTGATTTTTGGTAACAGAGACTCAATAAGCAATCAAATGAATGACGACCGTTCTTTGATTTCTTAGATTTATGCTTTAGAGTCTGCATTTCTGATTTTTTTACATTTTTGTTTGCATAACTTAGAAACGCTTTGCATTGTTGTTACAGGGAATATGAAGAAATGGTGCGGACTTGCGCAAAAGGTTTTATTAAACTCGGTTTGGATCGTCATCATTCAGTGTGCATTCTAGGATTTAATTCAGTTGAATGGTTCGTCTCAGATTTGGCTGCAATTTATGGCGGGTAAATGTAAAAAGCATAGTTTCAGAATATATGAGAAATAGGCTGTAATGCAGTACGAAGTTAAAAGCAATTCGTTCTTTTGTTAGGGGTTTCGCTGCTGGGATTTACACAACGAATTCAGCTGAAGCGTGCTATCACTGCTGTTCAAATAGCAGAGCAAATATTGTTGTCGTAGAAGACAATAAACAATTGGAAAAAATATTGGAAATAAAGTCCAGGTTACCACATCTTAAAGCTATTGTACAATATCAAGGAAAACCCGAAAATGCCGATGTCTTGAGTGTAAGAAAATACTATTGAGTATAAGTATGTCCGTGCAACTCTTGACAATTTTCATACATTCCAACGACACTAAAAAACAATACCATCTATGGGCTTGGGAATGACCGCAGTGTAGTAACAAATTGGGTACATTATTTCCAGAAGCGTAGCGTGCCTTGGCGGGGCCCCGTATAAAAATTTGTTTGGGGGCCCTTCCCCCGTTGAAGTAAATGACTTAAACGGGGAAATCCCGCAGCCCGCGATAATAACCGATGTAGAGTGTTGCCAACTTTTGAACGCACGCTTTATGCGGGAATAGAAGAAATTGATTTTTTTGACTTTTGTCATTTCTGAAATAAAAAAAAATGGGAAGTTTTTTTTGCTTACGCACGTTGGGGGCCCCCGTGGTCCGGGGGCCCCGTATAATTGATACGGCATATACGGCGGTAGCTACGCCTCTGATTATTTCTGTCTTTCTCGAATATAATATTCATTTTTTTAGCTACGTGGGAAAAATAAAAAAAAAACATTCTGCTGATTTCTTTATAATACTGTTTCCGCAGTATTTGATAATATGTCAAAACTTTTTTGGAATTCATGGAGCGCTTGGCGCTGTTATAGTTTGTTTCCAATTTTAGGTCAAAGTTGCACGGATTTAAAATTTTATGTTATATGGTAAATAAATAAATCATTTGTCGCTTAACAGTTTTGAAATGTTGATTTTTCTAATGACCAAAATGGTACTTTTTAGTGGGATCAGTTGATGACACTCGGAAAAGAACAGCCTGATGATGAATTAGACAGAAGACTAAAATCTATTGGTATTAATGAGTGCTGCACTTTGGTTTATACGGTAGGAAATCAACTTTTATATAAAATATTATTAAGTTATCGAAAAATGTTAATATTATATGACATTATAAATGTCATATACCCACATTTTGCTATTTCTTAGTTTTTAATGGAAAAAAAATTCTTTTCAGTCAGGTACTGTTGGAAATCCAAAGGCAGTAATGTTAAGTCACGATAATATACTATATGATGTAGCAATTATCTGTGAAGCGTTCAATTTAAAAATAAATTGTGAAGTGGTTGTCAGTTTTCTGCCACTGAGTCATGTTGCAGCACAGGTAATTTTTAAATTAATTTTAAAAAAATACATTCGAGCAGCAAATAGAATGTAAACGCGTGTACAGATTGTAGATTTATATTTGCCTTTAATGGTTGCCGGAACAACTTATTTTGCCGACCGAAATGCCTTGAAAGGAAGCTTGGTAGATGTGCTCCAAGAAGTACAACCAACCCAATTCTTAGGTGTGCCGCGAGTATGGGAAAAAATATACGAAAAAATGATGCAGATTGGCGCACAAAATGGCTATGTAAAAACAACTATAGCTGATTGGGCCAAAAGTCATGGCTTGCAGCATAACTTAGACAAAATGAATGGGTAAAAAAAGTAATTAATTTTTTTTTTTTAATCGTTTACAAAGTTGTTATGGGTTTTTCATCTCTCTTTTAGAATCAAAACTCACACATGGGGATATTCAATCGCCAGTGCTTTGATATTTAAGAAAATTAAAGCTGCTTTAGGTCTTTCAAGGTGCAAAAATTTCGTATCCGCTGCAGCACCTTTATCGGACGAAATAAAAAAATATTTCATGTCACTCGATATTGTTATATTGGAAGTAAGTTGTAAATATTTACAATTGATAAAAATAAAAATATCACAACTAAGTACGTTCCATTATTCAGGCTTTTGGAATGAGTGAAGCAGCCGGAGCGCATACTTTAGCTACGAGAGATGGTTTCAAACTTGGCAGCGTTGGGAAAACATTGCCCGGAGTTAGTACAAAAATTGATAGTCCAGACAGTGATCAACAGGGAGAAGTATGATCCGTATTTTAAGAGCTTAAAACATTATTAAAATTTATAATAATATAAATATTTGTTTTAGATTTGCATGTTCGGTCGCCACGTTTTTATGGGTTATTTGTTTGAAACAGAGAAAACAAAAGAAGCAATTGATTCAGAAGGCTGGCTACATTCTGGAGACCTTGGAAAAATTGACGACAACGGCTTCTTACATATTACTGGCAGAATCAAGGTAAAACCATTTGATGTCTAAGCGGTATCGGTTTACCTATTAGGCACTCTAGGTACGCTAGGGGCGTCGAAGACACTCCTCAAATAACGAATAATAAACCGAAAAACGAAAATTTATAGACTTTTTAGATGTACACATACATAGTTTTTGGTGAAGCGTTTTTTCAAGTCTTTTTATTTTTTACTTTTTTGCTTTTTTTTTTTGTTCTATAGTTTTCAATGAAATGCAACAGAAATGAGTATTTTATTTGTACTTTTAAACACGTTGGTCGGTGTTAGTGGGGTGGGAGGGGGGCACCAATAACATAGTGCCTAGGAACCACAAGTTCAATAATAAGTGTAAAATATAATTAATAATAATTAAACAAGGCTAATGTATTTCTTTTTTTATTTTAGGAATTACTAATCACAGCTGGTGGAGAAAATATACCACCTATACACATTGAACATTTAGTAAAGGCTGAACTACCGAATATTAGTAACGCAGTCTTAATTGGAGATAAAAAAAAGTATTTAACAATTTTGCTTACTCTTAAGGTAGGTTCTTAGCGCAATCTTAACATATCTATTACAAAATACAACCACAGTCAGTAATATTTTATTCTTATTTTTTGTACAAATGATGATTGTAGAACGTACATTCCTTAGTAGTTAATTGAAAACTGCACATAATCTTATCAATCAGACTAAATGATAAGAATTATTCACATATTAGTTACTTTCAATTTGTTACATAAGATTTTATCATGTCAATTGAAAAATTAACAATATTTCAAGATAGGATCAAAACTTGGATTCACTATCGCAATATATGTCTTTATAGGTATTCAGGTGTTTAACTAAACAAATATCGTATCATATCATGTCACTGATATTGCCCTAAGATACTAATTGTACCGTTTTATATTGAAAAACATTCCGTAAAATTGGAATTACCTATTTTTTTTATATAAAAATGGATCTGATAAACTCGTTTTCAGACTGAAATGGATTTGGAAACTGGTGGTCCATTAGACGAGCTTACAGCTGCGACGAAAGCTTGGCTCAAACGCCTTGGTTGTGAAGCGTCAACTTTAACGGAAGTTTTGCAAAAAAATGATCCTAAAGTAAGAAATATTACATGAAAAATCTACAATAATGTGGCAACTCAATATTTTAGGGTATTGTCTACAAAAATTGTTAAAATCAAAATATTTAAATATGTTTTATAATGAAGATAAATTGTAAATTCATTTAAAATACACGGTTGGATTGGCTTCCAACTTTTAAGTATATTAAGTTTTTCAACTCGTATAACTTGACTTGAAAATGTTGATATATGAAGTAGAACCGGATCTGTCTGGGCGGTTCTTAGCAAAGCACAGATAATGAAAATTATCGTGAAACCCTAAAAATACAGTTTTAAAGATACGCAAATATAGTCACTATACTTTCATTGCATACTACACACTGAATATGTGTACTATTGCGTCGTCTCGTTTGTACGATTGAGAGAACCGCACATAAATAGCTGAGGTTTTACTGTAATTATTTATTTTATAATTTAGACACTGATTTTTTTTCAGCTAAAAGCAGCAATACAAGAAGGAATCGACAAAGTAAATAAACAAGCAATTTCAAATGCCCAGAAAATTCAGAAGTTTGAAATTCTACCAGCCGATTTTTCAGTTCCAACCGGAGAACTAGGTAAAAAGTAATAGACTAGTTTCAGAAACATGGTTTTGAATAATAGTGTTTTATTTATCTTTGTTTCAGGTCCGACTTTAAAAGTAAAACGAAATGTAGTTGCAAGTAAATATGCAGATTTAATTGACAAATTATACGACTAAATTATATTCAAGCACTGTCGGGGCATGCATTTTCATCTTAAACTAAGGGATTTTAGATCACATAAAATCAAATAGTTTTTATGCGACTTGGGTTCAGATTCGCTTGAGATTCTATCGTTATTCAATTCATTAAAAAAGAATGTTGGCAGTGGCGTAACTTATAAGGTGATGACTGGCAAGAAGTCGGGTGCCCCCGGGTTGAGTTGACTCCACGGCAGCTAACAATAGGTGATTATACCTACTGCACATCACTCGACGAACGTTTTTAATAATTCATTTCAAATCCACCAAAGTCAGTTTTGTTTTAATTTTACCGTTTTCGAAATTCTTTTTACCTTTCAATGATACTTCCAGACAAGAGGAGAAATGTTCCTTATCGTCGACGAATTAAAATTAATTTTCAAATTGATAGAGGGCGTACCACGAAAATGCGCCAGGGGCCCTAAATGTGTAATTACGTCACTGAATGTTAGTATAAATCAGTTTACGATTTGATAGACTTGGATCACCATGAACAAATATATCACATTTTTAAGTCGTTTCTAGCCATTGTACTCAAGTCGTTAGAGACATTCGAGAGTAATGTAGACGTATGGCTTTAAATTTTAAAGGTGCTATGCTGTTGTTTTTTTTTTTTTTTTTTTTGGTAATATAATGTATAAAAATATTTATTAACATTTGAATGGTATGTTATTTCGTTTAATAAAACTATTAGGTTGTTTTAACCATTTGTTATCGAATATGCAAGTCTAATGTTGGGTTTCTGGTACGCCTTTCAACGCTAAAACCACTTTTAAAGTAAATTTAGCATTGACTGGCTACTTTGAAAGTATATTTAACGGACCGATTACCAAGCATTACCATAGCTTTAGTTTGGTCAGTCTAAAACAATGAGTTTTAAAGAAATACATAGATAAGTAGAAAGGAAATATTAATAGGTCATAATCAGGTCTATTCTACTGACTATAACCACGGTGATTACCAAGTACTTAACAAAATAAGCGGTCTGGGTAATCAATTTTGTTTGTTTTTTATTTTGCTACCTAAATAGCATGTTAAACAGTGCTCATAAATTTTGTAATCACTGTGGTTATGTAAGAAGAATAATTAGAACAATAAATAGTAAAATATGGCTAAATTTATAAAATAAAAATTGGCAGCTGTTCTAAAAAAATCAACATGAAAAATAAAATAGATTTTTCAAATTAAATTGCATTTTCTTTTAACCTATAGGCACATTTGTTTTTATTTCTTCTGATAAAGCTATTTCTTCCTTACTAAAAGGATTGATATTTATTCTAAATTGATCCAGAATATTAATAAAGACCGTAATTAAGTGGTTTAATTATTTTATTAACATTTCATATGAATTACATATAATAATAATAGCATTTTAAATGTCTCTATCATATTATGAAACACACATTGTTGCAATTAATGCGATATTAGAAAAATGTTATTGTGTTTCCAACAATGTCACTGTCGGGATACGAACCCGAATCTTCCACTATCGCGGCGGCTGAATTACCAGTTATTCTACAGTGACACATTTATAAACAATTAACACTTCTCTAATAAAGCACATGCGCAACGATATTCCATACCCTCTGGAAGCTAACTTTTACATTAAACACTGTTAGAGTATGAACCTTCACTCGATCGAGAGCCAAGTGTAATTGTGCATCAAAGGTGATTTATTAATCTTAGTGTATGTCATAGATTATATTTCTATTTTGTTACACGTGTTAATGGCGGAAAAATTACACATCTTTGTTTTTTATTTAAATCTTAATTAACTGGTTCAGTTATTTTAATAACATTTGTATTAATATTTGAATTAATAAAGACATTTATGAACCACTTGAAGTACCCGATTGCATCGACTGGGTAAATAAAGACAGAACATTTTTTAGGATATATATTAGGCAAATGTAGTGAAATTTCTACCACTGCTTACGTAACATACTTTCTACGACGTAGAGAGTTTATGCAACTTAATAAAACGTATGCATGTATATTACAACTTGCATAATAATATATTATGTAGATTTTTGTATCATCCAGCCAATTAAATTCGTTACATCTTTAAATGACCTCAGCATTATATTAACGTAGTTGTCAAGTTTGAGGTCAATCAATCGATCAATATCTTAAAAGCAGCGTTTGTACCTACATGCACACGTAATAAATTGTATGTTACAATATTAGTTCCACCTATTTGGTTTTACTAATCTAACAAATTTTTATAAACAGGACTATGAGATGACAGATTATCAATATTATCATCTCTAGCTCCAACATTTTTTTCACAGTTCAGCAATCTACCATGAAAATCTGGTTCTTTAACTAGATACAGAAGTGTAAATGCGCTTGTCGCTTACCATTTTACATGATCGAAATGTGTAAAATAATATGAGTCTAAATATTATAGTTTCATAAACGAAAATATCTAAGATCTTATCCAAATTCAGTAATATACAAAGAAACACTGAACGCAAACTCAGATTTTTGCAGTGTTTTGGTTTTCAAATAATTACGATAAATTAATGAGAATACAAAGATACAAGTTTTTTCACTTTAGATAGAATAGTAAACAGAATAATAAAGACATTATTTGAGAGTTTCAGTACCCCCACGAATTTTTCACTTCGCGAATCTGCAAAATTCTTGGAATATCTTACAATGCAATAGTGTTAACTTATTGGGAAATGTTTTTCTATACTTAGTTCTATAAACACAACAGCTCTGTATGCTCCAGAAAGAAAATAGGATAAAGTGCAATTAAAAAGTAAGCCATTAGATATCGTAAACACGTGTGGAGAGCTTCATACTGTAATAATTATTTTTTGTACAAATTACACATACGATTTTAAGTATTCTATCATTCATAAGAGCGCAAACGTCGGACGGGAACTGCCATCAAGCAACTGTTCGCGGCCGAAACCAGCGATCCATTCATGATTCGGTCCAGTTCAGACGAATCATAGTACCATAGGCGTATCAGATATTAAGGAAATTGTATTATAATTTACAATAAATTAGTGATATATATTTCAGAAAAATTCTAGATATATGCTTAAAAAAATGTACGTTCAATAAAAAACGCTTGTGTTTAAAAGCAAGAATAGACATAGTGTTTTCTGTCGACTCGACAGTGCAATTATCCTGAAATAATTGTCTCGGCGACTGCTTCTTCTTGAGATAACGCAACGTTATCGCTACAATAATGACATCTTTAAGATAAGATAATGTGCTGAGACGATAAAAAAACGAGCGTCTATAATAAGTAAGCTCTGAACTGACTCTAAACTATCAACGTCTGTCGGCAATATGAACTATTCGAACACAACTGCGTATTTGCTGATCAAATTCTGGGACTCTTCGTACTATTTGAATCTAGTTTTAGCAAAGCTATACTTCTAGCAGTTTTAGTAGCCTATAACGGTTAGAAGCAAGTTAGAAAACAAACACGCACTTGTATCCAAAAGATTTTGTATTGCCGATAGACGCTTTGTCGACTATTTAACGGCGTTCTTCATGTGTGTGTAAACAATAAAATGTTACAAAAAATGAAACACCGATTAATAAAATTATAAACATACAAACAAACTGTATATTGATTTTCAGGATAATTTTAGATAAATGAAACCTCTCAATTATGTTCTAACTGACGAAGTGCTACTGTTAACTGCAATGCTTGGTTTTACAGGTGTATGTGGTGTCGCATCCATGTGAAATAATAATTGTGTCCATTTCATAAAATTGTGTTTCTTTTCGTAAAATATATTAATGTATTATGTTTTAAACTATAGAAAGAACTACTTTATATTTCATGAAAACCAACTGATTATTATTTATCGACTTGGAGAAATTGTAATTAGTAATAATTGTTTTTAATTTATATTATTAATTTCAGTTTCTACGAAACTGAAAATTGGCATCGTTTCCTTTATGAAACAAAATTTAAGCTTTATTATAGGAGGGGTCACCAACTATTTTTTATCGAGATCTGTTTTAAAAGCTCCTCGGTCTGGCAAACTTTTACAGTGAATTGGTTCGATTGGTCTACGTTCTATACTAATTTAAAAACTCTTTGTTTTGGTTATTTTACTGATTTACCTTTGAACAGAAACAATGCATTTCTGGTATTAAACGCGGAATTGTTAAAACAAACATATTTGTTCCGCTTTGTTAAAAATATATTTTCGTAAGTTTGTATTATTATTATTATTTAGAAGAAATTTATATTTCAAATAAAAATTAATAAATTATATGAAATGAGCCTCGTAAAAATATGTCTTTGGTTCGGATGAGGACAGCGGTCCGCCAGTTGGTAACCTCTGTTCTACATATAATAGGATCAAAAACGATTCAACCTGGTCAAAAAATATAAATATTTGCATTGTAATAACTTACCTTTTGGGTCCAACGTGCGAAGGGCGAAGCTCCAAAAGTGAAATGAGTTTGTCCGAAACAACTTCCAAAAGAATAATGGTATACTTCCATTTGTAATCGCACAATTAAAATGTACGGACTATATAGACACTAAAACGAATTCGGAAATTGTTTTTATTAATATATGTAACTGTTTTTAGAACACAAAAAGATAATGAAGAAAAAATAACTATAAAATATTATACGCCCGTGTAAAATGTTTATAATAATTTATACATCTATATAGTTGACCACGCACTAACGACGCAAATTTAAAGCCAAAATAATATTCAACAAAATCGAATCACTTCTAAACTGAGAATGAAATAACACTACACGATATATTTGATAATTTAATTCGATACAAAAATATATTATATAAATGTTTTCTACGCAACGAGGCTATAATGACCTTATCAAGATGACAAGATATTATAATACTTATGTAACTTACATAAAAACGAACAGGGCTGTGAGAAGGATCATTAATTTGGCGGGCCTTTGAAGTTTGATATAAAATATTTAGGGTTTTGCGTCACCAGGCTGCTGTGGCAGCGCATCTGGTCTACACCAAATTAAATATACCCTTCGCAGTAAGTACATTTGAATCGTTACTGAAGGACTAAATTTAAATTTTGAGACGGTAATGAGGATTTTTTCGGTATTTTTGGACCCCAAAACATATTTCAACCTCTAAAAACTACCCTTGAAATAGTTCGATTGAGCTCATTTTAAATAGGTTTAGTGCAGTTATTGATTCTAACATGTCGACCAAATTTCGCTAAAAATCAATCAACTCTAGCACGCAGGTATATATATAATATTAAATAAACATTACCAAAAATTGTGTCAAATTGTTCAGGAGGGCATGAAACATCGGAAAATTTCGAATCGACCCCTATGTCCCGCTATCCAACTGACGCCAATAGTGTATGTACCACTTGACAAACAGACTAAAAATGTATTTTGAAAATAATTACGTTACAGAACAATGTAATAAATAAATAAAACGTTTCTTTTTCGATCATTTGATACTTAACGTTCGTTAACAATGTGGAGTGAGCAGCAAAGCGAGTCTGCAAATGACAGCAGACTGTTCACCGCTGAGGATCAGACGAACTTGAATCAGTGTTGTTTAAAGGTGGGAAATAGGCGCACGTATTCAGTATAGTGTCGTATTAGTCCTTATTTGTGTTGTTTAGTGACTTAAATATTACAATGTAAAACAAAAAAATACAATATTTTTTATTATCCTTTTTCACTTGATCCTACTTGCCGAGTTCCAAACAAATTATTCCTAAAATTCTTTAGTCACTAAATAGATAATAGTATTAAATTGGTATTCCATTGTTTTTTACTAATCTTGTTCCGTTTATATTATTTTAAATAAAGTTTTATAAAACTTTTTAAAATATTGTTTTTATAAATTTATAAGTTTTTTTGTGTTTCCTTTAAACATATTAAATCATTAATTGTCTTGAAGAACGATTAAACTAGAATTATTTGATTTTTCAAAACATATCCGCGGGTATATGAGCAGTACTATTTTAATAAGTTTATAAAAGTGTAATCAATTAAACAATATATAAAAATGGTGCAATCATCTTATGTGAAATATTTTATAAGTTTTGTTGCAACTTTCGTCGTTTTTCAACAATGTAAGTACCTTTCCTAATGAAATCTCGATCTGGTTATCTAATATTTATGTATATGTGTACAGGAAATCGAACAGAGGATACAAACTGACAGATGATTTTGAATATCAACAATTTAAAAAAATAAACAAGTTTCTCTGTCAATTTAAACAAGATATGCTTGCATTAATGGCAAATATTATTATAGATAATTTCCGTTTTATGTAAGCAGAATATTTATAAAGCAATTATAATAATTAATACATATATGCAAAATACCTGTGAAAAAAACACTTTGTATTAAGTAGATATTTATTTTAAAAACTGGCTTTTGCATTCTCAATAATTTTATTAAAATTGTTACTATCAGCTAATTGAACTAATTTTATTTAGGTACCTAATATTAAAATTTTCTTTTTTATATGTAAAGACCGTGCCTAATTATCGTCTACGTTTATCAAACCACTCCGAGCGATATTGCATATAAATACATTTTTAATGTAGTTATTGAGTTTTTTAATGTTTAACTAAAACATTAGATATGTTGTGTATTTCTTCGGTTACCTTGGGTCTTAATGGGTTAAAGAACTAAAAATTGAGAAAACAGGAAGTGCCATGACCCTTAAATTAACAAAGCGTACAATTTGAAACCAGTCCGGTATATATCTACTACATTTATACATAAAATAATATACATAGTTACAAAAGAATTTCTATCCACTACCTACGCAAGGATAAATGAATGGAAGAGAGTCAGGTAACAGGTAACTTGGACATACAGACATACCACATACCGACCTATTGTATTTACCTAGTATATTACTCATTTTTCATTATAAAAGAATTATACGAATATTCAAAGAATTGTCGGAGACATCTTCATCTTAAACCACAGAAGATGCTAGTCATTCTTCGATAATATTGAATTCTTCCAAAAAGTAGTTGCCAAACGACAGGATTTATCGCATCTGGACGGACATTGATAGAATTTTAGCTGAAATCTTATAAATGTCGTCAAAAAAGTTTTAAACGATCTGAATGGTTTTACTAGTTATTTTTGAAACACCTGTAGCACCGGTATAATCAAGGACAAGTGCACTTTTTATTTCAAATCTACCTGTTTCTTCTTTGCCATAAACATTGTGAAATAACTGCAGCATATAGGTAACTACTTATTAGATGAACGATTATTCGAGTTTGCTACAGTGCACTACGGAAAACCAACGGAAGTTTTGTGAATCTAATGTCTCATCACTATTGCAATAATATTACATTTATTATTATACAAGAATTGCAAAAAATGCATAAAACGGTACAGTGTAATAAATAATAATATAAAACATACAGTATAGTAAAATTTCTTTAAACGGTCGTCTTGAAAAACAAGTAATTTGGTTTCTTAGGTTTTGATGGAAAAAAGTTCAATAAGCAATGAAGTGGGACATGACCACGTAGAGCCTGTATGTGATCATACTGTATATGAGTATGTGGACCCATCATTTTGTTATATAGAGAAATAACCTGTTTTCAAAAGGATGTTGATAATTGCTCCATATTTTTCAAGAGTAAAGTGGTCTTAAAATTATTAATATTATTGATCAGAGTTACGCAAAACATTTAGGTATGAGCGTTTGCTTTAAAATGAGACCAAATGTTCAAACACAATTTTTGCAAAGTAAAGTGGCCTTAAAATTAAGCAATAATAGTTTTGATTTAGTGAATACCAGATATGGGTTTTTTATCCACAGAAAGGATAATTCTCAAAAGCAATGACTTAAGGTAGTGGAGTTGGTATGTTTTAAATTAGAACCTGTATATTTAATTTCAGTTTAAATTTTGGGATTTTGTGATTTATTCGTTAAAAAAAGCCAAATCAAAAAAATACTGTTTGTTGCCTGACACTTGGTCATGTCCACTTGCAAAGGAGTGAAAAAATATTCTTTTTAAAACAATACTACTATATTAACATATAATTCTAAATTACATAAGGAAGTAAACAAACAATATTCTTTTGCGAACACATATATCATAGCCGTCTCGTACTTAGGAACTTGTATCTATTGTCAACGATATAAGCTAGTATAATTATTGTTGCATTGCAGTTACTACCACAACCTTCTAAACTATTCTTTGGATCAGGGCTGCGATTATTAATATAAGTAAGGATTACTGTTCATTTTGTATCAAAACCGATTTTCAAAATGTGAAATGTACTGACTTGATGTTTGACTCAGTAAGAACTCCAGGTCTATTGATTTTGATGTCAATCAGATTAGTGGTTTTTAAAATACACGACATTTTGTCTATATACTCTGTATTTATAACAATATTGTAAGTACCTATTGTACGTATAAAGTCTTTCTGGCAAATTTCACTGAAATTTTTCATATTAATAAGAAATAATACATTAAAAAGCCCGACACTTTGTTAAATCCTAGAATAATGAAGGATATTACAATTTTTAAAAGTCTGTTCGTACGCCCTTATGACTGAACTCATTAATTTTACTATCACCCAGCCCTAGTCCGGATGAAGGTAATTTGTATGGAATCGTCGAACTAAATAATTCTTAGAAGTTATAACTAGTTCTATTATTAGTGTTTTTAACGACAAAATCACATTTATTTTGAAACAGTATACGGAATTTTTAGCATTTGTTACGAAATTTTCATTCGTTAATTTTATTAAAAAAATAAATAATAAAGTGTCATGGATTTTTACATATTACAGAGAAAGATGTTTTATATTAATAATTATCATTCTTGTTTTCGACAACTGTTCACTAAGTTTGATACTGCTATTAAAAGTTGATAAGCCCAGACAAACCCAAAAATTATGTGGACTACATGCATCCTACTTACGTCAGGTTGCATTTCACAATGGATGGGTTAACAGAGCTCTAATCTGTGCAGACGGCAAAAATCAAATCAGTAGGGGGTTATACGTATCACTATTTATATGACAAATTGCTTTTTGGACAAATTTTAATTTTTTGAATTATTACGTTATTGTAATAATTAAACACGGTTGCTATAACAAACAATCTGGGCGTATTTCTATATACAAATGTACATAGATATTCTATGCATGGACAAAAATGCATTAATGGTCGCTTCACCTTCAGGAATTCCTTGTATTGTTAAATAAAATGAAAACGAGTAACTGCATTTCTGCTCATGTTAAAGGGAGCTTACATTGTGTTAATGCATTCTATTAAAATATTTTTCGTTTACAGTGATTTTGTACCTATAAAAGCATTCCATTTACGCGCATTTTTTGAAAGAATTCCAATAAATACCAAACTTCCTTTGAGTCTTTAAATATAAAGGAAAGAATAACTATTTTTCAATAATAGGCTTAAGGGATAGCGAGTGAAAATATGAACTATCGTAATCACGAACTAAATTGTGCTATTTGTGCTTTAAGTTTAAGGCAAATATCATTCGACACAGGTCTAAAATATTTTCAAAACAAATATTGAAAACTTGCGTGTTTTACCTGTGACATACCATTTTTCTAGAAGAATATTCAATGTGAAAAACTCTTCATCTCATCTGGAAGTGGATTGTAATTTCTCGATAAAGAAAACGCATTTTCTACTTTATACTAACATAAGACTAGCCTTTACCCACAGCTACGTTCGTGTTAATACCGATTTTGACACAGAAGTCTTATCGACCTGATCGTAGTTGGAAAAAAGGTACGTTTCATCAAAATTCGTTCAGCCACTGTGATTAATTTTAGTATAAACTTATAAACAACATTGCCAGTATTTTTTTTTTTTTTTAATAAAAACAAGACTATTTAGTAAAATGATATTAAATTTGCAAAATAATTAATTATTTAACAGTGATTGAAAATATAGGCAATCTTCCCCAATACTCTTGTTGCGCTCAACTGCTCTTAACACATGAGGAATAATTGTTTCCTTACCGCAAATTATAGTTTTAATTACGCAAACCACGCTACACACTGACATGCTAATTAATAATTGTAAAACGTAATTCAACTATATAAAATTAATACGGTAATACCTAATTATATTATATACTAAATCATCTTGAAATTGTTTGAAACAACAATTAAACTGAATACAACGGTTATAGCTATGAAAATTTCAACCGGTAACAAAATCATTTTTAAAGAAAGCTATGAAGATAACAATCTATTGTTATTATGAAATTATATTAATAATAACAACAAATGTATTATGTATGGTTATTAAATTTGGCGTGCTATTTTTTATAAATATAATAAATTAGAAAAATATTTCAGAGATTTTCCAAATTAATCAACACCTTTTTTGATTATTTTATGGTGGTGCGAAACGTGCGTCGAGAAAATAGTTTCCTGTTCTGTGGAAACGTTTTTAATATCCGACGTTTTCACATCAAATATTTCATTCCTTTATGAGATTTGTTGATCAAAACCCATGTTTTTATTTTAGGAAAGCTTAGGAAAGCTCTCAGACTTCGATTTCAATATATTTATGAAAACAACACGCTGATTTAAAAAATTAATGAAAGCATATCTATTTTGGTTTCGAAGTTAAGGGAGTTACAACTGTATTTTTCGAAACTCAACATTCATAATTTGTAAACCAAAAGATCTTTGTTTCTTTTGATCAAAATACTGAGTAATTTTTCGAGAATGTAAAAAGATATTTCACTCAGGTTTTATGATAGATATGATAGATTCATAATTCTGAACAGATTTCTTTCATTTCGTACCTTTTAAATTAGTAGACAGATAATATTATTTTTCCTGAAATATGAGTAAAGGTTTCCGATATACGGTATAGATCTGTTGTCAAAATATAATAATAGTAAACGATCTGAATCCTTAGAAATTCTTGTGTCCCTTACAAAACGGAAACGGATGTGTTATGCATATGTATCTCAGCAACGTTTGCGGCTGTTGAAAGAGGGTAAACGAAACTATAAATAAGATTTTAGATTAAATACTGATGAATTCATATACCTACTATTTTTGAGTACAGACGTATCTCTCTATATGTGATCATCTCGTTTAACTGATGACGTGGTTTTCTTCACCAAAAACCAAGCTGAGAGTAATTTTCAATTTTATTTGTATGTGGCGATAGCTCACTTTGCGATACGACATAGCCAAAATTCTTACACGAAACTTGTGGGTTCGTAGGGAATTCCCATTTCTGTTTCTCTGCTGTCTACACTCTAACTATACACGCTGATTACTGAACTCAGAATACAAAAAATGTGTGAAGATCTTTTAAAAAAATGCACTATTGTTTGTCACTAATCGTTTTCTGGGAATGATGACTTATTCTACAAAATGAACGAAAGTTAGCAACGAAAGGACACCATTTTTCTACAATAACTGTACATCAAAATTATCCAAATTCTTTAAAATTACCAAAATTTCGCTACAAAAAATAAATTGCCGGTAATTTTACAGCACTAGGTATACATTGTATGCATCTGCTAAAAATGATTACATTAACACATTTTTAATGAATCATATTACCTACTCATTCATGTCATATGTAAGCTGATTAATTCTCGTCTACAAATTATAAAGATAAAAATATTATCTTTATAATTTGCAATTGGTTATTATTATAATTTTCATGTTACATTGTAAATAGAATTTAGGCGTCTGCAAAAAAACTGATAAAATGACAAATAGAAAAAAATAATAATCAGTCTGTATTGTCTGCGATTCTCATGATTATGTTTTTTCAATGAGTCTTCTAAAGTCTAAACGGAAAGTACATTGTCTTGAAAGGAATTTGGTCTGGCATCGGTTCAAAAATCGCCCACCTACACAGTTAAAAGTGCGTTATGATGAAGCCGCGTCTGCTCCGACTTGGGAAGAGGGGAAGGATGAACACATGACATGAGTTACATGACAAAACATATTTGTGTAGCCACACCTTTCTATTTCTTCTATAAAATAATAATAATAACTTCGTATGCATTAAATGTGTACAATACGTCTCATTTTCATTGTTTTTGTAGGGTATCTTGGTAACTATTATAAACAAAAAAAAAAAACTGAATGAATTCTTGCTGGTTTTTTCGCGGTAAATCCATTGCCGAAAATTAAAATTCAGTACCGTGGCATTCTAGGTCTAGGCGAAAAATAATTGAAAAAACGTAAAATTTTCGTAACTCTTCACAAAAAATAAATAGTTTTGTTTGCTGGAGATTTAAAAAAAACAATTTTTAACTGCATTTTTGAATTATATTTCGAAAATTGTCACGAATGTACAATAAATCTGACTGTTGAACTTTGGTATAATAGTTTTAAAATAGTTAATCTTTACATTTTTTTTGATAAAGTAAACAACTTATAGCGAATCATAAAAATTGGCTACTGTTTAGTTTTGAGCACACAAATGAGCGAAAATATAATAACAATTCAATCGAAAAGTTTTGCATCGATTATTTGCACGTTCAAGGAAATCTTTATAATACATCTAACACACAAGTAATAGCTTCCATTAAAAATATATTGAGAGTTCAGATTTTATAAATTTTTCTCTAAAATCACTGACCAGTGCACATTTAGTGTTCCTCTTTCATAGTTACCAAGAAAGAACAACAAATCCATCGAAAATAGGACACACTGTATATCTCGATTTCAGGAGATATCCAAAAGGTGTGTCAGATTCACTCGAAACAATGTAAAGTATTTACATTGTACGCAGATTACAGAGTGTCCCAGTATAAAAACAAGATACAAATTTTTACATAATTAAATAATCTTTATTATTATTAAATATAAATCATCCAAAAAACTAAAACATCACTATTCAAGACGTCAGGAAATATTAACGAATCGTCATTTTTGAACTAGTAAACATATTTGGAATCATGCTGTTTAGAAAATACACGTAAGACCGAAATAACATAATAATGGTTGTATTACGCTCTAGAAATTATTGTAATTTTTATCTTCTTATTCTTATACAATAATAAGTAGGTTTGTATGATAAACATATTGCATTAAGATGCGGCCTAAAATAGTAAAATAATTTATGTGCATTACTAAATATAAAAATTAATTCATCACAGTGAAAATTAATTATAGCCACTGTGATTTGAAAATGTGATATTCTGAAACTAAATAGTCACCATAGCCACCAATCAGAATACGTTCTGAAGAAGTAAGTCATTTAAAGAATACTCTATGGGGTACACAAAAGTTGAGCTAACTTTTAATATCTAAAAATACCGGCTTCTAAGCAGATTTTTTCATTTAGTACTGAAGCCTACTTTTAAACCAAAAGAAAATAATCTTATTTAGGACAATGCATTATCTAACAGAATTTGTATTTTTGAAATTACAAAAGTACAGTACTAAATTTAATACTTGCATACTAAAATAGAAAAAAAAACGTAATTTTCGATGCTAAGTAAGACATATGGCAGCTTTTCTGCAATATTAAAATGTCAAACAGAGTGTTAATTTTGTTTTGCATAATACATATCAACAATCTTAAATATTGCAAAAATTCATAGTCGTTGGGGAGACAGAAAATGTTCACCTATTTTATCCAATTTTCATCACAATACTCAACTTTTTTGTAGTTTTATACTTCGAAATTAAAAGAAATATATAATTATTTTTTTCGCTCCACCCTTGTGCATATATTATAAAAGGTGCACGGACAACTAAACAACAAAACAGTATTACTATTACTTCGGATCCCTCTAAAAGATAGAGCAGTCGACAGAACAAACCCCTGAGATGAATGATACTGGGTATATACAGAGATTTTGTGTCAGTATTTGTATGTGAGTGAATTTTTGTCTAAGCACGGGGTGTTTAGCGTTCACATGTGACATGATCAGAGGTAATACAACAAACAGGAAGTGGTTAGATCCGGTGCATGGTATACTTCCACCTTTAACACACACTGATCAGGCTGTACTGTGCTGTACTGTGATATTATCCAACCAAAATCTAATACAACAGTCATCTGTTTCTTTTTGTAACCTCTTTAAACGATCGTATCGCATAATTAATCACTGACATTTCGTCTAACAAAATCCAAAGATGACCACAGCCATCAGACACAAATCTACTTCACTTCGCGATGGAATTCTGTTGCCTAAAAAGTATACACGACGCGTCTTGTATACTTTTTGTTATACTTTTTTATTTTAAAATCGTCGCGACGCTTGTAGATTTGTGCAGACGCTTTTACGGCAGGTTCTGTACCAGACATGTGACGTAACATTGAACGACGTAAAAAAAGTCACATTTTTTCATACAAAACTATCCAGTTAAGCAGGGGCGTAGCTACCGCCGTATCTGCCGTATCAATTATACGGGGCCCCCGGGCTACAGGGGCCCCCAACGTGCGTAAGCAAAAATTAATAAAAACTTCCCAATTTTTTTTTATTTCAGAAATGACAAAAGTTAAAAGAAGCAATTTCTTTTTTTCCCGCGTAAAGCGTGCGTTCAAAAGCTGGCAACACCCTACATCGGTTATCGCGGGCTGCGGGATTTCCCCGTTTAAGTCATTTACTTCAACGGGGGAAGGGCCCCCAAACAAATTTTTATACGGGGCCCCGCCGAGGCACGCTACGCTTCTGCAGTTAAGGTTCTTATTAAATATGAATGAAACATTTATCACAATAGTTATTTTACTAATAAAACTAACAAAATATCTGTAACTTAAACGTTACAATAACGTGTTTTTTAATAAAATAAAGTTATCTCTAAACATCTCTACTTCGCATCTTTAATTTTATTTTCATGTTTTCCGTTCAAAGCTAGGATTATTGTTCTCAATTTTAGAATAATAATAGACGTCAGGTTGAGGAATTGTAACGTAAAACGGAACGGCGCGCTGTAAAACGATCAAGGATTGCCTGTTTAAGATTCTTGAAAGTACGTTTCACTATTCTTAGAAAGAGTTCGCTATATCAACAAATGGCAAAATTTTGATCATTTGTACAGTCGAAATTCGATTGACTATTCTAATCCTTAGACCGATTTTTTTATCATAAAAAAACCTAAATGCTTTCAGCATTTTGATACAGCGTCGTAGTTAGAGGCTGACAGCGGGGGCACTTGCAAACCTACAAAGTTCGAATTTTGACCTGGACGCGCACTTTAAAGATTTTGTATAGTTTTTCTTCCTTCAAAATAAGTTTCGAGGGACGCAATATTCAAATCTTACCCTGACGGCTCACGGCCTTAGTTAGACACTGATTGCGGACCTGGGTAGGAATTTTAGTAAGGCATAATACATTTTAGATACCAATACATTATTTTCTATTAGCTGTTGTAATTATTGTATTACCTTTAAGAAATTCACGTTATTTAATAAATATTTGTATTTAGTGATTCCCCCTAAGTAGAGCGTGGCAGAGAAAACGAATTAATAAAAAAATCTGCTAAACAGGACCCTGATGAATATATTTTTAAATTAACAAAATAAAACGAACATTGAAATCGTTATTTTTTAATAAATTAATATTTCAGATAAAAATTGTTAATGAACAGATTTAAAATTGCCAATTTATTTATTTAAAACTCTAAACATCAGAATATTTCACAAAAAATTCTATTTAAATATATTTGACAATGGAATGCGTACCCTATTTTATCGGAATATATAATTATAAGTTCTAACCGCGTTTTTGTACAGCTTTACGAAAAAGTCGCCTCAGAAATAATTATTAACAAAGAAGTCGAGTGATTGGATGACTAAAAAGCGCAATAAAACTTTAAACATTACAAATTCCTTTAAACCAGCGATGTAAAACCGTGGATACGATTAGACAATCATATTATATACAGATTGTTTAACAGAAAGTGAAGATTCTTGTACATAACAGTTTTGCAAAGTTTAGTAAACGTTTTTGCGATGATTCTCAAATAAAATATAACATAATATAATCCATATTTTATTGATCTTGGCATTTCCAGTGGTCAACGAATGATTACACCGCACCCTTAAAAATACCGCCCCTACATGAACAATCAAAATTTCCTTGAATTTAAAATTATCATTGAAATAATTGAAAGTTCACAAAATTACAAAAATCTTAACACCCCTACGTCGTATGCACGATTTCTGGGTATGAGTCATATCGCGAAGTGGAGTTCTTTGTTTTTAGCTGGTGATACATATGGTTTTGGTGGGGGGGAAACATCAATGATCAATTAAGCGAGACGATCACTTGGAGGTAACCACATGAGAAATATTGTGAGCTTATAGCTTAATTAAAAATTGAAAAAAAAAAATTGTTTTTGACTAACGCTGTAGCACGGTCACTGACATAAAGGTATATTTACGTATACATATAATATATAACGAGTATGTATTTATCCAAGCATGACTTGGGATTCCAACACGTAATGTTATATTTTCTTTTCTTACATCCATGATTTGTAGGTACTTTATGCCATGCTTTAGTAATATAAAGAAGTTTGATTGCCATTTTTTATTGTTTTGTGATATATACAAGGTGTAACGTAAATATAGATCAATTCACACAATGGATATAAAAAATATTTATACCAACAGATCCTGAAATTCACTACGACCGAGAGTTTCGACATAATGCACATAGACAGAGCAGTCATGAAAACAAATTCTTTTTGTACTTTTTTAGTTCGGAAATCCGATTTTTTGCCAATCCGGGCCTGATTTGAGGCATCATTTTTGACTCATAAAACTATTCAAATTGTTTACTTCAAACATATGTCGAAAATTCACAAGTACTATCTGCAGGGCGTCAACGACATGACTGAGAAAAAAAAATTAGAGGCAGAAATTTGAAATTATAAAGTGCTAGATCACTAGAAGTGGAGAAAAAAGTAAATTCTGCCTCATACAAGTTGACCACACCTGCAGATTTATATTTACATTAAATTTGATTGTAAATGATAGACGTTCGACAACTCAGAACATTAGCGTGTATATTATTTGCATTCTATACATCCAGTATCTGTAAAATATATTTTATATTTGGTAACTTGTATTTTTTTTATTATACTGTATTATAAATCGCATATAATAAAGAAAACTAGATCTATAAAAATATTACAATTCTTTGTTTCAAATACTGATTTTTTGCCGATCTATAAGAAGATAACTATTTTTTGCTCGTACAAAATAGTTTAAAAATAATAACCAGTCAGTCGGGATTCCTGTCTGTAACTATTATCTTTATAGTGTCGACAAAATTTGAATTCTCATAATAAATATCTGTTGTCGCTCTAAATATTTAAATGTAGTGAATATAAAGTCTCCAATGTTAATAGTTAATTAAATTTTTATTTAATGTTTACGATACCAGCCCGACTATATTTTATATTTTTAGTTAATAGTACCTAATACAAAATTAATTAATTAAATTAAATGAATCGATAGCTCTTATAATAATAATAAGTAGAATTAAGTGACGTATAAAATCTGAAGTTTTATTTCTAAGGACTTTTCTTAAGGATTTTAATAGTTTTCAAGATTTTTGTTAGTTTTTAGGGTTCAGTACATCCGACGAAAAAACGGAACCCTTTTAAGACCGCGCTCGTGCGGATGTTGTCTGTCACAGCTTGTTTTCTCGAAATCTATTGGCCGAAAAAAGTTTAAATTTGGTACATATATAGGATTAGATGACCCAATCACGAACGTATAGCGTAAATAAACGATTTCCGATTTTGGGGGCCAAATTAGAAAATAAAAAAAATATTTCGCAAGTACATCATAAGACATATCAAATGAAAGGGCTTAATATGAGAAATACAAATATATATATTTCATCCCCCCCCCCCTTACCACCGAAACTACTGAGCCTAAAATTTTGAAAAAAATAGAGAGTTCATAGTTTACATGAAAACCTACACGAAAATCAGTTTTACGGCTTTCACGGAAAACGGAATGATACGGAACCCTCTCCTGACGAGTTCTATTCGCACTTGACCGTTTTTTTTTTATTTTTTAAATTTTGAAACAAATTCGTTTCAACTAAAATTGAAAGATATATTTAAGAATCATGTAATTCACATTTTACATATATAATGCCATGTCACAAGAATATACGTGGGAACCGTTGATTGTTGCATCTCACAGCAAGAGAAATTAGCTGACATTCTTTAGTTTCTTTGTTGTACAACTGTAAAATAGCTTTCTTATTTAGAGTACACCGGTATAGTTCTTGTAATACTTCTCATTACGCGTTAAAATATTCTACATTCAAAGAGTTCAAGACACGCGCTAATATTCTTATATGAACAACAATTCGCGATCAACAATTACTCTGGATAAGAAAATTAAAGCAAACTAATTTTATAACAGACTCGCAATATTGTCAATATCTTAAATAAGATTTTTGTTAACTCATTGATTAAAAGAGACCGACCTATTTAATCGTCTAGTGAGGGTTTGCGGCTAATTATTGTTTTTTTTTTATTATTAAATGAGTCAGCATTGTCGATACCTTGATTCTTGAGGTAACCAATTAGGGCTATCTGCATCTTTGCAAGATTCTTAAACAAAAGACAAAGGGGACGGCGCAGATAAAGTGGGCTCTAATAGCTTAAATAAAACTGACTATCTTTAGAGTATTTCATTCTTAAATTTATCTTGGCTGACAATAATCAAATTATTATCTACATTCTATACACTAATAATTATTACTATCTCAGTTAGCTTTTACTGTCTTAGTATTTTTCATCACCATATTCACTAATTCTTACTCCAATTAAAAGATACGCCCAAAGAACTAAAATAATATTCCTCAGAGAAGTTTGAAGCATTTTTGCTACTCGTCAGTTCAATGGAGCGTGGAACCGTTAATGTGCCGGCCGGATTTATACACGGCTCAACTGAGACCCGGAGAATTACGACGTTAATCTCCGAAGCCCGGACATATACATCCGTCGGATCTGGAGCCGTCGCGTCGAACCCTGAGGGGTGGCAACCCTGACCTTAAGAGTAAATACACAACCTCGATTAACAAATCGAATGCAATTGATATACTAACTCACATTTTGAATCTAAACTTAGAATAAATACTGATATTCCCTCGGTAGAGCGTACTGTTTCGGGTTTATTTCGATCTTTGTGGTCTGTTGAAGACAAGATATGTATATTTCTTTACAATGAATTTTTATTATAGCTATGTATAACCAAGGTTTTATTAATTATTGCAGGCAATGGGGCATGTTACTTTTCAACCGAGCTGCAAGGCGAATTTGTGATGCAAACTGTAATGAACGGTCCGACCAGGGCTGGCCTTCAAAGAGGTTTCGGTGACATCAATTCCAATTCCGGAGATACGCCCCAGGTCCAGTATAGTGTGGTTAACATAACTGATGACGCGATACCCGTCTGGGGACAATGTTACAAGAGAATTGGAAAAAACGTCATTCTTATGAGCAAGTAATACACAACAAATAATTTATTATTTGATTATAAAGTAGTTAATAAAATGGTCCCAAATGAACCTTAACTTCTGAAATATCTAATTTTGGAAATATTAGAAAATTCGCAGAGTCGCATATAAAACTTCACTTTCAAGTTTGACTAGCGTCTATCATCTATATTTTTAATTTTTGTAGAAAATGATGCTTTGCATTTTCAAATTCAATATCTCTTAAAATAAAAACCAATTATAAAAAATACATTTTTATGTCTAGCTTACAAAAAAAAAAATAGAATAATATCGGCGACCGCGCCTATGTTCCGTCAAAAATCGAAATGTTAGAATTGATGGAAGATATACGTGATTTTAGACTCATACTATTAAATTTACTTAGACAGATATAAAATAAGCTGTGTAAAATAGGTGCTATCTGTGACACTCTTCTGAAAATCTGAATGTTGAAGAAACAACAAGAAGGAATACTTCTGGCTTTTAAAATGGTTTAGTTTCTGATATCAAATCATTTCTTTTCAGTTCAGGTGGTACAAATTGCTTTAGATGTTTTCATTTAAAACTCCGTTCACACAACGTGCTGCAGGTTCACACAACTGGTTTAGATTATATTTATAAATGTCATACGACTGAAGAAGGAGCCATTGCAACATGCCCTTCGGAGGAAGCAGTCCAAAAGAACAACGGCAATGCTGCGGAAATTATCCTTTATAAAACGAAACAAGCGGATGGAGGAGAGATTATTAAAGAATATTGTCCGATAAATGGTCGTTTTCTGTTCACATACGATCTGAACGATGGCTCTGAAAATAAAACTGAATGTACATTGGGTAATTCAAGTTTAGGCTCTTGTCCATATGGATGGGCTATAAACCTTCAATTCAGAGACTGTTCTTTCGAAAATCACGGTAAGCATATTATTCAGATATGTTCTGTCAAATTTATGCATTTATATTAATGAGCAAATTTATAGAATGTCTAACCAAGACTGTTGCTAGAAAAAAGTCGAAGGAACTGACCAGAATTAATAAAATACATTATTAAAATAAAAGTGGTGTGGGCGTAGTCACCCACAATTGCGTTTCGCGAAAATATATTTTGTGTGAAAATTTAGGGATGGGAGTTAGATATACTTGTACCTTGATCCTTTCTTGGTTACTGTGTTGTATTACAAACGCGTTTTGCGTGATTTACGAATTCGTCATCAATAAATATGAAACAAAGGCTTGATTGTTTACATTACCCGATTATTATTACTCATTGTTTATGTGTAATATTATTGATATTGCGTAATCTTTTTTTGCAGTATGGTTTATTAACGGGGTCGTCCCACATATCAGGATTTGATAAATTTAAACAAATTTGCAAATAGTGTAAAACAACTTGTTCGTTCTTATACGTTATCTCCAGTGGCGTAGCTTTCATATGACAAAGTGGTTCTTAAAAGAATTAGAGAGGCATCTATCACGAAGTAAAAAATGATCAAATTTCATTCTCAAATAACTTTGCTAAAAAAATCGTAAACTTTTTTCGAATAAAACATTTTGACAGGAAAGCCTCAGCTTTCAGTCTCATACATTCAATTTCCCTAATGACAAAATAGATGAGCAATAACTGACTTAATGATTAGATTAAAGACGACCCTGATGATAATATATATGAAAAAACCGAAAATTGACATGTTACCAAAATTAAAGAATTTTATAACAGAAATTTTATGACACTAGCAGGCTTTCCATATAAAACTTCGTTTACAAGAAAATCCATGAAAATAAGTTTCTTAACGGAATTCCGGAATTATTTAATATTCCAATAACATCAATTTTTTGAACGTAACAGTACCTTTTCAATAATGTAAAAGTACGAGTTTTTTAGGGACGACTAGATTATAAAAACGATTCTCATAAGTGTATTGAAATAAGTTTCCGAGAAAATTAATCTTGTGTGACCAACTGGAAAACTGAAATTGATTTATTTTTGGCACATAGAGATTCAGTTAATTTTCCTTCTTGATTTTTGATAAGAGAGGATTCAATGATCAGTTAATCGAGACAATAATCTACCACAAATAAAGACGACTACATTGGATACATTATTTTTTATTCATTGTTGCAGAAATAACATTCGAATGCTTAGGCCACTGGGAAGGAAAAGATAACCAGCACTACTTAGCTCTCTACGACACTAGACCAGCAGATAACAAACGGCCGAGTTATCGATGTGCGGTATGTGTACATATATTTACATTGTGCGGCCATCATTTTAAGTATATGATAGACGGCTATGATCTCAGTTGCCGAGCGTCTATAATTTGCAATACTCTAGTATGCAGTTGTTGTTAATAGCTTAGCATTTATAAAAAAAAGAAAAAAAAAAACAACAAACAAAATTTTCAGATTGAATTTTCTTAGACTGGTGAATGAATCAATAATATTGACAATTTATTTTATAGCTTTATCGAGAGAGAAACGATGGCTCAATAGATTTAGCACTCAGCAGTGATTCAACTTGTTCAACAGATCTTCATCATGCTTCTCGTGGCTATGAAGCACTTCAGTTAAAGCCAGTTCCGCAAACAAATTGGCCGAGAGAAGTCACTCAGAGTGATTGCAGGTGATAAAAATAGTTCATAGTAGAAGTTTGATTCTTAAATAATCGAATAAGAAATTAATTATTTTTATAAATAGGTTTCCAGAGTGGCTAATAGGAAATTGGCAACATTTGATTGTAAATGATAACACAATGCTCTACAAAGATCACAGTACATTTAAAACATACACCATCAAATGTACAACAAATGTCCGAAATGATGAACTTGATAAAAAGATCCTAGTTTTCACACGAACACAATGGTTTGTATTCTAATTTTCTCTATCATCAATCCACAAGTCCAAAATATAAAATTAAAATAAAATGTATTTTGCAGTGGAGACGAAGAATATAAATGTTTATGGATCAAGAAACGCAGCCCAAATGTTTTAGAATTCCAAATGAGTGTACCTACAAGTAAAAATAGCGATACTGATTTATGCAGTGCTAGTAATTTTCGAAATGATACGTGGATAACTCAAGCGAGTAAGTTTAAAATAATTAAGGTTTTCATATTTATAATAGAATATATCAATAATCCAAAATTAATTTAGGATTGATGAAAGCTCAACAATCACCTTGTCCAGTGGCTGGGGAATACACAGGTCATATTCCTGATGATAACGGACTTTGTGCCAAATTATCATCGGATTGTCATTCAATGGAAATAATGTATTTCATCGTATCTGATTGTTTGCATAAAGAAGTTTATGAAGGTATGTATTCTAGATATAATTAATATCAAATAAGGCTTGCGGAAAACCTTTTTTCTTTAGTTTTGAGAGTAAAATTAGAAACTGGCACGATTTTTAACCATACGAAACTGGGAAATAAAATCTGAAAAAAAATATTTCAATATCGGGCACCCATAATTTATTAATGAATTTACGCGCGTGACATGTTATTACAATCTCGATAAATCGAACTTACGTTAAAAATTGAATATAGGTTTCGAATTAAAAAGAAATTATTGACAAACCTTTGACTTAGAATAGCCATAATTAGTCTGAGTTTATATTTCAAATTAAAGCAGTTTTGAGGCTTGAAAGGAAGGAAAAGAAGATATCATAAGCGAATACGCAATTACGATGAAATACAAACATGTTTTTACTTTGGTTTCAGAGCGTCAGTATAAGTGTCTGGGCCAATGGGAAGAAGATGGATTATTGTATACATATACTCAAAGAAATGATCTAGCAGCTAGTACATATGAATGTTTTGTTGGCTCTATTGTATCCAATTCTCAGATCCATATAATGGAAGCTGGCGATCATTGTACGCGACACGTAAACCTTTTACAAAACGGAATGAAACTTTACAAACAAGGTTTGTTATATTGATATGTAGTTCCCTCGTTCTTTGAATATTTGATTCAGAAATCGGTTCAGTAAACTCCATTTGTATACATCAGAGGATTCAATACTTGCAATATCAGAGTCCACTGAACTGGTTTTGATGAAACTTATTTGTCGTTAGTTAGTTACATAGTTTTCAAATGGGACCAAGAGGCACAATATTGTACAAAAATTAACCGCTTGGCGGATGCCTCATATCGCCATTTTGGACTAAAAAAAATTTACTCTACTCATAGACACAGCAGATGGCTATAACCTATATATACGACGTAATGTATTTGTTTTGATTGAGTTTGGGCATCAACTTGCATAATATGTCAGTTTCATAAAGCTTCGAACCTCTGTTGTGTTGTGACGAAAATCTGGGAGCAAGGGATCGCGTTGTGTTACAACACAACAGAGTAATGTGTTCTCTGCTTTACTGTAGCAGTTACAGTTTACGAACTATGACAGACGGACAGACAGGCAATAGTATGGACAACTCAGGTGACCGAATAAAAAAAACATTAATAATAACCTTGTGTTTATATTTTTTTCAGCATCGTGTTATGGTACAAATGCAAGTCCGCGTCCTGTACTTTCTACAACGCGCGTAAAAGAATCGAGTAGTACGTCTCAGTCAACTGAGCCTTGGACTCCTGGCGTAGGTAAGAAGTATTAAATGTTGCAGTATTTTATAGCGACTTTGCTTGCATTAATGACAGTTTTGAAACCTCATCCTAACCAGATTATAGTCAGATAAACTTGCTCAATAGCGGTGGAAATTTGTTTTTGAGGGAGGAGTGGCTATACAGGTGGCTTTTTAAAAACCTAACACCTTTCTTATTGTTTCGAATTGCATCCTATGAATTTTTACCCCTTTGGATGATCTTTAATTCTGGAGGGGGGGGGGGTTGATTGCCGTATTTTTTTCACCTGCCGCGTTCAGGGGCAAGACCACGCAGGCCAACTTTATTTTTTCAAATAGGGACCCCACTTTTTTCTTGCGGGTTCCGATTCCTCGTCAAAAAATAAATAACTTTTGTACCAACATTTTTTTTGTAAGACGCGAACATGAACCGCGAATCGCTAAAAATCATGGGACGCACGCAATGGCATTTCGACGCGTCGAGTCGAGTTCTCTCAGGCACTTTGATTCTGTGGTGAGGGAAAATCGACTCGAGTATATATAATACAATACGATTTTAGAGCTGTCGAGTAATTTCGCGTTTAAACAAAGCATTTGTGTATGGTTTAACGCATACTTTTTCTAACGAAAACTTGTTGATTATTCAGCTTAACTATAAATCTTACTAATGATATTTTTTTCCGCAGTGACACCGTCTCCAGACGCGAGCAATAATATTTCGAACGCAACGACTTACATCAGCAGCATAGTTCTTGTTATTTTAACAATATTTTTAACATGTTCTTTAAGATAAGAAAACGCTTAAAATATTAAATTATTTTTACTTATTTTCGTAATCAACGATAAACTTTATTAGACTGTGTTAATTACAAAAACTATTAGTGATAAATTAAAAAATGAATAAGAAAAAATATTGGCAACATATTTTGAAAAAGTGTCAATTGTCGATGTGTATTTATAAAGGAGTCGCCTTTTTTATTTATTAAAAAGTAATGCAATTTTACTTTTTAGCTATTTGTAATATGTAATTAATAATTGCGTATTTTAAATTTGGTTAATCTTGATAGGTACTATTATTTAATGAAATGGTATATACTGCATTTCAACTAAAGTTCAATAAGTTATTCAAAACGAAGGAATATGACGGCTGCCTGAACAAAGTCGGGTAAATACAAGGTATTCTAAAAGCTTAGAAATAGTAAACTAATAATTAATTATCTGATTCCCGATAATTACTAATTATTTAAATGCGCATTCTTGCCCTATCGACGAATTGTTTAAAGATCAAACAAACAAAAATTATGTTCCTGGTAATTTATATCTTTTAATCACCAATCATGAAACAGTATTGTCGCTTGAGCGTTGTTTTGTTTATTATTTCAGTTGTCAAGGTAAACTTCAAAATAACGAATTTAAAGTTAGTTTTGGTTTAACCCAGCGAATTTTGTGTGTTTTTTTTATTATACTTAAAAACCAAATTTTGATTTTAGTTGTAACTTCAGTCGGCGTCGTAGCTAGGGCCTGGCCGCGGGAGTGACGTCAGGAGCGCAACATCAAGGGGCGTAGTTTAAAGTTATAAATAAGTTTTGAGGGCACAAAGCTCAAATCTTGCTCTGGGCGGTCATGACCTTAGCTACGACACTTCATTAACACTGTATACAAATAATAAATAAGTAACGTTCTCTAATCCTATTTACCAGTGAAGTTCAATTGAACAAGAAATCAGCATTTCACCTATTATGGTTAAATCAAAATAATCATGAAATTAAAATGTTATAGTATTATAATCTAATTTTTTATATATATTTATATTCTATGTGATAATAAAAAATATTTTTTTATCATCACTGTTTAATAGAGCTCATCTTTAAGTACTTTAATTAAAATGTGATATTAATATATCAATGAGCAGAAAAGTAGACAATGTAAAAAAGATTTTTAATTTTTAAGTTAAGTAACGCGTTAAAATTAAACATGTTTAAAACGAATTTGATTATAACTTGTACCCATTTGTAAGAAGAAATATTTTATATTAAATAAGGTACAATATAAATACAATATGTTTTATTTATCCCAAAAAACACGCCTCAAAAAATTCATTTGACACCTTTCCGACATCCGAAATCAACATCGTCAATAGATACGACTAACAATTAATGAACCTTCTCAATAGCTGTATCGCAAAACACTGGTGTGACAATGCAACCGTGAAAAAATGCATAATTTTACTTCTATGGAAACATACAAATTCTGGATTTCATATTTATCGTATTTATTTTTAAGAAGTAGGTGCGTCACTGCTTTGTACACAAAATGGGAGATCCCAACCGCAAACGCATTTACATTTTTGATGGATAAGCTTGTAAAACTGCACCCGTTATTATCTATAAGTTATAAGGGAGAATGGGGATCTTGAAACGGTATACCAAACAGAGTAAACAAGAACAAAATTCAATCAAAAGTACTTATGTACCCCGCACTCCTCTAATTGTCAGCTACGGTTCTCAATCAGTGTATTAAAATTTAAAAACAAAGCAGCCATGTCGACGACACGGAAGAAAAACGAAATGACAATTAAAAAAAGAATTCTATTACTGCCATCTGCCATACATATATTAAAAACTAAATGACAATGTGTTATTCTATACATACTATAACTTGACCTTCGACTTCGCTCGCGTTAAGTCGATTTTGACGGACACGAAAAAGTAATCAGGCAAAAGGTATATATTTTAAGTTTGATTAAGTTTAATTGAAATTGGTTCAGTCGTTTTTGAGTGACACCGCAATTTCCTGTGGGAGTATGCAAAGTATGTACTTGAAAAGATCGAAAAACAAACTTTAACACAAAATTCAAACGTTTCGGTATTGTTTTATTCATTTGCGTTATTTGATTATATTACATCGAACTAATTGTGAGAAAGGCAGCCCCGGATCTGGGGGGGGGGTCAAAGCGGGGCACCTGCCCCGGGCGGCAATTTCAAGGGGTAGCAAAAATATAATATAATAGGTAATAAAGTGCAAATTTAATAAAGGGTTTTTATTCTCCCCTCCCGGTCACAAAAAATGCCACTCATTATATATTTTTGAGTTTTTTAAACAATTTATCTCAAACGCTTAAGAGAGGGGGCACCACTATCAAGTTTCTGCTCCGATTCGAAAATATCGTAGATCCGGGACTGGAGAAAGATTACAGCTCGAATTAATGGTTTGTTAGAGGAGGCACGTTTAGGCTCGTCTCGTCATTAATAAAAGTTAATTTAAGATACTATATTCAGTCTCAGTTCAACTCCAGCATATATAGTTAGTTCGAATAACTATTTACTATTGTTATGCGATTTAGGCAATTTTTTTGCATGGAAAAATCTAACAGCGGGCATGCTTTGCATTATTTTATTGCTTTGTCGCTTCACAGAGCTTGTTAATAACGAAGTACAATTTCCGAACAGAACTGTAAGTTATTAATGTTAATCGCACAGAAGATGGAATATTTAAATGTGTTTGAATACCGCCAGTTGAGTACCATTCATTTATAATAAAGTAACTTGAATGCGTGGGAATATATTATCTGTGGCTGTAAAGCAAAACTGTGGATGTCGAATTTTTGGTAATATAAGGTTACGAACGGTATAAATAATTCAGATGCTAATTTTGGGTTTATTCATTGAATTTAATCTGCCATTCTCCATCAAAATACACACTGACGTTTAAAAAAAATCTGAAAGAACCTAAGTAATCAATCTTGCATAGGTATTTGCCTCACCGTTTTAACGACGTTATTTAACGGTATGGTCACATTGATGTAACTGGATTTGGGTCGCGAGAAAAATGCTAAAATTAATAATAAAAAATAATGATCTCTGAAAAATGGATAAGGCCAGACGCTATTCTGAGGCCTAACCCTCCTCTATAAATACGCCTGAGTGAAAAAGAGTTCCGTTGTAAGCAGGTCATAGAACTGTTCTAAACCTTTTCGGACAATCCGATTTGAACTATTATTTGTCAACAAATGTCTTTCGAACTGTCAGAACCAGTTCAGAATCTACTCATAAGACAAGAATCAGACCAACACCTATTAATTAAAAAGAGACACACAGTTCAGTAGAGTCAGAATTTAACAGTCACTGCTGTATTCAAGTGAGTTAAAAAAATGTTTCAGGATACAGAAAATTATTATAAAAAATTGACATAAGTTGTTTTGTCCCGTCACCATAGATACAAGTTGTACGTATGATACCTATCTACTATAGGTACAATAAATTCATAAGGAGAATAATACTAGTAGTTTGGAGTTTCCAAATTGTTAAAGCAAGATGAAATCATGTGTTTTAACGTGAATCGTGACGGGAAAAAATATAATTTATAACATTTGCATAGTGTTGGGACACTTTTCGATTATATTTTCATTCTTATTTTTTTCCCAACTAGTAAGCTCGGATTTAAGGGCGATCGAACCCAGGGTTTGGGAACTACCGATTTAACGCACTATCGGCTTTTAAAATAATTTATAATTAACAATTTATTATGGTAATATACGTAAGATTTAAGATGACCTTAATAAAGAAGTCAAAAGTTCGTCGGGTGATTTTGTATACCTAATTTTTAAAATATACAATAGACAAGCGTCCCTGAGCAACTCTTGAAAGCAACTTGATATCACCCCTAAAATGAAACGTATTTTCTAGCTATAGTTAGAATAATTTCTGTAGTAGGTATAGCTTAAATAAAAGTTATTTTACAAAATTTGTCTTACCAACGTTGTCTATAACGCAATAAAAAAAGTAAAATTATTTTTAATCACCAGATTTTGCTCACAATATTTAAATATATTTCTTTGGTATTTAATATAGTAGTTCAAACTTCAATCAAACATTTTATAATAACGATTCAACATTTATCTAATTTACCACGCCTCTGAACTTGGCGTGTCTTTTGTTATAAACGCTTGTTATATAAGAAATATAATAAAAACTAAGTTATTCAAGGTTTTGATGAAAAACATAATAAAAATTCATACTTACATATAAGTTTTCTTCATTTTAATCTCCTCGTTGTTTCTAAAATTACTTACTTCACGGAAAAAGCGAAACTTCAATTCGATAAAAAAAACCGGTTTTTTCTGATGAATATACCAAGTGACCTGTAGTTAAATGTTCAAATTAAAATGAGCCGCATTTTTTGTGCTTTAAAATTACTGAGGATGCTGTATTATCATGTGAAAAAAATAAAAATTGGAATTTTTTGTTTCAGTGTTTACCTAAAAGTTGTAATTTTCTTAATTCTATTTAGACACTATCGACGTATTCACTAATAAAAAGAACTAAATAACCGTTCATATAAACGCACTAAAAAGTAAAAAATAAATTTCTTCCTCTTCCATAACGTTTAAAAGTATAGGACACTCAATGAATAAATGAAATATAGGCAATTAAATTGCCTTACGTTTCTAAGCCTTAAAGAAGAAAAATAAATCTAAAAAACGTATTTATATTAACGAACTAAATACTAAAAAATAAATTTCTCTCTTCTGTAACGTTTATAAGTGTGAGGCAATCGATGTATTAAATAAAATATAACTAAATTTGCCTCACACTTCTTAACATTACAGAAGAAGAAAGATATAGATGCTAATAAAGGCATGTTCTCTATTTATTTTTTTTAATTCATTTTATTTTGAATTTTTTGTCAATTATATACTATTTAATTTTAAATTTTACCAATATTTCCACTTTTTTTACTTGTTATATAAATAATATTAAGATATTGTATTGTCACCAAAACTACAAACGGCTGTCAAGTTTCACGTGAATTTGACATTTTAAAGATGGTAAAAATCGAGTTGCGAAAGTTTTTTACATACATACATGCAACATACAAATAAAGTTGATATAAATGTAAACCTTAAAGTATTTGTCTTGCTAAAACAATTCTCGAATCCATACTTCAAGAAAATTATTATTAAAATTTGAAGATTGCAATATTTGTTTAACGATTATCAAATCAAAATTTCAAAGCAAAATGACAAAGAAATACTGCAGTAAATTTAACAAGAATACTTAATAATTTGAGGTGATTGGGTTTACCAAAAGATACTAGTATTAAATGCGTCATTGGATTATCAGCGGTGGCAGTTTTCTGGACTTACTGAAATTATTGTTTTGTTTTATTTCTGTGATACAAAGCACAGATAGACTTGTTTTGTTCCCCCATCAAGCAATGCTTCTTCCGAGCATAATGCATAAATAAACAATGTAAGATCAACTTCCAGTCAGAGAGCGTTGTGTCGTGTTAGTGTAGTATTAGTTGCGTGAAACAAAAGAAGTCGAGGTTATATTCTCAATTATTTGGAATATAAATAAACAACACAATGGTATGTTATGCACATTTTACGTTTTTATTAAATTATTTTTTAACTTTTCCTTGAAAAGTCGAATATTTAATATACATAATATGCAAGCAGATTCTGTCATTATATATTCTAAACTGCGATACAGGATGCACGACTGTGTATTTTTTTTTAATATTGAATAAAAATAATACTTAATTACCTAATAATTTTAAAAACGAACCTAAGTGCCTCAAGTAAATAAAATAACGGTACAGATAAAACTAGTAAAATAATTGACCTTTTTAAACCTGTAAGTTTAAATAAATAAAGATTGTAATTTATAAACAATTTCAGTTAAGGATTTTTTAAACCATTAACAAACACTTGGGTGAAGGCACATTTTACTTGCAATACAAAATTAATTTATGAGATAAAGTTCGAATTAAATTGTGTTTCCGGAAGGAAATTAATCCAAAAATTATTTTCTTATGGGCAAAATAATGTAAAATCAACTGTATAATTGAAAACCACAATCCACATTGCAATTACTCATGATCGTCTTTTGAAAGAACAGATACGCAATTTCACGAAGGTGCCGGTATCGTCATCATAGTTACTATTTATAAAACTATGGTAACGGCTCCGACAACGTTGCGAATTTACGTACCTACCTTTTCAGAAGACGGGCATCAAGCTTAAAAAGAAAATGAAAAAATAAAAAAAGACTAAATAACCTGTTTTGTTTTTCTAGAAAGTAACAATTGCAATTTTATTATTGGTGGCAGCCATGTTTAGTTTGGCTGTGGCTCAGAGAGGTTCTTATCTTCCCCGTCCAATAAGTTACCCTCAACTGTCCAGTCGTTTCCAAGAAGAAGAAACAGGCTCAACTCAGCAGCCATTGCAATCAAATGCGAATGTCGATTTGAATAATCGCGTTGGAGAGACTGCAACGACTACCACAATCCAAGTACCTGTTGATGCATTAGGTGATACAGAGTTAGTAAACAGAATTAGTCAGTGGCCCCGCGACAAGCAACCATTCTGGTATTTGAATTCTCAGCACCTTGAAGCTAATCGTCATTCACAACAACAACAACCTCAACAACCCATCGGTTTTCAAACACGTTCATCATTTTTAGGCTCCCGAACGAGAAAATAAAAAAAACTTAAAATATATAAATTCATTCATTCCTGTTCAGATTCTCCCAGTTAATCACAATATTTATTATGGACAAAATGACAAGGAGAAAAATGATAATTATTGACTAATATTTTTATGTAACCCATTTTGGGATATTTTATGTGAATAAAATATTGTTATATTGACAATCAAATTCAATGTTTTTATAAATTATATTTTATTTATTGTATTATATTTTATTTTTATTTGACATGTAAATCACTATTCTACCATAACAATGAATGTATCTCAAATTATTTAACTTGGTTATTATTTTAAAAACACACATGTTTTGTTCGATTCACAGTACATAATTATTTTAACAAGTATAACTTCCGTGCTCAAAAAATATGGTTCTATATAATCAAAAAAACAAAATTAGCCATTTTTAAACCATTTCAAATCGAGAATGATATTTTGATCATATATATAACAAAACTTATTAGCTATACATACTTACTTAAAACATTACGATATTTTTCTATGTATTGGGAATTTAATTTAGTTTTTTATATATACATAACAATTTGCTTTGAACATTGCAGCATTTTTTACGGTTATAGTGATTGGCGATGCAAGGAATAAAAAACGTGTGAGTCTCACCCATATAATCTCAGGAAGGAAGTGAAATTTCTTTTGTCACTTGTTTAGTTTTTTTAAAATTTTTATTACATGAAATCTTAAATTTATTATGAACTCGTTTCATTGATGTGTTATCCATTTTGCGTTACCAAAGTTTCTCTTATATTTCCCTGCCCTTGAATTATTTCAGAAAATTTCTAGCAAAAATGTCGCTAAAGAAGCTCCACTACAAAAAGTGAATAGGGGCAGGTATTACTATACTGAAGCTACTTCTTTCTCTTGTGTAATAAAAAAAAAAACATTAATTTATTATATTACCATACTTCCTTCTATTTTTTCCTTTTCAGACAAACGAATAACACCGACATATTATGCCTAAAAAATATTTTGATATAAGGAATCTATAATCAGAAGCATTTACTAGCATTTCTATAAACACCAAAACACGCGAGTACTCGGAAATAGGCAACCCAAAGTATGAACCTGCAGTTACATACCGATTTCAATTGAAGTACTGTTTGCGTTTGGTGCGTTTACATCGGTTTATTCGTAGGTTATTCGTTAATATCCTGTATTTGTAAAAAAGTACGTATTTATCCCCTACAACCAAATGGGCGGATATTTTAAAGTGAATTAAAAAGTTCTTTAGCGCAAAGTATATAAATATTTCCCTATTGGAAAACAAAAATATGATTGTGTTGATTGTTATTTGGAACAGACCCCAAAAAAGTATTAACAACATTTTATTTTAATAATACATTATGATTTATGAATATCTTAAAATTGATATATTTTATAATGTGTAATTAAACACTAAATAAGTTACTAATGTAACTATTTCGTCACTGAATACTTAATCATTCAATACTATAGATAAATTCTATTCAAGACTTTAACCTGAATCTGGTAGGGATTCCACAGTAATTCTAATTTTGTGGAGTTGCGACGCAGATATAGTTGTTGAGCAGCACTACTATAGCATAAATTAAAAAAGCCGGGACACTTAAATTGTTTGTGATTTTATACTTCGCAACGTAAATCTGGGAGTACTCAGACTTAAGCATCGATTTCGATACAACATGTTGTCAGTCTTAAGTCAAAACACATTCTACCACAGATTCAAATATAATAATCACGTGTTGCTTAACCACGTTCATTTCACCGTTCATGTCTACTTAAATAATTTATTACTATCAATAATCTTTGTGGACCCCCAAATACAAGTGAATGCAAAAACAATTTGTATTTATGTTCTTTGATGGAATACCTATATTATTCTTTAGTTTTTAACTAACACCGATTTTGTTTTCCCATTATTATTTTTATTATTGCACTTTCTGACCTAAATACCAATTTCTAATAAAACAGCGGCTACTCAAAATAGATTATATTACACAGCCAAAGTGAAAAAAGCCCACGAAATAAAAAAAAAATTAACAATGTTAAGAAGACAATACATTTTTTCAGAGGCATTTTTGATGTGGGGAAAATGACCTCTACTTTCCAGTGCTTTTTTTATTTCAATAAATTAAATACAATCTACTAGAATTTGGGGGTTTATTCATCAAATTTTACCAAGCTCTGCTGCTCTGCTTAAAAACCGTTCATCAAAATGTACATACATATATATATATATATATTTATACAAAATATTTGGGAGTATTTCTAGGCCGTCAGTTTAAAAAAAATAAAACTTATCAAGGTCAATATTTAAGTACAATTTTCGTCTCTTAGGAAAGATTCCTCTGAAATATTCTTTTCGCCACAATATTGGTAATTTTCCTGTCTTGGTGCCAATTTCTAGTTGTCTAAAAACATTATCCTCAATTTCTTTGATTATTAAATTTTCAAGAAAAAAATGAATGATTCGTTTATTTTTAATAAAAATGAATGATTAATTTGTTTTCAGGTTCACTTTAAAAGAACTTCGTATCCATATTTGTAACCAACGTTTCTATTCCCTCTAATGAAAATAGTAACATTACTATATTAAATGCAGTTTCCAGCTCTTAACGGTGACCACATCAAATGCAGTTTTCAGGCGCCAAAAGTTAAAAAAAACTAAAGGAAATGTTTATTTCAGTAATAAAATAAGTAAGTATTGAGCACTAAAATCTGCAGCTATGAAAAACTTAACACTAAGTGTTTTTATTGTCAGTTACAAACGCTCAAACAGTATTTTCTATTGTTCAATGCAATTGCTCAGTTAGTATTTTTAATATGAAATGAAATAAAACAGTGACTATTTCATATTTTTCTATCGTTGTGGATGTATTGTTCATTAGAGTTTGAAGCCTTTAATGCTCAATAAAATATTACCCAAAAAAAAAAATATATGAAAAATGAATGAGAACGTTCTAATAAATTTTTATTTCAAACTCGTCATCACAAGATTTTGTACTACCTTGAAAAGTCCCGAGGGCCAGCTCTGAGTGAAGGCATATTATTTTCAACAGAATAAAAAAGTTCATTGCTTGTATTTCATGTTAAAATAATTCCAATCAATGAACTAATTATTATTTAATAGTTGTTTAACAATTATTTATATGAACAAAAAAACAGAACTGCGTTTTCTAAAAAAAAAAATATAATTCTTACTTTCTTAATTTCCGAATTATGTACTTTCTTCACTTATATTTTCTTCTGTTCTTCTGCGGCGTTTGTTGAGTAAAGGATTATTAATGTTTTCCAAATTTTTTATATGCACCTGTAACAAACAACATCTCAGTTTTTTTTTATTTCAATGTACTACCAATATTTATTTAATAAAATATGTTTTAATAATTTACCTGATCATAGTCGACTCGCATCGTTGCAAGTGATCTAGTCATTTCTTCTTGTACATCTGGCCAAATATCTTCTCCTTCTTTAAGCATACGCCCTGTACACAGAGGTGTTTGTGGCACAGCCGTATATTGCTAAAAGAGACAAATGAATTTTGGATCTTCACATAATATATATATATAAGTAAATACATTTTTTTCTTATCCAGCGTTCTAGTAACCAACCACGAAGGATATCATGATGTAAAACGCAATGTTAAAAAAGCTGCGTCTATTTCAGTGGCGTAGTAATGTAACCAAGGGACCCGACGTAAAAATGAAATTGGAGCCGTATCTAAATTGTAAATTGATTAAGTTTTATCGGCACAGCGCCGATCACCCGGAGCCCTAATTTCAATATTAAATGAAACGTATTAATAATTAATAGAGATGAAGTTCCGGAAGTCGACTTTTTTCCGGAAATTTCTTCCTTTCTAGGAATCTGTTTTTTTTAAATTTCATTAGCATTAATAATTTTCGAGTTATTTGTAAAAATTAGACTCACTTTTTTGGGATTCTTTAATTGTTAATAACTTTTGTAATTGTTTATGTATGGATTTTCAACTTTTGCCCATTTTTCTAGAGGTGACTACGAATCCAATGAAGTATGACACGTATTTTAACACGCGTACCAAAAATTCACACGTTTTTCAACTTGTGAACCAGACTACAGAGGCCAAAGAGTCAAAAGTCAAAAATTCTTTAATCGATTAGGATATTTAAATAAGATTTTCGAGCGTCGCTCAGGAGGCCGAGAGCCCCCTGAGCTTAGCTATCCGATACCTACGCCACTGGTCGATTTGATTCACTACAAACTCGGTTCACTTAGCAACGTTGAGTAAACGGTATGTTCTGAATATCAGGTTGGCCCGTTTTTGTGAACGGAAAAATCATGAAAAAGTCTGTCGTTTCACTTCCTTTAATATCTTCGTGTAAGCCGACGCTGACATTTTCACTTACCGCAATCCATCTATTTTGTATCACTCTTTCAATGGTTAAACGCGCTGAAGTATCAGTATTTAACATTCCTTTAATCAATTCTTTCGCATCTGTACTAACGTTTTGCCATTCTGGATTTGGGAAATCATACTGACCAGTTCTTATGCGTTTTTTCATACCAGGCGAAATAGCCAATCCATGATTACTATAAAATGGAGGGAATCCACACAGGCTACGGTATTAAAATGCAGATATTAGAGTCATTTAAAGAAAATACTATAGTCAATAATGAAAACTACTAACAGAATATACATAATTACGCCCAAAGACCATATGTCACAACTTTTATCGTATTTTTCTGATCCCAAAACTTCAGGCGCTGAAAAGAGACAAATTGGATATAAAATATAAGAAACTAAGTTACTTTTTCTAAGATAATTCTAGTTTTACATACCAACATAATACGGAGTATAACATGGTGTTTGAAGTGTATCTTTCAGTAACGTTTCTTTTGCAAAACCAAAATCGGTCAGCTTCAAAACTCCATCCGGACCAAGCTTAGAATATAATAAATTTTCGGGTTTTAGGTCGCGGTGAGCAATATTCCTATCATGTAAATATTTGACAGCGTAACTTATATCGCGCATTATTTGAGCTGCCTCTAAAACGAAGACATTATTCAATATAATAATTACGTAATTGCCTATCGAGTTGAGAGCATGATTCTTTGGTGTCAGGTATAAATGTAGTTTTAAGACGTTAATACCAAACGAAAGCGAATACAATTCAGACTTAAGTCTAGTGAAAATGATATTTAACCATTTTTGACGTATGTTTTTTATACCTGACGCCAGATTCATGCATAGTAAAAAATGTGTTTTCTGCGTGCACTGGTTGAAAATTACGATGTACCTCTTTCTGTAAATGCACCATCTTGACGTTCTTGAATTCTTTGAAATAGCTCACCTCCCTCCATACTATACAAAAAAATCAAAACATAAATATAACAATAAAAATTGGGCTTTCTAATGCATGTTCAGAAAATTACCATTCCATTATGACAAGCAAACACTGATTTTCAGCATAAACATTTTTGTAAACATCAATTATATTAACAATATGTCGACATCCACTTGCTTTCCAATGCAAATCAACCTCTCGACGGGCTTTGGGACAATCATTTAAAACCTGCAAAATGTAAATATTAAATACATTGCTACGGAACTTAAAAATAAATTATCGATCATCACCTTTAAAGCAAATTTTTCTTTTGTCTTTTTATTGAAACACTCAACAACTTTTCCATTAATTCCTAAGCCTAAAACAGTATTGGAAATTTCATAGTCATCAATTATAGGGGATGTTTTAACGGCTTTATTAAAAAATAATTTTGTATCATCCATAGTTATAGGTTAACTAAAGTCAACAATGTTCAATGCAAAATGTATTTTTTCTTGTCGTATTTCACAGTGAAGTATTAAATATTAAACGATCACACTGTTTTATAATTATTTTAACAGTAAAATCAAAATTTATTAATTATCAAAACTTTTAGATCCCACAATTTTCACAGAAATACTCTCAATTAATTATGGTCCGAAACTCTTAACTGTATAGTTTATACTTGTGGCTCTTCTTTATTTAATATTCCTCACACTTAGGTAGGCAGTTGCTATGTTCAAGTTGACATTTCAAGGATGAGGATTTTCCAAACTCTTCAATTTTAATTTCGAAATTTGCTTTCATGATTTTTCTGTTAACTTGTTAATGCTATAGCAAGGGACAATTTATGTAATGATTCAATGAATGACAAATTATTTAATTAATTACGAAACTTGGATTGAAGTCGTGTTTGACACAAGATCATTATGCCGGCGCCAGACATAGCAACAATATTTGAACACTTATTTGAACACTTGTTTCAACTAGGGATGGGGATTATAAATTGATTATTCGAAATAATCGATTATTTTCCTGCCAATCGATTCAGATTATTCCGATTATTTCGAAAAACCGATTGTGGGAAAAACCGATTATTTTATTACCCTAAAATCGGATAATCGGTCCAAAAAAGAATATTTTTCCCGATTTTATAGAAGAAAAAAAGTTTTATTGTTCTTTTTAAACAGTGGGAACGAACAGGCAACTTGCCTGTTCGTTCCCACAGTTTTAAAAGAACAATAAAACTCTTTTTCTTCTATAAAATCGGGTAAAATATTCATTTTGTGTTTATTCCGAATAATCGATTTATAATCCCCATCCCTAGTTAAAACAAGTGTTCAAATATTGTCGCTATGTCTGGCGCCGGCATTAGAAATACACAAGTTACTTCGTTAATGAGTGACGTCACCCAGGGACAGTTCATATTTTTATGAACCACGCCATATCGATTCACTACTATTCAACGTAACGAGTTCACCTCTGTATATCTTAAAGAGTATATTTCATTATTATAATTTGTTTTACTATATTTAAGGTCCGCGTTCTGGCCTTTCGAATCCCACCTCTACTCATAAATATTTTGTGATGTTTTGAGCAGGTTTTGGTATTTAATGACACTGGTCAGATACTTTATATTATGCAGCCAGACTCCAAGTCATATTCTCTTGTATATAATATATGAAAATATACAATTGGATAGACCTTTAAAAAATCCTACTTATAATAATTAAAGAACCGCGCTAAAAAAATTGAACTGATTCTTGTCGCAGTATAATTTCTTATATGAATTCGAACTGTTTAACGTTTGCGTTGCATATGTCAACGAAGAAAAGTGAATTTATAAGATTTAAATGAAGATTTTGATATCGCACTTCTGTAGTGTTTTGTGTAAACTGCACTGTCTCATAAGTAAACTCAAGGATATTTGAGTTTTTGGCCCTAAGAATAACGGAAAATTCGGAATGATCATATTAACAAAATATTTTTTTCAATTTTCTGTGTTAATAGTTCTTTAAGGTTAATGTAATATTTTCACCCGTTTAGCGGGATTGGTTGAGACCAGTAAACCTAACAGCATTTATCATTCTTACCAAAAATTACCTGCTTGTTTTCAAAATGAACGCAGTAGCGCAACACTTTTATTTTTATATATTTATGTGCTTCAGCATCAAATACATATTACAAAGAGAGTGTTGTGTGATTGGGTTTATAACAAAAACAGGTAGTTTTTCGTAAAAGGTTTGCTGGACTAAACGCTATACAAATCTCGTAAAAAGGTGAAAAGTTTGTTTAAAGTTTACAGCACAAAATTTCAAAACAAAAAAGAATGTATTTCGTAAGTCAGATCTCTTCGAAATTTTCATTTTTATATTAGGACGAAAAACCCGTCTTATAAACTCTAATACTTTCACCGCAGCCTTTGAGTTTCCATAAGAACTTAAAATTTAAGTGTCGCAACACAATTTTTTTTTGAGTTCTCAGTCATTTTTAATGTGCGTGAATTTGTGTTTGCGAATAAATTGGGCTTTGTTTTGTGATCAATAAACTTTCACTCGAACCGCGCTTAAAAAATATCGATTACAGTTCAAAATTTTAAGTTGAAATTGACTTTTTTTGAATGACTCCACAGCCCTGGTTGATTTACCACACATGTAAAAAAAAATCATTTGTGCAAAACGATACTAATTTCATTAGAATGGTTATAAAAGCGATTTAAAATAGTATAAATATGCTAATTTGTTATTCGAAAAATATTTTTTAAAAATTAAACCAAATGCATCGAAAAATGTGTATAGTAGAATTGTACAAATTTCAATTTAGGAACGCTCAATTGCAATTAGCGATGCTAGAGTCAAATACAGTAGAATTGTTTGAACTGAACGTATGTGAGAGACGTACAGTCGGGCTCTATAAAAATCCCAGGGACTTGATTTTTTTATCCCTCCCTTTTTGTGCGATTTAACATAATTGAATAAAATTAATTTATTTTAGAAATATCCAGTTTATAAAATAGTATGATGTTTTCAATTTATTTTTGTTCTAGTTACAAATGCTAAAATTATATATTCTTTTTGTATGCATTTGCCCTCCACTAAGTTGATCAATCGACTATGTTTTCGACAGGTAGCTTTGAGACGTTCTACTGTAGTACAAAAACAAGGAGTATATTATCAGATATGAAAGTATATTTTAGAATGACTTGAATTAAATGTAAAGTTACACTTTATACGCATATTTTCATTTTCAAAAATATTTAAGAGGGAACATTTGATTCTGAACAAAAATAATACGAAATATAGTATCGATAAGAAATAGCAATTGATGGAATAAATATAAAGCGTGATTGTCTCCAATCGACGGAATAAAAATATAGTAACTAGGCAAAATTTATTTCAGATAATTTGAGAATATAACAATAATCTCAATATTATTTGCAGAAAGATTGTAAGCCATGGACCCAAGTGATCAGTTGATTAATTCAATGTTTATCTTTCTTATCATGTATGTTTTGTGTTGGTACTACCACTCAACGTAGGAGCCCTATGATATAATCTAATATTATACATCAAATAAATAGTAACTCGTGCATGTGTGTTCCATACAATCACACAAATAGCGTAACTCTACACGTACGGTACGCCAATACCAGCGTATAGGTAATACGTTAATGTGCTACATAGTATATTATAATAACACACACACACATCCATACGACAAAACGTTGAGTGCAGTTGTGACTCGTGAGTCGAAACTCAGACGTGTTGTTTTGCGTAGTGAGTGCTAGTAAACTGTTCGACGTTTGTGTTTCGTCTGTCCTTGTCTGCGTGTGCCGCGATAGTATGGTGCCAACAGAGGAGTTTGGAGGGAAAGGAGTACTAAATGCATGCAGACACTGTAGTATCTGAGCCAGGGGATCGCGGCGAAATCGGGGATACCTCATGTAAAAGTGGGTGTAATCGATGGCGATCAGCTGACAGGCGTCGCACTCTCTCGACGTCGAGAACTGCGCATCGCTGTGTACGTACAGCGCATATCTGCTCTGCAGTAAAAGTGTGTTTTGGAAAGCACCTGTATTATCGTCGGCTGCGACGAGCAGCCACTTTAGGACATAATTTTATCGAAACGAAATTGACGGGATAAAACTTTTAGTGAATTTATTTGTGTGAAATAAGTTTTCCAGTGCATGTGATCTAATAACAATATCGTCGTATCTCTCGGAGTCAACGCAGAACGAGAACGGCACCAGCTTGAGGAGCTTTTGGCAAGAGTGCACTCTAATGGGGGATTTCAAGTTTAATGTGAATTCGAAAATTGGTTCAGACTTTCCGACGACCGTCAGTGCCAGTTCGAATTCGAAACAGAACGCGTTATTTTATACGTCGTCGAGCTCGGCAGGCGACAGGACTCCGTTTCAGTCTCATCTGCAGAACGCAATGCAAGATGACCTGTCGACCGGTAGTCTGACCGGTGGTTCGGGTAACGAATCGGTTGAAGTGTCCCAGGATAATAAGAGTTCATCGGTGCAAAGTTCCAAGGATGTAACGGATGGTCCATCGAGTGGAGGAGCAGGCAGTACTAATGCTGTACTCGGTGGCGAACCAGTCTCAGCAGAATTGAGTCCAGCAGTCGGTGCAGGATCAGGAAATCAAACAACGAGTGGAGTCGAGAACACTGGAGGTAATGCTGGATCGACGGGAACCCAGGCACTTTGGAGTGGTGCACTCGAAGATGGTTTCATGCCAAATGGTGTGATGAATTTTCGAGGATTCGGTCCAGCTGCAGCTGCCGGAAGGAGGGCGATCACCGCCAACCATAACTTTCAATTGCACGGAGGAGGTGCTGGACCTCAGACAAGTTCAGGTGCAACTGGAAGACAGCAAATGACACCGGCTGTCTACGGTGGTAAAAGTGGTTATGGAGGTACAGGAACAGGCGGTTGGATGGCCCCGCAGGCGGGCAACGCCGGCTGGGGAAACGCACCGGCCTGGAGTCGCGGCAGATCCGTTCCAAATTTGATACCGGTCCAACAGACTATAGCCGGTCGTAAGCCGAGTCCTACGTTCAGCGGACAACAACACGCTGCTGGTACCGGTCAAGGTGGAGCGCCCGGAGGTCTCGTTGTTTCACCAGTTAAGTTCCGTCGAAGTACATCTTATCCTGGTAAGGGAATGTTTCCACAACCTCAGCCGCCGACGTTCGAGATTACCAATATGGACGAGACAACGGAGATGCTTCTACCTTATCAGGTAAAGCATCGGCATCGTTTTCGTATCACATCTTCATCGCATCGCATATTGCCTTTAATGTTCGCACACCGTACCTTGCTTGTAACCTAGTAATATTGTATTTAATGTGTATGGTATATGTAAATAATCATAATCACTCATCGATTTTCCATGCAATAGCACGGTGAAGCTTAGCTGATTTCAAATGTTGCTTGCGTTTGCACTTTGTCTTGTCTTAGGTGTTGGTCCGATTTGCCGAATTTCTTCTAATATACCTACTGCACAAGTTACCTAATTGAACATTACAGACCTGTAACATTGCCTTCATTGTTAAAATTGCCAAATGAGTAATCAAGACGAGCCAACAACTTCCTGGTCATCGGTGCTTAAGAAATGTAGGTAGTTTACCTATATTTATTTATTTATATACATTTTGAATAGTCCTGTAGGCTGTACCAGGACAAAACTAAAATTATTGTTTTTAACAAATTCATCTTTTGAAAAAAAAAACAATATTTAAACAATGTTACAACCTTCCTCTGTTTACCAATTTGCTTTTGTATATATTATGTATGTTTGTAATAATTGTCGTAAATATTGAAAAAAAATTGTTTCAATTGTTATACGTCTAACATGTTTAACCAAAATAATAATTGTTTTTGTTAGAAAAAAACTTGTAATTCCAATAACTTCAAGGTGTTTTGCTTGCTTGCTATGAATTTAGTAATATTTATTAGTTTTTAACATTTACGTTTGATTTGAATTTTTGTTAAAAAATGACCATTAGTTAACATTATCGACTAATTCAATTGTACATTTTTTATCCAGCTAAAAAGTCTATAGTATTGTACGTTTTTAGTTCGTAATAGGTGTTGCCGTATTCATTTTTTTTTTTGCTTTGGTTCATATGCTTGCCTCATTCTTGCACTATTTTTATGTTTGCATATTAAATGTTTTGTTAATATATTATATATATTTTTTGTTTATTTATTTTACTCCTGTTTGATTTTCAATGCATATTTTAGCTAAAAACACTATATGTGTGCTGTAACATGGTAAGTTTCAGTCTGCAATTAACAATTCTCCGTGATATTTAGTGATAAACAATTACAACAAACAGTGCGATAACAACATAAAAAATACACAGTATATATTTTTTTGTACCTATATAATTTATTGTGTACATAAGCGAAGAATTAACATAGTTAATATAGTAATTTAATAAGATTTCCAGATTTTTTGGCTGATAAGTAATTGAAGTATGTAAATTTAAAGTTATACCTACATATACAGGTAAAAACATTAAATATCAGTCCCAGAATAAGAATTTTTATGATTTTGTTGACAAAGTAATTTCTAGTTACTCTGTTTGGTGCCCCTTAACATGTCAATAGTTTTCTTGGAAAAAAGAAAAGTATTTTTTCTGTAATATGGAAACATGTGCACAACAGCTCTGAATAAAAGAACTATTGGCAAATAATGTCTTTGATGTTTTACTGTCATGTCTGAATATTCGGGAACTGTATTCATACTAATGATAAGATAAAATTGTATACTTATGTGCACAATAAATATTGAGATTATCAGCAATTTAGCAAATTATTACAGTCTTTTTAAGACACTAATCAAATTAAAGTTTTCAGTAAAAATACTCGGGATGTCCTTTTCGGTATTTTTTGACAAAAATTTTTAATAAATATATATTTTTTAATGGGGAATCATAACTTCTAAACACGCTCTTATTGTCCCTGACCCACCGTGCCTTACGAAGTAACTTTCCACATGGGTCCCGTGATTTATGGGATACAAAACAATGTATTATAGTTGCGTTTATATGTGGTTATATACTGAAGAAAACTCAATGTACAAAATAATGAATGAAAGTGAATACATCAGTATCAGAATAAATTAATAATTAATTAATTTAATGTGTAAATTGCGAACTTCATTTTTACTTTAATGTTTGATTTTGTCGTTAATGTACCTATGAATTTTAGTTATATAATTATTATAATACATTATTCGAAACGTTCGTAAATTCACAGGTAGTCATAATATGACAAATACTTATTTACATTATGAAATAATTATACAGGCTGTCCAAACTCATACTTAGAAAGTTCCTCTTTTTTTAAAATCGTTTCACATTTCTGTTCTTCAAAATTAAATATTCACTTTATTGTTTCGTGATTACTGTATTGAATCTGATGATTTTTAATAAAGCTGGTATCATTTAAAACTATTTTGGGTAAAGTAATCGACATGTATTTTTTTAAGTGATATTTTAACTAAATATTTTGCTTCGAGATCAAAGTTCAGAGATGCAGTATCGATATGCAGAGAAAATAAAAATGATTTTATCAATTCTGTGATTAAAAATTATTATACCAGCGAATTTAATAAGAGATACAGTACCGAATCGTAATAATTTAAAATAATTTTGGAAATATATGGATCACAATGAAAATTGATTGAATTAATAAAAATGATTCCTAAATATGTTAACGAAAAAAATGACAAATTTTCCACATTGTGTATGATACTAGCGGCTTTTTAAATTCTTCCCACTCTCACCCAGTTCAGGTAGTTATTTCGAAAGACCATCTAACATGTAAATACATCTAGCAAGAGTATTTTTTTCTGACTCTCAAGTTTTTAGCTTGAGAAATTTCAGAGATACAGTATATCCTTTATGAAGTTGTCCACCCCCTTAGGACTCGAATTTCCATAATTTATTGAACACCGATTTCCTCGATTTAAACAAAGAATCCTCAAATCAAATTTTGTGTTTCTAACCCAAGCAGTTTCGGAAAAAGACTATTTTTATATCTCCCATTTTCACTCCCTTAAGGGTTGATTAAAAAAAAACAATCGAACACTTATTTGCTTATTTTTAATGAAGAGTCTATGTGTTAATTTAATACTTCTTACTTGGACGGTTTGTGAGACATTTTTTCAAAAACTTCACCTGCATTTGATCTCCTTAGGAGTTGGATTTCAAAGAATCCCTTATATTATGTGGATGCTTACGTAATAAAAGAAGCCAACTATGTAAATTTTAAGTTTGGGGCTTTATAGTTCTTGAAATTTCATGATGAAGAAGTGAGTGAGTAAGTAATATAATCACTTCGTACATATACCTATTTCAATGGTTCACGACGAACTTGGCGAATAATGAAATAAATTGATAATTTTATTTGGATTTTAATACATTTTTGCGTGCCACATTACGGATTCAAGGATTTTGATGTGAACTATTTATTATAATATGCATTCGATAATTTTGTTTATAGATCTGAAGAAATTATTCAAAATAATTCGATGTCCGTATTGGTATGAAAAAATCGCTTATGAAACACTGCATATTATGAAAACATTACTGAACATAATATATAGTACAATAAATACGGTTAACCAGTGGCGGATATGTTTTTCGTAGAAAGTGATATTCTGCCATGGCTTAATATAAATATGAACCGTATAATTAACCAACAAAAGCTCAGTACGTTGTTTAATAAAAATAAAAATGTACGTAATTTTTTTTGCGCATTATAAAAATTGTCAGCTATGTAGATAGTCCCGTTTTTTGTGCATACAATAACTGACCCTTTTAAAATTTAAATACATTTGTATAATATTACGAAACTGACTTGAGTAGTTAGTGAATCGCAACGTAACGGTTTTTTGATCTTTTATATATTTTAGAACCATTTAAAAATTATTATTCCGTTGAAAATTAACTGACGTTTCCTATGGTACAATTATTTTGGAGACAATCCGCTACTGGATTATATTTGCAGAATATACAGACAGATCCGTTTGTCACGCAATTCGAAACAATTTGCGTGACAAATGGATCATCTATACTAGCTGTTCACAAATCGACGTTTTTTTCCATTTCAACACTCATATTAAATTTAACTTCGAAATAAACAATGACTTCGGTACTATTCATATTTATGTTGTTCATAATCTAGTATGGCCGTCTCAAATTTTCTTATTGCAGCATGAAAAAGCTAATATTATGATCATGCCCAACCTGTAATATGTGTAAAATTTGAAAACCAAATTCTTATTTTGTGGAAAATTTAAAATCGTCAATAATAGTAGCGCACTAACACGCGTCAAACTTGACGTGATCTGACTAATTAGAAAGTGGCAACGCAATTACCATTGTCTATAGCAATCACGAGTTTTTAAATGCCGTTCATTGACTGGAATCAGAATGCGTCACACGTCGGGTGCCAAAAGTTATTGTTTGAAATAAACAGGAAATTTACATCTCTTAGGCAAATAAGAATTGTGGGGCTATATCGGAAAAGCTAATTTTAATTTAGCGAAACGCTCCTACTAAAAAAATAAATGTAACTAGCAGATAGATAGTACCTAAATCAAATAGGATTTGATAGAATTTTAAAATTATATTTATTGAATTTGAGTGAACTTATAAACCCGCGCCTTTTAAAAACAATTTCAACGCGATAATGACAAACATTCTTAGCCCACTATATACATTTTATGTTGACTTTCTTCAACACTTTATTTGTTTTTCCAAACAGCCTGTATAAAAGACATGTAAAATAGATACATTTACATATATTATATGTAAAATATATTTATTATATATCGACATATTATTTTAACATAAGTAGTTCTACTTATAATACATATATTAACAGTTAAGTTGGCAAGGAAGATTGATGATAACATGTACACATAAATATTATATCGTTTTTGATATTAGTTATATAGGATGAAATTTTATAGCAACTCGCTATTCTTTAAAGAATGCATGATTAACCAATAAACCAAAATAATATGCTCATATTTAATGAAAAGCCTTTTAATTTTATCTAAGTACAGACCTGTGTCAAAATTATATTAGCCATTTCTTATAATCGTAAATTCAAACTAATACTCTCAAGTCGTTTAGAATTTTCAGTAATAATTTATACGAACATCCGACGCGAGATGTATATTTGTAGGGCCTTAAACAGTAGTTATAGGAGGGGCCCTGAATCTCAGAAATAATTCAAACTAAGTTGAGCAAAGCCTAAATGAAATAAATCTACATATATTTTTTTTAGGTATTTTGATTTTAAAATGAGGAAAATTAACAAAAGATTCTTTTTTTTTAATTAAAAGTTACAAAATTCCCAAGGTTTTAATGAATGAACCCCCACTAAGCTGGAACACTAAGCAACTGTTAATTTGGCTTATGGATGAATACGGCCCTGTTAACAACACTTGAGCCTTTTTTATACGTACAGTAGAGTCTTAAAAACGTGAACTAATAACTCGCACGTGGTGTTCACATTTTCGAGGATTTCGTGTAACTGAATACGCAGATAATATTTGATTTAGTATTCTTAAAACTTTTTTTTATAAAATAGATAACATATTTTATAATAATATAAAAAAAAACAAGTAAAGAGAAATGTATTGTTGAATGTTTTATTTTCTATGTAAACACGTAAATACATGTACTTATGTATTGTTAAAGTATAGATATCTCCACGGCCGTAGCTAGGGGGAGCATTGTGGGGCAATGACCTACCTTAAAAATACCATAGTTAGAAGCCAGTTGATCTGATGAAGTACTTCGCATTTTTAATAATATGGCGAATCGAAGAATTCAGTAATTGTTTTAAGGAAGGGATTTTTATAATTATATTGAATATATGTTTGGAGGAATAATATAAACCTGAATAAATGAATTTTTTGCTGTTATCTATCTATCACCCCTTTCCGACAATTAAGTACTGGCTCACAAATCAAGTACGACGAAAATCGATTGATTAGATCAATTAAAATTTTTACTTCCGCCCTACCTGTAACCACCGCAGCCTACCTTTAATTCAACTCTAACTACGGCAACGAATACCTATAGGTTCAATCTTTGGAACATCAAACCAGATATACACGTTTTTGGGTATCCATGTTTTGAGGTGTTCACGATACGAAGACTCTACTGTATTTGAAACAACCCAATATACGAAACTATATTAAGCATTTTTGACTTGCGGATACTATTTTGAGAATTTTAGTCAACCCTCTTAAAAATGCGACTCCGCATCGTTTCGTATCGTTCCTTAGTCGACTTCCTACTGGAGAACTGTTAAAACATTTTCACTCTTAGTATATTTTTAATTTCGAATCTGGTAGGTAGTGTTTTAGTGACATTTTACTGTAAAAGCAGTACCGGAGCTGAAGATTTTTTAAATCTCGTGCCTGTACAAGAGTCTATTCATTTTAAATCAAACATTATAATTTAATCAATTGGTTTCATATAAACATATTCTTTTATTTTAGAATTTGCGTTTTCTTTTAAAAGAACTAGCCTTGTGTTTAAGTATATCCATTTCACCCTACATTAAATTAATATTTATAACAGTCGTTATTACAAAACATTATTACGACAGAAATGAAGCAATAATAGCCACATTATATTTTTGTTTAAAATATAATTTATAAACATATAATTAACACATTCTTTCTAATAAGTAATAACATTCACAACAAAATGCATACGTTAAAACGTAGGCATTGGTGTTGGTAGTTATACTAGAATATGCATTCGTTATCTCTTATTGATGAAGATTTTGTTTCAAAACAGGAGAGAGGTCCGGCCAACGCGAATAGTACAAACGCGCTCGAAAACATGCGAAGCTTGGAACATTACCTCAACGATATTATAAGGGGCACAGTAGACGCAACCGATGTCAAAGGTTTCATTAACACAAACGCTTTGCCATCACTAGGCCCATTACAAGGTGAGTTTCATTTTTCCGATTGGCGCTTTGCTTCGACTCGGTTTGTGCTGAGGATTTGAATGTTTTTAAAGCAAAATCAACTCTGTTTCCATCTCTCGACGATCAAGCCAGCGTATTACTAGAAGAGCCGGGACATCTGGTCGACACAGGACCACCAGCATCCTTGAGTTCACCTTCGCGTTCGTCTCCTCATTCTCAAGGGTCCGAAGGTGGCGAGCGCTTTTCCAGGAAAGTGTTTGTAGGAGGTTTACCCCCTGATATCGATGAAGATGAAATAACACAGAGCTTCAGACGTTTCGGCCCACTTGTTGTTGATTGGCCGCACAAAGCTGAAAGCAAATCATATTTTCCACCGAAGGGTTATGCTTTTTTATTGTTTCAGGTAAATATTTGATAATGAACATTTTCATTAGTGCAATTTTAAGTTTTATGAACGTAAGTGATTTTTTTCTTTAGGATGAAACATCGGTCCAACAATTAATAGATGCTTGTATAACAGATGAAGATAAACTTTATTTATGCGTGTCGTCTCCGACCATAAAAGATAAACCGGTACAAATCCGTCCATGGCGTTTATCTGACGCAGACTTTGTACTGGACGCATCAATGCCATTGGATCCACGGAAGACGGTATTTGTTGGAGGTGTACCGCGACCTTTGAAAGCTGGTAAGTGGTTTGCAAGAACTAGGACCAGAATTTTCAGAAGAAATTGAAACATTGTGACTAATAAATGTAATAATGTTACAGTTGAACTGGCGATGATTATGGATCGATTATATGGCGGAGTGTGCTATGCCGGGATAGACACCGATCCGGAATTAAAATATCCAAAGGGCGCGGGTCGTGTCGCATTCAGCAACCAACAGAGTTACATAGCTGCTATCAGCGCTAGATTTGTGCAATTACAACATGGCGATATCGATAAACGTGTTGAAGTAAAACCATATGTTCTAGATGATCAAATGTGTGATGAATGCCAGGGACAAAGATGCGGAGGAAAATTCGCTCCCTTTTTTTGCGCCAATGTTACATGCTTGCAGGTAATTTGCGTTTTTTCTACAATGCAGTTATTATTTCTATCGAAATAAATCACTAACTGCCGTGATCTGTTTTAGTATTACTGTGAAAACTGTTGGGCAACAATACATTCACGACCTGGCCGAGAGTTTCACAAACCTCTGGTGAAGGAAGGTGCGGATAGGCCAAGGGCCGTGCCATTTCGCTGGTGTTAACGCTGGAGCGTTTAGCGTACGGCACCGGCAGTTTCCACGGGTCCATCGGAATCGATTCGGTGAGCCACGCAAATACTGTCGCAATGCTGTTTAGAAATAATTATAGTAGTAAATTGAAAGATTTTATATTCTCGGATATATACCTAAAATCTTGTAATCACCCGATTTTCATCTTTTTTTAACCAATATTTTTTTTATTAATCAATTGAATTTTGCACTCATTTTTGACAAATAGACGAAAACAAAACACTCACGGAGCAACTGAAGTGTGAGTGAATGTTTATGATCTTGTTATTATATAAACAATCAAACAATCGTATGCATCTATGTATAAAATATATGGTTGCATATACATATATATATATAATATATATAAAATATATATTATATAATAGACAGTATGTACTACTGTTTTGCTGGACATATCAGATCCCATATTATATTAACATTCAAAGTCTGCAATAATCACAGTAATGACATAAAAGTACATGTAGGTTTCATTTGTTTGTTATTTTAATATTACTAGAATAGGTATTTCGTAAATTTTTCGTTATTTTTTTTACTAATTTTTTCCTTATTTGTGTGTTCACTGTATTTCGTTATATTTTTAAAAGTGTGTGTTTCAGTTTTTTCCAGATGATATTTATTGTTTTCTTGTTTTATTTGACAAAAGTTTGGTAGATTAATCCACAATTTTATGTTAATTATGTGATTTACGCATTGTACCAGTTTTACAATTCAAACCTATCTAAACCACTCTCATAAGGTCCTAACCCTATTATTATAAATGTAGGCTTTCGAACCTAAATCTTTCGAAATAACTCTGAGGATTGTGTCTTTGACGTCAAAAGACACGTGTGTTTCTTTTTTTTAAGCCATTTATATAGAAAACTGTTACATCAATCAACCGTGCGTACTTTCCCTATTTTTTTTTTCATTGTACAATGTACAGGTAGCATCTTGACTCTGTCTTTTATTTCCTCTCAAACTGAGTGTGTTAGCATATTATCATAATATAGAGTGATGTATTAGCAACACAATTTATGATACGTTCCTTGAAACTAGATGATGTCAATCAAGTGATCCAGAACAACCAGTTTCTCCACATTGCATTGGGAAGTATTGTAACTAGCTCTGAAATAGACAGGAAAATGTTTAGAGAACCAAATACGCTTAAGTTTCTTACAACAAACTTCGAATAATTATTACTCGTGTTTGTTTTTGTCACAATGTTTAGTTTTTTAATATTCTGTCTTTGTGTAAATTTACCATTTTACCCTTCAAATTGTCGAAGAATTGGCGCCGCATTAAAAGTTTCACTTCAAAAATAACATTTATTATGTTGAATAAAATGAAAAATGTGCAGTGAAATTATTACTCTTGTGAGTTTTCAGAGTAAATGGAATACACATATTATATTGTGGAATCTATTGTGTTTAGCAAAACAGTATGCACACTGCATGTGCACATTACTGTGCACATATATTATAATTATTTGTTAGATAGATAATTCCAATATTGCATCAATGTAATGTTTTGTTGAATCATTTATTATCTATCGTAATTACGATACCTAAATATCGCTCATTGACTAAAATAATGGATATACATAGATGCAATTAAAAAAAATGAATTTTATATAGCTGAATTAAAGAAATAAAAAAGGCAATATATTTACTATTTAAATCATTGTAATATATTAAATCTATATATTTTTGGCGAGTGAGCGATATGTATGCAATCTGCCATTGTAAGTACCACTGCATGGTTTTGTATATTATTTTTTATCTAATATTGTAATTAATAGACTGTTCCCCAAATATGGATTTTTTTATAGTTATGGAATGAAATAAGTTTTAAAATGTATTTTCAACTGATGTTTTTAATTTTCATATATATATATTTTTTTAATATTTTAATTTTATATATTGGCATGTTATATTTATTTATTTCAATTGAATATAGTTGTATTTTTCTACAAAAATACATTTAGTCAACTAACAACTAATAGAGCAGGCACAATGCGAGTGGTTCTTACACATTACATGATAATATGTATGTATATTTTCCAATAATCATTAGCACATGTGGATGTCTTACATATAAAATTATGTAGATATAACCGTTTAAACTGAACTGCATCGTTGAATATATGACTGCGGTTCACGAATATCGCGTGGGTCAGAATAAATGTGTTCTTTTTTTATATCAAATCAGTTTACAATAAATTTCACAGTATTTTCTTACTACTACCAACAAAATTAGAACGGTTAATAGTTTGTTAAAGGTATTTAAAAAATAAGTAATAGTTACCAATATTATTAGATTTTTCAACGTTTTGACTTCCAAGGGATGTGTTCTAAAGAAAATAGATATTTTAGATTTTTTAAGACATCCACAAAATTTTGTTATTTTATATAATTATTTATCAGTCATGTTTTTAATATAAATATTTTTATACATGCACCATTCATATTAAAATTAACACATATTTACAAAAAAGGAAAAAGAATTTAAAAAAAAACACACATGTAGTTAAAATCTGCAGTTGTTAATGAATATGATTGACAATTAAACACAGTTGCAATTTAGACCATTTTTAATTAATATTATATAGTTATTCGCTAAATTACAATAATTAATTCCCTTACAGTTTGCTAGTTGTAAACTTAATCACGAAGTTGCACATTAATTAATATAAAATCTTAAAATGCAGATCAAAAACTAGAAAACATGTTCTCAATAAATTTGACATTTTCCATATAAATGAGGGAATGTTGGTTTAGCATTTTGATTAGTTTATTGTTAGTGGATATTATAACTTCTGATATAAAATCGGCGCAGTCTCAATGAGCTTTATTAGCTTAATTGCCAATTGGTTAGCAGAACTGCATTAGAGGTACGTATGTTACTGCAACATAGACGAAAAGTCGATCCACGGTTTACTTGTATGGATTTAATACTTTTTTACATTTTCTACACGAACTATTGTCGATTATAGAATTAGCAAATCGTAAGGAAAATCATCAGATCAGTAAGACACACTTTTTAAAATCTAAAAAATGTCGTTTTCTAATAATACCTCTGTCAATCTTTTTGCATGTATTATCTTCTTACATAGTTAAATAAAAAAATCTTTGGAACACATATTTCTTAAACTATGTTTTTAGAAAAAATATTTAAATATACATATAAATACATATTTTTACCACTAATAGTTCAAAAGCGATTTAACGTGATGTTTTTTAAATACTTAGATTTTTTAAATTGTTTTATTAATAACCTAGCGTATATATATATTTTTTTTTTATTTTTATGATATATTTATTAAAACTTTCATACAACTATATACATTTATTTAAATAACATTATCAGAACTTTTTTTTTTAATAAAATATAATAATATATTTTATACAGGTTTCTCTGTTTCTGAAAAATGAACTTTCTGTACTAGGAAAAATAATATTCATATGTACGTGAACTTATGTAATATGAACATTAAAACCAAATTTAAATATCGCATACCCTAGTATAGAATCTGTGATGCAGTATTTGGTACCTTCGTAGAAACAAATGAAACAGGGCAGTGAAATTTCGTGAGACAGAGAAATCTTTCCTTTTTTGTTAGTTACCCTTGGCTTCTGCCTATGTTCTAATTATTTTTATTGTTAACATCATCAAACAAAATGGTCAATTAATGTGTATATGAAATTTGAATGCAATTAATGTTAGATAGAACCACATCAAAATTTTCTTCATTTTATAATTTTACTCATATTTTTTACGAAACTGTTTTTAAAGAAATATTTATATTTTTTATATTTATTGATAAACGACTGATAAATTAATGATATTAAATCAGTAAGCTTTTTACCAGTGAATTAGCAGTATTTTAACTTTTTTAAGCATAAAGATGCGTTTTTTATATATTTTATTATTTTGTACTTTTTTAGTCTTTTTATCGTTATTTTTACATAATATATTTTATATTAATATCTATAAATATTTTGACATATTGTGTGGTTCAGATTGCTCAAGCTGCAGATCTATATGATTTTATTTTATCAGATATACGCTAATGTTAAAAATAATAGTAATAGCAATTTTTGAAACATTACAAATTTATTAAACTAAGAATATCTACCTATTACTATTTAATAATTCGCAGTGGAATAACGAGATACCAATAAACTTATATGAATTGTAACTATACCGGTACAGTGCAGGAGGTATCCATTGAACTTTACGAGTTCAGTGGAGAAATAATTTAGCGGAGTAGTCAAGAATAATAACATTCAATGAAAAAAGAGAACCAGAACAGTTTCAGATTATTATTGAAATTAGTATTTCAAACTTACATTAGCGTAACTGAAAGTTCGTTATTCATTGAAAATTTGAGAGTTTTAGAAAATGAAATAAAATAATGTGTTAAATTTTGGCTAACTTCTGGATTCTTTGTACACACTATCTAACATTAATTTCGATAGGCATGAAATTTGTGGTTTGATATGTAGCAACTATTATTGTTTTATTGGATTTTTAATATTATAATGTTTTTTATTCATAAATGGCTGTTAGAATATCAATAGTCTGTTATTTAGTCATTTCTAATTGGCAATACTAAGTCATAAAAACTACTATTTTTAAGAAAACCAACTAATTATTAGTATTTTTTAAGCATATTTTTTTCTATATAAATTTTTAAATTGTGTATAAAACATTTGGCCCAATTCCCTATTCAACTTGTTACGATGTGAAAAAAATTATTTTGTTTTAATTTGATGGTATGGAATGTTAGATATTTTTGATAAATTTGTACTATATTTTTGCTATAGCTTGTTATTATTTGGAATATTCAGTCGGTTTCTATTTTTATACGAAATGTAGTGTAAAACACTTCAATATATAGTTTTCAAAATTTGTATATTGAAAAATTTAATATAGAAAATTTTTATTTGTTCCACCATCAAATAAGATATACCTACGCAAGAAAACTGTAAACTGAATATATCATAAATAAACGTGAATCCCACGAAATTCAGTTTTCAGTTGCGTTTCAAAAATGAATTGAAGTCATAAATGTACGAACTTCAGTTCATTTAATATTAATAATAATAATTATTATCTTCTAAAATTAGAGAATTTAAAGTTGTATAGGAAAATGAAGCCTATTCTCTGCCCTAGTCCAACAGAAATGTATATCAAAGCCTAAAACAAGGCATAGATTTATACATTACTTTAACTTGTATGTATTTATTATATTGTATTAATAGAATTGTTGATACGACTGAATATTATGTTGGTTGGGTTTATCGTTTTGTTTTGTTTGTTCGTTTTTATGTCTTGTATTTTAATACATAATATTATATTGTAGTGCAATCAGTTATGGGCTTAAGACACTGAATTATTTTCCAATTTTCGAACAGAACTGACATTTCGCCACTAAGAATAATATATACTTAGTATCCAATTTTAAAAATGAAATGATCAAAGGAGACACTAACTGAATTGAACTTTCAAATTTAAAAATATGATCTCTCATTTCACTTCTAGTTTTGGATGCATCTACTATTATTTTTCGAATCGGTATCTATTCCATCCAGTATTACTGCACTAGTCAATTTTTATAAAATATTGAGCAGTAACAAACATTTGGCACTGAAATATTATTTCTGTTTTTAATTTGGTGGCCCATATTGAAATAATGAATAAATGCTGCGCCTATTTTAAAAGGGCAGAGTGCAATGCTTATAGTGTTAAAACTAATGAAATAATAGGGTAATTGTGGAAAGTTAAATTCTCCTAGTTTTTTTTTATTGTATTGTGTGATAAGTAAATATATCTAAACCTATAACTTCTTAAAAATATTTACCTAAACATAAAAATAAACAAAATATCTAATAGTAAATTTGCATCGATATGTATAGATATTTAAAAATATAATTTTTACTATTTTCTTTTTTTTTTGTATATTTTAAATGTCAACGTTTTTTGTTACCTGTAATATATTGTTATTAGTGTAATCTTATATAAAATAAATATATTTACTTGTGCAATAGGTAGCAGTATTGCAAATTGTACTAAAATGACGATTTTAAAAGTTTTTGATTTCTTTTATTGGAACATGATGTATATATTTTAATGTTGGTTGTTACTTTTATTGCAAAAACAAAGTAGTAATCAATACAGATTATTATATTGTATTTAAAATAAACATGTATGGTACAATATAAGAAATTGGAGTTCACAGTGTGGTTACTATATAATGTTATTATTATACAGCTATGAACCAGTCGTAATTTATACAGTTAGAGCGTTTTCACACGAGGCAATGTACTGCCAGCATAAAAAACCGTATCTAAATGCATACTTTTTAAAGAGTGGTTTTCACACGTACGCGATACAAAAAACTAATTTATGATGGCAACAGCGATTTATCGCAAATATTACATCGCGACCATTGCAAAAACTCCTCATACAAGTATATGTCTGTTTTCAGACGGGTCACCATTTATCATAGCCATTTGTACAGTATGAATCAGTACAATGTTACAAGAAGTACGAATAGTCATTGAAACTCTAGACCCCTTCTCTTCATGAAGGTTCCTAATGTACTATAGCAGTCGGCGTCAACGCATTTTTCAATGCACCGTTTTATTGCAGTAATCATATCCCGTATAAAAATATGTATCGCTATCGCGTCGTGTGAAAACGCTCTTATACTGGCATTTAAGATTTAAGAAAGCACAAATCAATGAAAGATCTCATTAGTAACTTGAATGTATATGTAGTTATATACCATATGATTGAAAAATTGTATCGTCATAATAAGGAACAAAAAAATTGCTTGAAACATTTTTTTTCGAATCCATACCGACTCACGAATCTTTCGTAATGCGTTCAAAGATAACTCCGTTAAAATAATCGCAATTAACGTTTCAAGATAATTTTGTTCTTCAATAACTTCTATATATTTCTTTTATTTAATATATATGTTACAGACCGTTTGTATAACATCGCCCGTAATAAGAGAGCTAAATGTAGGTACGGCGAGTTATTTTTGCGCCATTATCTTCAAATTTATTATTCCAACTGTTACTGTTATTCGATTTAGATCAAAGAATTAATTCCTTTACAGTTTTTACTAGTATAATATAAAAATTAAAATTAACATATAAATCATTTATTTTATCTGCCTCTGGCTGTGTGGATATGCGATCTTACATTCGGATAGAAAGTTTGTACCAAAGACGTGGTATTATTGCAGCTGCTATCACTAATAATTAATAAATAAAAAAAAAAAAAACAAATATCCCTTTTAGGAATTTTTACCTTTTTAATTTTTTTAAACTATATAAAATAATTTTTTATATATAATATATAAAAAACATGAGTAATTTTTATATTGTAATGCATTTTTTGTGTGATGCAAACATTTATATTTAAAATATTAGAATGAATTTGTATCTAGAAGTAGACAATATTACAAGCAAATTTCATAGATAATGTACACTGAAAGGGTATGTATTGAAATGGAGCGTAGGTTAGTGAAATTGCATTTTGAGCACTTTATAAAAATGTTACTGATTTTATATCGCTGTATTTTGTTTTCTTTTTGTGTATTCAAATAAAATTTATTGCGGACAAATTATGTGTTTTATTTTGTTATATGTATTAATTTGAAATTGTATGATATAATTATTTCCTTTTGCTGCTTGCAAATTGTTGGCCATTAGATTCCAAGTACAAAATAGTGCTCAAAATGAACTGTGGAAAATCAAAACGGAGATTATTTTCACTAATCTCGATTCATTTTAAATTAAAAAAAAAACATAATTGTTGGTAAATTTTATAAAATCTTTAAATATTACATTACACAAGTCAGTAATATTACGTGCTGATTTTTTTAAATGACGCATTTGCAAGCATGTGGCAAGTTTGTCATCTCTAGTCAAAATAGGCCTATCCAAAGATCAAAATATTAATAAATTGTAAATTTCATTCATTTCACTTAATTTTTATATAACTCCTTGGAAAAAACATGTAAATTTGTCATAGTTTGAAACACGGTTTAAGTTTTTTATAGATAAATGCGATTTGTGTACCTTCCTTCAGAAATTTCGAGATAATTTAAAAAAAAAATACTTTCCAGCAATTATTTATTAAAATCTTAACGAATAAAATAAGTGCCTATTATTGTTGAAATCATCAATAACTTCCCCACAATATTCTACATTTTATATATTTATTTATGAAGGATTATATTTTTTTTTTATTTTCAAGTTTATTACAATCATTAGGAAATACTTAGGTAAACATCAAAATTGAAGACGAATAAATGCGACATGTATTTGAACTCATGAAAAAGAGTGAAATGAAATGAAATTTAAGCATCGCTTTTGTACAATATTTCAGTATAAGATTATAATTCTTGCCTTGCATGTTAACACGTGTCCTAATTGATTCTATGATTACCACAATTTGGGTACCTATCAGTTATCGTATTACGAACAATTACACCAACTCTATACAGAATTATTAATTGTTTCAATTTTTTAAACTGAATTATTTAATAAATTAAAGAAATTGTTATCTTTGTTATAAACGGTTCATCTGTCAAGCAATAATTCCTTTTGTCAGAGGAGCAAATTTGATATATAAAATTACTGTGGTGATATATATTTTGATTTGTAACATTTTATAAGAGTTATTTTCTAAAATTTGCCATGGATTTATCATATAAATAACGGCATCCTTACGATCTTGGTTATTGTCAAGACTTTTGTTTCTATTCTTTTAGAAAATATTTTTTAGAATAAATAAAAATCTCTGATAGGTACCCTATGAATTTATTATATATGGGGGTACAAATATATTTTAAAAATGTTCGATTTAATAATAAAAAAAAAATAATACAATTGCATGATTTGTGAATGATATACACTCTTTTTCTACAATTATATTAAGAATTAATATTAAAAATATTTGTATAACAAAATAATGTCTTTTTTGGCATTGGACTGTAGTCACTTTCTACTAGTTAGGTGATGGATTTTTAGGAAATTTTGTGTGTTTTATACATTATTCTTTTTTTTATATTATTAAAATATTTTTATTTTAATAATCACTTAGGTGTCTAAATTAATGACACTTTAGATTGAATTTATGTTAATGTACAGTTTTATAATTAAAATAGATGTCATTATATATCTTGTCTGAAAACAGTTATTTGATACTATAGTAAAATTCAGAAAAACAATAAAATATTTTATTGTACTAGGAAAAAATAAAAAAATCGTACTTAATGATAATCTTTATTAAATAGTTAAATAAAACTTCAGGGTACTGAAGTTTTTGTGCTAAAATATTTCTTTTATTCAGAAGATAGTAACTACTACTAAAATTGAAATGCTTCAACTGTTGAGAACATTTCATTAAGTGCTAAAAATTTGTAACAATTTTATGTAAGAGACCATTATGTTCCACAGATTTTTCTACAAAAACAAAGTTGACTAATGAATTTTATATTTATTAAATAAGTATAGTGTAAGAAGGGATATCGGCTTGAAAACAAGAAAAACTGAAAAAAGTAATACAATATTTCATTACAAAACTACTTTAATTAATAATCGGATTTTCCATATATATGCTAAGTTTGAATTTTTATGTTTAAAAACTGTTCAACTTACAATGTTTTGTTAGTACCACTTTGACAAATTTATATCACAGATTGATAAAATTGTTTATGCCGGTATCCTTGTTATTTCTAAAACCATTATGGTTTATTATGAACACTGTAATCATGCAATTTCCTAATTTGTATTGTTATCTCTTTTCAATGCTGAACATGTTAAATAAAAAACTGTATTTCTTCTGCAATTTTCGTTATTAATTTACGGTGTGAATTGTCTGGCGGCAGGTATTAACTCAAAAAAAATCACTTTTTCCTGGACTTACGTCTAAATTGTACTCTCTTTCGTTTGGTATTAACGGCTAAAAAACTAGGTTTTTCAATTTATACCTGACACCAAAGAATTTTTAACCGACTAAAAAAAAAGAAGTTATCATTTCGTCATTTTTTTTTTAATGTTTGTTCAGTAATAACTTTTCGAAGGGTTAACTAATCTTAAAAATTCGACACCATTTTGTTCAGAATATTTACGGATCGGTCCCATATAATTTTTTTAAATCGTTTCAGTCGTTACAGACATTAAAAATTTTTACTTAAATTTGTTCAGCTGTTTTTTTCCTAATTTTGTAAAAAAATTTTAGAAAGAAGGCGATTAATAACGTGCAAACTACGTATTAGAAAGCGCTCATAAATACATTTTATTATATAAATTTGTTTTGGAATTGTTTTTCTATAATAAAAGTATAACTTATACTACGTATTAGAAAACTTAAAGAAAAATTGAGCCCCCTTGAAAAAAAGCCATTCAAACCGAAAAATAATAAAGTTTTGATGTCGGCGCCTATTAATTGAAAATTTATTATCTTATAATTTTAGTGTTTTTTTTTTATATATTTCAAGCGTTCTATGAGTAAGTATTCAGGGTATAGTGAATGAAAAAGAAATTTCAGGTCAAGTGGGATTATTAAAAAAAAATGTACACGTGAAAAGTGTATTTGGGAAAATTGAGAGGGAAAACAAAACTCAAAAAATAAAAAAAAAAAACAAATTGCTGAAAACACTTTTATTTAAAAACTACTAATAACAAAGGCAAGACTACTACCTAAACATATTTTATGTTGTAATTTCACGCTAAAAACTAAAATATTTAAATGTAAATTTAAACACTTGTATTATTTACAAATATTTCAATATCGTAAAAATCTAAATTAGATACGTAACATTACACCAATTTTTCTTTTTTACTATTTAAAAACAAAACAACGCTATACATGTAAATTGAAGTATCACCGTCTATTGGTAAATCTTTTTAATCCTCAAAAAAAAAACTTAAATTATTGTATTTGAGCACCTAGGTGTATTAATTAATAAAAATGTATGATTATTTTCAAACAATAGTATTAATTCTAAATTGGCAAAAAATATCAATGTAAAATATGTTTACGTTATATGATGTAAACCAAAATTACATTACATGTCGCACGGATTCAGTAATAATGGACTCTTTCCCTACATTGGCAGACATAAGATTTTTCAATGTTGTTACAACAGATTGATTGAAAGGAGTTCCTTTTAAATCACTTATTACACTTGCATCACCATGGAATCCACAAGATGATAATCCAGGAGGTATATTTATTGTAATATCGTCAATTTTTCCATTTAATACATGCAGTGTAATCTTTAAATCAACAAATGCGTTATTTGAGTTCAAATTCGTAAATGTATGTATAATAGAAAATTTCGGAGTTTTTCCATAAATCCAATTCCAGTTGGTGAATTCCTCTCGAATTTTATTTAATCCTAAAGATATTTCAACAGTTTAAATAAGGTAGGTTTTGGAAAACCATCTTACCAATAAATAAATAATAAATTGAACTTGCCTGGAAACCATTCCTCAGTTGGATTAATAAGTTGAAAACCACGTTGATCATTTATCTGATTAAATCCACCATCAGTTAGTGAACTTGCTGGAGTTCGAAGATATTCTTTACCTACAGCTTCCAATAATTTATCGACCGTCACGTCAGAATTGTCTTCACATAAATTTATTATTGGTGATCGTATTGACTGCGTTGCATTACTTTTGATTCCTAACTGTTTGAGATTAAACAAGCAAATTATTAAAATTCCATTATTCTATCAAGGGCAATTACCCATTTAGAGAGAAGTAAGAATAATTACAAAATTAACTCAGTAGGCGTAAGATACAAAATTCCACGGACATGTATATACTACGATTTTAACGGTAATTTAGAAGGCACTTAGCCTATGGAAAATTGAAAAAAAAAAGATAATTGTTTGCTGAGAAATTTGTATATAACCTCTACTTCAAGACATACTGTATACATGCTGTTCATATAACACGTCATTAGAGATGCATTAAAAGATAACAGTTTGTAAACTTCGGAGGGTCATGTCAAAAGTTATCAGAGATGTGAAAACACAAAAAAAGTAATAACATTTAAAACCTTTGCACAGACAAATGAACAAAAAATAAAATAAAATTAGTTTTACCTCGACTCTCCTCAAAGCCTCACTCAAGTCGAGTTTATTTGCATTTACAAGGAGCGTACAATGATGATAAGCATTGGGTCTGCCTAATTTAGCTGCTGTCCCAGACACCTGCTAATTCGATTTAAGGAAAATAATATAATTACTGTTATAAGAAAGACTATATTTAAAACTGGAATCGTTAAAGAGTTTTTTAAAATGAGATAAATATTCGATATGTAAAGTAAGTAAAAAAAATCACAAAAGGATACTTTATAATTTCCACGAATCATGATATCTTCACGTGAAGATATTTCACTTTTGATTCCCCATTCTCGGAAGAGCGCTCTAACAATAAGCTCTAAATTGTAACGTCTATTATAGCGTTCTTTTGGTGTGAAAAATGTCATGTTAAGATTTCCACGATCATGGTACACCGTTCCGCCACCACTATTTCTCCGTGCAAGAGCTACACCTCGTTCTGCAAGGTTTGTCAAATTAGCTTCAAGCCACGGATTTTGGTGACGTCCTATGACAACACACGGATCATTTTTCCAAAGCATCAATACATGATGCTGCGAAAAATCATAATTTTTGTAGAGCCAATCTTCTAATGCAAGATTTGTAAATATGTCATTGGATTGTGAAATAAATACCGATTTCTTTATTTGGTTATTCAAAGATGAATGATTTCGAAGTTGCTGCAAAGTAGTCGTTTTTGCAGAATGAATAATGAGCATTCTTGAAAAAGAAAACGTTGCCATTTTAACACTAATATTTAACAGTTCAAAATTTATAACACAATAGTCTCAGATTGCACAATCTAGTTTTTAACAAAGTTTTTGAAGTAAGCTCGGGTAGTAATCTTGCCTTTTCGTCTTCGATGTGTATCAGCAGTTGCAACGGGGAACGCTGTTTACATCAGAAGCAGCAGACGCGAGAGATACCAGGTATTCGTGAAGTGTGATCGTTTGGTGCAACCACTTCCAGGTTTGGTGTAAATGGTTCGTACGATACCTGATACCCAAACAATCTCCACACAATTTTCGCATTCCTCTGACTGAAGACACACTGACAGAAAAATTAAGAAAATAAAATAAAAGAAAATGTCCGGAAAATAGTAACTTTTACTATAGCGCACAACTGTATAAAATTAACAGAAGATAATTTTAATTGAAATTTTAACTTATGTAATTAAAGTAAACACGTGAATATGGAATATTAAACGCAGAATGATACGAAATTTACATTTGCTTAGCTTAAATACTTAACTTTATTACTAACACGGGTCATCGACGGCGCTATCAGCAAACAGTTCACATTTTTTCATAATGTAAATAGTTTATCAAAGCAAAACAAGCGTGCTCTCTAGTTTCATTTTTAATTTCCGAAGTTCTCTTGTCCTCATGATAATTTATTTTAAACAATAATAGTTATTAATTATATTTTATATCTACACAACAATATATATAGTTACATAGTACAAAGAATATGCATACAATATACATATATACAGGCTGTTCTATAAGTATTGCGAAAAATTTCAGGGGATGATTCCTCAAGATTACTAGAATATTAGAAGGTTGGGCATAAAAGGCTATAAACATAGTCACGTCTGTGATTGCTTACATCCATGGGTTCGTTTTTCAATTATTGTTATCCCAACTGTTTGGAAAAAGCCTCTATGTGACGTCATAAGGCTACTTCCCCCGCCCTCTCACACGTCTCACCTAGTCACACCTTCAACAATGCTAACGCTCAATCTCCCCCCAAAAGTGGCCACCATGTTTAAAATTTATTTATTTACGTTACACATCCGCCTTTGGGTCACCGACTTACATATGTGTCCCAAATTTCTACTCGATCGGTCTAGTAGCTTCAGAGCAAATTGGCTATGACAGACGGACGGACAGACACGCGAGTGATCCTATAAGGATTCCATTTTTTCCTTTTGAGGTACGAAACCCTAAAAAAATACTTTTTTATTGAAAAAAAACTCAGTGCAGTGCATACCTACAGCCTGTTTTTTTTTGTATTTTTTTAACTTTTACTTTGAAATAAAAACTTTTCCATAAAAAAACTAGTTCTGGCTAATTACTTGTCAGAATAAAGATCATTCCGTTAAAAAAAAGGTTCGGCAGGTAGCTTATTGCCAATCTTGATTTCAGACCCATGGTTATGGGAACTATTTTTCTTAGAATGCTCTAAAGAATCGCCCCCTGAAATCTTTCACAATACTTTATGAACATTCTGTATATTGCCGTCCTAACCTAAAAAGCGGTATCTCCAGATTGCTTCTAGTTTCAAGAAAACGCGCATTTACTTCATTTTAAAATCTTATAGCTTGTGAATTGATGCCGTCAGTGCACGTCATACTGCAAAGTGCACAAAATTGTTTTTGTTAATCCACTGCTCTTTGATTTCTAGCATAGTGGGATAACAGATAATTCCATAGTAAACCTAGAAATGAATTCTAGAAATAATGATACTGCTTTTTAGGTTAAGACACCAGTATAATATATATTTAAAAAATATAACATAATTAGTCTAGTTTGCTAATGGCTTTAGTTGTCGAACGTCTATAATCTGTAATAAGGAGTTTAAAAAAAGTATATATTATACTTTTTTAAAAGTTAGTTATTGAAGATTGTAGATATATATGGGTAGGTACATACTAGGTATTGTGACAAAATCGTGTAAAAAAAGTACGCATGTGTTGTTACTGTATATGCACAAACACATACTTATATAACATCATATTCGAGCTTACATAATATATGATTCATTAACTATATAAAATAAAATAGTCACACTATAAAAATGTCTCAATTATAACTAACCACACTGGCCAATACAGATTTTATCCTTTGTACTATCTATTTAACCTAAAATATAATTGAGTTTATTATTATTGTGAATAGTCAGCAACAGAACAATTACTAATATTGGGAATTTTGTCAAGCCCGTATTTTTTTTGTCAGGGAAAAGCTAAAATGTTTGAAATCGTATCATGTTCATTAATTAATAATTATTTCAAATAGGTAGTTTTTTTTTCTTACAGTGCTGTTTATTTCTCATCACTTTCTAACAAATTTAACATCACTTAGGTTAAAATGAGACAGAAATTTAACAGCGCTGTTAATTTTAACATTGACTATACAGTCGCGCCATGACAGAATCTGGTGAGAGCAAGTGCTGTGATCAGATCACTAATCTGTTCTAGTGATAGTCATTCTGTATTCACCTGTCAAACTCGTGCTTTTTAATTTACTGATTACAGACATTGCGAACTGTTTATAATAATAGATATGGTTTCAACAAACAATTAAATATTTATCTTATAAATCACCTTATAACAATTGTTTGTGGTAACTAATAACTTGTACGTCGATTAGGACTCCTCGATTAGTGACAACAAAATTAATAATGCATTTTTCTATTCCTGATACGCAAGTGTTAAATGGTGAAAACGGTAGTACATACACTGTAAGTGTGTAGATACAAAATAAATATTTTTATATCTAGTATTTATTAACCAGTTTCCTATTTAAACTACATATTTTTGTTTTTAAAAAGTGATTCATTAAAGCGAAAGTAGGCCATTGTTATTTTTAACCAAATGCAATGAAACTTTTAAAAACAAGTAGGCACGCTATGAATGCCAGCCCTATATTTACTGATTTTTAAATTGTAGGGTTACAATATTCACATAAATGGAGTATTTCACTGTACCGTCAGATTCAAACAACTTCACAATTTGCACGAACAACTTCGTCGAATATGTGGAAACAATTTGCCTCCATTCCCTCCCAAAAAGCTTTTACCTTTAACAAATACTCAGTTAGGAGAAAGACGTGCACAACTTGAAAAATATATCCAATCAGGTATCCACTTTTAATGAATTTACAAATGAGATTTTCTTCACACCCTTTCGAAAGTACGTACTTTCGGCTTCGATTTTAAGGCAGAAAGCCTAACATTTATGTACTGCTGGAATTACTCGCATGCCCTCTGTAACGGTGGGCCGAAACAGTTTTCTCGAGTACACTGATACGAAAGTACGTACAGCAAAACCTCGTTTATCCGGCCGTCGATCAACCGAGTCTCCGCGTTATCCGAGACAACGGACTGATCCGAGCACTCTACATTAATTGAGGTGTATGCTCGGATAGTACGGAAAAACTCGAATAAAACGGATGAAGTGGCTATGCTTAATGCCGTACGGACTTTCTTAAGCCACGTTAGTGACAAATTACACATTAAAAAGTAATAACGCTTTGTACGCCAAAGATTAATCTAAGCTCGTTAGATTTTCAATTTTATATACTTTTGTGATTAAATTTCATTCTATCATTTCATATACATAAAAATCAATTAAAATTTTCGAATTTTTTATTTCTCCCGTGTTATTCGAGTTTTCGCTTATCCGAGATACCTCCTCCCCACATTACCTCGAATAAATGAGGTTTTACTGTACTTTCGACCGAGTATGAAGAAAAATAGTATACACCATGCGGTCAGAAAGTTGAAATTCCTGCATTGCGGGACACATGATGTCCTCGACTTCGCCTCGGACATCATGTTACGGTCAGTGCAGGAATTTCAATTTTCTGCCCTTACGGTGTAATATACTATTATTGACTAACAAACAAATGCATTACTTTTAGTCGGACAAGAGCCTCGTTTAATAGGAACAGATATATTTAACGGTTTTTTATTGTCTGCTCAACAAGAAACAAGATGTGAGAAAAGTCAAGAAATTTGTATGGATATATATTTAATGAACGGTTATCAAATACAATTAACAATGCTTACGACGGATCACACTGATCAAGTGCTCAATAAAGTGTGCCAACAGATTAACTTGCCTCAGGAATATGTTAATTATTTTGCATTATTTATAATAAAAAAAGACGATGATGGCGATATAACAATTATTAGAAAATTAGAAGATTTCGAATCACCATACCTTTCTCACAAACTTTTCAAAGACAGTAAGCATAGGATAGTTTTGAGGAAAATGTAAGCATTTTCTCAAATATTATTCAATATTTGATTTGAATTTCTAGGATTTTCGATAGAGTTTTTACTACAGACGAAACCAATGTAGTACGAATTACTTAGTGATAATTTTGTTTTAGGTATTGGGATAGTTCTTATGATTTAGAACTGATGTGTCATCCAGTATCATTGAACTTATTATATACACAAACTGTTAGTGATCTGGAAAGAGACTGGCTGCTTTGCTCGCAAGAAACAATGGTAACAAATTTCAAATGAAATTTGATATTGTAAAATATATTTCATTGACTTCGATATTGTAATTTAGGATCGTTTAGCAGCACTTCAGGCACGAGGTGCAAAAAAAGAATACTTAGAATTAGCACGTACGTTGAAATATTATGGTTTTGTTCATTTTAAACCTGCTGTTTGCGATTACCCAAAATCACAATCTAAAGTTCTCATAGCAATTGGTAATCGTGAATTGAATGTGAGATTACTTGGGCAAGAACCAAAGGAAGGATCATTCAAAGTAACGAGAATGCGTTGTTGGAGGATAACTACTGTTCGAAAAGTAAGTTTAATAAATAGAAAAAATGCCATAAGCTATCTTTAACTTGTTTTGTTTTTTTAATTTTGTAGACTGAATTGTCGAATACAAGCAACGGCGTGGTATCAAGTCCAGAACTTGAATTATCGTTTGAATATCTTATGTCCAAGGATAATTTAAGATGGATAAATGTTTCAAGTGAACAAGCTATTCTGATGTCTGTTTGCTTGCAATCAATGGTAGATGAATTACTTTTGAAGAAAAATGGTCTACAAATCAGAAATGTTAATCATGGTCAGCATAACTCAAGTTGGTCTTATATGAAACGTGATGGAAGTACTACTATTATGAATTCATCGTCAAATAACAGTATTAATTTGTTTGAGAATGTACGTAAGCAATTTCCAGCAAATGAAATGACTTCGCTATGAAATTATCGAATAAATTCATTTCTTTTTAAGGAAACTAAATCAAAACCTGAACCATTTTCTATGAAGAAATTACAAGAGAAATTATCGACAGTTACAGCTAAATCAGGACGTGAATTCATTGAAAATGACGCGTTCGAAGGAATTGGAGATGATGATCTATGACATTGAATACTTTATTAATATTTGGTTAAATACACGGTTATTTTTTTAATTGCTCGAGTTATTTAGATAAAAAAATTTGTATTGACATTCCTATATTTTAATTTTTTTATACGACAGATTCGATTAACAAATTTTCACATTGATAATTTAATTAATGTTAATTTTTAATAATAGTTCATTGACAGAGGTGTATTTAGCCATGTGTTAGTTGCTATTTAACCATAATATGTTAGTCGTACGTCTAATCTACAATCTAAAGATAATGCTTCCAATATTTTGTAACAAAGCATTTACGCACGGGTATCGTTGAGGAGTTTCTACTTGTTTTGAAACATGTCCAGTCTACGATTGTCCAGTGTTTTAAGAAGGCCTACTAAACAATACCACTATTGCTGGGTTGCAGATTAATTATAAAAGCATTGTAGAATTTGAAACCGATCCTGCTAGACTAATGAAAACCATTTTTTTTAAACTGACTATACACGTATTAAACATACCTTTTTTCACAATTTCCACTTTAAAACAACATTTTTCTATGCATTTTGGTCAAAATTTAGCTTCAGAAGCAATCGTTTTGTACTTAGATCAATCATTTGAATGTGACTACAATCTAATGTTCTGTATGACAGGGAGTTTCACTACATTACACTGGTCCTGCATGTAATTATATGATCCCAATCTAATGTTATTATCAAATCAATTTTTTTCACAAAGTTTTCTACAATCCAGCCTGTTTATTAAAAATGACAACTTCAAAACTCCTATACAATAACTACATTGATCTAGAGACTACGAGCTACTACGCCACTAACATATGGTTAATTGTTTAACATTGATGATAGAAAGCCGCGATTTTATATTATTATTTTACTCTAGAAACGGCTCGAATAAATACTCAATCTGATATTGTAATTTCACGTGCCAATTTGCGAGTTTTATCGGTTTCTTTTATACTTAGATATATCATTTTTGTATATGTGCGTTTGATATTTTACATATTATATTGAAACTTTATCAAATTTTAATATAATAAAAGAGAAATTATGTGTTTGACTAACGTATTCGTCAAGAGTTTTATAGTTTATATAAAAATGTTACGATGTTCCAATTTTTATATATTTTTTTTTTGTAACACTTACAGTCAAGTATATATTAAATATTTTAAACAGATTTATTATATTTTACATTACTGAAACTACACTGTATTTTCTTAACTAAACTATTTTGTAAACCAAGCCTCGCGTTCCTCTCTTTCCTTGATGACTTCCTCCAAGTAAGGTAATAAGTATCGTTTATCTTCTTCGAATTTCGTCCATTGATCTTTTGGCAAAATCGTCTTTTGCAAAGACAATTGGACAGCACGAGTTATACGGTAAATTCGCTCATCTTGCAGTTGGGGAGGAAGTCTACGGATTGCCTCTGTTACATCTTCATTCTCATGCAAGCAATCGTCATAGCGAAGGCCTAAAAGAATTTCGCATTTTCAGAAATAAAACCATTTGAACAATTAACTGAAATTAATAATAAAACAACAATTATACCGTATTGATTAAATCTTGACAAATTGTAAGCCCATTTCTTGACACCCAAACCTAAAAACAATTAAGATTATGTAAGATTATGTTTGTCAAAGTATTTATTTTCAGTTAAATCGTATATTGTAAAAGTTTGTAGAATAATGTTTTTACCAAGCAATCCAGGTGTGTCTTTCAATAAACGCACAGCAGAGAGGCGCATTTTAAAAGCACTATTTTTTAGGTTCCGTTCACTTTGCACTTCTAGAAAACTGTCCCTCGTATTCGATTATATGCTATGTATAATGAAGTTGGCCAACGAGTAAAGCATGAAAGGAGTAAAAGATAAATAACAATATGAAATGAAGTTGGCCAGTTGTGAAATCCACTGAACTAAAATTGTGTAAAAACATGTACACTACCAGGGAAGTACTATAGACTATTGAAAGTCTAGAGTAGTGCTCGGTACTGGCACTCGTGCCCCTAGATGGCACGCGTGTTTTTAGTGATACTCCCCGAAAAAAACGGGTTAAAAATTTTTCGGTAAGTTAAAAAAATTTGCGTACAATTAAAAATGTCAAATTATCAACCAAATATTGAGGTGTTAACACATAAAATTGTCTTACAATAGATTTAATAGTTTTATTTCAGTGGCACGCTGAGTGTACAATATTTGAATTACTTGTTTGTGGCACACCAATGCATTTGGGTTGTCAGCTGGTGGTCTAGACTAAAAAAATTGTTTAGCTATTTTTATTTTCAAACTACAACACACATGTGTGCAAAATTTCAACTCAATCGGTTAACGGAAAGTAACTGAAAATTCAAAAGCGCGATTTGAACCCAGACGAAACCAGGCCGGACAACTAGTTACCATAATAGTGTATTGTCATCGGAACTACACGTGTGTACAAAATTTCAACTCAATCGGTTAACGGGAAGTGATAGAAAATTCAAATGCGCGATTTGCACCCGGACGAATCAGGTCGGCTAACTAGTTACCATATTATTATATTCTCATCGGAATCACAGATGTGTACAAAATTTCACCTCAATGGAATAACGGGAAGTCAGTGAAAAATCGGTCGCAAGATTTGAAACCAAACAGAATGTGAAGTTAAATAATATCGTTTAAAAATCGTTTTAAAACACATAAAAATCGTTTAAATATGCGAACTCCAGTGTAGTTAACCGCAAAAATGTGACTCGTGTATAGTAGTATTGCGTCACACTTCTCAGTCAACCAGACTGTCGCAGTACTCACTACTCACCGCTAGCAAAATATAGTCTTACAACTGCAGTTGGCCGACTGTGTGCTATCGTTGATGTGTGCTATGCACTCTGCAATGTGTACATGGCATAGACATAAGAGTAAGAAGGACGCATAACCGCGCAGAAATAAGTATTACCAGGTGACTCCATATAAGAATACTCAGTGGCGTATCATACGGTTTTTAATTGTTTTCATATAATAAAATTAAACATTTTTAAATGAAAATTACAACACATCTAACACCAAATGTCCATAATACTAATAGGAAATTTAGATCATAGAAAAAAGGCATTTTTATATTTAAATATTTATTACAAAAGAAAAAATAAAACACAAAACACTACTTCATCAAAAGTAAAAAGAAACCATATTTATTCACAATTAGAGTATGAAATAATAAATTAGGGTCGTTCCACTGACAATAATAGAATATGATTACAAAAAAAAAGAAAAAATATCCGTCTCATATTTTTTTATTATATTTTATAAAAAACATCTAGTATTGAAGCATACTGCCCAGTTTAGGCTGTTTTGATCATAAACAGCAAAAGTCGTTTAATACTAGAAATGAAGACTACATTTTTTTAAACCAGTTTGCTCAGGATTTCAAATATATTTATGGCATATTGTCAAAAAGTAGGGGATTTTCAGATTTTAAAAAAAAATTCTTGTTCAAGTCTTCCATAATTTGTTTCAATGAGACAACTTTCCTTTTATATTGTTGCAGTTTCTGTCCCAGCACTTCTAATTTTATTCGTTTTAAGACGACTTCTCTTTACTCGTGAAATAGTTTTCGTCGCAAATATTTTTTTCGTGGCGATTCTTCTGCCTGTTGTTGAACAGTTTCACTCGATGTAGACGCAACAGGTCCTGTTGTTGCAGTAAATTCACTTAGTAAAGGCCTTTTCCTTGTCTGTAACAATATCGAGAATGTTACTATACCATGAAATTAAGCCTTATAAAAAAACCGTCACACACTGTGCGCTTTAAACTTTATAAAAGTGCGTATAACAACATACCCAATATCTTAATAAGTTTTTGTAAGATCAGTGAAAATTTGTAATAATGCACACAGCTATAAAGAGTACTAACCTTTTTCGTTTGTAAATATGACGGCATTTCTGAAAATATTGTGGGTACTGCACCGGCCAACAAGCGCATCTTCTCTACACCAGTGCGATAAAAACAATCCTTTTCAAATGCTTTGAACAAATTCTGGAATTTTTTGTAAGTTTCCAGTTCGCAATTTTCAAGTGTTTATGCCAAAGATCACTTTTTTATGGATCAGTAGGAAATCTAGAAATATTGGTAACAAAAGAGTAATTAATTGTAAATTATTAAAATGTCGTAGAAAATAAACATAAGTATATATTATAGATATTTGACGTAGTACAAATACCTACACCACTGGCAAAATGGCGGAAATCAATGTTTATTTTTGTTTCCAATGAGGAATCATGACTTAAAATGTTAAGAGTTTGTATTCAAATTATAAAAATTATTTACATTAGATTATTAAATATATCTCATTTGCGGGAATAGCCTCTCCAATAACGTTATAATAGAAATTTAATACGATTTATGCCGCACACTACAAGTAATGATATTGTTTCTTACCTATGGAATGTAATTTCAAGCTCCATTTTCTCGCTACTACTCTTGCATCCGTAAGCAGCACAAAGAACCATTTTCACTCAAATAAATTCATAATACTGACACAGCTTTTATACTTTCAATAACACAAATAAACTTTGTGTTCTGACGCTTTGCTGGGCACCACAAAGATGGAGACCGCTGGTTTTTCATCACAGTTCACTATGTCGCTCGTATATGGAGTTACGATCCATTCCTTACTATAACTATGGTACATGGATTCATGGCGCTACTCACTTTAGAATCCTACGGTGGCCACCGCACACCCCTCATCCTAAGCATCTAGGCAAGGTTTTAAGCTGCAATCTGTGCAGTAGAAGTTTGATTTACTTTAAGGTCGAAAGCATCGAAAAGATCGAACAGTAATAGGCTGCAAACATTTTTCTCTGAAAATTTTCGTAATCACAAACGGCGGTATAAAAAAATCTTTTCCTCAATTTTTTTTGTTTATTAAAGAAACTTAAAAAATTGCATTTTTTAAGTAAATAAAAACGGCTACGCAAAGACTAAGTCGTTGCGATTACAAAAATGTTCGTAAAATTACTGATCGAGTTTTTGCCCACGCCGTTAGATGAGAATTTTTTTACAGACCGGCATAAATTTCAATATAATTATGTATATTTTCAATTTATTTATTTTATTTATTTCATGTGTATTTTTAATTATTTTTTTAATGTGTGTTTAGCTATAACTTTCCGAGGGGTTAACCAGTTTGAAAATGTTTGACATCATTTGTTCAGAATCTTGGTGTCTCGCTTAACGCAGCGTTGAAGTCTCTGTATAAAATGTATTAAAAGTTTCATACTTAGCACATTGCTGTTAAAAATAGGACAAATTTACAAGTTATCAAAATTGAACTATATTATATGAGGATTTTTTTAACATCAATAATTTTTTTATATAAAGTCGCGTTTACAAGATAGTATATGATATTGTTTTTTTTTTAATGAAGCAGTCTATTTTTATTTTACAGTTGAATAGAGCTTACCTACTTCTTTCAATAAAAAAGGTCCCCTTGAAAAATGTCAAAATGCTGAAAATGAGCGAACTGTAACTAATTTTAATAGTTTGGGCGTCACGCTTTATAGGAATCACATTTGTAGTTCCGATAGAATTTAAACAGTAAAAAAACTGCTGTAATGAAAATGTTACTGCCACTGTGTTAGTGCAATTCTGACACCTTATTGTACATCTGTAGTACGGACTCTTTCCAAAGACACCTCGATTGTCAAAATCTGTTCAGTGGTTTAAAAGGAGACAGGCTAATAAAAAATATATGGTCTAAAATATATGGTCTATTAATTTACGAGTATACTAGATAACAACTATTTTTAGATGCCTCTGCATCCATACAAAAAATACTTTTCTGCGCTCAAGCTACCATTTTTTTAAAGAAATAAAGAAAAAAGTATGGGTGTATATATAAATTCAAAAATAGTGCACGCTGAATAGTGCTATAAGAAAAATCTTGTTTTTAATTACCAATAAAAAAATTAACGTGTTTCCTTTTAAGAAGCCTAACGAAATAGAAATAAAATCTGTGACTGAGGCGGATTAAAGAATGGAAATAATTTCATCTTTGATTCATTCGTAACTCTCACTATTGTGAAGGTTCATGTCTAGTGTTACCGTAGCTAAAATTAGCAGCTAGCTCTCGCACGATGTGAATTTAGTGTTGCAATTTGTTTTATTATGAAAGGATTAACTGTTGAGATATGGCACCGTAGAGTAACTGATAACTCATTCCACCGCGAATGTGGAAAGATTCGGGTTTGAGTCCCGACGGCGACAGTCGTGTGAAAAATAAATGTTTCTAATATAGCATTGTAACAATGGATGTTTCTTGACAATTCTAACTGACGATCGCTATTATTATACTGCCTATTATTATTAATCTAAAGTATTACATGTCTATAATGTATGAACATTTTACCTAAAAACTTAATATTATTTTTTTTATTTTTTCACGGGAAATTGGACAATTGAATTTTAATATAGATAAACTAAATTAAAAATTTTTTTTGCGACGTTTCGTTAATTCGTTTTAACTTCTTCGGGCAAAACTTTAACTAGTTAACCATAACTTCAATAAAATTTAGATATTTAACAATACATATATTTAATTCAATAAAAATCAAATAGTAAATATTTAAACAAAATGAAATTATGTAATTTTTTTTCCATAATTTCATTTCGTTTAAATATTTACTATTTGATTTTTATTGAATTAAATATATGTATTGTTAAATATCTAAATTTTATTGAAGTTATGGTTAACTAGTTAAAGTTTTGCCCGAAGAAGTTAAAACGAATTAACAAAACGTCGCAAAAATTTTTTAATTTAGTTTATCTATATTAAAATTCTATTGTCCAATTTCCCGTGAAAAAATAAAAAACTTATTAATTATAATGGACGTGAACAATATTGAGACTTAATATTATTATTCATCATAACCTTAAGTCCTTTATACCTGACTCCAGAGAATTAATGATTTAAAGGACTGAATATTTATGAAAGCTATATTGAATCAATTTGATGTGATGATGTAAATAATTATAACAGTTAATAATACCTCATTACTTAATTAATGTCATACAAGAATCTAAATACATAATTACTTGATATGCAATTAAACAACAAAATAGTATATGCATTCGTAGCTTAAATATAATGTTATTAGATTGATTATAGCACAATGTAATAATATATGTAAAGATCACATTTCTTAATTATTGTTTACTTATTGAAAATTGGCTAGTGTTCGTTAATAATTAATTAATTATTGCATTGCACAAGCTGTTGTTGCAGAAATTGTTGGCACGAGAAGTGGTCACAAATAATTACCATTTCATAAATATTAATTTGGGAAGACCTTTAACAATAGATATAAGATAAGATTTTTGAAAAGTCATTTTTAACAAGTATGTTCCACAGTCTAGGCGATATATTATTAGGCTAAGAATAAGTTTCATATTTAATTTACTCTTTATTTATTATTATTTATTGTCTTAAAGCTTTAGAGAAGGGCAACATCACAATGGTTATGAATTCTTTGGTTTTTATTATTATGTATGTAATATATATATAAACATTTAATTGTTTTTGAGTTTTTTAATGATATAATAAAAAATGTTACCTCGTTAAAAATCACACTAGACAAAAATTATAGGAAACAGTCGTACCATTACTTTGGCTATACTACGATACTATTCGCTCGGAAAACTTTTTTTCCTTACGTTTCGCTTAAGAATTGCCTCTGTGTTTAGTTGCAAACAAAATATGTATTATCACGTAATAATTTGATCGTTGTTATTGTATATGAATTGTGCTCTAACGATATTATATTTATTGCCCTACATGTCTATGGCTAATATATCCGGGTGTCTCAGAAATCGCACACCCAATTGTTGGAATCGAAAGAGAAAAATATTCTGAGCCCAAAAATCCTTGTTTGGATTTTTTTTATAACGTAGTTAATTAGTAATTAATTAATGAAAGTGACTAATCAGGAGCGCGCTACAGAAGAGAGTGTCGTCAGCTGATTTATTTCAGTTAATTAGTAAAATAATAATGATTATTATTAAAATAAAAAAATGATGGGCTCAGACGAGTTAACTTAATTAACGCTCGCCAGTGATTTCCACTTTTCGCATCTGTCTTGTCAAGGCCCTCAGTTTTTTTTAAATAAACTTTTTTTTCGAATTTATTTAAAAAATTCATCAGTTTAATTTTTTTCCACTTTAAATGGAAAAAAAAATTTCTCTGATCAACTTTTCATTTAGTTAAAATTTTATAAATGAATTTAATAAATAAATCAGCCGACGACACTCTCTTATGTAGCGTGCTCCTGATTGGTCACTTTCATTAATTAATTACTAATTAACTATATGTTATCAAAAAAATCCAAACATGGATTTTTGGGCTCAGAATATTTTTTTTTTTCGATCCCAACAATTAGGTGCGCGATTTCTGAGACACCCGGTATATCTGACGGTAGAGTTGTCTCTACTTCTTGGTTATTTCTAGAGATGTAAAATTATTAATTACCGGTCAAATAATCTCGGTAATTTATTTTAAATAGCCGCGGTTATTTATTATTAATATACAAGGCTGCGCAGGAAGTTTTGCGCATGATTGTAAATTCCGATCGAGATTTAAATCTAAATTTTATAACCAATATCTACATAAATAAAAATAAGTATATTATTTAATTAATTCTTTCGATTCTATTATAGAAAACCGCTCTATTGTTTTGTTTTTTGTTATTCTGGCAAATAGACTGCGGAAACCACCGTGCTGTTTGATAGAGAGCCAGTTAATTATCAGGCTAAAATGGCGACAATCATGAATAACCGGTACTTTTACATCACTAGTTATTTTAAACATTTTTAGAATACTTGCTTCAAGATCTAACATAATTATAAGTTAAATTATTTAAAAATTATTAATGATTCATTTTCACCAAGGGTGGGAATACGTTTTTTACTTACAAGGAATTTATTTCCGTCTTTTTATTTTTAGCGTTGTCATAAATTTGAATTTTGAGTTTAGTATAAAAAGTTTAGTTCATTTTAAATTGATATATCCAATTATTATGTTTACATGTACATATGATTCAGACATAGACGCGAAAAAACGTGAGTGTAATAAAATCTTAAAGAACACGTTAGCGTTGTTCAAAAATTATTTTTATCAGATTTTAAATTCTAATTATAATACCCGGAATCATCCTTATTCCAACGCTTATGAAGATTAAATTAATACTTATTTTAATTTATACATTAAATTAAAATTTATGTAATGGTGCTATTTCGGTTTCATAAATTCAATGTACCTACAAAGTAATCGATATAGGTGTAGGATTTTTGACGTAGTAATTTAATATATTCTTACCTTTAATTACAATCTTTCATAACGAACGCAAAATCAAAAGAAGAATTATGCACAATTAAATGCACTTACACCAAACTTTGGAAACTTTATTAAACAATGAAACTCACAAATGCTGCACAGTTTTATTAAATTTCCACCAGCATCACCATATAACAAAACCATGTCTGTGGCTTCAGTTTTCGTGAAATGTTCCATAATGATTTATGACCATCACGGCAGAGCAATCTGTAATAACTGATTATAAGATTACGCATTTTATTCAAATTTTTGCCAGTTACATAATCAATGATCAAGGTTTGTAATCTGTTAAACGAGCGCATACATTTAATTCTTATAATTCTCCTAATAAAACTTCTTCTTTTTTTTCAAAAATATGCCTGCCAATTTCTTTAATATTTTTAGTAAGATTATTAGATACAGAGGTGACCTCGTTTCGTTGAATAGTGGTGGGGAGATGACGTCATCCAATGAACTGTCAATTGACATTGCGTGGTTGGTAAAAATATTGAACGATCTCTCAGCTGAAGTCATTCATTAACGAGGTAACCTGTGTATCTAATGACCTTCTATTTTAAAATAGTGCAAGCATATTTAATTTGTGGAATTCTTTTGCGTCTATTTTTAAATCGCCTGTATAGGAGCTTTTACAGTATACACAGTGCACATAATATGTAAACTATAAATATATTGTATATTACAGACGCTCAACAACTAACGTAATCAGTGTCTATCACATATTATATAAAAGAATATTACTTGGAGGATGGCTCCACCGTCGGTATCTGACTAGTCTCATAAATTAATGTGAAAGCAAGGTCAAAACGACATCACGAAATAATCCATCTCTTTTTTTTGTGTAATAATATCAAATGCTGTATTCTACTAACAGCCCACGTTACATTTATTTAAACTATATTTTTACTTTTTTTTTTAATCGTAAAGTTTCCAAAATTTGATTTTCTGTGGATTAAATGCTAATTAAATTCACGTATGTGTAATGAAACTTGGGATAGAATAATAATAAAATTAATTGAGATTACAAATTTTTTGGACAACTATAACATTGTCAATTGTTTGATGAATTATTTGATGAAGGAAGGAATTTGTTGTAACAAAACAATTTTAACTTGTTTTTTATTAAATTGTATACTCTTTACATCTAGGAATAAGTTTTAATTATTAAATACAATTACATTTTTAATCGTATTATATGACATCGTTTTTGATTTCTTTTAATAAGTTATAAAAATAATAAGAATATAAATGCCATTTTCAAAGATAAAATATATTAGAATGAGACTTGAATTAATAGTAACTCAAAGAAGAATAGAATAATCTTCCAAACTTTTAATGAAGTCTGCCGAATCGCAAAAATACATGATCGACATCTTGCCGTTTCACACCCCCATCTGAAACATAAAAAAAACAATTTTACGTTATTATAAACCAGAGGCTCCCAACCTTTTTTGGACCACAGTCCGCTTAGAAGAAAAAAATTCCAACGTCCCGTAGTTCATAATTTATATGAAATATTAAAATATTGCTGCATATTATCTATACCGTTGGAAATCAATGCTATAAACAGTAATGAAAACCATATTAGAATTGTTTATAAGGAACACCAAATTTTCTTGTGTATTCGTAGATGAAGTTTTTGTATTGTACACGTTTAACATTGAAGGTAAAGTTGCCTGTATTCAGATCCTTTCCTTTATATAGTTAAATATGATGCAAACTATTACTTTACATACATTTTCATAAAATATTTTAATATCGAAACCACAACACAGTTAATTGTAAGGTTAACGATTAATAAAAAGGCAATAATTTTAATACTAATATATGATGATCTTTAATTCGTTAGCGAAACGGATGTTAAAAGTTTTAGCGGTAGTATATTAGGATTAAAATGATTAAAACCTGGAATTAATATTAAGTTGTCAGAAGGAACAGAGTAACTGTCAGGACCAATCTGATTGGACATCTGGTTATCCACATTATATTGTTGTTTCACCAAATCATTGTAGAATAAACACAAATTGCGAAGTCTAGTTGGAATTCCTTCGTCTGAACCACAATTTTGTGGTATCGCCGTACAAGTGCAGAGAGAACTGCAGGCTAACAGAACAGCCAATGTGCACATAGTGATCATAATTACGCTTCGACTCTTCATTCTGAAAAAAAAAATACAAGTCACATTTTATTGTTAAGCTGAGAATACAACAAAACCAATATTAACAACACTTTTTCAAATTCAATATGAAATTACTTATATATTACGGTTCCAAAATAATCGACAGTGAAGTCACAGTTTTTTTTAATTACCAACCCATAACCTCATGTACCAGCACTATTACGTCACATTTATACTTCACAATATAATATAAGCACAATTTTAATGCATGGGATTGATACACTTGTTATGCATGGCTGGGGTATGTAAAGCATACCCGTTCCATGCATAAAACTTGTGTCGGCTTATATTGTGAAGTATAAATGTGACATCACTGCCAATTATTTTGAAATCGTAGTACAGCAAAATTCAACAAGCATGCACATTGCACACTCACTTTTGTATTAGACAGAGAGCCTATCCTCGGATTTACGATGTATTGAATATACTTATTTGTATGAGTTCAATAATTTCGAAAAAATATTACTAGGAAGGAAAGATAACAATAATAATTTCTACCAATATAAACGAGCTTTTCTATGCATGATGTCATTTTTTCTATGTAAACAACAATAATGTGTCTCAGCTATAAAAATATCTACTGTCAATAAATTTCTATTATGATATCCATTAATTAATTTAATACTAGCTTTTTAGGGTCTTTTGAAGTACATTCAAGCGGTTAAACTTATCATTATTGTACATAAAAATTCAATCAAAAAACGCATTTACGTATTTATACAAACCAAGTTATCTATATTATCAGTCATTGATACTAGCTTTTATAAAATAAATATTCGGATACTGTAAATAATAGTTAATCATTACAAATTAATTAGATCGCAGCATTCCTTGTACTTAATTCTTAGTTTTTAACAAAATGTTGGTTTACTTGTACAGTTCATAAAATACCTAGACCGAATTAGTTATTTTAAGAATATCTGTCTGTCTGTAGGTTTTTTTAAACAGCCACGAAAATAATAATATATTAGTAAAATGCTCATCAGATGGTTTCATAAGACTAAATTAATAAACAATAGGAAAGTTCAATCGCTATATTTGTTAAGCCCATTACAATGCTATATTAGAGAAATGTATTTTCGGACACTGTCAGCGTCGGGACTTAAACTCGAATTTTTCCACTATCGCGACGGAATAAGTTATCAGTTTCTTAACAATTGTAGCAAATTATAGTTATTCTACTGTTTAAAAATAATATTGATATATTTCCAAAATGTGAAGAATCAAAACGCAAGTGTCGGTATATTTTTCGAAATTTCGTAAACTGTTGTTCAATATCTAAGATCTCTAGTTTGAAACTGCAAAGTTAAATTTACTTATTTTTTTTATTTTTAAATTTTTGTTAGATATCTAATAATTTATTGATGAAAATCAACAATGGATCGCATTAATTAGTTTAGTATTGTAACTCAAAATCAGAAACAGGCGATAGAAATGTGTATGTGACAGGTGCTTAATAATAACATTGTTATTAACATTATTACGTCGCTACACTATAAATTATATCGTTACTAGGTACGATAAAAATGTCGGTACCTGAGAATCTTTGTAAAACATTATTAAAATTTAAATTCTAAAGTTTTTAAGCCAAAAACGCATCGTGTCGGTACATTCTCTCTATTCTGTTAAATTGTTTTTTTGTTTTTGCTAGATTTCAAAATGAGTTACAAATTAATTTTCCAAAATTGATTTCGCTCCAATATTCATATCTTTTTTGAACGTCGATATTTTGACTTAGTAATTTCTAACTGCCTCAAAATTGTTATTCCAGGGTTTTTACATCCTTAATTTAAATTACAAGTTATGAGCAAATAGTTTCAACAGGAGTCTAAAATGATTGTTTTCTCCTGTATACGGGCTTTTAAGTCTAATCGTAACTTGTTTCTCTCCTAATTTTACTGCAACCAATGTTTTTAGAAGTAAAAGTAATTTCAAAGAACAAAGTCAAAATAACAAAAATAAGGGAATGTTAGAAATGAATACGTCGGAAAGATAGAAGATTCAGTTAATAGCAAGAACTGAACATCTATTGTCACACGTAATTTGATATTATGAAAGCATAACACGCACATATTTACGAGTATATATGACCATAAATGATTAGATTTTCTTCAAGCTTTGATGTTTATTCGAAAAGACCTACAGACAAAACTCACATGAATGCGTCTTCAGCAGCCATAATAAATCATATCAACCAACTCATAGACTAATTTATTTCATAAAAATATATATATGTTTATTCAACTGTAAGCTGCATATCTTTAGGACCACACTTTTTTAAAAAAATAATGGTATCAGTGGTCGAGCGTCTATAATCTACAAACTATCTAAAACTGTTTTTTGACGAATCATAATTCTACAATTCACAATTAATATAACTCTGCAGTGCTTTCAATTAGAAAACTTTAAGGAATATCAACTTTTCTTTTTTGATCTTCTATTAATCATCGGTTTATGTTCTATGCATACAAAGTATAAAAATAATTAAAAAATAAACTTCTCAATAACATCCTCTTGAATTAAAAATTAGAATCACGTGAAATTTTTTTTATTAAAAAAGTGCGTTTATAAAGTGCATCTGTAGGTATACCTAATTTTGATAAGCTGGAAAGTTTGTAATTAATTCGCTTATATTCCACATAATATGTAATCTTTGTCATGGATTAACCATGCTATTATTACTGGCATTATTAGTTGCAGTGAAACTATTAAGTCGTCGTGTATACATATAAGTATATAAGATGTTTCATAAGGATTAGTTTTAACACTGAAACATTTTCACCGCTATGGAACTAGCTCGAATAATCATCCAAATATATTTGTATTTATCATGAAAAGAATACACAAAAAATAAAAATTTTGTATTCGTATTCTTAAGTCGATAATCCAAAAGCGATAATTGCATTGTAACATTATTCAAACACAAGTAAAATATATAATATATAAACAACATCCTTAAATTGATTCTTTACTTTGTGCTAGAATCATAAGAAAACCGTATATTTTTTACAATTCCTACCCCGAGAGTCTTTATTTTATTTATAATATTATATAAAAAAGGATCTAATTAAAATTGTTTTATAGTTATTTTTGGCTGAGCAGTATTGGGAGGCATGCAAGAAAAATCGAGAGTTATGAAAATGGGCGATATGATCCGTCTTATACTGTCAAAACTATAAATGTAACATCTCTATAAACGATAAATAGAGCGTCGATTAGACAAAGGATGTCCGTAACTAAGATTACTTTCGAGCCGCGTGCACAGTATGGCGCAATTATACGGTGCCAGGCGAGTTTTGGGCCAGTTTAACTTCGGATTGCGTTGAGTGAGGACTATGCTGTAGTTTTATTCGAAAGTGAACGAACTATGCTACAATTAATATTTGGCATCGTGAACTTACTATTTTACAGTCCAATATCAGAAATTTTATTTTTAAGCTACATGGCAGGTTTCTGAAATTCCTTAATATATTGATCTATACACTGAGGCCAGAAACGGTAGTTTACTAACCAACAAAAATCAGCCCCAGCGAGAGAGTGCGGTGAATCCATACCTTTGAACTAGTTCGTATTATTTTTATACTATAATGATCTCTTTTCTGCGAGATTTTACTTTACAAGATTATACCAAAAATGTTACTTTATTTTATTATACATTGTTTATATGCAACGTGCATAGAAAACATTTTATTCTATTTTTATTCTATTTTCTTTTATTGTTCTACGTTGTTTGACATACTTCATGACGCAACTTAAAAGTTCGTTATAATGGTAAAAAGCAGATTATTTTATTAACAATGATGTGATAAATGATGTACAAGATATGCCTTTTTAATTTCCTAAGAATTTCGTGTGATTGTTATTTGAGATTCTAATTTGATTCAAATAAGATAACTACTCTTTTTTCCTATTGTATAATTATTTATTCTTCAAAATGTAAATGATTATTCCTATGTAAATTATTATCCAAACATCAAACCAATTTTTATTATATTGGAAATTATTAATAAACACCAGTTTATCAAACTGGGTAATTATTAATATTTGTCGGTAATTATTTATTAATGTCAACCGGGTGTCTCGAATATACCGTCATATATACATATATAATTATTAAAAAAAGAGTTTTCTTTTTCTGTTTTTTTTTCCTAATAATAGTTACAAATATTTCTAAAAAAGAGTTACTATATATAAATTCTATATGGTGAGGATTACATAATAGCTCTTCAAAAATCTTTTGAATGCGCAGTTATAATTTCATTTATCACAATAACGCTGATGATTTACGAGAAAGGCCTAGTGATTTTTTGACTACAATACCACAGCACAAAATCTCACTGGATATTAAAAATTGAAATTTCTATTTTCATGCGCTTACCTTCTTTAAATATATAGAAACATTTTAAGAGCCACTCAAAATTGGAGTCGCGGTTTTACAATTTTTATCAATTTAAAAAATTATTGCATTTTACTACTCTGGATATAATTGTTAAAAATGTTAAAAATGAGAAGCCAATACGAAGCAGTTCACATTAATAAATAACAAACAGTCATAAGAAATGTTCTTTTTGAAAAATATTAATTGCACTAGCGGCCCGGGCTGGCTTCACCCGGCAGCAAATTTAAAGTATAGTTATAATACATTACTCTCACCTCCCTTGACTTTAAATTTTAATTAATACATTACCCACTCGCTTCGATCATTCGCTTTCCAACTTGGCGTTAATCATATTTGCACTCGGGAGAAGCCGGACCTATAGACTTACACCTTCCCCAAAAAATAAGTTATCGAATGGTAAAAACCAGATTCCAATCTGTTCATTCTAACGCATTCAATGTTATTTTCACCCGGGTGAAGTCGGGCCCAACAGCTATTATAGAGAAAAACGCTATCGAATGGGAAAAACTGCATTTAAATCGGTTGAGTTTATGGAATACAATTCGATTTTAACTCGGGCGAAGACGGGCCTACAAGTTATTATAGTCTACGTCCTAACACACAGTATCATCTATCGAACAGTGAAAAAAAAAATGAAATCGGTGCAGTAGTTTCGAGATTATTCCCCAGAAACAAACTCGTTAAAATTTTCTCTTTTTAATATTAGTATAGACTATATATAAATAAATAAAGTTATACTTTTTTATGGTTACATCGATTTTCACTACAATATCTTATGACTTATCAGACTTAGATTTTAATCTATATTAGAATTTGATTTAAAAGTGGAGCTTTTGGGTAAAGAATTCATTCTTTATTAGTCCAGCATTTTTAAATATCATGCACAGTAGTCGAAAAGTCAGTATTATAATGAATAAATTCACAATATTTAGCAAAACTTTAGCAGCCGGAAAACATTAACAGGCGTTCTATCTATTTTTTCTGTAAACTTAATGAATGAAAGGCGTTTAAGAATTAAGGCATGGTAAAAGACTTCAGTTTTCTAAAATTTGTAGAAAATGTAAAAAGGGGATAATCTTTCTCAAAAAGCAGTCTGTTATAGAACAACACACGAAAATGTGTAAGTTTTGTTTAAATAAAATTGTGCCCTCTTAAACATTACATTTTCTACAAATATTGCAACAACCATGTCGTCAAATGTAAACGTAAGAGTCGAAATCGCTATAGCAGTTTTAATCAAAGCATTCAGTTCACTTTAATAAAATGAATAATAAATTAAATTGAAACTTACATGATCTTTGTGAAATGCGAAATGATTTTCAGTGAATTGAAGTAGGTGGTGGAAGCACTGGTCTTGGTAGCGTCAATATATATTTATATAACAAACTATCCGTTCGACAGGTGATGTACACCAGTTTGTGCAAAGTTATTTAACTATCAGTTAGTCTATAACTAGCAGCTAACTCTAATGCCTACTATAAGCTACCACGAAGAAAAGCTGATGTTCTTGCACTAAGTGATGTCGATATAATGTACAGGACAAGAGTTGCGGCGATATTTTTATAGGTGCGGCTTACAGGGGGTGGAGTGCTATTCGGTCGCTTTCGGGGGCGCAAGAGAAAACACGCAGACTACGAAGGCGTCATCAGTGTCAACTATAACTATTACTGGTACTTCGTAGCTTGGTACTTTAGTGACTCTGCTTAATGCTTGCACAACCCACACGAAAATAATTACATAGGTAGCTCAGTACACAACACTGCGAATAATATGTTGTCAAGGATTTGATTTATTTTTCAATACGTATTTTGAAGTTACTCACTGAGTGAGCACTAAACTCACATTTGGAACGTACTAGATTAGATACCTCAACCTGGCAGGCGTAGATGTGACTAGGACTTTTTCCTACTATACATACATCTCGCCGAGAAACGGTAATGCCTGTACCGGCCATCTTGTTAGGGTTTTCCATGATTTGCCTCGATAATTTCAGATGAATATCCATATAGTTCTTTATATAAAACCATGGGCGATTAATTCAAAAACTTCTATTAGTCATCAAGTTGTCTACTTTATCCCAATTTCCTATACCTCCCCTTGCAAATTGCTATGAAACAAGTTGAATAAAAAAAGAGACTGTATTTTACACTATGCACCACAGAAGTTAAACTGGTATAATTGTAAATAAAAAAAAATGCAATGATGTCTCTGAACGCCGGGATCGAACCTACGACCTTTAGGTTACGAGGCAAGCATTCCACATTGGAGTCAATTTAGATTAATATTCTACAGCAGGTTTTCATATAGTATACGGTATACGTACATTGCGACACGTTCGTTACATTTTCATTCTCAAGAATGAATTTTACCTTAGCGTGCCAAAAAAAGTTTTAAAATAGGACATGGAGATACATAGTAATTACACGAAATGTATGTTAAACGCATTATTATTATTTATTTATATTTCATTCATGTTTTAGTGACTTTTTGTATCCATTTCTTGTGGCCATGCAAATAAAAAATGTATTATTATTATTATTATAAATAAATACCAACAATCAGCTTGCGTTGAAAAACGTTTATTTCTATTTGTTTCAGCATTTTGATGGTTCCAAAAACTGGAAAAAACTGTTGTGGCTCTTCTGTCTTAAAAGGTAAGAACGCCATTACATTTCTAACCGAAAAATATATAGTAAAAAACTGTTATAATTATTTTTTGTAAAGCTTAATTAGTAAACAATATTTTCTCTTTTGCAGTTGAAATCCTAAACACCTCTGATGATGTCTTGTTATAAGTAAAATTAGTTGTGTTGAATAAAATATGTGTTTGAATCTATTTTTGCATTTATTTCATTGAGTTGGTGTAATTTCATGTGAAGGTATACCTGCATTTATTAGATTGGCCACACATGAATTCATTTTTGAATAATTAACAATGAGGTGATGAGATAAAATGACAGTTTCTGACGGGAGCTATTAGCCATATGATCGTTATTAGTAGACCAACTGTTAAAGCTTCTGATTGACGCTTAAAATAATCTATAAATGCACGTGCTTTGTCTGTAAAGCAATTTTATTGTTTTAAAAGGCAGCATAAAATCAAATATGGAAGGCTGCGGTAAAATTTTATGAGTACCTAAATTGATATTTTTGATACGAAGCCTAGAGAATCTAGGCAGTTAATAGCTTTAAAAAATATATAATAAAAATACCTTAAACATTGCAAAAAGGAAAGAAACTAAAACTTCTCTGGTTAAATGAATAGAGACGCAGAAGTGTGCAAACGCGAAATTTTTTTCATTTTAGTTTCCAGAAGCATGTATAATTTAAAAGTGTTCGGTTATTATTTATATTTTGCCGTTAGTCATATTGCTTAGAAAAAACAAAATTTTGTTCATAAAAATCACTTTTTGTACCCAATTTCTGCGTAAGTAATGATCTTACTAAGGTTGTTCCGAAAAACTGTAGGTTTTTCAAAGTGAAATTCTAATTTGATTGGACTATACAATAAGATTACCAAATTTCAAATATATGTTACATGACATTTTTATTACCTTTAATATTTGATATGTCAATGCCCTAAAACTTTTAAATCTAGATTATTTGTGAACAAAAACAAAACACAATAAGGACAATGTAATATTCATACAGATGTCAAAGCTTTGAATGGAGTATCTCTGAACGCATTATTACATATGTTCAGATGTGTTAGTATGGGGAATAGGCATTATGGTATACCTGCTGTTTAATGTTTAGTTACGTACAAGGTAACTCTTTCATTATTATATGATTATATTATCATTTAATTATATGATCTGAATTCAGTATTAATGTTTATTTTTCGTAAATTTAGATTATTACAACTCAATTAAAATATAGTCAAGCAACGTTAAGGTCACTTATTGAACTGTGGGGTATAATATCCAAGAAAGCAGTTTTCCATAAAATAGGTAGGTGTATGGTTTTGTCCACGTCCGCAAAAAATCGATGACATAGATAATAGAAAAATAACTTCAGGTTTTAAGTCTCCCATTATTAAGCCTCATTAAACAATTAATGTCAACTATCATTTATTAGAATTTTGATCATTTAATCGATCTTAAAATCAGAGTCAACGGACTGTTTTCGCAGAGATAATAATTCTCTCTGCAAAAACTGTGCGTTGACTCTGATTTTAAGATCGGTTAAATAATCATAATTCTAATAAATGACAGAGACATTAAATGTTTAACGCGGTCTTATATCAGGAAACTTAATCAAAATTCATAAGTTCAATATGAACTTAGTGAAAAGCGGGGAAGGAGGCTTATAATGTAATGTATAAGTATTCAAAAATGTAACAAAGTATTGTGCTGCTACATTGTGTTAAATGTGATTTTTGTTGTTGAGACAATTTACATCCGGTATTTCGTGTTTATTTTTACTGGCATGATTATCCCGACAAATGTGCAATAAAGCTCGTATTATTAATCATAATTTTAACCTCCGCTTTATAAACTGAGCTTCATCTGTGAAATCATTAATATAAATGTTCCAGAATTATTTCATATTAATTTTATTGCCTCGTATTTAGATGCCTGCACATAACAATAAAAATAATAAATATATTATTGACTAATTTTAAACGTTAGTTTTCATAATCTAAATGTGATAATTAAATAGGAGATTTAGTTAAATGGCGGTTTATAATTTCACAAAACTAGGTACACATTAAAGAAGATAAAGAATCATTCTCATGTGCTATGAAAAACATTTCTTAAGAATTTCCTCCTGCAACCGCACTAAGAAAACACGATTTTATTAGGCTTGCATCTCAAACAGTAAGTCTTCTATAAAGCAAATTAGGAAGTGTTAAATATAACTCGGACTTTCACAAAATTATCGAAAGTATATCAGATCACAATATTCTGGACCAAAATCACTCAAAATTACTGTGGTGGAACTTTTCTAAATGGCGGCTTTAAGGGGAAAAAGTATATTTTCGAGTTTTGACTTCAAATGCTGGGAAAATCATTCTAGATAAAACAAAACTGCAAACCAGTAATTTTGTAAAGTATAAGATTTCTTATCTTTCCTATACAAAAAAAAAAGTGCGCGACAGTATAGGTCAAAATGCGGGGCGCTCGAAATTCTCACACTAAATATGCAACTTTTTATCAATTCGGTCTTAATAAAATAAAAACTTAGAAATTGAATATATAAAAAAACATAAAATATTCGGATGTAGTGTTTTGAAAGGTGCAGTCTGTATAATATGTACATCAGCTACCAGCAAAGAATTGCAATATACGTAATATGTATTTGCATGTATGTTTTAAGGATTTTAAACTGTATAAAAATAATAATTTTAACGAGACAAATTATTTTTATAAGAATATTATTTTAAATTAAACATTTACTCAACTTTTAACGTTAGAGTCTGTCCGTGATAGAATATATTAAGCTCAAACATTGAAATACAGGTAATTCGTGTACATTAAGCAATTTGGAAACAAATATTTTTTTGATAACAAACAATTCATACTCGTTTTGGAACACAGTAATTAAAAAATATCTACTTTTTATATTTGTCGTTTTCTACAAAAAAAATTTTTAATCCTATATATTTGTCAACTTCTTTGAAAGAAAATCAAATCTTCCAAATTCTCAGACGTCCAATCATTTCCAAATTGAGTAAACTATTGAAAACGATACTTTGAATTCAAAAAGCATAAACAATCGTAACCGTTTATTCTCATTTTCAGGAAATCCTTCAAATCTTTTTCAAATTCGGTACCTACGCTTTTGGAAAACGGTAACTCGAGAAAGTTTGTATCTGTTATTTCACACCAATAGTATTTTAACGCATGCTTATAGAAAGATCACATTGCGTTTCTTGCAGAATATGTGAAACTTCTTTTTTTCTGTTAGGTATATACCGCGTCTACGTTGTTACAAAGGATATTTTATTTTTGCATAGACTTAGAAACTTGTTTTGATTGAAGGAAGTTCCTGGATAAGAAATCTGGAACTGATCACGATCACCGTGGAATAACTTTTAGACGGTGACGATCATATTTATAGTTCTTTTATGATAGGTTATCGTCTAAACTTACGTAGCGTAGCAACGAGATTCTGTCGTCGGTCACACTGGCCTCTTGCATATAAACCGATGCGTACGCGACAACAAGTTATGAATTATTTAAGTCGAGAGGACCTACATATTATTATAATATTATGTTTACATCGAAGCGTCGATACCGTGAAAGTCGGTTATAACGATAATTTGTCAGATCTCCTGGAACTTGCAAATTGCTAGTAATAATTATGCATACGTAATACATTTCAGGCAGTAAAATAAAATCTGTTAACTTTTGAAGACACCCCAAATTTTTGGATTAACAAAAATATTACCCAAGGCTCTAGAGTCTAGATCAACAACGATAACTACTGAAAGATGTTTTAGCAATTTTTAAAAGACTCAACGAAATTTTCTTCTCAAACATTCTGCTCATAGGTAATATTTATTATTTTCAATTAAAATTATTCTTGGAGCTCCAAAAAGTGTATACATATACTGATTTGGACGTATAAGTATATATGTCGTAGGATAATTTAAAAATTAGGATTTTCGCGAAAATCCTAGGACGATTGCAAAAAACCGGATTACAATTACCCGTTTTTTATAAAAAATCTACAATCTTCACGATGAAAAGCTGGTTCTTCCTGAATCACGTCTTATGGTATCCGCCGGGATAAAATATGTGTGAAAATTTTAGATTAAATCTCATTACGCTGTCATTTCCGTGCAATGCCGTGTAAGTTTTAAAATCATGATCTGTTTTTTGCAATTTAAATTTAATGGTCAGGACTGAAAAATAAAATCACATTAAAATAAAGGTCTAGTCTAATCAAATGAGTAACCTGTGGAAAAACGTCGATTGTTGTCAAAAGGGAACCCATTTGACATATCAATAAATTTATCATAACTGACACGCATTAGAGAAATTTCCACTCAGTAGGCAGTTTTTATATTCTTCCATATATATAAAAAAAACACCTGACGGATTTACGTTATTAAAAAATAATGTAGTTGATAATAATACATAATTGTTTTCGGTAAATGGTTTTTTTTCTTTTTGCATTTTTGTAAAAATTTCTGCATTAAATTGAATTTTAAATGAACATTTGACGAGGCAAATGAAGCGCCGTTTTAACTCAACCGCCTAGTCCAGTTTAGTTTACAGTTACGACTAGTGCTGCAGGGACTTTGATTTTTTGTTCAGAATTATCATCTATGAAAAATAACAACCGGTAACCTGTTTTTACATATTCATAACCGCAGTTTTCCGATAAACCGGCTTTCGTGTCCAGCCTTATTTTTAACTATTTAATTTTTTATACATTTTAAACCGCCATAACTTCTAAACTGAACGAGACATACGAACTTGCGCTATTTGCTCTAATCGAGTCAACGCCCTTTTTTCTATCAGACACGTTTATGTTAAACATATTTGAGATATTTTTATATTTTTCCAAATATCGCAAATCTATTTATTTTTCATGCGTTTTGCAAATGTGCAACTTTTATGACACTAAGTAAGCGTTAGTTTATTTGATCCATCTGATCATAACCGGATTGATATAGATTTTCGTGCTTAGCCTTAATTACGATCAAATCCGTCGATTGGAAATATTTTTGCAGTATTTTTTAAACACATATTAAAATGAAATATGATGTTAAAATTTATCTAACCGTTTTTCTCTTTTCACTTACTATTTACGTAAAGTGAATACAAGGGCAAAGATTCAGTATTCTATAAAATTTGAAAAATATGATATTTTCAGTACAACTAGCGCGAGTATAGATCAGGATGGTAATTTGCGTAAGTTACTTTTATGTAAAATGCGAATAAATATATCGTCGGTGTACTAATAAAATTTAGTAACTGATACCATTCTAAAGTCAGTTTATTCACGCACAGTCGGTTTAGTCAAGTAACTTAAAACACGCATATATAAATACACTTTGCACCATTTATAACGTATTCATGTATACCATTTAGCCGACATTGAAAAAAGATAGAAGAAATTATCGTCATGTATCTATAAGTTATAGGTATGTTTTTGCAGGTATCTTAAAAGTTGTTTGTATATATATATATATATATATATATATATATATATATATATATATATATATATATATATATGAATTATATTTTTCTGATTATTATATAGCACGGGTGGTCAACTACAGAACCTTTGAGAGTCACACTAGTTATTATTACTGCGGTATTATAGCTCATGTCCATCATAACACAAACCACAGCTATTCTTCCTATATTTCAGTTTGCCAGCTATATAGATGTACTAGTAAACTATGAAGTTTAGAAAAAAACATTTTTTACAAAACTTTCTTGGAAAAATAAATAGAATAATAAACCGATCTGAAAAATATACCACTATCGATCCTTCCCAAAAAAAAAAATTTAAACTCTTCATATTAACATGTGAAACATCTTACCAAAATTTGGTTTCGATCCGCTTAACCGTTTGAGCTGTATCGTGCTCACAGACAAAACGAAAGTACATTGTCCAAGAGGTCGGTCCGCCATTTTCTTTTTCGTCTATTAGCTGTGAGCACGATACACGTCAAGCGACTGAGCGGATCGAAACCAAATTTTGGTAGGATATTTAACATGCAAATTATTAAAGTTCAATTTTTTTTTGGAAAGATTGGCGCATGCACAGAAGAGATATGATGTGCCAGAAGATTGTTTTTTATGTTATAATGGTATATATTTTTCATATCGATTAATTATTTTATTTGTTTTTCGTAGGAAGTTTCGGATTTTTTTTTTAAATTATTTTTAAAATAAAAAGAAATCAGCTGTTCTTTTGCTCTGATGATCTGTAAACAAGAAATTAATTACGTATCTGACAAGTATACTTTGGTAAATTTTTGCATATGAAACCGTATTATATAGCCATGTAAACGAATAACAAATATCATAATATTTATTACTAGCCATTAGCCGCGTCACTGCACGCGTTTGCAGAAATTTTATTTGTTTTCAAAATACGTGAGCTTACCAACCTTTGCTACTATAACGACGATTTTGGAGCTGACTTTATGATATGAAGCAATTTCCAGTAAAATGTAAAAAGATAAAGGACCTGTCTTACTTAGTTTTTTATTCTCGATTTATTGAATGTTTCTTTTAAGACAAAACTCGTGAACGAAACTCGACTTAGGTATATATTTTTTCTTTATTTTTTATCTAAAAATATACATATAGTAGGTACGTCTATTAAAATTATTATTTGATTCCCGATTTTTTCGCCTTTCACCAATAAATACTTTTTATTTGCATTGTATGAGTAGTGCAAATTGCGTGTAGTGGTATTTTCCGTGGTACACTCCAATTTTGGTATGAAATGGCAAAATTGTTGTCGTCTAAAACGTGCTTTAAATGTATAGAACTTATTATTAATGCGTTTCGATCATAAACAATTACCAAGCAATGAAATCTAGGTATGACTGGGGTTAATGTACTTTGTTTATTTTAAAGGCCGGATACCAAAAGTTATAATCAATATGTTTAATTCATTTAATTTTCTAGTTGAACACTTTTCTAGTATGTTTTAGCATAGGTACGGTAATGTGTCTATGATTATTGAAATTTGTTTGCAACGCATTATAAATAAATTTTATTTTGAGAAAATATTTAATTGTCCTACAGACTCAGACTACTTTCTTATTGTCATGATTAATCTTCTGAAAAAGAAACAATATATATTTAATTTATTAAAAGATTAAAGGATGATTTATTTATTGCTTTTTCCGGAGAAAAAGAAACTAAACAATCGTTTCTAGCGCATCTTCTAATTTTATGAGAAACCATAGGAATGACAACTTCAAGAGGAAAGGTAAGCTCTTAGTAAGCGAAGATATTTTCAATGATTAATTTCCAGAGTATATTTTTGTATTGTACACCATAAGCAAAAAATATTATTTTTCAACTGTTTTATAATATATCCAATAAATTAATGACTCGCGGCTTTTAATCGAAAAGTATTATTTTACTTTCTATATGTCGTTATTTTAAGCATTTTTACTTGAAAGGTCTATTAATATGTGATAATAACATAAAACAATAAATAAATAATTTCTGACTTGTAACAATTTTACATTAGTTAACAATATTTCCGAATATCTGAACGTTATCAGTTCAATAGAAAAAGCTAATATGGCAGCATATATTATATTTTACCATAATAGATTCTGTATAGATTCGCACGTAACACTTCTCCCACCAGAAAAAACAGGAAGATCTGTCGCCTACAGTTCGGATTACTGGATATTCGAATTAAAATATGTTCGGATAAATTAAAGTTACACTGTATTTCTAATTACCCTTGGAGGAAGTATAGCTATTTTAAGAATTTCATAGATAATAATATATTAAAATGAGATCTGCTTCAACGATGTTAAATCAATAAATAAATCGAAAATGTCCGTCAATATGTAAAATGTGCGACGACATGTCTTAGACTCATTGCATATTATTGAATATTTAATATTAAACATTGACCAATTTCCTGTCTTTATGCTTTTATACAATACCAGCGGTAGGCTTTATGTAAATATATTCATTGCAGGTTTGACTTTTGACATGATCGAAGACTTGTCCACGTTTATTCTGTAAGTAGCTATTGCTTCTGTTCACAGTTCGGGGGTAATGGGAGTAAGCCGACAGAATCAGTGGCATTCAGTCCCATTTCTCTTAGGGGGCTTTGGAATATATCAAGAATTTTCGAAAAAGCCTGGAATCTTTCATAAAAAAATATGTATTAAGAGCAATATATAATAAAAAATCGACTTCAAAAATACGCTACTTACTAGTTTCGTCCTTATGAGAACATCACCAGGTGATAATTATAAAGTTTATTAGATGAGTTGGAAATTGATAATAGATATTATCAGAAGCGTAGCGTGCCTTGGCGGGGCCCCGTATAAAAATTTGTTTGGGGGCCCCCCGTTGAAGTAAATGACTTAAACGGGGAAATCCCGCAGCCCGCGATAACCGATGTAGGGTGTTGCCAACTTTTGAACGCACGCTTTACGCGGGAAAAAAAGAAATTGCTTTTTTTGACTTTTGTCATTTCTGAAATAAAAAAAATTGGGAAATTTTGCTTTTGGAAGTTTTTGCTTACGCACGTTGGGGGCCTCCGTGGCCCGGGGGCCCCGTATAATTGATACGGCAGATACGGCGGTATAACTACGCCCCTGGATATTATGTTAATAATCACAAATCAAAAATTTCTACTATCAGTCAATTGAATTTTTGTGTTATATAGCCCGCGGCATTAGCTTTGCCAAATTAGCCAAGCGATCATTTGCTTAAATTAGTAATTTTATAAATAATAGAAATAAATAGAATAACGTTCGGACCTGACATTATTCTCGCTGTTATATCTCTAATAATATATGTACAAATAGGGTTGCCAGTACGCCAAACCTAAAAGCCGAACAGACCAGCCAGTTTGGCCGGACATTTGGGTAAAAAAGCCGAACACCCTACGTTATTAAGGATTTTTTATGTACAATCAAGCTTTTTTGATTATTACCATAAATATTGTTAAATTCTAATGAAAAATAAATAAAACGCCAAACCAGTCTAAATAATTTATTTTCTATTAGTCAAATAAAGCCATCAGTCAAAATTAAATTCTAGATAAACATTTTTAAATTATTCTTAAATTAAATAAAGGCAATTGTCAAATAAGTCGACTCGCCTGCGATCGGCCTCGCTCGTTTGCGAAATGTAAAAAATCTAAAAAGTCGGACACCGTTTAATTTTGGCCGGACACGCAATCAAAAAGCCTGTAACTATGTCCTGCTTTATCTGGACGCCTGGCAACCCTATGTACAAAGGAGGGTTGGATCTAGTTCCAGTTTAGCAACCATAGCGACGTATAAATTTTCATATACAGTTGCTCAAGTATTTCAGGTATTGTTCATTGAAAGTCTGACCTGAAAAAATATATTCAGCCATTGAAAGTTAATTAAAATAAATTCATTGAGCTTATGAAAAATGCATTGGGAGGAAAGAACTTCATTTTCATTTAAATAGGTATGAAAAAGTTGATAAAAAATATTTTCATTGATATAACATACTTAAGATTCATTGCGGCCAGCACTGGTAATATTTCTATACAAAATTTAGCATTTTTAATACTATTACGCGTTAAAGTTCAATGTTAAAGTGTAGATCAGTCAAATAAAAACAATATTACTAAATTATTTTGTGTATTTAAAATATTCAAGGTAAAAACCAAATATTTCCATCGTACTTAAATATCGGAATTAATACATAATTTAAGATTCTAAAGAAAATCGCTTTCTAATCGTTTTTTTTTTTTTTGTTATTGGTCTTTAGAAATTCACTTGTACATCGTGTGCATCTATTTGAAAAACACCTTATTTACTGATGTCAGGATCCGAAGAGAGATCGGGCCTTCACTAATCTGTTTACCTGACGAAAAGTATATTTTATCAATTATTATCTATGAGAAAATAAAGCGCGATTGGGTTGCCTATTAAAATATGAACATGGATATTCTTATTTAAAAAAACTATAACAAATTTATTTGTCCATGTTTTACTCTCTTGTTTACCACACGAATTTAATATAAATCGAAATTATAAAGCATAAGGAACACGCAAAAGTAGGGTTGCCTACTTTTTTCTGGTCCCTATTACCGGGCAATCAGGTATAAAAAGGTAAGAGGCTAGCTTCCGGGCACAGCCAACCTCTGAGCACAGCTAGCCTCTGGGCACAGCTAGCCCCTGGGCATAACTAGCCTCTAGGCACAGCTACCCTTCGGACACAGCTAGCCTCTGGACACAGCTAGTCCCTGGGCATAGCTAGTCCCTGGGCATAGCTAGCTTCTGGGCACAGCTAGTCTCTGGGCACAGCTAGTCTCTAGACACAGCTAGCGTCTAGGCACAGCTAGCCTCTGGGCACAGCTAGCCTCTGGGCACAGGTAGCCTCTGGGCACAGCTAGCCTTTGGGCACAACTAGATTCTGGGCACAGCTAGGCTCTGGGTACAAATAGCCTCAGAGCACAGCTAACCTCAGGGCACAGCTAGCCTATGAACTAAAAAATGCAAAATAATTTGACAACAAAATTAGTTTTACTGTAAAAAGCGTGGAGTGCTATCTACTTCATGATACCTCTACGTTTACAATTAGCTAGTAAATGAAAAATGCATTATCGATTACAGTAAAGCTAATTTTGTTGTCAAATTATTTTGCATTTTTTAATTCATAAAAGCGTGTTGTTTTAGTGTTTTTAAACTGGAATTTTTTTTAACTTGAAGTTTCTTTCCTCTCAATGACTTTTTTATGAACACAGTGTATTTTTTTTCAGTAAACTGCTACGAATGGATACTTTTTTAGGATAGTAACCCGTTTACATGGTTGCTCTGTATATTGACAAAGAGAAGCGCACACCATCTGTGCACGGTGTTGTCTATTAAGAGATAATTGTTGTTTATCGACATTCGAAGTAAGGTCTTAATTAAGTATTCAGGACAACACGACGGAATAGTAGGTAAAGCACGAAATCTTTTCAATAACCCTTAGAGTGACACTTTGGTACAGCTGCTACCGTAGGTGTACATGTACAAATAGAAAATACCAGACAATTATACCGATTGATAAACTAGTAGATCTGTAAACAGTAGATCTCGTCGCCTGCACGTTTTTGACATTTTTTATTACGAGACGGATGCTGCACCACGACACCAGCTTGAGATTCTCCATCTGGTTTTTATAATACAACCATACCTCGCTTTACGGCCTAGATATGTTCCACGAAACTTGGCCGCAAAGCGAAAAGCCGTATAAGGAATCAATTATTCTAAATTGCAAGATTGGCAACATGTAAATACATCGACATCGAAGAAAAGTTTTTTTTGCCGTTATAACGAAACATTTTAGGCCGTAAATCGAAAACGTGCCTTAAGTGAATAGGGCCGTTATAGTGAAATGCCGTATAAAGAGCGGCCGTATAGCGAGGTATGAGTGTATACTAGCAGTCCGGTTCGGCTTCGCCCGGATTAAGACGTATTATGCTGCAGTGGTCTTTCTTATAGAATAATAGACGAATTTGCCCGGTGTTGCTTTCTATTTATTATTAGTAGCCGTATGCGACTGAGATAAAACACGGCAGCGACAACGGTAAAGGAGTCTTCGTCTCCACCGTATTACTATCTTACCTTGCCGTGCTGCGCCCCACTCGGTAGCATCGACAGTTGTGGAGCCTTCGAGTCTACCATATTACAACCTTGCCTCGCGAGGCCCCATTCGGCAGCAACAACAGTAGTGGAGCCTTCGGTAGTATATATATGTGTATAGACTATAGAGTATGAATTTAGATATGTGTGTGTGTGTAGTATGTATGTAGTATGTATATGATATATGTATTATAGATATAGATTATTGGATGTATATTATATGTATATTATTAACCCTAAATCTTTTTCTCAAATAAAAGTAGCTTAAATCACTCTTTAGAGCATCAGCAATCTGCCAGTGAAAGTTCCGTCAAAATCGGTTCAACCGTTTTGGAGATTAGTCGGAACAAACAGACAGACAGAGAGACAAAAATTTTAAAAATTGGTTTTTTGATATAAGTACCGTAGATACTTTCATATACATTGAGTGAAAAGCTGTTATTTTGACATTACAATCAGAACTTTCAATTTTATTTATATGTATAGATGTTTACATATGATATACGTACAAGTTGATAAATATTATCTATATACCATAGTAATAATCCAGGGATTTTTTTAATCTGGTCCTATGACCTTATAATAAAATTTATGGTAATTAGTCAAAATTTTAATTAATTTAGACATTGCAGAAGTGTTACGAGCCATGTCCTTCTTCGTTTTAAATAAATAATTTATTTTAATTTTTCCACAATGGAATATTCACTATTTAATTACAGCAAAACGGCGTGCCATAAATGCTCGCCTATAATAGACCAGATCAACCGTTTTTAGAATTTTAGACATTCGATCAGCTGACGAGATTTTCATTCAGACTGTTAAATTTGTCTTGAAATATTATCCCAAAGTCGTCTATTATTTTTTTATTTTTTATACAATGCTTTCTCTATATACATTTATTATGTGCCTATAAAAATGCAACGGCCAGTATTTCTTATTAAAAATCACAAAATTAATAATTCCATGTTAAATTTCCTTTTTTGTTGCAATCATAATATGAAGTAAAGAAAAAGATTAAATTAATTAAATGTCCATTTAAAGTACCTATACCTACTTGAATTAAAAAATGACAATCTGGATTGATATTATTCATTATTGTATAATAATTGTATAATATAATATGATATGCATATGGAAACACATATATGTAATATAAAAGCTTAATTACCATAGAAAATGATTAGTGGTAGGAGAACACAAGCAATGTATGTAATATGTATGTTTGTATGTGTGTTTCTGTATTATTTTTTAAAAGAACTTATCGAAGTTAATATTTATCAATGCTTGGTTGAATCGTTCCGGTGAAGTTCAAAGTGGGTGTTCGTATAATCGTATAATAATCAGCGTTTAATCATTCAGTTAGTGTCAATTAAATTTTAAACGTTTTGTCAAATTTAATTTATTTAAAAGTGCTTTTAATTGTTGATATTAAGATTTACTGTTAAATAAAAGAGGTTATTTTTTTTAAAAGTTTGTGCCTTTAATTGGAATAATACAATTTAACAATATGTTAAACGAAGGAAAACACTACGTCGACACCGACTTTAAAGAAAATTCAATTTTTACTTCTCAGATTAAGGATTCACGTTTTGATTTAAAAAATGGATTCGACGACTCTGAAGGTCAGATTATCATTATTAACATATTATTACTTTAAAATATATTTACCGTTTTTTCTATTATACCCTTTTATTAATGTGTTGAAAATGTAAGATATTATATGTTTTTTAAATATCTCTTTGAGGTAAAAATCTAACAATAAACTGCATTTGAAATTGTAACTATAAGTTTTAAAATAAATTTTGAAACTACACTTTTGAAAATTTGATCATTTTAGTAAACAGTTTAATATCTGAAAATATTATATCAAATATGAGCTTATTTAATGTAGGTATGCTATAGATAAATCTAAACAAATGCATTTAAAAAATATTTAAAATAGTTTATAACAATAGCAAATCAACAGTTTTTACAGTTTTGGTTGTATATAAGTTTAAATTAATACTTGTATATTTGATTAATGGATTACATTTTTTACGTAACTATCATATTGTATATTTGATAATTTGGTAATTCTATATCTGAACTCAATACAATACAGTTCAAATTAAAGTATCAAATTTGAATTTCATTTTTTCACTAATACTGTATTCAATTCAGATATACGAAATATGAGATGTAGTGTTGAAAACAGATTTTTTTTTATAAAATTCATAATTTTAAATTCAATACCAGAAATACTTTGAAGTTATTATAAAATCTATGCTGCTTATATTACATTGTAAGGTAAGTATAAGTGTATTATGACACAACTTCTTAAATTTTCAACATGCAATCAGTAACAGGTCAACGGAGAAAATTATCAGTCAAAAAATTATACTCGTTTTTAAAAACAATATATAAAAACAGTGGCTTATCGAGGGTCCCGCAAAGATTACAATACAGATAGTCTCTCAAGCCGCGACACAATATAAAATTTCTTAATTAGTGTATTTGCCATATGGCAACATACACTATTGGCATCGGTCGGATGGCGGGACCTAGGGGTCGGACCAAAATTTCTCGCCGTTTCATAACCTCCTAAACACTTTGGCACCATTTGTAAAAATGTTTATATATATATATATATATATATATCGGGCCATTTTAAGGGTAGTTTTTAGGGGTTGAAAAATGTTTTTGGGCCCTAAAATACCGAAAAAATTCTCAGAATCGTTTCAAAATTGACATTTAACCCTTTAGTAGTATTTAAAAAGTGTCCCTAAAATTTTAATAAAATCGGCTCGACAGGACCGGACTTACAAATTTTATGAAAACACTAGTTTGCAGATAGTGAATTATTTACTGAAAGTTGTGTATAATTTGGTATAGAGGTTCGATTGATAATAGTATTGCCATTAAGAAAAAAAAATGTTATTTTAAGGGGTGAATTAAGGAGTCAAATTTTTTATTTTGCCCAAAAACCAACTTAGGTCTGCATAATAAAGCCACTCTGCCTGTATAAGCAAATACACTATATTGTCGGCAGGGTTTTGGCACTGCGACCCGGGTTTTTTTTCTTATTAGAATTCGACAATGATTTTTTTTTTCAAAAAAGTGTGAAAATCAGAAACTGTGGCAATAGTATGAAGGTATCGTTCGCGTCCTTATAAAACAATGTTTGTTTATTGTAGATTATAGAGGCTCGACAGCTAAGGTCATTAGTGAATTATATAAAATCATATGATTAAGTACTACTTGTACGAGTATAGTAAAATACACTCGGACGTATGTCCTTAATATTATGTGTTCCCTACTCACAGTCAGAACAATTAATAAATTAGCAAGTTCACATTTAATCTTGTGTTGCTCGTTAGAATTTACAGCATTGTAAAATTTCTGTGTCCCTTTACCTTACGTAATGTTAAACTTGTTATTGTTATTAGTGTATTTGCCATATGGCAACATACACTATTGGCGTCGGTCGGATGGCGGGACCTAGGGGTCGGACCAAAATTTCTCGACGTTTCATAACCTCCTAAACACTTTGGCACCATTTTTAAAAATGTTTATTTATATATATATATATATATATATATATATATGTGTGTGTGTGTGTACGCGCGATAACTTTCGAAAGAGTTAATTGATTTCAACGAAATTTGGGCCACATGTTGAAATCCATCACCGCAAGAAGCCTATTTAAAATGGGCCTAATCGGGCTATTTTAAGAGTAGTTTTTAGGGGTTGAAAACTGTTTTTGGGCCCCAAAATACCGAAAAAATTCTCCGAATCGTTTCAAAATTGAAATTTAACCCTCTGGTAGTAATTGAAAAGTGTCCCCAAAATTTTAATAAAATCGGCCCGACAGGACCGGATTTACAAATTTTATGAAAACACTAGTTTGCAGATAGTGACTTATTTATTGAAGGGTGTATTTAATTCGGTGTAGACGTTAGATTGATAATAATATTGCAGTTAAGAAAAAAAATGTTATTTTAAGGGGTGTATTAAGGAGTCAAATTTTTAATTTTGCCCAAAAACCAACTTAAGTTCGCCTAATAAAGCCACCCTGCCTGTATAAGCAAATACACTATATTGTCGGCAGGGTTTTGGCACTGCGACCCGGGTTTTTTTATTAAAGTAACATCACTTTAATTTTGAACACTGACTATGGAATAGCATCACAAGTCTTTCTCTGGTTTTAACCATTAGGGTTCCGTACCTTAGAATAAAAAAAAACAATGGAACTCTTTCATCAAAACATTTTCGAAGAAAATATCCGATATCTAATTAGAATTTATAATATAGCAAACATATAAATTCTAAATTTAAACTTAATTTGAATGTGTGCGGAATATCTGGTAGTATATTTTAACTTGCAATGAAAAGAGACAGTACTCTCAATCAGTTGCATATCTGATACAGTATTCTGAAGAGATAGTACAGGTAGATTTTCTGGTTTATTGAACTTAGCAGATGAAATTCTATTTTTTCAGGTTTTGTGTAGGACCAGGCTATCTGATGTTGATTTTATTTTATAAAAATTTCATTAGATTACACTTTTGGGGTTGTCAAATATATTTCTAAATGTATTAATTAAATTGTAAATAATTTATAACTGTAATTCCCTAAAATTTTAACAACGCATTTTAAAATTTGTCTGAAGGAAGGGAAAGAAAAATATCTACTATTATTTTTTAGTCGTTAAGTCCATGTAAGTGCTTTAAGTTTGTAGACAAAAATTTGTTGTCGAACAAGGTAAATTAATAATATTGTATATTCTTAACGACTCATTTAGCATTTATGAAATTTGGATAACTGTGGCTAATAATTAGTTAAAATTATTTATAGACATGCTAACTACTCTTCATACCCTAGAGGCTGCAGTGCTCCCGGTGATAGGACCACTCTCAAAGTAAAAAAAAACAGCTATTTTCAGTCATATTAGCTAGTGATATTTTCATATTTTACATTAGAAAGAAAGCATATTTAAATAATAAATATTGATAAAAACTGTTATATTTATAATAACAGACATCTTTATGCAATTCTATTGTCAACTTAATATTTTTACTGACCTGCCTGTAATATATTTTACTGAGGATGTATTTACAATTAAATTTAACAATTACTTGCATTATTATGTATGGTCAATATAATGACGTCTTTCATCAGCTAATAATTCCATTTTGCGGGGTCATGAGAAAGGTCTAATTACTTTACATGTTCTATTGTTGATAGACATTTTTCTACAAATATTTATATATAATTTTTTTGTAGATATGATTTTGAAACAGAGTCCTTATTATAGTAGAAAGTATGAAGAAGCGTTCAAGCGATCTTTGGAAGATCCCGAGGGATTTTGGACTGATATCGGAAAAGATTTGACATGGACAAAGCCCTGGGATAAAGTACTGGATAACAGTAATGAGCCATTTACAAAGTGGTTAGTATTTATTTGGCCGTATTTTATGAACTTTCATAGAAATACTATTTTTGTCACCACTGAAATTTAGTCAAAAATCATATAACGGATGCTTAACAAAATTTAATCAATAAATGATCCCCCTCCATACGTTGCGTTACGTTTACGATGCAATCTTTGCGTAAAGTAAGCACTCATATAATATGTATATGAACGATATTGACATATGCCCAAGTATCTAGCAACTTTATTTTTCTCCATGAAGAAATAACATACAGAATTATTTTTTACATAAAATCTATGCTCCTGGCTATTTTTGATCACCTCTTTATTAGTCGATTTTCATCAAGTAAAATTATAATGTTTTATATTTTGAATAAACCTTCAATACTTTTTTGTTCAGTTATGTTATTTCCAATATCACAAAAAATCTTGTTATGTATCAATAAAATAAAAATTTAACGCATTTTGTTAATCACGTACAAAAATAGTTTTTTGTGGTTCAAATAATTAGAAAATTTTATGGCAAATAAATTCGCATTGTGGCATTTTTAGGTTCGTCGGAGGTGAGCTAAACGCATGTTACAATGCGGTGGACAGACACGTTAAAGCGGGGAAAGGGAGTAAAGTGGCCCTCATACATGACAGCCCTCTGACAAAAACTGTCCGTCACGTAACTTACGCCGAGCTCTTAGACAAAGTGAGTACTTACATAATATAATGTGAAACTAAATACAAAATCGGACCTATTCTACGAGTATATCAACCTCACTTTTTCTACTTTTACTGAATTGAATTTTGCGCCCTCCAAAACTTATTTTGTAGAAAGAAAAACAATACAATAACTTTAAAGTGCGCCCCCTTAAAGTTTGCGCCCCTGGCAGCAACCCCCACAGTCAGCCCTGAATTGCTACCCTATACTTTTACTTTACATAACAGATCCCAAATCTTAAATCAAAATTGGTACAACTGTTTTCAATTAGTGGTATAGACAAAAAGTTTTCTCGTCTAGGTATCATACAAATTTCTTAAAAAAATCCCCACGAAAACACTGCTATAGATAGATGACCCATTATAATAAGTACCTGGGAGATCGAGCTTTGCTCGGAGAGTTCAATAAACATGGTATTAATTTACTATGTGATTTCTATACGTTTTTTAATTAATGTTTTTCTCACTTAAAATAACAATTGAAAAAATTAGTAACAATGAGCCAACAAATAAAAATTTTCAAACAATGAAAAAATACCGTTAATTTATTTCAGTTACATTTTAATGAGCGATAACTCGCATACACGTCGCAAAACTATGTGAAAGCTGTGATTTAACTGTGCGTGATAATTTACGAAGGTTTGACAGTATTAAAGAGTCAAAAAGTTCAAATCACCAATAAAAATATATACCCGATTTTCATACGGTGAATTATAAAAATATCGTACCTTGAAATTCTTGAATTACTTGTGTAGCGATGTTTTCGAGTGAAGGTCTCACATGGAAAAGAGCATTGTTCACAAATACTCACCGCGCGTAATAATTAGATAGCAAGATATTAGTTACTACCTGACATTATTGGTAAATTTCTAGATGAATCAACTGCATATATTTTCCATTCAAAGGCACCATCTTACACTAATTCACAGCACAAATATACGATATCAAAAAAACATATCATTTATCTTATTTAACCCTGAAAAGGTGTCCTACTATCATTTTTTTACCAAAAGTTAATCTGAACTTCCACTGTCTATCCGTCCTCACTACATAAATAAATATTAACTAAACATTCGTAAACAGAATTTACCACAGCTTTCAAAAACTACATATAATTTTTGCACTCTGCTTACAAGTTTCAACACACACAACTAATCTTGTAAATAGACAAATGTTAACTAAAATTTGATAAATCTAAATGTGTAATCTACTATTATTACGTAACTAATGTCAAACTTATATTATCGAACACTACGTAGTACAGTGGTAGCGCCGTTTATGTGCAATGGTCCTTTTGCATTAATTTTCACATACCGTTTTTCTCTTTTGATATGACCCGTAAAATCGAGTTTATACGTTTTTAATGCTTCTAAGTCTTTATAAAGAACTAATTTAACACAGTAATATACAAAATTAACATAGACATTTCTTCCTTTTCGTTTAAAAAATGCTTGGATCGATCTAACATTAATTGAGAGAGTTCTAAGCAAATAACAGTTTTGTTTTCACTTCTCTGGAACCGAAATTCTACTCTAAAACTATAATGGTAAATATATAATAATGTTAAATAAATACATACGTCATGATATAAAAATAACATACCCTGCGCCAATTATTAAAATATATTAGTTATAAGCTTACAATATTACAGTATTTATTACGGTATTGTGAAATGTCAAAAAATTATTTTTTAAAATGAATAAATTTGCAAAAAAAGGGAGTTTCCAAGAATAAAACTTAGATCGATTTTTTGTCCCCCAATACCCCCTTTCCGTGAATTTCATCCAAATCGTTAGAGCCGTTAGATACGCGAAATTTCTAATCAAGATAGAAATATATAAATATATATACAAATATATAAATATATATATAAATATATATACATAAATATATATACAATTGCTCGTTTAAATATATAAGATAATAAATAATTTTGTATAATAGTATTCATTTTTTGGTGATGTGCATTTTTTTGTTGTTAAAGATGCCTCAATTTATGAACCGCCTCTGAATCCTTCAGCCCACCGTTTTTCGTCATAATTTACGTTTTAGGTTTCTTACGTTATGTTGCCTAACATCTACTTTACGCTCCCAAACAAATCATTTTTATCACTTTCAGAATACGTTTTACTACGGGATTTCAAAATAAAAATGTTATACACTTTTACGTTCACGCATTGAAATCTGTTTTAATTATGTTTTTGCTTATATAAAAAAAAAAAACAACAGATCAAATGCTAAAAACATCTCGTAGTCCGTTAATCGTTGTACAATTTAAACATGATGTAGAGAAAATATTAATTTAAAGTTGCTTGAAAATATAGGTGGAAAGACTAGCCGGAGCATTAGCATCATACGGCGTTACTCATGGTGATAGAATTCTGATATATATGCCGTTAATACCGGAGTGCATAGTGGCTATGTTAGCTACCGTTAGATTAGGTGCTGTACACTCTGTCGTATTTGGCGGATTTGCCGCAAGAGAACTTTGCACCAGAATTGAACATGCTGAGCCCAAAGTTATAATTGCAGCTAGCTGTGGCATTGAGCCTACTAGAATAATTAGGTATGCGAAATAAAACTATTATAAGTATAAATATTTTCGGCTAATACCACATATCTCTGTTTCTTGGCAATTCTTTTATTAGAAACAATTTAGTCACCCAGTCCATTTAATAATCTAGTTCAAATAGAAAGAGATAGATAATCACATTATTATATCGCAATAACTATTTCTTTCAAGAACTTTTGAGAAATAGTGGTGCACATGAGATTTTTACAAATTTCAATTTTTAATGATAAAAGAAATTGACGGTGATAAGATACCCAAAAAATATGGAGAGGTTACCAACAAAAATATTCGAAAATAAATTTAAAAAATTATATTAGCACAGTGAATTTTTAGATGGTTGTTTTTAAATTATTGTATTTTAAGTATATAACGTATCCTACGCTTTAGGCTTGTTGAATAAAAAATAAATATTCTAGTCTAAATGGTTATAATATTTCAGATATAAAGAAATTGTAAACGAAGCTTTAAGATTATCAAGTTTTATGCCAAAAAAGTGCGTTCTATTTCAACGAAAACAAATTGAGGAAGCTGTTTTGGATCTCTCAATTGACGTCGATTGGGATGAAGCCTTAAATGAAGCACAACCACACCCCTGCGTTTCTGTAGAGGCAAATGAACCGCTTTATATTCTCTACACTTCAGGAACAACAGGTTGGCTTATAATAATTATTTTTATTGAAAAAAAACTTTCTCTGCGTTTCCCCACGTATTCATCTTAAGCATTGTTAAGCATAATTTCAAATTTGATAAAATCGACATATGGATTAATAAATTATGTACAGATAAACCAAAAGGAATTCAGAGACCAATTGGTGGTCATATAGCAACCCTTGCTTGGACTATGAAAGCGATTTACGGAATGGGACCGGACGACGTATGGTGGTCAGCCAGCGACTTGGGTTGGGTTGTAGGACATTCATACATTTGTTATGGACCTCTCCTGTATGGCATCACCAGTATCATGTTTGAAGGAAAACCAGATCGTTCTCCTGACCCTGGACAGTACTTCAGGTGATCGTACATTTTTATTCATTGCACTCAAATTCAATTTGTTTTTCATTCCTCAATTTATGTAACATTTTTGTATTGAGTAAACTTTCGTTTAAAACCACAGAGGCTTCTTTTAAACTCTGTATCGTAGTCAGAGTGAGGTAAAAGTTAAGTTAAGTTCGTAGAAAAATATAATAGTCTTTCCCGAATGTATTGAAAGGCTAGATATATACCTGAGTGGTTATTCTAAGTATTGTATAAATGAAATAAATATTTCAGAATTATTCAAGAACATAAAGTGAACGCAATATTCACCGTTCCTACTGTCTTCCGCGTTATACGAAGGGAAGATCCTGACTTAAAGTATGGCAAGAAATACAGCACGAAGTCACTGAAAACTATATTCGTAGCGGGAGAACATTGTGACTACGAGACTAAAGCATGGGCAGAGAAAGTCTTCAAAGTACCAATCTTGAATCATTGGTGGCAAACTGAAACAGGTCATTCGATTACAGCAAGTTGTGTCGGACTTGGTCACAGTCTAACACCGCCAAAATATACAGCTGGCATGCCATTTCCAGGTTATGATGGTCAGTAATAGATATCCGTTATTTTTAAATTAAATTATATAACATATATGCGCTATAACGCTGTTATTTCTGTCATAAGAGCATACTTATTATAATGGTCTATTATTCTAATTATTTTTCCAAGAAAACTTTGTAGAAGAATTTTTTTTCTAAACTTTATGTAGATGACCATGCTTAGGTATCGTAATATTTTATACTAGCCGTTATTCGCGTCACCGCACGCATTATAACATGCATTTTGTCCTTTATATTATTAAATTCGTCAATCTCTTTTAAGCTGGAGTGGTCCTGTCGCTTAATTTTGTGCATTTGAACTAAAGCTCCTATTGTGAACAATAGTGCAGTCGAAAACATTATATACGCAATATACATACGTATAGTTGTGCCTAACAAACAGAATGATCCACTTCAATACGAATATATAATCTTTACATTGTCTTTGTTGACAAATTTAATTTGATCATTTTCATACCTACATGTTATTTTTCGATTAAAATTTTAATAATTTTGTGACATTACTACAATTAACATAAGTGCAACATAAATTATGCTGATTAGCTATATGCATCAATCTTATTATTATTATTATTATTTTTTTTATTTTTTAGTACGAGTCTTAAGACCTGATGGCACTGAAACCAAGCATCACGAATTAGGTCGTATTGTTGTGAAATTACCATTGCCTCCTGGTAATATGTCGACACTTTATAAGGCACCTGAAAGATTTTGTGACGTATACTTTTCAAAATACCCAGTAAGAACTATTATACGCATTTTAAAGTACAATAAAAAAATTAAAACTGAGAAATTGTATTCAAAGTAAAGAAAAAATAATGCGAAAAGATAAAAAAGTAAGGGGAAAATATTTCTTGGACCCTAACTTACATATTCTTTTTTTAGCATACGGGTTTTTTTACGTCTACACCGAATAGTATAAATTAAATATTCTAAATTGATTTAAAAATTCAATATTATTTAATTTTAGTTCTTAGTAGAAACATTTCCTAGCCAAAAGTTATAGTGAAATAGCTAACAAAGGATTTTTAAATTTTTTCGTTTTTTTCTTTAGTTTGTGGGGCATATGATTGTGCATGTAAATTATTTTTTCGAAATAAGTTCATTATTTTATTTATACCGAATCAAATATACATTTCTATAGGGTTTCTACGACACCATGGATGCTGGCTACAAAGATGAGCACGGCTATGTGTACGTCACTTCGCGAGATGATGACGTAATCAACGTTGCGGGACATAGATTATCGACGTCAGCTCTAGAAGATGTCGTACTTTCTCATCCAGATGTAGCCGACGCAGCTGTTGTCGGTGTTCCAGAGCCCACTAAAGGAGAAATACCTCTTTGTTTATATATTATAAAAAAAAGTAATTTAAAAAAATGTTCTTACTCATGGTCTTTTTAAATTTGTTTATAATAAATATTATCAAATTTGTTGTAATAGCTGCAGCGAAAAATGAAAGAACAATAGCCCGGGAACTTGTGGCAATGGTTAGAGAATTAATTGGACCAATAGCAGCTTTTCGTCGAACAGTTGCTGTTAAGGCTCTACCGAGAACCAGATCAGGAAAAACATGTCGAAAATCAATCGCTGATTTATCAAGAAATAAAAAAGTGAAGGTATTCGAAAAACATGTTTTAATTATATTAATACGATTGTCCATTATTTTTTTCATATTTGAATTTTTCAGATATCCAGTACAGTTGAAGATCCATCTGTTTACGCTGATTTAAAAATCGCTTTACAGTCAATTGGTTATGCTTTATCAGCACCTGACCCAGAATTATAAAATTATTAATGCTAGAAAAAATATATTTATTTATGTTAAATTTAGATTTCTAGGGGGCATAGTACCTAGGTAGTAGGTACTGATTATGATCGTTTGCTGTCGTCATAAGGTGTACCTGCATACTTGAATAAAATGAACATAATATGACATAGTTACATGATATGATGACCAAGCCATAAGCCAGTTTCCCAACACCTAAAAATATAGTTTAAAATGTTATCGGTGCCTAAATTAGCTATAAGCAGAGTGGACCCGTGCCCTTAGCCAACGACAAGGTGGCGCCAAATTCATCGACAGATATTGTAAATTATTTTTATTTTATTTTTTAATACTAACTGCCTATATATTAACGTTTATTGAGCTGCTGTTAATATTTGTCGAAATATATCGAGACTGGCATTTTAATGACTTAATGTGGAGACACCGAAACTTTCAGCATGTTTCGCACAACTTCGCATGTCATATGACTCAGTTTACAAGGTCGTCTGACACTGTCATATGATCATGTTTATCAAATGCTCATAACGGATGTGTAGGCATTTATGAATAAAAAAATTTGCATGATTTTTTTTTTAAGTTACGGAACTCTAATTAAGAAAAACATGACATAATTACGTAATGGAACGTTTTCTTTATTCTATGAGCTATAGATGCTCATAGATCATTACCTAGCTATGGTTTTAGAGGCAAAATTTGATTCAAACATTCATTTTCCTAAGAGCTTGAGACTTCAGATGTTAAAAATGGTAAAGGATATATTTTAGTTATAAGAGTCTCTTTGAAAGTCAAAAAATCATGCAGATTTCCTGTCGTCTAAAAATTTTTAATTTTAAATTTTGTACATCCTTGGTTGTGATTTTGATAACAATTTTATGACTTATAATTTTGTAACCACATTTTCGACATCATTTTTAAACCATTAGATTCGTAGTGAAAAATACAATAAAACAATGCCCTTAATAAAATAAATAGCAATTAAAATTTCAAAACATATTATGTATAAACGATTGCAGAATTGTTTCTACAAATATTTTAAACTGAATAAAGCTGATAAAAAACAATAATCGCTGTTCAATTGACAAATATTTCATTTTTTTCCTGTTATCTGTAAAGAATTGAAAACAAAAAGACAGTTTTTATTATGTTGTGCGTCCAGCCTTAAAGAGATTTGGAATTTAATCTTAAAAGTTTGTAAAGTTGTAATCAGTTTTACAGGAGATATTTCACAAACAAAAACTGCTTTGAGCATCGTGCGTTGCCTTGCGCCATTTTGCGCTACTAGACTCTGCTCAGTTTTGCTTAATGATAGTTAACCAATATGTACCTATACAAAATCTATAAATATTATGTACTTTTAAACATCTAGATATCTGTTTGTCAAGTTCTGCATTTTATTTGTTTTTTTTTTAACTTTCTCAATGAAAAAGAAAATGCAAAAATCTGAAATTTATTGGTATTTTTTGATTTCCATAAATTCTATATTCCTCAAAAATTCGACCCTATTATGTTTTATGCTTTTAATGTTTTTTCTATTTTTCTAAATTTTAAATTATTTTTCTGCATGAGCAGTCTAATAATTAATCTAATCTAAACATAAGCAGAAGTTTGCGATCTACGACTCAGTATAATAGCTGTTTTAAAAAACAAACTTGTCCGACATCCGGGTGCGCTTATTGAATTTAGAATATCATTATCTGTCAGTGTACCAATCAGTGTACCAAATTTGAAAAGTATCCGATACGTATACGCCAGCATTTCCAGGAAACTTCGAAACGGTAAGTGATACAACGCAACGAATGCGCCGTTGACTTCAGCGTATAATTTTCTATAATAATTTTGAACAACTAAAAAAAAAAAAAAAAACTACTATGGGAAAAAGTCATTTTTTTAACAAAATTCAAAAGCTTTAGCCAGCTTTAAACTGATATGATAACATACTAAAATAAAAAATAAGCTCAAGTTTGTAAATCTTATTCGAGAAAAAGTGCGAAAAATATTTTGTTTCTTTAAAATTTTACTTCTAGGAGTAGGGTACCATACATAAGAAGAGGTTTCTATACGTTTTATTTTTTTGTTCCCAATGGTTTAAACAGCTTTTATGGAATAAATGATTCGCAGAATTCCAAAGAGCATAAGATTTACTTATTCCCTGCGACATCAGACGGAATCTGGTCAAAGTGTATACTACCATCTTATATTATCTTCTCATATCATGCTTGTGATTAAACTAAATTATTATTATTTTAGTGAAAATTTTATATAATGTGTTTATCACTTGATTTACTATTTTTTGTGTCTATTTTAGAATTTTTAAGCCTTATGTTTCCAAAACAAAATGTTTTAAATAGTTCTGTGACTAATGACTACAGCTAGTCTATTTAAGTTCTATGGATTACCGATCTATATGTTAACCAAACTTGACGCGTCTTACCATACATATTATTGGTGTAGAAAATAATTTGAACAAAAACGCTGAAACACTAAAATACAGTTTTGAAATTATAAAAAATACAATAAATTGTACAAGCGCGAAATTTTTTAAAAATGAATGATTTAAACGTTCTCATAGGTGCAAGTTTTGAATGCAGGTAACGTGACATAGGTGTGATCGTCCATAAATTTAAGTTCAGTGCCATCAAAAATACGAGTAGCTGGCGCCACTAGCTGGAATGTAGACAAGGTCTTCTGTGTAGACGACCGTCCTTACTTCAAGCGCCACGACGACCATGTTTGTGTTCCAACCAGTGGCGCTTGAAGTGGCGCTCTGTAGAACTTAAAACCATGATTTTAAAAAGTCTTTTGATGAAAAGATTTTTTTTTGCAGAAGAAATTATTTTTTATTTTTTAGAGTTAGCAGCACATTAAATAGAAATGCAAAACTTTTTGGAAAGAAATATTTATTTGATGGTGACGAATGTACTTGTTGGAATTCCGATCAGGTATTTTGTAAATGCTAATATTTTAATCAGTGGGTATCATTTTAATATATTTTTCTTTCATATTTAAGGGAAAACCTCAATGGATCATTATACAATGCGATAATGAAATCCAATTTTCATCGATGGAAATCCAATTTCAAGGAGGTTTTGTAGGCGTTGACTGCACTCTTGAAACATGGTCAGATGAGACGAACAGTGAAACGGAAAGTTTTTATCCCGAAGACACTTACCAAACTCAAAGTTTTAAATTAACTAAAACAAAATTTTGCAAAGGAATAAAAATTACCTTTAACGACAGTACAGATACATTTGGAAGAATAATTATTTATAAATTAGCATTTCTTTTATAACTATGAATGATGTACCTACATAATTTGTTTTTTTAATTAATACATTTTTTTATACTGTAAATTATTATTGACCAAGGGGCAATTTAATTAAAACATTATATATAAACACCTATATATCTTCCTGGACACTACATAGTCGAAATCATTCAAATCAGTTAACTCCTCGAGAACGTACATAAAAAAATTATATATGATTAGTATGGAAAAAAACCTACTGGAATCGATAGTAAAAATTATATGGGGCCATTGCATCAATAGGTTCGAAATCATTAAAATCGGTTAGCACATCGAGAAGTTCCGACTGATCAAACATAAAAAATCCTTATATATGCCTAAGGATAATTGAAAAAATCGGATCTTTGCAAAAATCCTAGGACGATTGCAAAAAAACGGGTAATTGGAGTCCGGTTTTTTGCAAACATTCTAGAATTTTCGCGAAAATTATCCTACGACATATATAAATGTTGTGTGTCTGATCGTCTTCTATTTTAAATAAAATTTATTATTATTATTATTATTATTATGAGTCCCTATATCATTCGTCCGATTACGATGAGTTGTGCGCTCGCCCGCGAAGTTTTCTGATCAAACAAATCTTATTCATATTAAATTACTATTTCTTTGCTCCACTACTGTTTTCGATGACGCGAGGCAAAATACTGTGAATCCGAAGGCTTCACTACTGTTGTCGCTGCCTGGCAACGAAACATTTTTTCACCTCAATCGCGTGCGGAGCCGTGGGTAGCAGCTAGTATACTATAAATATGCGCATTGACTTGATAACCTCCTTTTTTGAAGTCGGTAAAAAAATGCAAGGTGTTATTTACACCCAGGCCGAATTAGTATTTTGTAATTATTCCCAGTAGATACTACCATAACATAAGTACTGATTTGGTAGTACTGAAAATATTATATATTATAATCGACTAGTAAATTAGCAATTAGCATAGCTAACTGTATTTTGCAAAGAACTAGTTGTAAAATCATTACACCTAGTTACTATGACAACCCAAACAATATATTTATTTTATAAATTCCGTGAAGTGTCGAATAAAACGCAATTTCTTTTTCCCGCGATAAACAATGTCTTTTGTAGTCGATGTAGTCTCTGAAGATTCCTTTTATGTTAATTTGTTGTTGGGCTTATATAAAATTTTAAGTAAGTACTGCAGGTATTATAGAAATTAAAAGAACTTTTCAGTGAAAATTTAATGTGGGACATGCAATCTCTTAGCCAGTGCTCTAATTTTAATTAATTCCTACTTTAGTAACATACATAGCGAAAAAATTATACAGATTTGCTTAACGTGTTGAAAGTCAGAAGAAATTTTCCCCTGTGAAGAATAATATTATATAATGTCTTACATCTTTTTAATCATTCGATATTTATTATTACAGTAAAACCTCGTTTATCCAACCCTCGAACGACCGAGCTTCCGCGTTATCCGAGACAACGGACTGATCCGAGCACTCCGCATTAATTGAGGTGTATGCTCGGATAATACGGAAAAACTCGGATAAAACGGATGAAGCCGTTATATTGTAACAATGCTTTGTACGCCAAAGATTCATCTAAGTTCGTTAGATTTTCTCTTTTATATATCTACTTTCGTGATTAAATTTCATTTCATCATTTCAAATACATAAAAATCAATTAAAATGTTCGATCTTTTTATTTCTTCCGTGTTATTCGAGTTTTCGTCTATCCGAGGTACACCCCTCCCCACATTACCTCGGATAATCGAGGTTTTACTGTACTTTATTGCATTTTGTAATACTTATTATTATTAATTTACAATTATTAAATTTTTATTTTTTGGACGTTAGAGAAGCATCCACAGATTGAAAATATTACACTAGAGCGACGAAGTCCATGTGACAAGACGCAAGTATCAGCATGGGAACAAAAGAACAGTTGTTTTCTTCCTGAAGATATGAAGAATTTTTATTTATCAATGGATGGACTCACATTAACGTGGTCTTATAAATATGCAGGTTTGTAAATTGATAATAAATTACATTTACATATATGTATTTCATTTTTTGGAAAATATATCAGCTCTTTTTTAAATAGGCATGATAACAGTATTAAAGAACCATAGAATAAATTGTTTAAAAAAATATGTCAAAATAATTCCATAAAATGACTCAGATAAAAAATAAACATTGAGATTATTAAGATTTTCAAGAAAATAAAAGTATAAAATACGGGAATCGGCCATGTTAACTGAACCACCAATCAGAGCGAATGACGTCACGCCTAGGTAAATATGGCCGTGTTGCTTGAATTTTTGTTGTGATTACGCGTTTCGATTAATTTTGCATCATTTATTCAGTTGATTTTGTTGTTTATTCGTGGTTTTATAGTAAAAATACTTAATTCGATAATCGTCAACAATGTAACAAGGTTTTACTAAGGCAAACAGCTCTAATTTATCCAGAGTTGACTTGTTGATGTTGGGCGGGTTTCTCGCATCAAATAAAGACTTTTGTTCATCTGAATACCGAAATGTGAAAACTTCTTTGTAAGTACACTATTATTTTTCTTTAGTGCTAAGTATAATTTAACTCGCACAAGTCTTTTTTTCAAGTCTTGTGTACTAGGTTATTTTTGAGGTTAGCTAACTCGCAGTAAAGAAAACTGTATTATTTTTATAGTGCATCTTTCAAGAAAATATCTTATATAGAGTTACAAGCATTAATTTAAGTGTAAATTTACATAGCTACGTACATATATACGAAACACATCCATCAAAGTAAATATAACCACAATAAAATACAGGTTAACAACCATTTACACATTTCATCTCGAAGATTTTGAGTTACACACGTATTAATCTATAGTAAATAGTGTAAATACTTACATCAAAGTGGGCCTCACAAAAATAAAGTGTCGAATTAGTAACAACATCTGATGGGTTTCGCCTTGCGAGCTTTAGCCACTTATCTCTAATTATTTTCACATAAGTTTGTTCGGTGTTGCTATTGATGTGTTTTTGCACAGAGGGACCGCACACCATTTGTAAACTTTAGAATTCATTTTAACAAATGAAAAGAATAATAATTTAGTTCACTTTCTTAATTCAGCATATTATGACACAGCCGTATTTACCTAGTCATTACGTCACAAGCGACGCCATGACACTTTCGAACATTTCGGCGCTTATTTCAAATTATATAGCAAAAAATACATTAATTAGTATTAAAACTATGTTTTTTTGTTGAAATATTATTTTTTTCGAAAATAGTAGCCATCTACCTACATTATAGAAGGAAAATTCAAAATCTGTCATCATGCCTATTCAATTGTTATGCTTATAGAAAATACGAAGTTAGAACAAATTTTGCATACTGACAGAATATGGCAAGGTTGGGTTGCGTGGCTGCGTCTTTATCAATCGTCCAAGCATCTTGTTGATTACAAATTTATTTCAGAAAATCAAACGGTGACCGTTGGATTATTAGAAGTAAGACCGTTAGCTGACATTGTGTCCGTAAGTGATACAATTGAGTTACCCCAAAATGTGAAGCCACCTACATGTACTGGAGAATATTCTAATACGCATCCCAAAATATTTCAAATGGCAACTGTCCAAGATAAGGCACAAGTACTGTAAAATTACTTAACCATTCTAATTTATATGCAAGATGCAATTTCCTACTCTCCTGAAATTTTTAAAGAAAAAATTGCATGAATTTAAAATAAGCACTGCTAAATTACCTACATAATAGGTCAGTTAATTTTATAACGAAAATAATTTTTATACAGTGTGATAACAAAAAATGACCATTTTTAACTTTTTTAATTATCAATTATTATTATTAAATTAAATTATTTGATAAAAATTTGCGTAAGCTATAGAATCTCCTTTAGGGTTTTAGAGTGCCTATAAGCAAATTTTTAAAAGAATAATTATTAAAATCGTTATTTCTCCAGGTTCTTCTACTCTATTCACCGAATGATTTGAATCCGACAATTTGGTTCTATGATCATCGACGAAATTGGCACTTCTTAGCATCAAACTTTACGGTGTATTTTCGAATGCTTCTTGTGCATCATGGTCTTCCAAACTGGCAGTTTTGTTTTACGCCTGACGGTTTAGAATCATGGGCAGAAGTAAGATAATTTGATTAATAATATTCGTTTCTGCTTACTTTCTTAGTACTGAAAAGTTTGTTAAATTCTGAATAAAGATGTTTTGTGAACAAATCCTTCCAAAATATCTGTATGTGATATTATACTGAAAAAAGTGGACAAAAAGCGAATGAAACCCCAGCTTAATCTCTGTGTTAAAAATGTTCAATTTAAAATATTTTTAATTTTATTTGCAGGAAATCTTTATGTTGATCGCACCACATTTGTTAAAAACAAATGTGGTGAAAATGAGGAAAGTTCAGGACAATTGGTTAGAACTTCAGCAAAATCATATTGATCCTAGTATATTTACAACGGATACACAAATTATAAACAAGAGATATAAAACTAACTGCTTGTAACAAAATGTAAGTTATTTACACGAAATTTGTATATCAACTATAATATACAATAACAAAATTATATCTATTCTATGCACTGCTCAAATTTCAATGTTAACGAAAAAATGCAGACATACATTTTTATATGTAAAATATAAGAAATGTTTGTTAGATTTTTAAATAAATTATATTTTGAATTTTAAAATTTGAGCAGTGTTAACAATGAGTATCTTTTGGAAAATAATTGCACATTTTTAAATTAAACTTTATTCTTTGTTTTAATAGAAATCACTTACGCAAATATAATCAAAATAAATCATTCATTCTGATTAATTTGTGTAAATGAGAAATATGAAGAAAACTATTTAAGAATCTAATTTTACGAAAATATATAACACTAATATACGTATATTTATATATTTAATTATCACAAAAATAAATTATCTTCTAGCCTAACCAACTGTAGCAAAATAGCAAAAATATATGACGTTATTTTCAAATTTTGAGCAAAATAAAAATATTATGTACTATAATCAAAAAGTATACATAAAAATCACTACATATTCTGATATGTTTCCAAATAAACGATTATTCAATATAATTAGAAATAAATAAATAAATAAAAAATGAACTAAAGAATCACATGACTGGCAAAATAAAAGAAAATTAATTTTTAATTTTAACTAGTGAAAATCTTTAAAACAAATCAAATTAAATATTTTCGTCAAATGCAGAAATTAAATTATTTTCTATATATATACTAAATAAACAAGCAATTAGCCTATTTAGAACTGAGTTGTGCTGGATAACGACGGAGGATATGAAGAACAACTTGACCACTTTTAATATTTTTAAATACGTTTATTGCTTCCTCATGAAGTAATCCATGCAAATGAATGCCATTGACAGAAATTATTTCGTCTCCTGTGAAAGGGGCATAATGTATTATTTTCACAATAAAAAATATAAATTGGATTTCAAATCTAAATAAAAAAATGTACAGACCTTCTCTTAATGTTCCTTCCTCAGCAGCTTGTCCTTGAGGAAAGACGGTTTTCACATAAATACCGATACTGCCTCTAGGAGAGTCTTTGCCGCCAACAACTGAGAAACCCAACGATTTTCTACCAGGTCCTTTCCAAAAATTTATTGTGAAATGGAATGTATAAACAGATTTGTTTTTTACATCAGAACTAGTATTCCTGAAAAGTGAACATTATTTATATACAACATATTTATTATTCTATCAACATTAATTAGGGGTTGGAAGATCTTTTACCTTTTCATTGTTTTTGTTTCGCTTGGCAGTGACTTTGGAGAATCATCATTTGAACTTCTTTTCGGTGTAGCATGATCCAATTGCAAAGAAAATTTACGCATTCCAGTTACAGATTTATTGTCATTATTAACCAACGTTAAATCACTTTTACTTCTCGAAGTTGCATTAATTGGCATATCAGTTAATGAAAAAGTAACGTGAGTATCTGAAATTTCGTCTTTTGTAATATCCATACTCTGTAATATTTTGTTGAAATTATCAACACGTTTGAGGTATTCAGGTCCCAAAGAAACGGTAGGAGATTTTTCTTCAGATTCTGTTGGATTATCAATAATATTCTTCAGTGAAACTGGAGACGACGGTAGATTTTCTAGCGTTAATTCTGAACTTGATAAACAAGACCGTAGAATAATTAATTCTAAGTACAAGGTTGATTTACGAATAATATTATAGGTTTCTGACAAAGGCATTCCTCGGATCCGTTTTCCATTTACTTTTATTATTTCATCGCCAATTCTCAATTTCCCAGATTTGTACGCGGTTGATCCTTCTAAAATATTAGAGACAACGAATGACGAGCATTTACTCTTGATATCCCTTTTCCTTATTCGTATTCCCATATCTCTGAAATTTGCATCACATTTGATAATGACGCATTTTAAATCTTTAGGACTAAAATCAGTCGAAAAAGTCATATCAGTGTTAATTTCATCGATTTTTTCCAAAAGACGTGACGGAGATACATCGTTTTTGAGTGACATTTTCGGACTATCTTCATCAGTGGTAACTACAGCATTGTTAGATTCATTTAAACATTCCGCAGTAAACATATCCTCTTCATGAATATCATTATCACAGTTCTGATAATGTTCGTAACTGCTGGTAGGCCTTTGAAATGGTTCATTAGGATCACTACTGACACTACAGTTCATAATGTTTTGTAATTCCCACAATTGACCTATACCATTATCACTAGTATTACTGAAACTAGAACGACACGAATTGGACACAATATCACAATTATTTGTAAATAATTGCCGACAACCTGACATCTGTGAACTAATCGAATCTCTAGATGAGTTGGAACCACTGGGAGGTGACTGCTCACTGTCGTAACCGCTCTCGTCTGTCTTTACTAAGATGCGATTCAGTGCTGTACATAATTCTTCCATAGACAGCTGGAGATTTTGCATTTTTAATATATTACTTAAGCTACCGGTAGATATACTGCGTCTTCCATTCTCTGGTAGAGGACTGACTTCTTCAGCTACCTTTTCATTAATACTTTCATCAAATGATTTCGATGATTTTAATGGGAAAATATTACGCAATAAACTTTTTTTCTGTGCTTTATTCGGAATAGATATTGATCGATTTTTTATAATTTTTTCTGATTCCTTACAAGAATTAACCAATTCTTCAATACATTTACTTGAAATATCTGGGCCACACATTAACAAATATTCCAGTAATTGTTTTTCATTCAATCCTAAGTTTTCGTTCATCAATTTATGGTTTTGTCGTGGATCTTTCACCGAAAATCCATTGCAGTGTTCCTTGGATTGCATTCTTGTAGCAATGTCATTTTTTTTGTGATTCCCGTCGGTATTCGAGTCTATTTCAGGAATAGTGCCTTTTAAGGTAACAGCGCTGGAATGTTTTTCATTTCTAGCAAATAAATTTCTTAGAGATTCAACTCTTGAAACGCGCCTTCCACTTTTTGGCTGCGGCGACAACCGACTTTCAGGTACCGTATAACGATTTGGCGACCAACGTCTTTTTCCCGGGTTTACTGCCAATAAATCATTTGAATCGCTCCGCTTAAACTGATCCCATTTTCGACCAACTTTTTTGCCCCACGTTGATAGCCCTACACACAAATAACATACGAATTAATATAAATATATATACACAACAAAGATACAAATCTGAGTATCTGCTACAAAAAATGCTCTATTTTTCGTTTTTCCTTATTACTTATTAATATGATTATTATGTTTTCATGTGTCTTTTTACCTTTTCGAACTTTCGGTGATCCAGGAATAGGGGCTGATGCGCATTGAGCTACAAATTCGCTATCTTTCTCTTGATTCAAGGACGACTGAGGCAAAGGTCCATTTTCTGCTGTATCGCATAGAGGCGACAGACTTACAAGTTGAGGACTTGAATCAGACAAGCGGCGTTTGAAAAGACGCATTGTAGGGAAGCAGCAACAATCAACTGAAATAAATAATAGCGCGCATGAATATGTAATAATCGCGAATGTATTAAAAATGGTGATATTATGGCGAACATTCTTTAAGCAAGTGATAAAAATCTAAAGCAAATAATATTTACTAAAAGACTAAAGAATTAATGAACAACAGTATTTATTTTCTGCCCACTATTAAACAACTGCGACCTGATAAATATTGTTTATTATAATGCATACATGTATTAGGTACCTATACATAATAATGTATCAGCGCTAATACATCTTTGGTATCTATTGGTGCTATTATGGGTTTATGTAAGAATTTACAGTTCTATTCATTTCTTGTCGCTTTCTACAAATTTAACATAACATAAGTTAAAGTGAGACAAAAATTTAACAGCGCTGTTAATTTTCACATTAACTATACGGAATAGCGCCATATAACGCTCGTCAAAGGCGCCAAGGTAGCAGGCAAGCCAAACCGAACGTCGTGTCGTAAGATCAGGTTTGCGTATGTTCAAAAGAACCTTGCGAAATATGTGTAGGCATTTCCGGAATCAGATCAGAATAATTATATCAACAAATATTCTTTTGGTGGGTAGTGACTAACAACGGTTTCAACTAATCAAATACCCATAAAACAAGAAAAAATAATATCGCAAAATATAACCAATGCAGTAATATTAATTTACACATGGCTTTAGAAAATAACTGAGTAGCCCCAATAGGCAACTAATTATTAAAAACTTATAAGCTATACCAACAGCGTATAAAGTACAACTATAATTGAACAACAATAATTACAATTAATAGGTACACTACGTATAGATTAAGTGATAACGGTAAAATATTATTTTCAACCAGTGGCATAACGTAAGTTTACGATGCTTGTAAGCGAACACATCATGTTCTAGAATCTAGATGACTACGATAAGATATTGTTTGAGTCAAAAACAAAAACTTTATATTACAAAAAGGGAACCATAAAAATATGTAAACATTCATTTCGGGCTTACGTAAAAACGAAGTATTTAACTTTGACAAAACTTGTAACATATACATCGATTCAACGTAAATTATAATATAAATATCTGATGATTGAATTGTTGTTAAATACAGACGTTCGCCAACTTCAACGGAGGCGATTGTCTATAATATAAAAATCTATACCAAATTATAATTTGTGAGGGGAATTATTTCAGATGGTAACTATAAAAGTCTTATGAAATTAAAATTTAAAAAGCGTAATTGTTATCTCCGTCGTTTTTAATTTTTATCTTTCGTATTTTTTTAAAATGTTTAAAAACTCTGACAAAGGAACTAAAAAAAATATATTCACCTAGCTTTTACCGTCCATAGGACGTTCTTGTATTCTAATCAATTACAGAAGTCCAAGCCAAAATATCAACAATATTGTAAGAGCAAGTGTGTTCAATTTGTTCCGTTACATTCAGTTCTTAAATACCAGTAATATACTATTTCTTTTAAACAGTAACATAGATATAACAGTGTTTATTGGTGTAAATGAAAAAAAAAAAATCAAGATTGGTGTCAGCTAGGTGCGTGTGACGCGTAGGTAATTGTAAGGTAATTCTTACGTATGATCAGAAACAATAATTTATTAATAATTAATCTAGGTACACCTATTTGCTCCTAACTGAAGGCCGTCAGCTTATAGCCGCTGATCATAATAATATCGATATTGGTAGTTCGTCCCGCTTCAAATTTTCCCATTTAATTATCAAACGCCCACTATACCCACTTCATTATAATCACTTTTAATGGTTCTTTTTTATCGCACTGTCAATTCATGAACAAAGATTTACTTTTGTCATCATAATATTCAATTATCGATTCAATTTTGGCACCAACACATCAATTCCAGAACAGTTGTTTTTTGAAATTCAATACACAAACAAAGTAATTAAATGTTCATAATACATTAAAAAGTTAATATATACAATTTTTTTATGAAGTTTCATTGTGGGTGTCTCTTTTTTGTGTCTAATCTACCACAAACGACCATATTTCAATTAAATCGCGCGTACAAGTGTTCAAGTAACCGCAATGGACACATCGACTCATTTTACGTAAGAACTAAAGAAAAAGCGGCTTTTCATAAAAAATAACAATTCATGGAAAAAACGTTACAATGTATACACAATACATGACAATAAAATTTTATTTGCTACCGATTTTATTTATTTAAACATTACCACAGTAATTACTTTTTAACAACTTTATTACTTTTTTTCTCAGTTAGTGTTGCTCAATTTTAATATAAATCTGTGTAAAATAAAGTGTAGAAACAAAAACAAAATCAGAACTTATGCATTACGCCATATTAAACTATTGACTTGCAAAAAAAAAATATTTTTTTTTAAATCACAACTTAGAAATTCTCAATCTATAAGATCCGTACGATCTTTAAAGTTCCATTGAAATTTAGAATTTTAAATAATAAATGAACATACAATAAACTCAGATCACAGATCGTTTAATATTTTTGCGATCCAATATTTTAAATAAAACGTGGTAAAATTTAAATCCGTACTTTACTAAATTTTACCGATCAAAATAGAAAAACGTAGGATTCTTAAAAAAATATATCCGACACCAACGAAGTTAAATAAAATTTTACCTGACAGCAAGTTTTTTTGTAATAACAGATACACCTTTTTTATTCACAACGTTTTTAAAAGTTTTAACTCCTACACATTCACTGATCAAATACGCGGTTTGACCACCATCGTTCATCATTAATATTTAATAAAGATATACAATGTTACATGAAGAGCAACACAGCAAGTAAACAATTAAATTTAGAAGTACCTATTGCTTAGCAGTGATTAGTACAAACTAACCAAACTGTAACAGCAGCCAGTATCAATGTACTATCAGTAAGTTCAGTTAGGTATACTTCGGCCGCATTTGAACCGGACAATGTTTTACATACTTTACAATAAAAATAACTAGTGCACAAAGTGATGCACAAGATTATATTCTACGTGTGTGTAAAGGTAATTTATATTATTATTCATTATGCATTGGCCATGCAATAGTTTCACCATTAAATACCTACTATTAAAGAAACTCCACATGGTGAAACAGGGTTGAAATACCTCAATGCGAGGCTCTAAGTCAAGCTTTGCCGTTTCTCAAATACAAGTCTTTTCTTTGAAAACATCACACATGTACCCTACCATTTCTGACCCTTTTAAACCATTTATACGATAAAATAAAAAAAATAAATAGTGTTTCTGTTCTTTCTTAATTTTAAATATCAAAATGTCTGAGTTGAAATATTTTCTCCTGTTTCCAGACGTTTTAACTATTTTTTACCATCAAATGAACATTTTCCGAAAAAATAATTTTCCCACTTTTTAATTTTAAATAATATTACCTTTCTAATTACATTTTGTCAAAATCAGAGTTTCGAGATTTAAAGCAGTACGTTCAAATTATAGTATCTACTAAATCATAAATGTAAGTAAATTTGTATTTCATAATAAAACTGAACACATTCAAGCCACTTACTACTTAATCCGACCCTGAACATACTATTTTAAATTGTAAATCTACGACAAATAATAAGAATTTAATTAAGTCAAAAAAGTAATGAATTTTATTATTATTACACCGTTATTATTATTTGAAGACGTTCAGCGATCTGATAAGGATACAAGTGTTGAACATATAGCTAAATTACAGAGTGGAAGTCTTTGTTACATTTATTGCAAAACAAACAATTTCACTAATTTATACGCGACGTGACCCTGTAAACAATAAACACAAATATTTAGATGCATTAGGTCATCTATCTATGTGTTGCGCCACTTCCATACAAGACGGTTATTTTATTTATTTAAGTTTTACCCAAAAGCATAGTGACCACCAGAATCATTTTAACTGGATGGCTTATCATATAAGATTTTTTATTTAATATTTATTATAACAAAATACAGAGTAAATCATGCTTACCTCGCCACAGAAATTGTCAATTTAAATAAAAATAAAATATTTGTAATACAAAAATGTATAAATTCACAGGGTTCTTATTACTAAATAATTAGGTATGCAAATCTTTTGAAAATTGAATGATTCTATTGAGATAGAGTTAAAATCTAAAAATTACGTAACTGCGAGAATTTTTTAAATATCAAGGTTTTCAAAGACGTTTTGATGTATACTATCGTCGTGTTATTGATCATCTTTTTGACCGACTCTAATCAACTTTTTTACTGCAAAAATGCACGATTTTTAAAATTTAGATTTTTTATACTTTTCTGTCGGCTCTTACCCTGCATTGAATTCTCGTATAGATCTACGATTTATTGATTTTTGCACCTGTTTTTGTGGTATAAATAGACAAACAATTGGCATTATATTTTGAGACCGGATATCAGGTACAGTACAAACCGGACATATATGACGATAAACCAATCTAATTAGTTATGATCGTGTGTCTTATGACTTATGAGCTATAAAGTAAATGACTCAAATATTACGTACAATCATCACCGATTATTTATGACGCAATTTATAAATAAATACTTATCAGTTTTTGCTGACATGCTGGAATACTTCCAACGGATATTATAAGTTAAATTGGCAATGTTAGTATTGTACACACTTTTTAACAAAATTAACATGGTTTTCTAATTTTTATTACGTGGTTTCAATAAAATTATCACCTTTTGATTTGAAATTGATATAAATTGATTTAGCCGATGCAACATAGTTTGATTTTAATTTGTCGTAAATTAATAATCGCTTTTGCAATTTCGTTTTTTATAGAATTACTAAGCATTATTCAATTAATATGAAAACACTGAAAAACAAAAGTTAGTGAGAGTAGGTACAATTATGGCCCAGTTAATCGTTGAAAAGTTAATGAAAAGAGGATTGTCAAAAGGTGCCCCAGAAACATTCAAGCACTTAATAACTGCTTACAAATTTGCGTTAGATATAGTATTATAATAATAATATGCTCATCGCCCCGATATTCACATTAGAATATTATTACAATGTCGATTATTTTAATTATAATACCTTGCAATGTAGGTTGCGTTATTAATTACATCCAAATATGTTAATTTATGAAAATACTAAATCCGACAAATATAACATTTAATTTAATGATGAACATTCATGCATACAAATATTACATTTTATATTTTTATAAATGTATCCGCAAGGTTCAAGTACTTGTTATCAGGTTTCTCTCTTATTCCATTTAAATAAAATAATTATATATCCAACAAAAAAATATAATGTTATATAATATAAAATAAATAACTGATTCCATTATTATGAAGTATAAGAACTAAATAAATATTAATTGTTCTGGTTGAACTAACCGTAGACGCGGTCTATTTGAAAGCAAAACAAAACGGTAAATGACTATTGACTAAATAGTGATATTTCCAATCTTCTTAATATCGAGGGAAACTGTCGCACAATTCTTGCTTTATATAAAAAAAAAACTAAAAACACCATTAAAATAGCCCCCGCAAATCCATAAAACGATTTATACGTTATATATTTTATTTGGTACTTATGTACCGATTCAAAGCGAACCGTCTGTTATAAGAAAGGTATTGTATATAAAAAAATTACTAAAAATTAGATTTTGAAATTCAAAATCAACAAAAAAAGAACACAAATAAAAATCTGATTTAATCAGACGAAGTTTAAATACGTCTAATCACAACGAGATTGAAAATTATTTTAAACTTGTTTGTTTCTTAAGCATAGCTATAATAGAAATACAACAATGTGGTCGACAATGCAGAGTATTAATGTTGTCTCAAAAACACTTAGCACTATCCATAAACTACCCAAAACTGTCCATAAAATACCTATAAACTACCTATAAAACACCAAAAAGATCTATGTGTCCAAAAGATTCATCTACCTACAAGATCTAATATTTTAATTTCGTTTGGGCACTTGGTTTTATATAACTGTGTATTTGAAATATACAGAAGGCCCTAAATCTTATATGTAAGCAATTTTTTATAGAAATGTCGAAAAAGCATCAATATCAGTTCCTTGTTTTCATCTTTCTACCCACCGGTAACCAGCTCCGTTTTTTAAAAACAGATACAGTTCACAGCACACTGTTATGTTTTTACCATTTTATTTATATGTGCAACTACCTACGATATATTCACATACCGTTATTAACTATCGTAATAAACTAAATACGAACAAAAACGCAAATATCGTAAAGAAAAAGGTAATGAGTAATTTACAAAAAAAGCCTTAGTTTTGAAATAACCACTCATAACAGTAGACTATACAGGTATCGAGGCAACCCTGGTGACAAAAATTTTATTTATATATTATACATAAAATAAAAAGGCAAATTATTATTAGTGTAGGTAGTATAAACATTAAATGCTACAGAAAATTGCTGGGAAATATTTTCCCAGCGATGAATGTGTAAAGTAATTCGGCAAACTTCCTACATTTATGAGCTTTTGAACTACCCCAAACCTACAATGGTGTTTTATTAGGAAAAGCATTTATAAATGCTGATTGTTTGACCTAGCTTCAAAAGAATGTTCCTGCTGATTTTAATTAATATCAGAACAAACAGTACGAAATATCAAATAGTCCAAATTAAATAATAATTTCGAATCAGTATTTAACTTTTAAGTAATTACTGACACAGACAAAATGTGAACTATTTTTTTTATTATAACAGTACTTGAAACATTCTCGTCAAAATTAAAAAAAATATTTAGGTGGGTCCATGCAAAAATTAATTATTATTGAACACTCTCTTTACAGGTGCTGCAGCTATAAACCTGTTTTAAGTTAGCAATTATTATTTAATAAATTATTAAATTCAAAAAATAATTGCGCGTATTAGTTTAAAAAAATAGAAAGTATGGGAGCAATAAAATCACGCAATTTTATGAACTAATTAAGTAATTGCAATAATTATAAATTATATGTACACATTTGATATTTATTAATAACAATCACCTATCACGGACTGCACAATTATTATGGTAAAAAGAGTCTGTTTCTAGTGCTGTATCTGGATATATTGCAATCTTTGCGCATCTGCAGCATATTACCTACTGTGTTTTAATGATCGATTGCAAATACGATTTTAAACGTAAGAGATTTTTTTGCATTCCGAAATTTTAGTACAAAAAGTTATATTACCTTAAATTCTTCAGTAAGTTACACTAAAACGAAATGCGGCGATTCTTCGTTAAATAATCTTGATGAATATTATCAACTGAATAGGAATGAGTTTTCGTTAAAATTTCATTTTATATAATAATCATTGTCATTGCTACCTCAAGGTTGTCGGTCTGGTTACATAATTCATTATTTTTTTACATGCTGCACTATTAATGGGCCCCACAGACAATCTTATATTTTGAAAATCATGGTGATTGAAGTTGTACAACGATTATCAAACACGCGTAGCTGTTTATGGACCCTTTAACTTTTTTTCAGAAAATTATCTCATTTTATACAAAGCCGATAGATGGCTGATTGTGCAAACAAAGACCAATAGTTTTTATATTAAAAATAGATTACGATCAAAAGGATATTTATGTATAAAATAGTAAAAACATTAGCCAACATATAAGTTGCGAATGCCATAAGTTATAATAAAATACAGTTTACTGGAACCTAATAAGTAATTGATATTTTCTTAACTATAATAATTGTTTCTCGATGCAGATCAGGGGTCGGCAAATAATTCCTTTCTAGTAGGGTCCTGATGTTTTTGAAAAATTGTATCTAGGTTCAGAAAAGATAAAAAAAGCTGCATCTTTTTTATCGATAATATAAATTATAGCAGACTAGCAGACTTAATAATATATTTTTTTATAATTAATGCTCAAAAAATATGTAAATAAACAAAATATTTTAATTACTTTACTGTCATCACTTTTATATACATTTCCCCCGTTTCAAGTGTAATTGTAGTTTTTTGGACGAAAGTAACTAATTATTTGAGACTGCACATCTTTTCACTGATTTTTTTTATTTTAAATAATTGATCATGTTTAAATGAATTTCATACGTATAGTCAACGTAATAAAAAAAATTTATATTGATGGGCTATCCCGTACGCCGCATGTTTTAACGTTTTCAGTATTTTTTTGTTTTGTTTGTAAACAGTCGAATTCTGAAATCAATAATTTTAAATGTTCTTAAAAAAGCTCTTGATAAATTTGTAACATATACAATACACTTAAAAACTGTTAAATTTTAATATTTTATAGCTCTAATGATGTAACAGTTTAAAGACGGCTGTTCCTTTTCAATAATAAATTAAGAGAAGCAGATTCCTTTGTACAATAAGTAAACAAGTATTTATTAACATGTAAATAAAAACAAACTTACAAAAAATTTAAACGATTCATCAGAAGAATGATTTTTGTTTCATAAAGTCACAAAATCCGATACATGTTTTGGTTATTAAATATTAACAATGGCTATAAAATACTAATCACCAATAAATAATCACAGAACAAATTCACTGAAAGCAAGTTGAAGGAACCCAACAGAGTCCACGTTGAAGTCGACTGAATGGAATTCCGCGGACCGCGGTACGGTAATATTCGACATTTAACACTGATCGCACTAAGTTACCAAAGCAGATTGTGGAGAACTGACTCTTGGCTACAAATTGCAGAGAGCCGATCCGCGGACTTTCGGTCAATACAATCGACTTACGAGAGCTAATTTATTAAAATGACTTGTCTAGTCTAGTATAGATCTTAACTGATACATCCACAAAGTAAAGAAGATGTAGCTACTATAGTTAGCATATTCATTGTTAAAGGTATTCAACAGAAAGCAGTTATCTTGTATTTGAGGAGAGACCATCCACTTCAACAGTTATTTTTTTCGCACATTTTTAATATTTCTTTAGAATCTCTGTTAATCATTTTAATGTATTATAACACAAGTTAAAGCGAAAAAGTAAAGTGACCCTTTTTTACGTTAGTCAGTGTATTTTGTTTATTGTTGACTGATGGTGATTTCAATGAGCGAGAAAGACAGGGAGTGATCTAAACACAAAGTATGAAAAACGAGTTCAGTGATCAATGATCATAGTGAATTAACGTCTTGGCGCGAATGTTAGTTTAGTTACATATCTTTAGGGGCTATTAAAAAAACTTATTCCATTGGAACACAAATTCGCAATGTCGAAGATCCATTACATTTAATTAATATTATTGCTGTCGAGAAAAAAATGCAATTCAAGTTACATTCTTAAATATAAATTGTTTGTATTTTGTAAAATTGCTATAAGATCTAAAAAAGTTCATTTTGCTTTTTTTTAGGTGTGTTTGAATCGGTATCAACGGTTAATGAAACTTGGTATTTTTCAAAAATAGTTATTAAAGTACTTCTAGAAATATTTTTTCCTAACCAGGTTCGGGTTAATTCACGCAAGTAAAATTATAAAGTTAACGCATAATCAAAGAGTAAAAAAACCTATGATTTTATGAGCCAAATTTTATTATACATTTTATATATTTTATGTATTAATTAATGGTAAAGAAAAAAAAATGTAAATGATGTAAATGATTTCGAGAGATTAGACATAAAAAAGAAAAGTGTAAAACATTTAATGAGCACGAAATTGCTCTGAGGTATGATACAATAATAATTCTGATAACGCGTTTCATAAGAGAGCCCTCCAAATTATTAATTTAATATAGGTGTTGGTATGGTATTTAACAATAGACCAACCACCCTTTGACAACAATGTGACGATGTTAGGGGTGGCGCCCAACCACGAATCATTGGCACGGTGACAACATCAAAGAGCAAAATGACACCATTATATGTTATGTGCAGAATTACCAGCCGTGCACTTCGACACTAGGTGCATTGTGTCAGATTATGTGTATTGGGGGTTTCTCTATTGTTATTCGTTAAAGCCGGCATCTGTTTATATTGATTCGGATCAGGGATGGTAAAACAAATATCGTCTACTAAACCTAAGGGCTCACCGAGCTACCAGTGGTAAATTGGTTTAGCTGCCATGGTGGTTTCCCTAGGCTGCCAAAAAGCAACCAAGCAGTTGTGTCGATGCTGACAGCCGGAACTGAGTTTCCAGCCCGACCGACAAGTAGCCGGGTTACATATTCGGTGAGGCAATTCTAATATATAAAATTCAAACGAAGCCTCTGTCAGTTTCACTTTTTCGTAGTTTTTTTTTTATATTTTGTGTGATGTTCAGACGGGAAAATGCGTTTCTAAGATTAGTGTATTTGTACCGGAACTACTCGAAACTAACTGGATCAGTTTTAAAATAACTTTTTTAAAGTATATTGTACTTTTTACTCAGCTACACTCCAATACTGATAGAGTACCAAATTTCATTTCATGTTCAGCTCTCGAATAATGCCACTAAGACAACCGGACAAAAACTCTGAAAGCGTTGTTTGGTCAAGACATCATAAAAAATATCAAGACCCGAAAACCTCCAAGGAATCAAAATTACAGACAGAGGTCTCAATACTATTTTATTATACCTTACTATAAAATTTAAACTTGCAAGAATTACAACTTCCAACCGTGCAGTTTTTAACTAAGTAGTTTCTTCTTTGCTACTCACCTAACCCGTGGACTTAGAGACTAATAACTATTTATAAGTACTCTGTATACCGAATGTGTCAATCTATAATATATTATCGATATTTTCGATATATCGATTCATCGACGCTTTTATCGATATTTTTTTTAAATATCAGTACATATCGAATTACGAAAAATTTTAAATATCGCCCATCCCCTATTAGTTCTTCCGCGTCATCAACACCAATACTGATGAGTGACGACACAACACCATCCTCTGTCGCCCATTACAGATTTCATCATTTGCGACATTTCACAATACCTCCAACACGTATTCGCGCAATGCGCATACCTGTGCTTACCATTAGTCTCTATCATTCCATTTGGCATCACAGCAGTGTTGAGTACGGGTGCCGTAAGTCGTATTGTATCATGTCTGAAGTTTGTCTGCCTGCCTGCGCTTTACATTGCTTTTGGGAATTACACCACCGTGATGCGAGCTCATAATTAATATATCGTCATCACTGAACGATGCCAACTGAACCCTTAAACCGTAAAATTGTTTTTTACTTTGCGTTTGAACTGTTTCAGCAAAATTATAAAAGATTATTCGTGCATATACATCAATACGAGTAGAAACAGTGTTGAACGTTTTTGTCAATTTTCATTTATAATTATATTTAATTACAAAGCATATAAAATGAAATTAAAAATCTCGTGGTTATAGTTTGGTTCGTCTATTTTTGATAGTTTCATAAATGGATTTACAGACACGTTTGATTTTCCAACACGCTTGTATACTCTGAAGTAATCTGTCTTGTAGGTACAACGGTAAATAATTAACGATAGTCTTTGTTATGTAAAAAATAATAACGTTTTTAAAAAGAAAATTCTAATACCCCATTATGAAAAGACAAATTTATGGTCAACAAATTTAATTAAACAATCCATATAATATAATATGTATACAACAATTGTGCTGAATATTTACAAATTGGAAAAAGTCTAGATATAGTACCTGCTCATATTTAGATACTACCTTAACATGTTGCGTAATTAGATTTTAATTATTACTCATTGGCACCTATGTCTATTGTTTAGATCATTTGTGTAAAATGTAGGCACATCATAAACCAATCATTTGAATTTATGTATTTCTCCTTCATCGCCTCTCTAAATCAGTTATCGAGCTGACAATGACTATAGTGTTATAATATAGGCAGCACTATGTAAGTACGAATAGCATCACAAATATATATAATATATTTATTTTATACAAATATTAAAAATAAAAGAAAAAAATGCATTACAAACAGTTAAATCGATTGGTCAATCAAATATGCAAAACTCTCCTGAATTCTCCTTTTTAGGTGGGTAATCTTTAAATTGATCGTCTCCTCGTTCAATTTGTCCATCAGGCTTTCTATGACTAAAAACCAAGAGAAAAAGTCGATTCAGGTTTTCTCTGTATGACAACAGCCAAAAATAAGTCAACCTCACTTCGCTATACAATTCACATACCCGCAGAAAGCATACAGCTTCACAAATTCGCGCGGGAGTGGAAATAATAAGATTCCTGGAAGGCTTCCCTCACATTCTAGACTGAATTCTCAGATATATTTATTTTCGGTGATACTCAGGAAATTATCTATTTTTAATACATCAAAATTTCAAAGAAAATCCATATAAATACACCAGCCATTTAGTTGAAAAAAAAGATTTATTAAAGACATTAAATTCGATTTGAAACAGACATTTTAGATATGAGTACTTTATAAAAAAAATCAACTTATGTTGTGCATGTAATATAAATGTAAGCAGACATACTACTTAATACGAATGAAAAGTGAGAGTGCTTAAGTGTTTGTTGTCCATGGTCATTCTAGTGTAGCACTGGTTTGCATGACAGCGAGAGCCAAAATCAGGCTGAAGTAGATGGTGCAGTGGTTTAGGTGGCAAAAACGTGGAACTGAATTAATAAAGATCATTTTAAAATAATTACAGTGCATTTCAGTTAACATCGCGGTATTAAACAATAAAGTGCTTCGAATACACAATGTCTGTATTGTCCAACAGCTGTCAGTTGTTTTGCGTATATCGATAATAGTCAACTGGTGGACAGTGGTCAGTTAATATTTAACAGTTGAAGTATAAGTAGATACTAATGATAGATAACTATGGAGTCTGGACCCGTTTTGCGTATGTTGCTTTTGTTAGCATTATTTTTATTCTTGACTGGTGATTATACGGCGTTACTGAAGCAAGTTTATCAATCTGTGATGGGTAACCAGACGACAGAAGTTAACTCTGGGAAAGTCACTGGGGGATCGGAAGAGACACCACCCAAAAGACATAAACCAAGAGGGTTTGGAGATGATAAACCCGTTTTGGATTTCGAGGCTGATATAGAAACGGACGAATCACTACAGATGTTCGGTGAGTACATGTAAATGTTGTTTAAATACGTTGTTGATACGTTGATTACTTAAGGAATCTTATAATTAATTTCTATCACAATTTTATAGACCTATAGCCAGAGTAATTGAACAATATTTTGTACTGAAAAATATTGAATTAAAATATTTTTTTCCAGTAAACTTGATAATGAGAAAAACCAACGGACGTTTAATTTTTGAATTAACGTGTTATTTCGTCGGCCTCATGATTTCAGTTATATATAAATATTATAACCCTGCTTTGAGAATTTATTTTATTGACATTTATATAGCATATTAATAACCTTGAATTTAATATAACAAAATTCTAAAAGATGACTTTTTTCAAAAATTGTCGGTGTTAAAACCGGATCTTGATGGCCTCGAAGTATGTAGTGAACAATAATAATAAAATTATCACAGCGGCTGAAGCATATTTAGTTATTATTTTTTTAATAAATCAAATTTAAAAAAAGAAATTTGCTTTATAGGCTCGTAAGACAAACTAACTGATAAATGGTTGTAATTGTTTAAATAGAGCTTGATACAGTCTACAAGCTCGAAAATGAGTCTAGATCCAAGTCTAGTCAATAAAAACTTTAAATTTAATGTTTGAAATATAAACATTTTTCAATATCAATTAATTTTTTTCTTCATTTATCTCGCAACGACGCACCTAATTTTTTCGTGTCGTAGTGCCCTTAAGCGCGTGGTTTTTACGTCTGTGCGGTGATTTGCCACTGCAGTAACCCATTCTTTGGATTTTTTTTTGTTTAGACTATTTGGTCCTGTAATTTTAATTTCAAAACTAAACCTAGAACTGAATTAATTAATTGTTTTTCTTTCCACAGTACGCTAACAAAAATTTTATTTCTATTGTTGAACCCTATAATATTTATAAACTCTGTTATGTATTATACAGTGACTATAATTAAATTATTTAACGTAAGAATGTTTAATTACAGCAACTACGGAACATTGAATAGAAATTTTAATAAATTATACATTTTTCAGAAATTTTAATATTAAAATATTTTTATGATTAAAAGTTAAGGAATTTTACAAAGCACTTTTTCCAGGTACCTTTACATCGAAACTCAAGCTGCTGACCACAATTAAAAACGCATGCCTTCCTAAATTAATTTGCGAACTAAACGCGACTTCACAGAAAGAAAAACTTACTGAATCAGAAAAATCACTCTTGTCGTTAATAAGGTAAGTTAATATTTATAATTCATAAGTATATTTATATTAACACATATTTTGTTTTATTTAAACAAATTACTAACTAATTATGATGATATTATATTTTATATGTTTGTTTCATTTAAAAAAAAAAAACATTTGGATATCTTTGGGTAAAATTTAACTACCGATATTTAGTGTAATTTTGATCATCAATAAAATTCTTACATCGAAAATTATATGACTTTTGTTTGTTTATATATGCAGGGTCAAGGGCGTTGCCAGCCTTTGAGCCAGAGGGGGGCAGAAGGATGAGAAAAAAACAAAAAATTCAGATTTTTGAGGGTTAAGATATTAAATATTAACACATTTATTGAATCCTTAAATTTGATTTTAGTTTCAGAGTGATTCTGCTGAACGCTACATTTTATTACTTACTTATTCTGTGACATTAGGCAGGAAAACTTATAACTTAAAAAAATCCCGAACCTCTAGAGAGGGGCACCTGCCCCTACATGCCCCCCCCCTTGGCGAAGCCCCTGTGCAGGGTGCTTATAATGGTTTATTTATATTTTTATTTTGATGGCTTATAATTGTTTAGATGATGCAATGTTCTTATAATATGCTGCATATTTTTTAGATAACACACACACATATATATATATATATAAGCATATTTCACCTAACTGATTTACTTAGTTGTCAACAGTAGAAATCAAAGAGTTATTTGATCATTTTGTCTATTGTTCGAAACTTATTTCCAATACAACGAAACCGTGACATTTATGAACTTTGAAATTTTCGGCTTTTCAGCAGTGGCGGAATTTACATATCGAGCCGGAAAGCCCTAAGTACAATATGATTTTAAGAATCACCTCCAACTATTTTAAATGGTTACTAGAGTCTGCGCGATAGACGTCTGTCTATCAATTTAATTAAATAAATAAATAAATAATTAAATAAAATGCAAATTGTCAAAAACAAAATTTTATCCTGAATTAAAAATGGATATTTGTTATATATATCTTTTTAGTGTATTTGCCATATGGCAACATACACTATTGGCATCGGTCGGATGGCGGGACCTAGGGGTCAGACCAAAATTTCTCGACGTTTCATAACCTCCTAAACACTTTGGCACTATTTTTAAACATGTTTATATATATATGTATATATACGAGTATATATGTGTGCTGGCAATAACTTTCTAAAGAGTTAATTTATTTAAACGAAATTTTGCCCACATGTTGGAATCTACCACCGCAAGAACCCTATTTAAAATGGGCCCAATCGGACTATTTTAAGGGTAGTTTTTAGGGGTTGAAAAACGTTTTTGGGCCCCAAAATACCGAAAAAATTCTCCGAAACAATTCAAAATTGAAATTTAACCCTCTGGTAGTAATTAAAAAGTGTCCCTAAAATTTTAATAAAATCGGCCTGACAGGACCGGACTTACAAATTTTATGAAAACACTAGTTTGCAGGTAATGAATTATTTACTGATAGTTGTATATAATTTGGTATAGAGGTTCGATTGATAATAATATTGCAATTAAGAAAAAAAAAATGTTATTCTAAGGGGTGTATTAAGGAGTCTAAATTTTTTTTTTTGCCCAAAAACCAACTTAAATTTGCATAATAAAGCCACACTGCCTGTATTAGCAAATACACTATATTGTCGGCAGGGTTCCGGCACTGCGACCCGGGTTTTTTTTGTTTTTGTTCTTTCAGCTTTAGTTCAGTCGACAGTGAACAATAAACGACGTTCGGCTTCGATTAAAAAAAGTACCCTCGCTCAGACTCTACAATTTATTAATATATATTTTTATAAGTTAAGAAAATCGTTAAAAACAAAATTGTTTTTATTTTTGGGTTTTTGCAATATCTAAACACCGGCTATTTATCTGATTTAGTATCTAAATACGACTGTGTTAAAGAATTTAATTTATTATTGCTTGCAAGAATCAAGTCCCGATAATAAGTTTCACGTTGAAAATGAAAGTTAAGTAATAATAATACTCAAGTTCCCTGAGCGCATTATAAATACGTGAGGTGATATTTATATTTGTATTGTATATAATACGTCAGATGTATACATAATAGTGTAACTTTCACTTCATCGCTGCACTCTTTCATTTAATACAATATTCCACTTCTTGTCTTATACGACTACGCCACTGTATAAATCAGGTATTATCCGCACAAAGTTTAGTATGTCCTATGTAAGAATTCAATTTTTAATAAAATTCGAAATCTTTCAGAATTTTCTCAAGCTCACCATACTTGTGCAAAAAAACTCATAAGCACAAGCGAAGAATCTTATTAATATATGGCTTGAGAACAGTCCGGATTATAGGAATATCACAGAAATTTGTTTGTGCTCATTGGAATTAGCTGAAAATTAAATATTTGTAATAAAGAACTATGGAAACACTATATAACCAATGATATTCCAATATAATCTCGACTATTGTCAAGCCATATATTAATGAGATTCTTTTAACGATTTGATTACAAGAGCTTTGTAACCATAGGTTGGGAATCACTGATGAGTCGAGGTTCCAGAAAATAAAATCTAAGAATATATGCATTAAAAAAACAATGTGTTATTTTCCAGAGAGACAAGCATCAGTACAACAGCTGAAATAACATCAAAATATCATTTTGCTGCACACATGGGACAGTTGATATCAGGTGTTGACGGCACTGGATGTCACAATTTTTACCCAACATGTCCGTTTCCGAGCCTTCAAGTATTGCAAATGATGAAGAAAGTCAAAATGCGTTAATTCTTCACTTATTTGATTATTAAAATTGTTACATATTGTCAGATACAATAATCACCATTCGTTCTGCTAATCGGCTTAGACTTCGTGTGACTAACATTCAACGTTTCCAAATCAATTCCAGTTAAAAGTGGGAAAATCAACTCCACATCACCTCACAGTATGGCTCTTTTATTCATTATGAAACAGAAACGAGTTTCCATAAATAAGTGTGAAATAAGACTAAAGTTTTAATAAGTTTGCGGAAAATATGTACAGAGCACAATTAAATTGACATTAGATAGATGATAAAACGATGCATCCGTTAAATGTTTTAAATATTGCATTTGCACAAATGAAAGATGTGGTTAACATTTTTTTAAAGAAAAGTATTAAAATGCCTGTAAAATACAGGTGGTCACTTTGCAGCAATACTTAAAAAGATTAGGTATTGGGTTCGAGATATAAAAAATGTTGTGAAACATTGAACGAAGTTCTACACTCAATATACAATTTCCATTTAGTTTTAAAGCACATTTCATATAACGAAAACTTGTTCAAATTAAAATTCCGCTTTAGAGTAGTGTTTTTCCTTTAAATAGATGTTCAATAAGTCAGTGCCTCCCTTTGAGCAGTTTTAACTACTCCCATTTAAACGTGCCGCGAATCATCCTCCCTACCGATAACCTGACATATTTTGTTATGCATTGGACTTACATAGAATGAAAATAAAGCCTAGAGAGAGGGCACCCGATAAGTCAGCGTTTACTTCCTTTACAGCGGACTTGGAGGCAGTTTACTGTTCAGTTTTATATCTAACTTTTGGAATATATAAAAATGTATACCGTATGAACTGTTTTGTTAATTATTTGAAAAAATACGACACCACGATAATGTGATATAGTATATTGATAAGTGATAAGTAAATAATACCGAAACAACTCGTTGAGGCTGTGATTGTTTTGATCATTTGTTTTAAGTTATATTATGTACTGTAATAAAAATAGTATCTTATGAAAAATAACTATTATATGAATATACAGCATATTTGCTGGAATAAAAAAAAAAACGGTTAAGTGCGAGTCGAACTCGCGAAAAGAGGGTTCCGTACTATTCCGTTTTCCGTGAGTACTTTAAGACTTAAGATTTTGGTTTAGGCTTCCCTGTAAACTATGGGTGAAACCCAACATTCCATATTTTTTTCAAAATTTTAGGCTCAATAGTTTCGTAGATGGGGGAATGGTCAATGTTCATCTATTTTCTTAAATAACTTTAAAACTATTTATTTTAAAATTAAAAAAATATATAGTTGAGACCCTTACTACAAGCCCTTTTATTTGATATGTCACACAGTACAGTTTGCAAAACTTTTTTTTTAATTTCCTAATTTGCCCCCCAAAAATGACCCCCATGTTCAAAATTCATTTATTTACGTTACACATCTGTCGCATAACGTAATACGACCGTATTTGGGGCACAGAAATTCATATGTCTACCAAATTTCAACTCAATCGGTTCAGTAGTTTCAGAGCAAATTGGCTGTGACAGACGGCCAGACAGTCAGACACGTGAGTGAACCTATAAGGGTTCCGTTTTTTCCTTTTGGGGTACGGAACCTTAAAAACATAGGTATCGATTTTTTTATTGTACATAAATATACAATAATATGTTGAAAATAGATCTACCTTTCAATTTTTAAATTATGTATTATATGCTTATAAAATTCGATTTTTACTTGTAACGTTTATTAGCATTTTTAATTTGCAGAAAATATTGTTTGTAATGCTGGAAAAACGAAACCGCTACCAATTTAAATGGACGAATGTAGCATGTAAGAAAATTTTCGTACATTTTTATTTTCTGTATTTTATGAAAAAAAACGTGGAATTTGATTTTTGAAATTTTATATTGTCTAGTTTTAAATCATGATATACAGATATATATTTTGTTAGACATTAGACATGTAATTTTTTTAAATATATTTTTTTGTATAAATAAAAGGGTGTTTTTGTCAATCACATAACAATGTACGTTTGAATTTCATTAAAATTTGTATTGATTATTTTCATTTTATAACTGACAGCGCAAAATCAAAACACGCGTCATTTTCAAAATTTCAGTTGTAATATTTAAAAAATACTATTTAACTTTGAAAAGAATTAAAGTATAAATACCAAAACAAATATAAAATTGACAAGACGTAACTAATTTTTACACGCGTCTGAATCAAAATAAAATGCGAGACAACGTAGGGTAACAAACATGTATGGGGCGTAGCTCCAATTGTCATATCATTCCAACAACAAAGCTTTACGAAAAAGAATAAGAATACAGAGCCGTTTTAGCACCTCCGTGGACCTCAGAGAACTTTTATTTCCACATGATGCATAATTAACCGTTTTCAGAACTTAAATCAATGGATCTTGATGATTTTAATTTCATTTCGTATGAGAAAATATTTACAAGTAATCGCGTACTTTATTAATTAGTATTATAACTTAAACACGCCACAAAAAATTACATAAAAGTCATGCTTTCCTTGATGAAAAAGATTTTCCGATTTTCTTTCAATTATTTTTGTGAATTTCTCAGTATTTTTATATTTTGGAGTAAATCGGAGATGGAATTTCGAGCTATTAATTTTTTCTGTATTACCTACTTCGATTTTTGCCGTCTTTTTCCGAAAAAATGGGAATTTTTTTCCGTCTTTCTTCGGTCCACATTTTCTTCGCATTTCCTCAAAATAAAAAGGACCAATTTCTAAATCTGCCCCGGATTCAGAAATGGGTCCTTTTTATTCAGAAAATTTAAGAGACAATTTTTCACTCGAGTTCAGATTTATTTCTCTCTTTCTTTGTATCACTTTTTTAATATTAAATGAAAAAAATCGATAAGCTCAATGAGTACTGAGATAAGTCGGCCCTGTCAAAACACTACAGTGACATAACGTAACCGTGAACCTAAGACTCAAATGACGAACTCTAGTAATTCGTCCTCGCGAACGGTCACAGAGTTTCTGTTTCTTGAGTGACATTTCATTAAGCCTCGACACCGGCCTGTCGATCAGATCTCACGTGAACCGTAAACATAGTAACCGGGGACCAGAACAATACCAGTTGCCACTACTGAATCGTTCTACATACGAAAGTTTATGTATATACAGAGTCAGACTGTGATAAATTTGCAGATTATAGACGCTCGACAGCTGTGATCATCAACGCCTGAACAATTTTTAGATTGGATTATGTTATTATAAAAGTCAACAAGAAAAGTCATAAGGTTGTAATTAAATAAATGTTAAACGAAAAGACAAAACAGCAAGGAATAAATAAAATAACAAACAAGCAAAAGAGGCAGTAATGGATTAAGCATTTAGAAGTCTCTTCCCCTTCTAAAAATTTGAAGTATTTAATTTGTCAGCTAGCAAAACATTTAAAATCTAATATTCTTTTTGAAACCTCAAGCATGCGATTTCTTGAAGAAGATTCAATGCTTTTAGTGATTATTTTTGAAACTATTAAAAGCATGAATTTTGAATTTAAGAAAAACAAATATTCATTTTAATTTAAGCTCGTAAATCCTCGAAACAATTTACAACTGTCATCTATGCACATTTTTGACAAGTCGAAAATGAGGCGTTTCAACAGCACCAAGATTAACTGAACCACTATAAATGAATACGTGTATTTTTGTATGTATCTAACAATCAACCAAAGCTGCGGACTTCAGTTACTGACAAAGTGTTAAATTATCTCAGGGGATTACAAAGATTGAAATAAAGATTAGTTATTTGCAGACACCACACATCTCCCAACGTGATAGTGATAGATGTTAAAGCTATCATGCATGTTGACAGCACTGCCTTCTACTCAAATCATTATTATTATTAGCTGCAGTGACAAACTAGATAAAGGGGGGCATGCCCCCCATAACAGTAAATATTTCTTACAAGAATAAAAAATGGAAAAAGCAGAACACACTACCTAAACTGCAAAATCAACGCTGATGCACTCACCCTGGAAGAGCTCCCAATCATCCTTAGTCGATCACTTTAGTTGTAAAGTAATACTAATAATGCACCCGAATTTAACGTTCACTTCTCACTTCACGGGGCGCTAAGGGAGGCGCAGTTTTTCAATATAGTGCATATTTTTCTTTTCTCACTAAAATTAGTCTGTTTTTTAGTAAACTGATTTTGAAAAATATTTTCCGAAATAACGAAAAATATCCGAGGCATTTTTGTGCGGCAAGGTTTCATCTGAAATCGACTTATTTGAATTTCATTGATTTGTCAGAATATAATGTGTATTAAATAATGTGATGACCAGACTACCCCCACTCTTAAATCGGTTTGATCAAAGTCGTCAACATTCCTTGGAAAGAACGCAGGGCAAGTAAAATTGCGGATACAGTAACCTACCTCTAAGTGCAAAGTGTTGACTTATTTAGACTCCGTTTGCTAAATCTAGCATACATGCATGCATGCATGCTAGATTTAGCAAACGGACGCATACCGTAAATAAACAAATTCCGATTACTTTTTGGGGGGCAAATTAGAAAATAAAAAATATATTTTTTCAAGTGCGTTTTCGTATCAAATGAAAGGGTCGCTATGACAAATACAAATATTTTTTTTTATTTTATTTTAAAAGATATTAAAGAAAATATATAAAATCATGCATTACCCGCCCACTCTTTTCTCCGAAACTACTGAACCTAAAATTTTGAAAAAAAAATAGACCCTTAGTAATAGTTTACAGAAAAACCTGAACGAAAATCTTAAGTCTTAGAATTCTCACGGAAAACGACATGGTGATTGATACGGTACTCTCTCCGCGCGAGTTCGGTTCGCACTATGCTAGTCGCGTCAGATTATGCGTATAGAGATGAACCGTGACGTACAGGAAAATGGATTTTAACATCTGAAACCAGTACAGTGGAGGAGAAACATTTACTTATTGAGCAACGGCTTAAAGGAGGATATCGTAATGTAATATCAGAAGAATTATTTCACACAAGTATTTTTCGGTATGTTCGCATACATTTATTTATTAAAAAAAACAACGTAAATAATACAAAAGTGAAAAACTGTACAATTGAAAGACTGTTGGTAGTCGATTGTTGTATGGCAAGCTGCTTTATTATAACACAAGCAACGTTGAATCATACTATTAATATTTATACAACATCAAAAAACAACAGAAATTGTGAAAGAAATAGTATATAATATTCTGTATTCGCAAAATGATAATTACTGTAAGTTGTAAAAATGAATTTGGTACTTCTTTTATTTTATTAAAAATGTTGGTCCTCAAATTGGCACCATCGAAATTATTAACTCTAGAAAAATCTTTTCATTCTTGTGAACACATCTGGTAATACCATATTAATGGAAATGGAATAGCAATGTAAAATTGTAAAAACATATTAGATAAGTATTAATTATCAAACGTTTAGCAATAAAAATTAAAATAATGAAGTTAATATTATTACGTAATTATATATAAAATAAAACAGCTTTTAAAATTATTTGGTTTAACCACCTACCAATTCTAGAGTTAACAAATACATAAAAATGAAAATATTATAAAATGAGAAATTATTAGAAAAAATTCTATTTAATTAACTAAAATAGAAAAGAAAAATATGAACAATAATCCCAAATATATGCCTATACAAAATTATTAATTATTGAAAGAGCAATAAAAATATAACACATTCATATTCAAAATTACGTAAAATATTGGTCAACACAATAAAAAAAGAAAATCGTACTATCTGACTAGGTTATAATATATTCATAATTTCCATTAATCAAAAAAATATATATATATTTATATATCGATATACATATATATAAATTATATTTATGAGAATCATTTTCAGAGATCATTTTAAACAGGATTATTATGCCAATACAAGGCAATCACAGTGATGCTTTGATGCAAGTGCGTTTGTCACTATAGCAAAACACAACTTATAATAAAAAGCCTGCAGTGGCGGTTTGAACAAAACGCCAAACACATTCAGTTCAGCCTTAGAGGCTCCTTTCCTATTATCGGGGTAATTTGCTTTGTGATTTCTAAAATGATAGTAAAGGTTGTAAAATCTATTGCAAGCAGGTAAAAAATTATGAACTGGAATTTTTCGAATCAAGGTTTAAATTAACAACGAATCACTACCAAACTCGGTGAATAAATCAGTCAGAAGCGGACTGATCCACCGGACAAAAATCCGGCAGGCCCCTCTTATGTGCAACCGATTTTCTAGTTTGTTATAAATGCTTAACGCATGTTAGGCAGCTCCAATGGCTGAAAAATTGAACGCGCCGAGTTTAAAGGACCGAATAGAATTTCATGCTTATTACGTAAAAAAATACAGCACTTTTTACCATTCACCTAGTAGACCTTTATGTGCCAGTCCGGCCCTGTTACTAGTTCATTAACATATCATAAGTATTGAATATTTAGATATTGCTAAATTACTATTTTAAAGGTTTATTAACAGTTTTAAAATCCGGTCATATAAATCGCTTTTCAACAATAATGAAAATGTCATTATTACTAGGTTTTAGAGTATGTACAATATTATCTTTTCAGAAACTACCTTCCATATTTACGGAATTGTAAACCATTTCGTTCTAGCCTTATTTTATTCAGGTAAAACTCTTTCAACATTTCCAGACGTTTGTTAAAAATTGGCGCTGTGCTCAGAACCGACTTTTCGAACCCTCAAAACACGTTGGATTTGGTAACAGATTTGGCAGCGAAAATACAACGGACGAAATGTAAATTGTAGCAAAAATATAAATCCAATTACACTTAATATATTATTATTATATCAAAATACAATCGATTTGAAAACAACATTGCGACACATATTATTATTAATAGAAATGAAAGTCAACTATTTTTCTTGCAGTTTAAATTTCGTCAAGGGATAAACTAAAACCGAGCTGTCTATACTAATATTGTATTTATATATGTCTATAATATTATATGTAATTATTTAATCACTTTAACGTTATCTACAATATTATTAATAATAGCTTTAACTTTATTCTTACAAGTAATAGATAGCTAATTTCCGTTGCCGTGAATACATACATACAATGTTTACAAAAACGCAATTGTATGTTTTATAGAATTATTATAAATATGTACAAAATGAAATGATGATTATGGCGAAATACCCACTGCTAATTCCATAACAGCTAACAGCACCCGCCAATTAATAACTATAAGAGATCATTTGAAAACCTTTTTTCTGGGCAGATATTTCAAATACTGCCTCCTCTTAAATCGCTTTTTTTAATATTTGATCATCGAATTAATTAGGACTGGGACTAGCTATCGATTTTAATGGTATTAAAATTTTTAATCAGTAGTGTTGTTTTGAATCTCTAAAATGTCACCAAAAATATAACCGACGACCTATTAAATTTGTATTTAGATTAGGTAGTTTAGTAGCGCCTAGACTGAAAACGTAAACAAATTAATGACGGTTCTGATGAAATAAAATTAACAGATTCAGTTGCGGACAGACTAAGAATTAACAAATGAATAAAAATAAGCTATTAAAAACTCTCCACAATTAACTTAATAACGACGATCAAATATTTCTGTAGTACGTTATAAAATTGTTTAAATACTCCCCGAAAAAAATTGCATTTCCCTCAATTATCGCCTTAATACGCGTAAATAAAGAGATGTATTATCACAATATTACAACAGTCGATTTATTAAAAAAAAAATATTTATAAAATTTTAAAAAGAAATTAAAATTTTAGCAGCAATCCACACTTAATTGAAATGAGTTATAAAAATCACAGAAATAGGTCTTATTAAATGTTTACGTTTAACGAATTTAAGATAAAAAATATGTCGCCAAACGATCAAATAACAACCTATTTATAATTAGATACTTAATATAATATGAAAATATTTGCAAACATTACTTCAACACAAAAAAGTGTTTTAATTGCTTTTGAAAATACGAGTATTTACAAGTCAAGACATAATATTCCATTCTTACTGAACACTTCATTATTTGGCCTAAAATATTACAAAATGAAACAATATTTAGCATTGAATGAAACAATTAATATTAATTCTTTCATGGATGGAATATTTCCTAAAAAACATCAACAACCGTTTTTAAACGATCATGAATGCTCAAAAATAAGCTAAAATGTTTATTTAATTTCGTTTTTAATATTGATTATTGAATACTTTCCTCTACTATACAGTATGTGATGAAATCAATAACTAATTAACTATTTTCTCTAAGACAATCGCATATTTTCAAAGTAAACAGATAAAAATAATGTTTAAACACTTACTTTTACATTTGCCCATTTTGTTGTAACAATAATTAATCAAAAAACACAAAAAACTTTAAAAGGTAGAATTACATTAGCATGGGGCTTCAACATAGTTTGAAAACAAACTGAGAAATAACCTTTAACATTAACCAAAATTTTACTTTATTTGCATTTATAACTCCTTAATGACCTTCAAAATTGACCGATCTGCTTTTCATATAATGAAGCAGGTAATAAACTTATTCTGTCCTTTCCAAATTTACAGTTAATTTACCTGTTTTGTCCAAACATGTTATATTTATCACATACTGTATATAAAAATATATAATAATTCTCTATTTATTTATTAAAATCTTGTTTGAAAAAAATTATCTAATAATAAATTCCTGAGAGAATTACCAACTGAAACACATTTTTTTTGTATATTTCAGATATATTACGATGCTTTAAACGAAATTTTCTTACGGAAAATTTACACAATTCAAACGAAAATATCGTACGAAAATTTTGCAATTAAATATTTTTTAACAGAAAAACAAGTCATATGAACAAAGAGTTTGTTAATATGTGATTTAGTGAGGCAATTACAAATTCAACTGCGTGTGCTGTAAGCACATATTGGATTTTTTGTATATTTAACTACTCAAGTGATTTAATAAAAAAAAATCACATAACAATTTTTTCCAAATAACAAACTCTTTGTTAAACTATTTTCCTTTTTCATCTGATATCTGAAATAATCAAATTTTTATGTTACAACAATCTTTATGAGATTAACCTAATGAGATCAAATTGAATATTGGGTCTGTTCTCTTTGGAACACACTGTCAACAATTTTTATTTGTGCGAATAATAAAATACAAAATACGCTGCTCACATAAAAATACACCATAGTCACTATTTATCAAAAGTTAAAGATACCATATGCATAAAATATGTATGTTCAGATTGCATCTATATTTATATGTAATCTATATATCTACTTTATTATCTTAAAACTAAAATGTCTTAAAATATTCATATACAATAAAAATTGTTTATTTAATTATATCATGTAATAAAATGAGAAACACACCGAAAATCTTATAACAATTATGATTTTAATTTGTTATAGTCGCGCGGCAATCGGGTAATACCTACATAGAAAAGTGAGCGCAAGATGCGAGAAGTTTTTTTCTTTACAGTATCTTGCCGAGCAAATAAACTTTACAGATTTGGAATGAGACGAATAGATTTGTGAAGCGTTGGAATTTTTCGAGCGAGTTGTAAGTTAAAGTTTTAACCGGAACACTAATAAGCAACTATTTAACAAATAAAATCATATTTGTTGATTCGTTTTTGCATCTACTTTTTAACTAAGATAAGGTTGAATTATCAATGTACAAAATAACAACTTTCTATATACAAAAAGGAAAAGAAAAAATATAGAATATGTGTGTTATATAGTATATATACTATGATATAATATAAAAAAGATATTTAATTTTCAATAATCATAGATTTATAATTAATGTAATTAATCACTGGATTTCGCAATGGTATGGGCATGGTAATATAACCACATATCCATAGAAATCCGCAGCTTTGGGTAAAAATGATACGCAACTGAATAGTCATCATGATGAAAATAACTCGTGTAAGTTTTTGGGTCCTGTTGTCCGAATGCATTGGAGGTATTCATTCGACACTGAGATCTGACCGAACAGAGAAGCAGTTGGAAAGAAGATGATCGCCTGATTGCAGCCCATGTCCCATCTATCGGGATCTTGTCCAAAGTTGCCACCCAACGACCAATATAACGGCTGTCCACAAAGGCCCACTTAATGACGCTGGAGGAAAAAGCATTGATACCAGGCTCCTTTTCGGAGCGCCTTCGCTGCATTTCAGTCCTCCTGAATCAGCTTCATCAGTTCCAGAATCATTCTGCACAATAGAATTTATTGCGTAAATATAATATATTCCAACTGAATATTAAATACCGCCGAAATCAATTACAGGAGCCAATTATACGCAATTAATATTATTTTTTGGTTTACAAATCAAAATGTTTTTAGCGATATTATTTTATTTGGAAACATCAAAAATAATAATTTATACCCATAGCAAATTCAGTCTACATTAAAGTCAAATGATGTTCTGCTGGTTTCATGAAATTTTGGTCAGTGTTCAAAAATGTTTAAGTTATGAATGTGCTTAATGTCCCAGGATCTAGTATAATTGAGAATATAATAAGGGATCGAAATATTTTGTTATATTTACCTCATTAGAATGAAAATCTTCAGCAATTTGACGCAAATTTGTACCAATCCGCGTCCATTGTAACTTTGCAGTATTGTCTTGTTTAACATCGTCATTTTTTTCGCAACAACCACTTGTTCGCAGTTTGAAGCAAAAGCAGCAACTCTGTACGTGGAAGCAGTGACTGCAATCTGTAAAGAATGCTGTAGCACCACCTGTTACTGAAGATGCTGTTGCTGTAGTCGTAGTTAAATTTGAAAACAATCTTGCTCTGAGATTTTGTAGAGCAGACAGGTGGCAGTGTTGAGAATCGGCAGTGTCTGTTGATTGTAATGAAGCATTTGGTTGTTCTCGTTGGTGAGTCGAAGGAGGGCATCTTGGACTCCTGACTAAAATAGAATAAGAATCATATACTATAAATAACAAACTTGGAAAAATATACACACAGCCGATTCTTTCTAGGACACACCCATTCCTATCAATTATCTTTAACGACTATAAATAAAACTACAACTATAAGTAAAACTACAACGTATAAACTCCAAAATGGCAAAAAAACTTCTCGTTAAAGGTGATATCGCTTTAGTACCGCTTTCTTAGAGACAATCGACTGCATTCTCGCTTAATGTCTACCATCCGTCACATCACAATTTTTCCTTCAAAAAATGAAATTATTTTAATTCTCCAATCTTGAAGTTTATAAATGAATTCAAACTTAGTGAATTTTAGTAAAGCAGTTATGAGTAACATAGTAATAATTCACAACAAATAATTGGAGAGATTACAATACTGCTAAACATAATATACGAATTCCTTTAACACTAAAATAAATAAAAGCGGAGCGAACAAAAGTGTGAAAATATTTATTTATAAAAGTATCAGCATTATAATACAGCGTCAACCGAGTGAATGTACGTTGAACAAAGGATACATTGGCCACTGTATACAGTGTGTCCCCTATAATTCCAAATGAAAATACAGAGTTACGCATTTTAAATGTCGAACATGGTGATTTATTTGCATCATAAAATGTGTACAACTATTACAATTTTTTTAAGTTATTTTGTTTACTTATTTTTGATTATTTTTTCGTTAAAATTGAGTTGAACCCACATTTTTCTACTCTTTAAATACATTTACAAACTTAATTGAACTGATCATAAAAGTGATAAATTTAACCAAAATATTCTTACTTCGACTTGGATAAAAGCACAGGTATAAATAAATACCGCAAACTGATGATGTTAACGAAATTTCCCTTCGTTATTTATAAAATATTGGTACCTATGTTACTTTGGTATCTAATACTAATACGAACAAAAAGTAAAGCGTAGACCAATGTTTGTAAAGCAAACAATGATGTTTTTGATAGATAGGATACGTAAGTCCTTATGTTGCATTGCATGCATGCGTAGCATCCCTTTTATACATAACATATGCGGCTCATCTACAGGGGCACATTTTACAATAATGTGTTCAAACTCAATGCATAACTGATATGTAGACACGAAAAGGACATGTATTTACAACGATTACGAACAGTAAAGTGAAATAGAGAAAAAAAAAACCTGAGCACAAAAGTTCTTTCATCAGGTGTACAGTAATAATTTATCACCAATAATTCGAAGAGTCGTGATTTATTAATACTCTTTTGCATTCTACTCAAATTATTGGTGATAAAATTAAATATACATCAGATCAAAAAAGCCTATGAATTTTTCTGCGTAAAAAAATCACAATATAAAACTACTACGCCACGAGAACGCATCACTTTTAATAATCCGGATCTATTCAAGAAACAGTGAAAACAAATCTTTTTTCAGGTGCATAATTCCGGTAAAGACTTGTGTCACTACTTGACAATAAAAAAGTACTCTGTACCGACGAGTTGCTACTGATATGTGTACAAACGTACGCATACGAGTGATATTGTGCTGGCAGAAAATTCAGATTAGATTTTTAACATCACAGAAGCTTCTTAAATAAATATTGGAACGAGTGATTTTGATGTCGCTGTTTAACAATAGCGTAGATAATCTTACATTTTACTTTCAACATTGCTGTGCCTTTCATGTAAACGCATTATTAATTACATGCGTATATGCGTAATGCGTCAGGAGATCTTAATGTACGGTTCGGTAAATCACAATCCAATTTTCTACTTTATAAAAATATTTTCTATAATATAATTTACAAAGAAATACGTAGGGAATAGCATGTTTTTTTAAATACATACGAGTATATTATACAAATGCTTGTCTTTGATTTCAACCTAATAAAATGATTTTTATGATATTCTTTGTTTCTTTTATAGACGAAAAGACAAAGAATATTTTATGAAAATCAAACTCTGTTATCGCATATTTTCTTTCTCAAAATAATAATAATAATTATATTTTATACTGTATAGTAGAATCCTTTTAAGGACACGAGAACCGTGATTTATGGGAAACGAACGCTGACTTATCAGATGCCCCATTATCTAGGTTCCAGAATTATTCCTAATCCAACATACATATTCGAATTGTAAGTCGTGTCAGGTTGTACTCGAAAGGTTAGCAGGAAAATGTCAAAATAGTAGCAGTGTCCAGTGAGTCATCATTATCGTACGATTCGCTTAAGAGTATAATATGTTATACCTCCAAATCCTGCTCTTTTCATCTCTAATCCTTTCCTCTCACCTAAAAATGTTTACATCTTTTCTAAAAGCATCTTTAAAACGAAATGTTTCGGGTACCTAGACGTCAAATGAAGGACTAAGAATCACAATACAGTTCATACTGGCGATTTTTTTTTTGAAAAAAGTTTCGTCTGCATGTGAATGGTTATATTTTTTTGAAAACGTTGTAAGTTTATTCAGGAATTTTTATTTTTAATTTTTCGCCTAAAGGATCTATAGTATGATTCCTAAATTCCTAAAATTTTGAATTTATAGTATAAGCTCAAAAAACTCTGACATACCGGATACCAACTTAAGAGCAGGATTAGTGGTTAATAAATAATTGGCTATGGTTAAATTTTCATTAGAAAACTTTTCTTCAATTCTATTACCTTATTGTTTTCGAAAGACCTACCCACCCTGTTTACTATATATTATTATTTCAATCAAAAACTATTTCTGAATGTAGGGGAAAAGTTTACGTTCTAATCAATTTGATCAATTAGTGTCATCAACCTAAAAAATACCATATCTGCGTTGTCCAAAATAAAAAAAATTATGGAAAGATTAAAATATCATTTACTCGACGCAATAATCAAACTTTTAATATTTTTTTGTGCGTGACACAATCCAAAGTTACCTTATTTACAAAATATAAAAGTCTGTATACTTGGATAATTTCATTTCCCCTTCTAAATAGGTACTCATATCTGTCTATTTGGAACACGTGAATTGACACTTAGCGTTAAATTCGGAATCGCTACCCGAACTACAATCAAAACCCCGCAATTGAATGTAAGTTATTTTATAGTTTATGTGGCGTATTCTTAGCAATAGCTGGAAGTAAATTAAGGTAAAACTGGGAAAAACGAAAGAACGAAAAGGATAACGTATTGTTAAGTTCTCGGGCCTTAAATCATTTCCAAACGTCTGTGCAAGAAGCGCTTTTGATACATATAGCTAGGTAACTTCAGAGCCGAAAAGAAGACCGAGTTATTTATTTGAATTTCGTAAGTACTTACTATGATGTTTTACAGTATATTTTGTTTTATCTTTACCCAGAAAATAAAGTAGAAAGTTAGAGCTTGAATAGAAGGGTTACCGATTTTGGTTTTTACATTTATGCTTCAGGCGAATATATTTCGCGGTATTAGCTCTAGAGCCTCTACTATATTAATAATTAAAATGCAATGATTTGGGATATAAAATGCAATATGTAGTAAATGTCACGTCTTGACATGTCTTGATAAAATCAGAATCGGACGTTGTTTGTCCGAATTTTCTGTAAGCCCCACACACGGTTCGCCACTCTACTCGTAGGTTGAGACAAATGTAGTTTTTTTATGTTCATTTAAAAAATAATTTAATTGTATGTTATGCTTAAAAATTATGTCTATAAATTTCCAAACGGCGTTTGAGATAGTTACATTTTACATTGTTTGGCACTTTATTTAAATTTTACATTTTTTTTTCGAAACGTATGACGACTACCCCGGTTTTACCTTAAATTAAAACGTTTACTGTATATATTCCTGAATACTATTATTTATTATACCAAAACCATTGCGTGGGCTTGATTTTTTTGACAGATATTGATTTTACAATCATATCATAGAGAAGTACGTACCCTTTGTTATACAAACTAATTTGTTAGAAAACACCCTCATCCCCTTCGACTCACGGAAGTTGATGTTTACCGTATTTATTTAACGCGACATTGGGTTTTGGTGTTAATTTATTATATAACGTTTGTGAATAATTTGTATACAAATATTTATTTGTGATGTCCCCTGTGTTATGTATACTTAACAATAGTAACACGCAATTACTGGATTTTGTTTAGAGAAAATTTAATACCGGTTACTTTGAATGTTAAGTAGAAAAATGGAGTTAAAATACAGTTCTTGTACTATTTTCAATTATTAGGTTAGATTATAAGTAGAATCCGACCGAAGTTTCGGCCACATTCGGCTTCAGTCAAAATCAGATCGAAGGTTTTATCTACGTCGGATGTTGAGTTTTCTGAATAATCAAGTGAACATTATTTTATTTAAATTGCAACTCTGCAAACAAAGAATATTATAAACGAAAGAAAACAAGAAACTAAAGACTTATCAATTTCAACGCAATAATAAAAAATATTTTCGCTCGCTTTTTTTAAGCATTATATAACACCTTCGGCTTCGGTCTAAGATGAGGAAAACCCGAAATTCGGCTTCGACCAAAAAACTGGCCTCCAGGCAGACTTTAATTATCAAATTAAGGCGAAATTATTTTTAAAATTAAAACTGACAACGAATAATACAAAAGTTTCTAAAAATAATAGAAAACTAAACTTCGTTGCTTTTGACACTACGGCTTTTAATTTAAGTATAATACAAATGATATTTACAGCAAGACTTCTTTATTTTCAAAAATAACCGGATTAGTTATGTTTTAATTAATAAACTAAAAAATGACCACTACATATAGTCATTTTGGATTTTTAGACTATTTTTTTTTCTTTTGTTTAAATACTAAATCAAATTCTAGGTAACAGTAAATAAATTGAAAGTGAAATTTAACTAAAAAAAGGCATTTAAATATTCACTCCGTATAACATAAAAAGATTATACGTATATAATTTAATCGTTAAAACAATCGAAAAAAACAGGAAATTCACCAACCCCCTAATAAAAATGATAAGCCTGTTCATTCCATGAAAATTATTTTCTAGTTCGCGTGCAACTTAACAAAGCTCTATGCTATATTCGAATAGAATAAAATTCAGGTAGTTTTAATTTATATACAAATTCATGGTAGATAAGATCAAATTACGACGATTCAAAAACATATTACTATCATTCATATTAGAAGATAAATTATATTATTTTGACAAAAATACATTTATTTTACCATACTACAATAATGCATTCCATTTTGATAAGAACATATAAATCATACTATGTTCTTATCAAATAATATCCGCCGGATATATGAGATACAAAAAACACGAATTATGATTCCATTTTTCTACATTTACGCATTAAGATTTTAGCTGACTGTACTTATATTTACAAAACAGTGGCTAATACTAAGTAAATTAATTTAAAAAAAAAAACAATAAGCCCGACTACGACTAACACAATATGAAATATGGAAAATAAAAAAAGTTTTATTGAATTTTTGATACAAAATTATAAAATAAATAATATCTATTATTTTTTTGACACTACAATATTAATTTGAGACTGGAAATTATATTTTAGATTTTAAATAAAATTTATCATTAAAAAATGTATTCCGTCATATTTAAAATAATGAGTCGTACACGACGAAGGATTGATGGTTTGTTTTTCCCAATGTGTATTATTTCTGTTTTTACTGCTTTACAACAGTTAAATCTATTTAAAAGATAAGATAAAGTAGGAACCGTCGTATTTTTTTCTGATAATATACATATTATAATATGTTGTATATATCGTAGTACTGGCCAAATAAACTGAAAACAATAAAAATAAAAAACTGTATTACTGTACATGTCTTGTGCATGAGTATGCAAAATTATTCACTTTAACGGAAAAAATGGACAAATTTGCCAATTTTTGTTATTTTTCTGTCTCTCCAAGTAGTACAGAATATCCTGCATATTATTAAAGTGTCAGTTTATTTTTTACAGCGCTGTATTACGAGTTCGTCTCAAGATATAAACAAAAACCAGATGTTCTGTAGTTGGAATTTGGACACGTGTGGCATTTGTTTATTTTTTAAGCACGATTTCATATTTCAAGTTACTTTAATACTTTTCTACACATGTAAAAATATGATCTGCGATGTAAATTACTATAATAATAATTATTTAAATGTGACTAATATTAGTCACATCACCTATTCATCTTTAACAATACATAAACACAATAAGCATTTAGAAACGTGTATGTAATTTGTTTATTTTGATCAACGTTACCAAAATGGTGCCAAGTTGTTTAGAATGATGTGAAACGGCGAGAAATTTTGGCCCGTCATCCGACCGACGCCATACGGCAAATACACTAAAAATGCTTGCGACCATTTAGCTTCACAAATTTCATACTGGTCATTCGAAAAATTATTAAGGTACCCTGAAAATGCGATTCGATACGAAAATTCATTTTTTCTCGTTGCTGCGTAACGAAAAGCTTAGGACGGCGATAACCATAAATTCACCACTGTTGATGTGGAGAGTTTTGGGTTAAAAAATTCAGCAAACTATTTAATCAAAAATACATTTTTAATTATCAAATATATTATGAATCGCAAGTACAGCAAAGTTGTATACTCATGATAATATAGTTAACAGAAAACAACTGCACACGCAGCGACACTGCAGTGTTCAAAAAGACACAATCATTTCAAGTCTCGAGTCTGTTAAGAATCAACCGTCAAATTTCCTTTGTGCGGAATACACAAATTTGTGTGAGAAAATAGAGCCAAAATATTGTTGGAAATTGAAAAATTAGGGCTGCTAAGGGATTGCGACAGGATGAACTCTGGTACCCCATGATGATATAATAGTAAGTACTAGTTGGGACCGATATTTTAACGTCAATCCGTTTCTGTAGTCGGTATTATCAGAAAAGAATAAAAAAATGACCGGGTGTGACGTCAGTATTATGAATAAAAATAATAATTGTGACTCCTTAACTCAGACATAATTTGTCTGTGTATTCGATTCACACAGAATAGGACGGTCGGCTCTTCGTCTATTAGTACGGTCTTAAACCTTAATCACGCCGTTGTTCGTAAGAGCGATGTTCATAGAAATATTTCCACCTTATAAAAATAGTATCAGTACTGGAAGTTTGACTAATTATCGGCGTTCCGTGGTCAAGCTTTCGTGTATTGATTAAGTCGGTGAAAATAATACCAGAGTGATCAGAAGTGAAACTTGACTTTATCAAAATATAAATAAAAATTAAATTTATTTTAGACTGTTTTTACGTTTTCTCTACACTATTTGTTATTTTTTTAAACTGTATTTTCATAACTTTTTTTGGAAATATGTTCAGACTGTTTTAAAATTCTTGTAATGTATCTATAAAAAGGGCTTATGCAATCAATAAGCATACAAAAATACGCAAGCACCTTTTCCCGGATTTTTTTTCAATACCTCAGATCTATTTCAAATTCGGTATGCTGGCAGAAAAACTGCATAAAAATACACAAATTTTGTATATTCAAAAATACTCCCGAGTTTTGTCTTTTATCCCAGAGCTTCTATAAGGTATAAATGTCTTACTTACAGACGCTAATGACCCAAGTTGTCGATCGTCTATCAATAATTAATCTACAAGCTACGTGTGTCTTAGAGGTTAAAAGAGTTTTGAAGGACGAAATGGTTACATATCATGTTGATAATAACGAAAAGCAATACTTATTTTTATTTAAGATTGACAACTATACGACTCACGTGTTAGTTTATGCGCTCACGTACAAAATACCTTACACATTGGGTATATGTTAGGCTCAAAAAACGAAAACGCATTATGGTCATTTATAATCAACCACAACGCTAAATTCGCGTTCTGGCAATTGTAAAAAAACAGCCACAACGCGTTGCGACTAACCCAAAAAGACCACAACACGAAATCCGCGTCGTGGCTTACATAATATTTAGCTACTACGCGACATGGTCATTAAACAAGTCAACTCAATTTGCAATACGATTCACATACTCAGAAAGTATAAACGATACTTGTAGTTTGCGTACAGTAAAACCACGCTTAACACTGTTCCGCTTAACGCTGTTTTAGCATTACGTGGTTTCTAAAAAAAGTTTAGGCACTATAACGTAAATGTGATAAAAAATAAGAATAAATGTTACAAAATTAAACAAAAAAAAACTAACAAATTTTCTTGTTGTCTGTTCTGTTTCACTTATGTCTGTTATCTATGTATTAAGATGACCTCGTTTAGCGCTGTTTCGTATAGCGCGGGAACTTATTGGAACGTATCTCACACGTTAAGCGGGGTCTTACTGTACATATGAAATCCATGGTCTAAGACGCAACTAAAAATCTGAAAATAAAATAGCAAAAAACACATTTTAAAGACAAGTACATAATAATAATTTTAATGTACCTAATACCTATATTACCTACCTACGTAGGCACAAATCGGCCACAATGCACAGCCAATCTCGAAGACTACACAGAAGTAGCCACTATCAGTTACTTCGTCTGCATGATCATTGAACTCTATCTTTCTCTCTTGCACCCGAAACGAACATAATAATAACGACTTGTTTATTTATACCTTCGTTTATTTATAACTTTGCCTACTGCATTTTAAATATTGAAAAATAAGACACTGAACAGTTTATTAAGTGTCGAATGTAATTTAACAGTTCTTCGGTCTAAGTAAATTGATTAACTTTTCAAACCTATACCAACAACACAAAAAATGACGACATTCAAAATCAGCGTTACCAGACGTCCTGAAGTTTTTAGCTGAAATTTAATGTCCCGCGTCACACGATTTTTCACAAAAATTTAGATTCGAACACGTACCAAAATATAGACTATTTCCTCGTAAAGTAAATATCAAGGTAGTTTTGTTTAATAGTATTGTTTTCATATCTAAATGAATCCTTGTTATAAATTAAAATTTTCAAGTAGGTATGTCATTTCTAAATTGTACCGCTTTTTGCAGCTAAATACCGTTTTTTTTTATTTCACATGTAAAAGTTCCCGTTTTGATAAAATAATTATCTAGTTACGATGTTGAAAACGATCTTGTTTGAAAAATAATGTTTAGGAGATTCCAGAAAATGTTTTCAATTAATCATAAACTCAGAGAGAAATTCTGTTAATTAAAAAAAAAAACAATTAAATAAAACTATTACTTTAAGACGGAAGAAAGTTTTAAATTTTAAAAAGCACTAAACCAATTGAAATATTTGAATCACTTGGTTCTACAAATAATGTCCACATTTTATTTTAAAATTTAAAAATATTACTGACACAATACAATGTTATTTAAATGGCTGACCTCTAAGCACTAACTAAAGATAATGCATGGTTGATTTGACCAGACAGACCACCACAATCCTAGACAGACATGTTGGAACATGTTCAATCTTGCTGTAACATATTTCTACAATTGTGCCGCAAAAAACGGGTCTATTATATTATTTCTTTGTAAATAATAGTTTTTGTCACAAAAAATCTAGTTATGGAATTTTCAATATTGTATAATAAATATTCTAAAAAAATGTCATTTTTTGGTTGAATTAATACGGATGGTAAAATACCATCACATATAATCTAGATTTTAGTTTTTCTTTCGCTTAGTTCTTGTGATTTATTTTTAAAAACATTTTTAGTGCCAATCGTGTTTTCATCAAAATGTTATTTTTTACGGAATAATTACTACAAAATTTAACTTTTTCTCAACATATTCATATTTCTTGAACTAACCAAATATGTTTTGTTTTTGAAATTAAAGTATGGACTTTTCCATTTTTACATATATATTATTTTTATTCTCATTTACCTAAAATTCATTGCACATTAAACATTTTTTTTATAATTTTCGGATACTGAAAATGTTCAAAAAGGCAAAACGTCTGTTATTATCAAAAAAACTGATAGATTAAATTATTTTATTTCTTAATTTTTTACAACAAAGCAGAATAATTTCTTTTCCAAGATTATAACAGCTTATAATTAAAAAAAAATATTGATCACCCTGGTACCCACGTTTATCACGCACTTACAGTCATATATTTCTACAAATATTAAAATATTAGATTAATTTTACAGTAATGTCTACTTTAAAAAAACCTTGCCTTTTAATCACGTTACTTCCACCACATTTTGTTACACTGGATTGCAGTGCAAGTAAATAATAATAATAATGTTAAAAAATCTTCACCTGTTTACAGATTTATTACTAGAAAAATTAGATGAAATCTTAATTCAGTTTACTCTGACAATTACTTTATAAAAAAAACCCTAGCCTATTAGTCCCGTTACCACCACCATATTTTGTTACTCTTCAGGGCAGCGCAACTATGTATTATTTAGTAATGGATTGGGACAATCTACTTCTTTTTTTGAAAATTCGTTTACAAAAAAGAATAAACGTTATTCATTCATTAAAACAAAAATAATAATCTACCCACTTAGAGAAATCAATAGTTTGTTTAGAATAACAAAATTATGTGAATTAATGTAACAACGTTCATAACTATAATAAATTAAAAAAAAAATAATTGGAATTCACCTGAAAAGAAGTGTTACTTTTAAACCTCATATATCAAGAAAAAATATACACTTTATAGATAGGTATATATGAGATATCACTAGTTATGAAGGGATTTTTTTGTAAGTTGGCAACGCTGCGTTCGTATCTTTTACTCAGGTAATAAACAGGTGTGCAATTTAAAAGATCTACTAAAAAGGTTTTTTTATGGTTTATGTCCACCTTTTTTCAAAACGTTAAACTGCGCATTAGTTTTTATACGTTTTTACAAAATTAAATGTTCAAACAAAACATAAAGGCACGGACAAACGCTATGCATATTATACTGATTAATGTAGTCAAATCGCAAAATGTCTCCCAATTTAAAACATGATTAAAGTTTATTTGGGTTAGCTAATTCAATTTTCTATTTTAATGAGCTGATCGTCTGAAAAAGTAACGCCTAAAAATAACGCCTTCGCGAAATCAATGTAAATAATGATAATTTTCAGTAAATTATTAAAATAGATATCAAAAAGGTGAGTACAAAATAAAACGGGTCATTTATTAAAAGATTTTTATACATATATATATATATATATATATAATGTGGAAAAGAAAGACGATGTGAGGTTCAGCAAAAACAAGCACCTTTAGCATCCAACTAGCTATAGATGTCGAGTATCGACCGTGAACTTTGTTTGTCCGGTTATAAAATACACATAATATTATGTATGTGTGCATGCGTGCATTTAAGATGTGTTTGAAACTGAACTTCAATCCATGGGATGAGCAATGCATTAACATGAATATCTCAAAACCAGTGAATTTTGAAAGTTCCATTACCGCTCCAGTATATTTTTATGTTTTTATTTTACGTCTTATTTAGCTTGCCTTGTGAATATTTCATTTTCCTCAATATTCTGAGTTTTGAGTTTAATTCTTTGGCGGTGCAACGATTGCAGAAAATTAACAGAAAACCAGTATTTTCAAGACCGGTCATCCATTTACGCAACATTCGTCTGCGAGCGAGACTCCTCCACTCAAACAAACAAACCAACGTTTCAAAACGAAACGACATATGTCGCATACTAGTCAATCAGCCTAATACAATGAAAAACAAAGAATTTTTCATTTTACAATTTTGTAAAGAATGTTTTCAAGAGCTTTTGAATCGCTAAAAAATTTGAAAAAAAAATCTCAAAATTTAATTATTAACCAACATCCCATGTTTAACTCATACAAATATCAATAATTCTTCGGCTTCCGATATATTATGTGCATGATAGTCGAAGTTACTAGTGTGCTGTGGATATTGTTTGGTAGATGCTTGTTTATTTGGTTGCAAAGTCAAAGGCACACGACGTGGATGTTGAGTGAACTCGAGGCACGGGCCGGCGTTCGTGTCGATGCACTACTCTTTTCTCTTTCGAGCAAGTAAAACCCGCAATATCGCTTCGGGCGGAACAGCTACTGTCCACGCATTACAACAGACTGACGCGACTATTCGGAGAGAACTTACTTACTTACTACGTACTAAGCGCGGGATTATATACCAACATTATAATTTATAATATAAAACTGCATGTCTTCCGTCTCATTGATCAATTGATTCACTCATTTGCTCGTTTTGAGCTCATCTCGAAGATCTTCTGCACATAAATGACATGTACTTTCAAATTTATGATTATGTGAAATCTGATCCAAATTAATTCACGCATCTACTGGCGTCGGATCCATCGAAAAGATCGAAGTAAAGTTCATGAAATAGAAATTTTACGTTCCCTTAGGCACTGAAGAAACTTCTCCAAAAAGTGAAGAGATTTTTGATCGAAGTTTTTCTTGTGTGAAACAAGTTATTGATTCTTTTTTATTTTACGCGAGTTATTAAATTGTATTGTTCTATGTTTAATGGACGAGTTAACTGTTATTAGAGATTTAGGTTCCTGAATTCTTTTTTTTTTTTTTGCTTACAGAATACAAGCAAAAATAACCGGTTCCTACATAAGTTGTATACAATATATTATCGTATAACGTGCACGATTTGAACTCAACATTGTATTATAATAACTTAAAGGCAATCGTTCCAACCCGTCCAGCGAATAAGAAGACAACAACCGAGAAATGAGAATACTATCTATATAATATAGTCTACCGTACACTGAAGACGACGATCGAGATGATACCAGAGTTTTATTTATAGCTATAGTCCACCCTACACTTGTAAAATGGAACACGTTGAAGTAACAAACTAACCTACAGACAACGAGAATTTTTGAACCTTTGTTACAATCAAAACACAATATTGTCAGTTTTAGTTTTGACCATCTCTCGATGACTTGCAAGACAAGAACTAAGTTTTCTATGCGCGTAATTATTAATAAACTTAATTAATTAATAACATTAATTAACCTACCACCATTTCCCACGTAGCTTAAAGTGAGCTTTTAGCGGGTAATATTTGTTACAGCAGCGATTCATGTGACTAGGTAAATATGCAATATTTCATAAAATATTAAGTCTTCCAGAATCTTTTCAAACTGACATGGTTGTAATTTGACAAAAATCTAAAACTTCCCGATCGTTTGCAATTTTTTAAACTTTAAAAAAAAATAAACTCTGTAACATTTTTACAAAGTAATTATGTTTGTAGAACAAGACTAATTTCAATGAGTAGTCCTGCAGTTTTTATCTCTTCGAATTTAGAAGTTTTCTGAATTTTTTGCGTAGTAATACCCTGAGTTTCTAAATTAGTCATTTAAAAAAATAACGACAGGTCAATTTCCACTCTAAAAAGATTTCATTTATGTCAAAACTTATTATATCTAAATGAAAATATCGTTGATAAATTCTAAACGAACATAATACCTAACCATACATTTATTTCAAGTTTTATCTTAATTAAGAAAAGATAAAATAAATTCATTTTAACAAAGAATTCAAAGGAAAATAAATAAAAAGTCGTATAGAACTGTATGAAATATTACGTTGATCCAGAGTGCAAGTCCCGGCGGATATATTGCAAAAGAGTGAATGGATACTTTGATGTCGACGTGTCTGAGGAAGCGTCCTTTGTTTCAATATTTACAATGACTTTTCTGTTTTTTTCTTTTTTCTGATTCGATTGACGTACAGCAAAAAATATAAACGCAAAAATGTTAAATGCTGTAATTTCGTCCACATTAGCAATTGAGAAAAAAAAAAACAAATTGTAATATTTTCACTGATGAACTCTTTTTATACCGAATACCAAAAAAGTTTTAATCATCTCCTGATGATGCTACATGGTTAGCGAAACGTGCATCGAGAAAAAAGTGCCAGTGTTTTGTGAAAACTTTTTTAGTATTCTCAGTATCTTCATACTGCAAGTTCCATCTTTTTCACGAGGCTTGTCACTTTTTACAAAAAAAAAATACAAACATTATTTGTGTGTGTAATTAATTGATATAAGGCATATACTCATTAAATTTGATTTTGTAGAATCGTCTGGTACACCTTTTAGAACCACTCCCGATGTATGGTATTTATTATGTACGCATTTTCAAACTGTTTGATTAGATAATAACTTATGACAGTTACAATGAAGTTACATTACTTATTATATGATATTTTATTCATAAAAAATCATCTGATAATAACAGGTAATTGACAGTCTCAATGAAAATGATTATAGAAAAAATGATTATTTTTTCAAGTTCTGACTAGCAATATAATAGTAATCCTAAGTTTTAGAACGCATATGCCATATAGGTGTATATTATATAAAGTGGCCATACGACCCGTTTTAAAAGAAACAGTACCGTTTTTAAGCCATTGTTCCGTTATTTCCGAGAGATTATTTGGGACGCAAAAGTGTCCCGTTTGCAAAATAAAAACAATACTGCCCGACGCCAGTATTTTTATTTGTTGGTATATTGAAATGTAGGTCGCAAATCGCAATAATGTTTTCACGCAATATGTTCGCCATGACTCCTCTATTACAAGCTCCGAGTTTATAGCCCGAAAGCTAGCAAAAGTGCCAATTGGTTTTTCAATTTAATCGTAAAAATAAATTGAAAATACGAGTTGCTGCGAAGCTCAAAATAATCTTTAAATTTTTATATATGCAAATGAGTTGAAAATGACACTTTTTCTGTCATTTGTTGTTCATTTATGATTTATGCTTAACATTAATAAAGCAATACATTTTTAAATTGCGGCCTGTTTTTGAACCAAAAATAAATGGCTATTCAAAGAGAAAAAATGAAACCAAATAATCGAAACGTATATTTTGACAAAGTTTATAAATCTGAATTAACTATACTACTCCATGCAACGTCGAAACCAGAAATGAGAGTTTTTGTCAAATTCAAAAGATAAGGTAAATGGACTGTTGCGTTGCAATTATGTAAATTATTTTTTTAATTGTAATTTCTTAGGGTATACTTAGTGCAGACAAGTGGTGTTTTTTCCTTTCTATTTCATTTTTCTATTTTCTATCATCGTCAAATTTTTTTCAAATTTCTAAAATATATCACAAAACAAGAAATCGAGTTTTTAGAAAAATGAGTTTTATGTTGCAATATTTATTAATATATTACGTAGAAGTTCTTTAGAATCAATTATAATTTTAGTAAACATATTTTTCCGTTATGCTGATTCAAATATAGAGGTTACTATCCTATTTCAAGGTAAGTATCTATCATGACCGAATTTGGGATATTAATCATTCAAAGATACATACTATTGGTATTTCCGCACCAAAAACGTTGCACACTCTTTGATCCCAATTTTTTAATTTGACGAAATATTATTAATACACAGGAAAATGTGTGTCTTCACTGACTATTTTCAAACAAAATACATACATATATATTGAATTCACATAATTATGTTTACTAAATAATATAAAGAGTAAATACCTGATAAATACCGATTTAAACTGTGGTGAAAGTTTTAAATTATTTTCTTGGAATCGATTACTCATAAAAATGTTAAAAATTTACTGTACGGAAAAATATTACTTGAACATAAAATCAAACGCCATTCTATATTTCTGATGAAATCCACGAATAAAATTAACGAGTGCCCGACGTAGTAGGGCACATAATATATCCCAAAAGCGTTAATTTTTCCAAAAAAACTAATTTTTATCTATAATTGGCAATTAATTGATCAGTTTGATACCATAAAATTAAATAAAATATTGAAATCAAGTTCAGAAAATCAGGCATTTTGATCGCTTAGACAATAGCGTATTTCAATTCCGCTTTATGAGGTTCTATTTGAAGCAATATTTTCAGCATTAATGAATGATAAAGAATAAAATATGCATGCATAAAGGGGATTAAGAATGCTAGCGAATGGAAAGGGCTTAACCCTTTCATGCCCGCATGTATTTGACCAGTACCCTGGACGTGTCCGAGATGTATGTATGTAGTTTAACATATTATGTAATCATTAATTTGAATCATACATTAATTAATCTACCATTATACATATATTTCTGCATACGTTTATACGCATGACATTGGTCCCTTGACATCTTACTTAATGTTTAGATTTGCCGTTCAATTTAAACTTTTGTTTTGTAATTATTACAAGATTTTTAATAATACTGTACTGACGTTTCGATGAACACGTTTTCTGTATTTCTCTGGGTGTCTATTCACTTCATTGCAGTCAATGTAAATAATAAGGTACTTTGTCACGAGATTTTACACCGCATTTTTATTGTGTAGCACGAGAATAAACATGAATTTGGGAAACATGGAACGATTTGAAGCGCAATAATTTATTGTATAAATTTTTAAAGAAATAATGTGCTCACAAATAGTATGTGCTGTTATAATAGCAACATAATTTACATGTTTTAAACAGTACTTTTGAACCTTCGAAGTAATTTTACAATTGATGAGCTCAATTGAAATCAAATTTAAATGATTTAGTTGTCATTTCGTTTAAAATCCTTTAATAACATGCTAGTACCCTATTGTCTTCGCTTAGCATTTACTTAATCGAAAACTGGACTCTGGGGGATCCATGCTCCGCATTTAAGTCACTGCTAAGTGTTTGTACAAATTAATATAGTTATATGACTCAGAAGTATGGATTCTTGGTGATTCATAATACTATTTAAATAGTACAGGTAAATAAAGAATTGAAAATTTAATTTACAACAGCATATTACGTTCAAAAAATTAACAACCACTGTAGCGTTTTAAACTAGAAGTTGAAAAAATTCTCACGAATGAAAGAAAAAGGAAAAAACAAATAATTCAATTCAATTTAAACAAATCTCGGACTTCTTGAAGTTAGTTTTTTTTTTAAACAGACAGCAAACACCTGTCTCAGACTACATAATACGTTTCTAAGACTTGTTCACTGTTCTGTCACATTACAAATTCAACAAACGTATATATTTACAATTTATTTTTTACCGATATCCTTTCCTTCTTTTAAATGAAGATTCATGGTCAAATGCATTTTCTATTGAACTTTGATGTACACCCTGATATCTTTTTTCATAGTAAAACGTGACATTTTAAAGTATTTACAAAACAAATCTCTCGGAACGGACCATTACCGCGATCTTCGAGGTTTTACACCCTCTAGTGATCAAATTAAGTAAACAAAAAAAAAAAAAAAACTAACGAAATACGTGATTTCTGTATGTAGTTCTCACTACGGATTAATGGTGAACAGTTAGGTGCAATATTAATGATAACAATATTGATCAATAAAGAAATTCGATATTTTGTGTTCACCAAAATATTCTTGAAACAGAGAATTGCCAGCATTGCATAATGCTGTCTCTATGCCATTAAATTATTTGAAATAATGAAATTTGCAATCAGAGAGTAGTATTTTGGTCGTGGCTAACTGTTTTAATTAACAGAAGCCAATAAACTCTATAATAAAAAAAAAAAAAAAAAATCAGAGAGTACAAAACATATCCTAAGAACGTTTTAATAATCTTTTAATATATTATAATTTGCACTGATTTTTCACTCGGCACGTGGTAGAACATGATTACTTGTTATTTTTAATATATTGTTGAAAAATATGATCGGTAAACTACGCCAGACAAGCACGTACGTAGAATTTTGTTCAGGGGAGAAAGTTAGAGTTATGAGAGTTAATAAAGTAACAAGAACATCCGATTATAAATACAATTCAAGGCATTTTTAGGCGCCAAAGTTAAAAATGACAAACAAATGGGATTACTATAAAAAATTAAGCTTCATGAATTTTCACAGTTTATTTCATTATTCTAGATTCAAAGGAGGCTCAATTAAATTGAGTCCCTAATTCATATAACCAAACAACAAATGCACTCTTAGAATCAGAAGAAATGAAAGGTGTAAAACCTGACTGCCGTTCACGGTTCGCCTAAAACAAAACCTAATTAATAAAAGTAAATAACTTATGTATACAAAGTGATAATGAAATCAAATGCATTTTATTATATTGTGTAATGTTTCTGTATACATAACAAATGCAACACGTGACATTGTAATAGTAACATGTATGTTAGATATATCAGTATAATAATAAGTTAAACGATAATTTATTTTACACTATTGCGGCCTTGGTTAGCGAATGCATTTTACACACAGCATTAATTGCAACTGCGCTGGAAGGCACACAACAAATGCATGGACATATCGGGGCCGCATTTAAGGGACCTATGAAAATAGATTTTGCATTACTACAAAGTCAAAGTAATGTCTGCTGTTAAAATTGCATGCGCTTCTTAAATATTCTGACTAGAGAAGACCCCCTTTTTTAAGTCAGTTAAAAAGGTTTTCGTATATGCTTACGCAAACAGTGAGTTTAGTGAAAATCGGACACTAACTTAATAGATTCATCCTCGAGAAAATTACGAAAAATTTAGCTCACAGTAAGGTAATTACATTAATTTTCAGACTTCAAAGATACATATTATGCAATTGCATATATACTACCTAGAACTGATGGATTTCTGGGGAGACGAGCGACTTTTAGTCGGTGACAGTCGTTTACTTTCAGCCGATCGCTTTTGACGCAACACATTCTTCAGTTTGTCTGAAGGAGACTAGTTGATGTGTTATGCAATCAAGTGTACTATGCTGAGGGAATATTTGGCCGTGTGTAGCACCATACCTCGCTGTACGTCTCATGAGTCGAAAAATGACATGTTCCGTCTTTTTTGACGGTTGTGAACCTGTATTTACTGCCATATATTGACCATTTGTTGTAGGTTTCAACTTTCAATTTTGGTGCGTTTTAAAAAAACCCGTTAGAAAATACTAGTCTGACTTGTAACTAAATCATACTTAATGCGGATCTTAATACTAATAGCCTAATTATGATTGTTCTTCTCGTTCTTTGTTCTTGTTTCAGTCATCATTTGCTATCAAAATAATTGTTTTTCTAAGCAACAGTCTTTCTTGTAAAAAGCAGCCATAGCAGTTTCTGATCACAAAAGTACGATAAAAACCACAAATGATTTTTTGCAGAATTTGCTATTATGGTTTAATTATCAAACTAGTGTGATCATATAAGACTGCACAAACAAATAATGTGCTTATAGCTTACTGATGATTATGAGTTAATATTAAAAAATGAAATAATTATGACGAATTAAATGCAACAAGCAAATACAAAATACACATATCTAAAACAATTCACTTTGCTTTATTGGAATAACAATAGAATTTAGGATATTAAAACATGTGTTTTCATTTTTTAACATATTTATTACAATAAATTAATTTTTCAAACATCGCGGATCGATTGCATCATCAATAATCTAAATATGAACATCGTAAGAGGATAATATACAATAACGCAGTAATATAATACAAACACATGTTTTGATGATAAGAGATTATCAGTTAAACAAGTACAATAATTTGATAACAAGTAAAAAGATATCTGCGCATTTAATGTTTACATAAAGGCGCGTGTATACGAATGATTAAAAAGACGCATGGCGTCCATGTGTTGATCTCAAAACCCAAGTACTAAGTAGAATTAAAATATTTATTATATATTTTGCATTTATTAAATTCGTTAGAGCAATCATTGCAATCATGACATGAATATTATTATTTATAAATCAAGTAAGTAGCAATTAAAAATAATAATGTGACAGACATGTCACGAGAACGCGGGAAAGTCAAAACACTTAAAAAATACTCACATCTAGTTTGTCGAGCTGAAAGATCCGTAGATCTTCTCTGTATCAAAATTTCTTGCAACATACCATACAATTCGATCAATAACAAATCTATATGTTGATAATTCACATTATCGGATGATTGTTCGTTATCACTTGGTAAATTAAACGGTATTGCCATTTTTGCATTTATTTTCTCACTTGTTAATTAAATAATATTCAACGCAATTAAATAGTAACGTTCATATCACACATTCACTATATATATTTTGCCTTCCAATGCTCTGATAAAAACCGGACAGTCAAGAACACGGGAAGCACAACCTTACCGCACGAAGTACCACAACCATATGCGCTCAACGTCGTTCGATGCATTCGAGTTTTCACTACTACTACTATTCGGCAACCGGAGCTACACGCTTGGCTTTGTTCTCAAAGTTACATCTACAAACCAACACATCTATATAGATACACTGATATAATATATAATACTGTATTTATATAACTCTACACAATACATGTGTATACCTACATATATACACCCCTTCTCTCCGCGTATGCTTTCACCCCTCGCGTCCCGTGACAAAGCGACCATCAGGCGACCGGTTGCCGGCACCACGCTTTTGGAACAGGGCAGGAATAATAAATAACCAGGATAGAAACCGCGTTTTGAACCTGTTGAAACATGTTTTACGTGTACCTGAATTGAATGAAGAAGGGTGCTATGGTAAGACATTGTCTGAGTAATCACGGCTAAACACCTGTTATTAACTCAGCAAAAAACATTTTACCAATGCTATTTACCTAAAGCTTTTGTCTGAATTACAGAATTGCATTGAAGACATATGCACACACATTTTTTATTAACTACGGTCGACTTCTATTTAAGAACGACTATAGTGACTAAAACGACTTTTTCTTAATGAAAGATCGTTCTTATACACAAAGACGTTAATTTACAAATTAAGCGAAATTTTAGTAGCCCATACTTCGGTTTACGGCCTAGATATGTTCCGGAAAAATTGACCGTAAAGCGAAAATCCGTATAACGAATATTGATCCACCGTTGTTTGCTTCGCCTTGATTTCTGCATTTTTTTGCAGTATTTTGTAACAGGTAATGGCTGAGTTTACACCTCAAGATACTTTTTTTGGCCGTGATTACGAAACATTGTGTATTGTAAATCGAAAAAGTACTATATTTAAAAAAGACCGTTATAGCTAAATGCCGTATGAAGAGCGGCCGTATAGCGAGATATTGATCAACACACATATGTCAGGGAAATCATTTGCAGAATATAATATGGTGCGAACTACATTATTTTCTACACTCGTTAACCATACAGAGAGAGAGGAGAGAGTGAAAAGTTTAAGTTTGTCACTCAAAGTGGCTGATTTAGTTGAGCTTTTTGTTTTCCAGTTCAGAACGGGCACTTCCGTGTTTAGTTCTCCCGATTCAATTAGACGATAAGTACGGTCCTGTATAACACAGAGCCGTGCATATTATGTACATAATACTATACTATACGTAGTTCGTGACCCCTATGCACTGCAACTCTAGCTGTCATAGCGAGCAGAAAATGATGCTTAGTGCTTGAGCCACGTGATACAAGCCGGCAAATAGACATCCAAAAGAGATAGCTTAAACGCCTTAAACCAATAGGTGACACATCTTATCCACTTAAGGCGTTCCCCAAAAACAAATATTGATACTTATAGATATCAGTAATTAGTGAATCACTGTATGCATAAATATGTATTATTATTTCGTACTAATATGATCCTGTTTAATTTTTTTCTAGTTTCAACGTTTAGGTATAATATTATGAACCGTGATTTTTGGGGATAAAACAAGAAATCGCATTTCTTCCTGAATTTTTTTTATGAGAGCACAAAAATATCTATCTATACGATTAAATATAATTTGAACAGAGAATAGCTGTTAGTTTTTTTTTTTTTGGTATAAAAACTAAGAGCTGGGCAATCCCGAGATGTAGGACAACATTTCTTCGAAGCAGCACCAGATTTACTAGAAATCGAAGTCGATTTCCAAGAAACCAATGTTGATTTAATGTCAAAAGCATTTGTTGTCGACTCGAGACCTGTTTTTAAGAGTGCTTCGCACTTATTATAGAGTCGTCAACCCTCGTATTTGTCCCTTGTTTAAAAGCAGGTAGAGAGCGAAGGACTCTTAGGTACAGATGTATATATTAGACCCCTATCTGTGCTTGCCTTATGCAAGCTGAAATGATTTAATACCGCGAAAGGATCCAAAATAACGTTCACATCTTGCGTATAGTACAGGAGACCGAATAAAGTAAAAAAAAAATCATAATTGTCTGAACATTAAAATGGTATTAAAATTCGCTAATTACAGAATTTTATGGAACCAACTCTGCATAATGAAGGGATGGTTAACTAGATGACCATACTAAGCCACAATACTGAAGACAATACAGGAAATATTTATATTAACATATGTGGACGATAACAAACTTTTCTTATGCAAGTTTCTATGCCATGAGAGCGGTTAGCTGCATCATCCTGTTATAGTCACCTCTGTGGTATAATGGAGGTGTTTATATGTTAAGGCTCTAATACTGCAGAATGGACTTTTTATCAATAGAACCCAAAAAGTCAGTATCTCAGAGGATTTTTAATCTGAGCGAAATGTAAATATGGAATAATATCCTAAGGGTTCGACTTAGAATCTCTTGGAATAAGAGTAGGGAATGAATCTGACACAGCTTTAAAAGATTGTTAAAACATTTTAACAACTCATTTAGTGAAAAATGCCTGTATGTTACAATGTATACATAATGCACACTAAGGTTTTGGATAAAGAAAAAGGCATTTAGTAGTTACCTAATCTAATGCATCCCCATATATAACATTTATCTCCAAATGCAACTGTCGATTTTTAAAAACTAAACTTGCATTTCTTTCGTTTAGAAAATGACATTTAGTCATGACAAATGGAAAGAACACCGGTTTGTTTAGCAAAATGTGACATTTACACAACACTTGCTGTTGTCCTATACACATTGGACAAGTCAGACAAGTGATGTATTGACTACGAACGAGTAGTATCTAAATGATGGTCTTCAGTTAATTGTTATCATGAGATACTGGACACTGATATCCCTAACCCCTTCTTTATCGTAAGTACAAATGCATTAGACTACACAGATCTATACAAACACTTCTTTTGAATACGATAGAAATTAATGTTAGTTTTAACAATACTGAAAAGTGGGGGGTGTGAAAAGGAATTTTGAACATATTAAATATAATATTTCTAAATAATAAGTACTCAGATGAAAAAAGATTAGTAAAAAAATCTTTTAAAGACAACCTTTTATTGAATTGTACTAAAATAGAAAAAATAGTTTGTGATAATTTAAAAATTATTAATTTTTTTGGTACAATTCAATAAAAGCTTATCTTTAAAAAGCCTTTTTTACTAATATTTTATTTTGTTCTTTTTTAAAATGTTAACTATTAAAACATCAATGTATTCAAATTATTTGATTATTAAATTCTAATATTCTACTTGCCAAACTCTCCCATTTGATATTAAGGGGATTGTAAAGAAGTCGTACCCTTTCATTTGATACCCATGTAAAGGGGAATTAAAAGAAGAAGGTAATCTGCCATTTTGTGGTGGCGGCCATATTGGATCTACCATAATATTCAACATACTATATTGTATTGTCTTCAGAACCAAAGGTGCGTGTAAAATTTCAGCATGATCAGATATCGGAAAGTGGTCAAAAAAATCGATCGTAAGACAGAGGTAGAAAAATAAGTTAAATAAAAGCGTGTAATAATAAAAAAAAAAGCTTTTCTGCCGATTTATGATGTAATTAACATAACTGATTAGAAATTTTACAATTTTTTATGAGTATAGTTTTTGTACTCCTGAGGATGGACTTATTGTCCGAAACGATCGTCGAGAAATAAAGAATATTTGTAGAATTTTCAAGTGTTTTTAATTACTTGTTATATTTAATCATGTTCTACCAAGTGCCGAGTGAAAAATCAGTGCAAATTATTTTTATGAAATAATATGGTTACAAATATCCATGAAGTATATATTGAAAGCCCAATTTTATTTTATGTTTCTTCAAGAAATCTTGAATAAATGTTAAATACTGCTGTATGAAACAAGTCTTCAAATATAGAAAAACTATTAAGGCACCGTAAAATAAGAGGATATACAAACACTATTCTACTTTCATTTAAGGGTTTATCGTGATTAATGAGCAATGGCTGAAGAACGTTAGGTACATTGCGATGTCTGAAATCAAACGTAAAAAATAAACTGTTTCGTGATTTGGCACCTGCAAACTTCAACGGAGATAAATTATTTATGTATTTTTTACCATTATAAAACTCACAGCTATTGTTAGTTAATGCCCTTTTTTACGGTACTTTGAATATAAATTGCCCAATCTTAAAAAAAGACACTTTTGCACCTGTAAATATTATTCTAATCCGGTGTACCGGACATAATATAACTACAGGATGAAAAATAATTATAAAAAAAATCTAAGAGTTCACGAAACATTGACTTTTTACGATGAATGAAATGAATAGGATTTCAGCAATTACTATTTTAGAATTAATCTGAGTTATCGAGCGTCTATATCTATTTATTTAGGTTTAAGACTCATAAGTTAGATGAGGGTGTTTGCAGAAAGACTCGCTATTCTACAACTCTAAATATTATTGCAATATTATAACAATTTTTTTTCGAAATACGTTAACGTAATACTATAACAACATGATATTGTATAATTGGCCCTATCTCGTAAATGAGGTTTGTTAACTATATACACCCTAGCAGTTGCAATACCTTTGGCATTTTAACAACGTTCTCACCCCTCAGAAGGCATCATTTCATTTCTTCCTTTTTCCACTGCAGTTGATATTAAATATAAAAGTAATAAAATATAAAACTGTGTGCAATACAGACCTATACGACAGTTATGATTTCGTCTTCTTTTAAATGCTTCCAGGCTAATATCTTTATCTTTCTAGGTGGGATAGCAGTGGCGTTTCAGCATATATACTGCTTGCTCCTGGCTGCTAATCTATCACGATCAAATTCTAAAATTTGTCTTTAATCCATGCTACATGGCATTATTGATTAATGCGTTTTTTTTTGCAAAGTGCGATTTGAAATATATTGGTTTTCCACAAAATAGGGAATATTATTGAAAACTTTCCAGTCAATTTGGCAAAGAATATATACATTACAAGTGATAAAAAATTATAGCAACAAATTTTGGGAGGTATTTCCTTAATTGATTTTAAGAAAAAAAGTTTCTACGAACGAGGATCCGAAAACGCTTTGTTGGTGTTGACAAAGCGTTTTTTTTTTCTTTAGACAGTAACTGTAATTTGCAGGCAATTTGTATTAAATGAATTAATTATCTACAAATTGCATCAAGGCCAATCACTCGCTTTATAACGGTACGCCACTGGTAATATATGTATACTTTTACTGTATACACATGTAATAAACTGTTATTACTACAATTCGTTTACATTATGATTATTCCAAACGAATTCTTTGTTTCCGTTTTTTATTATTTTTTATACGAACAAGTATTACACAAAAGAAGAAGCTATTTTGACTATCTTTGATGTCGCGTTTGGTTTATTGAATTCCGTTTATAATTTTAAAATAAACCTTCCAATAATAATTTTTCATTTTACACACACAAAGGCACATAATATACATACCCAACGCATAAACAATCAGGATGTCATATGCAGTTGATAGATTTTTACGACAAGCATTGAGCGAATAATTTTATAGAGCAATTGTCAAAAGACATATAATATAAACATAACCATTTCGCATGTAAACGGAAAATGTCCGTATTTCCTGTGAAAAACACAAAGGTTTGATCGCATTTAAACTAAAGCAGCCGTCCCCAAACTTCAAAATCCTCAGTCTCTTTAAATTTGATGCAGGAAATTTCAATGAGTACAAAGCGAGACAGTCACTCCAAAAAGTGAGTGATTGTATTATAAAAGTAGAAAATACAAAATGTGCCTAGACTCGACAAGAAATTTTGTTTCACCAATGTATTTTTATTTGTTGTCTGTTCCATATCTTACAGCTTTCAGAAATTCGTTTCTATATGTCGTAGGATAATTAAAAAAACGGATTTTCGCGAAAATCCTAGGATGTTTGCAAAAAACCGGATTCCAATTACCAGGTTTTTTGCAATCTTCCTAGGGTTTTCACAAAGATCCGATTTTTTCAATTATCCTACGATATATACAGACCGCAAGCTTTTTATTGGTTTAATTGAGACACTTAATATAGTGTCTAAACAACTGCTTTAATAGTATGTACGTTCAGTCTTTGAGAATAGAAAACAGTTTGAGAGAAGCTGCAATAAGGGTTGAGAGATGAGATTGGTTGAACGGTAGGGCGGTTACGGTAGGTACCTATGTACATATAAGAAGCTTTCCCGTAATCAAATTTTGACGAGCAATTAAAACAAAACGTAATGATGGTCATCAAATAAAACTGCAGATTTCAGTTTATGTCATATTGTTTGGCTGTAGGTATGTACCTATTACAGTTAAGTCAATAGAAGTTAAGCAATTATTTCAGGGATGGTGCTTTGCAATGCCGATGTATTGCAATATATTTGCTTCTATTTTAATTTGCAACAAATTGCTTATATATGTATTATTTATGTTATTATCTGTTATACAGATAACTGCACCGACCATACTAAATGGCTGATTTGAGGCCAAACTTAAAGTATCCTCTATTCTATAAATTCCCTATCTGACACTTAGTCTACATTATTTAAGCGTGTCGGCTTTTACGTCTGGCGGTGATCAAATCTGAGCTTGTAGGCCGTGATTCATTGTTATTTCTACCTGATGTTCGTCTACAACTGCGGTAGACATTGTCACAGGCAATATCAATGGACCATGGCCTACAAGTCCGGAAACCAAAAATATTTGGTCTACATTGGTTTACTGAAGAACATTTAAATTTATAAAAGTCGATAAAAAATAATTGCACACGGTTATTATGAGTATAATGAATGTAAGTTATTAATAATTTTAAATGCTGACTATTTTATGTCACTCACTAAATAATAATTGTAAGATTAAAAATTTATAAATCGATGCTTGATCCATTTCGCCACTTTCTGATCCACCCTGTACTTCAGCATTAACGTTGATCTATTTACACACTAAAGCTGATATCCCTTCTGTTCCAAGACAACCCACGTTTAATATTATCGTGAATTTTATTTGCATAACAATAATTTTTTATTTAAATATGTAATACCTAAAATTTTTATTACAGGGTGCTATAAGAAACACCCTATTTAATTTCTTTATATAAAGAGAGATAAGTAAACATAAAAATTATGCTTTGTTTTATTTTTACTGTAAAAATAGCTGTATTTTTTAAAGAAATTCTGAATTAAAATTAAGACACAAATATTTTTTTCAAATGTTTTAAATCTGCTACATTTAAATGAAACGTATTTTTATGAGTCAGTTCATTCGTTCGTCCGTTCGTCTTGTATAAACATTTACCAATTAAAAACAAAAACAGAAATCATGAGATTTTTGAAAAATTTTCTTTTTTGGATCTACTTCTATAGAAGTAAAAGTATAGGTACTTAATTTTTTTCACTTACCCATTAAGAGGGATGTCCTCAGATAGATTTCGTAAAATGCAACAAAACAGGTTATTTTAACCCTTCAGTCACAAAATATTTGGCTTTCAAAATCATTATCAAAGCACCCCCCTCTAACTTCTGAATTAATAATGTAAAAATCTGAAAAAAATCCTGAATGTAACCTTCAGCTAATACTTTCATTGAAAATTATAAAAGAGTTTAAGAAAACGATCCGGAAATAGAACTTTTTTAGCACAAGCAAATATTTATGTTAAAAATGTATCAAAATGTTCTGAAAGTGTACCATTTTGTTCTATATAGTTACGGTTTTGACAAATACCAACAAGAGCCGAGTTTGTTACCTTTGTGACACTGCGGAACCCTATTATGTGCGTGGTCAGCACGCGCTTGGCCGTGTTTTTTTTCAGGAATACAATGTTGCTAAACAAACAAAAGTATATATTTTTGAAGTGGTATAATCAGATCAATTCACGGCTTGTTATGAAACAAAACAACCAAACAGATGTTGGAATAATATTGCTAAATCATTTTCATTACATTATAGAGAAACGCATAAAATCCTAGTGAAAATAATATTGTATCACAAAATCTGTATTCTGAACAGAATGAAAATATGTGTCATGTTATTATTCTTTGTCAGCTTTCAATTAAATATTTTACGATACAAAATATACAGTGCAACATAAAACATAAAATAATATTTTTTAAGAGTTCCAACTGTATTATTCTTTGTACCAAACAAAAAAAGGAGACGAGTAAAATACATAATATAAATGTTGCAAGTATAAAACGGTTTAGTTTTTATTCTTTTTTTCGTGGTAGTTAAATGGCAGTTATTTCTTAAATGTCTTTTTCACAGTGTTAGCTAGCTCAATTATATCAGTTAAGATAATAATATTTTTATAGAGAGCCATATAGTTAGACTACGGAAATAAAATTTGTATTTACTTATATGAAAATATAACACATAAAGGTATAGTAAAACACATGATCCTATTGAGATTCAGAAATGTATTGTTACAAATTTTATATTCTATGGGTAATACATACGAAATACAAATATATTATAGTACAAGGACTCGAAAACTGATAACCGATCATGAAATTATTGTTTTAGTAACATTTGAGCTGCTTTTTCACTAGCAAAATGCGACTTTGATGTTACCACGGTGATTAATAAATAAAGTCTATTTGTTAGCAATGAGGCGACAAACGATGAGTTTGACGTGGAAAATTTTCCTTGAAATTATTTGTAAATATCTCAAAAATTTGATGTTGTACCGCAATGGCGTCGTAATCGCATATGACTGGTAGAAGGTGTTAATCATATATTTAATACAATTTTTGCCCATTATTCATTTTTTAATTCAGTTCACTTGAGCGTCAAAGGAGAACAAAAAAATTTTATTACAAAATAAAAAATTAATGAAAAACATACGTTTTGTACTGAAAATTTCTTTCAAAAACAGTTTAATCTACATGAACCAAATAAATTTAGTCTACTAAAGTTTATGTGAAATAATTTCTTCGTTTTCAGTTTATATTAATTAGATTAAAATATACATTATTATTAGAAACTTACGTTACGCTTATAATTTGTCATAGTTGATTTAAAATACATTTACTACATATAAATATAACGGATACAGAAATTATTGCTATTGCACTGGTTCAGTTTCCAGACAAAGAAACGCAATGGCACTCAACTCGCGGAAAGCTCTATAATAAAACTTACTTGTGCTTACACTCTGCAAGAAAGCATTAAATAAATAATTCATTAATGTTTCGAGTTTAACATATATCTAATAAGTTCACAGTACAAGTTTTACCATAGACTACGGATTTATACTATTCGGAATATTTTAAATCAGTTTTCTGTTTAAAATAAAACGGACAACTTTTTAAAAATATGCGAAGTCAAATTAGTCGTTGAAGACCTACGGGAGACGTGTGGTCTTTATATACAGAAGTAACATAGCGAATTTTAAAATAATATTCTTGCTATGAAATTCCGAATCTCAAAGCTCTTACTTGTTTTGTCTTCGAGGTATAGTTAGTATTAGGTACCGAATTTTTATTGTTAAAGTTTAACACAACATTACAACGCTATTCTCGACGATATAACTGATGACAAACAGGAGGTTATTTTTTTAACTAAAAAACGATATGTTGCTGGGCTTAATTGACGACACGAAAATTGAACTACTTCTAGTACAATTAGAATACCTACTTGGGCAGTATTTTCGTTATTGAAACAATTAATAACTTAGTATTATACACTTTGAATTCAAAGCGTTATTCCGGGGACACCCTAAATAAGTATCTATGTAGGTATTGATATATTCAATATATTATGTTGCATTAAACTTATTGAAAGGGGCTAAAAGATGTGGAATATAACACTAACATGCTGGTTGGACAATGCCCAATGTCCGCGGACGTTATAAACTGAAATGAACATTTAATAAATTTCACATTTTTTTTCTTAGCCAATTTATTCAGCATATATGCTGGTAGAGTATACTGTTATCACTGCAAAATTAAGTAACAAGTTTTTAAATCTTTTACAATCGTTATAATTTCTAAATTACATTGATACAACGTTGATTTTTTGTTTTTGTTTGTTTATTTGTAAATTATCGTACTTATAAAAATACGATTGTTAATATCATAACCTTTCCTTTTTTTCTTATCGTCAAAAAGAGACACTAATTTCAATAGGCAAAAGAAAATTTCTATAAGTATCTCTTTTAATTTAAAAACTGTGTTAACATTAAAATATTGTTTTTACATGTTGAGAAACTCTCACTATTTCAAAACCAAAAAAGAAATACATACATGTTTTCTTTTGCAACGACAAAGTTTCTTAACATCGGTATCCATTAGCGTACGCAAAAGGGGGAGGGGGACTGCCCACCTATGCGAGATTTGTCATAATAAAATAAAATGTGAAAATTCATTAATTTAATTCTTTTTATTTCCAGATCTTAAACTTTGACGCAGAACAATTAAAACGTTTGAGCTTTCATTTATACCGTATGTCCATGTTTACTCTCATAACTCCTGCCCCTCCTACTTCGTTCAATCAAAATTCTGCGTACGCCCTTGTATATTTCTAAGTTCTAGCTTCTAATATCAGTATGCCTACGGTCGACGAATTTGCTAAAACAGTATATCAATAGGGCCTACGAAAATTCTAAAACAGCCTTGGAAACTTGACAATTTGGTAACTGTTTAGTCCTGATATTATGTAATGCATTTACGATTCCTATATTTTGCCTAACATATTTACGTGTAAAACATAAAATATGATAAAAGTATGCAGGTTCCATACAAACCAACCACATCACTGAACATAAATTACTAAATTTGACATTTAAAGTGCAGTTTCGATGTATAAATTATAATAGGTTCGACATACTACATTATGTACCTATTTTATGGATAAATACATTGTTAATTTTTCGTTTGAGAGTGACGCACTTATTCCGCATTGTGTTCAGTTGAAAGCAGTCACTCGTACGTACTAGTAAACGCACACAAAATACTTATTTTTTATAGTCTCTGTCAACTAAAATCCAATGTTTAATCTTCATTTCAAATTCATACATTTTTATGTGTTTCAATTTTATTACTAGTATTTCACATCTTATATTCCATTCTAGTTTAACAAGCTGGATAATAACTCTTTTGTAAAGCTCATTGGCAAATATTGCTTTATATACATAGCTTTCAGTTATACAGTATATCAGGTGGCTAAAAAAAACTTGCTCAATTTAGAATCAACTAGTTTGTGTCCGCGATTTCATTCACATGGATAATTTTTTGCTTCCATAAATAAACGAAATACATGTCGTCAAACATGTCGAAAATTCTGATTACCAATTTACACAAATATTTTTTTAACTTGAGAATTACGAAATTAATTTTATTCCGGATATAACATACCTAATATAAGAAAGAGAAATTGGTTCAGTGGTTACCAAACGGATAGACACGAGACGTTTCATATTTTTTTGCTGATATGGAAGCGCGTATTTCCAAAATTGTATGTGTCTGTCTTTTTTTATCCTCTTAAAAAAGTTTCCGTAAAGTTAACAATAACACGAGCGAGCTGTGAGCAAAATCAAAGTTCACGGAAGCGAAGTTCCATACGAAAGAACTATACAAATACATTTTAAAATTAAAATTGTCTGTTACATCGTTTTTTGTAGGTTTTTCAGTACAAATGGGGGAAATTTGTGTTTCCAGAAATGTTGTTTGTCTGTTTGTAGCGGCAACGATTGAACCGATTTTATTGCAAATTGTTATACTGTTTTCTAACGTCCAAACTTTAATATTATATGGGGTAGGTATTTTTTATCCAGCTACAAACGCATTTTAGATAAGTTTTCTTTCAAAACCAACATTAACGCGAGTGACGCCGTAGATAAAGGCGACTAATAAATATAAGGATAGCAGATTAGAAAACGTAAAATAAGTGTCTACAGTAAATTTGTTAATAGAGAGCAAAGAACAAAAATTAGTTACTTTATAAACAAAAACAAATTTAAAGAGGAATAGACGGATGAGACAAGCGGAAAAAATAATAAAATATGTAAATTAGATACTATTCTAAAGCAAAATAGTAAAATAAATTAAATGAAATCGTTAAATAAACGAATTAATTTGTTGGAGAATTTGAACATTATCATACGAGTACGTTTTGGTTTGAAGTGAAGGAAAGAAATCTAGTTGTTTTTACACCAGGGGCGTAGCTACAGGAAGAATTGTAGGAATAAAACCTATTGAAATCTTTAAATTATTTCTTTTATATGGTATATTTATATAACATAGTATCAAGCCTAATCCTTTCGAGGTGTCAATTAACACAAATATTGTAAAGCAAACTGCGGATGTACAAATTGTAGACAATTAGTGTTGTGGCCAACAATACTAAAGAAAAGGATACCGGAATTGAATGACAGGGGTAGTACGAAATCATGGCGTAGCGTCCTCCCTTGAACAAACGACAAATTTTCAATAGAGATCTCTAAATAAAAGTATGATAGTGCGTGTATATTTATAAATTATTGATGTACATCAATAAATTGCGTTAAAAAATACATCTTTATCCCAGAAAAAAAGATATTTATTTCCTATAGGTACTTAAAAAAACAAACCTCTGAACTCTATGGTCTTTATACAGAGATAAAAATTCAGTTACAATTAATCATTTTTAGTAAGTCGATTGAATAGGTAGATACTTAGTAAATTTCATATAATTAATTGTCGCTACAAAGCGCAACAATCGTGGCCATGATAAACGACGTTATCCGTCTCACCCCCACCACTCAAATTCGGACTCCTTCTCTCTAGTCTTTTTGGTTAGTGAGATTGCTCCCGGAAATGTCTCATATATTTAAAAAAAATACTGCTCTCGGAAAAACTATTGATGCTAAAATAATGCAATGTGATTAGGAGTGTACCGTTGCCACAACAAAAAGGCTTTGCAATTACCTATTTTAAGAATTTTCTTCTACAGCTCCAAAAAAACTATAGAAGTTCTACTGTATAATTTGTGCCGATGTAAACAGGAACGATATAGCTAAAGAATAACAAAGCTCAGAAGCAAAACGCAGACACAAGACGTAAAGTTAAGGATTACCGTATGCAAAGTACAAGTTAGTACCTACTATAAGTCATTTTATGGTAACAAGGACACCGTGGAGAGGTACCTAGTCGTTAACAGCAATGTTCTATGCACAGAGCACCAGGTTTCAGTAAGATTTTAACTTGCTCTTTCAACTTAGGGGAGCGGACCGTAAAGCTCACAAAGATTTTATAGCGTTCTTTATAATACGCGCGTATGTAAAGTTAAATAAATTAATATAGTATCTACAGCATAGAACATGCGGGATTTTCAATGGATTCTTCTAGAGTCTAGACAATACTGACCCTATTCGGCATTCACAAACGCGAAATGTCACAGGTAGTCAGCCAATTATTATGTCATATGAAATTTTTTATTGTTATTTCAATTAGGATGATCATTTTTATCTGAGTAAATAGAACCGTTCAGTGGTACAAAATAGCTCTCAAATTGTCGGTGGCATTGTTCTCTAATCCATTTTTAGTGTTACATACCCATCTACTTAAAACAGAATGATTGTTTTATCTAAAGTGCAAACCTAGGAAGCCTTTTGACAAGAAAGCACAGATCGGTCGCTTGGTAGCATGTATACATAATTTTTATTTATTTAGTTTTTTTTATTTTTAAAGGTCATGAACTGTCTGAGTTGAAAAACCAATTGATTGAAAGGGTTCTTGATAATTCTGAAACATCCTGATGCATAAAATAAATGTTGAATATTAAAAGTAATCACAAAACACCAAACTTTCTTCTCGACGTACGTTAGCATCATCAGATCATGATGATCTAGATTTAATCATCTCTTGATGATGCTAACATGGTTAACGAAATGCACGTCTAGAAAAAAGTGTTATGTGGTTTGCTGATTTCGTAGTTACTCTTAATCTTCAGAGTCTTCACACTTTTCACGAGGTTCATGGGTAAAATAGATCCAATGAAAAAATAACAAAAATGGTTATGATTTTGTTTCAATTTATATTGCCTTGTGTATATGGTTTATAAGCTTTATAGTTAACCTATAAGTAAAAAGACAGCGTTGTGATATTAAAGATAGATGAAATCGAATCGACACACGTAGATATATATAACAGTTCGTTTAATCGTAGAGACAATAATTCCCTCATGTTCAGTCGATTCTAACTACCAGTTGCCAGTTTTCATTTACCATTCACCATCCCATTCGTGGGACGAACTTTTTATAGATCCTACTTTATTTCGTATGTAATCTCATTATCGTTCAACGTTCTATATCCTTGCAGACTTTGACTTTGCCTTTATCACTCTGTCTATAAACCCTTAATATCCACTGAATTAAACGATACGATGTTTAAACCTACATTGTTCAGTTTAAATTAAACATTTTACCAGTGGCTGCACCAAAATCTGTATAATAAGGGAGATACTTAAGGTTTTCAAAAATGATACATAGTAAATAGATCAGGAATGAAACGGTAATGTTTTATTGAGAAATTCATCAATAAATGATTGACTACACTTCGCACCCTTATAAATAATATACAGAGTTCACATATAAAAGTAAATACATAGTGGATACCAATCTCACCAAATTTGCTGCCGGAGATGTATCGTAGTACCATATACTAATCATTTTCATTGCTAGTACATACTACGCATAATTAGCATCGTTCATAATTCTTCTGAAATGCGTAATTCTGTTGTATGCTCTAATTATTTTTTGTGCTAAAAACACTATTACGACCTAGCCGTTTTTTTTTGGCTTTTAAATCTAAACAAACTGGGTTTTAAAAATTTAAAACACTCATATATTTATATCACCCTGTTTAATATTTCGTTATTAATAATACATGTTTCTTTATCAACTTCTTACGTTGTCAACGAAACTATATTTCAATGTAGTAGCTAATATAAACATTTTCAAGAGTCTTGTAAACTATTATGACGTTTTTAATTTTAAGTTGACACTGATAAAATAAATTTGATAAGACATGTACAACTATTTTTATTCCATATTTTAAGACATTCAGAATATATTAAATTAGTTTTAAAATAGTTTGACTTGTTTGTTTATTTACATTTTTTTATAGTGCTCTCATAGTAAAAACAGAATACAGGGTGTCATAAGTGAAAAAATATCCGGCTGTTTACTAGAAAAAAATATAAAATTTTAGAAATCAATTTATTACATATTTATAACTGGCGTAATTAGAGTTCAAATAGTATGCACCTAGGTCATGCAACCTTAGTTTGATGTGCGCAAATCACAATAACACTTTGTGCCAAAAATACGGATTTAAGAATTTCACTATTTGGTCTAGCAATTATATCAATTTTCATTAACATTAACAAAAAGCTTCTGACATATTTTAGGACTTAACATACACTATTCTTAGTTATTAGAGGGTAATAAAAATAACTGGAAACACAAAGACATAATTATTGTCTGAAAAATATTCAGTCTAACATATTACCTAAGGTAAATGCCATTTCCGAGTATGTTCCAACACCCTAGGGGCATTTATTCAACAACAAAGACCACGCGAAACAAATATAAATCAACTGCAGCAGACTCTGATTTCTGAAAACCGAAGTCACAATACTCAACCTGTGTAATGTTCAGAATAATACTTTGTCGCGAGTCTTTCGAACTAAAGAAGCATACTAATATAATATTATACACTGGCAGTAGCACGCCATTACGAATCAAAGCACACTGTACTCTGTATAATTTTACATATATAGTAAACGAAGTAATATTATGTACAGTTGTCCCTCGTCTTTTGTGAATGTTTTGGAACAATCATTTCAGTAACAAAAATCATGTACCTAATATTTTAATATTTAACAATTCCGAATTCTTTTTTTACTATAGCTATATGTCGCTTAGACTTAGCAGATATTCTCAACCTTTTTTCCTCTGCGACGCTTCTAATGAATTTTTAACCACTGGCCACACACACCTACATCTCTTTTTTATTTATGTATTAAGTCTAAAATAATGATGTGAGAGATCCGAAAAATAGTCAATTTTGGTGCAATATTGTGTTCCCCGAAATTAGAAAATATTTGCCTTTAAACATGAAATTTGGAACATTCACTATTCCAACTAACGTAGTAGTTACCGTAGTTTCTGAAATAAGCGCTTTAGAAATTAGTGAAATCTAATAGACAAAAGGGGTTTTTCAGTTATTAGGAATTTAGTCTCTGAATTTGTTAATGAAAAAAAATTGACAATACTTAGCTACATAATATTTATATTTTTTTAAATATTATATAAAGTGGGCAATGCAATGAAATGAAACAAGCGCGTTAAACGAGGTACAACATATTTAAATTATATATGTTCGGAGATTACAAAAACGACAATCTGTGCGTAAAACGGTACGCATGACAGACTAGCAAATCACTTAAACTTAAATATAGCCTATAATGAGATAGAACGCAAACGAATCTCCTTTCTGTTGGTTTTAACTATTTAACCACCCTCGAAGTGTTTTGAATTCTTCACACAAATTCTTAGCATGTTTTCATCGTCTGACTACATTTACCAGAAACAGTACAATCATAGTCAATAAATTTATTCACAAACTAACGGTGACATATGGTGTAAGCACTATGTTAATTTCAAAGGTCGGTATTGTTTTGTCTGTCCAATATGTTGATATTTTATATTAAAATACATATGTGCGGATCTGTTTGAAATTTGAATATTCATATTATTTCTATGACACGAACTAAAATTTGGTTAAGTGGTGGAAAACGTCATCTATATACCTATATACATAGTATAAAAGAAAGTCTCGAGAACTACTAAACGTATTTGAATGCCGCTTTTACCAATCGATAGCCCATTTTGTGGGGAAGGTTTAGGCCTATAAAAATTGCCTGTCCTGGCTTCGCCTGGATGACAAACAAATTGAGCTCGCTATACTCAATAGATTTTAATGCGGTTTTTAAGGCCTATAATAATTGTCCTCAATTGACTTTAGACGGCCCTGCAGACGCCCATAGTTTCTAAACTAAAAGAGATAAACTAGTTTTCTTTTGCTTATTGAAATCAGCGTATATTTCTCTATAAGTGTGGTAAATTTCAAAAAGATTTAAACAAATCGTTTCTTGCAAAAGTCTTGATTTTACAGGTGCCTCGAGAGATACAACATAATTTATTTTTCTTCATTTTACAGACCTGTTCACGTGATGAATTATATTACCTATCTCATAGTGCTAGAACTATTGCTAGGAAATGCAAACCCTTGTTTTTGATAGCAATTTATATTATTCTATATGTAACATACATATGTGTACTAAAACATTGGCGCCATATGGTGAATTGATGGTTTACGAATTATATTTTTAAATTGAGAACAATTTACATTAATAGTAGTATAATATCAGATAGCGTAATATGATCAGAGTGCGTCGTGTTAGATATATCCGCGCATAAATTATAATGTGGTGGGTGGATTTTTATCTCTACTAGCTGTGGCACGTGCATTTTACCCATTTGTATCGACACTCAAAATATACGTATAAAATATTATTTTATATTTAATTTTTTTAATACACCCATACCTCGCTTTACGGCCTAGATACGTTCCACCAAACTTGGCCGCAAAGCGAAAAGCCGTATTAGGAATCAATTATTCTAAATTGCAAGATTGGCAGCATGTAGATACATCGACATCGAAAAAAAGTTTTTTTTGCCGTTATAGCGAAACATTTTAGGCCGTAAATCGAAAACGTGCCTTAATTAAATAGGGCCGTTATAGCGAAATGCCGTATAAAGAGCGGCCGTATAGCGAGGTATGAGTGTATTTCTTTTTAATTTATAATGCTATTTTAATGAACCCAATTAAATAAAATATTTATTGGATACACATTTTCCTAAAAGAGATTAAGTACACTTGTAAGTGAAATTTTTCTATAAGGTTCAGTATTGTAGATATGGTACAAGCGCAATGGGGTGCTTGCAGGGCTTCAGCCTGCGGGACCAGGATAGGAGGATCGGTCAACTAAGTGATGAACAGGAGACAAAAAAATCTTGCTCTGTAGACCAACTACCGGCTGTAGGGGATATGATTGTAGACACTTAAAAAAATAAAAAAGAAGACTTTTATTTTTAAGGTTTTGCTATAATAGGTATATAAAAAATATAGAATAATATTAAGAATCTCCGAATTTCACTGTGTAAGCAAAAAAAATTTAGTGCGGTGATAAGTTATCTTCTATCACCTTATATTTCTGATCCGCGAATTGAAAGAAGTTTACACAACTCGTTACAAGTCTAAAGGGAAGCAAAGGTTCTTCAACTTTTACAGCTGAAGACAAATCTGATAAGGTGCACGCGTTGAATCATCCCGCACAAGTGTTTTAATTGGGCAATTTTTTCGGTACTACAACAAAACACATATGCACATGTTAAAGGTACATGTAAAAGCCACAGATGTTATAAAGGTAGTAAGAGTGGAGCGACCAAACTATATGCATCGACATAAGGTTAATTTGAATAAACCATTACCTATACACCTATATGATGTACATATTGTATATATCTGCATAGATAGATGATGTAAACCGTATACTTGAACACCTGAATCAATTGTCTCCGCTACCACAGTTTACACTGAACTAAAAATCGTTTGCTACAGCGTCGCGATTTTACTCAGAATTGATGACTACTCAGCGAAACATGTAGATTTGGGTATTCGATCCTTATGAGCAGGCAACATATAGTTGGCAATGGGAAAAGCATGGAGGGTCCAAATATATCCCCGCCAAATTTCACATTTCTTATCACGAGCCAAAAAAAAAATATATGTATATATATATATATTTAACCTCTAGTTTTGTGACCACAATACCAAAAACTAAACAATCCGATGACTTACACATTCAAAAAACAATACAGTACTTGTGAAATAGATTGTGCTTCTTGGGTAAATATTGATATTATTGATATTTACCGCATATTTTGTGATGTAGGAAGTGACAAATACAAGCTATTTCATAGATAATTTTCAACGTTAGGTCGACATATATATAGATATTGAAATGTTAAAGACTCAGGGCATAAGTATCTTCATTTTTCAATGTTATTTTGTTCTATTTTAATTGATATGCTATCTGATTTAATAATTATAAATTATTGATTATACGTAAAAAGTCGATGTGAAGTGACTGAAAAGAGAAGGATGTTGATAATAAGTAGTTCAGTGGGTTTGTAATGTTGTATTTATAATAGAGAGTGACCATTAAGCTAAGGGAAACAATATACGCGCACGCAAGCTCCTGATAATCGCTTTCAATCATTTAAATTATAATATTAGGTACAATAATATGCTAATAAGTTATACATAGTTTATATATTGTAGAGATAGCTACTATAAATACAATAGTGACAAATGCGACAATCAAAATTATTCAGGCTACATATTTAATGTAAAAAATAGTTCAATGTGTAAATAAACATTATGGGGGTGACAATTGGTGTATTCTTTTATTAGTTTATCTTGTAATTTAAACAACAATAACATTAATATTTAATGACTAATTAATTTAATAATTTTAATTACATGAATATTTGTTTCAATTAAAACGGTTCAGAACCGTAACAGGCAAGAATTGTTTTTTCAAAAAATTGAATCTTGGACACCACACTAGATTCTAATAAATTTATTTTGTATGCATATTTGTAGTTTATATGTATGTATACGATTATTATTGAAACGATTTTAAAAATTCTTTATAAAGAATAAGTAGTTTTTCATTTTAGTATTTTCTCCAATATGAAAAAAAATGAAGATATAAATAAAATTGTGGAGTTCATTTGTACAATTTGACCGTTATCACCAAAGTTGTAGATTTATTTTAATGACTTCAATAATATTATTATCAACACTTTCTGAGCAGTGTGAAAGAAAGATAAGAATTGGTTTTGAAACAGTTTACGATATCTATCAGATCTTTAACGTATTGATGTTGGACAACACAACGTAATATTATACATATCTGCGGTCACTAGTTAAAATCACTCATGACAAATTTTTGCTAAGTGAAATGGACTTATTTTATGTAAGTCGATGACACAAATACTGAAAAATATCAGATTTTATCATGGCCTATAACAGAACCAATATAACATTAGGTTTTATAAATTAAAGGGTTTCGGTTTCGATTTTAGACGATTTTCTTTTGAAAATTAATAAAGTATAAAAAACTCAGTTATAAATAATAATTTTATTTTTAACGGTCTGATAAAAGTGGCGTCGGGGGACACCGGCCAGAAGCAAAGCGTCTGCGCATATGATTTTAATCACCGCTCTAGCTAAGCAACCGTGGATGAAAGGCGCGAGCGCCACACAGCACACTAGCGAAAGTGTGGACAGAACGCGAGCGCAGTTAACAATCGCGCTTGAAATATTTCCCCTTTTACCTCCCAGCAATCGAACGTGCAACGTCCGAAAAAAAGTTTCGCTTCAAAAACTGAGTATTATTAAAAAATAATTAATTTAAAACAACAGCAAAAATCAAATTTCTAAAGCAAGAACGCGTCTCCCCTTTTACTTTCGAAGAAGAAATTTCCTAGAAATTTTGTCAAAACTCGAGGCTTTTCCACCGTGAAAATAGGTTTCGTTTTTTTTTCTGCTAAAATGGTGGTTTCTGTTTCAGTTACAATATTCGATACAAGGGACGTATTTACGCTTTGGACAAGAACTATTTTCTACATCCCTCTTTCAGTTCCATTTTCTTGCTTCTAATATTTAAAAGATTGCAAACCTGCTTTTCGCCATTATACAAACACGTTCCTATTCCATGTGTTATGTAGTCGTATAGCTACAATATTAAAAGTCTGAAGAAGAAACGTTGGTAATTAATAATAGCTGTGTTGGCGAAATTACTTTTTACAACGTTCACTTTCTCATTCATATTTAATATTAAATCAATTTTATAAATTAAAATTATTTTATTAAAAAATAGACATAAGCCATTTTGTCTTCCTAACAGAGATATTATAACAACACAGTATACACCCACGCTTCAATACAAAGCGACAGATGAATCACTGTCACCGCTTTGATTGATCAGACAACATCAAATACTCATCAGCACATCACCCATTCAATGAGTCTCCGTACTCTGTACAGTCACAAGTACAGAGTGTCCCGTTTTCATATAGTTTATGCAAGTTCGAGAGTTCGCGTAAGTTTTTCTGTCGTGGGTAGTCATTATCACTATTTGCTGGACGTCGTCAGCCGAACTGTATAATTTTGTCCATTTGTAAACTGACGTTCCAGATAACTAATTATAATCACGGTTGCCTTAAAAATCCTATGTTTAAAATTTGGTTTCGATTCGTTGAATGCTGTGGCGTCTGCACATACGGGCAGACGGACATTTAAAACTCACTTTTGCAGTATGAAACGTCCAAATCCACTTCTATGCTCGCATGAAAATAAAAATGCAAATTTCGATCGTACCTCGAAAATTACTACAAACATCAAAACAGTCATAAGTCATTAACAAAACAGATACAAACAGAACGAATTATGGAAATCGGAGAGTTTCGACTCTAATAAAAAAATTAACATCACCAAATTTTTGAATTTTGCTATAGATACCCTATTAAAAACGAAGGTGGGACATTCTGTATATTACAGTGCAATATATATCAACGCAATATATATCAGCGCGTGAGTTTTGGCGTGACTGAATAAGTGGTACGCCAATGAAACTTTTTCCAATTCGTTTGAATCCATCATTCATCCAGGACAGTATTTTATACTACAGTATCCTGTCGTTGAATCAATGTTCAATAAATCAACGATTAGAGGATTTCTCCCGCTAAGTATTCCATATTTGTTATTAGTTTTGTTCCCTGATTATTTACAAGCCACGATTAGTTATTTTTTTTTTACAAATGCACATTCGATTTATCACTTTGTATAGAAATAATTGTACACCCGGTATACACAATATGAAACAATATCAATGTGTGAGTGTGATATATCAAAATGAATTTGTTACTACCCATACAATATGTTCAGATGAATTTAAAATGCTTTTTGTGCTCCTGAATAAAAATTTGGTATCTATTATGTGATTTTGTCATTGTCTTATTATTTTTGTTGTACAATAAGGCATCATTATTTTAATATAACAACGTTTGCTTATATGTACAATTTATTATAATTAATATCGATTGTTCAAGTTTGGAAAAAAAATAACAAATGTGTAGATAAAAAAAGTTTCGTTGACTTGACACAAAATAAATAAATTGTATATATTCGAACGGCAAACTAGTTAAGAAATGAGGGATGAAGAAAGTCATTTAGAACAAAATGATGCCTACGTTGTCCTCGTTTAAACGAATTGGGCATCCCGTTGTTCTGTAAAGCTTGGTTTTCACTTGCAAACTGTCGTGTGTCATAAGTGTTTGGTGAAAGCAAAACAGTCGTTACGTATAGTCACACTTAAAGTGATGGTGTGATCATCTCCATAATTGCTCTCTCGCCAAAAAATAATAACTGTACGTAATTACAGCGAAAACAAGTTCATCTTGATTCATTTGTACCTAGAAAACACGCACGACGCTTGAAAATTCATACAAAATTGTTGTTGGGGAAAATATTTTAATCTGTGAGTTCAAGAATAATAATAAAAATTATATAAATGAAAATTTTCGCTGTTCATAATTTATGTAGCTGTGGCAAAAAACATTTATTACTCAACTGCAAAATAATAACAAAAAAAATGAAAATATGAAAAGCCTCATAGGCGTCTGTGTAACAACCCGTTGTTTGTGTGTTGTTGAAGTATATTTCCCAACAATTCTGAACATTGGCCAAAACATGAAACTACATTTAGTGTCATAAGCATAACCATCTCTTCTCAGTTCATGGTGCTTTGGAACCGAAAGTGGTATAGCAAACAAGATTTACTGCTTATACTATTTTATAATATGTATAGTTGTGAATCATTGTAAACCATATCTAAGTCTAGAACGGATATTGACGAACATTTCTGGTCGGCTGTAGCGGCTATAAGGCTATAAGGCAAGCGCGCGGGTTGTACTGGTTATTTCCCCATGGTCATTTGTCCACATTTATCTCGGTCTTTTATAAACTACACCCGAGAGAAATGCTAAACTAGCGGTAAACATTTTAAACATTACGCATTACATAGTTCATCACTTACTTCAGACGTATTGCATTTGATTCAGGGCTGGAATATCTCAATAAAAAACAAATTTAATATAAAATTTCCATAAGCATAATTACTATACAACGCATAGTCTATTTAACTCAAATGTGCGGTGAGCAATGGCAACAAAGAGCACTAAAAATATATATCTCTTTTTTTGAAGTAATTCTCTCGTTATTCCAATAATATACTAGCATATATCTCTCTTTATGAAAAGTTTATCTACGACAGCAGCCAATCAGAACCAACGAACTGTTTCCATAAAAAAACGACAAATATGCATATGATAGTACCTTAATCGTGCTAATGATTAATACGTACATGAAAATTTCTCACTACATAATCAAAAAAATTAAATGGTTCAGCTACAGTCGACTCTCTCTAAGTACAGGCATAGCGATGTAAGGTAATTCTAAGATTACCCTCAATCTTTCATGGTTGACCTGTTTTTGGTTGTAGTCATAAAAAGTCGTAATCAAATTTCAATACTCTTATGGATTTTTGATAGGAGAAAATTTAGTAAGTAAGCATTTAAACACCACGATTACCGTAATTTTGTTTTTCAAATTTACTGCTTTGTGTTTTCTTCTCAAATAATTAAATATATTTATTGTTATTTCATATATTGTGTAAGAATTGAAAATTCAAAGATAACAGATTTCATTATTGGAATAGAATTATTATAAATAGGTATACTTATTTTCGTGACAGCCAAAATTCTTTAATTAAATTTGTTAAATGGCCATATATTATTATGTGATGATCAAACTTTAAATATCATAAAAATATAAATGAAGTAGCATGGGAACCTGTTCTTTGAATGTGCGATTTTAAGCTCTACTTCAAATACTTTGGGTAAAGAATTTGTGGTTTTTAAATTTTTCCAACTCATCTGAAAGTACCTAAGTATATTAAAAATTCAGAATATACACACATATTTTGCTTTATATATATATTTTTTTATCCCACTTCTGAGAGCTGGTAATTCAGAAGTTAAATATCCATACGGTAGGAATTGTCTTTTCTGACTGGAACCATTTCTTCAGTAAATTCCCGTCACTGCATAAGTTATTTCAGTAAACGAAACTAATCGATTGAAACGCAGTCTAACCTATTACTTAAAAGGATATCGACGGACTTCTAATTCCATCCGCCGTCCTAGTGATCTAGCTAAAACAATTACGTCAGCTGTAACTCCGTGACATATAAAGTGATGTAATAAATTTGGTACGGTCCTGGGTATAGTGGCTCTGCCATTTCAGGTTTCCTTTATTGACCAGTGATTGATAGTACCGGGAATGCTTATAGAAACCAATTCTATCTGCTATCTACACTTTCTGTCTCGCTGCCTGGTTGCATGAAAGTAGATATTTTATATTTTCTAGACCAAGCGTCGGCAACCTATGACCTGCGAGTTACTCAGTGACCCATTTGAAAATTTCAAGCGATCCACTTTCTGAGTATCGCAAATATAGAACAACTACAGAATATAGAAAAAAAATTATAAAACATAAACATGAAACAAACATTTTGAGAAAATAATAAGACTATAAACATATTGTTTTTGAGTTTATTATACTGTTTTAAAATGAAACTAGCCATTGAGCCAAGCCGTCATATTTTGATTGATTTTGACTCGTATTCAAAAAAGGCTGCTCACGCCTGTTCTAGATCTGACCATATGTACTGTTTTCAACGGAGCATTACCGTTTTTGCTGACCCATCGATAATAAGTTATTTTTATAATAAATGTATTAATACATTTTCGTCGAAAATCTTCCATCTTTTTTTAAACAGATGTATGTACAACAATACCACTTCAATAATATTTTTGCTATAACTATGACTATAAATTTTATAACGAAACATAAAATTCTTTACCGTATAATACTTTGCGATAAATGCGTGATAAATGCGTACATTGATAACTATACTATTAGAAACTGTTACTAAGAAAATGCAACCTGTTGGGAGTTTCCAATTGGGAGTTGACCATTGGACACACATAATATACGAAACATATACTATATATCCCACTGCACTGGAAGTCTTACCCCAAACTAAAAAAAATATGTATATACAACCGAATATATGCAGTCGTGAATTATTTTCTGGTCACGTAGATATCGCATATATAAATTCACAAATTTGCTGTAATATCGACCCAAGAATATAGCTTATCGAAGAAAATAAAATTATATTAAACACTCGTAAGTATAAAAATGAAAAAAAAATACCTCAACTGTTTAATAAACTGTTTGAAAATCAGTTGGGATTTTTTTTTGTTTTTAGTTGCGAATAATTTTATTTTTTGATAAGTAATTACTTTTTCTATTTTTGAATCACTCTCATGAAGAGTTGATTATATAATGTTGCGTGAATAGTCAGTATGGACGTTTTATTATAAGTAAACTAACAATGTTAAGTGTTATTTATTACCTATTTATTTTATATAAAACGATCACTGGACACTAGTAGCATTATGTAATAAATAAAATAATACCTATGAAGAAACAAATAATCGTAATATGTTACCGCATTATTTAATATTTTATTATAACATAATAATATGTATGCAGTTATAAAATTAGAGGCTATCATCAAACTTCCAGCGGTCTAGTTTTAGTTTAGGGTGAATTCGAGGAGCTTAAACAAGCTTATGACCATTTTCTGACACCATTCATTAGGTACCTATAGGCTACATACAGCGGCACTTTATATGCATCAAATCTATACGTCTGCAGCGAAAATCGCTTTTTTGACAGAACCAACAAGTTCAACATAACTATGAACTTATTGCAAATCTACTGCACAAATTTACATTCGACAAAATTGTTAATATGCCGTTTTTCCTATTTTAGCACGATTTGCTAACTATTTAGTTGGAAAAATTGAATGTGCTTTCGATAATTTTGCGAAATTACCAGAAAATGACCCTAAAGTTAAAAATGGCCTATGGCTGAGGTCATTGTTTTTTAAGATGCTCTTAGTAAAGAGAATTTCGTAAAACGTGTTTCTAATATAAAGTACGTCACAAAAAAAAAATTAAGTGCGTGTAAATCTTACGTGTGAGCTTCATGTGGAAACATTTGTAACCAAGTAAACACTAAACAGAAAACGCGTTTGGATCGAGTTTCCTCTCACTGCACTTGTATCTACACTGCCCCCCAGTCAATAATGTTTTAGAGTCTTTCTAGCAGCTCATTTCCCTCACGCCTGACGATGTAGCTTTTCTTCAGATTTTTTTCGTTACGCGGTTAAACAGAATTACTCTCATCGTGGCTAAAAAAGTTTCACTTACAAAGTCGATTACACTTTTTGTTAAACTCGCTCATAAGTGGGTCATTTAGTGAGTCATACACAGACGTTTTAAAATATTGGAGAACTTACAAACTTAAAACACTTTAGGTATACATATGCAATATGTATAGTTTGCAATAACAAAAATCTAACGAAAAACTAAACAAACTTATATATAATATTTAATGCACAAAGAACAAAACGTAAATGGAACGAAGACCATAAAACAGTACTAAGAGTACCTACTAGAAAACTTATTTAAACGTGCACCTATTCAGGTTGTAGACAAAACTCTTCGCTTGCAATTATGTAAATATGTACGGTAGTAGTTACTGTACTACGTAGTCTTATTTCAACTAACAAAAGATTGCGAAATAGAGGTCAGTCTTTGACGAAATTTTTCATTTGATCAACTTCATGCTAGATTTAAGAATGTCATCTGTTTTCTATTACTGATGATCTCCATTAGTAAATAACATTCTGAAGTCTAGATTTAAGACTGAAAGTTGTATCAGAAATCCAGCATTAGAATACCAGATTTATGTCTTGAGTACCCAGAAATAATCAACGAGCATAAATGAGCGAAACTTTGGAGGAATACATTAACACTCTTACGGTACAATAATTTTATTTTGGTCTAAAATCTAGATTATTCTAGATGGTAGATAAAAAACGGTCAAGCATAAACGTAATTCGTGCGGCGAAGGTTCCATACAATATTTGCTATAATTTTTCTGTAATCTTTACCAGTCTCTTTGTGGTCCTGATTTTCTGAAAATTTAGAATTAATGTGGCGCCATATTTTTTTTTGGTATATTTTAATAAAATAACCAATGAAAACTCATACAAATTTGTTAATATCTTCGAAATGAGCCCTTTTTAACGAGGTGTCCCATGATAATACAGAAATGTAATTTTTGTATTTTCATTTTATTGGCCGCAGGGAATGCAAAAAAAATTTCGTTTAGTAAAATGACCCTTAGAATGTCTTTCAACTGTATATGACTAACCGTTCATAAATTACATGTCTATGACAAACGAACAGACGCACAACAGTCTCAACATACCTAAATGTTTTGTTTTTTACCATTTCGGCATAGTAAACTAAAAAGAATATTGGCTGTAAAAGATTGCATTTATAATTCTACGTTGTGTGTGTGAAATGGTTTGATAAAACCGACCTAACAAATAACAAATACGTTTCATATTTGAACCAGTAATATGTGTAAAAAGCAAGTTATAAAATACAACAATGTTGAATGTTTATAGAAGTTGAGCGCATAATATAAATGCAGACGAAAAAGGCGTCTAAATGTCCAGCATTTATAACTATTTCACTTCGACCACAAAGGAAATCATCTAACGTAAGTAAGTAATCTAAAATAGAAGTTGGACTTTGAAACAAACTTGTTTAATGCATTGAGTTTGAGTATATACGGATTTTAATGTAAGATACGACAAACTTCAATTCAATATAAGTTTGCAATACAGGGTCAGGTCGGAAGGTTTTTTGATTTAACTCAAAACTTGTTTTTATTCATTACACAAAAATTATTTATGCCTCAGATTAATCCCAGTTAAATTTGGTAATTTCTATTTATCTCTAGTAAGCGTTTACTTTATAATCATTCTTTCACCAAAAAAGTAGGGAGGAGAAATGTATTTTAATTCAATGTGACCAAAGGTGGCACAGAAATTATGAGTATACGTTCATGATCAGTTTTGAGTAAGATTGTGGTTTGATTTTTTATTTCTAAAATGATCGAGAAAACAATTCAATATAACGACTCTGACGGTTAGAATCTAGATACACTATCACAAACCATATCGCTTTATTAGTCGCTATCTGTAGGATGGTCTTTTTGTTACATTCTGTATATTGTGTATATATACATATAATGGAGTGTATCATTCCCTTTATTCATCAACTAAATCATACATTCAATACAAAATATCTCCAGGCAAAATGACATACATATGATATATTTATGTATACGCAAAGTACCTTCAATTTACATACTATATATACTATAATATACAGGTGAATTAAAATGTTTGCCGTCCATATTTAGTCTTGTTCCAGAAAAATATTTATCGTAGAAGGGCAGTTTTGTTGAGGAGAAGCTTTACCAATGTTTCACTTGTGGGCAACGTATTTTCATCTTGAGAATCTCAGAATGACAATACATTTTTCGGAACACTAGTCACAAGCAAAACAACGGTGAAGCTTCTGTTTAAATTGTTCCCCATTCAAACTTTTCCTCAAAAATTAAAATTGTTGCATTTACCTTAATGAAAAAATTAGTGTTGTCGTCTCGGCTCGAAGAGAAATGATCATTCTCACTCTCGTCTCGTATTTCGACGAAATTTAGCTATTCTCGTAAGATCAATATACAATCTAGAGGATTCAGTTTGCCATCTCTAACAATGTAACGGAAACTATTTCTGCTGTGATTAAAGTGTCTCGGGCTTACATTTCCTGTAAGCAAAGACGTATCAGAGTTCAGATTTCACATAACGACCGCGTTTTTATTGTTATCATACCACCGACTGACAGGGTTGTCTGAGTTTGGTATCAATTAGTATTTTCATTTTATAATTATGTTTAATAATAAATCGAGGATTCAGTTGATATATTCATCGATTGTAATTAAATACGGTGTCGCCACTGTCCAGTTCTTGGCAAAGATTTTTTCTAAAGCATTACTGGGATAATGCTTTTTTAAACCGTAAAAATTAAATTGAAATCAGTCCAGCGGTTATTTAAATATGTCGCGAGCATACAAACACGTAAAATAAAGATTTTACTTTAAGATAACGAAAAACACCATTCTGTATCATATTTATAATTGGTTTTATAATTATTACGATAGATTTCTAAAAGCTCGTTCTTATCTAGAAGAGATTTCAAAATTTGCATAGACAAGAAAAATTGTTATTCGTATCTCGACAACGACGTTAGGGCTTCGGCTGTCCAAAACTTCATTAGAACTAATAATAAACATAAGAATTTTGTCAAGTCTAGACGACAATTATGGATGGAGTGCTGAAAAGATAAATTAAAAGTTAGTGTTGAAGGGCGTCTTTTATTTGAAGATCTCTCAATACGTTACGTCAACTTAAAATAATTACTCATCTCCATTAGATGATTATATCTAATCTATAATTAATTTTATCATACTATTAAATTCAAGACTAAGGTAGTTATTTTAATTTTATAGTCTGCCTAAATCTAAGACATACGTTTACACTACTGAATGAGTTTTGGACAATCATATATCTTTTTTTATTATGGATCAGTCATTTGTTTTTCTGTTAGCATACAGTCATAATAAAAAGTTTGACAACAGTCTGCAGGTCCATACCCACTGAATCGGATCGGCAGTTTTGGCATACATGAAGTTCAGTGAGTTCCAATACAATTCAGTGGATGTACATCTTTAGACTGTTCTTGCATTTTTGAAACCTATAATATTATTATATTTCACAGTCCAAAATCATTGTCAAAATTAAGTTTCTGACAATGCGTTCTGCAAGTTAGCAGTAATGTTTTTTGCCATCTCAGCATATTAAGGTCCTTTCCAAACATGGTGTTATATAACGTTCCTGGACATCCTGTGCATAAATACATTACAGTTAATAATTACATTTACGCATTTTTGTTATAGTTATTATTGTTGCGATACCATTCCTCAATTAAAAAAGCTTTGTTTAAAATTGGAGTGGTTCGTTTTCATTGTAAGATAAATAGTAATAGGAATGACTCAATTTAGTGACATTAATGATAGGCTTTGTTAAATAAGCTTCATTGTAATGATTTGAAGATGTAAAAAATAGCCACTTTGGCATAATCGGTTTCACCTTGTGAACGTGGTATATATTATAATAAGAATCACTTTAGTAAATATATTTACTGATCTATAAAATAATAATATCATATTCCAATTTGTGAGCTTTGAATTATACACATGTTAAGCTTCAGCTACAGATATTATACATGGATAATATATACGAATGTTTACATATATACAGGGACCTATTCAGTGCGTATCTGCAGATCAAACTTTAGTTATACATAAAACACATACTATATACAGCGTGTTTTGAAAATGAATCACTATTATAGCCGCTTTACCGTAGATTGTTATCTTAGGTCATCATGATACTTATCCAGTTGTACGAAGTGATTTTTAAGCTCTCCAACAAACTTTGACGCAGATGAAAGCTGATTTAATTTTAAGAAAAATATTTTATATGAACATAATATGTGACTTTCTCTTATGAATTCACCCTCCAAGGGGGTGAAACTAGAATTTTTAATTTTATAAAAGGAATGTACAGAAAATGGTTGCCTCAAATTATATTGTGACGTCATATACATTTCAACGCTGTATGATAAACGTAACGTGATATTGTATCAGGAAAGCAGACGCTAGTGACCTTAGTTTTCGGGCGTCTGTAAACTACAATAATAATAATAACAATAATAAACAGAGGATATATACCAAAAAGCAGCCATTTAAGTAATATTAAAATCAAGGCATGGGCTTACAATAAAAAAGTCAATGCGAGTACCACCTGAATTTATATTATTGATTATAGACGCGCTAGACAGTTACGGTCAATAGCGTCTAATTACATCAAAATTAAATTAAACTACATCGTAAAGATTTGAACCCACGACAGTTTGATCCTATAAATCTAGCACGCTAACCGTTAAGCTGTCCCTAATAGCGCCTGAAATTCTTCAAGATTACTTATCCTGCTTCTGTTATTAGTATCCCACGTGCTTGAACAGTTAGTTACTGCTTTCTTGTGCAGACGACGCTACGCCCTATTTCTCTACAAAATGTGTGGGCAGCCATAAATTTGTGTTAAACATCAGTATTCACCAAGACTAGAGGTTGTTTCGTTCAGTTGGATAGTATTGGGAGGATTCCGTCATCTGGCGGACCTGTCAATTAATGACTGTGAAAAAAATGGCAAAGAAATCAAAAGAGAATATTGATATTATATTTGCAATAAATTTAATTTTTAAGGTAAGAGACTTTCATAATCCTGGTTAAATATAAATTACATTTTTAATATTGTTGATAAAAATTTGGACGTCATTTCCACGCTTACGTAAATTGGACAGATGGAACGTGGCAACCTTTGTAGTTCTACTAGCCTTGAGTTTTAGCATCTCTTTGATAAGCGTCCCATCCAGTGATAATAAGGTTAGTGACTGCCGGCGCAACAGATTAATTTCAGTTCGGTGTGTCTACTTGCAGCGTGCAAGCACAAACGGTGGCTCGGAGTGTGTGCCTCATGTATTATTCATCTATTGCCATATCAAATCACTTTGTGCGCTCATATGTGCATCTACTGTCTACATATGTATGTACAAACACACGCGTGTTTCTCTTTCCATAAATGCGAATATAGTAACAGGGGTGGAATGAGATTCCTAAGAACCTCTCTTCAGGGTCGGCCTTGGCCATCCTCATTAGAAGCCCAACGCCCGCTAACTATTGACGTCTATACCAAGGTTCAATGTAAATTTTGTGATCAGCATCTGACTGATCGCTTGAAACTTAACACAAGCTTACCAACTCAAACAACCAATCAGATACATTGCAGCGCACAACAGAGCATGAGCTGTTCACGTATTTGTTGATGGAAAAGATTATAGATAAGCTTACTTTCCTACATATATGAGAGAGCTTGTTCTAGTTTGCAAAGAAATGACTAAAGACGTTATTATAATTGAAAGCAGTACAGTGAAGTCATTAAGTCTACATATTATGTGTATCTTTTAGGATTTAGGAGCTAGTGTTTTTGCAGTCTTAACTTTCCAAAGATACTAAATTGATGTAAATTTAGTGTGCTTTTCTCTATCAGAATGGTCATTTTGAAATTCACTGTGCAAAGATTTTTATGTCATGTTTAAATAACCTCTATACACGTTTGCCATCAACTCCAAATCAAAACTTTTCATTGACCCTTAGTATATTTCCAATAATTTAACCCCTAAAATTCTCCTATCCAACAAGCTTGACTTGTTATTTTTATAGTCTCTATAGTAATTATGTTTAAGTGACACGTTTGATTCAACTCCTAATCAAAACGTTTCATTGACCCTTATTTTTCCAATAAAGAACTCTTGATTTGACCCCTACGGTGCCCCTATTCAACACATTTTATTGTAATACCTCTAGTTAGTGTGTGCACAGTACAATATGTATATGGCATGTCCGATTGGCTTCACCCTGTCTAATCTTCTGACATGGATGTCTGTAACCGACGGCTGTTTGATGCATCGTATTGCCTTATCTATTATGAACATGTTTACATTGGCAATGCCTTTTACAAAACAAGCAGGTAAAAGGAACGTTTTTTTTCAAAATTTATCTTCTGTGACATTTAATATTTATGGCATAAGTAGTTTGTATAACAATGCTAAAAGCCTAGATCTTATTATTCGTTTAAAAAATGCTACTACATAATCTTGGTTGGAACTATTGACAATATAAAATACAGTAGAGTCGCGTTATAAGGCCGTTTACGAGGTTGTAAATAATGTCTAAGAAATAACATTTTCTATAATTACGACTGTTTTCTGCCAAACGCGCCGTAAGATTGGTGAGTTAGTTGTAAATGAATATAACAATTCTTTATCTCGGCGAATTTTGTTGTTTTAAGGCTAGTTACATAATCAAAATGACCCGCTAGACTCGCATTCGGGAGGTCCGGGTTCGATTCCCGGCGGGGGCAGATGTGGCTGGGACTTTTTCCTACTGCCTTTCGCCGAGAAACGGTAATTCCTGTACCGGCCATCTTGATTGAGGTTTTCCATGGTTTCCCTCAATTAATTCCAGATAAATATCGAGGTGGTTCCTTATTTGAGGCCATGGCCGATTACCTATCAAACTCCTAGCTCAAAAATTACCTACCTTATCCTAATTTCCTGTAATTCCTTCATTCGCCCATTGCTATTATATAAGTTGAAGTTTAAGAAATGTAGAAAAAACGGGAAGTGGTAAAATGAAAAATAGTAATGGTGCGAATGGCGTCTGTTATGACATAAAGTCGAGAAACGGACGTTAAACGTATTATTATTATTATAATCAAAATGACATCAAATGACCCTGAATTTTAGCATGACTTTATATCGAGAGCCTTAAATAAAAACTTTTAAGTTCATTATTAAACTTTAATAAGAAGAATGACTGCAACGAAAAAAAAACTTGGAGCAATAGCCCTATAACATGTTTCGACTGTATTGCAAAAAGAACATTTTAGAAACTAATTATAAAAAAATAGAACAGCCACATTATTGTTTCAACCCATTCAATAACAATATATGTTAAATCAAAACGATAATTGATTCGGAAAACAATCGAAGCAATTCTCAAAATGGAGTTTAATGGAATGCTAATTGCAATATTAGTGCCATTTCAATTAAATGGAATTGAGTGAAAATAGAGCTCTGGAAATAAAGACAGAGGTATGGTGCCATACAAAGAGGAAACGAGACAATGACAACAAAACAAAATAACAGAGAGTCCTCCAGTGATGTATTGTGTTTGCATATATTAATGCAAAATACGGTACCATCAATATTCTATTACATACTACAACACAGTGTGTGTCGAGCTGTTAGACCAGACAATACAGAAAATAATTAATTTCACATACGAGTGACCAGCTAAACAAAACGCCATCGAATGTATTGTTGAATAGGGAAACAAGACGAACCGCGTCAAATGTAGAATAGTTCGTAGACTTTACAAAGTTGAATAAAGGTAGATTTGTATTCTCCATACAGGCACGGAACGTATCAACGCTTTAATTTATTGTAAACTACAGACACTCGACAACGAAAGTCATCAGCATCTAATTACGTCAAATTAAACGATATCGCAAAACATTCATGAGCGGTGGCGAGAATTCGAGCCAACGACAGTTTGATCCAAAGGTCAGCACGCTAATCGTTTCGCCAAGCTGTTTTCTAGTTCAGCACTGATCAATTACACTAATGACTTGAATTTTTCGAGAACTGTTTTTGATGAAGTTTCATTGAGAATGTTTTTACAAACCGGAACGTATAAACTGTTTTGAATGCAGTTTAAATTTAAAATGAAAATAAAAAGAGAATTCTGTAATCGCAGTACTTTTAACAGTTTCACACGAATCTTCCATGGATATTCGGTTCTGTATAATAAAATAACAGGGGAATTAGATTATCTCTCACACATTGTGCTCTCTGTACATATGTATTAAATCTTCAGTGTTCTGTGTTTCTATTGTCATTCATTAGAATGAGTGGCCTTTGGTCAGTGGTCACAGGCCACGGCCCTCATACAACTCAATCGGGTAGTCGTATTCGCCAATCGGTCTATCTATGGAATGACCATCGTTCACTCGAGGACATCTTTCACTTCTAAGTGGACACAATTATTCTCTTCCCTCCGTTTTCCCTTTGGCATTTCTCACTGCGCCCTTTACATAAACAGTATACTATCGTTTTTAAAGAAAAGGGACTCTTTGATTTATTTACATTATGACCACGTTTGTCTTTCAGCTCGATTGATCAATCATTATTCATTACTTAATAAAAAATACATACAGATATTGGTAGTTTGTTTGATCGCACATGCAAAATAAAAAAACATCAAAGGTTTTCCGATCACCGATTAACTTATTAATAAATAATTGTTTTTCTGATTCACGGAATGAAAATTATTGAAAATCATGCTTTTTAAAATAAATGTCAATGTGTGCGACGCGTCATTGGGGACAATCGACGAGTTTAAAATGACACGCTTGACCAATAATTCGAAATGAACAGAGCAGACGCATGTCGTCGCCATAGCTCGGTCAACTAGTCACCTGCAGGGCTGCCAATAAAAAAAAACTGAAACTATTAGCCGCTCTCCCATTAGAAACACGTACTTTGCTGATACCATACGACAATATTTAAGTGAAAACAATCGAATGACTGCGAAAGTCGTTTTTTGAAAAAAATAAAATTTTCTTAGAAATTTTTCAAATTAAACACGCTGATACCTTGCAAATAAAAATGATACAATTTTAATTTGATGAAGAAAAAAATGGTTTTGACAATTTTTTACGATTATGCGATCAAACATAAAAATTCTGTCGAAAACCCTACAGCCATCATAATAATACGCGTGAGCTATATGTCCTGACGCGCATGCATGCGTGAGCGTGAAGTCATTGTTGTTTTGCGTATTTACGCTCAGCTGAGTCCCTCGGGATATACATGTATATATTCACGATAGCCTAAACCCTGATCTATACTGCACAGTGGCATTTTATAATAAAACACATGCACATTATATAGGAGTATTCGCATTTTGTCCAGTATTACGAATATTCCACAGACATGGCATTTATTTTTTCTAGTTGAAAACAATGTAGTGTCTACTGTGCGAAAATATCCAGTTCTAAGTTCACGGTCATCGGTAAATTATAATATATAATTTTCTACTATTTTTTGTTCTAATTACTCTTCATACGTAACGACAGTGATTACAAATGTATAAGCACTATTTAACATGCTATTTAGGTAGTCACTTCGCTTATAAGAATAAAAAACAAACAAAAGTGGTTACCCAGAGCACTTGATAATTAAACACCATAGTTGTCGTTAGTAGAATAAACCTGGTTATGTCGACTTGGCGTTTTATTTGCCAAATTCTAAAGATTGCAAAATATTTATAACCAAAAATAATTGAAAAAGGTATTTGTATTTGTAATTGATAGTACAAAAATAGTTCCCAGAGCTAATTATTATTATTTTTATTATAATTAATTATTATTAGAAAGAAAATATTTTTTAGAATTTTGCTTCCACAAGCACTAAAAACTTCGAGTTCGCTATCGTTATTTCTTAAAAGTTACATTTGCAAGTTGCAAGGCAAGTTGAAATCATAATTGAGTCATTTCGATTATAATTAGAAATCGATAGAACATTGCAACTATAAACACCCAAAACTTTGGACTCGTTGTTGTCGGAATAAATTGAAATCATATTAATATTAAGAGCAAGGTTAAGGAAACCACAAACTAAAGAAGTTGAAAATAAACATATCCTGAAAAGATTCGACAGTCTTTACATAAACCATGATTTAAATTTAATTATAGAAAAGTGGGTTTGCAAATGGATCACTACGCCACTGGTGTATATCCGTGATATCCTTTATGGACAGTAGACTTTCTTCGCGCTTCCTTGTCGTGGCGAGGGTCCAACCGTGGATATATAGATAGATATTATGATATGCATTCATGAAGGCTTAGCTCTAAAGCTTAGGCGGTTCAAGCTGATGACCACTGCATAAATATCACCAAACACTGACAGGATGGTATTATAGACAATAATTCAATAATGTGATTACCTCGATTCAAATTTCCACAGAACTGTTACATTAGATCAGGTGTTCGAAAATGTAGGATTTGTTATTACTGAATAGCGATGTCGTGTTTATTATTGGAAACTAGGCCATATATAAACATAAATAGTAGGTATATAATTTAAAAATAATATAAAATTATTTGTGTAATATGTTCTTATAATTGTTTTCAATATCAATATTAATAACTACTGTAAAGGAAGGTTATTTGTTTATCTTTTTCGCTTATAACTCTTATTACCCATTTCGAGTACGTTTGGTACCTTTGCCTTCTCAACTTTTAAATTCGGCTACGCTTGCGTTAAGGCAGTGCTCTTGTACAAAAACCAACAATATCAGGATCGAAGTCGCTGCAAAGTTGTTCTTAACATCTAGCAGCCGTTTTTAACTATAGAGCTTCATTACGGAGATAATTTAATATATAATTTACAAGATATTATCGCTACGGACAGGTAAAAGAAAACTAACATTAGCCATGGGTAAGGTGTATAATATATACATATATATAATTAAAAGGGGTGCTACCAATTTTTCAATTAAACATATAGTAGTTACATTCTGATGCGTTTTTGTTTATATGGGGATTCCTGATGGGTTTGGATCAATAAAATAAACGGGTCACCCGATAAGTGCGTCGTCTCCCACAACCAACAAATGCCGGACAACAATGGACAACCGGTTCCATAGCACCGCGACGGAAGGAAGTCATTTTTTATAAGGATACCAAATATGTTCCCGGTTTTAGATTTATTTCTCAACTTGCAATCGCATATGCATTATATATTATACATACGTATTATCATTAGGATAATGACGTATTATACATACAGACATAGGTCATGCATTATTTAACAATCTGCTATTTATACTAAATATGTAGATTTCCTGTTTCGTAAAATATATCTCTTTTGTACATTAAATTAGTATTTACCGAACAAGCTACAAAGATTGCATAAATAGTTCGTTTGACGTACCTATTCAATATTCATCATAATCAATAAGTCTTCAAGAGTATGAAAAGAATTTTGAAAAATATCTACAACTAAATACTCGAATTTATAAATAGACCAAAACTTTACTCTAGAATTAAACAATTGAATAGTACCACAAAAATTCTCAAAATTAACCTATACAGACAAGCAGACAGATACCTACCGAGACTTCCTTTTGTACTATGTAACAATAATTGTCTTTGTCATAGCCAAAAACAAATCAATTTCATTTCGCAATACAAATCAGATATTCAGAAAGCATGTACTATGCTTGAAGGGGTTCACAAAAATGGCGAAGTATTAAGATTCTCGGTCATATTTAGATATAGAGCTAAAGAACCAAGATACTTTCAAGTTATTCTGTTGTAATTCTGTTGTAACTCTTAAGGACTGAAAGTTTATCGAATTTTGTAACGACGTCCTATGCGCTGGTCAATTAACTTTGGTCAATTCATCAGTAAACTTTCACGGTTAATCCATTATTCTTTGTCTCGACCCCTCTTCAAATAATTATAACAGTAATATGAAACCACGAATGGAATTTAATTTGATATTTGAAGCAGAATGCCGTACGTTAGTAGCACATCCGTTCACGTTCGTTATTTCGTTATTATTAACGGTATTGTCCACTGTCTAATTTCCCCAGTTTATGTTTCATTGAGTCCTTCAGTTTAATGGGTAAAAAATCAGTACGTAATTAACTTCATTGTAGTAGAACACAGTACTTCAGTAGATACTCCAAAATTTGAAACGGATTTAACTCTAAAAGGCTGGCCAATCTAGTTTCTGTAAAAAGCTAGAAACGTCATATATGTTTCTTTTTTATTTGTGGGTAGTATCGCAATATGAGGTTGATCTGTTTTTGATTGTGGGCACATAGAGTATGAATCAGTTTGTTCTCTTGGCTGTTGAGGAGCGAAAGTTCAATCAACACTTAAATGAAAAAACGGTAACAATAGTCACATAAAAAGTTTTAATCCATCTTTTGGCTTTTGGTGGAGATTCAGTGAATGAATAATATATGTTTCTATGTACGCTTGAGTTTTACATGGGGACAAAATAAAATAAATAAAAAAATCACTGTTCACGCTACGTTATTTTAATTATGCAATATATATTTTTCAGGAAGATCAGCCCCAATCGTTTCTGTCCAGTTGAAATATCTCAACAAGCTATAAATTTTATATATATATTATAAAGTTAAGGGTGTTACGGTGTTAGTGTTATGAACCGTACTTAACGTTTCCAAAATCATAAAAATCATATTTTTAACTTTAACTACATTTTTATACATCCCTTTGTCACAATCGTCGGTCATCACTGCACAGGGATGCAACCATTTCCGTGTTAAACAATGAGGAAAAAATTTAAATAATTGAACGTCGTGCAATATAATATGGCAAGCCTATATATTCCAAATCGATTCTTGAAAGAGATTAGGAAAACAGGTTAATACAATTACAGTAACTCTAAAGTAAAAAGAAGTTACAGGGAATTAATGTTTCATTTGAAATATGCAAGTGTGTCATTTGAAGCAACAAAATTTATATCCTATGTGAGAAACGCAAAGTTACAATTCTTAAAAGTTTTAATCATCACCATTAGCACATTATAACACAAAACTTTCTCGATTTAACCGAAATTGTTATTTAAATTATAAAAAAGTTCGCTTTAGTTGCTTATTTGTGCAGTTTTATACTTTTATCACAGAAAAATTAAGGGTTCTTATTAATTGAAAAAAGAGCATCTCTTTATAAAAAATGACACAGTCGTTGGTACAGAAGATGACAATTAATTTTCATTGTTAAAATTAAATAAGTCGTGAAAGTTCAAATAAATGGTGTCTTAACAATAGTTAATGAAATGAAATGAGAAGCAATAAGAAAGGGAGGAAGGGATAATATACGTATAACCCTCTATTTCCAACTAACAATCAAATCCACTATGTGACTATAGGTACGAAACGAGCTGGCATTTGAAACAATGGCAATATATATAAGTGGCCACAAAACAAAAGTGCATATCTGGCCCTAAAGTAAATTCGCACTATTTAAAAAAAGCGCATATCGTTGATGATACTGCAAAACTGCTAAAAATACGCGTAACTGCTTGGAGTAGCAAAATTGACATTTCGTAGAGGCGTGATCTAGAAACTCATTATAAAACTAGTGGTTAAGCCTATCTTCACCAGGCACAATATCGAAGTCCACGATTTGAAAATGTATTTGAAAACTTCGAAGTGTAAATAGATAGTCTAAAATAAATGTTGAACTACCTACCGAAGAACATCCTTGTACACTATTTTTTTTTCGAAAATGTTTTGAAAGACCATATTTCTGTCCGCACTGAGAAAATCTAAAATCCGACACTGTTAAGTTTTGTCCTGTGTCCTATTCTATAAGTGTGCAAAATTTTAGTTTCCTAGGTCAACGGGGGCCTTCTGGAGTACCTGGAAAGACGGGCACTTGAATATACATTAGAATGTAGGTACTACGAGCTGTGAAGCTCGACACTTACGCGCTGTTGCAACGTAACGTCATGCGGCATTGCAGAACACAGTTTAATGGTTTTGCAGTATGGATCAGCAATGAAAAGTCAGCACCCTCGATCACATCCTTCGAGGTACCTTCCTCCCATACATAAATGTATTCTGTTCAATTGGTCATTCGCATGGTAAGAATTTGCTTCGACCAGGTCCCTTTTCTTTGCATTAAAAAAAGATAGGAAATGGTTAATTAAATAGACTGGATGTTACATCGTAATTAAACATACTTTACTAGAAATTAGTCATGATCAGTTTTGATTTGTGGCCATAGCTTACTCACTGTGTACTATATACTTCGGGTGGCAGCTCAACCTCCTCCTTGCTCCTGGTCGAGCACTGAACAGAGAACACTAATACAAACCAGTAACGGAAGCCTTAAAACCAGATGAACTAAAAATGATTGCGCTCTGTCAGTAACATGGGCAAGTTCCGGAGGTCCGGGGTTATTATTATAGCTAGTTATGGAGCGTTCATTTCAGAACTAGAATATACGTAAAAAGATTTGTCCATCATAATGTCCCTATTTAACAAAGCCGAAAGGTTAAAAAACCGCAGACAGCAGACAGTTCTTGTGATCATAAAAAAATAGAACAATAGTGAATTTCTCGAAAAGGTTATTTTTTCACATATAACCTTTTTCCCAAGCAGTAGTGATATAATTTCAATGTAATAACGTGTTAACAGATATATCCTTTTTCCCAAGCATGGATGATGTAATTTTATGTGCAATGAACGTATAATCAGAAAATGGCAAATTTGGCAGTTATATCCTATTTCCCCGTCAGTAGTGATATTTAAATGTGTGTTGTTATGGCGGCCATGACAGAAGTGTGATCGTGAACCGAATAGGAACGACTACACTGCATTCAGATGATTATAAGCACGTATCGTTGGGTGTTGGATGCTATCGCGATCGGGTCGAATTGCACAAAACATAGCCTAACGACAGTTTCTCAACTGAATGCCTCATTTACCCTTCTTTCCATAAACCACTCTTCCTGATCACATAATATTTTATATGAAATGATATAAAAATTTAAATAATGTCCACTACTCACTGACATCCGTTCAAAATATATTAGATGAAGACTAGTGTTCTTGAGATGGCTACAGGCTACAGAGTAGGGTTTATACAGGAGCAACATTAAACATGGACCACTGCCTAGGATGGCAAATTTTGAGAGATGCCAAATTTAGATTGTCAAAGACTGATAGATACCAGAATAGTAAGACGCAAGAAAAGTTTTTTTTAAGTTTTGAAAATATAGTACGATCTATTACAGGTCAATATTTTTTTAAATAAATTAAATTAATGAAAAATTTTACAATCTTTTTCTATTTAAACGTTTTCAAAATGACCAACAGTCACGGGTTTCTCTAAATTCACTTAGACAAAATTAACTGGAGGGCGGCACCTAGTGTAAACTGGATCCTGGATTGCTAAAAGAAACTCGAGTAACATTCGAAACTGTTTTTCGCATTGTACCATCATCAGCATACAAATTCTTCAGAAAGAAATATGTAGATATTTGTTTATTTCTGTTTTAGGAGAAATAAGGACTATTTGAAAGTTAAAATCTAGAAGATTTTAGGGAAACTTAGGGCAAAAATCCACTTAATTTTTACACTTTCTATCTGGCAACACTGGTCTGAACCCAAATATAATACTGTTTATGAAATCCAGCATGATATTAACCTTGTCTTGGCACAGCAAATTGCTTTCCAAGAAATAATTTATTTAGAAGCTGTTATTTCTAAGTATTTAACTTCTGCTTTTTGTTTCACGAATATGTAGGTAGGTACATAATACACAGTAGAATGTCAAACAATATTTGCTGCGTTATGTAGCCAAAGCCCTAAAGACAAAACAGCTTAGGCTCAGTAATATTTTCAATATATCCTTAATATATATATATATATATATATATATATATATATATATATATATATTTTTTTTTTAATTAAAACGACTCATAACGTTCCCGTTACGTATCAAAGTCATTAACCAGAAGTTTTTTTCTGTACAATGAAAAGAGACAGCACTGTCGATCATACATATACGCGTCGTGAATTAATGAGATATTAAATTTACAGAAATTCGCAAAAATGTATGTCTACATATTTTTGGTGTGAAATCAATCAACTTAACTAAGGTGTAAATGACTTTTTTGTAACATTAGAAACTTTTACGATTTTATTTATATTTAAATAAACAGTAATACAAACAAAATAACAAAAAGATAACCCAAAAACTAACGAATCAATCAGATGCTTCAACACGTGCGTAAGAATATGTAATCTCTGGTTCTATTTTAGATTTTAAAACCTTTATTTTCGTAGACTTGATCATAATAAAGGCTGATTCATATTCTAAATAAAATTTTACAACTGTATTGTAAAACTTATCTATATAAAAATAAACATATAAAAAAGATATAAATACAAAGTCAGTACCTTTTATCTGTAACGATTTTATCGAAAATGAATATTTTACGATATAGTGGAGAACTCGTAACGTAGTCGTGAATCAGAAGTATGTAATTTGTACAATGCGGCTACGATAACACGCAAAGTGTAGCTTACAATACTGTGTAATTTCATTTTTTATATGACACCTAAATGGCAAAACGTGTTTCCAGAACTTATGTCTGTGTATCGAATCATTTGAACGACTGGGCCCATTTTGTTTAAACTTGGACATTATCAGTTGGTAAAGTATAGGGTACTTTTTATTCAGCTATGATTGTGTTAAGATAAGATTTCTGCAAAAACTGGCATTAACACAAACGATGCTGCGAGTAAAATCTAGTTTATTTTAACAATTTGCAAAAACAAATTGCATTTATCTAGGCCTCGAGATCAGCAGAATTATGGGAATTATAGTAGTATACAATGAAACTAATTTTTTTTTTACTATATTTTAAATCATGATTTTTTTAATACTTATCCGCCTGGAAGTCCTACGGCAATCATTGTTAAAAATATCCAACAAGCAAATACGACAATTTAAAAAAAAACTAATTTAGTTATAAAACAAAAATACTTGTATGCAAATGAAAAATACAAATTTAAAAACAATGTATTTAATAATTTATATAGCGTCAAGTAGTATTTCATCTGGTGAAAGGTCATTGATGCTGTGAGCGGACCACTTTAAATCGTCAGCGTTCTAATCTAATACTTTTAATTACTTTTTCAATACAAGAATACAAATTAACAAAATATAGATTTGGAGTAGCTGCAGTGTACAAATACGATACATAAGTAACCCATATACACTAAAGAAAATACACCATCATATATGTATTTTTATAGACGGTTCACGCAATCATCGACACGATGTATCAAATAGATTCACAATATTATTATAGAATTAACTTTTTTTTCTTTTTTGTCCTTGTTAATTAATATAAAAGTGATTTGTCGGGAAAAAGGACTTTCAAGTAAACACTTATTTGTTATTTATAGCGACGTTTCGTTCCTTGCCTGGAACTTTTTCATAGCTTTATAACTATTAAATGTTAAGATCAAGTAGATATAAAAGCTAAAATACACATGTAAATATAAATTTGAGTTACACAATTGTTCATTAAAAGTTTATAATAATTCCGTTTTTTAAAAAAATATTTTTACGGTTGATATTTTTATTATTATAGAACATTTTAAGTAAAAGGCGCCCGGTACACATTGAACCGAGTACTCAGTATTAGTCGGTTTTGTGTTTGCCGAATTAGTCGGTTTAATTTACGCAACAAATTGTCAAAACAAATTTTTTTAGTGGAAAAACCTGAAATTTGCTATTTAGATTGCGTTTAGTATACTGTTCAGTAAATGCTCGAAAAATGAGTGGGCTCAAAAAAGCACGAATCTGGAAATTTTATGACGAAATTGAAAATGACAAATCCAAAGTGAAATGAATTTTGTGCCGTTCTCTCTATCAGAGCTTTTTTAGTCTATAAGGGTACCCAACTTTTTAAAAGAAGTTTTATGTAGAATTTGCTTATACTTGAAGAACAAAAGTTATTGAATTCATGCAAAAATTTGAACACAATATGATCGTAAAGAAGTTGTACAGTCATATTGTAAGTGTACTATAGTGCTGCTTCATTTACCTTTATATAATGTATTATGTACTAACGAATTCCATATAACCGGACAATACGAATAAATTCTTCCTGCACCAATAAAAATATGATGACCGCAGAGTTAGTAGTGTAGTTCAGTGCAGTGAACACTGTGTTATGTCCGTTACAAGTAGACAATATTATATTTTATGGATGAAGCACGGTCGTGCCATTTGGGGTTGATCACGGGTCAAACGATATACTCAAAACAGATCAACGCATAGGGGACTCGTCAATCATTGATCACTTGGCAATATGTGCAGTCACAAAACAAAATAGATTATGCTGACTTTTTTGGATTTCTTCACTTCTTCAAGGCAAACTTTTCAACTTTATTTAAGACCTTATTAAGCAAAAAAGCACCCAGCGACTATGCACTATCTGATAAAAAGTGTTTGCAAATAATTGACGCTTTGGAATTATTTGGTACATAAAGACTTTTACGAGGATTTCTGTATAACTAATTCATTTTCGCAGCATTGGTCATTTGATCCCTTTTTGTTTAAGGAGGTTCTTTGTGTAAATAGTTTTCATGTCTACATATACATCCCAAATTTAAATGCATTTTAAAACGACTTATTAAGTCTTGGAAGTGGGTTACGATCGTTCGGTACCTATTTTCAGCTGAAACGAAAAGTATTCCATTGTTGATCACATGCCTTGAAGTACTTGCATCGTGAACGCCGAATTCAAAAGTAGACTATTGATCAATCCACATAACAATTGATTAATAAGCCGTTTAAAATTTAGACATCATGTAGTGAAATGTGTTAATAAAACGTTACGTAAAACAGAATTAAACAAATCATTCTGAAAATATAGAAAAAAAATACTAATTTGACATAAGCGATTTTGCTTTTAAACCACATATGTACATTTTTGTTATCATAGATAATAACAGACGCTACTGAGTTGTGCGATTACAGATGAGAGTACCTAAAGAGGATTCTCGAAGCATGGCCATTGTCTGCGAGAGTGTAGATCTAATTGATTTATCAGTTTGCAGCCTCCTTCTCCGCTGCACTGTTTTAGATATCCGATTGCCACTGTCTTTGGCCAATGCTATTCAACCAACAATTGTTCTGATATTTTATAGTGTATAGATTGGACGAAAAATTAATAAAATTGATAAAGCGCATTGTTTTTCGTGTTTTTGTAAATAAATTCAAAATTTAAGGAATATTATACTTCACAATGTAATATAAGCGGCATAGTTTTTATGCATAGGACGGGTATGTGATATGTTTTGTTTCCTTGTTTTGCTACCCGATTAAACGAACTGTACTATAATGATGACTACGATGACCTACGATTTTGACACCTTACTATCAGACTGCAAAAAATTAAAAATAGTTTACTGTTATCAAAACATTTATGCATTCACATTTTTTTAATGAAAAATTGATGTTAAGGAAAATTTGCCGCTCCTCTACGTAATAGGCGACTTTGACGCTACCGCGAATATATTATCCAAATACGGGCAATTTGTTAACAATCAGACATTGATAGAGATATCTCTGGTGGTCTGTTTGAAACAATGTTCAGAAAACTCGATTTAGCATGCGACACTGTCGAAATCGCTACAGCAAAGACTACTAAAAATAGTTTCCATTTTCCAAAAATGTAAAGACCAATCTTACATCAATAATATACCACTACAACGCCATCGGTACATCTTTGCAAAGTCTCCACAAACTATTTCAAGAGATATCAAAACTCAACTATGACAGAAAACTTGTCATTTGATTGCTAATAAGTTGTTTTTACATCGTGATAGCGTCGTAGTCATAGAGGAAGCGCAGCCAATCTGGATATCGTTTTCGAATCATTTTCCGAAGATCACATAATAAAGAGTAATATTCTCTCACTTGCGAACCAATCCAATCTTTGGTTTGAACCAAAGGACAGTTCACACTAGCTCAAATACATAAACACACACAATCATAGATGTATTGATTGCGCAACGCTTTACGTGAACTCGAGGAGTTCCGTATTGTTTGCAGGACACTGCTCCACTTACCATTTACACGACAGGGGTTCAGATGTATAGTTATGGTTATAGCACGATCAAGACACTACGGCTACAAACGGGGTTGCAGTTATGGCTTCTACATCAACACACACAGAGACAAAGAGAGAGAGAAAGAGAAAGATGCATTGTCTCTACAAGTAATACGTCAGAGGTACTACAAACTTTATACCGCTGAACCGACTTATCAGTAACTGATTGCTTCATACAGTTATCACTCTGTCGAATGTCTTGCTAAGCTAATGCTTTTCCAGCGTATGTAATCTGATCTGTCTTTCTCTTCCTATTCTTTCAAAAAATAAATTTAATCATCTTATTCATTTAATGATTCCGTAATCGTTTCATCGTTGGTGGCGGTTTTTTTTTTATTTAAAGGAAACCTTATTATGACCTGTATATCCGGATAAAAAATTTCTAAGCTTTGACTGGGTACCAACTAATCTTTATATATGCCGTATAATTAAAAAAATCGGATTTTTGCAAAAATCCTTAGATGTTTGCAAAAAACCGAATTCCAATTACCCGTTTTTTTTTAATCTTGCTAGGATTTTCGCAAAGATCCAATTTTTTCAATTATCCTACGACATATATAAAAAACCCGTGTCACGATGTTCGCCCACGCTAATCTTCAAAACCGATCAACCGATTTTAAATAAATTTTGTAAATGTGTATTGTTTGATTCATCTTGAGAGATAGGATAATTTTGAACTTCACTACAGTTGCCGCTGCTGAGTTCAACACACTACTGTTGCTGATACATCTAGGTAAGACAGTGGCGAAGTCTATTGCTGTTGTTGATATCGAGTGGGGCGCAGCATCACGAGATAAGATAGTAAAACGGTGGAACCGAAAGCTCCCCTACTGTTGTCGTTGCCAAGTTTCATCTCAATCGCATGCGAAGCCGCGTATACTGGCTAGTAGTATAACAAATTTGATTAAAAACGGTTCAACCGTTTTCAAGTAATGCTGGTAAAAAAAATCAGAAAACGCGTTCTGATTTGTATAGATATCACTTAAAATAAGCGAAAACCCTACACGAAGACGAAATTATAAATAGAGATGTCGTTATATGTGTTGATTTGAGTTGAAAGGCCCGTGTGTTGATTAATATCAAGCTGTTGTTTGAATATCACTGTTCAAACATACTATATGTATCTATGTACCTTTATCTTCTCTTCATTTCTCTTCACAGATTGCTTTATTACACAAGACACATTTAGTTCAGGATATGTAATAATCTATGGCTATTGTTTCTTTTGGTCTTCGGACAAGGTTGTTACTGCATTGTGAACTTTGTTTTAATTAAATGAATTTCGTTCATTCTTTTTGTATTTCCTTCCTGATTCATTATGAATGCACAGAGGACTTAAGAAAAACGTAATTTTTGAGATTAATTAGAAATAACAAAATACTTTCGTACATGAAGATTGAAATAAAAGATATTTATATTTTTGAAGTTTCTACACCACATCTAATACAAACCTTGAGTTCTCAGATTCTATTCTGCAAATTGGTGAATATTTTTCATTTAATATTAAACCAATAATTCAACATTTAAACTTATTCTAAGCTCAGTGAATTGGCATTTATAGTGGCGTTAGAAAGTAACGTTTGATCTTAAAAATTCAAAAAACAAACCTAGCAAACATATAGTTTTATATTTTGTTATCATATTACATTATTATTATATTAATATAAAATATATACTCTTTTGTATAATATATCTATATATAATTTTTTTCAAAAATATATTTCACGAGGGACTAAAAAATGTTTGCTATCGAATTAATCTATAATAAGTAAGTTTTTAAATAAAGTAGAGATATCTTAAGACGCAAAATTTATTAAAGATGCGAGAACATCCCAATTATATAACAACCGAACCGTAGGAGCTTAACTGAATGGATTTCACAATCAAGATTGAAAAAAAAAACGTATTTCTGTTATAGTATTTTTATCGGCAAACTTTTATATTATATATGAATATAATTTAAGACAGATTTATCTTTGAAAACGTAAACTCTTCAATGTTCCTTATCTCCTGTATACAATACGAGTGTGCGGGAGAATACCAGTAATGTATTATGCAATATGAAATCAACTTTTATATTTATGTTTATTACTAGGTGTTTATATTGCATTTCCTTTATTCCATCACATTCACGTCATCACAACACAATAGTGAATTGGGTGAGTGGTGAGTTGTCAGTAGGGTGGTTGTGATACTCCTGCGCAGAGAGTAATAGTAGATACTCATATACTAGCCGGCTGTTGTGTGACATAAGCTCAACAATACTCGACAAATTCCCATGTGGTACACCAAATGCACTGGCAGACGATAATCTCGAATGTCTATACAGTCTGTCCAAATCAATCGTATGCATATTAAAATATACCGCGACCATCCGATGGAACTGGCCTTTTCATGAAAATACCTTGATATCTGATCATATCTTAACATTTCATGCAATATTCAATTCTTGCAGATGGTCTTTTCATGAATTGTTTAAATATTTAATGAAAAATTTAAATAAGCTAGATGGTAAAAAACAAAAAACTTTTTACTTAAAAATCATAGACCATGTTTCGAAATGATCGCTGATCAGTATATAATTAACCAATCGAATGGGTCCTGTTTAAACTCGACTCCTTTACATTTTGTGATGTTTGTTTATCATGCTCAATTGTTGAACATTTATAATCTAAAATCTCTCTCTCTATCTCTCAGTGTGTGTGTGTGTTTGTCTCGCGACTATGGACAAATGAATAAACCAAATTTGAGAGGAAAATGTCCCAACTTAAACCGAGCTGTGTATATTAATAAATAACACACTGTGGGATAGGGGTGATTTCGAGGTTTATAATTATAAATAATAAAAAAATGCAATATAACACTGAATAAACATTTTTTTGAGAGCTACAGAAATGGATAATATGGAAGATTCTGAGCCGAACTGTATTTCATAAGATGTCAGAAAGTAGGGAAATTCACTATCAGTTTGTGTTTGAACTGAAGATGATGATTGATGAATAACTAAAGCAATATAATTATTAGCACAACTAAACTGCAAATGGTTTTCTTTTAAAGCTGGCCTGTTTATCGTCAAAAGCTTTGTCACCCATCTTAGAGAATTGAAAGCGCGACGACACGTGCTGAAGCAGTGAGATGCTACCAGGCGCATCTTCACAGCTTCCTACCCCACTGCACAGCGTAGGGTTCTTCAGTAGTGGCTCATGATCAAGGATTAAAAAGAAATAAAGAAAATTAGAAGCACTATGCTTGATAACTATTAACAACATTTTAGTCACCTCTTAACCATAATAATTTTATTATGAATGTACATTTCAAGATATCCCGCCTTCACCAAAGACTAAACTACTAAATTAGTTTTATTATTTGTTGATGATTGGAGCATATGATGGCCAAAATGTACATCCTATAAATAAGATTTTTGTAGTTAAAAAACTACCTACATTTTTTTTTTATTGTTAAATATAAACCTATATATTTTATTGAAAGATATAAATAGGACTGGCAAAAATTGCATTTCTACTAAGCAGTATAGTTTTCTGAGTTGTTCTTCTTATACTTTCGAGATTGGAAGACATAATTCGAAGTTTTTGTAAAGCAATCTATGTTAGAAGCATAAACTATCTGCTAACCTTTACTTGTGTTATCGCTTGCGTTAATAACGGTTTTGACAGGATAATAGCCAGATTTAAGTTCAATCAAAATTTGCCTAGCCATTCTCGAACGAATCTGATAGAACCAGACAACAATAAAAAATTTATGACAATGAGTTTCATCACTTAGGTGCGACAAAATGCTGAAAAAATTTCGGGAAAAAACAAAATTACATATGGGAATTTTATATACTCGTATTGATTCTTCGTTGACGAACCACCTATGCGTACCGTTATTGTGAGAAATCTCATCAAAGAGATAACAAGGAATGAGTTATGACAAAAGCGACTTCAAAGCGCATTTATAAATACAGAAGTGATTACTGATTCGTCTTTTCTCACCAGCTTGTGAAGGCACTGTTTGCCAGAAAAGTTTACCCACATCGTTTTAGCGGAATTCGTGCAGACTACAGAAAGACATGCAGTCAGTGACGTAGTCAACGAGAACGCAAGGGTTTATTTGCATGTATTTTAATCTTTTTATTGATCAAAAATATTATCGGTAACGTCAAATAATAGTTAATTTCCATCACGAAAAAATCCCACAATTTTAGACACATACATTCCAGCTACATCCCTGCACTTAATTAAATTTAATATAGAACTCTCTTCTACAAAAAGAAATTGTACCTCTTTTTTAAAATTTTGACTACGTCCCATGTATACAGTTGTGTCTTTTGTAACGTTACAAGACCTTTGATATGTTTCTTTGATATTCAATAATTTAGATAATCGTCGTTTTATTTGCAAGAATTATTGTCATATATCACACTTAAATACCTACAGGAGATTTTGTTTGGAATGGATTATTTTCAACAGTGTTCAGGATGATATTTTATAGAGTTGACCTAGAATAAATCTTGCCTGAAAAATGAAAGGTACTTCCGATTAGATTCGTCAAGCAATTTATTTTGAGAAATATGATACAAAATTGGTGAAAAAATACATGTTTGGAAATATAAAACATTATTAAAAATTCTACATAGTCATTTTGTTTCGTATTCATAAATTTCTTAGTAATATATTAAATATATTTAAAAAATCGCTGGAAGTACCCATAAAGAATAAAATAATAAAAAAATAAATCTATTCTACCCATAGAATCAGTGTATAGCTTATTTAGAGAAATATTACTTAAAATTAGCGTGAAAAAATAATATATGACTGTATAAACAATTCTAGAAAGTTCTATTTGAACTCTTTTGTCTTGTGACTATATATTTATTAATCAGTCGGTAGATATATAATAGGTACATACATAATATAATAACGCAACATTACACGTAAAAATGAAAAGATTAATCGATGACATTCACTATATAATTTCGAATGCACATCATATGTCAGGATGAATGATGCATCCCTTTTTGCGTGTCATAAATGGACATATTGGGGGTGAGTTTGCAGAAAATTATATACGTAGATCTCAGTTAGTCAGTAAGTGAAGTATCGTAGAGTTAATGGTCCATCTGGAATATAATTAAACTAATTTAATTGAATATCGAGACAACAACAAATGCCCTTCTTCACCCTTATTTATGATTTTATATTATTCCTAACATTACAACTATAATTTCTCAAAATAATTATTTTAAAACATTACCTGCATTACTGTATATATATCAGACATTGACATAAGCTATATATGTAATTCAGCCATCGCATATTGCGAAGCGACGCGAGACGGTTAATTAAATACTTGTGGCGTTCATAACATGTTCCGTACTCGCGCTTGAGCCTAATCGATTCAGCGCACTTTTTCTATCTGGCACGTTTATGTTAAGCATATCTGAGATATCTTTATATTTTTTCAAATATCGAATTCCCACAAGGAGCTCGGTTTGATTTTGGAACAGACTTTTCACCGCGTTCTTAAAGTCCCATGGAATTTCATAGCAAAATTTAAGCTCACCGAGAAGTACGAAAAATATTTTTGGAAGAAAAAACACGGCGTTGATTTTATTATATTATAGATTTTGTGAAACAAAACTGAATCACTAAAATCAGACACTTTTCAAAAATAAGAAAACTTTTAATTTCACAAAAATTGTCCAAGTCAAGAAGTCAGCTTATTATAGAGAAGGTACCTACTTATTAAATTATAAATACGGTATACCTAATTGTCATTAGTACAATATTATGTACCATACCATAATATTATTACTTATTACGAAGGCATTGTTATGACTGAACACCTGCCTTAAAATGCATATATTGTGTTTACAACATGACGACACATAGTGCTTTTCATTATCCAGTAATTTTTTGTTGACTTGATATTAATAACAATTAGCTACTCAAAACACAAGGTTTAGCCTTGTAGTCACGCATTTTTTAACGAAAAATAATCCGAATATTTAAAAAATATTTTACGAAGTATTGTCTAATGATGTTGAAAGTAACGTCAATACATGTAATTGTTCTATATAACTCTTCGCCATGGACATACTCTGTATACACAATATGTATCTAATTTTATGTAATGTACCTACGTAAAAATGTATGTTATGAAGAAATAATAATAACTGTTACACATGATACGAGGGATGTATAATTATGTACCTACGTACATACAAAACTACTGTATTATATACTCTATAGAGCATAGTGCTACGAAACAGGGTCTTCGAGTTTTTATAATAGACGTACCAGATACGTCTATTATAAAAAGACCCTGTTTCGTAGCTCTAAGAGTTACGGCAATTTTTTAACTGCTTATATATTTTCATTCGCCTTAACCAACGACTTAGTTTTCATTAATATCAGTCTTGACATGGAAGTGTACCTTAAAAATAGATGCAGGAGTTCTCGAATGCTGCTGGTAGAAACAGACAGAAAGATAAAAATTGTGGAAATACGTTTTCTCGCCCAGATGAAATTCTAAATGCTCAAAAATCCTATGAAAACTATATAATTGAAAACTATAGTGAGCTTCGAATACCGTAGATTATGGCCTATGGGCGCTTGAAAACTAAGATAATAGTAATTAGTGTAATGTCAAATTTCTTCGCTACTTAGTCGAAGCTACTCGATCAGTGAGTGCCCCTCTTTTGTAATTTACCGTTTTGTATAATAAAATCTTACTTCTGTACGCCACGACATATTCCCTCTGATACGAATAGCGTAGTAATCTAGTAACAAATGTGTATGTTGATTTGGGAATGAGAATAGAACCTAGAGAAGGGAACCCAATAACTCAACATTAACTTTCCCTACAGGTGCAGTCCCATGGTTGCGCAATTGTGTTAATTTTGATATTGTGTAAATACTTAAATTTTAATATAAAAATTGTTGTTTAATTGTACACCCTGTATATGAGTATATCATTTGTTTGTATGACACCCTAATAATGGATTTTTAAAGCGTTTTTATTAACATTCATCTGATAAAGATTTACATGAACATTATATGCATGCTATATCAATTTTCTTATTGTTCTTTATATTTTTTATAATCTAAAACGCCACAGTAACTTCAAATATTTTTATGTAAAAAAATTAGGTTACAGTCGGATCTCTATAATTCGAACTTTTTTAGAAAATAGGTGTTTGTAATTCAAAACCAATTTTGGGGCCGCATGCAGGAAGGGAATCTTACGGTGTCTTGGTGCTACACCACATACACATTATTATAGCTCAAATCATTCAGATATCTCTTTGCGTCGTAATTATTGTTTAAAAAATAGAAAATACAATTATTTTTGATACGAAGGTACTAAAATATCGAAAATATGTAGAGACAATTTTAAACGATTAAAATCTTAAAAAAATTGTCTAATAGAGCTAATAATTAAGTTACTCTAATGAAACTTCGATACATATTTGCTTTGTACTGATTTGGTAATTTATAATTGTACAAATTATTAAATTGTAATTCTTTTAGTCAGTAATAAAATGACATTCAAAATGAATACATTTGATTCATATTAATTGAAGTATTTTTTTCAATTTCTCATAGCTACAAGGGTTCTGTATAAGTAATTCTATTAAGGGACGTTTGAATAACATATATTTCCGTATGTTGCGCTTTACTTTAGTGGTAACAAGGTACGTTTGGAACATATTGAGAAGCACTGAAATCCGATATTGTACAATTCATTATTATTAACCCTCAGTTGTTAAATATTACACGTGTTTTCCATGCAACTGACAATAGGTTTCATGATTTGGTTAACGATTAAACAAGCGATGCCTCTTTGTTACCGGTTCACATTTTATGTGAGTATAGGCAGGGCCGAACTAGCAAATTCAGTGGCCACGGTGTTATAAAGTATATATGGCATTGATCACCCCCATTGCCTGACCACTCCTAAACATTAATCGAAATTTCATGGAACCGACGTAATTGCCACAAAACATCTTTTTACAAACTCGATTTAGAATATAATTTTTTTATTCAAGTTTAGAATCAGTATCTTGCATTCATTGATCACAATTCTTCGAAACCAAAAGTGGTTATATCAAATACATAATTAGATAAAAAATTGCTATAAAGTTCTTGGAATAAATGCAGAAAAACTAATTTTAAAAGAATTAAATTCACATAAAAAAAAGAATCAAAATAATTTTTCCCTTCCCTGATTTTTAATTAAAAATCGCTACATATTTTTCTCATATAGTCATAGTGGTTTATTTACGATGACTTTTAATATACTATGAAAAATTTCATAAAAAAGTTATTTTTATATGATCGCAGTTGCAAAGAAACAGTTATTACAGAAAGAGGTGGTTCTTAATTCGACGTGTATAATATTTATAATTATATTTTTTTTAATAATAATATGATATATTTCATTATTCGAAGAGTAAAGCACGAATGTCCTATTAGTTACGTTTACCGATGCGACTAATGAAAAAATATCATTTGTAACATTTAGTTATTCAGCGCGAATATCGAGCTGGTAGTTCAGTTTGTTGATGCGAGTAATGAAAAAATGTAATTTGTAACGTTAGTTATTACGCTGTAATACGAACGCTATGCACGAAATGAGTGCTGCAAAAGTTGCATGTATTAGTACTGTTTGTTTTTTGTTTTTTTACTTCACTTATAAAACATGTTTTCTGTTGCGCAATGGAGGGAAATATTTAATAAGTTATTCCGACCAAAAACTTCATCAAAATAATATGTCGCTTTAAATAATTCAAGAAAGGAACCTTCGAAAGCGTCGAATTAAATAAATACATGCATTGCCCCTATGCAATACGAGAGTTTGTCAGTTAAATTTTATTAATTCTGACCATTTAGAATATAAAAGAAGGTAGATAATTAAATACTGTAAATTACAGATGCTTGGCAATACAGGTCTTAAGTATTTAAACAAATAAAAAGTCGTTCAAACAAATACAAAATAAAACACAAGTAATATTATTAAAGAAGCTAGCTAGACTATTGATTTACTATCAGATGATAAACTTCACCGTTTGTTGTATTTGAAACTTAATCCACCTCTGTGACACGCATAGTGTTATATATGACAAATTAACAGTAAAATTGATTTTATATTTAGGTGTACTTTTAATAGCGTGTCTAATAACAGTACACCTACGTTTTGTCTATCTTTTTGTCTGTCCGTTAGGAACGATTCGTTATTTAGGGGCGTCGTTAGATTTACTTTTTGTATTTTACAGTTTTCACGAAAAAGAAACAAAATTAATCTAACGGTGGCATGAGCTTGTTTGGAGAATTTTAAAAACAATATCAAAGCGTATTTATTTAAGAAATACTTTTATATTATTGATGAGGCATATTTCAAAAATAGAACTATGTTTTTCTAAATTAGTTGATTTAAACAACTGTTGCAAAAAGTTATTCCCATCGATTGATATAATAGGTAATTATGCGGGTATGCGTAATATAGAATTTTATAGATTTAAAATTTAATTATTTATTTATAATCTAAAGGTGGCAAAAATAATTTAAAAAATCTTAAAAATAAACCAAGTTTTATCAAACTTTATTTAAACCGTACGTTTTTCATTTTTTTTTCCTTTTTTAAGAAAATCTGTTCGCTTATGCAATTGAGTATTTCATTATCGTAGAAACAGAAAAAGTGAGTATTTTCATAAGTTTTATTTAATTTTTTAAACTGTTGAATCGATTGAAAACTATAATTAAGTACTTTTGTTGCTGTTGTTATAATGGACTTTCCATAAATATTAAATTCAAAATATGAATTGGTATTAGACTCAGATCACTGAGACAGTTGGTGGTCTTGATAAAACAATTGATTTTTGTATACATATTTTCGAACATGCTAGAGAACTAAGTTATCTGTCAATTTTTAATGTACTCATTTAAGTTCTACAACTGTTATGTATTGTATTCATATCTTACCACACTAGAACAATAGATTTGAAAAGATTTACGTGGAAAAACGGAAAATTGTATTATGTTGTATAATTTAACTGTGAAAAGGTCTACATATGCTCTGACAAACGATTTATTTTATGAAAGTTGACAGCTAGACAATGATATATCTTTTTTTTAAATTTCCTTATACATGGCAACGGCATAGCTTTTGTTCAAGCTTGTGATATATATCTATTTATATGATAGATATATTGTATTTTTTGTTTCTATTAGATTTATTATTCTGATAATAAATAAAACTATCATCAAATATTCTTTTTTGTGTTTTCTAGCGATCAATTTATTTCGTTAACGACGCTGTTCTATCGGCATATTACAGTTAAACCACAAACATTATTTTAAGTACAATAATAATACTTCAAATTTGTTACTAATTTTTAGCGTACCTGCTAAGATTCATTAAAGTCAATAAAGCTGTTCTTGAATAATGCTGGTACAAACAGAGATGCAGACAGAAAATTGTGAATGCACGTATTTCTGTCTAGATACAAAAAAACTGAAGAAGTTCAAAAAACTCGCAACAAACGAAATTACATTGACATACGTTGATACGTTCACATATTCAGGTTAGAACTTAGGAACTGATAGTTTGAGAGAGAGAAAGGGATTGGAGATTAAAAACGCTCAACAATTGAGGCCATTTGCGACCTCGGCTATTCCATATATTTTCACTTTACGAACGATATAGTCGGAATTGCAAATGTGTTGGTCACTGAATAGGCCGTATTCATACAATAAATACACTAATATCTATGCAAATTTTAATCGTACGGGGGTGACGTAACTGGAATATTTTCAATTTTCCAAACAAAAGTACTGAAGTGTAAAACCCTATACATACACCATTTGCAAACACGAAAAAATATCAACAATGGGTTATATAGCGTGGAGGAGCTCCATTGAAAAGTCAGAGTGAAACATCATTATTCTGAAATGTAGTGGACAGTGCAAACTGCAAAGAGACTGTGGCCCATTAAGTTCACATTTCACGTGCTGACCAATGGCGCCTCGTCACGACTGCAGCTTGCAGTTTTATTTTTAGCATTAAATATGTTTCATAAAAAACTTAGATATCTTTAGTTTTTACCATTTTTCACTTATTAAGTTTCTTTGGTCACAAAGAAAAATAGTCTATTTTTAATTTCTTTTTCTCAAAGGTTTTTTATCTCTTTTTTGATCACTTTTGTATAAAAACGTTTCATCACATAAAAAACTTATTATTGTGTTTTACAAAGTGATGTAACTTTTGCTTATATTTAACGCATGATTTTTTTCGAAATTGAAATCTAAATTTATTGCGCCTACTTTATGTGTTTATGTGTGATTAAGTCGCTTGTAAATCATTAAATCCAGCAACCAACAGAGTAAACCACGAGCACGACTTGCTGAAATATGCAGCGCGATACATAGCACACTAATTAGTCGCAGGTACGCGCAATACTGTCATGGAGTATGATGGAGGTACATTTTTTACTCGCAGGCGTATCAAACGAGTATAGTAGTAGCATCTGTGTGTTGACTTTCATGGATCTAGATGTAATCCTACGCCCAAAAACATCAACAACATCACATTTTCTATTGTTAGCTAAAATCAGTAGGTACGTCGATGCAATGCAACGCAATGCAGATCGTACATGATAATAGGATAAGGGTGAAAACTAAAAGGAGATATTGTTTTCTGGGCTATTTATTGGGAGAATTCCCCACGGTGAGGACATTGTGTCTCTAACCTATTTAGCATTTTAAACCGAGGATTCTCAGTGTGACCAGTGGCCAGTGATTGTCCACACCAACGCGTAGACAGATTTCAATGTGTTAGCCATTATAGTAAGTAGTAGTACATGAACATGGAGTATACCTACTACTGTATTTCATATAGTATAGTCTGTTTTGAATATGCTATTGCTGTAGACTAGAATATAGCTATAGCAATATATCTGTGGTCACAAAACAAAGTAACATAAGAGTATTAGTAAAATAAGAATTAACCTTCGAACGCTTGCGTTTTCACATTTTATAATTACTCGAGTCAAAAAAATCGAAATAGACGATAGCTTTTCATTCTTTTCGAATTTACCATTTGTATAGACAAAATACATTGCATCGTTCTTTTTAAGTCTGGTTTAAAATTTATGAAGTAGGTCCATTTAATTTTTTGAAAACTTTTAAACAAAAGAGACGCATAAATGCGCGTGTCATCAGAATCAGCACATCTTTTTCTTTTTCTATGTTTAATGTGAATAATGTTGGAACCATTTTCATACTTATAGACGAAATATTATCATGTTGATTTCAATAAACTCAAGAAAACTTCACTGTCTCTTTAATCTAGAAGCTTATTAATGGAAGATTTTTGGATACTCTAAAATATGTAAAACTTCTAAAAACAGTTTTTTGTTTCGAAACAGCGTAGACAGTTTTTACATAACCAAAATAATTTTCATCTGAAGGTAGGTATATAAAATTTACCGTAAGCAATTGTTCCTGGTGGCCACGATATTGTATAGCAGCCCTCGCATTAATCGTCCCACCAATACACGTAAACATATATCTTGCTTAAATGAGTTGTATGCCAAGATTAGTTTGCAGCTGACAATTAATGCACGTACAATGAATGTAAACCCGACCTTAGTATTTCTTTACGTCTCACAAACCGAAATCTTTCTTCATAGCTATATCAAATCCTACCAACGTCCAGCGTGAACCAGACACTTCAGATTTAAATTCTGTGTTGTTTCTATTCACAAATATCATTAACAAGGACCCAAATCAGACCTATAGTACGTCCGGCCAACAGATCGCTATATTCTTGGACAAAGATGTAAGATCTATTTGCGTATCAATAATATATAAATAGATCCTCTATCCTTGACCAAGAATATAGCGATTACTATATTTTTTAATGGAAAAAACTATAATCAACCTTTTATGTCATATCATATTTCTATTGACAATTAATAACAATATTATTTAATTAGATTTCAACAAAGATGTACTGTTTATAGTATTCTCAAAGCAAAGTAACCATTTTCTGAATGTTTGTTAGTCTGTCTGTTCCAGGTTAACTCAAAAACTGATGAACCGGTTATGACCCAACTTTCATTATCTACAATGTTTTTATACATCAGAGAATAGAATAATTTACTATACTAAAAGAGGCTGAGCAGTAACTGAAAAACTAACAATAATGCAAGCAAAGCTTCGAGTAAAAGCTAGTCATTAATAACCGTGAAGTAGCAACATCTTTTATGAAGACGTGACGATATATTTAGAACTTACAGATTATACAGTCAGTTACAGAGAGGACATTTCTCTTGCAAATCATATATCAACATGCAAATGGGTCAGACTCATCAAGCTAAACTGTCATCATTTGCAGGGTCCTCAATCGCTATTGCTCTTGATATTAAATACTCGAGCGTCTATAATTTATAATAATTATTTTAATGATAATATACATCGTGGTGACTAGTCAATACACTGACTGAATTTACTAGTGCCTACGAGGAGACTGAGAAGAAAACGCTGACATAATGAGAGCCCCTACTTTTTACTGCTTGAAGTCAAAATATATACTGGGAGATCGAAGTTATCACAGTTTCTTTACTGAGGTGCAGGAGTGGAGCTCATGATGGTTGAAAACTATGAAAAGGAATTATTTAAAAACAAAACTTGAAAATACAACTTTAGAACAAAAAGTTAAGTCTTCTTGGTGTCTGCTCAAATTTGTTTTTAAAATTAAAAAAAAGCACTTTAAACCTCCTTAGATTAATTTTGCCGACGTCCGTGATACGACCACAAATTCTAAAACAGAAAGCTTTTGACAGTTTTCTGAAAAACATTGGAAAACAATAAACGTAAGATTTGTTTTTGCGTGGTCTTTAATTTTGTCAAATTTTTTCAAAATTCAGACTTTCAATAATTTTAGGCCAGTTGAGTTCCATCTGCCTCGAAGCATCTCAGTAGTTGTTTTTACGGAGTTTCATTATTTTAGCCGATACGGAACCCTATCATAATGTAATGCTAGTATACTAGCTCCTACATATTACAATACAATATGTGCATGAGCTAGTGAAACGCTGACTGTTCATCACAGTAGCCATGTTACCATGTATTTCATCGGACTATTGTCCTGGAACCCGTTCTACCGACTTACATAAATAAATACAGAAACATACACCCTGTCCTATTAGGAAATAGGGTATCTTTCTGTTAAGTGGACGACTTTATCTATTATCTGCTCTCCCAGCTTCATTTTTGTCCAGATCCACGTACATATTCTATAGTGAGGGTAAGTGTGGGAGCCGATTAAACGAAAAACTGAGAAAAAATGAGATATGTACAACACGATCAACAACTGTTCCACTGCACTTCACAACGCAGCACTGCCACACATCGCGTTTCTTGATACTGACATCTGTAATTGGGTAAACCAAGTAGTAAAAAAGTTTAACGTTTATTGTGAAGCCTTAAGCACATGCTTTCTTTTTTTATTTATAAATTTCGAAAACATAAACTTAAATATCAAGGAGCGCAGTGGTAATCAGTTGAAGTAATGTTTCTGTACTATTTAAAAGACAGTTCTAGGGCTACGCCACGTAGTACCTATAATGCGTATGTATTGAAGCGTCCATTAGCAAGTGAATGCGTTCACGCATTTCACAACATAACGCTCACGCACTTTGCACCCAGCATACGCACTCTCGCTTTATGGAATATATGCAGATGAACCTTAACTATCTACGCATTTATTAAAATCACTATTATATAGTAATAGTATATGTTAGGCTCAAATACCGAAAACCCTCGCTAAGCAAAAAAACCGACCACAGTGCATTCTGGCCCATGTGAAAAGACCACAAAAGAAAATCCGTGCCGCAGCTATTACAAAAACGCTCACGACGCGTTGTGGTACTGCAAAAAATCGAAATTCGTGTCGTGGTTCTGTTGATAATAACAATAGAAAAGTAATAAAAAATATATAAATATATGCGTCAGTTTAAATTCTTTATTTAAATTAAATGTGTAGAAAAATAAATTCTATAATTATTACTGAAGAGGAAATGTTTAGATTTTTGTCCATTACGGTGATAAAGATCCCATATGAAAATTACCTAACAATAGGTTTATTTGGTATTTCAGTGTCAAACTAAAGTCTAAAGTGTAAACACTAGCATTCTCTAATCTTGATAAATTATTGCAGTTTTGTCCATAAAAAAGAAAATTCGAAAGTGGTGTCGTAAAGCACAGGCATTAAAGAGCGCAGCTTGAATTATACGCAACAAAGTTGACCGCTGATCACCTCAACCCTTGCTGTTAGCTGGGCCACCCACCCATGAAGCCTTTCTAGTCATCAACGTGTTGGTATGTATCTATGCTTGCTAAATTATATTGTATTATATGACCACTTGTCAAAATGGCCTATGTCAATTATTGGACCGTTTTTTTCGAATTCTGCATTGTGTAAACATTGTGTCAGAACATTTTAAGTGTAAGTACAGAAATTCCAATTTTAAACTGCATTTACAAATGGAACGGGTAGTTTGTCTATACTAATTTATAAACAGGAATGCATGTTTGTTTGTCGCAACAATCTCAAGAGCTACTGAACCGATTAGAAGTTTCTGAGCTAAATTGATGGAGCAACTACAAAAGATACTGTAAAGTGACATATGAGAAATTGATTGCTCAAGAGTATTTCGTTGCAGAACCGAAATCTGCCCTGGCTAATCCAGGCTAGTTATATAAAGAGGTAAAATTTGTTTGTTTCTATGTTGGGAGTAATCTCAAGAGTTACCAAACCAATTCTAAAAATTCTTTCACTAATAGAAAGCTACACTATCCCGGAGTTAATATAGGCCAACATTTTATTTAGATAAAAAAATAAAAATCCTAAATAAACTGGCTAAATTTAAGCTCAGTCATTTTATGGTGGGAGTAAGGATATATAAAAAAAATCTTTGTGCGCTTTGTTCGGTAAGACTGTAATACGGTGAAGACTCCACTACTGTTGTTTCATTTCATGTTTCATTTCAATCGCGTGCGGAGCCGCTGGTAGCTGCTAGTTATATATATTTTGAAAACAGTCGTGAACCGGATTACAAACGTTATCGAGCTGATGACCTACGGGCCGCAGGTTTCTCACCCTGGCATTAAGTTATTCGGGATGATATCGTAGTGGAACATACACACATACACATTGTGACATCACATTTGCACGCACTCACGTAGTTCAGATACATGCATATATATTATATGCGTATATATGTATATTATACAAATATTCAATGTTAAATGTTCCATGAGCTTGGCATTATTATTCAAATACAGAAAACACTTCTCTCATTGCGGCATTGCTTTGCCTTGCATGGCCTATCATTCAATGCTACAGTGGAAACACATATTTCGCACCATTCAATACTGACCATCAGCACACGGATTGAAAATAGTAACAAAACTGGCATCAGAGAATTGTACTTTCCTTCAAAGGATTATTTTTCCCTTTTTAATAAACGCGAAAATAAGATGGCGTCTTGATATATTTAATTCCAAATACAGGTCGAGTAGTAAAAACACTCGATCGTTGATTCGAGTAGTAAAGGTCCACATTCACTGAATCAGATCGGCTCGGCACACTGGATGTAGCCGTGTTGATTCGAGCCGACTAGTGCGTGGGAACTCATTTAGCTTCATGTATCTAAAACTGCCGATCGTACCGAGTTGATCTGAGCCGATTCAGTGAGTAAAAAACAAAACAAAAACGTTTTTGTTGGCTGTTCGATCTGCATGAATCAACAGATGAGCTGAAATAATTCGAACCGTTTCGATTCGCATCTAATATACAGGAAGAAAAATTTTACAAAAAATTCGCTTGTTAGTTATTAACAATTATCTGAGAGCAGGGTTTCCTTTTATGAGAAGTTTCTCTGTAATCATGCTATATGGTCTGTGACTTCTAACTGTTAAAAGGATGATGATTGTAGACTGGTTAAACTCATGGCTTAAAAGGGGTGACAATTAAATATATGAGGTGTCCTGGTTTAAAATAGAAAAATATGCAAATATATGAATGCAGATCTGTGGAGTCGCCTACTTGCCACCTCTAAATGGACAATTTATGTGGTGAAGTTAGGGTTACTGTAGTATCTTATAATGTCAAATAAGCGTATATATAATATCTACGATTATGCGTTGGATTTAGTGACCGCGCAATTATATAAATCACTTCTGCAGTATCACATTGTGCTATTACATTATCTTATTTATGAATTCGTACGTAACAAATATGCAAAAATTCTGGTGAGTTGTAAAATAATTGCACATAGGAATTATTCGTGACGATTCCAAGGGAGGGATGCACTCCTGCTGAAGATGCTGAAAAAAATAGGATCGCTGGTATAGGAATTGTCATTTCGTCAAGAGTGACGCCAGAAAAAAAGGACTTCAAAATAACCGCACTTTTAGGAATACAATTGTCTATTAAGTCGTTTCCATGACTCCGCCCCCACTTATCGGATTCTAATCCCAAAACTGATGAAAAAGTAAATTGGATTTATTTAAAAAAATAGTAAAATTAACATATGCATTGGTATTAGATACTCAGAGTTGATGACCTTTAAAAAAATCTTGTTTAAAAATATTTATTTTAGTAATTGTGAAAGCTTCTTGCTAATCTCAAGAGAACTTTTGCCGTAATCTACATATATATCTAATTTGATTTCTAAAAAAGAAACAATAGGTATGGTCTTTACAATTAATCTTAGTCGAATCTAAGTTCGCGAGAAATGTGATTGAGAACAACGAAAGGGACTTAATTTGCGAAATGATACAAGCGAAGGTTCACGTTATCTCTTATTTTCTTGTTTGGTATACAACTATTTTTTGCCCAACAAATTACCTACAGCTGTGTTGAGAAAAAAATAACGGTTACTTTAGGTCAACATTTTAATCACCAAACGAAATATCCGTTTTGTAATAATTGCTAAGTTTTAATAATAATATAGTTTGCTAAATTCCGGATTTACACTCTTTCGATTCGGTTCATGTAGACCATTGTGTAGTTTTGTATCAAACCAATAATCAACGATCTTTGGCGCCCCATTTCATTGTTGCAGTCATACAATGAAAAATGAGCTAACGAAAACCGTACGACAAGCTGTCAGGCTTCCATCTGCGTCGACGACGAGACGAATGCAGGAGAGTCGAATACCGAGTATACCATCCAACCAAGCATCCAAACCTAATCTACATGCAATAATTGCAGCTATACAAAACGGAGTTGTGCACTCACCAATTAACTTACTATTCACAATACAGATTAACTTTATTCTCTAACAAAGAGAGATTACTGATTAGTGATCATCCAACATCAAATGAATATATACATATGTATTACTTTTTGCATCAATTCAAAAATATACACGTTCCTTTGTTCACTGAGTTTACGACATCATAATATTCATAATATTATACATAAATGAACAAGTGCCTCTTTAGCTATTTTATTTTTGTCTGGCTAAATGTTAAGTGTTCATGAAGTTGACCGTAGAAAAGTATTTGACTTTAAAGTGGTCGCGGTTTTAGAAATTGTTAAGGACTGTTGTAGATCTACCTTATCTTACAATTATTATACTTTTCAGTAGCTTTGACTCGGTAGGTAATCTTGTTCTCTAAAGCTTCATAGTCAAGGATATACGAAAATTCTTTCATTCTTTTCTGTTACGTGATATTAAGACTTTCAGAAATTGTATAATAGAAACTACCTATTTGTAGCAATTTTTATATAAACGTTCTTTAACATATTTCTCCTATATGTGCTCAATCTCAGTTTTATTTGTATAAAATAAATAAAGATATGCAAGTAATCCGCTGTATGAATATACTTGGTAGGTTAAATACCTTCATGCATCGTCGAATTCCAATCACCATGATAATGAATTATGGCATAATAATAACCCCTTTCTTTGTTCGGAGACACCCCGTATAAATGTGTGTGTGTGTGTGGATCCCCACTAAATTACAATCTGGTATAACAGTTATTAATTGGGGCTTACTCAACTTTCCCGGTTTGCGTGATTCTAGACAAGATAGAAGAATTAGTACAGTGGCGTTGAGCAGCATCACGCAAAGATTATGTATTGCTTTAACAACAAACAATTTTTTTAAATGAAAATTTTTTAAAAATAAATGTAAAGTATTGACCGGAATTGAAATAGATTGTGATCTAATGCCGTAATTGCGTATTTTACGCAGTACCTATATGTATATTAATACGTATATGTATTTACGTAATTGCGTATATACCATATGTATATGGTTTTCACTTTATATTCAGTATATTTTTAACATTTTTGACAATTCCATTGTGAAACAAACTTCTATTAGGTTGCTTATGAAAATCACTATATACCTACCTACTTCTAGCTAGGTAGTTTATGAAAATTATTGTTGAACTGACTAAATCGCGAGCTTTTTCATTACAACACTAGTGCGTTATGGATACTTTAAACATGCATAGAAGTCAGCTATTTTACAGGAGGTATTACAAAAAATTTTCAACAGCCTATCACAAAATTGATTTGTCCTGTAAGAGACAATCTATATTATTATTGTTATTAGTATGTAGTAATGGTGATTCAAATTTGTAATCTTTTTTATAATAATTTTAATTTGTAATTATGAGTTCCCTTAGCATCGTAAAATTTATGTAAATCTGTGATTAGCCAAGTTTTCTGTTATTTTTTTACTTAAAATACTTAGTAACATATACTGATTTGAGTTGTGTCTACAGTTATGTATAATGTATAATAATCCTCGAGAATTGCATCAATCACAATCAAATATTAAAACGATACCTATAGAATATAGATAAATATAATGTCATAGCACCCTGTCAACTTAGAGGTGAAAGGTTACGCTACTGAGGTCAACTAGAATGAAACATAATACACAGTATAGGAAGTGGGGGAATACCTAGCAGACAGTTGACGGTTCAACCCTTTACCCCATGAGGAAATATAAGCTCATATTCTACATCGTTCAATGTAATTAGCAATATGGTGCTATAGGACCAGCTAGCTCCTAGAGAAAGCACGGTAACTACCAGTATAATATACATATATATAAAGTGTTTTATTTATTATATTTTCATCTGCAATGTGATTTTTGACCAATAAAATTTAGTTTGAAAATATTATAGCAACACTGATTCTGCAAAAGAAAATGCATAAAAACTTAAATACCGTGATTTTTGAAAAATGTAAAAATCTATCAGATATATTTCAAATTAATGAGTCTAGAATAAAAAAATAATATCATGAATTGAATGAACACGCGCGCAGGTCGGTCTCTCTTTTAGTTTAGAAGCTATGACAGTTTAACGTTTCTAAAAAAAACTTAAAACTCCGATTATATTAAGTACACTTATAAAAAAGTCGATTAAATAATGGTCAAAAAAGTTGCTTATCGGACAATACTTTTTTTAACAATTAGCAAAGATTGCTGATTTTACATTCAACACCTTGTATGTTTTGTAGTCATAGGTACTACGTATCTAACCTCTGCATTTAAAGAAAAAGTTAATTGGAAATTGTATCGTTAATTATTCGAGGGGTTCTATTATGTAATACATATTATATTGTATGAAATGCAAATGAAAAAATATGTATGTGATTTAAGCCGGCTTACTGAATCTCTAAGTACCCCTATCTATTTTCTCTCCTTACAGGTCTCTTTTAAGAAATAAAAAGTCAGGATACCTATTAAATCCGATTTACTTTATGTTTGCTTTATATGCATAACACATTCTAATCTGACAACGGGTATATATTATAATGTGAATTATATTTTTTATTTAAATATACTACCGTACTCACAAATAAATTAAAAACGGACCCATATACTTAGTATTTCATTTTTGCGGATTTTGGAGTACTTTATGCACTTAAATCGGGAAAACGGGTTTCTAGAATTGTTGTCTGTCTGTCTATATCCTTGTGACCTATATATGTTTGGCTGTATGTACGGACAGTATCTACTCGAAAACAGCTGTACCTATATATTAAAATCTATAAGGGCAGTTATAGGCCAAAGGCGGGAAAATTCAGTTCAGATAATTCAATTTCATATACCGTTTTACAAATCGAGAAATAATTAAAATAAAACCGAATTACTTGAGTTTGAAAAGAGAATACAATGGACTCAATGAAGTAAAGATAATTACTGAATTAAGAATGAAAAGAAGAAAGTGTATAGAAAAGCGATTAAAGAATGAAAAGATTCAGGTGCTCAGGTGTGAATTCCAATTATGTAATTGGTATTGACATACAAGAAACAAAACAAAAAATGTGTAGCATCGGGAGGATTGAGGACTGACACAGACTGGGGGCGAAGGAGTGAATCTCTGGAGTTGCCATAATTCACTCTCACAAAACCTGCAGCAGAACGTTGTTATCCAGCGTCTAATCGTATTACTAACGCTCGTCTTAACGCTAATTAGTCTTCTGTTTAATCCAGAGAATTGCACTGATACCTGATGCACAGAATCCAATTCTCCGATAGCTAACATGCCACTATCACCAGATTATATAATATCTTATGTGTATCATTTATCAGTTCTAACTAGTAACGAATAACTGTATTTTTCAGAATAGTTTTCTATTTATTTGTACCGACATTATTTAGGAACGGCTGGGTTGACTGAAACATTCTCTGAGCTCTACCAAACTTGATTAAAATCGGTCGAACTCAGTGATGGATATACGCCTAGGCACGTGAGGCCTGGGCCTAAGGCGGCATGATTTTAAAGACGACAAAATTTCAAAAGTAAACCATTTTACGGAAAGATCGGCTCCTTGTTCTTAAATATAACAATTCAGAGGATAATATTCAATATTATTGTTAATTCTTTACTTGTATTGCTAACATATGTTTATATTATTGTTTATAGAGCGCCTGAGGAAGCAATAAATAATTGAGAAACGTCGCGTTTAACAAAAAAATATTAACTAATTTACCCGCTCCAACAAATATCCTCTGAATTATTTGTTATAAAGTAAACAATGTTAGGACTGCAGTTGAAATTTAATTTAATTAATTTATCATCTGGTGTCCAAAACGGTTCTCTGGTTTCATTAAATGTTTAATTGCAATAATCTCTTCTATATAGAGCAAAAAGGGCGCCATACCGGTATGTTATGGGTATGTTATCAAACCTAAATCCGCCACTGGTCGAGCTGTTTTCGAGAGGGCAAAAGTTCTAGAAATGCGTTTACCGATATTAGGAAATCCTTTAAGAATATAAGAAAAAGCATAGGTCTCGTTACTCTTTTATTTGTTTTCGATATTATTGCAAGCTCGGTACTGAAATAAACAGTTACATGCGTACTAGCTTAGCACAGCTTACGATTTACATGCAATCGCTATGCATGCATGATTGGATTCAATCCAAAGCATTAGCATCGCCACAGACGAGTCTCACAAGTCACAAACCACTCTTTTAAAACAGTACCCATTTGTTAATTAACGCAAATGCACAATCAAAGGTTAGAAATGCCTGAGGGTTCACTTTTTGTAAGTAAATTTGACTTTATGTGTTTATTCGCTTGACTATATTGTTAAATTGATAAAGTGAACTATAATAAGCTTTATATAGATAAATAGATCGTGAAAGACCTGGAGGTTTGAAGAAAGTGGTTTTGTTTGATAAGAGGTATTCGCAAGGGATTTAGATGTCAAAAATGTAATTACTGCTCTTAGAAAAACACATTTATGTAAAAAGTTAAAGAATGCTAATTATTCGTGTATATATTTTTATTAAAGTAACCAAAACATAACTCATAGGTAGTAGAGTATGTAGTAGAGTCACTATTTCACATTTTCGAGGAATTCATATAACTGAATAGGCTGATAATAAGTATTGATTTAGCTTTTATAAAATATACGTGGTTTGATTGTATACATTTGTAACATACAGCCTCTGCAGACTAAAAAATATTCTGCAAATTTGTGAAATAACTAAGCACTGATTTTTTTTTCTTTTTCTTTTTTTTTGGGAAAGCAGGCTTTTATCTGATTCGGCACACCGCGACCGATAGAAAATGACACACTGCATTCGTACCCCAGAAATTATGTAGCTCTTATTGTATTATAGAAACTACAAACATCACCAAAAAAAAAAAATTGGTTGTCAAAGCGAGCTAGATTCAAAAATGTGGGTGTGCTTTTGCATATCAAAATTATTTATTCAATGAATAATTTTCTATTAGCCGTTCTTCTAAAAACTCGAATGTGCTCTTGTTCACAGAAAGGTAGCTCAGCAGGACATTTCACACCTCTTATATAAAATACTTCTTCTATAACAGTGCACCTACTACACAATTTCACTTATAGTCATGGGAATCTAACGATTTAGCCACTGATTACCGTGTATTCACTGTATTTATTGTACAAGTGCCGAACTGTCAGAGTCTCAATAGGTGTTTATTGTCCATCTAGAACCATTATAAGGCAGGCCTGGCCTCTAATCACCAGGCCTACTTGATTCGAATACAATTTTGTTATCAAAGTGATTCAAAATTTTAATAACAAAACACATTTTTTGTAAAAGCATTCTTTAATTTTATTGACTACGACATATTTTTTATAGTTTTGTTCAATTGAAAGTGCATTCCGAAATTTAACCGGCCAGTCTAAAATCAAGAATACTGAACTGCAAACCGACGCTACGTCTTAACTTTTCTTGCAATTTGTGGATAATAATAATTATAATTTATTTGTACAAGACTAATCAAGCTACAAATTCGCCAAATTAATTTCATACAAAATCTGACATCACGATGTAATTTTAAATTTAAAAATTATAAAATTCATCTGTACTGTAAAATTTAAAGTTCTCTGACAGCCTGTTGAACGGTTTTTTTTACCAAGCAGAGTTGTGAGAACAAATAAAAACTACTGTCAAAAAATTAAATTGAACCTATTTATGACCAAAAGTCCTATCCTGTCTACCGAAAAGGGGATGCGGGTTTCAGAGTAACAGTGCAGTGTTCGGTGCAATACGCACTTAAATTGGCTTTAGCTTGTTGTACAAATTGAATGATTGAACCCATACGTGTCTGGTGGTACGCCGACGCCCGCCATCGCTCGTCGATGCAGCATCGCGTCGACCTGACGCTACGACAACAAGTCGACGGAACCCCCGGCTACGTTATAATGACCACATCACCACCATCGTCGTCCAAACTACCCATTCCTCTTTGTTTGTTGCTCTCCTATATTATGTTCATACAGAAATGCAGTTTGATTTCGCAACTCAAAATTCTGTAAAAAAATGTTAAATTAGACTATAGTGAAACTGACTAAAACGTCTAACGAGAAACTATAAGATTTAGAACCAAATTTCAGCAGCAATATAGCATTGATGATAAAAAAATGCATGTGTTTTTATTTTGCATACATAAGAGGATTCGTTTCTCTGCGAACAAGCAATAGATTAATACATATTTCCTGCTTGTTATTTTACAGTTTCCAACCAATTTACTATCCCAATTGTAAAATGGCCTTAAGGAATTTGAAATTATTATTGGATCCTTTTTTTATCTAAATAGGTATACTGGAGGTATCTATCTATACGATACATACAAACACGATGGATGATGACATTACGTTTTGTATACATTTTGCAGATACAATTTCTTGTTTGATGTAATATTTTTGATCAAACAATACGACATCATTACTTTTGTGTACTTTAATTTTACGATAACATAAAAAATTCTAAATTTTGCAGTTAGTTTCTTTTGTGACCAGTAATTGTAGGTACACCTATGGTATCTAATTTCATCTTTTAAGATTTAAGTGTGTACTGTTTTTCACAATAATCAGTCATTTATACCCTGCTTGAGTTGTCTTGTCAGAATATTTTACAAAAAATTAATATGATTGACAACTAAACAATATTTTTGATTGAACTTATTTTCTTTTCAAAAAATGCGATGATCAAATGAAGTATGAAAATTTTTTTTCTATTCGTTTTTCTTAAAACGAAGGGGTGATTAAAACGCATCGTTAAAAAAATGAAGTCAAACTGAACGCTATGTTGTCAATATTAAGGGCATGATTTGACAATCAATTAGGGCAAACCACAGCAAACCGAAAACAAGCACTGAAGCAAATATTTCGATTTACAATCCATTAAAGTCACGTTCACACATTTCATTTGAACATCTTTATAAAGCCCCGTAAATATTTTGATCATCAAACAAAAACAAGGTTTTTTGATAAAGAGGGCGGCAGTAGGATAAAAAATCATTACACTTGTTTTCAGAAATAAAAATATTTGTAAAAATAATTTAAAGATAATTGCAATCCAATGTTTCTTAATATGCTTACTGTTTTATATCTAAGCTCGTTCTTTTTAGTGTAACAATTTTTGTCGTTCAAGAGATTCAATTATTTTTTCTATAACATATTTCATAGAATTTTATAGAATTCTTCGCAGGATAATTAAGAAATCTGTTAGTTTGGTCAGCAATTTTCACAGACACCGCCCCTTTTAGTGGAAAAAATTATATTTTTGATAGGTGTGTAAATTTAGACAAGACATATTATACAATAGTATTTTGATTTCAGCAAGCAATTAAATAATTATTTTGGAAAAATAATATTGTGTAGCACATAAGCATTTAGTATTTTTGATGCTTAAGGTACTCATAGTGTTCTCTCCGAAAGTAAAACTTCTTAGTCGAAAACACAAAAATCAGTAATTCCTAAATTCACTTTGTCGTTCTGCGTTTAATTCAGAGTGTAATTCATTATAGTGACGATAAGATCTTTTGCCTGAAGTGTAAACTAGTATAGTATCCGGACTTCGAGTTTGTCCGGTAACAGATAAATTGATAATTTGTTGTTTAATTACACTATTATATTATTTAAGAAACCAATCTTATATTCACTCGAACAAATCCATCAAAAAAAGTATTAATCTTTCTATGTGAACCCCATTCAATTTTCCTCCCCCGCTAATGTTTGTGAACATATGGAATAATCCATAGAGGCTGTAAGTTTTAAGCATCACTTAGTTATATCAATTTCGTTAATAATCATATCGATTAATTTCCATGATATTGCACTAGTGACTACACAACAAGAACGGAATAATATCGAGGGGTGAAACTGGAAAAGCTGTAAGAGACAAAAGGTACTGGATGGGTCTAGCAATGCAACGTATCCCGGAACCGATGCTCTCGTAGAGGGCTTAAAGCATTGTTTTCACTTATACCACTGGTGTTATATTAAAGACAGTGATGATTTTTAGAAAAAAAAACTGATCAAGCAAATGTCAAGCACGAATAAAGATTTATCCAATACTTCACTTGATGACGTACGTGATTTTTTTTTAATCCAAATTTCCCATTTATGAAGGGGGGGCATTTCGAAAAACATTTTTAACAATTTCTCAACACTTATTTTTCGAATATAAAAGACATCCTCTCTATGAACGTATGGGCTGTGACAGACAAACGGACAGACAAACAGACAGGCGGGCGGACATGAGGAATTTTTCAGAGTAAAACTTTTTCAATATTTATATACCTGCAATATTACTGTTTTTTATTAAATTAATTTTTTTGTTCTCCTCGTTGAATTTTTCATAATCACGGTATATTTTTTTCTATGAACGTCTATTGAATTAATAGTTTTTTTTTCACGATAGTTTATATTAAAGTGATAAAGTAATTATGATACGACTTGTAACTTACGCTGCGAGTTACGATGTTTGTAAATGAGGGTGTGATGTGAACGAGAAAACAATTCATTAAATGACTCCGTCATCGATAGCATCGGACGTGGCATAGAATAAATGAATAGTCCAAAGGTAGAGTAATCATAAATGGACAATACCTATAGGTCGATACATCAGTAATCATTATTTATATTATACTCCAATAAATTATGCACATCTATATAAGACAACATCTACCTATACTTTAGTAAAGCTACGATTATCATTGATAAATGGTGGAAGGAATTATGAAGCATCTCAACCAAAATAGTTTTGCAGAAAACAAGCTTCCAAAATTAGGTAGACACATATTAGTTTTAGTCACCCGACTACCTTTCATATTGAATGCTGATTTTGTACTTTTTTTAGCTTTTATTTTTATTTCGACTTTTTAATTTTGAAGATCACCCACCAGTCCTTTTCATTTAATACCTTACACGATATGAATTGGCGTTGATCATCGGGCATTTTGGATCTGTGGTGATATAATGGCCTCAGAACACGCACGTCACCAAAACGAATCCATAGGGTTTATTTGGCAAAATTGGTCCAATAGTCTAGAAGCTACGAGGAAACAAACACATTTCCGTACATATACTATTAAACTCATTAACCTTCGTTTTTCGCAATCGGATAAAAAGTAGCCCTTAACGTTTTTAGAATATAAGTATATAAGTAAATAATTTCAAACCTGAACTCTTTGGATAAACGTCGTGTTACTATATTACGTAATATATCAGGAGAACATTCAAAGCACATGTCAATTTTTACCCTTCAATAATAATGTGAATTCGTAAATGCACATGCGTAATACATAATAATATACAAGGTATCTCATGCAAGATGGAAAGACGAAAGAACAGATAGTTTTTTGGCATGCAGTAGTTTGTTGATTTCAATATTTTAATTAAAATCAATATATTATTTAATACATTTCAAATGACTTTATATACTTTATATTTGTAATCGATTGTATTTAAATAATAGAATTGTATTGAAACATATTTATTTCACATTAATCTATCAAGATTAAAAGTTTGTTGGTGGATGAGTTTAGTGCTTTGGCGTCTGGCGCTAAATACCGTAGTCAGGACAAAATATCTAAAAAAATGTTTATTTTTTAACGCAACTGATATTCTCTGATGGTTTACTGTTTCAATGTTTTGAGGCAGCCTGTAAAATACAATGGCATTATGCGTGTACTATACTGCGTGTACACAAATATGCGTTCGTCAAAACAAATACAATTTCAGCCCTAACATTTTTGTCAGACGTCAGTTAATTGCGTGTAACTAAATAAAAATAATATAACGTGAAGAGCCACTATAAGCAGCAGAAGCTACCGTGAGCGATTGGATCGATGATTAAGGGATGTCAAACACTTTAATAGACAATCCGAAGTTGTAATCTATAGTTGTGTCCAAATAAACACCCAGTGATCAAACTGGGGCATCCAGTGACCAGTAATCTTAAATTGGTTAAGGTAAAAAATTCGCATTACTTTAACTGAAAAACATTTATTTTTTTAATTGAACAACTTCAAAAACTCTGAACTTCAACAAAAATATCTATCTCTTTTTTAAAAATAAATAAACATAAGAGGAGTCTAGCCCCCCTCCCCTTCGCTCTCGATCGTATTTTGATCCAAGGATAGATTACTTTGCCTCAAATTAAAGATTATTGTCTCTTGTGGCACTACAGGTCAAATTTAAAAAAAATAATGTGTCCAGACCTCACAACGTCTTTCTGAATATTAGATCCTTTACTTTTAATTTAAGGTCAAAACGGGTCCTCTAAGTTCAAAGACAAACTCGGGAAAGTATAAATAGTGGTCGTATGTTTTTCACTTTTTTTGCGATGAACATTATTATATTTTGTTCTTGTCATCTGTATTTGGACTGTGTAAAGTTTATTTTAATAGTCGTTACGTAATCGGCAAATCGAATGGCCATCAATACGCAAGATTTCGTTGCTATCTAGTAATCGTCCTAAAAACTTACTCAAAAATTACGCAATATTCCCTAAATGACATTTGTTTCTTTTTGGAAAAATCGTCTGGTGAGAGTCGAACTGCACAGTTCTAATTCTGTTTAATATATAGAGAAAAAAATGTTTAAGTCAGAGTTGTTTTGGTTTGCTTTAATTCCAGTGGCAACTAATTTTTTTCTTGTCTTTGACAGCCCTGTGTTAGAATTTGTGCGTACTGTATGCAGTATGTGAAAGTGGATGACACTTATGTACGACCGTGTCGGTGATTCGTGACAAGGAACCTTTATTTTTTCGCATTTAGTCGCACTAACTAGGAATGGGTGACGTATTCACTTCTGAACAGACATTGACAGTTATTGACATACAAAGGCCAATCGCGTTTTTCTTCTAAACTAAAGAGAGAAAAAACACATACACGTGTTCATTATGAGAGCACTTCACTGTTTAAAAATAATTCAAATGTTTAATAATAATTATTTTTCTGTATGAACAGTTTTAATATTATTACATTAATCTTCACAAATCAATTAGTATGTATGTCAAATTGCTAAGAGTCAAAGCATATTGAATTCGTTATTAATAATAATGACTTAATTACTGTGTTTAAGTACACTGTTAAAAGATTTAACAAGTTATATTATTTTTATGGATATCAAAATATTTGGGCCAGCAATTTAAAACGCTGATCATTATTTTTACCACTCATAAAAGACCAACACACTACTATTTCATCAATACATCACATAATAACTACCCTCCACCCGTCCAACCATTGTAATACTTTTTTTAGTTTTATTTATCACACAGGTGTTACAAATTTTAAAATATTACATAATAGTCTCAAAATATTTTCCTATTCTATATATACGTATATTCATAATTTGACAATAATGCATTTTGTATTTTTTAAAGTTACCGACGTTAGACTTACGTGAGACAGTACACCCAGCGTCCTAGCTATAAACTTGCCGAAGGGTGACTACCAGGGACGAAAACCTCAAGGGGACGCAATTGCAGACCTGCAGCCTGCATGTTCTTTTTCTACAAAATAAGTTTTACGAGGCGCAAAATTACAATCTTGACCTGGGCGCTCACGACCTTCTACGATAGTGAGTTCACCATCAATGCAGATCTGCTCTTTATATTTTAGAAGATGTCAGGTAAGTTTGGTTTATCTCTTGTTTTATTTACATTGTTTATAAAATTTCAACTGAAAATTTTTAAGAAAATGGAAGTACAATTACATAAAGGTTAAATGTCTGCCCTCTATAATCGATAACGAAATAAATCAATTGGTACGTTTCAAATATTATTTGAAAAGAATTTTATTAGATTTATAAAATGTCTGTTGACTTAATCTGAACAATAACACTTTAACGTAATTTGACACTACAAAGGCACGATTATATTTTCTTTCAATATACATAATGCAACCATGCGTTGACAAAAAAAACCTTCATCACCACGTTTCGTCCGCAAATAAATCCACCAGCAACCAGCTTTATTTATATAATACGTTGATATAAGAGAACGCGTTCAATTCAGTCGCCGTCGCGATTGTCCACATCATTTATTTTGACAAATGTTCGTTCCATCCAAATCACCAATATCCTAGCTCTCGCTTTGGTTTAAAAGGGCAATGTACTAGCTCCTTGCTGAGGAACATCAGAACATTATATGTTGTTATTCGTTCAACATTAATTATCAGATTGGATTTTCTTTTCAACGTCGAATTTAAAGGTATGGACCCCGGGGCGACGAGAAATTGGTGACCTCTAAAAATCATCGTATTTCCACTATAAAACAAAATATTAATGATATATATAAAAATAGCAATATTATGAAAGACATGTATTTAGATAAGCCTATACTGTGAGATGCTTATCAAATACAAGGTACATATTACAGTAGAACCTCGCTAAGTTAAAATCCAAGGAAAACGTTAAAAAATTTAAGTTATCCAGTTTTTTACTTATCGAGAGTTGAAGTTAGAGAGATTGTCAGAGTAAAATTTTTAACTTACCGAGGTTTGCGGATTTTATAGAGGATGTATTCAGTTCTATAGAGGTTACACAATTTTTTTATCTATTCATTTAGAATTAATTATTTATTTATTTAAACAATCAATTATTTAAATAAAGAAATCAGTAAAGCGATTTAGTGGACGACTAAAGTGAAAATCAATTAAGTTTTTGGCAAAACCTTTTGTTCGAAGGGCGATGTTCAGAATATTTGTTTAAGTTACCGAGGTTTTGTGATTTAAGTAATGGAGGTTTTATGCTTTCAGGGAAGGGAATTCAAAAAAAAATTTAACTTACAGAGATTTTTACCTTATCGAAGTTTAACTTATTGAGGTTCTACTGTACATGGTTTTTAAACTTACATTTTCACACCTTTACCACTTGAGTGTTTCAAGATAATGAATGAAATTTTTTCCTCGTCAGCTATATTTTTTTTATTTTTCTGTATAAAAAAAATTTAACGGCAAAGTTCATGGGTTCCATTGCTTTATGAATGATATATGGTTAGACATGAGAATATCTTAAAAAATTAGGACTAGGGAAACTGCAGCGTTGAAATATTTAGGAAGCATGAAATAGGCCCATTCCTAAATGTTCCCAGCTGTGGATGCAAAAAAAATTATAAACGGTGTTTTACAATTACACGATTATTGTATTATATTTTATTAAATTTAAAATTTACGAAGCAATTATTATAAACGCAAATAACGAAAAGAGAATCCGACACTGTTTTTTTTTCTCCTAATAACTTGATAATCAAATTTTTACTTTAAATTATACCTACCGTTCTCTTAACATTGTTATCTCAATTGTAAGGTTTCAAGTGTTATGTCACTTATGTGTATCTATAAATAGAATCCATAAAGCATGCATCCATTCATTCAATCACTGAAACGACAAAAGAGGTGCCAATTTAAAGCTATTCGTTTTTTAAGATCGTCGTTACTAAAATGAAAGAAATAAAGTAGATATGTAGGTACATAAAACTCATTCCTCTATATAATATGTATGCATTCGAAACGAAACCAATTTCAGAACAAATAAAATTCAACACTGATGATGGAAATTTGGCATGAGTGTAAAAGAAATGTCCTTAAATAATGTGTCATAAATAAAATTGTTCTGTTACGACCGCAAGAAAATTGTGGATGGTATAAGAGAAAGGAAATATCTCTGACAAGCGACAAAAGCGATTCGTTTGCGTCGCTAACGATAAGACTCGAGTCGAGTCGAGAATAAGATCTTTACAAATTTGCATAATTTATGCATGTAAATGCTTACTGAGAACTGCCTGAAGATAACGCGTCAACCACAAACAAAGGAAAAACGCGTGTACTACAGTACATATAGTACGTACTAGCAAGGCGTGGGGATGATGAAATATATCTGTTGAATACCATTGGTACACTGTCGAAAAGATTAAATAGTGGCGAATTTTAGAAGGGAACACGAATCGCATATAATTTTAAAAATTAATAAATAATTAAAATAATGCTAATCTACTGTCGCACGACGTGGATGTTATTGTTATAGACGTCTAAAGAACTTGCCCTTAAAAATTCATCAAAATAAAACAATATTTTGACTATCTTTTAAATGTAATTCTTGAACGTAAACTAAACATAAGTCCTTAAATTTTGAATATAGAGTACATATTATTAGAACGTGAACAAACAGTAATTTTCGTTTTGCGATGTTCACCATGCAGTATTATGTTTATGTAGTATCTGTACCTAGCTAAGTATTTAGGATAAATAAAATATAAAGTACAGGTGCCGTAATATGTACTGAGAGTGAACGCGTACCTATAGTAAGTTTATATGCATGTGTAATGCATTACGTTGCATTTACACCACGTGTTTGAAAAAAAACTACACCCCACATTCGAACGCTTCATCTTTGTGATCTGATCATGATGTTCCATTTCTCGAATTAATTATGGTTTAAATATATGTGCTATATAAAAAAATAGAAAAATTACACTAAATCCCCAAGTAAGGTGAATTTATGTTGAATTTTTCAAAGTTTTTTTGGAAATAAATTAATTACATTTGGGTATTGGTAAATAATGAATAGCTACGTGGAAATGTTTCGCTGTTAAAAAAAATTGTGTATGCTGAAGACCGCACCTCCAAAATGAAAATCTTCTTTGTATATGTAGGTATCAACATTAAAATCGCTTCGAAAGTAATTATGACTAACATAGCTTCAAAACAGAGCCTGGCATAGTAGGAACGCACAGTTGACTGTTTCTCCTCCCGTCTAGTTTTCCCGAACGAATGTTTCACCTTGAAGCCTGACAGATCCAGGAAAAAGCGCCTAGGAAGTCTTCACTTTAAAAATCAATTACAATTTTTGACACCTCAATTCCCAACAGATGTACATATATTACATCTTGGCTATATACCTATATAGTCCACTGCCCAGTTCGACAGAATTATAGGAACGGCAAAATTCATCAACCCGAATTTTGCATACAGTACTGTCATTTTCTATATGGTTAATATTAAATACTGACAATTTCGAGTTGCCCGGAGCGACACTGGACATAAATACCCCACTGGCTTTTATATTCATATTTGAACACTGACAAAATTAGAATAAATATATTCGGAAAAACACAAATAATTTAAAAGTTCTTGGATTTATAAGTTCTACGTTTTTAAAGTATGATCAAAATGAAAAATTCCGTTTTGTGATTTTTTGCTTTACGGTCTGGCATTAGGAACGAAATCGTAAAATCGAGGACCATCTGTATGTACGTACAAATAATTACATTAAAGTATGGGTAATATCTACCGGGCATGCATCTTATTGCATAACAATTATTGCACTACGTTGTATTTGCAAAATACAAGAAGTACACTCAGTAGTGATATTCCATGCATTCAATCATTTCGAGGTCAAACTCAACACTGCATTTATATTTTTTGTCATCTTTTACAATTCTTCTATTTACTTCTTTAACACGATTTCTATAGTAACTGCTAACCGATTATATAATATGAAGAGTACAGGAGAAAAACAATGTAACCGTCGAATTCTGCATTATATTCAGCGTCGTAGCTAAGGCTTTGCCGCGGAGGAGGCTACCAGGGATGCAAACCTCAAGGGGACGCACTCGCAGACCCACAGTCTTGTTTTTCGGCCTACAAAATAAGTTTTTAGGAACGCAAAATTCAAATCTTGCCCTGGGCACCCATGACCTTAGCTACGATACTGATTATATCATTTACAGGAACCACCCGTCTAACCAAACGGTATAACCACTCCTGAACATTGACCAAAATTCGTAAAATCGCCAGAGTTGCCACAAAACATGTCTTTACTCTTATATATTGACCGCCTGTCTTCAATGACCAGACTCTTTTGGAACCAAAATGTAGATAAAATCTAAAAAGAAGGAAATATTTTTTGATTTAGACGCGTAGCTTATTATCACTTGAGTGAGAATTATCAATAAAACTAAAATTATCGTAGAATGCCTTTAATTTCGTTTTTTTTTTTTATTGCGTACCCAACGATGAAATGTATTATTTCCGTCTGTCAACCTTGTGGTTCCTAACCTATAGTGCTACAAAAATGAAATAGACATATTATTAAGTTTAAACATTATCAGGAAATTGGACAAAATTTATATTATCATCCATAATATTTTTAAGTTTAAAAATTATCAGGAAATTGTCCAATTTCCTGATAATTTTTAAACTTAAAAAAATTATGGATGATAATATTAATATAGACATATTATTATGTGTAAGTTGATGCCACAAACTCAGATAAATACTATTATTTTATTAGAATTATATTTAGGGAGCTTCCGTATACATCGAAAAGGGAGAAAAATTTCATTTTTTTGAAAATAGTCATATGAGGTGTCTATATAAATGGGTATCATTGAATAGAATTAGAGTAAGAAAAAATATTTCGTCTCTTATCGCGTTTAAAAACTATATTTTAATTTAGAAACCCGAAATTTAGTAAGAATATGTAGTAATCATGTTTACGATTATACGATAAAATAGTTTCTACAAAATGAATTCAGTGATTTCTGCAAGACGCCTTAGAAACTCGTGAGATATAGTAAGTGAAAGTATAGAACCCTTTGGGTTCTCTGTAAAAACGAAATTGGTACTTGGTCATTTTTTTAAACGTAGTTTGCATTTACTCAATCCGAAGAGCATATTAATAATCATAAAGTACTACTTTTACCCCTATGTTCTTCATCATATTTTTTTGTAAATAAACAGAAAACTCATTAATAGACAAATTAAGCAAATGAAACTGCGATTTCTAAAAATCCTTGACCTGAAAAATATATACTGAATGTAAGATATTTCTTTAACTATGGACTACAAAAGTTTATAACATTTCCCAGTTAAAAAAAACAAACTACAATAAATCATTACCTGAAAGATCAATTTTAAACAACCCAAAAATCAAATTTAAATTTTCAGTAAAAATACCTCTTGTACCTTCTATTAATGTTGTTAATCATTATAATTTACTACGGAAAAGTGTTGCTTATAATGATTCTAAAAATATCTTCATATACCTTGTAAATAATATTATAATAAATAATGGACATTTATATTTATTTATATAAATACAGAAATACATATTATTTTTCATGAATTTGTTCGATTCGTAAGTGTTTATAACATATGTACCCTGTGGAATTCCAAGCAAGAGAAACGATCTATTAATAACACCAAGGTTTCGACAATCGGGAAGGGTTCACCATGAAACTCTGATAGAGCCATACATGGTTATATACAGGAGCCATTCTGTAAGCATCCAGTTATTCAAGGAAACTATACATCCATTTTATAACGACAGTATTCCGTAACGACTCTGTACGATATTTCACACATAATATAGTTATTTTCGATTTTGGAATCATATTGACGCTGGCGGATTGTTTTTGCAAACGTTTCCACCAATAGTTTAAAAAAAAACGACGTGTTGCAGATTCAAATCTTCCACTTACAATCTTTTCTTTTTTGTTTCATTTTTTTCATTTTCACGCTGAAAGTTTGAATTTGAAATAGTTTATACTTGTAAAAACTATAGAAGATAAGTTGCGTCCATCTAATGTAAGTGAATTTTTCATGAAATTACTATCTGATGTAAATGATGATTTCATAAAATCAACACGGCCGTTTGCGTTATTTTTTTAAAGATAATCATTTCAGGACACCTCTATTTGAGTACCTATTATAACGATGGGGTCTGTTATAAGTAACGTGTAGTCATTGAACCCTTATGTTTCTTTATTTGTTGTGACGAGGCTTGAAGTCAGGTGGTAGTGGTACCAGTAAAGTTACAGACTTCTTTGTCTCATGGATCAGGACTACGTTATATTATGTACCTTATACAAAGAAATCTGCTACAATGCATTTTTATTTCATATTGGATGTTTTTCACAAGTTTTTGATGGAAAATAGCACACGATTATTATCTCAAGTAACTAAACTTCCACTGTAACGTTTTCTTTAACTCTATGAAATATAAATCATAAATCCATTTTAAGTGATTTTTTTATCGAATGCAAAAATGTCCCGTTTTTTTACGTAAAAGAAAATATGCTTAACTTTTATTTTGTTGTACTATGTATACACATCTAAATACTCGAAGTTACTTTAGGTTTATTAATATAGTGTCTATCCAGAGACAAATGATATCAAAAATGGGCAGTGCAGGTTTTCAGGTGACAGAGGGGTCCCATCACCTTCACTTTTAAGGCTGTCGGAACGCTCTGAATTTAAGCGAAAAATAGAGCTTCGGCTGTCAACTGATTGTTGACTTATTCGTAAACATAACTGCAAAAATTCTTTCTCTATAAGGAAGATAAAGGACAAATCTAGGTCTCTAATGGACTACTTTTGTAATTTTGTACGATTTACTAGAAAAAATTTGGCATTAATTGTGCTAAAAACACACGTTTTCAATGTCACGCTATGACCTTATTCGTATTTATTTCACAAAACTGTTCCATCACAAACCTAAAGTGACTCTTCCTTTTTCGGAAAAGTTTTTTAAATCTTCAAAATATTTCCAAAAATTAGAGTAATCAATTGACAGCGGCACCCTTGCAATAAAATTTTTTAGCCTCGTAGTTGGCACCAGCCAAAAATTGAAACGTGCGGATGATTTGAGCGAGACAGAGCTAAAGAAGGTCACATCCACAATATGTCTTTTGCCCACCTCGCCCCTTACCGCTGGGTCTCAGCACAAACAAAATTCAGAGCGTTCCGACAACCTTAAGGCTGTCGGAACGCTCTGAATTTTGTCGGAGAGTAGAGACTATAGTCTGGTATACTATGTACAGAACAAACCATATAACCTGTTCGCCCTTAATTCATTAGTGTCGGCGTTCACTTAAAATGTACTATCTTACACAAACAATATATCGCTATATTTTGTCGTACTGTGCTAATAATAATTTGTGTGATAATAAAGACACAGTTTTCCGAATGGTCATTTATAGGTAGGTGGATAGTCGCTAATTACTTGAGTTGTTGAGAGTCTATAATCTACCTATATACAAGTGGGTGATCAGAAACCGGTGGCTTTACCCTACTAAATCAGTAAGAAGTTTGTTCAATTTATAGTTTATACGGTGTTGCAGCACTAATGTAAGTATTGAGCAAAGTAGTAAGCAGCGTAGCTAGAGTCAAGCAACAGCTCAGTTCAGCAGCAACTTGTGTCTGTGTCCCCTGACCCCGCTACCTCCTCTTACGATAACAACACAGCTGTATAATACAGCTCTAGGCATCACCCGGATACCCCTCCGAGATGACCTTTACTGCGTAGTAAATAATGTATACATAAAGACTTGTAGCAAGTACTACATGCGATACGTCATGCGAGTACTGGAAACTGTATTAAAACCAAAAAAGTACGCTGTACTAATGAGTGTTCACACTTTCTCAAAAAATAAACTTTTTTCAGGCTTGAAATTACAGTGAAGATTTCTACCTGTCAATTTTTCATACAGACAATATATTTTTACGATATGGTGGCAGCATTAGGTACGGTTGAAGTTCCAAAAATAATTTTAAAAACTGTTTTTTGTACTTATCAAAAAAAAGTCTTTAATAGTCTAATTAAAGGTTTCCAAGTTTTAAAAGGATCATTTAGTGTAAACTTTTAACCGTAATAGATTTATTGACGCTCTTAGGTTGAGATCACGCTAATCGAATTCAATTTTCTTATTCAGAAATTTTGAATTGTACGAGCCTAAAACTGACCAATTGAAATTTCGGTTATATTTCATCCAAACAAAGAAATAGTCGATGCATCGAACCAGATATAATAGAAAATGGAAATTATTTTTTTTTACTTTTTAAAGGTTTGATTTTTGACGTCGGGAGCTATTAAATGTTTCTTTAGATTTTAATAACAATTGAGGAATGAAACAGTGCAGAGGTGACAAATTAATCCGCTGCTTTTTAACTTCTATTAATCAATTGACTCTTAATTTAAAATAATTTAAGAAACTGCAATCTGTCAGTGTTTTAAGGAACAGTTTTTACAAGCTTTGATTTAACTTGAAATGTTTGTATATTTGGGTCAAATTTTGCGATCGATTTTTCGACCACTTCCCGATATCCGAGCATGCTAAAATTTTGCACATACCTTTGGTTGTGATAACAATACAACATAGTATATTGAATATTATGCTAGATCCAATATGGCCGCTACAACAAAATTGAGGATTACCATCTCTTTACAACCCTCTCCACATGGGTATCTAATGAAAGGATATGACAAGTAAAACACAATGAACAGTGTGACTTCCAATATGGCGGCCAAAACAAAATGGAAGAATACCTTTTTCTTTAAAACCCCCTCGATATTGGTATCAAATGAAAGGATATGACAAGTAGAATACTGTAAGCTGTGTGACATCATTCTAAATCCAATATGACGGCCACATAAAAGAGGTTTGACATGTAGAATATTAGAATAAAATAATAAATTAATTGTAATAAATTGATGTTTTTATAGTAAAAATTTTGAATAACTAAAGAGAACGAAATAAAATATTAGTAAAAAACTTTTTAAAAACAAGCTTTTATTGAATTGTACTAAAAAAGAAAAAAATAACTCTAAATTCTTTAGGTTCATAATTATAAAAGCGTGGGCTGTAAGCTCTATGATAGTAACGACCCACGCTTTTATAATTATGAACCTAGTGTATTAAGACTTATTTTTTCTTTTTTAGTACAATTTAATAAAAGCTTGTCTTTAAAAAGTTTTTTTACTAATATTTTTTAGTTATATAAACCCTGTATTATAATACTAATGGATTACAACCCGCACTTTGGTTCGTCGGTTATTAGGGTTCTAGCTCCGACTGTGTATACATTTTATATTGTAAAACACATCAGGGGTTGGGGATTTGGATTCATTCGATATGGGATGAAGGCTTACCTATATAAACATACACCTGGAACAGAAAAGCTTACATTTATACAAAACTATTTCTATTTCGAAAATTGTTCCAAACATAAACAAAGAGGTCCCATTTTCCATTTGCTTTGGTTTCAAATCAAATAAACTATCTGTGAACTTTACCCTGTACTGATTTTCCATGGATACTCTGAATTTAGTTTAAAAAAGTACCTAGCCATAATTGCATTCTATCTTTGTCGCGCTACTCTTTTGTTTATATGTCACTTGTTGCACTCAATTATTTTCCATGTTCAAAATTGCTTTCGGACAATCTGATACCAGACACCATTCGGACCATTACTGTCTTCAGTTAAAATTTGTACATAGTGTTGGATTTCAATAATTCTAGAATGGAAAGTGACAGGAAATTTATAATTGATAAAACTAATGCCATGGCCACATGTCCACATTTATCGGAAAACATTGATAGAAACGATAGAAGACATCCGTCAGGATGGCCTGGAAAAATTCTTTGACATTTCTGCCTCCACCACAAATTAATCAGGATGAAATATGCAACTTTTGAGCATAGAGAGGACGTCAGAAATGTTTTAGAAACTCCGTGGGCCCTTTTAGGTGCCACATCTAAAGGATAAGTCAAGGTGATAGACATTTAAATATAGGCACAATGCTGCTGAACTATTAATGTTGGATATTTTGGTTTACGGTGTATAAATTATAATGTAACTTGTAACTATTGTAAAGTAATAGTGCGAGGGGTTACTGGAGATTTAAATTTCAACACCTTGTTCAGAATATTGTCCGTCAGGTGTTATCTCTCTGCACGTGCATATTTCAGAACTATATCATGTCATAATTGTCAAATGTTTTTCTAAATATTTGTTTACTTAATATTTTTGGATTGATGATCGATCTACTAAATTGATAGAATTAAAAGACAAATCAGAACTTTTAAAAAACATAAGAATAAATGAGAGGTCGCACTCTGCAATGACTCAGTGCCGAGGCAAATCTTCATTTATTCTTTAAAAAAATCGATTGTTTCGGTTCAGCGTAATACATAAGAAAACGGAACTTTTAAAACTTGGAACTTGTACACTGTGTCAGTGCTGATGAATTAATTTAATCTCGTGTTTTCTAAAAGTTCCTATTATTTTCAAACCGGCACAACACGAAACAATCGAAACAAGAGTAAACGAAGATCCGCATACTTCATAGGCTCTGTTTTGTGTCAAACTGAATTGACGTAATACGCGGGCCTTCATTTAGTTTTGCGTTCGTGCCATGTTGGACTGAGTGAAGTCGATTCAGTGCATTATGACAGTTTTGTGCCGCACCTGTTTATATAGAATACATTATTTTACTATAATATTATATTACCTATATGTTATATTGTATTCAGTACGTGAATTGCGAACACCTGTACAGACATACATAAGTACGAAGGGTCAACCTTTGACCTAAACAAACAAAAGACAAGTATGTCTGTCGGTTGGTATTCATATTTGATATATTGTTATTTTTATTCAGTTGGTGGTGAATTGCCAAATGTGCGTAATCGTACGATGCGATAATCTGTTCGGTATTAATATGAAGCTATAGTATATTATACCATCAAAAACATAAATGTGAAATGAGAGCCAAGTTCAATATTATCATATATATGCCTTGGTTGTTGACTTCAACGACGAAAGAAGTGAGATCTAAATGCGTGCCAAGTTCAATGGTCAGTCCTAAAATTTATTTATAACAACATAAAATATATTATAACAACTTAAAATATAATTTCTTCTTATAACTTAGGATAATATACAGAAGCCTAAGGTCTGACTTGGCTAGTTTTCATATACGAATTATTATTAAGTACCTAAAAGTACAGTTTCTACCAGCAAGCCAAATTTTCAGAAGAATAAAATAAGAACTTACAGCTTTAGAACTTGCGAAGGCTATAATATAATTCGTATATGAAAATAGCCAAGTCAGACTTTAGGCTTCTATATATTATCCTAAGTTATAAGAAGAAATGATATTTTAAGTTGTTATAACATATTTTATGTTGTTATAAATAAATTTTAGGACTGACCATTGAACTTGGCACCCATTTAGATCTCACTTCTTTTGTCGTTGAAGTCAACAACCAAGGCATATATCATAATATTGAACTTAGCTCTCATTTCACATTTATGTTTTTGATGGGATATCATTACTTTTTGTGCAGAAATTTAATTTATAAGTAATGATCTTACACTAATGTGCGCTATAAATATTGAAATAATAATTAATACTAAATCCCAGTTAATAACGTAATAAATACGAAAGTCGACTATACTCTTAGTTATAAGTAGTTATAAGTACTAAAACTGATATGTATGGATTAACAAAAATTAAGGGTGGTATTCCACTCGTTATATATTCACCTGAAGACCTTAAAATCCACAGAAAGACCGGCTGTCATCAATTTTGATTGCTAATTCTTACATTACGGGCACTATAAGTAAGTGTTCCTAATGGAATCAATTAATTGAAAAATTATAATAAAATGATAAAAATTTACTAGTTTCGGATTTATTCCTTTGTATTCATCCAACTACCTATTTGGATGCCAAATTTGAACTTTCTAGGTCATCTGGAAGTGGGTTAGAGTTTTGATCTATAGGTCAGTGATAAAAATGACGATTTTTGGCCGTTTATATCTAAATAACCGTTTGAAGTGTGTTTACGAAATTTGGAGCACATATGTATCTCGCAAGTCTCAATATATGAGCCAAATTTGACATGTTTATGTGAAATAGTTTTTGAGTTATGAGGGGGTCAAAAGTAGCTGCAAATGGTTCGTGTAATATTACACACGGTGCTGTTCGCCAGTTCTGTTAGCTTGATGAACTTGGCTTGACACGCTACCGCGTGTCTAGATATTATTAATTATAATTATGCAAACCAGGTCCATTAGTTACACATATTGCATCTGGAATTGATATTAGTGTTTCTCGATGACTGCATACTTTCAATCAATCATAAAACAAATAACGTTTTAGTTTGAGTTAGTATATGATAATGACACCCGGTCCAGAAATTTCATTTTTAACTTTAAATATATCACAACATGAAAAAAAATATAAATTTCACCAGACACTAATGTTTCGTAAGGCAAGTTGTACTGACAATAGTCTAACTTTTAAAAAGTGGAACTAATATATATTTTATTTTACTGTTTAGATGTTTTGCGTGCCTGGCCTACATATATAGAAAACTAGGATGTCTCAAAAGACAAATACAATAGTCCTTGTCTTGTTCTTGAATATTGTACCCGTGTAAACTAAGCTTTATAGGCAAAAAATGCATACCAGTGATTATTTTAATCTTTTTTGCTTAGGTTCCACTTTGGATGATCTGTAGATCCTACCAAATCATTTTTTACCAAGTCGGGAATTTTAGCATGTAAAAAAAACTAGGATGTCGATACAAAAATCGGGACAAATTAGAAAAAAAGATTCAAATAATTCAAAAAAACATTTATATTAGAAAATTATTTTTAACAAAATCAAAACTTAAAGCTACTTTAAACATTAAGTTTTGAGTATTTGCATTCTCTTCAGTTTTCTATTAAGGCACATTTCCTTACTGACTTACATAGTACACAGACAATTATCGACAATTAATATTTGTAAAATTAATAAAAGTCTCTTTTATTCTTTGCCGTAATTATCAAGTTTGATCGGATATTTCTTGAAGCGTCTAGTTCAACCAGATTATAGTTTCACGAAATGTCTAGATTGTTTGTGAAACATAATACATAAAATGGATGCGACAAAATAATACTATTAAGCATTATTCAAAATTAGAAGTTACTAGTGGTCCGGTTCGGCTTCGCCCGTATTAAGACGTAATGCTGCCTGGGGTAACTTTTTCATTAAAATCGGTCCAGCCGTTTAGGAGGAGTTCAGTCACATAGACATGTACAGAAGATTTTTAAATATAAGAATAGGTACTGAACATAAAATCGGGGTGGAGGCAATGCGTTGCATTGTCCAGTATGGTAACTGACCTCTTTAGTATGTCCGGCTTATAAAAGATAATGTGAAGTAACATTTACAGAAGGATTAGAAACAATTAGTTAGTAATTTACAGTTAGGTTTTTAATTCTGGATTATCTCAACGAATCGATCGGACGGTAAACAGTCGTAAGCTGCGACAGTGAAGTTGGCCAAGTAGACGGTCACTCAGTACTTCTTGGCCTATGGACAAAGAGTTGGACGCACGTGCGCTCGCCAAACGGTCAGTAATCAGTTGTTCATAGTAGGTATGTCAAACTTCAAATTCATATAGGCATGATAATAAGCAGTTTCAAAGACGGAACGAATATTCTTTGTTGAACGGACATCTTTCCGAGGAACGACTTCGTTTTACTGTTTCATTGGCACCTTTGTGTTGAAGGAAAGAAATGATATTATGAGTGTCTAAACAAACAAAAATCTGCTACGTAATGTAAAAATGCCGAACTTACGCGAACATGTTGACGAATGGCTATGGATCTCGTGACGAAATCAGACAATATGTCGGAGCATCGAAAGTTAAAAAACATCTCTGACAGAGAGAACTACACATGTCCTGAATTACCGTTGCGAAGAAGATGCGTTTGGACACCCCTCCTTTTGTTTAGAGATGCGGAAGAGAAAAATAGAAAGTCCGGAAAGAGGAAACGAAATTATCAAAAAAGCATTTAAATAATAGCTTTAATTAATACTCATCTTCTAAGTTATTTGAAAAATGCGTGATCTTGAAGTTGAAAACAAAAAATTCTCCCGTAGTGGCTATACAATTGCATTTTACGACACACGCATTTTTCACATCCTTTGAAATCAATTGTGCCGGTGCCCATAGTGATTCGGATTTCTCAGGATGTGTCCATCACCGAATAAGGAAACACCCTGAAATCTGCCTGTATGCAGAATAACCACTCCTGATTACAACCTTAATTTATTAGTGCCTTATCATTGCGACGTGATCATTAGTTTGGTTAAACTTATAAAACCTATTCAAATTTCCTATAATCCTTACAGTCATATTAATTTAGTACGAATCTAATTATTTTTTAATATAATGAATATCTCTTTTATATTAATTATGTTCGACGTTATGATATAATATTGTAGTTAAAGAAGTCCCAGGATAATGGTCTATATACAACCATGAAAACCAAATATGGATAATTGCAGATAGACAGACAGAAAACGTATGCATTTTTTGTATAACATGCCTAGTATTATTTATTTGATGAGGTGATGTTAAAAGCAAAATGCACATTATATATGGACGTCTCATAATGATTCTGCCTTGTCTATTATAATTGTACACATTTGTGTATTTTATTCATATGTCATGTATTGTGTGTTTTAGAAATGGCCTACTATCGATCACGATTTTATCAAAAAATCACAGCTGGTCACTTGAAAAAAAGATTTCAACGGTATTATGCAAAAAAAATCCATTTAAAGCGTAAATTAGTAACTTGATGGCAAATTAGATTTATTTCTGAAGATATAACGATCAAATACATCAGATAAAATATAATATACATTGCTTAGAATTATGTATAGGTATTAATAATTTTCGTTAAATTTTTTGGAACTAATTTATAGAGATAGGTACCTAGTAAATAAACAATTCTATCAAACTTTTTCATAAAAATGCAGATTCGAAATAAAAAACTTTATACAAAATAATAAAATACGTTGAAAATGCCAAATCACTTTTCAAGAATCTTGAGATATTCAGACCATTTGAAATGTTGACGAACATCAAAATTATATCGACGATACAAAAATTGCTTCCAGAATCGAAAACAAAACGCCATCGGGTTTACTTTTTACAGCCAGAATACGGTACAGATAAAAAAAATTAGGATAAACACAGAGGTAAAGACAAGTTCAGCATAACAATGCCTCGAGCAAAGCAACCTAACACCAGAAGCTATATCACGTAAGTTATATTATATACAATGAGTTATATATTGTATATATCAGCGGCACTAAACCTGTTAAATTTTCAATAAGAATTGTGTAAACTGACCATACAGTCCATATTCAGTAGCGTTTTTCATTTTAAAATCCCCTAAAATTATTATTATTATTACTATCATTATAACCTGTGATCGCATTTGTATTTAAAGGCGCGTCCATATGCCAATTTGGCAAGGTCAGTTGACAAATCCAACTGTCAAAGTGACGTCCACATCTGTGTTTGCAGTTATTTGCACAGTGTTCTTCGAGAAGGATTTATTAATCACAACTGAAACCGCATGAGGTTAGTTGTCACGTTCCCACATTTTGTTTTAATCGGATTTCTATGGAGTAGACCGACATTCGAGCAATTCAAGTTTATGTCGCTTGGCACTAATTTACCAATTGGCACGTGGAATGGCTACGTCTACATCGTTTTCATTTTTGCCAATTGGCATATAGCGACATAGTATGGACGCGACTTAAAGACCCATCGTATAGACAGGTAGACAGGTCTAGATACTGTGGTAGAGTGGGGGTAATTCATTCTAAAGTCAAAATTTTAGTCCATTATAGCGGCGCTGCAAACACGAAAGCAAATGTAAGAAAGATAAAAAACACGCGATATAAATGATTTTTTTATGTCTTTTATTCTCTTTAATGGGTTAAGCATTTTCTATGGTATTTTATCTCTTTTCAATAAAAAGTTGTTTTTTTTTTTTGTTTTACTTTGCCTTGCTGGTTACAGCATCGCTATTCTGATCTGAAATTTCGACTTTAATAAGCGATCCCGTCTCACCAACGTTAACCATATTACAATGAGTATACCAGCTGTGTATGACCGTGAAGTAGATTTCCATCGTAAAATACTCATGGTAGTCATTCCGGGAATACCATCTACCGGAGATTATCATCACGCTCTCCAAACAACACCCCCGCTTTATTCAGTCATTTCTTTGTAACCCGCGATTATGTTTGTAAATGACTTTTTGTACTAAGGACAGTATGGAAACGAAACAATCTTCCGTAGTGAAAAATCTTTCACAGAGGCACTCAGGTATCCACAAATTAAACGTAGTTTAAGAATAAATAAATTCAGGGAAACACGAGCTACGCAATGGTGCAGTCTAAAAAAATATTGGATGAGCAATATATTATACGTGATTGGGTTGGAAGTACCGCTGGTATAACTATACACTTTATAATTCTTGTCCGCAATCAAGATCTACACACCAACTTCAAGAAAGACTACTTATATACATATTGTATACATATACAAAAAAGTGAAAAAAAGATGTAGAAAAATACTTAATACCTATCTGTAGCCACAAGACAAAGTGGCTCATGTATATTTTTTAGCGATGCTTGCTGCATTTTTCAAAATGATCTGTTCACGCTTCAGCTGCAGTTTTTTCCACATTAATTAAAAAAGACGGCACGGTCGATCTCAAATGCGTCGTGATAAATAAACATTGATACGGTGTGAAAATAATAGTCAGTGATTCATACACTTATAACTTCACAAAATAAGCGGCTCAGTTTTTATGCTTTGTCGGTAATATTGTTGAGAACTATGTATGACTCACTGACAATGATACTTTTGAACCGTACGTGTACTATTATTGGAAACAGTGATTTCCATTTTACATTTTGAAAGTACGGTAGTGAAAGAACATTCGACTCGGTGTGTGTGATGTTCGTCTATTCATTGAAGCAAAAAATGAAGAATGGGATCTCACAATGAACTGAATATTAAATCGTACTTAATCTTAGCTTAACGAAAAGATGACATGAGCTGTTTTGTCTTGTTGCCGCAAATTTATACACTTAATAGTCATTATAATATATTATTATATACCTATATAATATTATAGAGATAATGTATTTGTGTGTGTAGAAAGCACTTTTGTATGTTGGGTATTACAAACAAACACAATCATAGCCATCTACAAAAGATGCGTTTCGTTCCGTATTGTTAGTTTTACTATGCTTATCGTTTACTAGTTTTGCCTATGACTTCGCTCGCACGAACATCGATTTTGCTCTTAAATCCGCTCGTGTCTAAGGTCGTTAATGACGGAAACACAATTTTGTCACGAGCGTGTCCGTGTAAAAAGGCCCTTTAATTTTAGGTATTAATTGCTTATGTACCAATTTTCATCAAAATCCATCCTAGCGTTTTCGAGTGAAGTCGGTACCAATGTTAAGTTTTGGAAAACTTTCGGTGACTCAGCTGTTAAACTACATATTTGGCTTTGGCACACTAAAATATAAGTAAAATTTCCAAATAAATAAACAATAAATAATAAATGCCAAGTACTTTTGGCCAGAAATCGCTCTATTTTATTTTCCAAACATTCAACTAGTTTAATAGTCAGTTAACCAATGAAAAAAAATCGACCTGTGTTATTCATTGTAATATATAAGAAAGTCACGAATCTTCACTTTGAATATATTACAATATAATAATAGGTTTTCATCTCTTGTTTCTATATTATATTGAAAAACCAGGGAATGAAGAATAGCCAATATTCTGCAAAGCTGTGGCAGCGATGTCATTGCATTTTATCTCGCATAATATACTTTTAATAAAAATGAGACAAAAGAACAAAACAGTTTTTTATAGAATTCATCTGAATATTTATAGTAGATAAAGACGGGAGAAGTATACATAAAATTCTTTGTTATAAACGAAATGAGGAATTAATATTGATTTATTCATAAATGTACTTTTCCTCAAAATTGATTTATATGAGTTCAGGAGCAAGAATCTTAATACCTCCATTCCCTAATGCTTTCTGGGATTGTGAGTCGTATCGCGAACTGAAATTGACTTTTTTGCTGTCGTTAAAAGGTCATAATTATAATGCATCATGCAGTTACATAAAGTTCGAAATAATTTCCAATTTAAAAAAATGTACTATTGATTCTATGTTTTTGTCATTTGAAATTCATATCAGTCGACAAAAACTATAATTTGAAATGATAGTTTTTAAACTGCAAAAATAGTATAAAAATTTATAATTGTTTTCATTTCATGAGTCTCAAAGTAGACGTATTGGGGCTTCATTAATATAATGCCTTCAGGATTTAAATCTAATAACAAAAACACAAAATCGAGGCAACACGATTTGATCGTCTCGTCAGAAAAGTATATAAAAACAACTGCAACGCGAACGAAAATCATAGTAATTTATTGATACGAAGTAAGTGAATACTATAATTATTACGTCATAGTAAAATCAGCGTGTATAATCTGAACTTATACAAACAAAACAAAACTACAAACATAAGACATACAACATACACTGGCAAACATAATAATATTATGATATTGTATTTGTGCCTGTGTTTAATGTTTGTTTTGTAGTAATACACAAGTAGCTGTCAATTTAAAATACGCTAATGTATGTAATTGTAACTCAAAACTGAAATTTACTTCGATTTCGTTACAGCGATTAAAAATGTCTTATATTTAAACTAGTCTCGATACGCGGGAATTCCCTCGTGTTGTCAGTTTTGACCGAAACTTTACCTCAATCCGTAACTGGTTAAAAACTAAAAAGTAGCCTATACTTTAAGTTTGGGTACTCTCGATAAGTTAGCGTCAGTGGTGGAATAAACATTTGGAAATCATCCCCTTTAAAAATTAAAAATAAATAACATTGTCCATTTATTAACAAAACAAAATATAGTTTTGAGATTCTTATGACACTGAGGCTCCAAGCGCACACTATGTTATAACCTATCCCTGGAAAGCTACATCCTGCAGCCCGAAAGTCGTGAACTTCGGGGGAATCTATTGTACCCAGCTTCTCGAGTAGTCAATTGCATTTATACGTGTAGAGATATCTACATAAACATGTTTTGTGTGTATCTTTTCGCCTTTATAACAATTCTATAACAAATAACAAAAACTTGTTGAAGCAATGACCTGTATATTGCGATTTTCCTTCACCCTTTACACTTTACGCTTTGGTGTGAATAACCTAAGCACTGAACTTAAACCATTTCAGTTTATTACTGAAAACGGTGTGCGTTATTATTTTCTATTTTGATCCTTAATAAGTTGTCGTTTACACTTTACTGATTTCGAATGTTATAAGTGGCTACTTTAGCACGTATATCATTAAAAAATTGCTCGATAAATCAACGCTTCTGAACTTTAATGCTTTCCACTGTCCTGTGAGCCACAAGCCATAATTTCTAATATCCTATTTTTAGGACTAATATATGTTTCACATCACTGTAATAAAAGAAGTGTCGATAAAAAATGTTCCTATATTATAAGAGGACGTTTACTAATTCCTTAAAAGTCTTGACCCTTGCTACTTTGTCGCAAGTATGACCGTACCCTTAGCAGATTAAAATCAGGAGATACATCATCAAGGAGACACGTGCATACAAGTTGTGCATTTGTTTATTATGTATATATATGTACATATATGTGGTCTTCCTGATCGAACGATACTCAAGATAGATGAGTCATTAAATAAAGAAGAAAAAACAAAATAAGAAAAAATGCTTCAAAATCGAACTGGTTCAGTGGATTGAACTAGACCTGCCCTGACTCATCAACAACGATGGAACTAGAAAACTAAGGTGCTTGCAATCTAAAATACATAATATAATAAAACGCGTGTTGAAGTGAAACAGAACGAAAACAAACCATTTAAATCTTAAAGTTAGAGTGAGGAAGGCATTATATACGATAGATGTAAAGAGGGTTCGTGTAATATGTTGAAAAAAGAAGGATGTACAACATTGCGAGCTATTTACAAGAAAAACACTGTTTTCAGTTTGTAGAAACAAAATTTTTTAGAAGAAAGTGAACAGAATCAAATAAAAATGTGATATTTTTGGGCCTAAAAACAGTTCGTATAACAGAAGAAACGCAATTTCATTTATTTTTTACTGTCATCTGTTAACAAGTTTACGAATTCTTCTATACTAGTACCGGTTATATTCTGTTCTCCTTATCCCACTACCTACATCATTCACACTTTTATCCGATCGGAATCAGAAAACATATGGTTGTCGTGGTTGGCACATCCCTGCGTTAAAGCAACATGTGGATTGTGGCTCAGTCAAACGGTATGTTGCCACATCTTACATTGAAAACAAATCTCTTATGAATTTATGTAAAAAGGTCTTGTCAATGCATTGACATTTTTTTTTCTGCAGCACATATTATATGATACATTTTATGCGTTGCAAAATGTAATATCATTTGACGGAACGTATGGAAATTGGGTAAAACGAAGGAGACCTCATGCATAATGTAAACAAAACAAATATGGCTTCAATGTAATCTTGCAACTTAGATTCAGTTTCAGCATATAACACTGTAAATGTACCTATATCTTTATTGCGTCCTTTCGTAGTCGCTGCTAGGCAGATCGGGATTTTTTGTTATTCGATTTCAGTGTTTAATCCAAGCCAAAGAAGCTGTGAAGTGTATCTTGTATCTACATAATGTAATTTTACTTCCTTGCTTCGGAGTTTTCGTATTTTGGACAACACCTAGATAGGCAATAATTTTGAAACTTTCGGTTTTACTGCATATCACTCGAAATGGCTTAACCAATTGTGATTTTTGGTACACTAGGAATAAGTGTTAAAGTACGTATCACTCCGCTAACCTGGGATTAAAGCAGAGTTCACTAAAAATGGTCGCTCATGTGGACGCATCTGCCGGTATTAAGGTCACCAGTAACACGAGAGACGGTCGCTTGCAAATCATTAGATGTGGCTACCAGACCGCGTACTGTTTGCTGAAATACATTGTTTACGAATACACTTCGAATGAAAAACAAAAGCATCTATCACCCTTATAGATAAATTGGTCCGAAAGCAGCATAATACGGCTCTGTCTTTGAGTTTCAGCTAACACCTGCAGGCTACAGTCACCTTTCATGTTTGTGTGAGTGCATTGTATATTTGCACCAATACTAGTGCACTACGAGTTCTGTTTGGATTCAGACAACAGCGTATTCTGTTAGAGGAGCAGAAGACCCTGGTCCCCTGTACCCCATCATCGCATCGGAGAGGAAAGGACAGTCACGTCATGTCACGTACGTCACTGCACAATAGAATATAAACGGCCCTCGAAACCCCGCTTCACTCCGCACCCACACAACGCAAACAGTTAAGGCACTCTATCTCTATCTATAATATATTGTATCCATTCTATTCTATTTTCAAATATAATTTTAATGTATGTGTTGACTGCATTTGAAAACTCCGATTTCGTTCCATGACTGCTGAAAACCCAAAACACGAGGTATATAAAGGTATTCAAACGACATTGGTTTTTTCATGATTTTTGCGTCCACAAAAACGGGTTCATTTTTGGAAATTAATAGCGCTCTTGTTCAAGACGTACCGTTTACTGGTTTAAACAAGTACTTCGTGTAAAGTGACGCACTTTGCGTGTCCATCAAATCGAAGTCACTTTTGTAACATTATTTTGTAACATATTCCGGTTCCCACACTAGTGTATCTAGTGCGGAAACCTGGCGGTTGCACATGTGATTTTGACAAGTGGACAATCGCGTCAAAAGTGTAGTTTCTTGTCCAGAAGATTTTTCATCCACAATATAAGTGGGAACTTTTTAGTTCCTAATTTCTAACATTCGTAAAAGTTCGTTGGCAGTAAAATCGACAGTGCATTAAATATTTCTTCTAAGAAGTCTAATTTGCCTGAACTATTAGGGAAATACATGATATCATATTATGTAAGATAAGCCACAATGTGGCAAAAAATCTGTTCGTACTGGATTCTATATTCCATTTTACTGTCATTATAATAACAAAGTTAAAGGTCCTTTTTATTCGGTTACCTTCGGGTTATGAATTTCGTATATCAAAACCGACTTCAATGAGAGCAAAACGCGACTAAAAGATAGCTTATTATAAATTTATACAAAATACAATCAGTGTTATCATGAAATTTAAAAGATCTTTCTTATAGATCAAAAAGATGACATAATATGAACTATGGTGACGCAAAACAGAAGTTCCGTGACAATTTATTTGTATTGATTGATTCAAATCCTGAACCAAAAATAAAAAAAATCTAAATCGTCCTATGAAACATTTTGCTACTTACCGATAAGTTGAACATAGAATATTCACATCATTAAAAGCTAACGCAAAGAAATTCTTATCTTCCAACCTTATATACCTAAGTACTAAATAATGCAATCATTAATAATAATTGTAATTCTTGCATTTCACATTATGGTTGTTTTATCGATTAAAAATGTACATATTAATCCTGTTTTATAATTTGAATTCCATTATACACTTATGTACTAAATGCATCAAAACAAACAAAAATATAAACTAATAGGCGGATAGCATATACTTGAGACATAGTATACATATTATAGTGGTAAAGTGTCAGCACTCGTATCAAACGTAATGACGACGAGTACCCGTGACTAGCACATGTGTCATAATTACAATAAATCATATAAATACGCCCAACAGAATGTGTACCCTAAAAAAATTATTAAAAAATTTCTTTTGCGTAATTAAATTTAAATCGTTCCAATCCGAAACCGTTCATTCGAGTACCATGTAAATCGGGAATTAGGTGTACATATTAACAAATACAGCAAATTTTTGACTAGATTTGCCACTTCGGTAGACCTTATATATTTTCCCCCAAAGTTTTTTTCTCGTTCGATGCGGCTATTTTGAAAATGCACCGATTTTCTGATTTGTGCTGAGGTCAATTGGAGACAAAAATTGTATTAGATATATGTAATATCGGAGATCAGTTGCAACATCAACGGGTATCCCACATACACAATAAGTACATTTATTATTCACTAATGGATGCAATAAATACATTTCTAATTTCTATACCTATAGTTATTGCAATTTACATGCATTTCAGTTCAATAGCCATATTCAATTTCATTGTTTACTGTGCTATTAATACTGGCATGTAGGGAAGTTCATAATACAGTACAGTGCTACGGCAACTGTCGTCCTAGACGACAGTTTTATAAATATGTAGTCTGGAGATATTTAAGAACGATTTCTTCAATACTATTAGGCAAAAGTTTAGCCTGTTGTATAATAAATAATATTATATTATCGCGTTCTCAACAATCAACATCTGCTGAAACAAACAAAATATCAAGATCATCTTTTCGGACTCAAGCCAAAATATTCTATGAAATCAGTTCTTCATAATATAATCTTCTTTATGATGTCATCCCGGTATACTGAGACACAAATCTATCGAATGCAACTTCATTTACTTTATGCGAATAATTTCAATTAACTTTTCATAATTTTAGACGTGTTTATGAGTTGTCCTGTAGCATTGAGATTTTTTTTACAAATAATCGCCCTGTTGCGAATCACTGGCGTTGCCATAGCTCCGTAGCTGTATTATCAAGCACATACCACTTAATGCATACCTGGAACTCGCGATTCCATCAGCTTCTATATCCAATGTCCATTCCGTTGTTGTTAATTTAATGTCATTTTATATCAGTGCATGTGACGTAAATAAAAAGAGGGTCCAAAAGATCCAGAATCCAGTTTTGAAAAGATAAATCGTACTGAGTTGACTAGCTTTTAGTTGAGATATTTTAAGTGTATATAATTAATCAACAAAAAAGAGGTACAGACCTGCATGTGTGCTCCTTAAAATCAGTTTTCTTTTTTATGCGAACGATTAATTTGAAAAATATCAAAGAGATTTTTGTCTGGCTAAAAATGTTAATTTCCGAAAAGAGACGTCCTTTAATTGCGACGTTCTTCAATAGAAATGTTTGATATTAATCGTAGTTACATAAAAATCACGCTGAATTACAACTCTTGTATCTCTTTTTATTTAGTCGCACACTATTAGCTACATTATAAAGATACAGGTTCATATATAAATATGTGTATAGACATATTATCTATAGCAGTACTTTTATATATATAACTATAATTACTGCTCCCAAAGTTGATGCTGGAAGGGTCAACGCCATTTTAAAAGCTAAAACATAACACAGAAATACAAAATTAATTTGTAGCATCAGGGCTGACAAATACTGCTCTTTCGTGTCATAAAAGATTGCAAAAAGAGAATATGTTTCATCAAAATGAATCAGATAAGGGTTTTTTTTATTTTTGGGGAATTTTGAACAGCCATATCTTCTAAACCAAAAGAGATAGCACAAAAGTTTTCATTAGTAGGTCGGAATTGGCGTGGATATTCTAGAAGTATATATTTCAAATAAAATTAAATTTAATTTTATTTGAAAATTGAAAAGGACCAAAACTGTTGGTTGAAACGTCTTTTATATAAATAAAAATATTGAACAGTATTGCAAGTAATTTTATTTTGTTAATAAAATTGTTGTTTTTTTCTTTATTTACAACTTAATTTTAGTTTTAATTAAACGTGCCCTTGTGCAGATAATACTAAACATTTTTGTCAGATTTATATATCACATAAGCTGAGATCAGTGATTTTGTAAATAAAATTGCAGTGATTATAATTTTATACACATTTTTAATAAAGGTCACACTTTTCGAAAAATTTTCTATAATATTTTTTTCTCATGTTCCAAGTTTTTCTGCCTCTGGAAATTTGCCACCCCGGGGCACTAGCCCCTAGTGTAAATCCAGTGCTGGGAACTAATAGTTCGCTATTTTTACTTCATCTCTGCCACTCTTAAGATAATAGATAATAATTAAACGTACCCTTATGCAAATAATACTAAACATTTTTGTCAGATTTATATCACATCAACCGAGATCAGTGATTTTTTTTATGGCGAAGGTGGTTGCATTGAAGCATTGACGTCTGACAGATAATATACATTAATATATTATTGTTACAATTCTTTCAGTTTTAACTTTAAAAATTGCAAACTTAAACATTTTTATATTGAAAAGTACTCTTAAATCTTCATTATTCATCTGTGTGTTATTATTTTGACTGTGTTTGATGCAAAAATATGTTTTTTTTGTGTTAAAATCAGTGCCGGTATTGCATTCATTCCTGTGCCATATCTAACTCAGCGGCTATACTTCTATGACCTATGCTTGTAAGTATAAATTTATAAAATAAATTATAGTTAATATCAAATAAAACAATATTACTATATTACTAATTATTATTATGAATGACTTAATAGTGGAGGCTTCAAATTTATAATATGGTTTCCTATGGCATATTTAATTTAAAGATACGTTATAGCAAGTATTTCAAAGGTCATGACCCGTGTAGACAATATTTTTAGTTCAATCATTTTATACAATCATTATGCAATCAGTGTTATATTAGTTATTTAGTTAGTCGATCTGAACATGAAAAATTTCAGTTTATAGGAATAAAACACATTAATTACTAATATTATTCTGTTTAATACTTTATAACTTCTAACAGCAAAAAGTACAGGTACGTAAAAATATCTATAACTGGTAAGTCAGAGTGGCACATTTTCAACTTCAAATTATTTTTTTTTTATATTCCGAAAAATATAATTTAAAAAGGTCAGTAGATTACAGAGGTTACCTCGTTTGATGAATGACATCAGCTGGCGAACCATTCATATTTCTATCAACGACGTAATATCAATTAACTAAAAAAATCGTTATTTTCTCTTTTTTTACAACTAAATTTGACTTTTAATACTTCTGTATATATATAGACCCAAGTTTTTAAAGTACAAAGTGATGTAAGATTATCAAAATAAAGCAGCTTTGTGATTTCAATTCAAAGTTTTTTAATCCCATTTGGATTAACGGGATATCTGAACTAGCGAGGTCCAGATTAGCAGGATTCTACCGTAATAGTATATAATATTATTTAAATAACGTTAGATGTTAACGACATATTCTACAAACACCCAAGAAGAGGTTATTAATCCAATATAAAAAGTACCAACACAGCCCTGTTTTTAAATACGTTCTTCGTATCGTAATTATTAGAATGTTATATAGAATACATATACATATTAAGTGAAGCCCAGTAGCATTTGAGAACAGGTAGCACTTAACCTTGGTAGTAAACTGTGTATAGGGGAGATCGGGCATCATTGTAACAGTTTTTCTTGCAGTGAAATAATCAATATTATTTTAATTTGCTAATAAAGGATGAACCTAACTAAAACCGAAAACTATATTACACCGGTGTTCGGCTATTTAGAATGCAAAAAAATGTTTTATAGTCATTATAAAGTATTACAAATATAAAGGTCAATTGTAATGACGAGCTTAAATAAATTCAAATAATGTTATTAAATACAAATACAGTAAGACCTCGCTTAACGCTGATCCGCTTAACGCTGTGCTGTTTCAGTATTACGCGGTTTCTTAAAAAACAAGTAAGGTCACTATAACGTAAATTATGGATCAGTTTATACAAAATGATTCAAATGTTGACATAAGTTCGAAGACAAGATGAAGTGTCATTGATGCAATATCTTGCTATCAACAACAGCTTGCTGAACGAAACAGAAAAAGGCAAACGACATTAGATGATTTTTTCACAAAAAAATATGTAAATGAGGAACCTTCCTCATTACAAACATAACTTTTTACTCGAATTTTTATTTGATTTTCATAAATGTTTTATGAACAGAAATCGATATTAGCAATAAGAAAATCTATAATTAACGTGATAAAAAGGTATTTAACAATAAATATTACAAAATTAAACAAAAAAAAACTTACAAGTTTTTTTATTCTCGGTTCTGTTTCCATTATGCCTATTATTATCTATATTAAGATGACCTCTTTTAGCGCTGTTTCGATAGCTCAGGAATTTATTGTTAATGAAAATTATTAAACTTACAAAACTAGAAAATGTATTTTCCGTAGTGCATTTAACTAAATGTTGCCATTTAAAAACTGAGGAATTTTCAGTTGCTGTTACAATTGTACCCGGTCTCCTCTCATACCATTTATAGTTTTCTATACACTATATTTATTACAGACTTTTCAAATGTGACATAATATACAGAACGTACAAAAACTGTTATTAAAAAATAAGTTTAAATAACTTTTAAGCATTCTATATTGTATTTTCACTCTTAGTAATCAAGACTACACAGAAAGAGGAGGCAGAGACGATGACCGCCTCTAACGCTGAAATACATACCTACTCCAATATAGTGTACAGCACTAAAGAAATACAACAATGTAAATGCTCTTATCGAATTCTCAATTCAGCATGTTTAATTTAAAAAAAAATCGAAATGATTCTCAAAACTTTAAAAAGAAACTTTTAATTTCTTCAAACAGGAAAATCTTTCCAATTATGCTAACAGAAAAATGATAGTCAAAATTCAGTAAAAGCGCAAAAAATGCTCAAGTTTAAGACATTTTATTCGCTCCTACTATACTTCGTAAAGTCGGTAAAAAATAACACTGAATTCAGTGAACACACACGAATAGAGTTCCCTACACGTCCAGATTTTAATACTTTGTCCGAAATGCGTGCGGAATTCTAACGTCTAGAATTTCTGTAAATGTGATAAAAAAATAGAATGTCATTCAGTTCAATTAAAATATGTATTCCTTTAGTAGAAACACAAGAGTTAAATCTTAATGTCATTAGACATTATACTTTTCGCAACTTAAAGCTCTTGCAAGATAAAAGATGAATTATTTTTTTTTTTTTAATATAAACTTTCTCCGGAAATATGTTCTTTTTATTCTGGTAGCCCTACATACAAAAGAATATTTTTTCACTATTTTAAATAAATATTCATTCGAATAATACTTGTAGAGTGAATGTAAACGAAGCTCTAAGTGTTAAAATCGGTAAAATCGAACTTGGTATCAAAAAATGCTCTGTATGCCATCGCCAACAATGTGTAAAGTTCAAAGTTCTATCTGATTTAGATATAGCGAAAAAAACATATGTAAGATGTCACTAGTTATATGTTCCCGTGAAAGGTTTTTTAAACGCTCTAAGCACCATTGGCGTCAGCCGGTAAAGATGTTACCTAAATAGGCAGCAGACTAAACTTTAAACACTTTGAAATTAAATGTCAATAAGGTTTCATGGATTAAAATCGAGAAAAGCATACCAAGGATCGTAAAAGTAAAGGAATCTTTTAGTAATTAATGCCGCCCTGGAGCACCGGGAAAAATGCCGTCCCATTACCTTAAGAATACTTAAATGAATAAAGGTCCAGTATGTAATTTTTAAATAAATAAAATGATTCATTTATGGTCGAAAATCTTTTTATTATAAGCGAAATAATTACACAAAAAAACATTCTTTTCTTATTAAAAAACATAAATTGGCAAACAAATCAATTGCTTATGAATTGCGAGATATTATACGAATACATCTTTTCAGAGGCAACCGTTTGACTTTTTGATTTTCAAATTGAACAATTTGTGCATTTTGCAGCTCGCAATTTAAATTGAAATAATGATCATATCAAACAAGTTGTGATCGAGCACAAAAACTTTCAAAAATTGCAAATAACAAGACAATTATTCTCTGTACTAAAAATATGTGTAAAATTCTAACACTAACGTTTTTTTCATAATTTTGTAAATAAAATTGCAGTGTTTATAATTGTACACACATTTTTAATAAAGATCACATTTTTCGAATTTCGATTTTTTCTATAAAAATTTTTTTCTCATGTTCCAAGTTTTCCTGTTGAAATCATCTATGTTAAACATTATGACGTCACCAGAGTTGCAGTTGTATTGTACGTACAAATTACTTCTGAAAATAAGTAAATATATATTCATACATTAAACATTAACTGTCGAGGAATTCTTTGTATTTCAAATTTTATTATTTTCAAATTTACTTTAAAAAATTTGAACGTTTTGAAAATGAAACGTTGTCAATTGCGAAGAAGACAAAACTGATGCCATTGGCAAAAACTGTGCCGGTTTTTTTACTAATTCTGAAATATAAAAATTATGCTGAAATACTAAACTTGTCCCTATATTTATTTTTGTGACGTTTTTTCAAAATTTTGTAAATAAAATTGCAGTGTTTATAATTTTACGCACATTTTTAATAAAGATCACACCGATTTTGCGCCCCTGGAATTTTGCCACCTTGGACACTAGCCCCTAGTGTAAATCCAGCGCTGGGTACTAATATTTCGCTATTTTTATCTACCTCCTGCCACTCATAAATTATCAATACCCCTTACGAGAAACACCACTTAGTAATTAAATGTGCCCTTGTGCAAATAATACTAAACATTTTTGTCAGATTTATATCATATCAACTGAGATCAGTAATCTTTTTTTTACGAAGGTGGTTGCAATGGAGATTGAAGTGGTCTGACAGATAATTACACCTTAATATATTATTGTTACAATTCTTTCAATTTTAACTTTAAAAATTGCGAACATAAACATTTTTATATTGAAAAGTACTCTTAAAACTTCATTATTCATGTGTGTGTTATTATTTTGACTGTGTTTGATGCGAAAATATGTTTTTTTTGTGTAAAAATATTTTTCATATTAACGGGTTCAATCGTATCGGTATTCCTGTGACATATCCAACTCAGCAGCTATAGTTCTATGACCTATGCTTGTAAGTAGATTTATAAAATTAATTATAGTTAATGTCAAATAAAACAATATTACTACATTACTAATTATTATTATGAATAACTTAATATTGGAGTCGTCATAATATGGTTTATATAGCATATTTGAAGATACGTTATATAACAAGTATTTCAAAGGTCAATGATCCGTGTAAACAATATTTTAATTCAATCATTTTATACTATCATTATGCAATCACTGTTATATTAGTTATTTATTAGATTTCGAAAAAAAATTCTATAACGCGATATTTTTTTTTCATGTTCCTCGATTTTGCCCCCTGGAATTTTGCCATCTTGGGCACTAGCCCCTAGTGTAAATCCAGCGCTGGGTACTAATATTTCGCTATTTTTACCTCCCTTCTGCCACTCATAATATATCAATACGCTTCCTAGCAATTAAACGTGCCCTAGTGAAAAAAATATTAAACATTTTTGTCAGATTTATATCATATTAGCTGAGATCAGTGATCTTTTTGTTTACGAAGGTGGTTGCAATGGAGCAGTGAAGTTGTCTGACAGATATACAATATTATATTATTGTTACAATTATTTAAATTTTAACTTTAAAAATTGCAAATTTAAACATTCTTATATTGAAAAGTATTCTTAAACCTTCAATATTCATGTGTGCGTTATTATTGTGACTGTGTTTGATGCGAAAATAGGTTTTTTTTTGGTGTTAAAATATTTTTCATATTAACGAGTTCAATCGTGTCGGTATTGCATTCATTCCTGTGACATATCCAACTCAGCGGCTATAGTCCTATCACCTATGCTTGTGAGTAGATTTATAAAATTAATTACAGTCAAATAAAACAATATTACTATATTATTAATATGAATTACTTAATATTAGAGGCGTCAAATTTATAATATGGTTTCCTATAGCATAATTTTAAAGATACGTTACAACAAGTATTCCAAAGGTCAATGACCCGTGTAGACAATATTTTTAGTTTGATCCTTTTATACAATCATTATGCAATCACTGTTATATTAGTTATTTGGTTAGTCGATCTGAAGAACATGAAAAATTTCAGTTTATGTGAACAAAACGCATTTATTACTAATATTATTCTGTTTAATACTTTATAATTTCTGATAGCAAAAAGTACAGACACGTAAATATATCCATTAACTGGTAAGTCAGACTGATACATTTTCAACTTCAACTTATTTTTTTTTGTATTCCGACAAATATAGTTTGAAAATGTCAGTAGATTACAGAGGCTACCTCGTTCGATGAATGACGTCAGCTGGCGAACCGTTCATATTTTTATCAACCACGTGTTATCAATTAACAGATCAACCGGATGACCTCGTCTCCCACTACTACCCAACAGAAAGAGGTAACCTCTGTAATTTACTAACCTTGATATTATATGTAATTTTGAAAAGTTATCCCTATATTTAATCCTTCCCGTTGACCATATATTAAACTCCTACGACTAGATTATTAACATTTTGTAATTTAATATATATTTTTTATTTTTCAGAAAATATGTCCTGTTCTACGTACCTGCATCTGTTTACGCATTCCAGTGTCGCAATCATAAAAAGGCGAGAGGGTATCTACAAAAAAAGTTCTTCGCAACGTGAGTACCTACTACCACTAAAAATTATATTTATATATTTTATTTTTATTTTTTGTTTCACACACTTTTGAAGAAAGTTGTGATACTTGTAAATGCCATTTATGTGAAATAATTTATGAAAATGTAAGTTTTGCTGGCTTGACACTACAAGAGAGTGGATAGCCGCCTCCTAGTCATACGGTTGCAGATTTTTTATGGATTATAACAATATGTACTCGACTTTTAAAACCCGCGAGGCGGAGGGTTCGTAAGATGTGGCCAGGTAGGGAACGTTCACAATTTGAAAAAAAAAGTGTTTCATCCTTGGCATATTGTCAATCAGTAAAGCGCGACTGCTTTGTATTTCATTACAGCACAAGTGCGAAATGAGTCACTTGACATGCCTATATACATGCATGTAAAACAAATACTAAAATACGTATATAGATTTCGCTAACTGTTATAAACTTCTCTATTTTTTCCTTGTGTATTTAAAACGAATTTTCGGTTTTTAACCGACTTCAAAAAACAAAAGAGGTTATTCAATTCGTCATGTATATGTAAGTATATGTTTTTTTATTGATAGTGTTTACTCAGCTATAATTTCTCTAGTTATTAAACGGTTTGAAAAATTTTAACGCCCATTCAGAATATTTACGTATAATTTTTTTTTATTAAAATCAGTTTAGCGCTTTTTAACCGTCTTCAAAAAAGAGATTTTTTATATAGGTACATATGTTAACTCATTACTCCTGCATTTGTGAACTGTTTTAATGATTCTTTTTAGAGCATAAAAGTGTGGGTCCACTTTATTCAAATCAGTTTAGTAGTTTTGAGGTTGGCGGCGATTTCATAAAAGTGCATACAAATTTAGTAATTAAATTCGTGGCAATCTCAAACTTCTTTGTTCTATGCTTTTAAGTGGCTTTTTTTGAAAGAGATCAATTTAAATAAATGTAATATATATTATGATGACCTCACCTATTGAGCATCTAGAATTTACAATCTATCATATATATAACTAGCGACTCATGTCAGTCCGGCTTCGCACGGGTAGCACTAATTATCTATTACCATAAAAGACGAGAATCATTATCATAAAATTCTCAACACGTATTGAATTTGCCCGAAATCAATCGCTTTTAATCGTTTATGTTCAAAAATCGAAAAAAAATCAAAATTGCCAAAAAATACAAAAAAAACTGTTGGTCCTATCGCTACCAAACTTCACAGGATCACCCGCTGGGCTAATCTGAAGATTGCCTGAAAATTTCATCAAAATCGAACAAGCCATTTGGGAGTCCATAGGGAACATACATACATACATCGATTTTTATATAAGTATAGATAGATGATAGATATATAATATCGGTTACATAGATGTATAATCCCGGAGGCAGTTTTGTTTGGACATAAATATTGGAAATAAACATCCGTCTATTCGTATTATATAGGTATAATAAAATACGCACATCACGTAAATACCGAAATGCGTGTTTCTAATTTGTCACGCTACCCATCTATCGAAGTCATTTCGTACTCCGAGATGAACTGAGTCCATGAGAAAGACTTTACTTTGTATGACACCAGCGTTGCCAGATTATAATAGTCGCTCGCGTGAACGTTAATTAAGTCTTCAAAAAAATCGTATCCGATTAAAAAGTTGGTACCTTATTCTTTAAGTTTTGGTACCAACGAAAAGTATACAAGTTTCAATAAAATCAGTCCAGCTGTTCTCAGATGAATTGGCGGCGGTAGGGCGGGTCTACCCCTCCCTCAAATTAGCGTTAAGTCCCTAATCCCCCAGATTGAAAATTCGCATGTATAAAACTCCTTACAATATACGGTTTCATTAAACAGCATGGATCTGTAGCACTGACCCCCCAGCCGTTTCGCCGCTAATGATCGAGCGACAACAGATTAGCAAACAAAAATTCTGGAACCACGTTCTCCAGTTAGAGATCTGTCAAAATAGTATGCAAAAATTACGAAAAACCTGTAGGAAAACGAAATTACAGGGGCCCTGATACTATTTTATATATAGGCATTAATGATAATTTCAACTGAATAGGTGTAGCCAGAAATTAAAATTCTAAAATGAGAATGACTGGTTCACTTAGCGACTCCGACTGTATATTGCATCATAATAAATCAACAAAGTTATGATATACTAATAAATATTCATGAAACAACATAATAAAACACCTATGTATTATAATTATTTCTATTTTGTTACTCTAAGGCTAAACAGTAGCTCATAAGTACCATCAGAAAGACGGAGAGTAAGTTATTGTATTTAACGCAAAATTATATTACAAAAAATAAACCATTAAAACTTAAAACATGTTAGTAATATATTGAAATTGGTAGTAAAAATAATTTCAAATCGTGTCAGTAGTGTCAGTGGATATATATAAGCAGCATTGACATAAAAAATCGACGGACCATAAAACTTGTTGCTCAGTGGAGGGTCATAGCAGTGATTTGCCCTTTCGGGTTATTTTTTTACAATCCAACTCGATCCAGTAGCGTTCACAGAGATTCAGTTTCAGACTCGAACCAAAAATTATCACAGATATTTGCAACCAGTTTATTTTATCCCGCTTACATGGTGAACATTACAAAGGCAAGGAATGTGCAGTTCATTCGTTATGTCAATGTATAGCAGTTAATAACTCAACTAAAAGCTATATTCATAATAAGTAATAAATCTTTAACTGTGTGACTACAATATTATATTAAAATGGTCACATTGTTGAAAGAAACCAATATGCTTTTTAAATGACATCGTTAAAACTATTTCCAAAACATAAATGACCACTTTAAAATTGGTTATGTATTGTTTATCGTTTGGCTCGTTTATTCTCCTTTTCTGGTCATTTTTAAGTATATAATATGTATTTTATAGCCACTGTCATTGTAACAATGATTGATCTGAAAAGCAACTTTGTTGTTTCCATCTGCAATATAAATGGCGTGTTTCAAAATTTCTGTCTATGTGTCGATTTGTTTCCAGCATCACTCAAGACCAGTTAAATACGATTTCGATGAGATTCGGCATACTATCAATTGGTAATCAAACTTAAAGCACTTTTCTCCGGGTACGATCAGGTTAAGATAAAGTTTCTGTCAGAAACGATGTTATCGCAAGCGTAGTCGCGATTACATCTACAAATGTCCAGTACAAAAAAAAAACTAAAACAAGAAAGTTTTGAGGTCGGTGCCAATTTAATAGATCTACATAAAACGTTAAAGTAATTAAATTGACGCCGACGTCAAAACTTTGTTATTTTGCACTTTTAGTGGCTTTTTTAAGGAGGTTTAATTTTTTTAAGTTTTTTTTATGATTTTATAATTGCTGGTTAAAAACAACCTCTGTGTAAATATTAGTATTTTCTGTGCGCGAACAATTTTTAAAATTAGTTGCACTTTTTTTATACAGAAAAATTAAAAGTAGTACGGACGTTTCAAAAATGTCACTAATTTTGTAAATATTTATATGATATTATGTAGATGAATATTTTCAACCTGTAAATTTTAATGCTATTTAGTTTCCAAACTACCCTCTGTTGGCAAAATTTTATCGGGATTTGACTGCCGATGATCTTCATTACGAAGCGTCTACCTACCAAAAAACAAAAATATTTTTTTTCAGATTCTATTCCAAAAACTGGTCGAAAGGTCTATTTATGGGTTTTCAATTTATTATTAAAAATAATAATTTAAAATAATGAATTCGTGCCAGATTCAAAGCCATTGCAGTTGGTGATCTCAATGGGAAAAAGAACAAATTTTAACCAAAATTATTAAGAACTTAATTAAAAAAAGCGTGTTTTTCCACCAAAATCGCTTAATGTCGTAGTCAACTGAGCCTGACATCAATAAATATTTTAAAATTATTGTTATTTTTTAATAATAAGTAGAAAATTCTTTAATTGATTTTTTGAGCAGATTTTAGAGTAGAGTTTGAGATGATTACGTACTTGGAAACGTTTATTAGGTTACACAGGCTAATGTCATTCTTGTTAGATCATAGTCGCCTATGGCCTATCGTATGTGGCCTCTGCTATAACTAGGTTGGCTAGACTGGACCATTCTAAAAAAAGAAGAACAACAATCTGTCAAATAATTAATTATTGCGTTTATCCGTGTTTGATATTTTTAGTGTATTTGCCATATGGCAACATACACTATTGGCGTCGGTCGGATGGCGGGACCTAGGGGTCGGACCAAAATTTCTCGACGTTTAATAACCTCCTAAACACTTTGGCACCATTTTTAAAAATGTTTATATATATATGTATATATATATATATATATATATATATTTATATACGTATATATATATATATATATATATATATATATGTGTACGCGCGATAACTTTCGAAAGAGTTAATTGATTTCAACTAAATTTGGGCCACGTGTTGAAATCCATCACCGCAAGAAGCCTATTTAAAATGGGCCTAATCGGGCTATTCTAAGGGTAGTTTTTAGGGGTTGAAAACTGTTTTTGGGCCCAAAAATACCGAAAAAATTCTCCGAATCGTTTCAAAATTGAAATTTAATTCTTTGGTAGTGATTAAAAAGTGTCCCCACAATTTTAATAAAATCGGCCCGACAGGACCGGATTTACAAATTTTATGAAAACACTAGTTTGCAGATAGTGACTTATTTATTGAAGGGTGTATTTAATTCGGTGTAGACGTTAGATTGATAATAATATTACAATTAAAAAAAAATGTTATTTTAAGGGGTGTATTAAGGGGTTAAATTTTTTATTTTGCCCAAAAACAAACTTAATTTCACATAATAAAAGTATAAAACCACACGGCCCTATACAAGCAAATACACTATATTGTCGGCAGGGTTTTGGCACTGCGACCCGGGTTTTTTGAGTTTAAAGTGCAAAATTTTTAAAATTCAAATATAATAATTGTTGAAAAACGTTTATAAAGGTCTTCATTTGACATATGCGAAGCATTCTTTTGATTTAAGTTTAAACTACGCGCCAACCGGAACCAAAAAGCACTAATGCTACCGCCGGTACAGAGGTATAACATATTATGAGAGTGAAGTGTGTATTGCGTGATCTTGTCAAAAAGTGAAATCTATTGATGACAATAAAACCAATTAATTATTATCGAAGTAATTAATGTGTGTCTTGGTCCAGCCTGATACCACATAGGTATGTGATATTATTTCATGGATGATTTTTGTAATAATTGGTGTTTTTTGTGAAAACGATTCCTGTTGAAATCGTCTATGTTAAGCATTATGACGTCACCAGAGTTGCAGTTGTATTACTTCTGAATTACTTCTGAAAATAAGTAAATACATTAAATAAATAAATACATTAAACATTAACTGTCGATGAATTCTTTGTATTTCAAATTTTATTATTTTCAAATTTAATTAAAAAAATTTGAACGTTTTGAAAATGAAGCCTTTCAATTGCGAAGAAGACAAAACTGATGTCATTGGCAAAAACTGAACCAGTTTTTATACTAATTCTGAAATATAAAAATTATGCTGAAAATACCAGATTTGTCCCTATATTTATTTTTGTGACGTTTTTTCAGAATTTTGTAAATAAAATTGCAGTGTTTATAATTTTACACACATTTGTAATAAAAATCACACTTTTCGAAAAAAAATTCTATAACGCGATATTCCCCCTGGAATTTTGCCACATTGGGCACTAGCCCCTAGTGTAAATCCAGCGCTGGGTACTAATATTTTGCTATTTTTACCTACCTCCTGCCACTCATAACATATCAATACCCCTTACGAGAAACGCCACTTAGTAATTAAATGTGCCCTAGTGCAAATAATATTAAACATTTTTGTCAGGTTTATATCATATCAACTGAGAACAGTGATCTTTTTGTTTACGAAGATGGTTGCAATGGAGCAGTGAAGTTGTCTGACAGATATATAATATTATATTATTGTTACAATTCTTTAAATTTTAACTTTAAAAATTGCAAATTTAAACATTCTTATATTGGAAAGTATTCTTAAATCTTCAATATTCATGTGTGCGTTATTATTTTGACTGTGTTTGATGCGAAAATATGTTTTTTTTTTGGTGTTAAAATATTTTTCATATTAACGAGTTCAATCGTGTCGGTATTGCATTCATTCCTGTGACATATCCAACTCAGCGGCTATAGTCCTATCACCTATGCTTGTGAGTAGATTTATAAAATTAATTACAGTCAAATAAAACAATATTACTATATTATTAATATGAATTACTTAATATTGGAGGTATCAAATTTATAATATGGTTTATAATTTTAAAGATACGTTATAACAAGTATTCCAAAGGTCAATGACCCGTGTAGACAATATTTTTAGTTCGATCATTTTATACAATCATTATGCAATCACTGTTATATTAGTTATTTAGTTAGTCGATCTGGACATGAAAAATTTCAGTTTATATGAATAAAACACATTAATAAGTAATGTTATTCCGTTGAATACTTTATAACTTCTAACATCAAAATCTACAGGCATATAAAAATATTCATTAACTAGTAAGTTAGAATGATACATTTTCAATTTCAAATTATTTTTTTTATATTCCGACAAATATAATTTGAAAATGTCAGTAAATTACAGAGGTATCCTTGTTTGATGAATGACGTCAGCTGGCGAAACCCTCATATTTCTATCAACCACGTAATATCAATTGACAGATCAGCCGAATGACGTCCCCGCCACCGCTACTACGCAACGGAACCAGTTAACCTCTGTAATTTATTGACCTTGATATTATATGTAATTTTGAAAAGTTGTCCCTTTATTTATTTTTGTAATAATATATAACCTTCCCATTTGACCATATAACAAACTCCTACGACTAGGTTGTTAACATTTTGTAATTTAATATATGTATATTTTTTATTTTTCAGAAAATCGGTCCTGTTCTGCGCACCTGCATCTGTTTACGCTTTCCAGTGTCGCAATCATAAAAAGGAGAGAGGGTTCTTCGCAATGTGAGTACCTACTACCACTAAAAATTGTATATATTTTTTTGTTTCCCAAACTTTTGAAAAAAGTTCTGGTACTTGTAACTGCTATTTATGTGGAATAATTTATGAATATGTAAGTTTTGCTGACTTGGCACCACAAGAGAGTGGATAGCCGTCTCCCAGTCATACGGTTACAGATTTTTTATGGATTATAACAATATGTACTCGACTTTTAAAACCCGCGAGGCGGAGGGTTCGTGAGATGTGGCCAGGCAGGTTTCAAAATGTGGGAACGTTCACAATTTGTTAAAAAAAATGTTAGCATATTGGCAATCAGTATAGCGCGACTAGTTTTGTATTTCATTTCAGCACAAGTGCGAAATAGGTCAGTTGACATGCATGTAAAGCAAATATCAAAATACGAAGGAAAAAGATCTGTCAAATAATTAATTATTGCGTTTATCCGTGTTTGGTATTTTATGAGTTTAAAATGCAAAATTTTCAAAATGCAAATAGAATAATTGTTGAAAAATGTTTATAAAGTTCTCTTATTATTCCAGTGATGATTTTTGTAATAATTGGTGTTTTTTTGTGAAAACGATTCCTCTTGAAATCGTCTATGTTACATTATGACGTCACCAGAGTTACAGATGTATTGTAAGTACAAATTACTTGTAAAAATAAGTAAATATATATGCATACATTAAACATTAACTGTCGAGGAATTCTTTGTATTTTAAATTTTATTATTTTCAAATTTAATTTAACAAATTTGCACATTTTGAAAATGAAGCGTTATCAATTACGAAGAAGACAAAACTGATGCCATGAGCAAAAACTGTCCGGGTTTTTATACTAATTCTGAAATATAAAAATTATATTAAAGATACCAACGTCAAGATCCTCAGCTGTTTCTGTAACTACCTACTATAAATGCTTTTGCGTATACATGCGTAATTTTGTTTGCCAAATATTTATTGCTTGTAACGAATATTATTTTCATAAATTAATATTCAATTATTTCTTTAGACTTTGTTCAAATTTACAGTTGATATTGTACACTTGATTGTAACAAATACCATTTTGTGAATAAGTAGTAAATTATTTAGACCTTGTGAGAGTCGAACAGTATTTGACTAATTTAGCTCGGCCGCTACGAGATGTCGTTCAAATCGAATTCACTTACACTTTTTTTAATACGAATTTTAAAGCACTCACAATTAATGCGATACGTGTTTAGAATACCAGCTTCGCGCAAAGCTCCGCTATGTTTATTAAAATTTCTAGTTTCATACATTATTTGAATCGACAGCTAGACGGACATGACCAGTAAAGCACCCATAGCGGCATAGCTTCTAATCGAAAAGGAATATAAAAGTTTTGTTAAGAGTTGTAATTCTTTTTCTACAAGCATGATTCTTTAACAAAAAGTACATTTTGTTCAAAAATCTTATGCTTAGAGAAAAAGGCGCATCTATTTTAATAAATAAAAGAAAACTTGTTTTCTTTTAGTTTACCTTTTTTAATTTCTGTGAAACTTGATACTCATAGATTCCAGATCAAAAAAAAAAAAAAAATACAATGTCTTCTCATATGAATTTTTTCTGCAAACAGAATTTATTAGTGTATTTACACTATTGGCGTTGGTCGGATGGCGGGACCTAGGGGTCGGACCAAAATTTCTCGACGTTTCATAACCTCCTAAACACTTTGGCACCATTTTTAAAAATGTTTATATATATATGTATGTATATACATATATATATATGTATGTATATACATATATATATACGTATATATATATATTATATATATATATATATATTTATATGTGCGGGCAATAACTTTCGAAGGAGTTAATTCATTTTAACGAAATTTGGCATACATGTTGGAATCCATCACCGCACGAAGCCTATTTAAAATGGGCCCAATCGGGTCATTTTAAGGGTAGTTTTTAGGGGTTGAAAAAAGTTTTCTCAAAATCGTTTCAAAATTGAAATTTAACCCTTTAGTAGCAATTAAAAAGTGCTCCTAAAATTATAAGCAAATCGGCCCGACAGGACCGGACTTACAAATTTTATGAAAACACTAGTTTGCGTATACGAATTTACTTACTGAAGGTCGTATTTAATTTGGTGCAGATGTTGGATTGATAACAATATTTCAACTAATAAAATTATTATTGTAAGGGGTGTATTAAGGGGTTTATTTTTTTTTTATTTTGTCCAAAAACAAACTTAATTTCATTTAATAAAGCCACAATACCTGTATTAGCAAATACACTATATTGTCGGCAGGGTTTTGGCACTGCGACCCGGGTTTTTTTATATTCTTGTTTAAAATTATATTGACCATCAATTTTCCTCTACTAGTCATTTTTAAACACTTTCAAACACACGCTAGAATACCACAGTCTCAAACTGAAACCACGTTATGAATTATAATAATATTATGACGTTTAACATAAATACGCGGGAATAAATAGTGCAACATTGCCAACTTGTTTTTGTAACACTGGGATATTTTTAAATATCTCACTGTAGTATAATTTCCCCATATCATTTTTGAATAAAATTTCACTGCTAAACTGGGATATCATACATATCTCACTGTTACAATGTAGCCAACTTGTTTTTGTAACATTGGGATATTTTTAAATATCTCACTGTAGTATGATTTTCCCATATGATTTTTGAATAAAATTTCACTGCTACACTGGGATATCATACATATCTCACTGTTACAATGTAGCATAGTTGTAAATTTTAGTTAGAAATAGACTGGGATATAATTCATTTGATTACTTAATATTTTAAATAGGAGCTGATATCCCAGTGTAGCGGTATGAAGACCATCAAAAAAAAGTTTTTATAGACACAATATCCCAAAACACTATTTTTCAGAAATATCTCAGTGTAGCTTTAAACAGACGATGTCTGTTTAAAGCTACACTGAGATATTCCTGAAAAATAGTGTTTTGGGATATTGTGTCTATAAAAACTTTTTTTTTCGAAGCATTAATATCAAAGATTTGTTAAGATTTTTCATAGAAATTAGAGATTTCCGAAATGCAAGTGCATTAAGATAGGGCTATGCAGGTGAAAAAGGGAGTATATTGAACAGCTGGTACTCAGTAACCTTAATACATAGAGCTATCACGCAAGCTTTTTAGTGTATTTGCCATATGGCAACATACACTATTGGCGTCGGTCGGATGGCGGGACCTAGGGGTCGGACCATCACCGCACGAAGCCTATTTAAAATGGGCCCAATCGGATAAATTTAAGGGTGGCTTTTAGGGGTTGAAAAAAGTTTTTGGGCCCCAAAATACCGAAAAAATTCTCCGAATCGTTTCAAAATTGAAATTTAACCCTCTGGTAGTAATTAAAAAGTGTCCCAAAAATTTTAATAAAATCGGCCCAACAGGACCGGATTTACAAATTTTATGAAAACACTAGTTTGCAGATAGAGAATTATTTACTAAAGGGTGTATATAATTTGGTATGGAGGTTCAATTGATAATAATATTGCAATTATGAAAAAAAATGTTATTTTAAGGGGTGTATTAAAGAGTCAAATTTTATATTTTGCCCAAAAACCAACTTAAGTTCGCATAATAAAGCCACACTGCCTGTATAAGCAAATACACTATATTGTCGGCAGGGTTTTGACACTGCGACCCGGGTTTTTTGGATAGTATCTGAAGATTTTTAACACACTTACGTCTCGGAGTGAAAAATTTTTATTACCTTCGTGGTTTGTTATATTTAATTTAAATATGCAAAAATCTCACACTTTGTCGTCTGAGTATAGTCTGTTACCCCATGCCTTACCTATTGAAATAGTTCACGTGGTATATCGTCATTTGGATATAGTATAATTGTTTAATGGCTTTTGTAGTTTTATTACAATTCAGTGTGCTGTTGAAAAACCTTCAAATCGGAACTATTAACTAGTCTGTAAGGAAGTCAACTGAATGCTTATTACTGCCTTGGCTAGTCGTTGATTTTTTGTAAATATGTAACATTCATGATTAATAATAAACAACCTTTATCTTATGTCATTAAAACACATATTATACGTAATGTGAATAAGGTGAGTGGTGAGACTGAGGGAAGTTTGTTACTCATTAAAGACGTTAGGGTGTACACTAGCACTGCTAATATATCACCTGTTTCTATTGAATCTGAAAAAATACAAAGAATTACATAAAATATTGTCCCCTGAACTAATGGCTATACTACAGCTACGTTTTATAGAAATTGAACGCCATAAAAAGTGCAACTTCTTATGATTAACGCTAACGGTGTAACCATGTCAATGAAAAACAAATCATGTATTATTCTGTAAATTTCAAATATGCAATTTAAGGTCCACTTTGTAGTGTATTTGCCATATGGCAACATACACTATTGGCGTCGGTCGGATGGCGGGACCTAGGGGTCGGACCAAAATTTCTCGACGTTTCATAACCTCCTAAACACATTGGCACCATTTTTAAAAATGTTTATATATATATGTATATATATATATATATATATATATATATATATAGTATATATATATATATATATATATATATATATATATATATATATATATATATATATATGTGTGTGCCGGCAATAACTTTCGAAGGAGTTAATTGATTTTAACGGTAGTTTTTAGGGGTTGAAAAATGTTTTTGGGCCCCAAAATACCGAAAAATTCTCCGAATCGTTTCAAAATTGAAATTTAACCCTCTGGTAGTAATTAAAAAGTGTCCCTAAAATTTTGATAAAATCGGCCCGACAGGACCGGATTTACAAATTTTATGAAAAAAGTAGTTTGCAGATAATGAATTATTTACTGAAAGGTGTATATAATTTAGTATAGAGGTTCGATTGATAATAATATTACAATTAAAAAAAAAATGTTATTTAAGGGATGTATTAAGGAGTCTAATTTTTTATTTTGCCCAGAAACCAACTAAAGTTCGCATAATAAATCCACACTGCCTGTATAAGCAAATACACTATATTGTCGGCAGGGTTTTGGCACTGCGACCCGGGTTTTTATAATTGAAACTAAATTTTACTGTGTAATCTTTGTGTATCACATAAGAAGTTACACTCCTCCGAGTATCACGACACACAATTTTTTTTTTGTTAAACAACAGCTAAATTAGAAAATTGATGTAAAATAGTCCATTGCGAAACTAAAGCCCAGTCGTCTCATTCTGCCACCATTCTTAAACCCTTTCCTGATTAGGAGCCACGAAACGTATCGATATAAACATGGAGGTAAAGGAACCAATCGAATCGTGTTTTATCAATGAAATTTTCCACCCACCTAGCATATACTTTATGCAGTGTCGTATCATCAATAAAAAAATAACTTCGTAACTATGATAATATTAGTAATGTTGTTTATTCAAATAGGTCATCTGTTACATGTACCCAGAAAACACACCAACAAAGCTTATAGATTCACACAGACGTTTAAGACGTAAAGTCATATTTTTGAAATTCAAAACTACAAAATCTTGGAATGCGTTCACAAAATCTATTTTAATTTAAATAGTTACTGATGCACGCCAATGACCTTAGTTGTTGTGCGTCTGTAATCTATTAATCTGTCTATAATAGCTAGTTTTAATCATGCAGAAAGACCATAACGGGGGACTCGTTATCTGTACGTCAATTAGCGAGAAAAATCTACAGTTATAACACGACTAATTACCTTCTGGCAATTTCAAACTGCGGATATGCAAGTGCATACATATTATAGTTACAGTATTCTGTCATACCGACCACTACTAGTGACCACCACAGCGACTCCTCGACTTAACTGATACAATCATAATTGTATTTTGACACGTCAGAAAGTTATGTCATAGTTACAGGAAGACAACCATATAGACACAGTTCCCCGGTATAAGTATCTTTAATTATTGGCGGGGGGGGATAAAACGTATAAGGGAATAAATAGATTAGCCATCAGTTTGATTATAGAGTCGTATAAATATTCATTTCGCTTTTGAAATTTCTCGCACCAAAAGTCGATTGATTCAAACGCATGTAATGATTCAATAAAAATTTGTAAGAAATTAAAGCCAAATAAAATGATCATAAGCTCTCCCTTATTTATAAAATGTGGCATAATGACGTTACCATCAGTTATTCGCAACAAAGTCTGATACATGCAAAAATCCATATATTAATCACTTCGAAAGGCATTCTGACTACCATAGTTACAACACAAGGTCTAAAAATGCAATACACCTATCTTAAAAAAGACGAAATCTCTCCTAAACTGCCCCCAGTTTCGTAGCCCAAAAGCTATATACCGGATTGCCAGAATCAATACAGGTCTTACCTCTAAAAGTTTTTAAAAATAAACTCAATATTTTTTTAAACGAAACTGCTTCTACGTACCTACTATAAGTTATTAGTGTATTTGCCATATGGCAACATACACTATTGGCGTCGGTCGGATGGCGGGACCTAGGGGTCGGACCAAAATTTCTCGACGTTTCATAACCTCCTAAACACTTTGGCACCATTTTTAAAAATGTTTATATATATATATGTATATATATATATATATATGTGTGTACGCGCGATAACTTTCGAAAGAGTTAATTGATTTCAACGAAATTTGGGCCACATGTTGAAATCCATCACCGCAAGAAGCCTATTTAAAATGGGCCTAATCGGGCTATTTTAAGGGTAGTTTTTAGGGGTTGAAAACTGTTTTTGGGCCCCAAAATACCGAAAAAATTCTCCGAATCGTTTCAAAATTGAAATTTAACCCTTTGGTAGTGATTAAAAAGTTTCCCCACAATTTTAATAAAATCGGCCCGACAGGACCGGATTTACAAATTTTATGAAAACACTAGTTTGCAGATAGTGACTTATTTATTGAAGGGTGTATTTAATTTGGTGTAGACGTTAGATTGATAATAATATTACAATTAAGAAAAAAATGTTATTTTAAGGGGTGTATTAAGGGGTTAAATTTTTTATTTTGCCCAAAAACAAACTTAATTTCACATAATAAAAGTATAAAACCACACGGCCCTATACAAGCAAATACACTATATTGTCGGCAGGGTTTTGGCACTGCGACCCGGGTTTTTTCTTCTTAATTATAATTTTTCATCGTAAATGACTTTGTTTTATACTTACCATGTGATTGTCAAATAAATGTCGTTTATCTATATATGCAGTGTGTAAACACAAGCCTAAAACAGCCCCACTTCGAGATACGACAATACTATTACGATTTTTTCATTAAGATTCCATCTATTCTGATGAAAAAACAAAAAGTCCCAGATATCAGTTCGCGGACAATAAAAAGCATTTTCTAAGCAATTGAAATAAATAGGGGACATAGCTCCCCAGTTTGAAATTAAAATCAATCTGACACCTGTGTTGAAAATTGGCGTCGGTACCAATTTAATTGGCGTAGACCAGGTGTATTTGATACATTAATTCTTTCAATATAAAGAGTCGTTACTCAATTATGATCGAAAACGTTAATTTAACGTACTGTATTAACAGCATACGATTCGTTAATACAATGTGTTATTAATATCTATGCCGGGGATGCACAATATATGTTGGATAAGTAATAATAATTCAAAATAAAAAATAATTGTAAATTCGGTGAGCACGCAAAATACATAAGACTATAAACCTAACATATTTAACTGACATTAAAATTTGTCAGGCATGCTTCTTTTGTAGAATAGATATCCGCTAAGAACGAGTTTTGCAGAAATCGACTTCTAAGGGCGGTTGCGGGGGCGTTATAGATACAAAATTATCGTTCTTGAACTATAACTTCAACAGACCTGAAATTTGGTAGGAATGTCTCTTATGTTATGTAGACATCCACAAAAAATGGGTTTCCTAAAATCGTCTTCTGAGTGGAAAGGGAGAAAAGTACGGGAGTGTCAATAATTAATACATTCTAATTTTTAAACAATAGCTCCTATGGACTTGAAATTTAGCGGTTATTTTTTTATCCTTTTTAAGCCCCGCAAGACAAGATTGCAATAAGGTGAAGCTGAAGGCTCCACTATTGTTGTCGCTGCTGCGTTTCATCTCAAGCGTGTGCGGAGCCGCGGGTAGCGGCAAGTGCTCACATAAATAGACATTTCATATCTTAACTGTAGAGAAAAATCGCGGATCACATTTTATACATCCCTGAGATATACGCACCTGTGACTTCCATCTAGTTAAATATTAAACAAAAACTGTGACAGGGTGCTCTATAATACATTATCACTGGTAAGCATTATTATAATTATTATAAATTTTCACCGCTATAGGTGGCAGGTCGTGAACTATTGTCAATAGCGTCGACGCTAACAAAGGGATTATATTATTGGTTGAATGGTTGACAGACCGCAGCTGACAATAGCACAATATTATAATACCTTCGTATAAGGAGTTATTAGATATGCTCTGTTATTATAGTATCATTGACGTACAGCATGGACTGCGTATTCTTAAATATGTGATAATTATGTGAGTGAGTTATAAGATGACTGCCAATTCTAAAAAAGCCTATTGGCTGTTCAGTTATCTTCGACTCAGGATAGTACTTAGATGAAAATATACCTGAACATATTTTGTTTATTACGGTAGTATTAAATTCTATCAATTGTTTTCTTAAATAAATAAAAAAAAGATACGACAGCAATAACTTTGTAAATGGAAAAAAGATGGCAATTTGAAAAACAATATAAAAATAATTCAAGTATTAATATATGTTTTTGCATTCCGATAATTATTTCCAATTGCTTGTCAAGACCGATTTGCATATTTGTTACAACTCCCAAATTTCACACTACTTGTCAGCTAAACTAAACTTAAATCTAAATTTTATGCTGAAAATTGTATACCAGAAATATAGTGCGCAACTCTGATTAGAGAAGGCTGTGCCGCCCTTACTACATGTGGCGCCCTTATGTAAATTGTAAGGAAGCGTCCCTGTAAGGGCAGCGTTTCCATCCCTCTTAAATTAAAGTAAGTTTTATCTTGAGTAACAAAGTATTCATTATACGATTTGATATTTTATTATCAAGTGTATTAAAAAGTTGTCGATTGTATTTAATTTCATGAAAAAATCTCCTAGGAGTGCATAGGTTGCACCCCCTCCCCCTTCACCCTGGCCAGCACAGAGAAAAAGACATGAATATTGCAGCCACCATTCTCTGTCTCCTTTATTTGTAATACGTTTTCTGAACTGTTGCTCAGTCCATAGTTTAAGTCAATGGTACATATACATCTAGCTGACTGACATTGCTTACTAGTTGCCCTGCCATAATGCGTTTAGCTGTTAGCAGCTATGCATTACCCACCCACTAAACACCGAGGGCTGAATCAAATTTAATAATACACATAATACAGCTATATAGTTGACAGTATTTTCTGCTGCTTATATTTTTCATAGCTTGCGAAAGGTGAGATATTTAAAAAAGTAGTTAATGTAAAAAATCCCAATTCAAGTTTGGATTCGAAATCAACACGCAAAATAGTTTATTGATACTGACGCTTAAGGATTTCAGAACTTAAAATGCAACGTAAATACCAGACAATGTTTTTATTATTCCATTTTTATATTTCGTGATAAAAAATAGGTATTTTATAGAAATTTGATATTAAAAAAAAATTCGATGCATGAATGTGACAGTTAAACGTGAACATCGCCAAAAAATACATACGGGTCGAATAGATTACCTCCTTGTTTTTTAAGCTGATTAAAAATAGAAGTTGTCTTCCAATTTTTTACATAGATAAAATCAAATGACATTGTATTTAATCAAAATTATAATACATGTCTCTAATATATATAAATGATAAATAACCCTTTTTTTAAGTATCAGTGGACAGAAGTCTAAGAATTAAATGATAGTAAATGTCCAATTGAAATATAAGCATGTTAGGGCCATTAAAATGATGATGGCGATATTTAAAGGAGATTGTTTGACTCTGACGGGTGACCCCGATAGAGAAATAATCCAGTAAGGTCAAATAGTCCACAATGTAAACCGGCCATTTAACCCTATTAAGGATAGTAAAAGATGATCTCTGACAGAGAATATTATAATAATTTGATTATTTGTACAGTGTTGCCAATTTGAAACGAATTTATTATGTGATCGGGAAATGCATTACAAAATGTAAGGAAAACGACAGTAATTCCCAAAACCAACACCGAACAGAATATGTTTTTTTACTATATTACTCAAATGTAAATTATAAATAGAGGAAGCTCATACTGGTTTTTTGTCAAAGAACTCAAAATTTGATCTCCCTGCTGATATTGATAATTTACTGAAAACAAGGAAAATAATTTATAAAGCTCATTACGCCCAAATTGATAGGCTATGAGCATTTCGTGACGAAGTTTATGCAATATCTTGTTTTTAGGGATATATACCTAATTATTATTAATTTTTCCAAAAATGTTTGTTGTATTCAATAAAACCCACTGGTTAAAAAAATATAACTATTTGCTCATTAAAATTTTATGAGAAGTTATTCATAAAACTGGTTGGCAACAGTAATGAGACCATTTGAGATGTTATTTTATGGTTAGCCTATTTTGTTCAACGATATTATGACTATTAAATATTAATTAAATGTTCTTAGCTCTGTTTGTTAAATATGTCACCTTATATTATTGTCTACAATACCTTGTTTATAAATGCATACAACATGTCCTGTTTTATTTCGATCTTTACTTTTTAAACAAATATTTATTGGTTTTAAGGAAAGATAGCAAATTGAAAAATCTAAGAGATGACGCGAACTGGTGTAGGAACATGGTCAAGTTTTTTTTTTTTTTGTCAATTCTTATACTTCGACAAATGGATGCTACTAAAATGTAATAAATTCATGATTCTCTTTCACTGATATCAATTAAACGTCTATAAATAGGAAAAGTCATAAAAAAATTAGTAAAATGTGGTCAAGTTTAGGTGCAAATACCTTACAATGAAAGTGAAATATCTCAAGAATTCGAACAATTAGCCTCTTAAACAAGTGCCATGGGTATTAAAACCATTATTTTTTATTTGAAACAAAACTGTAAAATAGAAATAATGAAAAGGAGATTTTTAACGAGATTAGGCAAGGCAAAATGAAAAAGCCATTAATAAGGCGAGACCGAGACGATACCGTCTTTTTCATTTGTCAACGAAATCGGAACGATATTTTCAAAATTTTCCGCTCGTGCCCTTAGGACACCTTGTATCCGTACGATTAGGCACACCATATATACATCGGTATACGTTTTGTGTACGAGTTACAAGCAGAACAAATAATTTACAAATAGAACTGAGTATGCAATTGAGAAACTAAATGAGAGCTGTTACATTTTATAGCAGTCATTTCGACACGGCTATGTTATACAGAGAAAGAGCTGAGGGGGTCATGTCAAGCCTATTGCCAGCTACCTACTGTATATCTCCTACTCTGCGACCCGACGTGACAGTCTACTAAAGCCGAGTCTAGAATCTAGATCTAATACGGTATACTCGTGTCAGCGCCCACGAGGCTTGCAGGACCATGATAGAAAGGCAACACCCTATTTTAAAATGTCAATGTCCTATCTTAAAAATGACCATCATTCCGTCTTTTAAATGTGTACCCTGCTACAAATGTTTGAGACCTTTTCTAAAATTTGGTTCTATGACCGTGGACCATTAGCGAGGAAAACATCGAGTTTGCGGGAACTCGTTCTTTTATTTTCTTCTTATGGAATAAGATGAAATATAAAGAATGGGCAGTCTTTAACGAACGATAAAATTGCGCCCGAATCAATGTATAAACATATGTTCATAATTCATCTTTAAAGTTCAATTCCAAAATATGTTAAAATAGAAATCAGTTTCACGGGTAATTGGAAGAAAAATAAATCAATTTAAACACTCATTGATTGCAACGTTTCGTCTTTATTCAATCAAGACTTTTTCAAGCTCTGAAAATTTTTTTTTACAAAAATTAATCATATAATAAAAATATAAAACCTTATGGATTAAATAATATAATTATTATATAATTATTTAATCCGTAAGGTTTTATATTTTTATTATATGATTAATTTTTGTAAAAAAAAATTTTCAGAGCTTGAAAAAATCTTGATTGAATAAAGACGAAACGTTGCAATCAATGAGTGTTTAAATTGATTTATTTTTATTCCAATTACCCGTGAAACTGATTTCTATATGTTCATAATATCTATCATTGGACAAAACTACGGCATAGATGATGATGACACATCTCTTTTAGTTCTGCTGAACAAGAATTTGTCACTAAGACGATGTTGTCAGCTTAAATAGGAATAGAAAATGTTAAATAAAATAAATTCACGAACAATGTATATTTTAACGGTAAATTTTGTATTTTAGGAAAATAATCCACAAGTACAATTTTGAAAATTAAAAAGTGTATGATGATTTATACATATTTTTTGTGTATCAGATAGATTGTAGATTATAGCGCTGGACAGCTGAGGTCACACAAGCTTGTGTATTAAGCTGCGACCAGACATGCGGGACTCGCCAAGCGCTAATCGCCTAGTGCCGAGTGCTTGGCTTCGTATTCGGCAAGTAGTGAGCATGTTTATACAGACATGTGGGCTCTGTTTAAAAGCGTCGTAAGCGTCGTTTTTGTTTCGGGAACAGCGAATATAGCCGAGTGCAGTGCGAGCATCCGTTTGGTGCGAATCAATATTTTTAATCATGGACAACAATGATGAAATTTGCACAAGTATTCTCGTATTCGTGCACTTTGAAGTGGAGAGGCGAGCACTAATACTCGTCGCTCGGAGATGTACGAGCACCCATCCCCACTACTCGCTATTCGGCGAATAATCGGCTCGGCATTCGGCGAATCCCGCATGTCTGGTCGCAGCTTTATATGAGAACACTGTTTGGATGAAACATTAAAGTAAACCTTATTGGTCTAACGTTATTATATCAAACGCCCCTTGCGGGAGCTTTATGAATCAATGCGGGTAGGTCTACACTGGAGTCAGTTAGACCCGTTCAGAAGAACCTCTACGCTCTATGCCCGCCGTCTGGTCTCAGGTGTTTGTTTTCCCAAGCAACACGATAACGGGGATAAACTCCATACATTTCACTGGGTTTAACATATCACACACACATACACATGTTTATTTGTTTTTGCATGATTCTAAAATTCGACAAGCTTATATTCAACGTAACAAACCAGGGCTTTCAAAACTTTTTAGATTTTAAAAGACGTTGAAACGTTCGACAGTTTAACATATTTTCCAGAATTTTTTATTAGTGTATTTGCCATATGGCAACATACACTATTGGCATCGGTCGGATGGCGGGACCTAGGGGTCGGACCAAAATTTCTCGACGTTTCATATCATTCTAAGCAATTTTAATAAAATCGACCTAACAGGACCGGACTTACACATTTTTTGAAAATACTCATTTGCAGATAGCGATTTATTTACTGAATGGTGTATTTAATTTAGTGTAGATGTTCGATTGATAATAATATTGCAATTAAAAACAAAAATGTTTTAAGGAGTGCATTAAGGGGTTAAATTTTTTATTTTTCCCAAAAACAAACTTAGGTTCACATATTAAAACCGCACTGCCTGTATTAGCAAATACACTATTTTGTCGGCAGGGTTTTGACACTGCGACCCTGGTTTTTTTTTAAATGGCAATAGTTCCTAAAGTTAAAGGGATACAAAAGAAATTTTTTTGCTAATTAGCGTATGCCTTCTTCTATTCGATAAATTTGAAAAAAAACTGAATTTGTCTAAAAAACTTATATGTATTATAGCCGCTACCTGCGACTCCACACACGATTGAGATGAAACAATGTATTATAGCCCGCTCGGCAGCGAGAACAGTAGTAGATCAAATAAACATTAAACTTTTAAGAATTATATTTTAAATAATAATTACAACAAAAGCAAATTAAATTATGTGTGTTGTCTAACAACAAATTTCATTGCCTATGTGAAAATGAATGCAGAATAATCTTCTATATTCTATTTCAAATTTTACGAATATGTAATTTTGTATGTTTCGTTTTATTCATCCTGTAGAATTACAATTATTAAAACGGTCATTAATAATTACCTATAGCCGATGACAATGTAATATCTAATTAATTAATACTAAACTCATGTCACAAATATATACAAAAAAAAATATCCCTCTTTGTATTTCTGCAAATAATAGTTACGTCGACAAGGTTAAAAGGTCATCTATAACAAAAACGCGTTCATGTAAACAAACCGGAAAATCAGAAAAGGTGACCGGACATGGATAGCTGATTGCATTTTGTCTGGCTATATTCATCAACCCTCTTCTATAAGTATATTATAGATGTATTTTCAATCGCAATGTCATTATATTTTCTATTATTGTCTACTTATCAATAAATATATTCTACATTCGAACCGTAATAATCTCACTAGGTGATAAACATTAGTAGCTACTGGGTTTTTTAATTTTTTGATCGGTTATCGTCTATGAAAAATAATAACCGGTTTTTTACATATTCATAACCGCGATCTTCATATCAAATTTAAACCGCTAAATCGATAAACCGATTTTTTTCGTGCTCAGCCTTATAAACTATTTTTTTAAAAAATCTTTCAAAATAAAGAACTTTTAGAAAAATAAATTCGCTCCGTTTCGTTTGATATTGAGTATATATGTACTTGTATAAAAAAAGAAAAACTTACAATAACCCTACAAAAATACAAAAGTGGGAGGGGTCGTAATCGATTCAGCGTGATTTTTGCTATAAGAATATCCTTCGCTGTAACTCATATATAAACAATATTTATTATTTCCAAATATCACAAATCTTTTTATTTTTTTATGCGTTTTGCAAATTTGCAACTTGGAACGTGGGACGGGTATGCTTTACATTATTTCATTGTCTCGTCGCTTCATTAAGCGAGAATAACTTCCCACTATTTCAGAAATGTAGTATAGACAGCAAAACGTGTTTCCAAATATTTTGTGGTATATGCACCAGCATCATTCAAGAACAGCTATAATGTTGCCATACAAAACTACACGACATTTTTTTGTTAAGTTTTTAAATATGATGTGCTTTGCTTCCAAAAAAAAACATTTTAATGCCAACATCTCAGTGATTTTGGATCAGCACAACCGCAGTGTATTTACGTCAAAGTATATATTATACATATAATTATATTACGTATATATAATCGGAAGCCTCTATACCTTTATTTAAATTATCCAACAAAAGGACGTTCTGACAATTATCATTAACGCTATGAAACAGGGTATTTTTTCTTTTTTATGTTAACTGTATATTGTATAAAATTCCGTGATATTATTTTGAATGGCCCATAATATCATGTAGAGATATTACTGTGCAGTGAAAGTACATAATTACATTGCATGTGAACGAAATCACAAAATCCACCCTCTTGTCTACTTTAAACATTTACGGAAATAACATTATTGTATTTTCGATTTGCTCTCGGTGACCATTCTTTTCACATACACAGTATTTTGAGTTTTCTGAAATTATTTGCAGTGTTGATTACTGTTACGAAGTTCCTGAAAAATATTTTCAAATAAGTAGTTTTTTTCAGATGCCATACATTCATTTTTGATTTCCGAATGGTTGGATTAAAATTTTACGGATCATGCAGGTTACGTTGTAATAATTTAACAATGAAAAAAATTACTATAATAAGCAACGGTACAACTCGTTCCTATCATAATAAATGTCTCTATATTTTGCACAACGAAGAATCAATCATCCCAACCGTAGATATATCTCAACAACTTCACATATGAAGTATATAATTCAATCCATTTTAAAATGGGAAATGGCAGAGCAGAAATGCATACGGTTTCCGGCTTTGTGGTTCATCTATTCAGTAGTCAACAAATAGTATAGTCAGTGGATGGAAAAGCTACATAACATTGCATATGAAAATGTATAAAGATGATGATATCTGCCCCTTTTTGTGCTCGTAAATCATATTGTTCTTCAGAATATTATATCATCGCTCCTCAATGTTACCGCGACAATAGATCTGCATAAACGAATATAAATCGTTTCTGTAAGTTAAACCTATGATTGCTTTACTGTGTTCCCAATGGATTTGCCGATGCTAGTTTTGAATTCAGGTCCCGCTGATGATCTGGTAGTGGCTGTAATATTATTGTACCAACTTTAAAAAATGAATACCATTTTTAAGGTCGCGAAATGCAAATTTTTTCTAGACGTAGTACCAGTTCATATTATCAAATTGTTGTCTGTTTATAATTTAATAATAATAAACAATAACAAAAATTTGGCTGTAGACGCTGATAACCTCAGATGTTGAGCGTCTATAATCTACAATCTATCTAACAAAAATTTGGAGTAAAAAGATGTTTATTTTTTAACATCCCGTTCTCAATGTTTTGGGGTTCTAAGAAACTATTATATTTTTGAATGGACGTCCGTATGTGTGTGTAAACAAATTTTTGTCTTACAATATCTTTACACCGAAACAACCGATTGAGATCGGGTTTACAGCATTCGAAAGGGTTTTTGAAAACTTAGATCTGATTTTATTTTGGAGTCAATCGCGGTGAAGTAGTTTCAAAGTTGTTCAACGAATAAAAAAAAACATTTTTATCACGTTTTTGTTGCATAACTCGTAATTTAATTGACTGACGAGTCTGAAAATTTAATCAGCTAGAAGTCTTGAATAGCTCTTTCAATTGCTGGAAGATTTCCGGAAATCGGGTGATTAGTTTAAAAACATTTTAAAAAAATGCTTTTTATTACTTAGAAATTCTTAACTATTGTTATAACCTTCTTTTATGTATTATAAACAAAATAGTAACAATTTATTGTAACGCATGTGGGAAGTTTTAGGTTTGGCTCACGTGTCAACCGGTGTCTTAATGTACAAAAATTTTCCATAAGCATTAAAAAACACACATCTTTGTAGTCGAAGTTGGAAGTTCCTATTAATGTTTATTATTGTAAATAATCATTATGGGTGTGAATCAATAAAGTATACAATTTAAGTTGGTTTTAAATTTTAGAACTTTGAAATAAAAGAGTCGCTTAAAGGAGTTATATATAATGAAAGATTACGAATGTACGTTTGCATAAATGTCGCAAAAATCAACTTTAAAACTTTTAAAAATTCAGTTGATACTTTCACCACTTCAGAAATTCGAACCTGGGAACTTTACAAAAAGCGAGTCATGAAACAACGACATCCTTACGAGTTTGAATATACTCAAACCCAGCACCGATTGTTACTAGTACTAACATGTAAAATAGAAAAGGGACCTTCGTCTGTAATTTCGTTTTCTTTGTTAGTTCTTTTTTATGTCTGTCCGTACATTTTATTCGGCTACGCTCTGGTTATAAAGTTCCCATGCAAATAAACAAAAATACATTATTCAAACAAAAGCTAGTAAAATATAAATTTGAAATATTTAATTTAATTACTACTATCAATTTTAGAGTGTCAAAATGGTTTGACAATAGAGTCATTTTAATATTAAATAGCCTGCGCGAAATGTAATTTCAAAAACATAACACTAATAGCATCGATGACAATTTTGACATAATGAAAAAGCCACCCAAAAATTCAGATTAATTTAGTGAATAAGGGCAAACACAAAACAGGATATTGTATCTATATGTCGTCCGTATAGGTAGGTACTGCATTATATGGAAAACCCTCGCTTCCTCGCTTGTTTAATAAACTGTCATCAACGAAAAAAATGATCTGCAATCGAGTATACTTTTTATATGACGGGTGAAGTGAATTCGAGTGTTAGCAGTTGTATAAAAGGGGGTGGGAATGCGGGGGTGTTAACACCCTATGAAGGATGAGCGCATTATTTATTATGTTCATGATAGAGATGCAACGAAAGCCATCATACATATAAATGTGATTAAAAGTACGACTGTTGAAATTTATGCATATTTTTCATATTATTTGATTGTAAATAAAGGATTTATTGATAAAAAATTAAATATTACGACTTTTCTATAACCAAAAGCTTTCAACATGAAAATGACAACATACAGAAGATTTCTATTTCATATCAAAATCGAATTAAAGTAGTAACTCATCTAGCATCATTTGTAACAAACATCAAAAAAGTATAAAAAAATAGCTGAGTCAAGAATAAATTGGAGTGTATTGTACGTATATAGGAAATGAGAGAGAAAAATGGCGAGAGAGAATGAGATGAAATAAAAGGCTTTATTCAAAATGTGTTCAATGATTTCTCTGTTCACCCTTACCATTGGATACATTATAACATTTTTATGTATATAAATTGTTTATTAAAAAATGTAAATATCCGATGGTAACGTAAGATTTTTGCGAAATTAACGCTTGCAACCGTCATTATCGCAAGTGAAGGCCTCCAACAATAGCTAGTATATTATCATAGTGTCACTTGTTTCTATGTCGGCTTAATAATTTATTTCAATCGCTTATAAGTTGTCAAGTGCTGTGCACATTTCTACAAAAAATAATACTTTAAATACCTACCACGGTCGCACAGGTTATTTCGTTCATGAATGACGTCAGCTGGGAGACCGTTCAATATTTTTATCAAGCACGCAATATTAATTGACAGTTCGCTAGATCATGTTATCTCCCCACTACTATCCAATGGAACGAGGTAACCTTCGTATCTAATAAGATACCTGCTATCTAATTCTATGATTCTTTCGAGCCTTATTTGCTTATGCAACAAAAGCAAAATCAATGTTCAGGCCTGTACAAAAAGCCAAAGCATTGCGGTATGAAACCAATGGATTATAATAATCAAAGATGCTAGTCCATCAAAGAATTCCAGCGAGTCTTTGAATGTACTATAGAATGCGTATGTATGTTCTGTATGGATATCTATAGATACAACACAAAACCACTTATGTTAAAGTTTTGGTTAAATGGTTAATTTTTCATATATAAACCAAAACACGAGCGTCTCAAACATCAATTTGAACGAAATTTATTCACGAGAGAATTTAAAATTTACGTTAGTGAAAGAATTTCATTTGAGTATCGTTCACGATACTCACGCGCTCGAAGAATTTCTTTTCTAATTAAAAAAAATATATATATAGACCATCGGTATTCGGTAATTCAGGCATCAACTAGATAATTCGTTTTGAAATGCATTTCGAATTTGGGTAGAAATGGAAAGTTTTTACACAATTCTACGTACAAAACATTAATCGGAAAGTACAGGAAAAATTGCCGGAAAAAAATACATAGATGATTTTATCTTGTGGCCACAAATATAGCACTAACAGCAGCGATGTGACAGCAATCCGGCAGAAACAATACCGAACGACATTGACTGATTGATGTCACGGTAGATGTAGACGATCATGATACAGTCATATAATACATATGTACAAAAATGTATCAAAGCTCTCGACTATACCGCTTTTACGGAAATTTTGAGCTATATTTAAGCTTTTAATCCAAATATCTAATCATTTACATAAAATTCAGTTCTGAAAATGTTATAATCTTTTTTGAAATTTTGATTTCTAAACCAAAAAACATATAAAAATTAAGATGTTAACATTATAATTATTGAACTTATTTGACTTTCTCATTTAATTGTTTCCATTTTAAGGAACATTCTGTATATAGTTTTATAGTGTTGGCATTAATGCCTTATCTATTTCGCCCAACAAATCCCTGCGTCCTTCATCCCACTACCTGATCCTATTATGGAACGCATCTATAGGGATGGTGAAATTTCGATGTAGGTATGGAAGCCAAAAATATCAATCTACCGATATTATTGAAATGTCCTTTGTTGATATTGGGGGGAGGGGGGGTAGTCCAGTCATGAATCTAAAAATCGTAATATTCCCACTCCTGTAATCATTATGAGTCGTATAGTTAGATGGGATACCTTATCTTTTATTCGTATCTTCTGAATTAATTTCTTCTCTGGACTTTACGTAGAACACAACTCAATAAACAACTGCAGACTACAGTGACAGAGTGAGAGAGATTGATGACTGTATCACGTTTTAATCTTTTTTTGGGGAAATAAAATTATCAAACACCTCGCCTCAGAGTATCCATCAGAAATCCAGATCAATATTTTTTATTTATCGTATGCATCCCTAACTATACTTTTACCTTTCTGTATGCATATTATATGTTAGGTTATGTTCAACTACTACATGTTATTACATAACAAAACAATAAAACGTAATCGCGTTTTTCTCTTCTTTTTTGCTTTCGCTTTATGTACTCTGCACTTTGTTTATGATTTGAGCAATAAAAAATGATAATAAATTCTATAATTTATTCATTTATTCCCATAAATCGAAACACAAATTGAACTTGCAAAAATTGATATTAAAGTCATAAAGTTGATGGTCGTAAATTTTGTATACTGGTCTAGTTGTGTTAACCATTTATGCAAGGAATTAAACTGAACAGTTCGGCCCTTCATATTTTACAGAATTAGTAGTATAACTAGTAATGTAGAATTACTTTATGGGAAACGACACAGAATATAAGTTCGAAAATTGTTATTTGCAAAATGCCTGAGTCAAACACAGAATTACAGTCGTCTCTTTCTACGTGGTCACTCTTGACACGATTTTGTCGCTTAATTGCTTACTGACATGACTCCGACCAAAATCCAAGAATTGAAAATTATCCCCTATACGTGGCCAAAACCAAAAACAAATCCACCACACTTCGCGATACGACTTACGTGCCGTGATACCATGAACAAAGCTTGTAGATTCATATGCAAAGTGGGATATTGAGAGGACAGAGTTTTATTTTCACATTAAATTACGATGAATCAAAAGCGATATACATTTTTCAAGGTATTAACCCTTCTCTAATAAAAATGACAACATAAATAAGATTCGGTATGAAATAAAAGACTATACACCTAGGCATAAATAATTAATACTATATATCTACTAACGGCAAATTCAATATTACCCAATTCCTAAATTGAATTTTCACAATATTATTATTCGACCCGGAAAAGAAAATCTTATTTCCTCACAACGTAGTTACCTATTTCCACACCAATTGCTAATCATATTTTCTTTTTGCAACATTACTTACACATAAGAGATATATCTAGAATATATCAACTCATACCAAAACAACACTAGTATTAGCTTCCTTGCAACACTAATCGATAATTTGAAATCAAATTGAATTATGAAATGTAATCATTTTTAGGGTTCCGTACCTCAAAAGGAAAAAACGGAACCCTTATAGGATCACTTGCGTGTCTGTCGTCAAAAAATAAAAAATTGCGAATTTAGGTATATAAAATCAGTTTACTGAGCCACATATTTTATAGCGGTAATGTTCCTCGAGATATTTAAAAACACAGCCGATCTTCGGCTCGCACAAAGAATTCGAGAGGACAGCCTTGGGTTTTTTTATGAACATTTATCGAAAACGGAATAGTACGGAACTCTCTTATCGAGAGTTCGACTCACACTTTTTTAAAGTATAAACGCTACCGTTGAATACAGCTATCATTTTAACCCTTTACACCCGAGATTATACAATCGTGAGTTTTGACACCGTACCCGAAACTATTTTTGTGAACGCAACTGAGGTCGATCGATCGTGAGTCTATCTGATAGTTATATTCAACGGTAGCGTTTATACTTTATTAACATAGAAACAAGTGTCCAAAACTAAGGAAACCACGTATTAACCACATTTTAACAGTATTTAAAAGAATTTAATCTCTTGGGTGTAAAAAGCTAAATCGTGTACCAATTTATGTAACCGGTTTATTATCAACTTTTTACCCCAATACGCTGAAGGCAAAATAAATGGTTATGCTGTTTGTGCAATCCTGTAGCCTAAAATATTGTGTGTATTTGGAATATTTGACAGTAAAACGTATTCCCAGAATTTTCGTCTGCCTGTCTATTTGTACCAGTAACACTCGAGATTTTTTTTATTGAACTTGGAACATTATCGTTGATACTCGGATAAGTATAGAGTACTTTGTATTCGGCATTCAAATAAGACTTGTCAAAAAATGACGTTAACATGCCGAGCAGGATTATAAATGAATGTAGTTCATAATATAAAATAATAGTTTATGAAAATTTCATGTGAAAACTGACATAAGATTTTTTAATTTAAAAAAAGAAATTTTACAGGTGATACCTGGACTGCTGCCGGTTTATCAATAACTTGTTTTTATTTTAATTTTCTAATCGATAACAATTGAACGTTAATAATTAAATTATATTTAATTTTAACAATGTTTTGTTTCTTTGTTACAGATGATGGTGACGAAACTTTGCTTCAGAATATTGGTGAGTGAGAAATTATTATTTATTCTGTCACAGTGAGCTCGAGCCAACAACAGTCCTCCATTTTCATTGTAATATACCCTGAAAACTGGCTCGGCTAGGGGTTTTGGGTATCTAGAATTATTAGAAGCTCACGTGACAGACGAAGTGATCACAGATAGGAGTTTTATATTTTGAATCAAATACGCGTCAATAACAAATAATGATTCGAAAGTTCAAAAAATAATAAATAAAATTTCAGTTTCTAGTTATCACTTTTAACATATTTTTCATATTTTAATCGGGATCAAACTTTCGCGATCGCACTTTAATTTTCTTATTATAGATATAAAAGTAAAATCTTCCAATTTTTTGTGCCTTTTAGGGTCTTCCTTTTTAAAATTTTGATATAAATGTAAAACACAACGTGTCTTATTTGTTGGTTGTAAAAATTCACCCAATTCGAACGTTGTGAGATGCATTTTTTTTTTGTTTGTTTGTTTGTTTGTTTATTTATTTAATTGTTTTTTGAGTCCTCTTTTGTGTCGCATTTAAGTCTGACTCTTTTGGAAAGTTTTGTAACTTTTTTTAAGTTAAATTTCAATAAACGGAAGTTGAATTATCAAAAACAAAATTGAAATGCGGTACAAAATGAGCGACTTTCACCATACATTGGCCGCTTTCACCATTAGCTGCAGTTTAGACTAGACAAAATTAATTGCTTACCTAATTTCAAATAATATTAAAAATAATAATAATTTATTTGCGTTGACTCTGTACAAGTTTGCAAACGTCAAATTACATATAAGATATATTACAATATAAGATCCGTGTCTTTTTCGAAATTGTTTGTATTATTTTTAAATATCTCAAATTAAGTTTCATTTTTGAATGAAAAAAAACAAGCTTTTCAAATGTGCACGATTAAATTCTCATAAACTGGTTAATCGCTATTGGTGCAAGCGGCCTAAACACAACACCATTCATAATGTTTCGTTAATCTTTAGCTTTAGAATTATTGCAGCAGTTTAATTGTAACTTTTAGACTTCGATGAAATATTTAGGGAGGGCCTTTTGATTGTTTGCACTGCTGTGTTTAGGGTTTCTTTCCACAGAGGTTCCTTTTAGGAGCGTTAGCTGTTAGGGCAGCTGTAGGGCGCCGCTCGGCCAACTTTGTCCTTAAGCGTGTAGGTCGGACAGGACTTCGCGATTAGTGACCACCTGCGATGGTGTCCGCCTTTAGAATCTTAGGTCTTGGCACGGTCGAGATTGCCCTAGCTTCTAAGCGAAAGCCAATAGCTGTACCTTCCACCGTGAAAATTATATTAACTGTGTTTTCCGTCGTAAAAATCGCACTTGTAGTGTTTTCTGTTGTGAAAATCGAAGTGCTGTGTTTTTCTTAGTGAAAATCGGTTGTGTTTTCTATAAGTGAAGGTCGCTGTGCTTTCTTTGGGTTAAGGTGTAGCCTCCAGCGCGCTAGGAGCGTTAAGGTGGTCGAATTTTCCCGGTGGAATTCTGCGTATCGCGATTTTTAGGGACAGCAAATTACACATGTTTATTATTTGTCCTCGGATTCGAGTGTACGGCTTGCCGTCTGTCTTCGCAAGGCATTGTTGCAAGTCACCTGCAGGTACGTCGTGCACTTTTGTTATTCTTTAGCTAGCTGCGCATTCCGCGGTCCATGACCCCCATTACTATATAGGACATCCGCGTTGGACCGCACCTAGGGCTCTAGTCTCAGGACCGCTGGCTTCGTACCGGTACGAAAAAGGTTGTCCGGCAATCTCGTTCTTACAGCGGACTTAACGTCCTGTCCTCAGCAGCTGTGAGTCCGGTCACAAAAATAAATGTACGGCTGTTGAGACCAGAGCGAGGACCAGCGGACGCTGTGAAGGGCGGTGATTGTTTTTTCTCTCCGCGTGTAGGTTTTGTGGATTTAGGCTGTTCACAGACAAAGAGTCTAACTAATTAACTCTCATCTCGCTCTGATGATTTTTTTCAGATGGCGCTTTTTCGGTCTTTTTCTGTCGTCAAAAATTTTTCCCAAATTTCTTCGTACTTTTTTTTACTTAAAATCAATATTCATTATTTGTGTAGACCTCGTAATGACAAAAATCTTAGTTTCGTCTCGCTTAAAAAAGTCAAAACGTGTTTAGAGAAAAAGTACATAAAATACGCCCAACGGTAGCCGATCTGATCTTCTCAACATGGTTCACTCTCAGAAAGCCCTCCGTGAAATAAAGTTAATATTTAAAATTCAAATTCATGTTTTAAAGTATTTTTTTTCTTTTAATTAAATCAAACTGTTTTTTTATTATTATTTCTTTAAGAACATCAGTTTATTCATTTATTAATTTCATATTAAAATCATAAAAAATTAATTTCTTGCAATTGTTTAAAATTTTAGTTAATAATAAATCTGAAATAAATTTTTTGCAATTTTAAAAACTGTAGTTAATAGTTAATCTGAATTAAATTAAATATCAAAATTGGTTTATCGTTGAAATCTTCCCTCGGTTTTTAGATTAGCCAACGGCAAAAATGTAGTCTAGATCGCTTACGACCTCCTCCCAGGCCCACCCCGTTATCGACTGTTGATCCCGAAATCGTATTTGTGGTGTTGGTTATTTATATTTTCTCTCCCGGGGTACAACTCGCAGGTGTAGTTTAAAACACTGTGAGACTGTCTCCCGGGGGCGTAGGAGATAAAATTAATTATAATATTTATTTATCGTAATATTACGTGATTCTTATCTTGAGCAAAAAATTGATTTTTCGATTGATAAACCAATACATTTTTTGTATAAAGATACAAACGTGTAAATCGCGAATTTGTGAATTTAGTGAATTAAGTGCAGTGCAAAAAAATTGTAAGGCCGTGATAAAAAATGATTCGGATATTAAAATTTTCTGTAAGTATATCTTGTTTATTAATTTTATTTGAAACAAAAATATCGACGCCTACTAATTGTCAATTCAAATCCTTAATTTAAATTATTATTTGGTGTAAATAGTAACCACGAACCCCAGAAGTTCCTTTTCTCGACGTACATTCCGCTAACCTTGTTAGCATAATCAGAAGATGATAACAACCCTTAATCATCTCCTCATGATGTTAACACAGTAGGCGAAACGTGCAGAGTGTTTTGTTTAGAATTCTTTTCGATCAAAAAGCATTTAAAATTTTTCTTTAGGAAGATGTTTTGTCTTTTTGAGTTTTTTTTGACACTTTTCTGGTGAGGTAAGGCTGCGGTACGAGGGGTAGTGCACGCCATGCGATCGTCTCAGAATGGAAGCATGTTATGGAGGTCGGTACCGGGGGTTCGCTTTACTTTGAAGCGTTCCCAAAGACAAAAATCTGTCGCACTAATAATTAAATAGACGTGTCTAAAAAGCTCAAAATGGAATAATGTCCTTCCAAATTATGAGTATTTTGATTCATTTACATGTTTTGCGTATGAGAGCAAGCTTTAGAGCTTTTGTCATTGGGTTCTTTGAAAAGTACGTATCGATGCTTAAATAATTCTTAACATTAAATAATTTCTTTTTAGGGTTCTCTTTCTGTGTTCTTTTAGGTGTATTTTGAGTCTTTAGCTCAATGATTTCATAAACCAAAATAATAACATTCAGTGATCTACAACCAGAGCAGCATTTTTTAAATGAAGACGATATCAAAGAGGAAATACATTTTATTTGCGATTACGACCTCCCAGACCCACCCCGTTATCAACTGTTGATCCCGAAATCGTATTTGTGGTGTTGGTTATTGTTTTCTCTCCCGGGGTCCAACTCGCAGGTGTAGTTTAAAACACTGTGAGACTGTCTCCCGGGGGCGTAGGAGATAAAATTGATTTTAATATTTACTAAACATTTTATCTTAATATTATGTGGTTCTATTATTGACCTAAAATTTGGTTTTTCGATTGATAAACCAACACATTTTTTGTATAAAGGTATTTTTTTTACGTTGGAATTTTTCAGCTCAACTTTTGAAATATGTACATTGTTTCAGGTATTTTTTTATAAGTTTAAGATCGTTCTAGCGTGGTATAATAAAGAAAAATCATTTTTCGACAGATTTTGCTAATTTTTTGTCACAGGCTCAAAATAACGTTTTCTAATAAATCCCGAAATTTCAGAATTCTTGCACCGTTTAGAACGCGAAATAATTATTAACAAAGTACGCAATTTTACATGCTGACCGTCAAAAATTGCGAACTTTGTTATTATCTTGCGTTCTAAACGGTAAATAATGCTGAAACCTGGGGATTTATTAGATAACGTTATTTAGAGTCAATGAAAAAAAAATGAGCAAAATCTGTCGAAAAGTGATTTTTCTTATTATACCACGCTAGAACTACCTTAACTGAATTTTAATTAATTTTAGTATAAAGTTCTACTCTTCGGAAAAAAGTGCACGAAACGTGCAAATCGCGAATTCGTGATTTTAGTTCAGTGCAGTGAAAAAAATTGTAGGTATGTGATAAAAAATGATTCGAATATTCAAATTTTCTGTAAGTATATCTTGTTTATTATTTTTATTTGAAATAAAAGTATCGACACCTTCTAATTTTTAATTCGCATCCTTAAAATTAAATTATTATTCGGTGTAAATAGTAACCACGAACCCCAGAAGGTCCTTTTTTTGACGTATATTCCACTAACCTTGTTAGCATAATGAGAAGATGATTAAAACCCTAATCGTCTCCTCATAATGCTAACGCAGTAAGCGAAATGTGCAGAGCGTTTTGTGGCGAGTGTTTAGTCAGTGTTTTATTTCGATCTATCGTTAAACTTTTTTGTTTAAATTTCTTTTAAGCATTTTACATGTTTCTATAGGCAGGCATTTGGAAGATGTTTTGTCTTTTTGGCTTTTTTGACACTTTTCTGGTGAGGTAAGGCTGGTACGAGGGGTAGTGCACGCCATGCGATCGTATCAGAATGGAAGCATCTTATGGAGGTCGGTACCGGGGGTTCGCTTTACTTTGAAGTGTTCCCAAAGGCAATATTTTGTCGCAGTAATAAATAAATAGACGTTGTGTCGTAAAAGCTCAAAAAGGGAATAATGCTCTTCCAAATTATGAGTATTTTGATTCATTTACATGTTTTGTATATGAGAGCAAACTTTAGAGCTTTTGTCATTGGGTTCTTTGAAAAGTACGTGTCGACGCTTAAAAAACTGTTAACATTAAATAATTTCTTTTTAGGTTACTCTTTCTACTTTGTTTTAGGTGTATTTGTATTAACACGTCGATGATTTTCGACCACATTTTGAATCATTAACTGACGGATTTCATAAACCAAAATAATAACATTATTCTACGACCGATGCAGCATTTTTCATATGAAAATGATGTCAATTTGAAACAAGAAAAAATACATTTTGTTTGTTAATTTAATTAAAAATACATAGTAAGTTGTAATAACTTTAAAATATACACACATATATTATTTTGTTACGAAATGAGAAATTATAATATTTCAATGAAGAAAATGACTCTTTAAGGTTTAAGTTACAGGTTTTTTTTCAATTTTTATTGTTTTCTCTACTACTGATTTTGTTTACCTTGCGTTCGCCTGTTTCTGCTGTTTGTTTTTTTTCTACTGCGATATTTATTAAAATAGATCTTTATACTACCTAATCTATTCGTAATCAAGTCATGTCTTTTAATTTCGTTTTGACGCATAGATAATAGGGATGTTGACTAAAGTGTCTTAAATCGTGCATAAGTACCTAATATAGCCACAAAGAATTATTATTTTTTAAATACGACTTAAGCTTTAAAAATCACATATTTTAAAATCCGTTTCAAATTTCGCTTCTAAACGCCAATACTTGTCACGTGACTGCTGTGACGTCATATGTTCATAAACGCTGCTAAACTGACGTGGTGTTATAAGGTTTTTTCGTAATTGTCGCTATAGTTATATGTAACTTGACGTTTCCTGTAAATAATAATAAATTACACTGTGAATATTGAGCAAACAATGACAGCGTCTGATAATGTTTATGACTGAGTGACGTCATGCACTTTGATTGGTGTTCGTTGTTACGTGACTTGAGAGTGATTTAATTACGTTTTATTTATTAAATACTTATTAAATTTTTTTTGCTATTTAAAAATACAATCGGCTTCCAAGAAAAAATCCTTTTTTAATTTTAATTTACTATTTCTTCAGATCACTTTCAAAATATCTTTTATATGAAACAAAAAGTGCACTGTTAGAAGACACGTGCTGCAAAGGATTATCACACCCTCTAATAACCGTGATTCAGTTGTCAATCTCACAAGATAAGATCAAGCATAATTTAGTTCCATACAGAAAATATCATTTCAAATTTAATCTCGACACATTTCTACTATTATTAAATATAATTACCTTGTGATATATCTATGTAGCTTTTTCATGTATAGGAAAGTAATTCAAGGATTACAGGTCGCGTAGTCTTTTTAATAAATTATTTTTTTCTAGGAACAAAATCTAGAAACTAAAGCTATTTGGAACTTTTATACCTTCGATTATAATATTTCACTTTTCCTGTTACGTAAACGGTTTTTAGAAGCTATCAGTTGTACAAATAAAATTCCCATTTTCCATCAACTTTATGTTTGAATGACTTTCAACTTGAAAAAACAAATAGACAAAAATATAATCGAAATCTGTTTAGCCAAAATAGTATGACTAAAATAAGATTTTTTATGAAGTGAAATTAGCTATAAAATCTATACAAAATCTTCTAGAGAAAATACATATTATAATATTCTATTCTAGCGTTTAAAATCCAGTTAATCAAAATGTACCGCCTCTGATTTAGGGTGGTTTTAAAAATGGGAAGGGATATTTTATCAGTGGTATGTGTGGTGGCGTCTAGCGAAGCCTGAACAGTGATTATTAACGCGCCTCTCAGTTGGCAATGCTGAACTTATGAGCCACCAACCCCACAAAACTAAGGGAAGCTCGCTGTAGTTACTTCATAGAGTCCAACCTTCTAGGCGACATGATTGATTAAGGAGGAAGAAAATTATTTCTGTTTTTATCATTGACTCATCACACTAAGTTTCGCCTGTATTATCATTCACAATGGGTAATTTTTAACTGTCTGTTAATTTTTATCGACAAATTTTATATTCAATGTTTTTTATCAACACTATTTTCGTACTAAGGAACATCGATGAAATAAGTACACTTTTATCGAAACAACTCATTAATGCTTATTATAAAATGAACGTGTTGAAAAAATTCCTCTTCAAAATGCATTGTTGACTTGACAAATGGCAAATTATGACTTACTATAACCCAAGATCCCTCTGCGAGATTTATATGATTTCATGTTGTTTATTTAAGATACAATTAAAATGAGAGATTAACTATAAATTAATAAACTACTATCACATTGTGAGACGAAATTATGAAACAATATAATTTTTTAAAACAATGACGTTCATTTGTTAAAGAAAGAAACAATACGCCAATATTGAAAGAGAGTACTTGATAATAATTTATTTTTTAAACTATATAATTAAAATACTGTTTTCCAAATCGTTTAATAATTTTTCACATTATATTCTATAATCTATTTTGTAAGTTGAATAAAAAATATTTTTTTTTAAAAGGATTTTAACTCGAATTCTCTCAGCACTTGCGATGCTGTGTCTTTGTCTGTCGCACAGGGTAAAACGTGCGTTTTATTTCTATTACTCCCCACTCATAGTGTCGAAAGTTGACTTTTTTGGCGATGGCAACTATCAGCTGCAACAAAAAGTCTAACTATTTTGTCCAATTACCTGCAAAAAAAAACAATATTTTACCTGCGCTAATTAAGGATAAATATTTCAAGATTTTGTTGGGCAACCTGATCGCAATTTATTGATTTACAGTTATTCTTTCATTTTAAATTAATTTTAACTAAATAACAGATGAACGTGTAAATCTCGCAGTGGGATCCTGTACAAATTATTTTGAAATAAATATTAAAAAATGGCTAAAAACAAATTTGTTTAAAGATATTGAAAGCTTTTTTATGAATCAACCTGTGAATTTAGATACTAGTGACTTACAGGCGTTATTGAACAACGGGCGACCAAAGTGGAAGCTTAATTCAACTCTCCGGAGATGTGTCATGCATGTATGTTTGCGAGTATTAAAGATGCAGTCGTGAGGAATTTTCGTTAAAATCACGGTGACTGATATAAAATTTCACATGCACGATTTTAGAACTACGCGTATGTACAAATCTAGTTGTTCGCTTGCTAGGTATTCAATAGAAAATGAAGTCGACTTCTTTTTGGCTGTGTTCTTACAGAAAATTTGAAACAATTCGGAACTCCAGTTAAAGAATTAACACTTAACATAATCAGGAAAATTTGTATGTTTTATTTTGAACGGAAAATCGAATTGAATCTGACACTCACCTAATAGAATATCTGTCTGCAATTTCGTTTTCTGGAATTTAGGGAATTTTGTGCAATGACTATAGATGGAAATTTTTTGACTCTGTATTTGTATCAACATGATAGTATCATTTCAAAATGGTTGAACCGATTTTGTTTAAACTTGGTGCACTGTACCTGGCACCTAAACATAAAGCAAAAGGTGCAAAAGGATACAAGCGAATTCGTGGATAAAGACTAGTAAAGGGTAGAATTATAGAACAGAATAATTGTATTTGCATAGCCCAATGTAGTAATTCATCAGTTATATTTAATTAATAGAAGAACATTATGCTCAAAAATTTTAGAGCCAAACTTAAAGATTTGCTTTTCGTCTGGTATTCACAATTTACATAATGTGCATCTCTGTCCTCTACTATGTATGTTGGATGGATGTATTATGTATTATAGTCTGGTTGAATGATAGAATGCTAGTCGTTTTTTATGTTTACGCCAAAAGAACTGCTCTAATAACGCTTGTAAGCAAGTGAGTGATAGATACTTTTATAATAGATGAAACTTTTCCCCGATATGCTTCATTAAGTACACTGGTAATGCATTATATTATTATATTAGCAAAGAATAACGTGAAAAAGAAACAGAAAAAACATCCACATTGCGGATTCTGGCAGTTGTATTATATTGGTTTATTAGTATAAAGATGTAACCCGATTGTGGTCAGTTTGAACTAACATACCTATAGTGTACACCAAAAACTTACTATAGACAACTCTCTCTAAAAACGAGTACTTGCAGATAACAGTTAAATTTGGAGTTGCAAGTAATTTAAGAATTACAAGGCATGACATTGGTAAGATATACAATTTTATGTTGGGTAACATCGAAATTTTAGCGGGTATTTAATTCACTCTTATTTAATAGACTTCAAAAAAGGAACGATACACAATTCGACGCGTTTTTATGTGTTTCGCGATGTTTCTTAAATTGTTAAAGCTCTTTTTACAAACATCACACTGATGTGGTTTCACACCAAGATGTATGCGTTTGTATCTAATTAAATTACGCGAGTTGGTAAAAATCGTATTACAAATGTCGCAGTAATACTTCTTTTTAGTTGCCTTTTGATGTTTCACATAATTTACAGAAATATTTTTCTTCTCCTAGTCACTTTTGTTCAGATATTCTGTTACAGTGTTCCTCAATACGGGGCCAACATTGACCTAATGTAACATCAACATGTTCTATTAACGAATTAGTTGGCTCATCTTTGATTTCGAATTTTGAAGCCATATCTTCGTTACTGTTGTCTGCACAATTATCATTTGTAGGTACAATGTCTTTCCTATTGAGGTCCCCATCAAAATATCGTGAATTTCTATAGGTTCACCTTTCACAGTGACATCACAGCTTTATCGATTAAGTGTTCCTGATAAAACATCTGATTGGAACATTCAGACTTGATTTGTTGTCCGAGTTGTGAAAAAAAAGGCAATCCGCCATCTTGGTGCATCCGCCATATTCGGTTTACAATTAAATCACATACCTTAACGTATCCCACTTGTCAAACACTTTCATTCTATACTCGTATCAAGAGGGTTGCGAAGAAAAGGTAATTCGCCATCTGTAACGAATGCAATTCGATTTGCACCCAAACGAAGCCGGACCGAACAGTTACTGCGATAAAGTGTAGCCTTAACGGAGAATCTAAGCAGGGGCGGATCTAGATTTTTTAGGGCTTGGGGCTTAGTGAAGGCCAATGGAGCCCTATTTTTTGTTAAATTAAGAATCTTTATTTGAATTTAAAAACTTCATATTCATACAAACCTAAATAATGCAAATTTATAGCATTTATACAATATTTTCCCCAAAATTCATAGAGAAATAGCATAAATTAATGAAGATGTTTTTGATACTCTTTTAAACAAAAAGTGTGAAAATTGTGGAATTTTTACTAAGCCGTTGTAAACGAAAATCCAACCATGGTTGATGTAATTTTATACAACCGGGGTGGGTAACTTTTCACGCGACCGAATAGATGGGCAATAGCAAAGCATAGAATTAACACGTCGTTCAAAGGGTGATGTTTTCCTTTTTTTTAATTTGAATCTAGATTAACCCTTCACGTACCGTCACCAAATGCCAGTATAGTATCTGATGAGGAGTTTGGTAACTGGTGTAGTGGTAGATATTGGCAAGACAATGCTTATGCATGTGTTTGGGATTCAAGAGCCAGAGCTGCGTTGACAGTATTCTATGTCAAACCCCTCAGTTGATATGCGTTGCCCGTTGATGAATGACGCTGTAATCCTTTTTTGTTACCGAATATTGTATCGACGTTTACTCATTGCCATGTGGTAGAGTCTGGACAATGCCAATTAGGAATCATCCATAAATTACGTAAACGCATTCAATCAATATTTATTGTTAGTACTCAATATTATTGAGAGCTGTTTGGGGAGAAAAATTGAAGGATTTAGAACAATAAGGACGGGACGTTTTTTGACTATTCTGCAAAAACAACTAATCGTGCGCCAATAGCTTCATTTCGTCACATCGTCGTCGTCTCGAGAAATATTACATGAAATGACTCGGAGGGAGTGAAAATTCCTAAAATATCTTAAGTTATTAAACACGCTTAAACTTGCAACTTATTGTACTGTCACAGTTTGTTTTTAAATCTTGTACCTATTCTAATTACAACTTGTTCTTTGTTACTATATCGATTCACTTCCAAATTGTAATCAGAGCTACTATAGCAAACAGTGAAGTAGATATGGAAGCTGGATCAGTTACAACTGACGAGTGATGGCCAAAGCTCTAATGACTTCGCGCTGAATGGAATTTAAAATTTGCACTTAGGTTCTTACGAAGCGCTGTAAGGTTTATTGTCATGCCATTTTTTTGCATTTTTCAAATTACTCACATGGTACGTAAACGATACATTTAGAACCTGTTGGGACTTAAAAATAACCTAGTGTGTAGCAATGCCATTGTTTGTAGGGTTCCTCTATTACAAACCCTCATTTCACAGATTCTAACCAGAGCAGGAGCGGATGGGGTATATAGCATCGGGATGGATGAGCCACTTTTTTATGTATATTGACTCTTAGAAACGCAGTCTTAAAGCATTCAGAGAACATTCTGCCTTATTTGAAGAAATAATCCATAATATGGGTGAGAATCCTAGACAGAAAACTATATATTTTCTTACAGAACGTACGTTAATAAAATTGTTGTAATGGACACAGCAGCTGTAATAATGATAAAATGTCCAGAAAATTTTACAAAATTTATATAATAAAAAAGAACAGCCCATAATTTTTTTTCTTCCTAAATATCAATGGCATATTTGTCAAAAATTAAAATTAGCTTAGCGGTCCACCAAAAATGTTTCATTTCTGGAGGACTTGCTAAGTTGCCCGCCGGGAATTTTCCCGGTATCCCGGCAGCCCCATCTTTCCCTGATCCCGTAAACTGATAAAAGTGTTAATTGGATTTTTAGTTTATTATTAAGATATAATGGAAAGTATAAATTGATTTAGGCGCATCTATAATATAAAATCTCTCAAAGATGTTATAATTTTGATGTTGCGCAATTTCCTGTTACAAACACTTCTTTATAATGAACAATGTGTAGGTACTATCAAACGGCTTCTTTGCAGTTTTGTTATTTGACACTATGTGTTGGATCCAATGTTGGTTCCAAATTTTACTCCAGCTGGCGACTTGTACGTTTACATTTAATTTACTCAAGCGACTCAATATCGCCAGTTTGTTGTAGCGTGTGTCGTTGTCGAACAACAAATGCGTTATGTCGTACGCAGTGACTATAAGTTCGTCACCATTTCATTTCCATGCATCGATTACAGTTTGGGTTAGTTACAAACATTTAAAGGTGGCATTAAATGAATTGTGCATATAAATTTCTGTATTAACATTACACACGAACAGTTGAAATGAGAAAAGCTCTACTACATACGGCTATATGCAGTCTACACAGTAATATAGTCAATTCCATATAAAATAAGATTCTGTTTGGTGACGTCATTTTGCATTAATATTAAAACAAAGTTTATATTTGAATTGTTTTTTGTATATCTTCATAATCGCATAAATAATAAATGGATCTCTACTGTAATTTCGGGTTTTTCGATGACAGTAAAACGTGTTTCAATTGTTGGAACTGGATTTAAATCTCGGTGTATTGCTTCCATTTAAGTGTCGAATTCAAGATTGAAAATATAAATGCGTCATTATGAAGTGTGTAGAGACAGTCAACTGTTTTATTTATTGTAGATTGTAGACGCTCGAAAACTATAGCGTATTAAATAACAAATTTCATCAAATTTAAACAAAATTTATGAGCTGAGGTGGAATTCGAACCCAAAAGCCAACACGCTAATGAGACTGTCGAACAACCAACTGTTTATAATTTTATTTTTACATGGAATTTACTATACGGTGTAAAGCCCGCTTTGGACAACGGATCCATCTAAACTAGAGAATAGGAACGATAATGCAACCCTTCACTCAATTTGACAGCGATGGCCAATGCTCGATGAGCGGACCAATAATCATCAGCGGAACTGGACATACAGTAAGACCTCGCTTAACGCTGCTCCGCTTAACGCTGTCTCAGTATTACGCAGTTTCTAAAAAAAAATTTCATCCACTATAACGTAAATTTTCAATCAGTTTATACAAAATGATTCAAATGTTGTTAGAAGCGGCAAGACGAAGTGTCATTGATGCAATACATTGTTATCGACAACAGCTTGTTGAACGAAACAGAAAAAGGCAAACGACATTAGATGACTTCTTCACAAAAAACAAAATATGTCAAATGAAAAACCTACCTCATCACAAACATAACTTCTTACTCGAACTTTTATGTGGTTTTCATAAATGTTTTATGAACAAAAATCGATATTAGCAATTAATAAATCTGTAATTCATGTGACAAAAAAGTATTTAACAATAAATACTACAAAATTTAACAAAAAAAAAACTAATACATTTTCTTATTCTCGGTTCTGTTTCACTTATGTCTGTTATTACGTATTAAGATGACCTTTTTAGCGCTGTTTCATATAATGCAGGAACTTATTGGAACATATCTCCCGCATTAAGCGGGGTCTTACTGTAACCGTGCTTGTCGCTGGCTCTAAATGCATTCATTTCACGGATATAATCCGGATTACGAATGATAAATGACCATTTCGCATTGATGAACATTCACCACTTTTTAATAATATAAAGTAAAAATTTAAATTCTCATATCATTTCAGTTTAGAAAATCTCAATTTGCATACATTAGGTGTTCCATAGAATGGCAAATTTTTGCCGTGCATTTGTCCAATGTGAGTTGTCTAATAAGCATGTTTTGAAAAAATTTTCATATAGAAGTGGCATCATAAAGAACGTATTAAAAATGTTATTGTAAAGAGCTGAAACATTATTTTGTTCATAAAGTAAAAATATAATCCACTTAAGAAATTTCAACTATTTAAAATAGATTTCTAATCCTGTACAGAAAATCGACGAATTGTATTGTTAACTAAATAATCTAGATTGGTAATGTGTTAATGCGTTAGTTGATTAACGCAAGTTCCTATGCTTTTATAAGACACAAAACCGTGAAGACATCGCAAATCGTGACATTATTTACGCTAAGTTAATAGATTTTCCAGGAGCATCACGTCGTGTTTATCGTTGTCGTAAAGGTTTCTTGTATAACTGCCAGAGAAATAATCCTTCAGATGCTAAAATCATTTATTACATTCAACGAAATAGGAAAGGCCAGTGACTGGCAACATTTAACTTACACGTTCAAATAAGGAATGCAATTAGCAATCCTATTTACATTTAATTTGAAATCAAAACAATTTTGCTTATTTGCACCGACTTCAAATTAATGAGGAAGGTAAAATAAAACTATGAGCAAAATTATACCATGCCTTTTTAAAGGCATTCTGATTCTCTGTTTTAAGTCGTTCGACATATTTTTTAATTTATATTTTATAAACTATCTTTAAATTTGAACTCAGATCCTTCCTCATGCATTTCTAAACAATATGGAAAAATATTTACACAAACCGGTGTAGTAGGAATAGTTCCTGAAATAATCGGCTTCTTTGCATACTTAATATATGTATATAGGGCGTTTGATTATAGCCAACCTATCGACTTTACAATTTTCCATTTGAATTGCATATAATCAAATAGTAGGCTTAGTCCATAAAAACTATGGCAACACACTTAAATAAGATTGTTTTTAAAGATTCATAATAGCAATAAAAGTAATAATAATGAAATACTTTCAACAAAAAACAAAATTATTTATTTAAAATTACAAATAAGTTCTTACAATAAATTTGGCTAGAAACTGCCATACAGTAAGTTAATTTTTCAAAAAAATGTTTTCTGGTATTACGGAAATGAATAGGCGATTATATAACATACTTCTGTTATTATGTTAATTCGTCGTAAATTTCGGTACTTATTGTGTCAAATTTACTACATAAAAGGACGGAGATTATATTATGTAATGCCAACACCGAAAATAGTCTAAACAGTTCTGCTTACACATAATAATACATCATATTTTATGTGTGAACAGAACTATTTAGACAATTTTAGCTCGGACTGTTTATCCGCTTCAAAAAAAATAAATGTTGATTTTTTATACCCTAAGAGTCACCCCTCAAAACATATTGCTTCCGGAATGTCGTCGTCAATCACTTTTTTTTTTGTCTTAGTTCCACATTTGAAATAGTTTTCTTATAAAATTTTGACAAAATAAATAAGCTAAAAAACTACTTAACTGTTTTAGATGGTTCTTTCACTGTAACCTAAGTTGAAAAAAGAATCGTCTAAATCGGTTCGATAGTTTTGGAAATATACGGCGGCAAACATATACTTTTACGAAACAAATTTACTGATACAAACTACATATTAAAATTTATTAATTTCTAACAATATTACATACACAAGTTTTTAATTGAGAAAATCTTTTTTTGAAGTCGACTAATAATTTGTGCTGGCCGGTACCCGTTTCCCAGCGATTGTTGACTTCTGGAATAACCAATAGTATATAGACATACATACCTACTTTGCGTTATCTTACATACTACCATACTGTTATAAGACTAAAGGGGACACCGGAATATTGTACTTAATAGCTTTCAGATTACTACAGCTCGTTTCCAAAGGCTGTTGGCTAAAAAGTTTTATAGTTATTTTATGACGACGTAATATATGCTGATTTTAAATAGCTTTTCAAAAATCTCACGTTCCTAAAACAAACAATGGCTTAACTCTAGAATCCCTTGCAAGGCGTTCCAAAAACGCAGCGGTTAAGTAAAGCATTAGTAATATTATTTATATTTCTAGAATTTGATTTTTATTGAAGTAACATAGTTTACTATAATATGTTATTTCACTGGTTCGTTTTCGACAAATAACATTTTCTATTTTCATCCATTATAATACGTAGATACGATTTTCCCGAACAATTGAAATATTTCTCTTTTTATATTTCAAAAATGTTATTTTAAATTGAACAACGAATGCTATAAATTCAACAGAAATGTCAGTGTTCAGTGTTCCATATATCAATGTATTCTATCCAGCACCTTAGCAGCTTAGCTATTCCCAAAAGAAACAAAGTAAACACTGAATACATTACGCAGAAGAAAAATACCTACATTACTTTCTTACTATCTTGTGAAATATTAGTAATATTACAGCAAACACAAATTCGCAATATTGCAGCTAGATTATTTTACCTACAGTCAGTTAAAAATGTGAGAGATTTCAATTTTCAATAAGAAAGAATCTACATCATTACGCAGTTGACTTCTTTTAATAAAAAAAAAAAATTAGTCGTGAGCTGTAGTTCGTAAATCGGTACAATTTATTAGTTTTTGTGCGGTAATTACGTCTATATAATATTTTTTTAAATTTTTATACGCTAAGAGGAGTCAAAAATGTTTACACATGAAAAAAGTTATTTTCACTCTGCAGACACTGTTCATAATAATTCTGTGAGAGAAAACGCAGGACTACTACAGCGAACGTATGGAAGTTCCTTCAGCTCCTGCTTTAGCTATAGTATATCGCGTATAGTTTATGATCTACATTAAGGAGAGGGCTGAGGGTTGTGGGCCGGAGGTTGAGGGATCATTGAGTTACCAATAGCGTCAACTATGCCATCTTGTATTATGCCCATTCAAGACGATAATGTCGACACTAGATGTTATAAACAACGTCAGGGACGAAGTTACTAAAATTATATTCATGTTTACTAAATACTAAGCCAACATTTAAATTCCATGAAAGGAATCTTCAACTTTCGTAAAACTCTTAAACCTTTTAAAAATGAAACCACCTTTTCTAAAACCCTTAACAATAAAAAATCGTACTTGGCCAAAACAAATATATAACTATATTTATTAGAACTATGTAAGTAAATACAATGATAGATAATCGAGAATATCGCTAAGGAAAAATATGCTTGACTTCTGTGTTCCACAGTAATTTTTCAAAAATTTTAATAAATAAAGCTACGGCTCAAGTGGACAGAATGTCCTTTACAATATTTAAATGATAGCGTAGGATAGCACGAAACTCAGTTCGACTAGAGTTCTTACCGAAATATTCAAATCGATGAATGTTTGTAGATGTTATTGTGGATAGACGGACACCCACAGCCCCCATTCTTTACATTTTGGGGGCATAGTAGTATCAAAATCTAAACTTATCTCGTCAGATTTGATTTTTGGACCTATATACTTCTATGGAACATCGAACTATAATGCTAATAGATATATTTTAGTTGGCTCAAAAGGAAATTTTAGGAATTTCCATGTTGCACAATATATAGGAATGAAAGTACAAAGGTAGATGAGCCGATCCTGTTGAAGGTTACAATCAACAAGGATGTCCTTTCTAGTCTACTCACTGCTATACTATGTAAACGGTAATAAAACACAAGAAATGACATAGGCGTCCATCAAACTGCGGATGGACTGTACTTCTTGAGCTCTAGACACAAATACAGAACATAAATTGCAACGCCTTATTCGTTGCATTCCTTTTTTTATGACAACCCAATTTATTTCTTTCAATCAACCTTCAAGTGTCAATAAATGTGCGTCCTGCCTACTACTGCAGGTTTTCAGTTCTGTTTCACTGCGTTTGATTAAATTCCTATAAAACAGATAAAATAATTGTTTTCCAAACACATCTCCCGTTTTTAGAATCGTAATAAAAAGTTCTATCAATACGTCACTGCATTTCTTGCTTACTAGTAAATTTAAAAATAAGTTTAAAGCGATGGCGATCAAACCAGCCTGCGTCGTCAACAGATCGCAATTTTGGGTGAAATCACTTGTTTACTAAAGACGCCAACGTCATTGCGATCATATGATTGCGATCGCGTGGATGTATGTAGAGCCTTAACCGTAAGCGTAACCCAAAACTCGAAAAAAATAACGCCAAATTGCCACAAAACCGATATTATTTATATTTTCAATAGGTAGTAGTTTGTATCTACAATATTATTTTTATGTTCTATTTAAGTTCAACATTATCGTTTTTCATAAGGTTTTTCATATTAAAATATTTGGATGAAATAGTGAAGCGAACAAAGTACCACGCAAATATAGCTGGTTAAATTATAAATACCTAATTATTTTTTGCACACCTTATAAAATAGTTGTCATTCATGCCTGTATAGCGCTCATGAAATGTCATATTTAACACTAATGGTGTAAAGTTGCTCAATGTAAAATAAGCATAGTTCTATCACCATTTCCATGATAAATCATAATCTAATGAAAATACAACGCAGTCTACACTTAAAAGTGAATTTGCTCAAAATTGAACTGTCAATTTTTGTTCTAATTATGTATATGCAAATCAGCTATTTTGTAGGAGGTACATGCAAAAATACTGTATGCTGTGCGTGATGATTTTATGACTCATGTAATAGTTAAAACTCGCTGACCCTCCTTTTAAAGTATTGTCAATTCGTAAAATGTTAGTTATTACGCACAGTACCGTATCTAAGGTCATGAGCACCCAGGGCAAGACACCCCCCCTCCATCCCAGATGTATTTTGTAGAGTCTGAGAGTGTGCCTCTGAGAGTTGCGCTCCTCGCAGCCGCCCCCGCGGTTACTCAATAACTACAACACTGATCACGCACTAGATAGTATATACATAACCTATATTAATATAATATATTTATCTCTTTGGAAATTTTTATTTGCAAGTTTCAAACGATTATATCTTGAAGTTTCGACTAGGTCGCTAAAGAGCGCCACTGATAAATCAACGTATATGACGATAGCGACGCCGACGCCTGTTGAACGTACTAGACTGGCAAACGACGCATATGCTTATGCAGTGATTCAATAGCAAAAGAACAGAACATAGAATAGTTATGGCATGAAAGGGAACATATATTTTTACTAGCACTAGTTTTGCTGTCAACGTATCATTGTACACCAAAGATATCGTTATTTCTCTCTATTGTTATTACGTTCAGACCCTTTCCTTAACTTGCCATTTGCCAAACACTCGATGTAACCTATTTTAATTTTAATTCAGTAATGTAAAAAATATTTCAAAAGCATAACATAATATATACCTATTATACAAATATAAAAAGATGCACCGTTTTCAAAATAAAATGCTATATACCTTAGTATTTTTTCGAAAAACCTTCATTAATCACAGTGCATTTAAAAAGCAAATTCAAAAATATAAACCGGTCATATATGTATTTAATTAAATTGCTCAAATTTTAAAAACATCTCGTTTTCATACGCTTGTTTGGGAAGTTATTTATCGGGAGAAAAAATATTTCTCCATCCTGAAAACGTATTTTACGTTCAACATCTATATTATGATTTTATGTAATGTTCACAATTCACGTGCTAACTATATATGTTGGTGGGAAAGACTGTAGTTGTAAATATTTTTTTCTGCTGTTAAAAATAAAATAGATACGTAAAATATTTTTATATCAAATGAAATTATAAATTATACATACTATTAGCAATTAAAGAATTATTCAAAATTGTCAAAGAGGAAGTAAAGATTTTAAGAAAACTTAAATGGGCTACAATTACGTAACTGTTGATCGTACGCTATCTGGTACAAAAACTGTATGCATTAAATAAAAAGAAATAGAGTAATTTTAGATTTAAACATTTCGCGAACATTTTTTAGTACGATTTATTGCATATAGGGTTTCAAAGAAATGCATTAGTAAAATATGATCGCGACGGTATACAAGTATTATATGTATATCCATGTATACCTAAAACTCTTAAAAGTGTTTAAAATACATTAATACGATAAATGCGAGTGTATATCTGTGTCCTAGTCTACCGCTCAATATATGGAAAGAGAAATAATATTCCCCAGTTGACAATTTAAAATTCTAGCCGGTGAAAACTTCTTTTTCTCTAATCTATACTATACTCTTTTCATTTTATACAGTGTGAACTAGTTGAACAAATACATAAACTATTCTTTCTTCATGACCCCCACAAGCATAGATGACAGGGCTTTATCCTGGGGGCCAAGCGTAGCGAGTCGGCCAACTAAGTGAAATGAACTGAAGACAAAGATCGACTTTATAAAATATTGACTTTTTGTTTCGTCTTATCATACCGACTTTTTGTATCGTCTCTTTGATTTATCGCCGCTCATATTTTTTGCCGATGAACAGAACGGATTTTGATACATTTAAAAAGAAAAAAACAATCACGTTTTGATTTAAAGCTCTCAAGTTTGCAAACACAGTTAAAAACGCAACATACGACAAAAAAATATTTAGTACTACTGGGTACAATGCTATACATATTACTTTTGTGTGATCATTTGAACAAGTTTATTTTATCCGAATTCCTGCGAATGTCATTCTGGTTTGATGTGAGCCTGACCAATTGGTGAACAATGTCCATGATTATTATTTCTTTGTAAACTTTGTCCGATTTTAGTGAGCATTGTTGACAAGGCTTAATTTATATGAACAGAACTGCGTTAGGCTTTTTTTATTTTATATATTGTTGAGAACTGATGAAACACAAAATATGAACTTTAATTATAAAAAAAAAATCAAACTATTAGTATTATTAGTAATAGACTACGTTTCTGTAGGAAAAGTTGGGTACAAAGATTTTTTTTTTTTTTGGGAATGCTTCAATATCTTAGCAAACATTTTTGCACTTGAGTGTATATCAGTCACCCAATACGTTTCCAGATATCGACATTGTTTAAACAATTAAACAACTTTGATGTACTTTACGAAAAAATATTTTTTATATAATATTGTATAAACTCGTTTACACGGTATATTTATTTGTGCTATCATAAATTTCTACTGTAAAGCGCTATAGGAGAAAAACAGTTTCATTTCGACAAATGCAATCGAGTTGCTTTTCACAATCACTTAATAGCTTTTAGATTTTGAAATAACACTAGTTTTAAAATTATTTCACTTCATTTACTTTAAAACGTATATTGGGTGTATGTTTATTTTTTTAAATTTATTTTTATACAATATACAGAATGTCCCGCGACTCGACTTACATAGCTAAAGTTTTGTATAGAAACTTATATATTTTCAATCTGTCGGGACTAATCGACTCATATAGGCATATTCAACTTCTTCATCCTCACTTTGTGACAGTCATAGATCAATCGGAACAGTGACATTAAAAATAAAAATATTTCTAATATAGCATTGTAACAATGCATGTTTCTTAACAATTATAGCAAAAAATAGCTACCATACTACTTATGTATGAAAGTCTTACAAACTACAACGTATGAACCTATATGTGTAAAGGTACTCGTATTTTCCATTCGAAATTGTTTAAGGAATGCATCCTTGAGCTATGTCACTCGAATCGTGGAACATCTTTTATAGTGATGAAAACACTGTTGTTATGACTCATAGTAATTAAACTTTTCAAAAATTTAGGAAATACATATTGTTATTATTTTACACTTCATAAAAAATTTAGTAGGTATACACTTAATTGAAACAAAGTTTTAAAAAAATATTTAACTTATACAAACGCTAAACAATGGAAGAATTTATAACATTAATATTTAATCATTAATTCGAGAACAAAAGAAAAATAATCTGAAAAGGGGAAAAGAAAACAGCATAGTTAAAGGTAATGAACCATAAATGATTTCTTCTAAGTTTCTATATAGTACAATTGAACAATACAAAGCTTTGAGAATATTATCAAGAACATAATTTGATCATTAGGGTGTAAATATGGTTGGACGTCGGCCGTGGAACAAATAGTAGTCAGTTGTTTGCATATGGCGAACACAAAGAATGCTTATAGTAGATTGTCTAGGTCGTAATGATGTGCATTATGGGTGAGTAGTGACATTATGTTAAAACAGTCACACGAGTATATTATTGCGCCCGAGCTATATAGAGTAGATTTTACACGTACCACCTACAAAACAGCTGCGATTGTCTTCGTTTTCAATATTTCCAAAATATTTGACATTTTACTTGATCTTCAGCAAACATGAATTACTATTGAACATGTGTGCTTAATGGGTGACTTATCATGCATGGATACATGTAAAGCAGCTCTTTTATAGGAGGTTGGACAGAAAAAAAAATAGGGAAGAGTTTTTTTTGCGCACTTAATTGCTTTTCGACGCGCGTTAAAGCAAAAAAACTTCTATAATTTGCCATAGTGATTTTTTTCATTTCGACTTCTGAATGTACATACAATAATATAATTTGAAAAGTGTAGTTCTCCTTATATTATAGAAATTACTACGTTCATGAACTTTTCTAGACGCTAATGAGCTAAGTTGTCTATAATAATCTGATGAACTCTCTACAACACATTTGATTCAAAAAATATCAAATAAAAAACGGACAAAATAGTTCAGTCGAAGTAAACAAGTTCATGTGTTGTTTTGGAGAAATATTACTTAAAATTGTCGAAAGGATATATTTATACGAAATTTACTGCTCTCCTCAAATTATGCCTAATGTTTTATTATTAATTTCTTAAATATTAAAAATTTTAAATATAATATTTGAATACGAAAGAATAATTTATAGTTCTATAACATTTTTTATTACAACAAAATACGGACGCAATGCCGTAGCAATAAATTGAAATTAAAGAAAAATTTTGCTTTGAGAATTGATTTTTTGTTATTTATGGGAGAAATGAAATGACGATTTGGCAACACTGGTTCAATGTTCTCTAGGCATCGAGGCAATAAGACTGTGTGTAGAGAAAGAGCAAACGGAAACGATATTAGCATTTCCCGGAGCGGCAAACCGGCTCCGGGACGACGGCAGAACATAATCTAAGAACCAAACTCGTTAGAAGAGCGTTCAGCCGTGGATAAGAGATTTGTTACGTTTCCTGAAAAAAATATCGCTGAATATTGTCATGAATTCTGTCCTATAACTTCATTCAACCATTTATATTCGAACTTCGCTTTCAATAGTATAGTTATGAATGTAATTACTTAGGTATTTCATATGCCATTCAAATTTTTTCCGATCGCTTACGATGAAGAGTTAAGAGAAGTTTAGAGCATTTGACAAAATAAAATTAAACCATCACTTTAAGCTTCTGTTTACGTTAAAATTAGATAAATTTCCCTAATTTTCTGACATGGGAACATTTCACAAGTCAATAAAACAATTTTCCGAATATAATTCATTTTCTTTCTAAAGTGTGCTCTCCTAGCACATTTTTTCAGATATGTTTCGGATAAGTTTCGTTTAGATAATCGACGTTCTACTGTATATATTGTACGTACGTTTTGACTGATAGTGATGTAAGTATGTATTTTAAAATAAAACATTTATTTCTCATTTTATGTTCGGGAGTAATTATACAAAAAGGTTGGATGTAATTAGCTAAGAGCTAATTTAAATCCCAAGTTTCAACTTTGTTGATGAAGCGCCTATATTAATATGAGAATGATATTCCTTTATGAAACTGTAATCCTCTAAGGAAAAGATTACATGGATAATAAAAGAAAAAGACACAGAAGTCAGACATGCATACCTACATACTTACTTTAACGTATACAATGTGATCATAGAAACACGTAGTTCCCAGACACAGTAAAAGCCAATTCAGACTAGCCGTTCTCGGTTACGATTCACCGGTCCGGTTCGGTTTTCGATTAATCTAGGCTGCTCACACTATCCCGATTCGGTTCTACGTTTATTCTCGGTGCGCATGCGCAATTTCGAAATATGATTTGACGTTTGATGTGTAGTTAAACGTCAACAAAAACAGCTGGCTAGTCACGTGACTCCAGCAAGCGTTCTCATTGGCTACGGTTGCGAACGGTCCGGTTGAAATTAGAGCTGAACCTAAACGCTAGAACCGAACCGTAATCGGGAACGACTACGCCCTGATTGGTCGAGTTCCCAACCGGACCGGTGAATCGTAACCGAGAACGGCTAGTCTGAATTGGCTTTAAGACCCCACTTAACGCGGGAGATATGTTCCAATAAGTTCATGTGCTATACGAAACAGCGCTAAACGAGGTCATCTTAATACGTAGATAATACTAATAGGCATAAGTGAAACAGAATCAAGAATGAGAAAATGTGTTTTTTGTTCATAAAACATTTATGAAAATCAAATAAAAATTCGAGTTATGTTTGTGATGCGAAAGGCTCCTCATTTTACATACATTGTTTTTTGTGGAGGAGTCATGTTTGCGTTCGAACTTTGAAGAAGTTTGCGTTTTACTATTTAGTTCAGAAAATTTCGTCTTGCCTTTGAACTTCTATTAACATTTCAATCATTTTGTATAAACTGATTCATAATTCACGTTATGGTGGCTAAACTTTTTTTTTAGAAACCGCGTAATACTGAAACAGTGTTAAGCGAGGTCTTACTATATTTAAAAACAGTGAGTTTTTGTTCAGATTGTATTTATTTCAATTAACGCATTATTTGTTTTTTTAATTATTTTGAGCTATACGACACTATGTGCTGGCAACAATTTTAAAAATATAGATTATATACTGTTAAAGTGATCTTTCAGAACTCAAAATGCGAGTCATTAACAATTTTGGATTAAACATTTCTATGAAATAACGTATCGTATTGCTTTAGGGACTGTATTTACATTCAGATCAGGAACTCTTCGTCGTATAACGACTAGTTCCGTAAAACAGCGGATTATGCTGTAAATCGTATTAAGCGGATGTTTCAGCAATTTAAAAGCAAATAAAATACAAATAACCCATAGTATTTAATATAAATAAATATTGTGAGGTATTTATAAATTATAAAATAACAATATAAACACTTCTCCTTGCATAAATAGCTTTATATATTTTTGAAAAATATTCGTATTGTATCTACCTTATAACATAGTAGGCTAGTCTACAGAGACTTCTATAGGAAACAAAAGAAAACATGTTTTTGTTTAAGACGTCTCATAGTTTTCGTACCTAGTATTAAAAATGTAAAAAGTTATATTGACATACATAAAAATGGTATTAAATTTTTAATGCCTTCTTTTTCTTAATTGTTGAATTACTATGGAAAGACCTTCACTTTTTCAACCCTAATATTCACCCCAATCCGATGTGTTACTTTTTGCTATACAATACGACTGGTCAATCAGGTGGTAAATATTCATCTCGTATCAAATGCATTCTTCTATTAATGCACTTACAATTTTGTGGTACCTAATACCAGTAAAAGGGGAGATTGAAACAAAAAAAAGAATATGAACCGATAAAAGTAGAATAGAGAAGTGTATTCGAAAATAAATTGCGACCTTTAATTCGTCACGCTCCTTCAAAATATTTCCTCCAACTTCAAAGCAAAGTAAAACAATAGTTCACAATAATCGCGACCTAGTCATATCGAATTTATAACTGATTTTGTATTTGATACTGTAAGCATTTAAAGTCACTTGCATAAACTCCAATTTACATTAAAAAACCGATTATTTAACTCCAGTTAGCCTAAGAGTTTAAACAGTGGATTAAAAATAAATTTTCGGGGGAATAAAGCTTCCTATTTCAGATTATATATTCTATTATCAAGAGCATATGTTAGCGACCATTAGCCGACATCATTAACTAATCTTATTTGTCGCATATAGCGCTTGGAAATTATCATTAATCTTAAAAGAATAATTTATAGCATAAATGACTTATAATTACTTGTCAATTAATTTTGATTCGAATGAAAATGTGTCGGATTGACTAATATTTATCGTACTGTATAACAGACGTCAGTATATCGACGCGTTGCGGTGCGGCGTCGCGAAGGATCGCTGTTACTGGTCAATAGGTTAGATAACTGTTGAGCCATTTCACCACTGCAGTATTAGATAATATCTTTTGTTCACTACACATAGAAAGGATAAGAATATTATTATAGTGTATATTTTGTGCCTTACTCTACTTTCTTGTTATGAAAAAAATGCATACAATTACTTATACGACAACAAACAAGTACTTATAACTACTACGATTTTATTTCGTACATTGCAGCAATCCGGCAAACCCTATATTATAGTGACTGAAAAAATAATATGATGCCACACTCTTGTTGGTTAAGTTATATATAATATATTATCTATACGTTATTGCTTTGCTATCAAAATTCGAAAGCCTACGATAACTATAAAATAGAACGAAATTCAATGTAAAAATTTTATTGCGAATCTTTGAAACGTCAAAAGCTATTAAATTTAAAATGGCTTTGTTGGGTGGGTGACGGTGAAGATAGTCATCCGAGCCCTAAATCTGTTTTATTTATAGATATAACAAGAGTAAGAACTACACAAAAGATCATCAAAACATTTAATACGCACAAAGCAAACATTAAATGTTATTGTTGCCATCGGCGTCGGTGGAAAAGGCAGATATCTATCAGAAAAAGCGTAACCGAAACATGATAACTACTTAAATATTTTTACTTATAAATGCTATCTGGTCTAATTACACATTTTATTGAATTTCGAGTCATTTCATGTAATATCCACTTACACCAATGGCTATTTCATGACACCCTTAGACATTTTATAGGCATTTTCCAAAAATCCAGTTGCATTGGTTTGCTGTTCAGAAAGTTCTACCCACGTCCAGATAAGCTAGGAGATTTCATATTTGTTTTTTTTAGATAGAGTTCCAAAACTAACAGAAATGATTCAATATCCAGAAAATCTTAACCCAAAGGTGAAAATATATAGTTCTGTGAAGAACGGTAGTTTATTTTAGAACGTTTTATAATTAACTCGATATCACGTTCGACTTCGTCCTGTTATCAATTAACTGTCGTAATCTCTGTTTCAATCGAGGTTTGATACTTCGCCATAAATAACTCCCTGTAGAATTCTTTCGAAAAAACTTCTATACTATCATAGCTAAACCTGCAGAGCAACCGCGCTTCACGGATTCCAATACCAACATCCCAAGTCATTATAATTTTTATTACGATGAAACAAAGATTAAGCTGGTTCCTAGGTTACTATCCACATATACCTCCGATGTAAATTTCATGTCAGTAATCTTTGTTAAATTCGTTCGTACAGACAGGCAATATTAGTTCACAGGGTGGAATGAAGAGAGAGATTGTAGATTATAGACGTTCAACAGCCGATGTCATCGTCTAAGTGGAATGAATATTACACGAGTGATAATACCATTCCGTCCGAGATATATGCTATATTTTTTTGCACGTACCTCCTATAAAATAGTAGCTTTTTACTTAATTTTCGAAATTTTTGACAGTTTACATTTGAGCAAACTTCATTTCTATAACTAGAGTTAGATTCAAGTGCAACGGACAGACAAACATCAATATACTATGTATACGATATAGCGCGACCAGTTTTATTTTTCATTACAGCACTAGTGCGGAATGGGCCACTTAACATGCATGTAAAGCAGCTATTTTGGAGGGCGTAGTGCAAACAAAAATTAACATTGATTCGGTGACATGCCTAGTAAGCGAGAATGTAAATGAAAAAAAGTATTTAAAAACTGAAAATTCGAAAAACAGTTCTGTATTCATGCGCAACCCTACTATAAAACTTGTATCCACGTCTCTGTCACAAAGTGCAAAGTGAGCTGAGAAGTGCATCCACACTCAGCATTGTCAATACGAATCAACCAATCAAGATTCAGAATGCAATGTGCGGGCAACCAGAATCACTCTATTGCATTGACACATTTGTAATGGATGTCTAATTTGATGATCAACGTAATGCCGTGCGCCGATGCCGTTCCGTTCCGACCAGGCCTATATAGTCATAGTTTAGATGGGGCAAACTAGATGAGGTAAAGGGGTCTAGTTGCACTGGTTGCATTATATTAGGTTATATAAGTGGATAATGTCATGGTTGATATGTCACCTAACAGTCAAATCTATTCTAGTGTAAACAAATAATATACATTTATTCTACACTTTAAATTTAGGGTTATACACATTACATAACATGGTACAGGGAGAATTAATTTAAATGTTGCATAAAACTGCAAAAAAGTCGCACGTGATAAACGGAATTTATTTATCAACAGTAAACAGTGTCCAACCCGACTGAATCCTTGAGTATATAAATATGGGTTGATTTATTTATGTATAATCTAAATCTACAAAAAAATCATTAAAATAATAGTTATTATATTTTATAAACTTTGTTTTTATTTGGAATCGATTGTACCCGGACGAAGCCGGGATATAATGATATATAGGCAGCCTGCAATTTAATCCAGGATGTATATTCAAAATTGATAGCCGATGTGATTTTCCGTAAAGCGGCTCTACATTTATGTGGAATTTTCTTTCATCCACAATAACTTCAGTAAAAATGCACAAATTTAAATGATTTCTTTTTGTCTTAGGATTCTAGTTCTACTGATTTTACTACAAATCAGATCAGTAGTTTTGGAAGTATATGCAATTTTGTGCATATTTCGTACCCATATTCAGATATTTTTGTATGCTCATCCACTTTCTAACATTTTTTAAATTAAAAAAAAATGTAATTTAATCCACGATTTTTTTTTGTGTCAATTTGTCTCGTCATTTTATATAGTTACCATAGAGGAGGCGATTCTTTGTTCTTAAATAATCGAATATTTTGATTTTACTCACTGGATGCTTAGGGTCTCCTCGCCTACAGATATACAAAAATTACGGCATTATCACTTCAAATAACTTTCTAATTGCGATGAACATTTGAAGTATCGCACACCAAAATCTCGCACTTCGCTAGTTTTTGTAATCGAGTCATTAAATGAACATCCACGGGGTTTGCTAAAAATCGGCACCCCCGACTGATCAAAAAAGTGCAGTCGCTTACTTGATCGTTCGCAAATAATTTTTAAAAGGAATCAGCCTGTATTGAAATGCATTTACGAAACCGGTAGCGAGCAAATCATTTCATTTCATTCTATTCTCTATTGAACTGAATTGAATTTTAAAACTTCACGGAAATGTCAACTGTTAGATTTCCACCCTACTTGTATCGCATTGTGTTTAAACTAATATGTCATGACGTTTTAAAATGTTTGAACCGTCTCATTCGGATATTAAAATATACATGCTCCCGCATACAGAATCCCCCTTCGGCATTCTGTCTTAGAACTTTATCACATCTATAAATGAACATATTTCTATTGTTGCGTCAACAGTAAAAATTTAGAAAATAAATTTGCATTTAATTTTAGTTATAATTTAGAAAAAGCAAAGGACTGTATTTTCGAAAGTTTTTGAGCCGATTCTGATTGATTATTCAATGAATGTTTTCACTTCTCAGTTGTAATATTTACAATTTTAATCTTTCGCAAGTCCTGACAATAACTGTTGGGACATAAACAAAAGTAAGTCTTCGTCGTTGTGTCACATCGCAGCTACCAAGTCACAAATATATGTTAAATGGATTCTAATGTAGGTGACCATACTTGCGATTCGCGATAACGACCGATTTTGAAAATTTTTCCGCGACGCCGTGTCAAAAACGCTCCCCTCCCCCCTTTCTTGCCGTACTAGCATAGTCTATTGCTTTGTCTGTAGAGGGTGCAACAGATGGCGCTGAATGCTAGTTTAAAGATACTCATAAAAAAATTTACGTTGTGGTTTCAGAGAACAATAAATAACGTGTGAAATTGTTTACATGGTAGTGAACACCAAATTTTCTTTTTCTCCACTTTTGCTTTAAATAACGTGTGACAACATTATAGCTAACATCACATAACTATATAGGCAGAAACTTTTGCACATCTGCGACCTGACTGCGTCGATCTTAGTGATGTAAAAAAATAAATAAGCGGTTAAATAACCACGATAAATTACCGCGGCTATTTATTATTATACAAGGCCGCGCAGAAAGTTTGTAATTTCCCCGGTCGAGATTTTAATTTTATTACCAATGTCTACATAAATACATGACTTAATTCTTTGGGCTCTTTTATTGAAAACTGCTCCATACATAGGCAGTTAATTAACCAGTAAGTTATCCGGCCAAAATGGTTAGTATCTTAAATAACCGGTAATTTTACATCACAGTGACCGAGATGCACGTGGGGCTATAGTCTTACATATTTTTAATGCATTTTTCAAAAATGTGTCCACTGTTCCGTATTTGAATAAATAAGCAAATGTCGTTTTTAAAATATCAATTAACCACCCGTGCAGAATGTATTATGGATAGAATCGTAAATAAAATATTTGTTTTCATTGTATATTACATAAATAAGGAAAATACAGACGTATAGATACAATTCGTTAAATAATTGTTAAGTTACACATTCGATACTATAATCACCTAAATTGGTAAAAAAATACGAAAGAGTGCATTTTTTACAAAAATAATCTGATAGGTATTTTTTACTCAGACAAATATAATGTAACATCTGAAAATTAAATTATCTACATATTTATTTATAAGCCAACTTACTCGCACTATTTCATATGTATTCAATGGCATTAAAACTATACAACTTTATTAACATTTACTATTTGCACATACATAAATACAAAAATATACACAAAACAAAATCAAAAGAATAAAGTCACTTTCAATGATCTTGCTATCTTGCTGAATCATTTAAACGTAATTTCACTCGTTATATTAGAAAAAAAAATATCCTATAGCAACAATGGTCATTGGTCACATTCTATCAGTCTGAGAAAACGTTAATAAATAAATAATATATAAATTTTTGGGAAATAAATAAATTGAATATACATAATACACCAGTCAAAAAATAAAATGAAATTGAGCATAAAAAATGTAAATAGAATTTTTTTAATGGAATTATAATAGCAAGTTTTAAACATCGGAATTTGATGAAAAAGATAAAAAAACGAGTTAAAAAAATCCTTACAAAACTGCGTGGAAATTTTTCTGAACACAAAAAATAATTTTATATCACTTTTTCGACTAAATAAATTGCCCTTTTCACCAAATACTCAATATTTAAAAAGGAGAATGTAGTCAGTATTATTAATAAATAGTATATCCGACATGCAAGACAATTTTAATCAATGCAGTCTTGATTAGTTGAGTTTAAAAACATTTAAGTATATAGAATCAGTACAAAAATTATTTACAGATTAATTGTCATGTATGCCTTACAGTAAAATTAATTGAGTTCTTTTCATTAACTAGACGTAATAAATACTTTAATATTTGTAAATATAAATGTTTACTTTTTCAATAATTACGTTAATAGATATTCAGTTCCTAAAACACATAACTGGTAAAAAATATAACAAAAAAAAAAAAAGAATAACAAAAAGTAGTCAACATTTAAACGTATAAGTTATTGTTATTTTAAATATAAATAAAATAATCAACAAGTTGTATTTAGCTGCCTACGAGTTCGATCTGCCGATATTTTTTTCGTAAATTTGATACAGAATCTTTAAATAAAACCGGATCTAATCTTAAACTTGATCGCAATAATGGCATATATCCAAATACTGCTGCAAAAGTGTTTAAACACGTTTGTCTTTGAACAAAATGATCTGGATCATTCCATGGTGACCTAAAACCACCCGAATTTATTTTAAGAGTCACTAACCATAAATAATCACAAACGTTGTCAAAATAAATAATTACCTTGCACCAGTAGATTGTTGTTCCTTATATTGTTTGCGCTGTGTAACTTTTATTGGTGGTCTCCTAGTTACGTGGCTTACCAAAAAATTCATCAATATATCCTCACAGTTTTGACTCTGCTCGACTGTTTTATGAAGCAAAGGATTCAGCCAGTCAGAATATAATGTGTTATAGTAACGATGATAAAAAGCAGCACCTGTTAGTACTATTGAGTAATCATTAGTCCATTTCGATGTGTAACCCCACGAACTCTACAAAAACAATTTAGATTAAAGTTAATAAAATAAAATCGTCTGTCTGTCTTTCAACTTGCATAAATGTAATTTACTCTCATACCTTCGAATCATCCCAGTAATGTGATCTAGCAGGATATCCAACTATTCTTTCTGGAAACTCACGCCAAACACTAAACGCGAAGTCGACTTCATCCGTAGTCAATAATGAATCTTCATCCAAAGATAATATAGCTGGAGTTTGTATAAGAGGATGAGGTCGAAAGCGTTGAGAAATTCCAGGTCTTGGTGTTACCCCTGATTGAGACTGAAGTGCGCTTGCTTGTAGAATATTCATAGGAACATGAGGGGGCATTACTGGCCAACGATTATTTGGAGGAGGAACTTTTTCACTCAACCATACTATAATTAACTAAAATAATACATTTAATGTTTTTAAATTACTATAAAAATATATTAAACTATTACAAATGTAAATTCTTACCCTAGCGATGTATTGACTTTTTGCTACATTTCTTATCAACTTATATAATGAAGATTGTTGGGTGATAGGTGTACCGAGTTGACAATAGATTACGCAAGTAAATTTTTTGCCTGGATTTGAGCCTATATCTTTTAAAAAGAATGGATAATTTTGCCACGAATCTGAAAAGTGGGGCAAAGTTAAAAGGGCTCCTGGATTAGAATTCCATACTAATCCATCGCGTGGTTTTTGAATTGGAATGCGCTCACGAATTATCTGTAAGTAAACAAAAGATTCATGAACAGGATATATTTGTCATTAAAATGTTAAGTGTATTAAACTGTGATAAAATTAAATAAACAAGGCGCATTTGATCGACTTTTCCGCAATGAATTATTTAATGAATTTTTGCATACTAAGCACTTTTTCTTTTTTAAATCTAATGATTTACCTCCAATGTAGTAAAGACAATTTTTTCTATGGAAGAAAAATATCTTTCCCAAAGAATTTGGGTTTGTTGACGCAATGCAAGAATTTTTGTTGCACTGATAGATCGGACGGTATCGGGGACCTAAAATAAATTAAATGTTATCAATGCCTTATCTGAATTAAAAATGCATTGAAATTATTCAAATGACCTGCAGCAGAAGCCTTTCGTCAGCCCAAACAACAGCCTTATTCCAATCAATAACTTGCGAAAATGGTAGCGCCCAATCATTTGATAAAACCACAGGAATACAACCGGCTTGAAGAGCTTCCAAAAATCGAAAAGAACCTAAACGTCTTCCACGTGGTACCAAACAAAAAGTTGAATTTTGTAAAAGAACTTCATAATCATATCTTTCATATTCGAGATTATCATCATCACATCTTTCATCTTTTAATTCCTTCCAGCTCTTGCCATGGCGACAAGTTGTCACCATAATTAAGTCCTGTTCGTTATGTAAATGAAACAAAGCGTTACGCGTTTCAGAACCAATGCCATGAACATATCTCTTCCCTTTAAATGCTAACAGAAATTTTTTGTCTAATGGAAATTTATTACTTAAAGCTATAGAAATTTCTCCACCTTTTTCTACATGTTTCTTGTGAAATAATGGTATACTGACATCGAAACCAGGTCGGTAATGTGAATTAGAAATACTAGCTTTGGCTAATATGGCCAATCCTGGCTCAAACCCCAAATTATCTTCCGCATAATCAGGCCAAGTTCCAGAATAAAGATTGAAAATAACATGATTCAATCCGTTGTTCCAAAGTGGTAATCTTTGGAGTCGTGCCGGAACATTTCTTACATAATCCGCGGACAGTGGGTCCCGATCCAAAGTATCAATCGCCAGTACAAATAAACACGCTCGACTGGGATCAGGTGTATAATACCGAGACTCCTGTAAAACATTCAGTATCTTCTGATACGAAGGACTAATTGAGGGTGGTGAAGCACCTTCAACGACTTCTGGAGGATAGACGAACATTTTGAAATCATCTTTACAGCGACTGTAATCGAAACAAGTTTCCATACGACACAATTTATTATTGCCATTCGGAGGCCCTTGTGATTGTTGGTACCAGTTTATTTTTTCCTCGTCTAATTCCAGCCCCATGAACGAAGGCAAAAGATCGTAATCCGACAACGTCCTACCACTTTTCAATCGATAGCCACCAAAATAACAATAAGCCAAAAAGGCACATGATAAGAAAACAAGCAAATAGCGTTTCTTTGCTTGCATTTCAAATAATAGCACAGTCACAATTTTATTTAAACATGTCAGTAATAAACTCCTTGAACTTTGAAATCACATAACCTTAAATTTATATGGCTGTCATTTGTTTTAGGTTTTTCAAACTTTTATTCATTTAAGAATTGGGAATACTGCAGCTGTTACTTTGCCATTTTGATACTGAGATTTATATACAGAACTGTACAATAGAAAATTAAATCGAATAGCTTAAATACACATTCGATAAGATAAAATGGACTAGAATTGACGGCACACAGCATAGTGCTCCTCAAACAGTTAACAAGTCGTAAGCTGTGGCCAGAGGGCAGAGGCTACCTATGACATGGTCGTGAGTGTGACGAATGGTTGCTGTTAAAACGCTTTACAAAGAAAAATCAGAGGTCTATAAACTTTTATAGTGTTCCGTAAAAAGTGAACTAACTTATCATTCTTTTTTTTTTAATCTAATCATTCTTTTTTTTAATCTAGCAATAAGAGTAAATATTTAGATTTCCGGTTGAATCTCTCCTTTAGAATCTATTAATGTTGGAGTAACCAAGTTGAATTGATTATTATTATTACACCTAAAACGATACGACGAAAATTTTCTAGAGGCATCGAAGTACGTTTAAACAATTACTATCATGTTAGTATAGACTCATTGATATACTGAAAAGAAAAGGGAAAATTAGCTGCGTAATCTTGACCCACTTATTAAAAAAATAAGAAGTTTAAAGAGAAAAAAAAACGATCAATTAAAAACATTTTATTGATAAAAATAATGAAAATAAGTACTATCAAAGAAAAATGCACACAATTCATAAAAAACGAACATTACAATCGCCGTTAACGACAATATTTCGTAAACTTGTATTTTTGTACTGAAATTTATTAACACATTTATTTTTTTTATCAATGCGTATACAAAAAACAAAAGCGACATGAACGTAGTTATTAAGACATAATGTTTTATTTACTAGTATAAAATCAATATGACACGTAACATATAACAATATTATAAAAAAGCTAAATCCTAACAGTAACAATTAGTATAAAAAATAATTTACCCTCATTTTAGCCATACGGAACACTGAATAATTGCAATATTATTTACGAAGAAGTTTTACAATAATCTCTCACTATAAGAATACATCAGATCATAATTTTCAGTTTCATTAAAGTACCAACTAGTAAAATTCGCAGTGTAATTGAAATTATTTCATGACTGTGCCAACATTTTAAAAATATTTATTACACATAATCAGTCTTTAATGCGTGTGCTTTGGTGGTTAAATACAGAAATTAATTTAAAAGGCCAAAAATATATATTGAAAAAATATACATTAGCAGTAAAAAACTGTATGCCACAAAATGGATTAATAACTGAATTCTCAGTTTCAATAAAAAAAAACAACTAGAGATTATTCATTAACAATGTCAAAATTTTTAAATGCATTTTACAACGCAAAATAGCAGTATAAATTGTCTTTCTCAAATAGTGAAAAAAATTGTGGAAAATTGTAATTTATTTTACGAAGTGTAATTTGATAAAAATAAATAAATAACTGAAGACTCGAGTTATAAAATCACAAGAAAAAACTAAAACTATAAAAATGCGACTTATCACCTTCATCCACTCGAGCCTCATTATAGCAAAAAAAGAAAAAAAAGATTTAGCTCAATTAGAATAGGGGTTAAACAAATTTTGTTGGCTTAGACTACAAATCAGCTAAACTTAACTTTTGGCCGAATTTTAGATTTTGATACCATCTGTTAAAACACAATCCTATCCATGAAACAACTTCAAAACATAACAGATTTTCCTCAAATCGTGCCGCGAGTTAACCAGGCAATATGCTGTTTATTTAGAAGATATTTTCGTTTTTACTATCCTCTGTAAATACATAGTTCTGGAGTTATCGAGTCTGTAGTCTAGGCTAGCAATTTACAAAATTTTAATAGTAATACTTTAGTCCCAAAGATTGTACAATGAAACACATGATATCTGTTGCTTCATCAATCTGAAAACAAAGAATATAATTTTACAAAATAATACATAGAAACAAAATTAAACTGATATGGAAAAACTTACGCATTTGCTTGTTGGTTTTCCACTGCCATGACCCGCTTTTGATTCTATACGAATTAGAACAGGATTTTCTTGTATTTTTGATTGAGAAATTTTATGATGCAGCTCGGCAATTAACTTAAGTGAATGCAATGGTACAACACGATCGTCATGATCTGCTGTTAATAACAAAGTAGCTGGATACTGTGCTGGACCTATAAGCAATAATATTGTTTTTATAATTAACGGATCATTTTACTTTTGTATTCATAGACGTAATAAATATAACAAACCATTCTCGCTAGGTACATTCACATTATGAAGAGGTGAATATTTCAACAAATAATCAAAATATTCCTTTTCTGTTGATACTCCATAATCAGACGTCCAAGCGTAACCGATTGTAAATTTATGAAAACGCAACATATCCAGTACACTATAAAACGGTTATCTGTTAAATTGCAATAATAATTATCATCAACAGTATTCAAAATTATCATACATACCCTACTTGAATAATGGCACAGCCAAAAAGGTCAGGACGTTGATTAATGCAAGCAGCAATTAATAAACCTCCGTTAGACCCTCCCTGAATAGTAAGCAATTTTGAGTGCGTATATTTCTCTGCAATTAAATATTCTGCAGCAGCCTGGAAATCATCGAAAACGTTTTGTTTGTTTAAATACCTTCCTGCATCGTGCCATTTTAAACCATATTCCCTAAAAATTATTGCAGATTTATTGTAAATTATAGATGTGTTTAATAGTTTTTAATATATAATTTGCAATAATTACCCTCCGCCTCTTATGTTAGGAATTGCGACAATTCCTTTCAAATCTCTCATAAATAAAATTCTCGTCACAGCAAATCCTGGCTGAATACTCACGTTAAAGCCACCATAACCCCACAGATGGCACGGAGCATTGCCATCTAATTTCAGATCCTGAAAATGATCTTATTGGTGACAGAGCGTAATACAAAAATGAAATAATAATAATAAATTCACATACCTTACGGTGAATAATAAACATAGGTATTTTAGTTCCATCTTTACTGGCATAAAATATCTGTTTTGTAATATAAAACGATGGATCAAAATTAGGTACTTTATTTTCCATTATAACTTTTGGGACAAATTCTGGTTGTGATAGATCGCAACTGTAAATAGTTCCAGGTGTCAAAAACGACGTAAACTTGTAAAATATTTCATGGTATTGCTTTTTACCATAGAAGCCGACTATTGTACCGATGTCAAGCGGTATTCTACATACATGTTCACCAGTTATCTTGTGAATATGTAACTCGTTCTGTAAAAGAATTACGCTATTTTAAAAACAGTTTATTTTTTGCGAAAACAGATCCCACAATACGCTATATTTGCGTCTATATGTATTCATTCTTCAAAAGTTACGAATTACTTCGAGAATTTTTTCGTATATCAAATTTTGGTGTAACTATGTTCTAGGTACTTACTTTAACATCATGAATGTAGCACATGGCAAGAAGGTTTTGGTTTACTGGTGCAGTCCAATTGAGAACATCAGTTGGATGTTCAGGTACAACTGTAGTCCAGTTAGGGCCTTTAACTGGGTCAAACTTATTTAAATCAAGACCAACTAGTTTATGATTAGGAGCATCTTTGTTTGTTTTAAAGATGCAAAATGCACCCTCATTGGTCACATACTAAAAAAATAAAATGGTGTAGATTCTAGTGGTGTAATGAGAGCCAATCAAGTTGTGACATTATGTTAAAACTCGCTGGCTCTCGTTTTAAATCACACAAGACAGAATATCATTACGTTCCAGATATATGGATACCCCTCTATAAAATAGTTGTTTTCCAAATCTATTTTTATATTTTCAAAATTTTTGACATTTCAACTTGTGTAGCAAACTTCACTTCTCTTAGCAGGCACGTCGTACACTACGGCAGCACTCATATAAATAGTAGCATTGGATTATTACTGTTGAATTGGTTTTGTTTTTGATTACAGCACTAATGCGTAAGGAGTCGCTTTACGTGCCTGCATACATGCATGTAACGCAGCTATTTTATGACATTTTGTGACAAAAGAAATATTTTGAACACATATTGTGTATACGTATTTTGAAACCCTGATATTCTTCGACAATCAATCAATCAAATCTATTATTTGCAGGGTGTCGTCACAAATCTAGATCCACTGATGTGAAGATACAAAAAAATGATATTATATATGCGTGTCTGTATAATATATTACCTCATAATCTGCTTCCATGACTGTTACTATTGGGGTCAATTGCACTTTTCCGATAATCTCACCATTTTGTTCAAGATCACAATAATAAATAAGATTATATTGGCAACCTTTTTGAGGCATTAAAAATAAATAACGTCCACAGTCGCTTACAGTAGCGCTTCTGTTGAAAAAAAGAACATTTAAAAAAACAAACTTATAATATCAAATTAAGTATAACTTAAAGGAGACAATAACTGTGGGGATTCAAATCAAAGTGAGGTTTTGTTTAAGAGTACTTATTTGCTAAAGCCGTAGCACGCACTACTCAGTCATTTTTGAGTAAAAAAATTTTGAACTTAAAAAAAACATTTTTTTTTTTTGTATTAAACTCGATAATTTGCTGATCATTTCTTTCCCCATCACTGATCAACAAATTCAATTTGGTGATCAATGATGGGAAAAAATAAAAAAAAATTAATAACTGATCATAGCAAATGATCAAATTGTAATACAAAACAATATTTTTTTTAAAACTTGAATTTTTTTTTCTTGACAATGACTAAGTACTGATTTCACATAAAATCTCATTTTGTCTTGAATGCCCTACAGCCTTGCTGTCTCCTTATTAGTAAAATAATGTTATTAAAGTTTACATTCTATAACGTGGTTCTTCTTCATATTCTGCAATAAGAACATCTTCTTCTTGAGTTGTACCCACTCGATGGTAGTACAATTTTTGGTATAAATTACTACTTGTTTCAGCACCATCTGTTTGGCATGCGTGCGGATAATACTACGAACAAAGTTAATTTTAAGACTCAAATAAATAATTTTATTGAATGTAAAAATATATTTACCGAATAGAAAATTCCCTTGTTGTCATGAGTCCATTTTATAGAAGAAAACTTAACTTTCTCTAAAACTTCGTCATATTTTTTTCCTACACAAAAGAAAAAAAATAAGTAAATAATAATTTTGTCAAGTTCGCTATATGAAATTACCCGTAGGAATATCCATGAAATGTATCGTAAGCCAATCCGAACCACTGTTACTCAGAGCGTATGCCAAAAGGGAACCATCTTCTGAAAAGGCGATATCTTGTAAAGAAATGGTTCCATCTTCAGATAAAGTGTTCGGATCCAAAAATACAGTCTCCTCTTCACTCTCTGGTGAGTCTCGCATGTATAAAATACTATTAAAAAAAACAGGATATCAATTATATAGACAAACTTTTTTTTTCGAAAATCTGAACCTACTTTTGATTCTGAAGTCCAGAATTTTTAAAGAGAAAATATCTGTCACCAGCTCTCATCGGACAATTAAATTTTGGATAATCCCATAGCTCTGTTAGTCGCTTCTTAATTTGATCTCTTACAGGACATTGCTCTAAATAGGGAAATGTTATTTCATTTTGAGCTTTGATGTATTTGCTCGTCTCCTCCGAAGCAGGATCTTCTAACCAACGATACGGGTCGGTAATCTAAAAAAAGGAAACATTGTGGTTGGCTTTAACTGAGGGTTATTATAATTGTTAAATCAATTATACCTTAGTTCCATGATAATCATCTACTACAGTCTCGTCCCTTCGTGCGACCGGATACTCAAATTTCATTTTTGAGTTTAAAATGGTTGTTCCTTTGGTGGAAAAAAATGTACACACCCGATAACCTAGAAAATGTTGTCAATACATAATCCTAATCTATTAAATTGACTTAAAATCTATTACTCTTACCAAACGCGCGAAAAGTAGGTGTTTTAAGGAAACTGAAACTGCGCGTTTTATTTAAAGTATAAATATATCGCTGTAACATGGAAACTTGAAATTAAATAAGGCTAGGAAATATAACTGAAACACTTTCTGACAGATTGCGGATCTCTCAATTTTCACCACCTACTTTTACACGCGCACCGCTAGCATAATTTTTTTTACGCATTAGTTATGAACAGAAATTATGCGCACCTGCAAAATACACCAAGTAATTATTGTGAACAAGCAGTTTTTTTTATCAATTTATGTACAATTTACACGAGATAACAAAAAATCTGTTATAAGAAGGAAGAAATAGACCGTTTGGCCTTGGACAGCGGCTCCAAACCTTTTATTGTGTCTTAACCTGGTCTTACCACTACTCTATTTTTAACAAAATTCATTAAATAGCGCGTCTCCCAAAGTGTGTGTTCCCTGTAAAAAATCAGGAGTTCCGCGAGACAAAATGAACTAAATAAAAATAAAATGATGCACCGTTTTCAAAATAATAATTATGCTATATACCTTAGTTATTTTTTCGCAAAATCGTTCTTATACGTATGAACGATATCTACGTTTTTTTTGTGCTTTTAGAATTGCTCACGTTTTCTGTTCATATTTTTAAAATAAGATCAATTTTAGCGTATTTAATGTCAAATTAGGGGGGTCCTAAAATAATTACAATATGGATTCCGCCGATCTTTGGAAACTCGTGCGAGGGTTCCTCGACAAAGTTTTTGGAAATCTCCCTAACGTATTTACAAAATCAAATCTATGTCTTATAACTCATTATATCCTCACGATATTACAGAAGTTACCAGAAGTTTTTTGATAATTATTTATTGAATGTTAAAATTAGGAATGAATTATTGCAATATTTTAAAATAAAATTATTCAATAGAGTTACTTAACGTCAGAGTACATAGACGTCATAGACTACTATAACATAGTGAACTGGTTGATATTACGCAAAGCTGATTCAGTACAACTCCTGTTTTCAAAATTTTGATAGTATGAAACAGGGACATTTTTGTTAAAAAAATAAGCTTTGCGGAATATTGAATAATAAATACAAAATTCCGTTAAAAGGAACATAATTTCGAATCTTTCGATAAGCGAGAACGTTACCCGAATTGAAATACATTGGTCGATAGGAAAAATAAATGAAACAGAAAAATACTGAAAACTTTACATATTTAATAAATCAATAAAATTTTTCTTTAAATAATAATCTTCGATTTCAAGCATTCAAATGGAAAAAATAAAAATATTATTTTAAAATAATATTTTTATTTTTTCCATTTGAATTCTTGAAATTCTCGTAAAATTTTACATAAAATAATTATTATCGAAAATACGTTAGCTAATTATTATCAATGTTCATGGCAGCAATTTTACTTTTGCCAAATAAGTATCATTGAATTTAATTATTTTAAAAATTCAATGTTTACAACATAATTTATATTTGACTAAAGTGATAATTGTATAAAATTTTACGAGGATTTATTGCTTTAATTCTTGGAAGTTAAGTAATAAATCCTCGTAAAATTTTATATAAAATAATTATTGTCAAAAGCAATGTTACATAATAAGTTATTTTAAAAATGCAAAAGAATATTGATATTTTTGAGTAATAAAAATTTTTATTTTTATTACTCACAAATACCAATATTCTTTTGCATTTCTAAAATAATTAATATTGGTATTTTTGAGTAATAATAAGTCTACATGTTTATTACTCAAAAATATCAATATTCTTTTGCAATTTTAAAATAACATTTCTATCATGTTCACTTAAAATACCTAATAATAACAAATCTGAGTTACTTAAACTAATAAAAACTTCACTGTCTATTTCTTCTTTCAAAAACATTGGTATGTATTGTTGTAGATTTGTTCTTCGCAAAGCATAAATCACTTTCTCATATTTTTTGTCCACGTTTAGTAACATTGTACAATTACTTTGACCATCAAAGAAGACCTCGTCGTCACCCAGGCTATTATTACAGTGTAGCAGATTTTCATTGAAGGACATATTTAAAATTGCAGACACATTCTTTTGACACGTAGATTCTTGAAAATCATTAGGAAAAAAAACCTTTTCTTCGTTATTAATGGAATATTCCAAACCAGGTGATTTCTTAAATTTTTCTGAAGAATTATCTTTCGTCAAGATTGGCGAAAAGTGTGGTGATTCAACTAATGGAGACAAAATATCAGAACTGTGTGATAAATGACGGATGTTGTCTTCGAGAGCTGTTAAATTACTCATGGCTGATTTTATATCTTGTTCTAATTTATTTTTATAGTATTTATAAATTTGAAACGTTATGAATCTTCGATGTTTGAATTTTCCCAAATATCAGTATCTACTATTTCTTATTGCAGTAAAATTGGATTAAATTGTTGGCGTAGTATATTTTCAGCCGTTTCGTTTCTTATAATCACGAAATGTTTATCCGCACTAAACATTTACAAAATTTATCTGTGCCTTTTATAGCTGCAGGGGAAATTAATGGCGTCAATCCTAAAAATCTTAATAATTATATATACAAGTTACACAATTGATGACAAATTTAGTGAATATTATTACTTTGTTATGTAATTAAATGTAAAAATATACAAAGATTACTTTCGTAAGGAAATTAGTTTTTTGAATTTTGAATTATTATTAAATACCTACATCTGTCGTTTCATGCCCGTAAAGGATACGTTTTGAGCAACAATTTTGAAATAGGTAATACAGCCACAGAAATTGAACCGATTAACATATGAAATGTGCTATTTTTTTCGTAAGAGCTTATTAAAATCTTGACACAATCCAAATTACCATTTGCTAATGCTATTACTCATGCACCCACGCGCATGTAGAAAAATGAAATCAATTTTAGAAAAAATGTACTATATGTAATTTCTAATAGAAAAACTGCCGTGTATGAAATTGTATATGAAATTGCACACTAATTGTAATAATAAGCTGAAAATATCTTATAAAAATTTCGACAAAATATATTTGCATTAGCTTTTAATAATATAAGAATACATTCAGTATGACCATTGCGTGCAGCTTGCATTAAAGGTGTCCATCCTAGATCATTCTGTGAATCAATCATGTCATAAGAACATTTTAATAGTTCTTCCAAAGCACCGGGAAAACCGAATGCGGTAATAATATGCAAGACGCTGTTAAAAATTTGCCATATGTACTTTTAATGTGCTCTAAAACTTAATTTTCCATGTTTTTATAAAATTAAAATAAAATACACTATCTATAAGAGACACCGTTGAACTTTTGTCAAGTAAAACAAATAACAATGTACATAATTAAATCGCGGGGTCTTGCAATACACAAAAAATCAGCAGGCATAATGAATGATAGGTAAAAACCTGAAAATGTCACAAACTAGATACCTTTACAAAGGTTACAATATTCTAATTTCAAACAGATATTCTGAAAAAAATCAAAACCTACATTAATTACAGTGTATTTAAAAATCAAATTCAAAAATATAAACCGTCATATATGTATTTAATTAAATTGCTGTAATTTTAAAAGCATCTCGTTTTCATACGTTCATCTGAAAAGTTATTTATCGATAAGATGGTGCAAATCGGAGGACAAAATTCTGAAAAGATTATTTCTCCATGCGCGATGCTCCGGTAACGTATTTTACGTTCAACATTAATATTATGACTTCATGTAATACATTGTATAAAAATGAAACATAATTCTTTTTTTATTGATTGACTTGACTCTTGTCTTTGGCCAGTATCACTTCTCTATGCCATTAGCTGAATGTACAATCCTAATTCTTAACTGAAAAAAAGATACAACATTTTGATTTGGGGTTTTGGGTTGAAAGGTATTTGTTTGTGTAATCCATAGATGTAGGGCCAACGTTAAGTTCCGCCACCTTTATAATTAAATCATTTGTCGTATATGTCCATGGTAGGTATGGCTGAAATGAATACAAGACCAATTACTGCTAGCTTCACGTAGTTGTTCGGCAACCATTGTAGTAGTTACATAGCTCGTCTGTTGAACGTGTGAAAAATTGTTAAAATGTTGCGAAATACAGCAAGCCGATTATGTTCTGTGATGAAAACGGCCGTTCGCCCATCGACAGTTCCTGTAAGATGTATGTCCAAACATTCAACAGAAACTGATGAAGAATTCGACACTAGGTAATTATATAATGAACAGCTTGCATTGACACTTATTTCAAAGCGATTGTTGCTATACCTAATAGCTTAAACCTCGGTAACATTGGAGATTTGAAAAGATTTGTCGAAAATTTTTATTTCGTTGTGATTTTAGTTTCTGATCCTACAGTTTCATTGTGTATTTTTTTCCTTTTGTGCCTGACCTGTCATACTCAGTGTGTATGTTTCAATTTCAGATACGAGAATTTCTTCAATAGAAAAGATATTGATGGATGGGAAATTCGAAAAGGAATCAATGATCTATGCGGTATGGATTTGGTACCAGAACCAAAAATAATTATTGCAGCCTTGAAAGCATGTCGACGAGTCAATGATTATGCTTTGGGTGTGAGATTTATTGAAGCTGTTAAAGATAAATGTGGAGGCAAAGTGAATGAAATTTACCCGTACATCATTCAGGAAATCAAACCAACTTTAACAGAACTTGGATTAGATACACCTGAAGACTTAGGCTACGACAAACCCGAATTAGCTTTGGCTTCAGTTTATGATATTCATTAAGTCGACGTTAAAACATTTCATAGTGTAAATTATATTTAGAAATCTACCACTAACATGATCGATCTTTGTACAGTAGTTAATAAATTACCAAAAGTAATATAATTTCAAAAAGCTGTTTTTATTACTCACTAAATATTCGTCAATGCTATTAAAGTTCATTATCTAGTTTTTAAGTATTCTGCAATTGAGTCCGCAATTGATGTCGATCTTTAAAATAACACATTTTTAAAGGTTGATGGTAAAAGCGATTTACTATGAACCCTGACCCAAAGAAGTCGGTATGGTGAGCATACGCGACCTCCATTATGCAAAAAAATTAAATGGAATTAGCCAAAAACTCGATTCCGTTTCAAACGAAAATTATTCATAGCAGTGCATTTTTGCAGATGTTATTGCGAACGAAAAAAATTCCAAAAACTCATGCACAACCGCCATGGGGCAAACAGTTTTTCTTTAACTATTGGGAGGAACAAATAATAGAACATGAATTATTTCAGGAGTTGGTTCACGAGTAGTAGAAAAAAAATCAATAAATACATTTTTGTAATTTATTTTTATGACATATTTAAATACATATGATTTTATTTTTGCTGGCGTATTTAAAAAGATTAACTAAATTAATTTGAAAAAATTATATTCTAATTATGTCCACCATTTTTTACTTCTCTAAATCATTTGAGCATTGACAAACAAAAATATTTTGAGCACATTGAAAGCAGTAAAACAAATTTTAAAATTTTCAAATAGCACCTTTAAATTAAAAAAAATATACTTATTTGCCTGTTAATAAACCTATTTTCGTTGTATCGATAAAATATCGTAAATTATATCTTGTCGCTGAGGAATGAAATCCCCATGTTACGATACATAATATATACACAAATAAAAAATGGACAGTTTTTAATTCTACTGATAATAGTGACTAGTAAATAATAAAATTGCTTACGCTGATTATATTTGGCAACTTGAAATTAAAAAGAAAATAAATACACCGTTTACCATTTTTTGAATTATTATAGTTTTCAAAATTCTTAAACTTTTATTGATCCTTTATTTTCAGTGAGTATACTCTGAAAATGATATTTGATAACACACGGAATTTTTGTTCATTCATCATGTAGGTATAGCTTTCGCGTAAACATTTTGAATAGATAAAATCCCGTTGTATCTCAAATACAATTCCCGACAGCATAACCAATTTTTTACGTAAAACATTAATTAAATGACCAGGTTGAAAATGCTATCATAACATTTATATTTTCTGCGGGTTAAATATTTCTTCTGACAAGCATAAATATTATCAATTGAACGTTGTATGATTTTTTTTTTATTAATATTCCTGACTTCCTTTATATTTTTTGAGATGATAGTAAGTACCGTCAAGAAAAAAAATTATCGTAACATAATATTCTTATGGTAATATATATTTGTTATATTATAAACACACAATTTATTAAAATACATAAATACTTTGATATTAGATATTTAAATCTTTGAAGAAGTATTCAATAGTTAATTTGAATATTAACTAACATTTTTTTTATATTTTAAAAATAAACTATTCAATAATCATTCAAAGTTTTTTAATAGATTTTCATCTGTCAAACACAGTTAAACACTTTATGTAAAGTAACGGAAATTACAATAGATTAAACCGTTGGTGTTTCATTATTTGTTACGAATTGGTATAATAAAAATAAAATTAGCTAACTGTTGAGAGCGGAAGTTTTAGAGACAATTTTTGGGCAAATTTTGCCAGACTTAATTTTTTCTTTACACAAATTGTTCAGATATTGTATACAACCAAAAAGAATGTAATTTACTGAAATTTGACAGTATATTTCATTTTTTTTTAATTGTAAACCCTACTGAACATTTTATAGAGCATTACTACTGTATAACACGGTTGTAATGTAGAATAGAGATTAGACAAAGTTGTAAAAACAGTGCATAAATTAACAAGAATCATTTAAAATCATGTTAATAAGTAGGTCTAGCACCCAGGCGAAAATGATAGAAAATCAGTGCACCACAAAAATTTGAATATTACGATTAATGGATACTTTACATTTATCTGATAACTCCCAATGGGTCTACAGTCCCACTCATGTCGATGTTAAGTTGAATAACGCAATTACTTACGTTTTTTTTTATAACAATGCGGATTAATTAATAACTTACCCACATTTCTGGGTGAGAGTCAGCGATACAGATCAAATGGAAAGTCACAAGTCGACTTGTGTCACTTAATGGCAAGTATCCAAAGAGGAACGAAAAAAAAAACACTTATTAATCTGGTGTACACAATGTATGAAAACTATTATTACAAATAAACGGTGAGCAGTAACAATTTAATAAATGATTGTTGAATCTTTTTTTCAGATTTATATAAAGTGGACCTTATTGGCAATATTAAACCTGGACTTGCTAGTAATGTGCAATTAGACTAACACATTATGAAGAACAAAAAGTTTATTTACTTTTCAGTATCTTCAACTATGCTAGTTAGAATATTTTCTTCATTTCCGTTATTCTGCAGCACCATAGTTTCGGAAAGCATTTTTAACTGCCAGTGGATAACTTGACATTTTTTCAAATTGTTTGCACAAACAATACGATCTACACAAGTTTTTTTTTATCTCAGATTGTATCATGCATTTAATACAATGCATGTACAACTTTTTCGTTGTACAAAAAAGCCAAAATTTGAAATTTGGTATTATATATTACGAAAGGATTGCATTTTGCTATAGGCCACTTCATCAATCATTAATTAATATAAAGTGGACAGGGTCGGCTCTGTATTTTTACCGCCTCAAACAGACTCTCATGTTTCGCCCTTTATACATTTTTTTACTAATCTGTTTTTCATAACTGCTACTAAAAGTTAACAACATTTTAAAAATCTAAACATGAAAAAGTAAAAATTTCAGTTGGTGTTATTAATAGATCACGAGTAGAAATTGCAGTTTGAAAAAATATTTCAAATCGCCTGCGATTAGGACGGGTACAGATAATTCACCTCCTAATCTCAAGCAATAATGACATGTACAGTGCTCAGCTCTGGCATAAATATGCCTGAACTGAACCGCATAGTTGTAAAACTTTAAACATTTTTAAAGAAACCTATATAGACTAGAGTCTAGACTATAGAAATAATGCAGTTTTATTGAGCTTATTCCAAATTGAATGAACTGCATTTTGTCTGGGCGCCCTTAAAAATATGCCGCCCCAAGCATATGCTTGTTTCACTGGTGTTCAGAGCCTGCCCTGATAGTGAAACGATAGGTTTTTTCCATGTATCAGACATTTAATAGTAGTACTTATTAATATATTAATATCGTATTATTGTAATGAAGTGGAAGCAATTATTTTGGTCAACACACTCTGAGCCAATTGCATGAACCAAGTCTTTCTATAAAAAAAGTCTCTGCTACAATCAGTAGCTTCTTTATGATTTCCATTTTATATATAGAAAAATATTCAAACCGCTTCGTGAACTTATTTTGTTTCATTGTTTGATCGAATTACACTGCATAGTTTTATTCAAGCGTCAAAGTTATCCCAAACGTGACCTACGAGATAAAAATTTCTTGAATATTAAAACCATGGGATCTTCTACATTTTTAACTTGTGAATGATATGCATCGAATTTCATTTAAGTCGTAACCATCCACTGAATAATAATACATCACTAATAATATTTTAATTAAAAAAAAATGTAATTCATTTTTACTTTTGAGCAAACATAGTCATAAAGAGTCATTGCCAAAAAAAAATCGATTCAAGATTTTGATGGATTTAAACGTTTCATGATCCTTACATAGGTACTGAAAACACGATTGTCAAGTAGGTCAGTATAAACAGTGGCCTAGCAAATACACCGTTCAATGCATCAATACCAAATTTTGAACTTAATATTTTTAGAGGACTCCTTACTAAGGGTAGTTTATTGATGAGTAAAAATAGACAATTGCGATTTTTTTCAAAAACGGATTTATCGATTTTGATATTATTTCTTAAATCGATATATCATCAATGACCCTACAATCATTCATTTCGGAAAAATCCAGAAGAGGTAGATTATTGATGAACGAATATCAAAAATGGTGATATTCTCTAAAACGGCTAATTTCGGAAAAATTCTGAAAGGGTAGTTTCCTGACTAGCAACAGTTCCCTGTCAATGCAGCTTGCGAGAAAGTCAGTATAGTGGATCTGAAGCTTTTATTTTTGAATTAAAATACTGATAAAGATGTTTTTATTCTGTGGATGTTGTATTTTGAGTAAACTGTTTTTCCCTAATGCATTTAATGTTTTTCATAACTTAGGTAAACGTAACTCGCTTATATTGCGTTTTTAATGAAATTCACTGTAAAAACAAAGCTAGTGAAAAATACAGATTTTCGTAAACATTCATCAACTAAGAATGAAACTTTATTCTGCATTATTCACGTCGGTCGAAGTTTGAGTTTCTATACGATTGGCTCTATATCCATTGAATTTACATTTATAATAATTATTTATTTAATACCACAAATGTGCGTCGAAATTTCCCTGTACTTTTCCAGACTTCATTTCTAATTTTCTTGTCTCTTTCAATTTCACATAGTTAGTTTTCCATTGTGATGTCAATGTGATTCATGGCAAATTTATAAAAACGTATTTTACTTCCGAATATGCATCAGCACTTACATTTTTGTTTTTTTTAAATGGCTGATTCTGCTGTCAAAATAAAATATACGTCAATATTTTCATTAATTTTTAGAGAAATTAATTTGTCTAAGAGTTTAACCTTTCCAACACATTGCTATTATGCAGAATGAAAATATATGTCAATTCTGCCAATGTTTTTCAGTTTTTAGTTTCATTCACAATGATGTACATTTTCATTGTGCATAATAAAATGTTTCATGCAAGTGCCCTAAAAATTAAGGATATATTTCTGAGCAGCCTGTGTAAATTATGCCGATTACATCTAAGGCACACGTTAAAATTAATCAGCCAATGTAACATCGAAGTATTAAATTAAAAATTGTTTATTAAATATTAACTCAAAATTACAGGTTTCATTTTAATCTTTCATATCCGTCTAACGCGCATTAATTATTTTAGAATTTACATAATAGTAGCTCGTACCAACGAGTTCATAAAAGATCTTGGATGCAAAAAAATTACGACGAGTATTGTGTTATGGAAAATATTTATTATTTGCGCAGCGATACGCGAAATTATAATTATAATATTGATTCGTGTTGACTGTTCTTTTTTTAAATACAGCTGTAATATTTATTGTCTATAATTTGTGTCCCTTGATGGTCATTTAAATTGAATTAACTTGGTGGAACTTCACCATACTCAATTTTTGTAATAACTTTTTGTTTGCATTTTCTGGTGAAATTGAAAGAGTGTAACAGCTCATCTATATTATTATGTTAATAATGGAACATTAGATAAATATTTAAATTTCAATTTTACCAAAATCAGTCTTTTCTTAAAAAAATATAAAAGTGAGTTTTATTACAAATAAAGGGAAAGCTTCTATTTCATTGATTCTACTGAAACCTCGACTGAGACTACAATTTACAGAATGCTATTCAAAAATAGTTTTAAAATTCTATTATTGTTAATGGACGCAATAATGCAGTAGAAAAAAAATATATTTAATGAAAGTGATGTAGTTTTTATAATACAGATTTTGTGAATTTAGTGAAGAATAAAAAAAATTAAACATGAACTGAAATAGTAAGCCTCCCGTTTAAAGAAAAATTGTATAACAATAACTACAATAAGTTACTAACTAGGCTACAAATATCTATTATTTATTTACGTAATTATGTATAAGACTGCCTTTTCATTCATTATAAAACCCTGATAATACTGTGATAAATTTTTCCCAACAAAACAACGTTTTATAAATGTAATCAAACGTCTCATATCATAGGCAGATGGTTTTCTATATTATCAGGATTTTTTCGTAAAATTAAGATTACTGTTTTCCGTAGTGATATCACAAAAAACGAAAATTCCTGATGTCGTTACTTTAGAATTTGGGTTCTGGTTTTATATCTATAATAAATGATGTGTAGTCGATTCTAAATTTTGAAACAGATTTCCAATTAGGAAATTGAAAATGCATCTACTGAACAAGTAATATTAAAATTAAAATATTAAAAAAGTGGAAGCTATTACCAGTTTCTTACATTATGATTTGCGTCCTATATTTTATGCGATGGTATTAAATTATTCACATACAAATTTCAATTAGAAAAAAATGCATTTTGATTTGATTTTAACTGAGTATTCCTAAATTGTTTTAAAATAATGTTAACATGATCACTAGGCAGTCTTACTAACACTATTATGAGGAATAAATTGTTTTTATATCGTTATACATATGTAAAAATATTATTAAAAATAAAACAGAGTAATTTCTGATAGACTTAAAAATGGGATTGAATTTGGCATTTATAAAATTTCAGTTACAATTTAAAATATTCAGTTCATAAATTCTTAGTTCATTTTCGATTAATTTATCAAAAATGAAATACAGTAAAGAATTAACTTACAATCAAAACTCTTCCGACAACTTGAATTTACATCGTTATTGTTCTTTTCTAGGGAACTCTGGCGAAGCAGTTGCCGGAGGTAAAACAGGTTTCCTTAATATTTGCGGTTTTACTTTTACTTGTGGTTTGTAAGAACCCGTCAAATGCATATCGGCAAATTTTGCGACAAATTTGTGCGTAACTCTACTCGGTACAGGACTTCTTGTAATAAGGGGCTTAGAAGTATCTTGACTCGTCGAGTTAGCAGTATCCGACGGAGCCGTTATATTAACCGGACCATCTATAGGTTTAGTCGATATTACTTCGGGTTCGGCTACATCGACGTGAACTTTAGTGTTTTTCTTTAGAGTACACTGATTCTGTTTAGCAAATCTTTCGGCCGCCGTACTCATATCGGGACTTTCTGGACCCGTCGCAGGACTGGTGGCCGGCTCGAGTGAAACAATTGAACTGGCATCGTCTTCGCTCGACGATGACGTATCGCTAAGAGAACTACTAGAAACGGACAATAAATTTTTCGTCGTTTCTTTCGGACTGGAATTACCGATTAATGGTAAATCCATGACTAAATCGGGAGTATGTTTTTGTCTCTGCACCCAGCTTTCTGAATGTCTATTGCTAAGTTTCGTTGCCGGAACAGTATGATTAATAGACTGAGAACTAGCACGTTTCTGCCATAATTCTCGATTTTGATTAAAACTGACATTGCATTCATTCGTTTCTTCTTGATACTGCGTACTGACTACTTCACTAACACTTTGAGATTTCCAATGAGATTTACGCGGGTTGCGTAACTCAACAGTTTCAATCGTATCCGGAGAAGCTTCGGAAGTTTCTTCCGTTTCATCTCCGTCGGCCGGTAGTGAATCCAATATCAAAGATACTCTGTCCTCACAGTCGTATTTATCTATATTAACATTAACCATACTTGTTGACACGACTTTCAAATTGGACGTTGCCTTTAAATTGCTAGTGCTGAGTGATTTATGTGAGCTACTAGTAGTAGAAGTTGTTTGACTTTTAATTGAACTCACGTTGCTATGGGAATGAGCCAATGTTGTCGATTCAGATTTCTGTAAAATAAAATGAAAATATTGACTTTATTTCTTTTTTGTCCTTGGTAATTAATATAAAAATGATTTTTCGGGAAAAAAAACAAGGAACGAAACGTCGCTGAAAATAAAATATTAAGTGTTTTACTTATAAATAAAGTCCTTTTTCCCGAAAAATCATTTTTAAAATGAAAATATCTTAACGATTTAAACATAACATATTTGCAACATAAAATCGGGTTTAATTAAATAAATCCTCGATTAAAATATCTTGCGTCTCTCAAATATAAGAAAATCAAACAATTAATAATCGAAAAGTTAACCATTATGAAATGAACTGTTAAAAATTACTTTGTTAACAATAAAAATCCTATATTATTTTTCAGAATGGCAACAGTTAGAAACACTGAGTAAGTCAATTTTGTGATTCAAAAAGTTAGTAAATGATGATGTTTAAGCCCACCAGTGAACAGGAAAGTATTGAAAATAATGTGCTATATCCAACACCAATCACCATGCATTATTAATTATTATTAAACGTAAATCACCAATTATTTCCATAACTAGCTGTTTGAAAAATACCGCATGTATTGCGAAAATGATTAGTAAGTTTATTATAAAAATAAAAAAGCACATACATAAAATCCATTATTTCCTTATATCGACTCTATTATTTTTAAGTAATTATTACTTCTTTATGTGTGGACTAGTTAAATGAGAAAAGAGTTACTAATTCTTTTATTGTTTCCAAATCTGAAATAATAAAAACAGAAAAATAATTGAGTGTCTTCTAGAAGTTTTAAATATATATTATGAACAGCTCATTTTTAAGACAGTTGAACTGCATCTTAAATAATTTTAATTTTGATCATCTTCAAACGTTCTTCACAAAAAACAATGCTATATCGACTTATAAGACTGAGTATTTAGAATGAAGCCGTCCCAATTTTTATTAATGAAATTTCTTTACGCACGGTAGACGGCATATTACAACTAACAGTCGACGTGGAAACCTGTCTTCTGTCTGTGCTTAGAAGTTTCACTTCTACACGACCTATTTCTTTTATTGCATTATTAGAGGCCTCATTAAGCCCTTCACTCTTTGAAGTTTAAATCGATTTTATTTATATGAAAATGTTAATAAATAAAGATTGATATAAAAAAGGAAACAATTCAAAAACCTTTTCCTTATAATCAATCATTTATGCAGTGGTACATAGTAGATTGTGTACCTAGTGTCGTAATGGGTTGTATTCCGACGAGCTGTGACATTATGTTTAAAACGTTGCCAGCGAGTTTTAACAGTCACATGAGTCATACAACCATTACACACGTATATACTACGACATTTTTTGCAAGTACTTCCTATAAAATTGCTGCTTTTCACTTCATTTTCAAAATATTTGACAGGTCACTTCTGATCAAACGTTACTTCTAATAGTAGGTTATAAAAAAAAAAACCGGCAGACAAACTGTGATTTACTATCGAACTGTTTAATTTTACCACACTAGTACTTAATGATACACTTTACATGCATGTAAAACAACTATTTATAGGAGGTTTTGCAAAAGAATATATACACAGGTATTATTAAAATGGTAGGTAGTTATTTGCATGAATCATTAAATACTTTAAATGCCACATAAAAATTTAAACTGATTAAAATTCATAATTCACTTTTTATTTTCTCACCATAAATAACGGCGTTTTTATTTTTCTAAAGCTACAAGCTGTAGGTACTTGAAAATTTATTAATTTGTATTCTAAAGAATTAGTAATTTTCCATCTTATCATTTAAAATGTATTTAATTCTGTATTCAACAGGCTATTATAAAAAAATGAAAAGTGTGGGTGTCGTTTCACACAGGTGAAATGAATACTTTTTACACCAAATTAGTTGAACATTAAAGAGCGAAAGAGAGAAAACGTTGATCTTGTGAGAGATGGGAGGAAAGAGAGAGTGGCCTTGCGTTGCACTACTAGATACTGGTACTGCATGAAACGATGACGCGCGTATCCCATTACTTTTCATGGGAATATGTAGAACGCGGATACCAGTATCAAGCAGTGTATCGCGCGGCCACTCCCCCTTCCGTCCCAGAATAAGAAGTATTCACTTTAAAATATGAGTTTTTTTTAACATTCTTCAAGGATAGATTACATATAAGATTAAGCACAGTAAATATATAGGTAATGTTAAAACAATAGAACGACTGAGCCCCAAATAGAGTGAATTATTGAATGCTCACCTGTTGCCTTAACTTAGGTGTAAATGCGTAGTCTGAACAGTGTCACTGGTGGGCTCAAGCTAGCAAATTGTACTACAATATGAAATCAATTATAACAAAACTGATGCAATTCATCAATTTGTTATTTAGTTATAACTGACTGCTGAAATAAAACTGGTATCGCTTGCACAAGTCATTGTCCAAGCAACAAATAGGTCATTATATTGATATGTGTGTATTATTAGCATTAGCAACATCTTTCTTTTTTTTTTTGAGAAAAAAGTTTTTTTTATTATTTAACATTAAAAGACCGCGCAATTATCCAGCACAGACCAGCACAGCGCGAACCAGAAAAGCCTGTTTGTGAAGGTTGTTAGTGTGCTATAGTGATGTACGATTTTTATTAATTAATTTTCTTTCATAGGGTGAACTCAAAACTTTCTTTTTTTCCTGGCTTCTTCCTCTTCATACATCAACACAGTAAAAAATTCTTCCACTGAACTAGACACGTTCATGTTGCACACTCACTACGTGAAAACTGCCAAATGTCTGCCGTACACGGAACCTGCACGAAAAGTTGCTGGTCCGTGCACGTTGTAGGTTCATGCTGTGCTGATCATGCTAGTATGCGTGGTTTATTTTTAATAACGGATAAAAAAATTTCCCTAAATATTTTAGTAAAACAGGATATATTCTTCAAATTCGGTTGCTGATATTCCCGACTTCTCCCAGATTTTCTCGGAAATTATGCAAGCTTATGAGCGAATCCTAATATTTACGGAAAAGCAGAATTTTCTTATAGCAGTTATAGCGTGCGCAATTTGAAGTAAGTTTAGCGAACAGCGCGCCTCCAGAAGGCCAGGTAAAAATTAAAGATCGAAACTATATTCTACGCCTCAAATGATGTTTTTAAATCTAGATTTACGACTAAAAATCGTATCAGAAACAGATCATAACAACAGACAATGACTTGTCAGTGATATTTTTAAATGAATCACAGTCAAAAATTGTTGATGTAAAATATATATAATAGAAAAAATAACAATAACATTCGACCGTATAATTAATTATCTACTAAAGTAAGACTCACATAATATCATAAATCTATTTTATTTCTGTATTTTTAATCACAAAAAATAAAAACTTATCGGGAAAAATAGCAGAAATACTTGAAATTGTGAAAGTTTTTTTAATTCATCTGTGTGAGGAAAACATGAGAAATGTAAAAACGTAAAAACTGCAGAATTATGTGATTTTATCAAGAATTTTGGTTTTTATTTCTTACCAGAAATAAAACAGGGGTAAAAAATGTTGTGATTTGATAGCAATTTTGTTTTGTTTTTAAATCACTTGAAACAGGAAAATTTTTTTTACATGTCAAATTAAAGTAACCGCTGAAATTCCTTTGAAATAACGTAATTAAAGATACAGAAAAATCCACATACATGCCACAGAACATGCCACATTTAAAAGTATAAAAATACGATAAAAATGCTTAAATGTAGTTTCAAATGGCTTCCTTATATTTATATGTTAATTAAAGTTAAGTAGGGTGCTAGAAAATCCTAAAAATCCTTTGATTTATTTTTATGTGAATTACGTTCATTGAGCAAGCAAAAAGTAGATTTCGGCATGATTTAAAAAATAATAATCTATACTAATATTTTAGAAACGTAAAGTTTGTTTATTCATAGAGGATAATCTCAGAAACTGCGGAGTCCATTAAAAAAAATCTTTCACTTAAAATCCAACTTCTTCTCAAAGGACGTTATTGTGAATAATTGACAAAAGAACGACGAGCAAAAATGTAAAACAAGTGGAGGTGAGTTCCGCTGGCTAAACTATGCGAAACGGTCTTGATTGTTTCCCAGCTAGTAACAAATAAATCTATTCCCAACACCCTACATACAATTTAATTATTTTTTTTCTTTTTTTTTTTTTTTTTGTTGTAAAATTAAAGATAATGCTATATAATACAAATTTAACGTTCGTTTTTTATTTTTTCTTCCATTTTTGTTTTTAAAAAATAATCAAATTGTATTTACAAGTTTACAACAAACATTATTGCTGATAGAAAAATCACAGTTAAATCTATATATACAAAATAATTTTCAGTCATGTAAAAATATTCAGGTAGTTGTAAATAACCCAATTTCGTTTTTTCGTGACAATTTTTCATAATTGTCACTTTTATGTTATAGGTTTATAATGTAAGTTCATCAGATTTATTTTCAAAATATTTAATAACCTTGTATTTTGTAACCAGACAACAAAATAATTCATTAATAACTTTTTGTACTTAAGTATATTAGCAATGTTCGTCTTGTGAATATGTAATCTTAAAAACGACGGCGCGTGTTATGATTGGCTATTCCATTTTATTTTAAAGAAGAGTAGCCAATCATATCATAAGCCGTAATTTTGAAGATAGTGAATATTCAAGGTTATTAGATACAAAGGTAACCTCGTTGCGTTAGATAGTAGTGGGGGGACGACGTGATCCAGTGGACTGTCAATTGGTATTGCGTGCAAGAAGAGTTTTCTTGGTTGCGTGGTTGATAAAAATACGAACGGTCTCCCAGCTGACGTCATTCATTGACAAAGGAACCTGTGTATCTAATGACCTTGGTGAATATTCACATCGTGAACACAGCTATTGTAAACAAGATTCTCAAACCTAAAGATAAATGTAATTTTTGTATTTAAAAATTAGTATGGCCGTTTTCTTTATTTTTAAAACACTATAGTCGGGTTTGTATGACTGAAAAATTTACTACTAAGAAATGTAACAACCCAACTTGGACGCACACTATACACTTTCTATTTATGGCCTGCTCTGTAAGTTTTTATACGTATGTGTGAATTATGGTAGATAGTTATTAACTAATAAAATACGCTTAAATTTATAAAAACAAATTAGTGAATCATTTACAGGATTCTTTTTAAACAATTATGAGTAATCAGAGATCGACGGCATCGTCTTTTAGCATCCTTTATAATTATTTTGGATATGGATTCGGATGTGAAAAAGTATCGGAATATCTCTAGTTTCGAAATAGGAGCTTCGTAACATCCCTGTTGCCAATAGAAATCATATTTATAGCTCTGCAGACTGCCGTTAAATAAACAAAAGAGTTCTTTAAAAAAACGGTATTTTTTTTTGATCAATTGTAATGATTTATTTGTGTCGTTCAAAACTCTAAGTCATAATTTTCTGACATGTTTTATTGAAAATATTTTAATATTAAAGACGGCAGTTTAAACATAATATTAAATAAATCTTTCGTTGGGAATTGGGAAACGTAAAAAAAAACATAAAAAAACTAAACATACAAATGCAATACAAAATTAAGGTTGTGACCACAGAACACATTGTTTTGTGTAGTAAATCAACATGCAACTAATAACACAAACAACAAAACAATAACAATTAAACTGTTGTCTCTAATACCTCACGTGATTGGGTGACAGTATCGGGTACACCAGATGAACATTGAGTAAATGGCGAATGTTGATTGGACGCACCGCTGCTTTCCGATAGGACCGAATCGTTCGAGCTCGATGCACGTCGACGCATCGATTCTTCCGATGAACTTGACTTTAAATTATCGTGTTTTTCCCTTTCCTCATCTCTGTAATCACATATTGTGTTTGATTTGTTTTTACAAATGCAAAACAAGTACTAGTGCCATTTGCATAATTAAGTTGCACAGGCGACGACTTACAGAAATATTGGCGACGGTACTTCAAATAATATATAAAATATATATAAAAGAAATTACTGAACTGATTTGTGAAAAGTCTTTCATAATAAGCCTAACTCTAATCTCGCTGCCCGCCGGCAATCAAATTTTCCTGTCGAACCAAAATATGGCGGTCTTAACAAAAATCTAGTAGTACATTAAAGTATGCGTATGACTTACTTCATTTTCAGTGAGATATATTTATCGGGGATAAGTCCTTCATGACCATTTACAGCTCCACGCCACCAATCATTGGAAACTTGCGTGTACAATATAACAGTATCTCCTTTCTTCAGTGATAATTCACGATCTGATCGTGCTATGAAATCGAATTGTGCAGTTGCTTCCATGTTTTCATACTCTGTAAGAAAAAAATAAATGCATTATATTTTTTTTTTCAACATTTTGTCTCAAGTTCAGCGAAATCGATTTACCATCTTCAGATGGATAGACTTCAGAATCCATATCATCTTGGACATGATCAGATGGTGAATCTCCAACATCACTAAAACATAAGTAGATATTAGATTCTCAATAGACTGAAACTTTTTAGAAGGAACGTAAAAAACTGAAAACTCGTACTTATTAGTGTATTTGCCATATGGCAACATACACTATTGGCGTCGGTCGGATGGCGGGACCTAGGGGTCGGACCAAAATTTCTCGACGTTTCATAACCTCCTAAACACTTTGGCACCATTTTTAAAAATGTTTATATATATATGTATATATATATGTATATATATATATATGTATATATATATGTATATATATATATATGTATATATATATATATATATATATATATATATATATATATATATATATTTATATATATATATATATATATGTGTACGCGCAATAACTTTCGAAAGAGTTAATTGATTTCAACGAAATTTGGACCACGTGTTGAAATCCATCACCGCAAGAAGCCTATTAAAAATGGGCCTAATCGGGCTATTTTAAGGGTAGTTTTTAGGGGTTGAAAAATGTTTTTGGGCCCCAAAATATCGAAAAAATTCTCCGAATCGTTTCAAAATAGAAATTTAACCCTTTGGTAGTAATTAAAAAGTGTCCCCAAAATTTTAATAAAATCGGCCCGACAGGATCGGATTTACAAATTTTATGAAAACACTAGTTTGCAGATAGTGACTAATTTATTGAAGGGTGTATTTAATTCAATGTAGACGTTAGATTGAAAATAATATTACAATTAAGAAAAAAAATGTTATTTTAAGGGGTGTATTAAGGGGTTAAATTTTTTATTTTGCCCAAAAACAAACTTAATTTCACATAATAAAAGTATAAAACCACACGGCCCTATACAAGCAAATACACTATATTGTCGGCAGGGTTTTGGCACTGCGACCCGGGTTTTCATTATATAACATTGAAAAAATCAAGTGATATTAAACGTTACTCACTTGTCTTCTGGTTCTTGGGATATATATTTTTCATACATTACACCGCCGTCATTTTGGAAAATTTCTTCATTGAACATAATAATATTTTTGATTAGTTCATTAACTTGATTTTGATACTGTACTTGGTCTTTATCATCTGGCACAGGCACAAGTGTTGGTCCAAAACATATCGCCAAATTGTACGGATCCATCATATTTTCATCGGAAAATTCTGACAAACTTAAAAAAAAAAACACAATTTTTGTAAACGCATAATAAATGTCCCCTATAAATTTATACTATTTTACAAATACAATTTGAATTTTTAAAAAGATACAATTTCATAATATTGAAGTGACAATGAATTAATCTGTATACTTACTGATTTAGAAAAGCAAACAAATAACGCATCACAATAACAACTGGTCTGGGTAAGCTTTGAATAAGCTCTCGCATTCTCGTTACAAATTCGTGTTTCGATTCGAGTTCTAAAAAAAAATATTAAAAAATGTCAAATAAAATAAAAATAGCAAAAATAATTCTCAAACTTGTATAGTGCAGCAAAATTTCGGAGCCTTAATTCAAAAATTTTCAAGAAAAATAGTATCCTGTCAAATTGTTTTTTCACTTAGGTATATCAAAATGCAAGTTAAACTTACGTGCTAGTTCCATAAAATGTTCAAAATAAATAATAGGAAACAATGGTTCACGTAATTCACGCAAATATAATTTTAAAACTCCAGCTACACTGTTTATATCTGAAGCATCTGTCATATCGGCAAGCGGATCTTCTCCTCTTTCAAACCATTCTCTAAAGTTGTTTATTTCTACTTGTGAACCTGACACTCGAAAAATCCCTTGATGATGCAAACCTACATAATAAAAAAAAAATTTAAGAAACAACATTCAAATAACTATTAGTTTTAAAAAATATACTTACCATACAAATTAATTACACGAATACAAGATTTAACAATAAGTGGAATTTCTTGATTTGTTGATTCAAGATATTCTTCGAGCGATCCTCCAAATAATTTTGGTTGACCGCTGATATGTAATCTTCCAATACGTTTACGGCGCGAAGGTTTAGCAGGAGTAACGGCTACGGTTGAATCGTGTGTCCCTCCTGGACTTCCCCCTGAACTAGTTCCGGCCGTTGCCAACGACTGCCTAATATATTCTTGCTTGGCATCTAAACGCGCTATTCGAGTAGTTCCTAATAAATATTCGCGAAACTTGGACAAATAGAACTCTTCGGTTTCGTGTCGATCGGCTCGTAACTTTATGGACAATGTTTCCGGAGGTTTTGTGACAGCTACACTGGTAGCGGAACCGGGTATTGATATTGCGTTCTCACCAAAAAAGTTCGAACAATCATAGTCGCGTGCACTTAACATATCTAATAACGTACTTTCGGCTGTCTCTAATGTCTTCCATACTTCCTCAGATTCAGCCCTGAGTGTTGTTACTCGATCACGTAATTGACACAGCCTAGTTTCCATTTCCTGATGTAATACTTTTTGTAACTCTGGTTCTGTAGACTGGAAAATTAAAAAAAAACATTTTTTTTTGTTTTAATTTTAACTGTTATCATTCAACTAAAATTTAACTTACTTCATCCCCCCTCTGACCTTGAAATTCGAGTTTCTTTGGTATCATGAAAGCTTGGTGATTTGATTCTAAAAATCTTTGTTTGTCTAACCGTGAATCCAATGAACTTATACACGAAGTTAATGAATCCATTCCACTCTGTACAGATTTTTGGCGCCCTTCTTCGGCTGATACATGCATTAATAAAGCACGTGATATGCAGTTGTGGAAACCGAAGTCCATACACTTAAAACATAAAAGTTAAAAAAAAATAATATTCTCCTTTGAGTTTTATTGTCGGAGTCAAAAATATCGCCGCATATAATTAATAGAAAACTTACATCGATGAGATCTGATAAATCATCCACAAAGTATTTATGGATGGTTGTGTTCGATGCTTCCAAACATAAAATATATTCATTTCTTGCTTTCAGTGCTTTTAATTTGGCATCAGTATACTTATTTTTTCTCTAAAAACGAAAATAAAATCAATTAACTAACAATGTTTTGTTTGCTTTTCTTTATTTATTTATTTCTATTTTTTGTTTGTTTCTTCGAGTTATATACGCGGTTCTGACATTACCGCAACGATAATATAAACCGAAATTAATTCATAAAACTAAAACAATTACAAATAATAAAGCACCTTAGCTACTTCTTTTTCTATTAATCTATATTTCTTGGATCTTTCCAATTTATCTCTGGGTAATGATTGTTCTAACTTCCCCCGTTGGTTTTCAGCTAGGCGTAATTTGCTTTCTGCTTGACGACATTCGCTTTGATAGCTGTGGTATGTTTTCATTGTTGTATGCAATTCATGTAGCACCCGTAATATTTCTTCATGAGTTTCGTAACCAATTTCGCGGCACTGGAAACAAGGAAAAAAAATAATAAAAATCTACTCTTCGACCAAGTCTAACAATAAACAAAGAATTTTACCCTTCTATAAATACGTTGAACGTCTTCCATAACTTGATTCAGTCTGGATACCAAATGAGTGGAATAGATTTCAGACAGAGCAGCGTGATCCCTACTCAAATTGCGAGTTTGCGAAACTAGCTGTTGCCAGCACGCAAAACTTGAAAATAACGGCCATTGTTCACGTCTAAAAAAAATCAATAAACTACTATATTTCAAATATCTTTTCCTTATGTTAATTACGTAGCCTGAGGGAATATATTATTGAATTTATTTTTATGATTACAATCAGGGTCATTAGAAGAACACAGGTTACCTCATTCCATGACTGACGTCAACTGGCAAACCGTTCATATTTTTATCTACCACGCAATATCAATTGACAGGTCGCTGGATGACGTCATCCCCCCACTACTATTCAACGGAACGAAATTACCTGTGTATCTAATAGCCTTGGGTTGCAATATTGCTTGTAGTCATGAATTTCTTAATAAACTAACTTTTGTTTTTGTTCCTTATGTCGTAACTGTAAACTCTTAGCGAGCTTATCTAAGTTTTTGGAATAATCTAGTTCCAACTCCCCGCGTCTTCTGAAAAAGTCCTGAAGCTCCTGTACCAACGCCACCTGAACTTCCATTCGCATATCCAAACATCGTAATTGTTCATTTAACTGCAGTCGAATATCTGTCAACAATGAATAAAATAATTTAGACATTTTGTTGAGAGCCACTGACCTATGCGCTATATAAGCAGGATAGACCAATGAGTCATCCACGTCTGTTTAACAACTGACCCCAGTGTATAAAACAATTTTAGCCCCTGCGCTTCAATATAGATGAGGTTACATTGGATGCACAGTAAATGAATTGATTAAAATTTAAAAAAACTGATCAAGTGCGAGTCGGATTCGCGCACTGACGGTTCCAGACTATCGAAAAATTCTTAAAAAAATGTAAAGAAGGCAAAGACAATATTAGGTTTGTCCCGGATCTGCTGAACATCCACTGAACGTGTTTGGTTTAGAACTGTTATTCTGGTATAATAATAATATGATTGGCTAGACGCTCACTAAATTTTTGCGTTCGTAAATTACTTCCGTTTTTTTCTATTCTATAGTAAACTATTTTTAGTATTTAGTACAAGAGTATGAGTAATATTGCACACAACTTGCATCTTCTTACATAAAACCGTTTTTGTGGTAGACCTGGTACCAAAATATATCTAAAAACATGCTTTTCGTGGCCTCCCAAAGTGTTAATTTAAGTAAAAAAATGTTTTTAATATATTTGTCCTTGCTAGCAATCCAACGATACCCCACAAGCATAGGTAGAATTAAAAAAAAATCCCCATTTACATTTATGGTACCCCTTTGAATGTATAAAATAAAAATTAGTCCATAAGGTTGTTTGACTATGAAATTCTATAGGCAAGTATATACATAGTATGGATTAATTGAAAGAACGCAGAATATTGTAATTCGCATCAAATGTAACCGCAGCGTAAAAGGGAAGTTATGTATTGTAATCGTCCATGTATCATGAAATAATAATGCTCGTATTCACAGTTCACAGTCGAGAATAAAAACTTCTTTGTTATTTGTAGTGGTTTTCTCCGTTTAATTTAAGAAGGTATGAACTGAGCACCTGCGTATTTTTAATACGCTTTTATTAACTTCACCTGTATGTTTGTTTGTTTGTAAAGGAATCTTTGAACGTGAAATTTACCCACTTCAAAACGTCAGAATAAACTGAAACTGCACACTTATCAAGGACCGATGACAATATAATAATTTAATAAGTTTGTCCCATTACCAGGACCTTCAGGATAAAAAAACTTGAAAAATTACAGCAAGCAAGTTTACACGCTGTACAGTGATGTACGTTGCGTTGTGCTTACCCCATAATCAAAGGCAATATTGTTTTTAGTCTTACAATTAAAATAAGACTTTAAAAAACTAAAATAACACGCTTTTATGAACTAAAAAATGCAAAATAAATTGACAACAAAATTTGCGTTACTGTCAAAAGCGTAGAGTGCTTAATATCGGTAATAAATCAATATTAGCAATAAATATATAATTAATGTGATAAAAAATGTATTTAACATTAAATGTTTCAAATTAAAAAAAAAACTAACAAATTTTCTTATTCTTGGTTCTTTTTCACTTATGCCTATTATCTACGCATTAAGCGCTGTTTCGTATAGCGCAGGGACTTATTGAAACGTATCTCTCGCGTTAAGCGGGGTCTTAGTGTACTTCCTTTTGCTTTTTAACCGCTGAGACATTGATGTCTATTCGGAAATTGTGTACGTGCGTTACATTGTAACATTTCATGTGCTTTTATTCTATTAGATGATAATATTATGTATGTACATTATAATCGAGTATTGTACCGCACAATTTAATCAGAAGTCTCTACGTGATATTCGAATACAATGCACTATGCAAATGTGAATACAAACACAATGTTCATTTCTCAAAGTTGACAGTAAATAACACCGACGAAACGACAGAACAGCTTTTATCTGAGCCGGAAAAATTTATGAGAGATAGTATTTTATGACGGATTTCGCTTACAAACTGAAAATAAAAACCATACAAGACAAGAATGACGACTGGAAATGAAAATGATTCTAATTAAATCATATTACAACATACAGCTAGCTTTGCGCTCCATATTTCAGTTTCGCTCTAAGTTATTTTCACAAGAAACGCATTTTAACTGCAGCTTTTCATGAAAGTCCTAAAATTGTAATTGAAAATCACGAACAGCAGTTGTCGGTTGGACTACAGTCTATTTGTACGTACGTCCGAGCTCTACAGGCCGCAATTTTTGACGGATCGACTTGCTTTATTTTTTATTAACTTTGTTCACTATCAGAATAGCATCTTATTGAAATTCATTGAAACGCGTTCAGTGGTTTAATTGTTATAAACAAAAGTCAATTATAAATAAGTTATTATTATCACACAATGGCAAAATTAGCAGAATGTGCCAGCGATTTTGAATTTTGATTGCATCCACACATTAATAAATTCGAGAGCTTTGGCATATGAATGCTTGATTATAAATATTATAATAATTAGTTTTCTGTTTTGCAGCGAATGCCAGATGCCCCTGTTGACTTAGTTCGTTGCTGCAGATTATGTACTTATTAGTTATTTTATTACATACATACTATTTTTATACCAAATTTACGACCTTATGATATTACAGACTGTTCATAAAAGCAACTTGTTACTTGAGGGTAATTCTCCCCAAAAATATTAATAAAAAATATGAATTTCAAAATTCTACACGTAACCGCCTTTTACTACAAGCATGCTGAGTTTGCAAAAGTTTCAATTTTCATCAAAAATTTGCGCTTTATAATGTGTAACCTGTACGCCTTAAAAAATCGCAAAAATCGATAATGTTTATAGAGCAACTTACTCTGATTTCAATGACTCTAAATAAACGTCTCTATCTCTTTTAGTTTAGAAAATATATGACCTTTTTTTTGAAACTTTAAGCGCGTACAATTTCTAAACCAGAATAATTGATACAGACGCTTACTTGTGCTTATCAGAAACAGCGTGTCATTTACTACAAGCATGGTGAAATCGAAAAAGTTCTGAGATTCCGTTTCGTCAAAATGATGTTTTAGAATGTTTTGATGATTGGTATTTTTTAGCGTCGTATCTTTAATTTGCAGATTTATTTACCAGTGTGCGGTTAATTGTGTATATATCGATGTTTGATATTATCTATCAGAAAAACGGACTTAAAAAAAAACTTTAACGTGCTCCATAATTTATCTCTTATAAGGAGACCGCTTCCTTAAGATATGTAATTTGAAGAAACGTGAAAAAAATAAATATTTACATGAATGGTTAGCTTACAAAAATCGTAGTATTAAAATACAAAAATGTTTCCAAAAAATTAATATAATTAATTTTAAATTGGTTCTACATTAAAATAATGTTCCTTTTGTAGACAGCCCTATATAGTTTATTTCTAGTCTCTATACAACGTTATAATTATACTCAAATATACCGTTTATGGCATAAATAAACATCTGCAACAATTACCGTTAGTTATGATAAATACATAATATATATATATATATACACTAGCACTGATGCTAGCATCAACCAGCAACAAAAATAATCGTTACTATTTTGCGTAATTCCTGTAGATTAAAAATAATTTATACTAAACAGGATATAAAATATTTATTCCGAAAAAAGGAAATTTATTATTATTATTATTATTACTGTATAATTAACCCAAAGCAACTCTACAGAAGTCGAAGGCGATTTGTTGTCTTGGTGCTTTTAAATTGCGTTCATGTCGTCCGCGCGGGTGTTAAATAAAAGGATTCGATTATTATTTTTTTTATTTATTATAGATTAGCGCTCGACAACTACGGTCTAATTAAATCAAATTAAACGATATCACTAAACATCCATGAATGCAGGTGGGATTCGAACCTACAGCAGTTTGATCTAAAGACCAACTCGTTAGCCTGTTCGCAATCAAGAATTTTAGGGCGTAAAAAATTAACCCAGAATCCAGATCATATAGATCTGATTTCCTGTTGTATACTTTTTTAAGAATCTAATGAACAGAAGGCGAACTTTACTTATTATATTTGTTATCATTTTTTGAAGTTAAAAATATATCGTTTTATTTTTATTATTCTTGCGTAAATCCGGGCTATTAATCTTTTATGATAATAAACGTTACAAAAATGGAAAACAATAAAATATAATGGTTACAATTGTTTTAACTTTAAATACATGCACAATTATATTACTTATGTATATGAATTTAATATTTAATGTTGTCATATCAAACATTACTGATAACGATAAAAAATCTACATTTTGTAAATATACCATCTATATTTTTCATTTTTTGGGTTCCGAACACAAAAGGTGGAGCCCTGGAACCTTATTTTTCTCACTATTCTTTATAGCAACGTAAATAGAACGTTCGTGTATGTTATACATAACATATTTTATTATTTAACTCCTCATTTCGTATCTGCAATTTGTAAACATCTTTACTATAAACTCCCTTACCAAATTTCCGCTAGAGTGGCTCGATGAAATATCGCGGAAGTGATGCAAAAAAAACGTAATTGTAAGCTATATTCATCCTCTTGGACGTAACTTCCAAATTAAACGTTTGCTTGGGTTCGTTGAAATGAGTGCATTTTTTCTATTTAAACATTTTTAGTTTCAAAAATGTTCGAAAGATTTTGATTTTTGCGATTTTTTAAAGCGTAGAGTACCTTAAAAACACGGGTTTTTAACGAAAATCAAAATCACTCCGAATTTTTTTACTCTTGTAGTAAAAAATACGTTTGTAACTTTTCTGATTTAGCAGTTGTATGGGTTTAAAGTTTCCAAAAATTGCATTGTAACTGCATAACAACGGGTGTTTTTTATAACAATAGCAAAACTACAAGCTATATATATTTGCATATTTAATACCTTACGTTCTGATTCCGTAATGGATATTTGTTATCAAAATTGTCCAGCCCTCGTATAGTTATATCAAAGTTATATTATCCAAATGTGTAATTGTTTATTAATCCTATAGTTTCAAGTCCCCCATATATGATACAATATATTGCTATAATTGTTTCCTTTTTGAACATACGGACATTTCAAGTTATGAACCCTGTGGTGCATTTTATTAGGCCCCTTATTATTATCAATTTTATACAATATGTCTCAAAGCATACACAACGGAAATCTTGATTCGGACCTCGAAGTTTTCGTCGGACCGCATGATATTTGATTCTTATAACTTAAACATGCTAGAATACAATACTAAATTAAATACTAAATTGTACAACCCTAAATTTTGATGTTATATAATTTTCTAATAATTACCTAATCTGATCAGATAAATTATTATACTGAAATGCTGCAAATTTTTGTAATTAATAACTGTTCTGAGTTTCATCAAAAAAGACTAATTTATTTCAAGTTAAATATTAAATCAAATTATTTATAAAGAAAGAACATTACAAATACGATTCAACCGATTTTAAGTTGTTCGAAAATTAGTTCGATTTGAAGAAAGTACGAGTAATAATTACGACGGTTCATTTTCTGGTAGCATAATATATCTTATATAGGATCTGCGACGAAAAAGAATTATTTTTAACAGAAGTGGCATGTTCGAGATAAAACTTTTAATTGTGGACCAGACGCACTACGAGTTTGTTGCGCGGCGAAAATAAGTTGCGGCAAAACGGCGGGCCGAAATTTTTGCAATATGAATAAGCTATATTGCACGTACTTGCGAGTGAGAAAACAAAGTACCTTGAAGCACTGCGGTCGCGTTTTCTTTTGTAACGCACAAATTTAAACTTGACTGCGCATTTTGTCGCAACTTATATTTTCGCCGCGCGACATAAAATCGTAGTGCGCGTCTGAAGTTTAAGTATTTTATAGGTAAAAAATTGTTGATATGACATTTCACCCTATCTGCCATGATTCTCATATTGCTTACAGAGAAATCTGAACAAATATTTTTCACAGTTCTTTAGCTCAGTTTTTATTCTTAAGTATCCTCAGTCGATTATCTCAAATGTACTGATTTCTCTAAAATAATCCTTTTTTTCGGCTGTTATACTGGATGTAATAATATGCAGCTGTGTAGCTTACATAGAATGCTTTTAACATGAATATGTCAATGTGATCTTTAAATTCGAGTTGAAGAGGTGCAGACTTTGAAATAGTTGTTCGTCTATTCACATAGTAGAAATAATGAAAACACGTGTTACGTAAAGTAACGCTTTTTATGAATTTTATATCTAACCAGTAGTAACCACCAAGAATTCGATAAAAAATTATCTTTGTCTGACTAATAAATAAAATAAATGTACTTCCCTGCTTTTATATAGGTATTGCATTTTTTTATTTTTAAATTTTAAGTTGACAAATCGAAAAAAAAGTTGAATTAAAAATATATGAATCATACTGTTTTGATTTTTTTTTGCTGAGTTACCTATTTAGCAAAAATAAATTATAAGATAAAAATTAATATTTAAAAAAATATACTTTAAACAGTGAAAAAATTATCTATGAATTGCTAATAGATTGAAGAAATGAAATATGTGTAAAATGCTGAATAATTCCGTAATTTCGTAAATACTTAAAGTTTTCCTGCGATATTTTTTTCTTATATTCAGCAAACTTATTTAGGGAAAAAAGACGTAATATGCCAAAAAATTTAAATTAAAAAAGCATAATAAAGTAAATTATAGTTTTTTACTATCACATTAGCATACCATCGTTCCTAAAAATATAAGAACTGCAGGTATAAATTTTACCTGCTGCAATGTTTAGGTAAATTGTTGCAACGCATCTATGCAAAAGTCACCAATTTGATAGTACAACCTTACATAGAAATAAATAATAAAGACAATTTTTAACATATATTAATATTCGGAGGGGGGATAAATTGAAATAAAATTAAAAAATCTATATAAAAATGACGAACTTTTCAACTTCCGCTGTTTATTATAAACAATATGATTCACGCATATAAATAAAATAATTAAAAGTAATTTTCACATAAGCACAAAATTAATTTTTTTCGAGTTTTGGTTACCGTTTTCTTTAAAAAGTGCAATAATTTAATTCTTTGCCCGCCCAAATGCACCAACTTACTTTCGTCTGGTTTTCATTATTATTTCTCTGTATGTTGTTCTTTAAAACTAAAAGCATAGTGGCTGAATATGCATTATATCAGAATTTGTACATTGTACACACCATAGGGATAAAAAGGAGTGGCATTCACCCTTATGCTATATATTATATACAAAAATAATATTTAAGTACCGATGCATCAAACACATGCTTATTTAAAAACGCAATACATATATACACGCTTATATAGCATTTAAAAAATAAAAATAAACTTAAAAAAACACGCCAATTAATTTGAAAGATTTTCAATTTGTTATGTAAATATATTTAAATTTTCCACCAAAAAATTTATAAACAAAAAGTGTCATAAATTCATAAACAGACCAAATACAAATTTTACCTGGAAATACATCTTTTAATTCAGGATTTGGAGCATGAATCCATCCATTTCTTTGTTGAATAATGCACTGAAACATTTTACTACACTCGACAACCAAAGTTGTCAATAACCACTTATAAAAACAAACAATATAAAACTATATCAATATTATTTATGGTCACATAATGGTATAAAATCACAACCACAAAGTCGGCAAACCATAACGGCTACCGAGTGTACAGTAGATAATAATATTGAACAGTCAGTCTTCGATACTAAATAGACAGGATATGAACGAAGGGCTTTTAAAAATAAAAACAATAACGTTATAAATAACACACTGTAGATACTCCGTAAACGTGAACGCACTACTGTTTTATTTTGTTTTGTCTAATAATAATTAAAAGAAAAGTTCACTGACAATTATTTTAAGATTATTGGATGCTGTAGAGATCATGTCTTCAGCTTTGTATTGGACACATATACGTATGTTGTGTTTATGTGTGCTATTGGGATAGCATGCAAGTGTTAGTTCTTCACTACATACAGGGAACACCATCGCACGCATCCATGCCGCTTACAATGCCCCGTTGAACAGTCATATCTAACTTCGTTTATCTACAACAACTACCGATATATTCCTCTCTTTTCGTTCTGAAAGCAGTACCAAAGATGCGCGCGCAATATTCGATCTACAGTAGATTCTCGATTTATACACGAAATCCCTCAAAATGACGAACCGATACGAATAGTGGGAGGATAATGATGTATGACACAGAGAGTCTCAAACTTTATGATATTATGCGCACGTCGATTTAAAAAAAATCTCAAAATCTTCACCTTTTCACCGAACGGTGTAGAAAGCGAACAAAAATAGCTACAGAAACTTTATCTAGAAAACCAATATTTTTTTAATTTATTATGGACATTTTTCTCTTTACAGAAAATTTTAAAATTACTACAGATTTATATATTTAACATAAGTGTGCCGATAAAACTTTTTTTTCGTACTGAAAATTTTTCAATTTACGAAATCCAGTTCGAGAAGTTGCCATGTAATGGTCCTGTTCGTAACAAACGAACAATCCCAAAATATGTTCAGGCTTGGAGTCTAGTGAAATCATCCTTAAATTAGACGTTCACTACAGTCGAAGCTTTGTTTTTTTGTCCAGCTGAATTCATTCAAGGCCGTGCGAAAGGGACTTGGAATCCGAGCTCCGACTTTAGAGGGGCGTTAAATTATTATTTATTTTATATTATAGACGCTCGACACCTTTGGTTAATTATATTAAATTATACTAAATAACATCGCGAAACATTCATGAACTGACATAGGATTTGAGCCGACGGCAGTTTGATCCAAAGGCGAGCATACTAACTGTTACATCAATATGTTCTTTATATGCAATTCAATTTTTATTTAAATTTAACTGACGTTGGTGCATGAGCCTTAATGAATGATCCTTGAATTTACTACCACCGGTACAGAGACGACGAAGAAAGAAGCAACTGTATTCATGGTAATCATCTTTTGCAGCTGGTCCAGGCTGCTGGATACACCCAAATGAGATAAACACATTGCATTTTTCGTATGTAAGAGAAAGAAAAATCTAGTAGCTAGATGATAGGAGTGGAATAGCATGTGCTCATTCCACTCTCCACCATTGCAGTAACCATAAACGTAAAGCCGGGATGCAATGTTTACTCGGTACCGTTCAAACTTATGCAAACTCTCTTTACAACTATCTACCTACAAAGTATATGCAACAAAATGCAACTGTAGTCACTCGTTAATCACTTTGTAATTAATGTTAAAAAAGCTTATTTTAAAGAGATGATGTGATCTCACTGTCTTTTAATTTCTTATGATTTTTTCTTCCATAAAACAATCTTTATTGACGCGTTGCGGATCAGCATGTCAAAATAAAAGTTCGTAAAAATAAACATTCTTCTCGATTCCTTACTTAGGAACTTCAGTTCCGAAACTGGTTAAATATTACATATTTTTAAATGTTCAGCATTCCATTCTAACTCTAGCCATGAAATAAAACGTGCTGTTTTTACCCGCTCACTAATTACAACGCTAGAACAGCAAAAACTAGAAACCCGATTCTGACGCCGCGCCATTTACCATGAAACATAAATATGAATTTATAAATATAATATATAACATGTGTTCTGAGAAGACACCGTGAGATAATATCTGGTTCGAACTTCATTTGGACCAAGTTTTCGTTTTTATTTTACAGAATTTCTCTGGTTATATCGAATTGTTTTTTATATTCGTACAAAGTCTTTCCGCTATTTCTTGAAATAAACAGGTGTTTTTAGAGGAAATAAATATTTTTTGAAGGACAAAATAAACCATAAGTATTTTTTTAACAAGAAAAGAATAGCTGACTCGTCTTTCCATAAAAAACTTTTAAAAAATTAATTACAAAACTTTTCTAACACTCCGTATTAGCATTAAATAGAAACGCGAATTGCCGACAAATTTGCCATAAAAATAAAATAAAAATGGGAAAGAAGAAAGCTGATTTAGTTATTATTCTACATATGATATTTTATATGTAAAATGTTTGAGTATATTAGAAACCCAACCTTGAATCTGAAGGTGTACCTACTATCACAATACACCTTGTTGGGATTTAATTTAATCAATAAATATGTACATATAAATATTATTAGAAATAGTATCCACATACGTGGATACAATATGTATACGAATTCCATCCGCTAATTTTGTTATGTAGGTATAGAGAGAATGTTTTTATTTCGAGTGATCAGAAATTTCGATGAATTTAGACGTTTCTTGAATCCTTCAAATCGTAAAAGGGAGTTTTAGATGCCTAACTGACTACCAGCGTTGCCAGAACGTTATACTTTTTGACCCCTTCACGTTACATTTACGTTACACGTCACAAAACATTACTTTTGCGTTACATATTAGATGGACTTTTAAAACCTTAATTTTTTGGAGTTCAATAGAAAATCTACGTGAAACGAAACGCAAACTCAGACGCTTGTGTATATCTGATAATAATAAATGATAATTGGAGTCTATAAAAAACATAATAATTATTGTGTTTATTAAAAATTTTATAAAGCGTTACTTTTTCGGGGAAAACGTAACTTTTTAGGACAGGGCACTGGCAACACTGCTGACTACCGTTCAACGGATGGAAATCAAATTTAAAAAACTGGGTTTTTAATGAATTTCTCACGGATTTTCTGTTATTTTAACTAATACCTAAACGAAAATCGAACATTGCGATTTTCTTGAAAACGCTTCCAATGATTTTGCTCGTATTTCATAAATCGTTGTCATTGATCCTAAAATAAACTAACATTTCAATGGCCACCATTCATTTGTAAGGGAAAAAGTCAGAAAGGGTAGTTTAATGATGAGCGAAAATGCCTGGTCGATTCAGTTGAGCGAAAAAATCAATACGGTGGAGTCCGCGTACACTATTTATCTTCTTTTATAGGAATTTGTTCTCCTGAGAGTAAGTTGGCAGTTTTTTATGAACTTACAAATCTCTTAAAGGTTATAGTTACGTATTTGATCATTTCCGTTACGGGGTATAATGGGTATTCGAGCTTTAAAGTTTGAAATTTTCTCCCTTACTAGCCTATAAGTCATTATATTCATTATGTCAAAATTCTTTCTTCACTAATCAATAAAAACGTAACATTTTCCCTCCTGGTGTTTATAAAAGAACAAAGAAAAACATAATTTAATTTATAATGCTTAATTTTAAGCATCTGTGTTTTGTCTTTTATGTTACACGTCGAGATGTAAACATTTGGTATTCATTTCGCTAGTTTACTATTTCTAGTGTAAGACCCTGTATACTGGATGACACAAATATATTTTAACAAATTGTTTTAATCGCATATACTTAATATAAACAGTCGTCTAACATCAATACAAACTGAAGTTTACAGTGAATGCTTGCTAGACCAGAAATAGCACCAATCACCAATGGAATTATCGCAACACCCCTGCTAACTATATGTCCACAATAATTGTGGACATGTAGGCCGACAATTATTGTCGGCCTATGAGGGACACAACACAGTCAAAACATAATATTTCTATTCTGTAGAGCATAGCATACAATGTCCGTCACAAGGAAATCGACTGTCAGATTAAAAAATAAAACAAAATTACGTTAAATGAGTTTTTAGATCGTTTTCAAATTGAGCATACTTATAGAAAAAGACGTGTTGATTTCAACAAACAAAAAACTTATACGTAGGTATATATGTTTTTAGTTTAAAAATTTGGGTGCAAGTAAAAATAAAAACTTTCAGAAGATATCCTATATGGAATCAACGTGTCTTAAAAGCTCAATTTGAAGAATATTTACAATTTGTTTATGGTTTTTTTTTCTTGAGGTTTAAAAAACCGATATATGAGCAAATTTCAATTCTCTGAGATATTTTAACATTATCAAAATAATCGACTTTAGCCATTTTTCCTTGTAGCCACACAGATACCTTCCGTTCCAACCATATTAAACAGATTCGATTCCGCTGATCCTTCTTCCGATTATAGAGTCTAAACATCACATACTTATACAATATTTCTGTACTGTGTACTTTTAGCTTGAGTTCAGGGTCACCAGACGGGATGAAACTGCTGGATTCAATTAGTATTAGTTACTTAAATGTCACTCATAACTGATGCTGTCATTTTTATAAATTCTATCGACATTCGGACTGTTTTCACTTCAGATGATTCTTATAATTACCACGACTTAAATATGAATATTATATATACACGATTTCTGTTATATTTAAATGTTTGCTTAACTTAAGTATTTTTTATGAACTCAAAAGTAGTTTTATAGTCGCTTTGACACGTTAACAACTATTACACAGTGTATTTTTTTTAAATATTATACTTAATCACATATTCAAAAAATCCACTGTGTAATCGTCGAATAAGCGGCACGTTATTTTGTTGTTAACAAACTACTATATCACAGAAAATTAATATTACAAAATAGTACAAAAACCGATATAAAGAAATAAAATTTCAACTATCGTCTTCAATTATGTTTGTAATGAAATTTCGACTAAGACACATAGTTAAGAGGATACCTAAATCGAATTGGTCATTTACTTAATCCGATTTTGATCGGATTCTCCCTTTGATGCTTGTTATACATTAATTTACAATATATTATATCTATCGAAGTAGATATTTTTTTATATTTAATGTCATTTTTAGTGATTACAATCCTAGTAAACATTTTAAATTGTATTGAAAAAGAATGATGCGTCCGCATGTGAGAAGGACTACATTTTTCGATAAATGTCAACTTGACATCGTAGACGGACCCCATACAAGACTACACAGTACACACCCCTCTGAAGCGATTGTTCTATCAATAAGTTAGAGAGTAGAAGACCCTAGGGCGGCCTACAGGCAATACACATTAGACAGGCATTGGCCACGGTCACTCGTAATATTCACAAAAGGTGTGTGTTCTATGCTTGTATTCACTTCATCGCATCACCGTGTTCCTTTTCAATCATTGATAAACAGTAAAACATTGAGAACAAAGATTATTTTATTAATAAATAAGTATTATTTTTAACCAGCATGCAAATACAAACGTAATGTCTTCGAATTCTATCAGTCATTTAAAATATCATAAAATATTAATTAACGAATTAATTGTTTTCAGAGAAGTAAAACTCGCTAATTTTCACCAAAGTTGATATAATTTAAATTGAGAAATAGAAATTTTCAAAAAAGGTATACTGCGAAGTATCTATTATAGGTATACGATAAATTTCCCTTTTCGTGTCTGTCTGTATGTGCAATTAACTTGAAAACCGCTACACCGATTTCAATTTGGTTTTGACGATTGTATAGAACAATATCCTAGGAGGGCTTTAGGCTATATCATTAAAAAATCTGTCCCAAATACGAAATGAACATAGGAGATAAATGATAATATATATTCTATGCATATGTAGTGTTTATAACTTGAAAACGTAGAAAACCTGTTGTATATCGTTAAAATAATTTAGAATTAATCAAATTCAAAATGCATTTTAATATAACATAATATATTTGTATTATAGTATAATTAGGTATCGTTATTTTTATTCCGTGAGAGAATTAACGTGAATGCTATAAAAATTAATATTCTAATTAAAAATAATATTCTCAGTTGATAGAATCTCTTCACAGCCAAGTGTCTCGCCGAAACACGTTGATGTAATCAAAATAATGAGCTTTTCTCAGATAATAGTTGCATATTATAATATAAACAAAGACTACCTACATAAACAGGTGTAAAAATACTAACAGGTATAAGGTACAACTGAGATATTATGTATGATAATAATTAAAAACAATATTATTGACCATCTTATTGGATGGAACATTATGTTTTTGTAAGTCTCGCAAGAAAAAATATGTATTTCGAAAACAAATTTTTGCCCATCATTTGAAAACTGTGGGTAGCATATGACTAGGAAGCCTGCGGAAGTTGAAAATTACACCGCAGAAGGCGATGCGTAAACACTCCCTCCAATTTAATAAATATTTTGCGAAAATCTATAGAGTATACTAAAAAATAAAGTATAATTTACATGAAGGTTAACGTAAAGAAAGTATTTATGAAAATTTAGTTTTTGTTATAGTCAGATTTGTTCGCTGTCAAAAAAAGAAAATGAAAACTTACTATTGAATACCAACAGTTTTCGTGTAGATCCTAAGCGTTTAATTGGTGATTTGATTTCGTGTTCATTTTCATCCATGATTTTTCAAAGTGATTACACAAGGGATTTATAAGAATAAATTATTTAAAAAAATATTTAAATGCACTTTACACAGTTTCACTTTTAAAGCATGGTCTCATTAAACAACACACAGACGGTTAGAAAAAAACACCAAACTTGTCTTCACTATACTTATTCTTCTCTACTGTTAAAAGAACACACTAAAGTAACTTTGCTTAAATATATTCAAAGTGCAGTACTAAATAAACTTAGGATACAACTATTAAAACGTAAACAAAGTTACAATGGTTTTTACGGCCCGTTGTCTTTATAACGACTAATTTATTAGAAGCGAGACAAACACCCATGTATTATACCAACAACTAAACAGAAACGCAACATACTTGGTTGGCTTGTCTACGAATACGAAATAGTTATTTCAAACCCAACTTTTGCTAAATAACTAATCGTTCACGTCAGTTTGCGTCGTTATGATGTGATCGATTTAGTACTCGGCATCAAATTGAATATGAATCAAAAGATATATTGTTTAAAGCACGATTCACATCTTAACCAATAACAGAATGAATACACGTATTCGCGCAGCGAAACATAACGAAGGGATCGGATGATTTTTTCGCCGAGACTGAATGTTTTTAGAGACCCGGATTTTCCGACGACCCTTTGTTTTCGCAACATAGTTTTTTTTTATTTGTGTAAAACTTAATTCAGTTTAATTGATAAAATTCTTCCTAGCTCAGATTTTCTCACCGCGGTCCTCTATAATATAAGGCCTGCGTAACTTAAGTCTGCCACAGCGGCAGAACGAAAGCCTGATAATCATTCGTGGTGAAATCACGATCCATGGATATTTTTTTTCTTTGTTTTTTACATCTGATTTATTATTATTATTATTATTTTTTTATATAATAGGAGTTCTTGTGAAGTCAACAAATAAGTAAACGTTCGTTTGCTTTTTAATTCAGAAGTTTATTTTTGCAACATCATCTTTGAGTTGAGTGTTGACTTCCGGTTGAGTGGTCGAGGTCTAAAGGCCCTATGAACATTTACTACTCACCCCAAAATCAGCTACACATTCGTTAGATGATACCAGTCGTGAAAGCCTATTATAGAATATAGGTAAACGTATTCTAAATTTATTGTTTCCAAGGTTTTACCGTTTTGAATCAACTTCCTTCAGGGTAATCCTTTATGAGGTGTGAATCAAGCTTTCTGTGTTGGCATTTCATTAATTTTAACTTTTAAGGTTATATAATAGTGCGTGTGCAAGTATTAAGCGGGGTAAAATGTGTCCAAATAGTGATAAAAAAGGTTCTTAAAGGCAAAACCTGAAATTTCCGCTCTAAAAATTCTATAATCCAACAACTCATAGAACGTAACAAATAATTGATTTTTATTAGACGAAAACTTAAAATTAAAGCTTTTATAATAGTGTTTGAATTTTGAGTCTCTAATTTAAAGTTTACACCCGTAATTTATTAATAGGTAATGCTTTATCGGTTAATATTTTAAAAACAGGGGCCAATGATTTGACTTTCTGATGTCAATAGCTCTCTAAATTCTATCATTGGTCCATTTTGATACGGACAAAAACTGAACTATGTATGCGCGCTAATTTTATATACTTAGTTATATTTTTTACTGTTTAGAAAAAAATATGGATCCGATAAACTGGAAAATGATTCCATGGCGCTTCAAAATGAAGTACACTGTTTTAAAAGAAATTTGTTTAAATTCCGAAATTAAGATTGATTCATATTTTGATTACAATGACAACAATGTTGCGAATGGATTAATGTATGGAATCAGTACGACACATTTAGCATCATATGCAGCTTCAGCATTTAATGCTTTAATTAAATGTTATCCAAGTTATTGTGCCAAGCATGTTCAACCCATTTTATGTGACGCCTTACTTAAAAAGGAAATCACGTGAGTTAGATTTTTTTTGTAACAATGCAGTCACCGTGTCCACTAATCATTTTATTATAAATTGAAAATGTACTTTTTTAGATTGTGTCAAAAAAATATCTTTAAATATATTATCGTAATTATAATGAAAGAAGATGCAGAAATGATTTCAAATTTATTAGATTGTCTTTTCCAACTACCTACGGATGTCCAGCCAATATATACAGTTATAAAACTATTACATCTGATAGAAAAGACAAAAATTGAAATAGAAAATCAGACACACATTGATAAACTTCGAAATCGATATTTTGAAGCTGCTTTGTATTTTAATGATGAAAGTATAAGATTAGCGGCATTTTCTTGTCTTTTATATGAAATATCCCATTATAAACTGAATTTAATTAAGGATTTTTTGTACAATAATGTCTCTTCTGAAAATACAGCCTTTCGTAATGAAATAATGAAAGAAATAACAGTTCTAATAATGAGTTTACAATCGTATTTTGTAAAATCGTTGAATGAACAAAAACTAGAAAATTGCGATATTGTTGTGAATTTCTTCGATACGCTTATGGAATTTGTTTTAGAAAATTTAAGTGAAACTAAATATCAAAACCGTCGCTTTAGTTTATTATTATTGGATATTATTTTACGCTATTTTGAAGGTAATGCCAGTCATGAAAACAAATCAAAAGGCTTGATCAGCAAAAACACAAAACCAGAAAATTTGGAAAAAATTAAAAACTATGCTTTAATGAAAAACAAATGGCGATATAATTCATCAAGTCTTTTAGATTCACTAGTGTTGTGTCTTTTTGATTACAACAGTGACATCCACAGTTTATCACAAAGTCTAATAAAATCATATTTTCTGGATAATGTTTATAACCATTTACCTTATATTGAAATGGATAGTGTAAACCAGTTATTACGGGGACATTTTTATGAAATAGAATCTGGAGTTATTTTTTACGAATTAATACTCATTTCTCCTGAAACCACATGTGAAGAAAAATTTATAAATGAAACACTTTTAAGTTATTTAATTAAATCTACACAACAGTTCAGATGTGATATTATTAATGGATTAAAATCGGGAAATACATATTATGGCATAATATTGTTACTAACCAAATTCATCCATATGCTAACCGAAACAAATATTGAACTACTGTTAAACATTATAACTGAGACAACCGATTTATTCTTAAATTCAATGGTACAAAACGATGCAACTATTATTCATTTAATATCTCCGAGTTTTGCGGATATTGCACAAGCTTTGACATCTCTGTTAGATTCAGATGAAGAAGAAATGTTTTCAGATGAATATTTGTTCATTTTAAATTCTATTTGGTTAAACATAAAGGTTGGTATAAACATAGTACAGAGCTCCTACTTTAAATTATGATATACCTAAATGAATATTATATATATCATGAGTCATGAACCACTATTGGCCTTGCGTTGGTCAGATGGCGGAGCAAATGATCAATAAAATCGCGAAAGTCTTAATCGATTTAAACGAAATTTGGTATTGGAATCTATACTACACGAATCCTCGAAAAATGGACATAAACGAACCATTTTAGGGGTTGAACTTTTTTTTAGTCCCAAAAACACCAAAAAAAATAGAAATTGTTTAAAAAATAGATAAAAATGTGTTTCTAAAAATGTAACAAAATCGGCTAGACAGAACCGCACTTACAAAATTTCCGCTTATTTGCATATACTAATTTTGCGCAAGTGTTAGATTGATGAAAATAATGAATATTGAAATTAAGAAAAATGTTATAATTTTTAAGAGATGTATTAAGGAATATTTTTTTAAATTTTATCTGAAAATAAATTTATGTTCACATAATTTGTCACAGCGCATGAACAAATACACTATTTTATCGGCAGGGCTCTGCATTGCGACCCATTTTTTTAAAATTTATGTTATTATTAACGCGGTAATTTTTATTTTTCAGGTAGGGTGCGAATTTATTAGTGCGATAATATTAAAATGTAACAATGCACAGCAAGTACGGTGCTTGAATTTGTTGCAATCTGTTATGCAGCGAACAAGACATAAAGGCATTTGTGAGTCCGTTGGAAAAGCATTGTATTTAACAGTTCAAGCTTTAACTTCAGATACAAATCTCTCCAATCAACAGGTATCTAACAATTTCTGTTTATTTTATTTTTTCTCTTGACAAAATTTCATAGGCGTAACTAGAGTGGAACTGGGTGCTCACGGTTCTCCCAGAATACCGTCTACCCCCCTAGAAATAAAATATGCACTTCAAATCTTAGTTACGCCGATGTATATCAATTATAGTTGGTGGATAATTCTGTTACATCTATAATGGACGACATATTTTTAAACAAAAAATATCAGTCTTACACGAGAAGATCAGCTGGCTTATGCATAATGTTGAACAAAATTGTGAGTGGCGATCAACGACCTGCAAAGGTAAAACTTTTAATAGCCTTGTCTTTGGAACATCGTCGGCGATAAACCGCCAAACGCCACTCTGCAATACCGTGGTTACCCGGTGCTCCTTTGAATTAGCCAATCAGAGTGCCTTTAAAATCGTAAGATACAATATCATAAAATTATAAAATTTTGTTTCCAAGGTGCTACAGCATTAAATACTCGGTATTACAAAGTGACGTTCAGTGATTTTTCAACACATATTATTTTGCGAAGATTAAAACCACAGAGTATAGATATTTAAAGAGTTCAAGCTACATAGGCTCTTTCATAATTTTTTCGTACACGAAAACTGGTTGTTCAATTATATCTGTACTCTGTGATTAAAACGTTCGTACTAATAAAATGTTGAAATGTATCAAGAAAATAATTACTTTAATCAAAAAAATGTATTTAGCCCACTTTGTCTGCAATTCTGAATTGTCTCTTTAAAATACTAAATACGGAAAAAGCAACAGATCTCTCCAAAGAAGATATTTTTGATGGTAAAGATGATGCTCGGGTTACGGCTTTACATTGTATTCGACCGTTTATACATAATACAAATCTTTGGGATTCGATTAAAATTTATGCACTTGAAATATTTAAAATATGTTTTGTGGCGTTATCCAGTAAGGATTGGGTTTTAAGGTAATTTAAAAATTTAAAATTAATATATTCACTTTTTTATGCAGAAATGCATTACAGAAATTATATTATTATATTATATTATATATTACAGAAATGCGGGCCTACAAATTTATGGTGTACTGATACCAAAATTAGTCGGACAGAAGAATGAACATTCTATCGAAAAAATCAATAAATCAGTCGTTAATTTTTTCCCTTTTATTTTAGAAATTTTGGAGAATAATTCTTCCAACAATATCATCGAAATTTTATACTTTCTTTCTCGTACATGCGTAACCGTAGTTCCTGAAAACGACTTTTCTTTATTGTTAACAAAAATTAAAAATAATGTTTTTTATTTTATTGCACATTCTAATTGCAAAATTCGTCAACTCGCAGCACAAGCATATGCAAATTTGCATTTACTTCACGAAATATCACACGAGATTAACAAATTATTTGTTGATACGATGCATTGCTTCAACGCTAATGCTATACATGGATATTTAATTTTATTCAAATACTTTGTAAATCGGTTGAAATTCGATGGCCAGTATGTTATTTCTGAAACAATAATTAACCGTAATAATATTGCTCACTTATCAAAAAAAATTGAAAATTTACCTTATTTTTTAAAATTGGCCTTTGAAGAAATAGGTTTTGACCATCTTTTAACAGAAATTGATTTTCGCTCCTGTGAACAATCTATAGGTTACGGTGAATGGTTATTGTGTAACTTTGATAAAACTGTATCATCAGACATAAACAAAGGACTAAGTATTTTGCTAACTTGGATTTATGGGAATGTTCCTTTTAGTTGGGTATTTAGAGCGGTAGAATCCTTGTATGAAAAAGATTATTCAGAAATTAAAGACAGTAATTTATTAAAAAAGTTAATCAGTGCGTATGTAATTTATTGCTTGAAATGTGATAGGTATTTAAGTTTAAAAATACAAGATTTTATTGTCAAAATTATTTTAGATTCAAGGGGTCCACTTTTTCAAATAACTGACGTACAACAAAATATTATTTTTTCAGCTTTAAGAAATAAAGAAATAATCATGCCTTTACGCTGTTTTTTGTTTGTTAATTTACCTAAACAAAAAAGGACTTCTTGCGAATACTATATTTTCAATAAAATAAAGTTACTGTGTGAAGATGATGATTGCCATTTACATGCCGCTCAGTCATTACTTCTTTTAACGAAATATTCACAAATTAAAAATTTACTTACCGAAGAATTAATTACCAGAATTTTTAGACTGTTTCAAGATTCAGATATCGAAATACGAAATACAATGACGAAATTTGTATTAGAATTAAAGATAACAACAGATAAACCGGAAGAAAATCAACAGGTGCATCCTTATAAAAGTGTGCAGAATTTTGTCACATGTATTTCTAATATAATGCCGCCACAAAAATTTATTAAATCTCTAATATTTTTATTAATTGAAATCGATGACTCTCATATAGAAAACAAAGAAAAAAATACTTTAAACCCGTTTGAACAAACTGAAATTATTATTGAAGACGCTTATCAAAGAAAGTTACTATTAAATAAATTAAAATGTGAAAAAATTGATACATGTGACCTAATTGCGTGTCAAAAATGGTTTTTAGAAAATTATTTGGAAAATGAAAATTATCAGCAAAAACTTAAAAAAACTTATAAAATTGTAAATCAAAGTCGTTCTGCTTCAATATTCATTATTCGAGATTTATTAAAAATTGATTTTTAACTCAAATTTATATTGATTTTTCTAATAAAGTGTTGTAAGCTTATTCATGTTTTTTCCTCAACGTATTCAATTTTTGATTTATTTCAGAAGTAATCAGGTGAAGAAAATTACTGGACAATAATTTAAAAAAGTGGTTTTGTTTTCAAATAAACAACTGATTTTTAACAAGAGATTTATTAATAACTCTTCATTTATTTAAATTATTTATCAACACATACATTTATCCATTTCTACCAAAAGATGTTATTTTAAATTTCACACTGCATACAACCTTTAAGTAACATTTTTTTTTTATTCACTACACTGATCATTTTTATACTAAACTAATTTAATTCCAATATTTTATTTTACATCTCTTAGTAGAAATTAATGACATTAATTTTACAACCAAGTAATACAGTCAAAGAAGTTTGCAAAACAAATGTTAAAAGATACTTTGAAAATATTGCATTGTTTAATCATTTCATGGCACTATTATCAGACACAACTTACATTTTTTAAATTTTAAAAAGTAACATTTCAAGTCATTTTTAATAACAATAAAATAGAGCCTCACAAAGACAGCTGATTGTATCGCTTTTCAGTATTTTATAAAATTACATGACATTTAACGTTTCCATAAAATTGTTTTTAACGTGCAATAATTACAATTTTCTTGGAAACTTATTTTGAGGTACAGAATCTAAACACTGCACTGGTGTAAAATATTTCTAATTTTACAAACCTAATATTCCTTTTCAAATTTATAACTAACAAATATAAATTTTGAAAAAATTACTTAGTAAGCATAAATATAGACTGAAAAAAGACACAGCAAATGCTGGTCACTCAAGATCCATTCACTGGAGGATTAAAATAAGCAATGTTATCTAAAAATGTAACCATCTGTTACTGTGTTGATGCAAAATGTTTTGTGTTATAGATAAAAAATACAGAAACGTTGAATATTAATTAAAAATATTCATAATTTTTTTAAGTAAGAACTTAAAAACTCACTATAGTATGAATTTTAGTGTAAAATACGAAAGGAATGTGGCAGTAATAAGTTCCAATAACGAATATTAGCCACATATATAGGAATGGAATCTGTTCAATCATTGACTTATATAACATTGGTTTTAGGTAACAGAACACAAATGTTCGCCATGAAAACTAGCTGATAATATTGGGGGTACCCCCTGGAACTAATTTACTTTTTTGGTTTGAAATTTTATGTATTTATTTATTTTTGGGAAACCGTTATATTAGCCAATAGTTCGAAAGGAATGAAGACTTCTGTACACCCGGCAATAACAAGGATCACAGCATTCACCCTAAAACAGCCACACAATATCGAAAAACAAAATATGACTTTCTTTTTGATTTTACAAAATAATATCCTTAGTTATATCAATGTGATAAATACAGTTTTAAAGTATCCTAAAAAATATGTGAGAATTAGCGAACGAAAGTTACTGTTCTAGTAATATACACGACCTTAATATATGCACTAAGTCTTGGCAATCTCTCTCAATACATATAAAGAAAATAAATAAATAATTATAACACTATTTATACTGAGGCACCAGGCAAAGGGGAACAATTTACTTCGCACATTTAAAGTAGACTTTCAAAACTTGCGATCTTGATGAGACGCAACAGAAACAATCTTCTTTTTTCGGCAAATGCATAGATGCAGATGCTGATTGATTAATTATTCAGGTCCATTTAACAAGTCCTTCTGAGATCTGTCGCGTCGTCTTCCGCCGTGCTCGCAAGTTTTGGAAGTTGACCTCAAAGTAAGCAAATAACATGTTTTAATTTGTAACTTTTGAGACTTAGTGTGTTGAATGAACCCCTGAACACTAGAATCTAAAATATCTTCATCACTTTTGATAAAACAAGACACACACGCTCTTAAAGTTTTTTATAAGTTGAAAATTACTACAGGACATCATTTTCAAGTACTTATAAGTCCCGTGCGAACTTTATACAATATAGTAAACTGAAATAAAATTTACGTTAATCAAAGAGTATGCTATTTGTGTTAACATATAAATCTAAAATAATTTAAAAGATAGAATTGCCAATGACGAAATTGATTAGCAGACTTGATTATTTATACAGAATGTTTAAAAAAAATTACTTTCACTCAAACTCACTCATACAAAATCACAAAAGTACATTAAAATTTTTACATAAAAAATAATATATATGTAAAAATCAAATTGTCACTTGAATTCACAGCCATTATCTTCTTAAGTTGATAATAAAATAATAATTAAACGTTTAGTAAAATATGTTTTAAATTAAAAAAGAAAATTGAAAAATAAATATTTGAATTAAATTATTTATTTCATTCTAATCGTACAAATACTAACAGAAATTAAAAAATTGCATAATATAAAAGATCAAACTCAAATTACATTTTCGTTTATTTCTTGCTATCACAGGTGTCGATAATTTAATAATAATAATGTACTGCTAATTTCCGATACGATAATATTTGATAATCCAAGTCTCTTTAATCGATACCCCTTAATATATAAACAACAAATAAAATAGTGAAGCGTTCTTATTTTACAATGATAATAATGTAAAAAAATTGCAATTAAAGCAAAAATAAATAGTGAAATTATTTTTAAATAATTTGTTAAAAACGGGATTACTAAAAACTATTCAAGACTCTTTTAAAATTTGTAACGGTTCAGGCAAAAAAGAAAAAAACTAATACATCCTGAAATAACAAAATTAATTCTACAATTACGCAAAAACCAATAATTGTAAGCAAAATTATTTTTAAACTTTTGAAAACATTGTGAGTCAACGCGTATATAAAATAATCGAATTTTGAAAATTCGAAAGACTATGACAGGTGGTTAAGTTAAATGTATTTGAAATTACTTACTCTTATAGTCAAAGAACGATTATAGGGAAATGTAGGGTATGGCAGAAGTCCTCTCGCTAGGCAGGAAAAAGGAGCATACTTATGAAAATTAAAATAGTAACGCAAATGTTATGAGAACATAACATAAAAAGATGTGCCATAAAAAAGCACTATACTAAAGATATTTATATATACATGCACTTTTAAAAGTTTTGAATAGCGGAAAATACTCATAATTAATTTTGCACATAAGGTACTCGGTAAATGAAAGTTACGTCAAAATATAAAAGTAATACCTTCCAATAAAAAATATTTCAAAATAAATACTGCCTTTATTTTTATGGGAAAAAAGTTGAAATTGTGAAAAAGTGCCTTATTTAGTTTTTAATTCGTATAACTATTTTATGCAAAGATTTTTTTTCATGAAAGGATTATAAATTTTGAACACCTATATATTACCAAAATGTTTTGCATGCACAATTTCAGTTTCAATAAAGGAGTTAAAATTTACCATTATTAGATATACTTATTATTCCTCATATCAATATATGACAAATAACATTTCATATATCTCTAGCCCTTTCCGAAACATTAAATGCTTTTGTAATGTGCAAAGTCATGTCAAAAAAAATCAATTTTTTTTTTGGCAGTTCTGTGACATTATATACGATACTGTCCTTTTTTTTAATCTCAAAATCAAATTGGCAATCAAAATATGATTTTCACACAATTAAACCTATATAAAGTTTAATATAATAAAAGATAAATATATAAAAAAACATAATTTATGAATTGCAAAAGCAATTTTAATTTTATAAATAGAATGGAAAAATTAAAAACATGCTGAATTTTACTTTTTGATTGAGTAAAAATGTGTGGAATTCATATTATGATTCAAAAACATGTTACACAATTCTCTAATATTAAAGTCCATTTTACGGCAGGAAGAACGAAAAAAAAAACAAACATTCTAAAAAAGATATAACATCCAGATGACTTGTTTTTTCACCTCTATTAACAATGTTGAAATCTGCACTGTAAAAAATCATTGAAAGCTTCAAATAATCTGCACATGACATAAAGGGTGGCAATCTTCTTGTTCTCACTATTCTGTCTGTCTATGACCTAAACTCACGCAAATCTATTTTTTTATGATATACATGAAAGGATATTTTTATTTCATTTTTTATAACATCATGCTACATTTGAAAACTATTTGACCCAGAATCACTTGGCAGATATGTCTTCACGATAACTAAGTTTCGTAAAAATCGGTCCAGCAGTTTCTGAGATATGGGTCTCAAAAACCCGTCACTATTTCATAACCCATAAGAATTCAAAATAATCTATGTAGTTTGTCATAAAACTGTATTCAATCTATTCACTTTAATAATAAGTAAATGGTAAAACTAATATAAACTCGACCTAAAATAATTTCAAACTGAATGTGAAAAGTACTTACATTTTAAACATTGTACATTGATGATAACCTTTCATAGAGTTGAGGTGGAAATTGATCAACAAATGGTTTCCAATTTTCTTCGCCAACTTGGTTTTTAAACCCGTGAAGTATCTACACAAACCAACAAAATCAATAATTATTAACACACACAAAAAATAATAAAATTCAATTACCTTAACAAACATTTCTTTTAAGTCATCGCTTGGTGTAACCCATGATGCGACGGCATCACAAAAAAATATGAAATCGTTCACAATACCGCCTGGATTTACTGCTATCATCTGACACATGCCTCGGAATGCGCTGTCTTTATCTTCATTGTCTCGTATATTACGTAAGGATGTACACCTAAAACCATTCAGAACTAGATAGTCACTATTCTAAATTTTTGAAAGTTGCTTCACCCATCGGAATGAAGAATTGTTAGTTTTGTCACTAAATCTCAATTCAAAATAACGAACAATTGATAGTATACATGTTATATGACATTCATCTGAATAAAATAATTGTCTTTGAAGAAACAAAAAAACCGGTCATGTGCGAGTCAAACTCGAGTGAAGAGGGTTTCGTACCATTCTGTGAGAACTTGGAAATTTAGGATTTTCGTTTAGGTTTTTCTGTGAATTATGAATGAGGCCTATTCCTAATTCCCTATTTTTTCAAAATTTTAGGCTCAGTAGTATTTTTGATAAAGGAGAATGCTCGATTTTAGTATATTATGAAATTTTCCTTAATATCTTTCAAACTATAAAAAAATATAGCTGTATTTCTCATAACAAGCTCTTGATTTTTTTTTATTTTCTAATTTGCCCCCTAAAATTAGCCTCCAAAATTTGGAATTTGATAATTTACGCAATACGTCCGTGACTGGGTCTACATATGAACCAAATTTTAATTTTTTTCGTTCAGTAGATTCAGAGAAAATAAACTGTGACAAACACGAGAGTGATCTTATAAGGGTTTCCGTATTTTCATTGGATGTACAAAACCCTAAAAACAATCAAATAATAAAATAATCAGCTTTAGCAATTCCTCGAAAAAAAAAATTAAATCCATTTCCTAAATTGTCAGATGTGTTATTTGTTTTTTATATATAACGTTCAATATTAAATATATAGGTAGGTATATACAGTTTTATAACTACAAAAGTGCAGATTTTATCTAAAAAATAGCTAAGTACAAGACCTACATAAAGCCCTTAATAATGACACAGTCATGCATCTCCAAATATACAATGTTGTAATAAATGTTAATCTCGCTTAGCACTGATTCAATTGACGTTTAATTTTCGAAATATATCTCGCTAAGCGAAATTTGAATAATATACTCGTACGGTTATATATAATACCACATTCCAATGGGTGTGAAAAAGCAATACAGAATTTAAAGGCAATATGAAAGAGAAGATATTATTCTACGGGAAAAAAAATGAAATTTAATATAATTTCTTGATAAAATTCTCGATCCTATTATAGTGGAAGATATTTTTTCCCTGGTAGATGTTTCTTTCGTAGGTAAAATACAGTACATAACATAATATTAACACCACTAAAAAATATAAGAAATTAAATGTATAATAATAATTAAAACTGATATTCACAAATACCGATTATTTAAAAAAAAATATTTCGAGGAAAAACTGCCCTTGCAGAAAAACAAAAATGCATATATGTACATTTTATGAATTTTAAAATGTACTGTTGAGCGAAATAAAAACTGAAAGAATTGAATATATTTTCCTGATCAACATAAACTGATTTGAATTTTTATTAACATTAAGTAAATTTCTAAATCGATTATATCAAACTTTTATAAAACGATTTTGAATTTATTTTACCGAAATCTGATTGTTTTTAAAATTCGACCAAGTTTAAAAACTGAAAAAAACAATACAGAAAAAAATGCTAATACTTAAAAAAAATTATAGATAAAATAATTTTAATTTTTACTTTACTAAAATCAGTTTTTTAAAATTCGGCAAAGTTAAAAAATAAACAATGCTCTAAAAATACCGACACAAAAAATTAAAATAAAAAAAAAAACAAAGTATAAAAAATAAACAGTATAGGTAAAATAGGCCAAAGGGTTAAGCATTGTTTAATAAGGAATATGTATTTGTGAATACACCATAATAAAAGTAAGATAAAAAAAATAGGATTTACACACCACTGGCGTACAAACTGCTGTAACATGGGAGCGACTTCATAAGGGCACACATAACCTAGGCGACCAATAGTTATGGCTACACAGTGAATGTTGTACAGAACCACCGAGAACAAAAAAAGAAACAAAAAAACCTAACTCAGATAATTATAACAAAAAAAAATACAATGTTTAAGTCATAATAAGAATAAAAATAATCATTAATTACAAATCATACAAGCACAGGATTACTAGTTTAGTAAAAAATAATAAATTTGATCCAATATTAAAAATTTTACAAATCTTTACCTTATATTTTACATGCGTGTTAAAAAAAGAAATTTAAATATTTTGTAAGTTTTTTTTTAAATATATTAATGCATAGTGTGATTTATAGATATTAAATCAATTCAAAGCAATTTTTTGTCTCCATACAAAATACAAAAATAATAATTAAATTTTATTTAAATTGAAGTTCATAAGTGAAAATAACACACTTTTGCAATTAAATAGTCTAGCAATCCTGCGTAAATATTTTTCAATATTTAAAAGCTTATAATGTGGTTAAAATTGCAATGAACGAAAAAAATATTTTACATAATAAATAATTATTGCAAACACATTAAAGAATAATGTCAGAAAAAAATTAAATTAGCAAAACTTTAAATATGAAATTATATTAAAAAATTGTTACTGTTATGAAACTATACTTGCAATATTTTTGAACCCCGTTTTGCAAACAAATGCATTACAATACACACATACAAAATGTAATATTACAAAAACAACAATATACCACTGCTCTGAAAATCAATAAATGTACATTTACCAAAATAATGTTACTACCAGAGCTGGACGGTTTAATTAAATTATGCTCTTATTTAAGTTTTCAGAAATGATTTCGTACTTCGTATTTTAGTCCAACTCTGGTTTCTATCATGATAGGTGATTAGGTCTTAAAAAACAAATTATTTAGATATTCACTACATCTGTCCTTGTACACCAACTATGATTTATATGACAATTAATCACGGAAGAAAATTAACCTATGAAACTCATAGGTCTCGGGTTACAAATTGAACATATTTATTAAAATATTAAAAAATATATTATTGTCATATAAACAGAGTATCATTTGCAAACTAAAAAAAGAACACGCATTTTACAAAACAAAAATCAACACACCACTGATTACATTTTTATGTTCAAATAAGCTCAATTTGAAAAATGTATTTAGTCCTTTATACTCTAGAAAAATGTGGTTGGGTACTGAGGAAGAACAAAATACGGAAATTTTCAATAAATCATCTGAATATAAATTATTTGGATAACTAAAATATTTTAACTGAAATTAACGTAGATAAAAAAAAACCAAAATGCTAGGTAATAATAGTTAACAGGTTTTGCAAATTCAAATCCGCAAAAATGTTTAGATCTAGAGTCATAAATGATTCCTATTAAGCATTTATTGTTGTTATGAAATTTGATATAATATGGTCGTTAATAATACCACCTGAAATATTATTTCACATTTTTACAAAGCAGATTGTATGTATCAACACACTTTATAACTCACCCGTATTTTCTAACAATGTTTTGGGTGTGTTCGGTCTGTTAATAATTTCTATGAGATGATTGAGAATTAATGGAATATATGGTTTAGTGTCTGCACCTAAAAAGTCGAATCAAAATTTAAAATCCAGAAAACTAAACAAATAATCATTTGAAAATATATAGCTTACCTAATTTTATACTTATTTCACCTATCGCCCAAGTAGCATTATTACATACGGATATAAATTCCGGATTAAGATTCTGTCCTAATAACGGTAGAAAATCAGATATGCACGGCTGAACGTGTTGGAAACAAGCTTTAGTTAAATCACCTAACAATGCAAACGAAGATTGTCTCACTTCAGGCATTGGATCTTGCATGCATGAAAATAACAAATGCATTATATTGCTATTGGCAACGAGTTTCTCAATATAACCGTCTAATCCTTCTGCCAAACCCGACAACAAATCGAGAGCAACGATCATGAAATCCTTATCCGGGGCCTCGAATTGATCGGGGTTTTGTATATTCGCTATGTGCTGGTTAAGCGTTTGCTCTACTAACGAAACACATCTTCTGTAAACGGGTTCGCAGTATGGAAAAAAACCTGATCTTAACGCCGTCGCAACACTCGACAAACATTCTAATAATGGAAATAAATCTTTATCTTCATCTTTAAGAATGTTCCATTTATTTATGAGCGGCGGCATCAACAGATTTATGTATTCCGGTTTATTCAAATGATGACCGACTGAATCGGCTAGCGTTCCTATTGCATCGTAAAGAATTAACAAATTTTTATGTTGGTACTTTGTAAAAGCAAATACTAAGGTGTCTAATATAAATCCAAGATAAGGTACGAGTTCTGTACAAGCTTCTTCTTCTAGAGTTGCAAAAGCAGAACATGCCGCTTCCTGTACTCTTTTATTTGGGTCTAATATTCGTTTCAATAATTCTGTCATTAACGGTTTCAGGTACATTTCGTGAGGTTGAGAAACGACCCAATGAGCATATCTACTCAAAGTCCAACACGTAATAGCTCTAACAAGTGCTTTCTTATCACTGAGACAATTAATAAGAAATGGGATCAGTTCAGGTAAATGACTAACCATACCATCCATACACCCTTCGGCAATTGCACCTAATGCTAAAATACCAGACTCCCTTATTTTCCATTCCTTATTGGACAGAGTGTTTTTTAAAATTGGAATCAATACAGGAAGAAGCTCGTCTCTAAATACATTAGCGAGAACGTCTAAAGCAGCAGCACTACATTTGCGTAAGTTCCAATCGGAAAGTGAACCTTCTTCGTCCAAATCATCGTCATTTTCCTCAGTATGTTCTCCGGATTCATTCGTGTCATTTTGTTCACTGTGTTTCATCGAATGGGGCGTTCGTGATTTATGAAATCTCGGACGAATGTCTTCGTCTTTATCGGGTATCATCGAATCTTTTTCTACATCGCCTTTGAGTAATATTACATCTATTTCGGAATATTTCATTCCATTGACAAGAACGGGAATGAGATCGTTAAGATGTTGTGCAAGCACAGTTTTACATATTGGTTGTTCGGCCAGAGACAACCAAAATTCACAAGCTTCTAACGCTACCTTTTCATCACTATCTTGGGTTCGATGTAACATGTACTCTATTATTGGGTGCATATGTGGTATTAATCTATCCATTCGTACCTCGAGTAACATTACAATCGCGCGGCAAACATTCTTTCTGACTTCAGGATCTTCATCATTTGATAAGTGAAATAGATTCTAAAAATATATTAAATGACTTAATTTTTTTAGACCATAAGGCCAAAAATACCGTCACGAAAATACTAAAATGTAAATCTAATAAATACAGTTAACACTTACATCTAAAAATGGGTCTATGTGCATCATAAGTGCTTGTGTTCGGCTAATAATAAATTGGTTTACACAAGCAACAGCGTGAGACCTGATTTTAGGACTCGTGTGTTTGAAAAACTGTAAAAATTTTGGAATTAAAACATTAAGAGGTCGATGCAATGCATCACTATCCAGTAGTTCGGCTGAATCTTCGCAGATTTTCTGCAGTGCACCAAAAGCACCTTCGCATACATTATAATCTTGTGATTCAAGCATTTGACATAATGCAGGCAGCAACTCGGGCCATGTTACCAATTCACCTTTACTAGCTATTGTGGTAATTAAAATACCTACAGTCGCTCTAATCAAAGGTGATGGATCACCCACAGAGTTTAAGCATTCTGTTTTTATAAAATCAGAAACGGTGGTATGAAACTGGTTATAATTTGCTTTTACATTGTTCTTAAGTATCAAACCACTTAGTGATCTCGTCGGTTCATCTTCGTTAGTCATTTTTGTTAAAACGAATATCAAGTAATTATTAAAATCTGGAAATGTGTTAAATTCTTCTAGTTTCTGAATAAATGTATTAAGAAAAATAACAGCTCAAATTGTCAATGCATTTACATTACGAACGAGTAACGACATAAGAATCCAATCGCTGAGTCTTTTTGGTGTCAAACTGCCTCCCCCCCTCTTGAAATTTGCGGAAAAATATTTTTTTACGTTACTACTGAAATATATGCGGGTCCGTAAGTTTTATAATTATGCCAAATTTCAGCTTGATATCTTGATTTAATCCAGATAAATTCGACTGTGATAGACACAGAGGGGTCGACACACTAGTGACCCCATAAGAGTTCCGTTTTTAACTTTTGTGATACTGAAGCCTAACAATCTTCCGACGTACTTTTTAGACGCTACCTAAAGCTGAAAGCGTCTATATATTTATGTGTACGTCTGTGAGTATAGTTGCAATATGTAATGAAACAATTGCTTACTGAATAAACTCTTTTGTTTTTAGTGAATGTGTATATATAATACACAGATATATCAGATCAGTTTGAAATTACATAAGAGAACAAATATAATCAACAATTTGGCTCTTTCATGGAGTAACAAATTATTTTAAAATAAATTCATATTATACTAAATTTCAGCAGCATGTTATTATTTGCTACCGATAAAAGATATCTTCACTGTTTTTGAGTTCAATCTCTACAGCCATTTTATAAATCTGATAAGAAGTGGCCAATATACAAAAAAAATCAATATGTAACATTCATTATAGATAAATACATTATGTAAATAGCCGCAGCTGCCAATATGTATATAAATTCATCATTGTTTTTAATTATATTGTACCAAAGAAAGTAAAGCTTAAAAAATGGCATGTTGCCGGTGAGCGACATTCCGAATATGTGGAAAAAAAGGATACTTGTTGTACCATTTTTTGAGTGTTAGTATCCGGCGACTGAGATTCCTTCAACAGCGTTAAAATTTGTCTTAAACCATCTTCTTGGGGTTGCCAAGCCATCTTTCTTACATTTACTAGTTAAAAAAATATGAAAAAAACACCTAAGATTTTTATTTACACACTACACTGAAGAGATATAGTACACAAATATTCATTTCCACAAGGACAAATTAAAGCTATCTCTTATTTTTAATTTGCTTTCTCTTTCACTGAAAGCTAACTTAAATTGTTAAAATTAAACTGGTGTCGTTTTTTTTTAAATAGTACTATCCATTGTTAGAAGAAATGTTGCATAAATAGTATTTAACGTTCAAAACAATTTTATAAAATATTTTTCCAGGATTTCTCCTCAAACACTAGCCGTACAGAAATGGTCACTGAATTTTCCTATATATGTTGGTCGGAAACAAGGAGGTGCAAGAAGCAGTAAGTAGAGCTCTATAGATATAGGTATTCTCATCCGCCATATTGTGTCCTTGCTTGTCACGCGTAGTACGACAACATATGACTAAAGTTAACAGATAAATTATATTTCATAAAAGAAAAATGATTTGAATGTTTGTCAAGATTTTTTAATAGTCCTGCTGTTGTTTGTACGCGTTTACCCGTACGCAAAAGTCCTTTAAAGTGGGAATATCAATGTGACAACTGTACAGAAGTTGACAGAAAAATTGCGGTAATTATTTATTTTTCATCACTGTACTATGCAGAATAGAAGAATTATTTGTTAATTGTAATAACTATTGTTTTTTTTGCGGGTTATTAAAAAAAATGCGGAAATATCAGGAAAGAAATCTGCCTTTGGCAACGACACTTCAATTTTATCAGCTGAAATACGAAACAAATTAAATAAAAAATATTGGATACAAGTTGAATTATTTATTATAAAAAAAAAGATATACATTAAATAAAATACATTATGGAGAAGCATTTCAATTTTTTTTTTCTTTGCTGACGCCGTTCTATAAACTAATTTGCGAAATTTGCTATTTTCAATGAAGTTTTTCAAACAGTAAGAACGGACGTTAAAAAAATGCCGAATAATTCTCCCTTTCACATTGTAACATTCCGGAAAAAATATATCAATATTGTCCACTAAACATTTTCCCAATTAGAATTTCCGTTTTAATTTTTTCCATCCATCCTGTCGACGATTTTCAAATTGTGATTCTTCAAAATGTGTCTGTAAGAAAAATACGTTTAACTGTATTCTCAAGAAAAAAAGCGGCTGTAAGTGCGGAGACAGGGAAAATTAGAATTGGGAAAATGTTTAGTGGACAATATTGATATATTTTTTCCGGAATGTTACAATGTGAAAGGGAGAATTATCTGGCATTTTTTTAACGTCCGTTCTTACTGTTTGAAAAACTTCATTGAAAATAGCAAATTTCGCAAAATAGTTTATGGAACGGCGTCAGCAAAGACAAAAAAATTGAAATGCTTCTCCATAATGTATTTTATTTAATGTATATCTTTTTTTTTATAATAAATAATTCAACTTGTATCCAATATTTTTTATTTAATTTGTTTCGTATTTCAGCTGATAAAATTGAAGTGTCGTTGCCAAAGGCAGATTTCTTTTCTGACATTTCCGCATTTTTTTTAATAGCCCGCAAAAAAAAACAATAGTCATTACAATTAACAAATAATTCTTCTATTCTGCATAGTACAGTGATGAAAAATAAATAATTACCGCAATTTTTTCTGTCAACTTCTGTACAGTTGTCACATTGATATTCCCACTTTAAAGCACTTTTCCGTACGGGTAAACGCGTACAAACAACAGCAGGACCTTTAAAAAATCTTGACAAACATTCAAATCATTTTTCTTTTGTGAAATATAATTTATCTGTTAACTTTAGTCATATGTTGTCGTACTACGCGTGACAAGCAAGGACACAATATGGCGGATGAGAATACTCACATCTATAGTGCCTTACAGTAAGTGGCGCTTAGTTTGATGATTTCAGATTTTGCATTGTGCCAATATGTACTAAAAGTTATACTTAGGTACCTATGTGGTCAATACCTGGAATGGGTATTTCTTTAAATGTTATCAGGGGTTAAATTCAGCATTGAATTAATTTTCGAGAACTTGGACCGCAATAAATTCGGAATGTAAATAAAAGTAATTCGAAACTGAAAGACTCATGAAATATACTCCGAAGTTTACCGTAACTACTTATTTATTTACCTAAAATAAACATTATTCCTCGTTTTTCTGTTTCATGGTAAACTCTGCTAAAATGCATTAAATTATTAATTTCAATGTCAAATGAAAATTGAAACTTTGTGAACAATAAAAATCATTTATTTGAAATTGGTTGAAAAAGAAAATACTAACATCAGAGATAAGGGTTCTGAGATACATAATAATTTATAACACACACAATTGGCCTTTGTTTAATTTTTTATTACTCACAAAAGTTTAATTATCTCTGGTTCAATTCACATTTGAGATCAAGGTTTTGAATATCTATGATATTGCATAATGTGTGTCATAGGTGAATAAAGATATTCATCGTTTAACTAAAACACCTAAAAATTTAAGTTAATGCCCGGTGTTCAACGCGTTATACTGTTTGGAGAATATTAATCGCCTGGCCGTTACATCTTAAAAACGTGATTTATTTATTCGACTGTTTACTGTGTGTGTTCTTAAGCATTCTGTAGAATGTAAGCACCGACTCTCTTCCTTTTTGATCGCTTTCGAAAACAATGTCCCATCAAATTAAGGACGTAAATGATCACAGTTTAATTAACGAATAAGCCTTAGGTATCAATAGATAGTCGCCTTTTCCTGTGCCACTCCTGACATTACTTTTTATTAATAAAAAGAAAATTACATCTTAATTTAAAATAATACCTTGATTAAACGTTATTCGAATAATTGTTTCTAATTTCTTATCTGAAAACATAAATATTGAGATTGTTACTGAAGTGATTTTGTAAACAATTTTGTTCTGATTCATTGTGGTATGAAATTACAGTGTTAAATTATCGGAAAGGGACGTTTATTTATGGGAAGCACAATTAATGTAGACACATTCTAATTGACTGGGGGCATATTTGAGGTTACACAGAACACATCAATTCGTAAGTATACAATATTATTGTACACATTTTACTTTTATTTATTTTTTACGAAAAGTATTTTCTTTAATTATGCGTACTAAAATTAATTGAAAATGGGCAATACTATACATATATTAGACCATTATTACTCTGTATATGCAATTTATTATATTTGCTGTTATATTTATTCTATCATTTTTAGGGTTCCGTACCTCAAAAGGAAAAAACGGAACCCTTATAGGACCACTCGTGTGTCTGTCCGTCCCACTGTCACAGCCAATTTGCTCCGAACTACTGGACCGATTGAGTTGAAATTTGGTACACATTGTAAGTCGGTGACCCAAAGACGGACGTGTAACGTAAATAAATGAATTTTGAACATGGGGGTAATTTTTGGGGAAAAATTAAGAAATTAAAAAAAAGTTTTGCAAAATGTACCGTGTGAAATATCAAGTGAAAAGGCTTGTAGTAAGGGTCTCAAATATATTTTTTTTATAATTTTAAAATAAATAGTTTTAGAGTTATTTAAGAAAATAGATGAATAATTGACCATTCCCCCTCCTTAACTCTGAAACTACTGAGCCTAAAATTTTGAAAAAAAAATAGGGAATGTCGGGTCTCACCTATAGTTTACAAAAAAATCTAAACGAAAATCTTAAGTCTTAAAGTACTCACGGAAAACGAAATAGTAAAGAACCCTCCTCACGCGAGTTCGACTCACACTTGACCTTTTTTTAAAGCTTTATCGGTACATTTCCTGTCGTATTTTAAGATTTTAACGTACATACATTTTTATTTTGTAGTTCATCGTGGCGGGGGCAGTGACGCCCCCAGCGGCCCCATTGATCGCTGTGGATTCTCCAGGGGACTCACCTTCAACCGCTGGTGGTCCTCTTGCAAATATAATAATGGATGATGCCAACAGCAGAAGGGCCACAAGGTATAATGAACACAAATACTACCTAATATTTAAAATAAAAAAACATTTACATTTTTGTTATTTTATGCAGGGTATTCAAAAAAAGTTCTCCAAATGGAAAGGTAAGACAGCCAAATATATTTTTTTTTGTGATAAGTATACTTACAAATAATTGTGTTCTCTATAGATAACGGTCTACCTAGGGAAAAGAGATTTTGTTGATCACATTACGCATGTTGATCCTATAGGTAAGAATATATTGATTTTCATAGATTTATTTGAAATCAAAATGTAAAGAATAATTTGATAAAATATTGTCAAATTGGGACAGACATCATTGGTAATATTATAATATTTGCTTCTATTACATTAGATGGTGTGGTTCTAATTGATCCGGAATATGTGAAGGAACGGAAAGTGTTTGGCCATGTGCTGGCCGCTTTTAGATATGGTAGAGAAGATTTAGATGTTTTAGGCCTAACATTTCGTAAAGACTTATACCTGGCTGCGGAACAAATTTTCCCACAGGTAATACTCTTAAAAAGTATGATGTAGAATAAAAAATAATCGCTTATAAATTCGTTCCTGTTATTCAATAGTATATATTTGTAGGAAAATTGTGTTGTAAAGAGACCATTAACGCGACTGCAAGAAAGACTTATAAAAAAACTTGGTCCTAACGCCTATCCATTTTATTTTGAACTTCCCCCACACTGCCCTGCTTCAGTAACCCTACAGCCAGCTCCAGGAGATACTGGGAAACCGTGTGGAGTTGATTATGAACTAAAAGCATTCGTTGGCGAATCGGCCGATGATAAACCGCACAAAAGAAATTCAGTTCGATTAGCTATCCGGAAAATAATGTATGCTCCGAGTAAACTCGGTGAACAGCCATCGGTTGAAGTCAGCAAAGAATTCATGATGAGCCCAAATAAGTTACATTTGGAAGCCTCGCTCGATAAGGAACTTTATTATCATGGCGAAAATATTGCTGTCAACGTCCACATAGCAAACAATTCAAATCGCACAGTTAAAAAAATTAAAGTCACTGTACGCCAACTAGCTGACATATGTCTGTTTTCAACTGCACAATATAAATGTAACGTTGCCGAAGCAGAAAGCGAGTAAGTATAAAAAATCTTCGAGTAAAATACATATTTCTGGTGACTCTCAATTTTGGAATTTTTTTTTGCAAGTAACTCAGTACTAATATAGCAATCAATTAAAATTATGCGCTGTTAAATTTATATTTAAAACAAAGCCGCAAAATATTTATTGTAAAGAAAATGTTTTGGTTTACAGAGTAGGATGCCCCATATTGCCAGGTTTCACATTGTCTAAAGTTTACACAGTTATGCCATTATTAGCCAATAACAAGGATAAACGGGGTTTAGCACTAGATGGACAGCTCAAACACGAGGATACCAATCTCGCTTCATCTACTATGTAAGTTATCTGTGATGGTGCTGAAACTATTTTAAATCGCTATAATATTATATCAACAATCTTAATTCTGCATTGTGGGATAGGGAAAAAAAATTTTTCTTGTGTTAGGATTTTTTTCTCATTGAGTATTGAAATTTTCTAAATTAAAACAAACATTTTTATTCTAGAATTACTGATCCATCGCAGAGAGAAAATTTGGGTATAATTGTACAATATAAAGTGAAAGTGAAATTGTGCTTAGGCGCGCTCGGAGGGTAAGTTTATTTTCGGTGTTTATTTCATGAACTAGTGTGCGATAATAGATTTGAATATATATTTCTTTATAGAGATCTAACTGCTGAGTTACCATTCATATTAATGCATCCAAAACCGGAAGATGAACCTCCTCTTCCGCCTCCCAGACCGATGGCTTCAAATTCGAATAACTCTGAAAATAATGAAAACAATGTTGCCATTGATAATAATTTGATCCAGCTAGATACGTAAGTAGTTTATTGTTTAATGTTAATCAATATTAATTGGTTGTTCGCGTATATATATATTTTTTTTTATAAAATTTATCAAGTGCACTCCATTGCAGTGAAAGCGATGCTGGATATGATGATGACATCATTTTTGAAGACTTTGCTCGTTTACGATTGAAAGGTGGTGAAACTGACGCTTAAATGTGCTCACAGCACAAAAATATGCAATCGTACGATTGTTTAAAGTAACAACCAAATATCCTAACAAACTTTGTAGTTTTTCCGTAATTATATTAACCATGAAGTTTGATGAATGAACATTTCTGTTGAGTTAAAAAAAAGATCTATGCTGTAAAGAAGTAAAACCAACTTGTCAAAGTTATTACAGCAATTTTCCATTATGTATTGAAAACCATTTGACCCCAGCTTTTCATGATAATATGTGTATAAAACAATAGACAAAATTAGAAGTATTTTAGTGTCCACTGATACTAGTATGATTATGTATCAAGCACATTTCACCTGGTATATTGTCAAAGCACTATTACAGGGAGAAGATTTTACTTTGATATACTCGTAGATTTTCAAAAATTATTTTTTTACACTATGTTCTGATCGCTGCATTTTCAAATAAGTATTGAAAATTATTGAACGTTTAAAATTTAAATACAGAATAAAAAAAATAAACGTTTTATGTGAATTTTTTTTATGCATTTAAAAGAGAACCATTCATTTTTACTTAGATATTTATTATTACTTCTTTATAATGGCTAAGTTTTATAGATGTGATAATAATCGAAATTTGTATTTTGTATCCTTTTATCCTAAATACATGTTTGTCATTTTAATGGCTAAGTAAAATGTACCAACCGATATCTTTGATTATTGTTTATATTACGAATAAAAAATTTTGGAAGTTTGTCTCTAGCAAAGAATAGTTAGATTTTTAATTTTGAACATTTTATGGTGACAAGTATTTTTTTAAGGAATGTGGAACTTTCAAGTAACGGACTGGATGTATATAATTATAAAACAGTAGTAACCTTAATATATTTGTTTTCAATATTATACTTACGAAACTATGTATTTACAATAATAATCTTTTGTGACCTGATGTGACATAGCCACAAAATATATTTTAACTTTAATAGTGCGCACTTTTTTTAATTTAAGATTATGCAGACATTAATTAAAACTGCAAATTTATCAATGGCATAGCATTTAAATGTTTAATTCTCGAATTTGTCTACATTCCACGAAAGTCACATAAAAATTTTAGTTTTAAAAACACGACATTTAAATTTAAACGGTGGGCCTTATTTAAATTTTCGAAAATATTTTGCGGTATGTACTCTCATATAGAGAAAAAAAATCTTTGTGTATGTGTAACAACTCTATAGTTATTAGTTGTAAGTTTATCAGAAGATGATCTGTTATATTAAAAAAAACTCCAAAAACGTCCACACTTTTCATATAAATTTGTATAATGAATAGTAACAAGTGAATGAATTAAGTTAGCATTACTACTCAAATCGATATGATCAATGATTCAGACCGCATCCAGTTTTATGTCAGTCTGTCTTACCATAGTGTTGATTGGCTAATCTCACTGTGTTATGCTATGCTGTTGTAGAAGGCCAATAATATTTTTATGCACTTTGTATTTTTTTAATAACGAAGGAAATATTGAATAAAATTACTGAAATTAGTAATTATTGTACAAACAATTCATAATAATAGCGTTGAATGTACAGAAATGATAAAACAATTTTAAAATAATTTTTTAAACATGCACCTGTTTAATTTTCTTGATTAATATTTACTTACACAGTTTACAAAATTTACAGTCCTTCTAAAGTTTTTTTTAATACGCATGCGCAATTCGTTTTTTATAATTCTGTATATTTTTGTGATTGGCGCTTGAACAAGTTAAGTATGTAAGTTATTTCTAACATTTCATTCCAGCTCTTACTACTTTAATTAAACAGAAAAGACAGTGCATACCAGTTACAGCATGATAAAACAATTGACACTCACCAGAGGCTGCGAATGTAATTTTGGTATCGGAATTGTAGTTTTTTAATGGATTATATCAAAATCAAATCAGATTTAGAACGGCATAATTTCGTACTTTTTTTCTTTGCTATTTTTAATTTAATACAGGTTTTTTTTAATTTTTTTATGTTATATTTTGTCCAAAACACGATTATGATGTGTGACTGTACAGCAAAACAATAGACATGCGCGGGAGGAATTCACTGCTAGAAACAATTGACGGCATCGACGTTTAGCATCTGTTAATTATTTTGGATACGAATTCAAATTTAAAAAATACGCACAAAATTGACTACAAGTAAATTTATTTGCCAATTAATTGTGACTGCGCACTGTCTGTTTTTACGACGATTATAAATTTTTCTCAATTATACATATATACTTTATTGTAACCGTATCTATATTTTATTGTAAAATGTATAAAATATTGTTCTTGTTTATTATTTCTTGCATATAATATTAAAATGAAACCATATTATTGTATTTATTATTTGAAATAATATAAAACTGTATCTATTTTATACCTAAAATTTCTGTATATTTTGGTACTAACAACTGACTGTATATAGAAATGATTTAATAATAAATGTTTTCAACGTTTAGATAGAGTCAATATTCAAACAATTAGATTTTTTTTATTTATCAGTCAGATAATTGCAACAATACGTATAAGCATTGTATAAATATTAAGCAATGGTATAGGTGTATATTATGTAATTACGAAAAACAGTATAATATTAAGGAAATGGGTAAAAAAATATTTCAAAATATAAATTTATTCTATGAATTTTCATTATTTTTACATATTGTGTAAAAAGAAATCCCCGCATGTATTTCGAATTTTCAAAATTGTAATTTGACACATATTAAAACCGGGAATACCCATGGCGCAAATGTAATATATTTCAAACCAATATTTTTTACAGATATGGATGGCTGCTTCATTCAGGATCGACGAAAATTTTTAAGCTCAATACACTGATCATTTTGGAGCTTCACATAAAAAAAATTGTTACTCAATGTCAAAAACATCAAAATGCTGGTTTTACAGTGCTAAAGGCGTTTAAAAAATTCAATTTTAACGTAAAATTAGTATTTCAAAAGGATTTTTTTAGAAATTGGTATTTTGCTTGCGACAAAATTCTGCATTTCTAAACCCGGCTCCCATTCCCCGCGTATTTGGCCCTGAATCTCATATTTTTCTGAAAAAACATACATTAATAAATTTGAAAGACCCTCTGAGGAGAGAGAGAGAGCAAGATGATTTTTTTATTATATCAGTAATTATCATATTGAAATACTAAAACCAAAGACTGGTGCATGGTGATATGATTTCCTTCCCACATTTTTTTTTTTTTAGAACACTGAAGACGAATATAAATGTTATATAAATCAGTGCTATGATAAACATTATTTGTACGGTGTTTTTATTGTCTATTTCTATGGAATAAATGTCTGTTATAATATCTAAACCGACCATTCTCCAGTGTATTAAAAAGTTTGATATTATTGTAATCATAAAGACGAAAAATATATATTATCAGTTTTCTTTAGCGACAGAGAAATGTTTTTTTTTTATTAAATATCCATATCAATTACAGTACAAGGCCACTAAGTGTTTGTTTTTTTTTTTATTAAAAAAAAAGCTGGGTCTTGCACTGAAGAATTAAAAATTGTAAAGCTGTATCCAAATGTATATGTTCACATAATATTGAAAGCATAATATGTACATATTGCACTAGACGATCTATATAAACTTGAACATACTTTATATAACTTTACTAAGTTGAATAATATTTAAACAATATATGACATAATCAAAACGACGGCCGGGCAAATAAATATTAAATAAGATTAATTTTTATGTATTTTGATCGTCAATTCCGTTTTAAACGTGTTTTAAATAACCAATCTTTCTGTTTTTTTATTAACTATTGTAATAGTTATCTTACAACGCGTTATTTAAAAATTCGTACCTATCGGTTATAAATAGAGCCAGATACAACATTATTACAGGTTTGTGCTGTATCGAAATAATAAAATTTTATTTCTTTTCGCCACATTATATAATTGTAAGTACAATGTGTTTTGAAATATTTTCCCCCTGACTAGAGTAAAAGCTATTTGCTATAAAGTATCAGAACAGTTTTAAGCGCATATTTCTTATTTTTTCAGGCACTTTGTTGCAGTGCCGCTCGAAACGTGAGATTAGGTACATTGATTTCGAAAAGGTTTGAATATTTTTTTTATGAAACAAACGTAATCTAAGATATATTAATCGTGAACTATATTAAATCTTAAGATTTTAAGTAAAAATAAATTTTTAGTGTCCCCGATGTTCAGCCCCTGCCATGTTTCAGATACATTTTTTTGCAATTAAAAAACAGTGTTTGCTGATGTACTAAACACCAAAAATATTAAACCATATTGCCTAACAGAGTGGAACACTGCAAAATACTTGTGTTATAATATTTAGATTATTATATTTGATCAATCTTATAAAATAATATAAATTTCTTTGAATAATTTAGCTATTATACAATTAGCAAACAAAATTTTTGCTAATTGTAACGTCCATCGCTGTTTTATGTATCAACTGTGGTACTCATAGATGCTGATGACCTAGCCTGTCAGGCGTCTATAATCAACAATCTATCTCGACGGTGGTAATCAGATGACTCGCGTACGATAGCAGTGTCATTAATCATTACATCAAATAACATTTGATCTGTAATTACGTAAACGACCGTTTTTAAAATCTTTGTCTATCTAACTGTCCGGGCAAATCTTCGAAATGGCTGAACCGACTACGATGGCACTTCACAGACAGGTAAAGGGATATGCCAGGAATAATCTACTCTACATTTTACTCCAAAAATACGTATGGTTATTTTTGTAAAAACGAAAAACTGGTAGAATTATCGATTTTTTATAATTATCTCATAGATTATAAGAGAAATTTGTCGAGCAGACAGAAAAACACAAATTTTAAAAACGGTCGTTTGCATTCGGATAACATGCAAATAACCGTGCGAGCCAAAAAAAATAACAATTATTTCCATATAACAGAAAAGCAATTAAATTTTATTTATGCGTATAGGTTTAATACAAGTTATACAACATTGTTTCATTTCAATCGCGTGCGAAACCGCGGGTAGCGGCTAGTTAATAATAAAATAACACCATTTGCTTTAATTTTGATATCTCAAAAATTCAAAACGAGCGGTGAATAAATAATTCAACACGAACGTTTAAGTCTAGATGTCAGTAGCAAACTAAATTTATATGGCCGCCGAGTTGCGTGAGAATGCTTGGATGAAGATTTTGGTAATGAAATGTCAAGCATTGAACTGATTTAATGATAATAGTTAAACATAACCAGTTTTTTTAAAGTGTGTGATAAGAATATATTTAATTCATATTTGGAACATTTATTTCAATTTTAAGTTGTGATATTATTAGGGGCTTCGGCCTGTGCTATGTTTCTATATGTCAACAAATAGCGATTCTGATTCAGATACCCCAGTCTGGGACAACCGTTCAAGCTTGCGAGCACCAGACGGTTACGGTCAACTACCTTTTTTTTCGTATACAGAACCCTACGATTTTTATCTTGAATATCAACAGGAACAATTTTCACCGTTACCTTTTGCACCTTTACCCGTGCTGTTTCCTCTTGAGCCTATCGCAGGACCCTCTGGAGCACAAAGACTAACTTTCAACGATCCACCCACAGTAATCGAGAGTGACATATCAGGAGAACTCGACTCTGATTATTCTGATTACGAACTAGAAATGAATGATGCCAGCCCGACCAAAAGAGCAAATTTCTCAGCCCTTGGATCGAACGGTATCAGCCGCGTGCCTACTCCAGCAGCACTAAAACCTGGACAGACTAAGAAGCTAACTATCAAAAACTTCAAAGGTAATTATCTCGATCTTTTGACCAAATTTAATAAATAGAAGTCAGTCAAATAACTTGTTACATGCAAAATAAAATCGATCGTATCATTCTAATACAAAGGTACGGTGTAATTATAATAGCAGCTTTGTTTTGAACAGTTGCTATACATTATAGAACTTCCACAACCATAGCAAGCAAATTACATTTTCTGTAGAAAATTATAAAGATTTTTCATCTATTGATATACATTGTATTTGTAGCGTCGTGGTGAAAATTCTATTGGAATCGGTTATTCGATATGTAATATTGCGATTTCCTGTAAAGTAGATAAGCTTGCTATGGTTATTTGAAATATTAAAATTACAACAATCTCAGATATATAAATCAATTTTTGTTTTTAAACTTAATACTGATAAAACTGCGCTATTTGTATCTCGTCTCCAGGGAGAAAATCGAAAGTTAGGCTCTGTTAAATTCTGTCTCGTATCCTATACTATAAATGTGCGTTTCAGCTTCCTAGGTCAATGGAGGCCTTCTGGAGGGTGTGGTAAGACAATCATACATTAGGAAATTATATATGTGATAATTTTGGTCACAGTGATTTAAATAGTAAACCCCTACATTCCTAAGAACTTGGCATGTTTATTTATAGTGTTTTTCAAATGACAATAATTTTAATTAAAACACAATATGCAAAAATTACGCGTATTAGAAAATAGCTGTTGTATTACATGGAAATTGTAGAACAACCACAGTTACCTGAGAACTATGCCGGTCAAACATGGGAAAAGCTTCGGGATGCTGTTGTTGCCATTCAAACATCCAAATCGATAGAATACTCCTTAGAAGAACTATATCAGGCTGTAGAAAACATGTGCAACCATAAAATGGCTACAACAATTTATGACAATCTGAGCAAACTAATAGAACTGCATGTTAAAGGAAACTGTGAACAGTTTCTGGCAGAATCTATGGATCGACACTTATTTCTTGTAAAAATTAATGATTGTTGGCTGTCTCATTGTCATCAAATGCTAATGATTCGTAGTATATTTTTATTTTTGGATCGTACCTATGTGCTACAAAACCCAACTATTCCTTCAATTTGGTAAGTTCCTACTTTTTTATTCATACCATCTTTATAATATAGTATAAAATAAAATCTCTGTATATCGACATACCAGCTAATGTCGAGAAATACTAAACAGAATATTATTATTATTGTTAGTGGGGGCTTGAGCAATGAACGAAAATGTTAATCAAGCCCAAGGTCATTAGATACACAGATAACCTTGTTAAGAAATTACCTCAGCTAAAAACCGTTCAATATTTTCATCAACCACCCAATATCAATTGACAGTCCTTTGGATGACTACTATCCATTGGAACGAGGTCACCTCTGTATGTAATAACTTTGAATCAAGCCAGAAAAAAATCGCTGTCTTTACACAAAAATGTAAATGTGTTACCTAAACTTTATTATTGAAACGATGTCTGGAAAAAATCTGGTCTTTAAAAGCTTTACAAAAAAATCGGCGTCGGTAAATACCTATGTTCCATAAACTCATAAGTACTTTTTTAATTAAAAAAAAATTGTTTTTTAACATCATATTACATGAGTGATTATTAGGAAAATCAGTAAAGTACATAAATAAATAAATTGTATAGTATGTTTACCTTTTTACCTGGGTGCAAATTGGTTTGAAATAATGGTTATACCGATTTTGGTTACAAAAGCGATATGAAATATAATATCCCAAGCAAAAGCTCTAACATTTACACTCGACTTGAGTAGCTAGTTTTCTTTTTTTTATAAATAAAATAATATCTTTTAGGAATCTTTTTTAGTTTGTTAATTCTGAGAAATATACTCAATATAGCCGGTTATTTATTTATTTTAACAGGGATATGGGATTAGAAATGTTTCGTATCCATATTGTGATGGATAATTTAGTACAGACACGTACGGTAGAAGGATTGTTGATGTTAATTGAAAAAGAACGGCAAGGTGAAACAGTAAATCGATCTCTATTGAAATCTTTATTAAAAATGCTAACTGATCTTCAAATTTATAAAAATGCATTCGAGCAGAAGTTCTTAGCTGCTACAGACAGAGTTTATGCAGCTGAAGGTCAAATATTAATGCAAGAAAATGATGTATCGGAATACTTGAAGCATGTTGACAAACGTCTCAGTGAAGAAAATGAACGTTTGCTGAATTATTTAGATCCTAGCACAAAGTAAGAATAAGCGACCAAAATGGTGCAATTTTGTTAGCAATTTATAAATATAACTTTTTTTAGATGGCAACTAATTCACACTGTTGAAAAACAACTCTTGAGCGAGCATGTAACTGGTATTCTACAAAAGGGATTGGATACCTTACTAGAAGAAAACCGTTTGAATGATTTATCGCTGTTATATATTCTTTTTAGTCGAGTTGCTACTGGGCTTACAGAATTATGCTCATGTTTTAACAGTTACATTAAGGTAAATAATTATCATTTCACCGAAGTAAAGAAAGAGTTTTTCCTTTGTATTTGTTTTAAGCGAGATAAAATTAACGATAAATCAATTTCAATTTTTTATGTATAGAAACGTGGTCGTACTATAGTCATAGATCCTGAAAAAGATAAGACCATGGTTCAAGAACTGCTAGATTTCAAAGATAAAATAGATAATATCGTCAGTCAGTGCTTCCAAAAAAATGACAAATTTGGCAATTCATGCCGTGAGGCATTTGAGTTCTTCATTAATCAGCGTGCCAATAAACCAGCTGAACTTATAGGTAATTATTTTAGATATCTTTTTAAAATAAAAACATATTTAGCCATACAAGATAACTGTCGAATTAGTACTAGGTTGAGTGGTAGAGTATAATGCTTTGAACTTTTTTTAACTTTTGAAAATGCTTGCAGCAAAATTCGTCGATACGAAATTAAGAGCTGGAAATAAAGAGGCAACTGAAGAAGAATTGGAACGTCTGCTGGACAAAATAATGGTTTTGTTCCGATTTATTCACGGGAAAGATGTGTTTGAGGCCTTTTACAAAAAGGATTTGGCAAAACGTTTACTGGTTGGAAAATCAGCCAGTGTAGATGCTGAAAAAAGTATGCTAAGCAAATTAAAGCAAGAATGTGGTGGAGGATTTACATCTAAATTAGAGGGAATGTTTAAAGACATGGAACTGAGCAAAGATATAAATATCGCGTTCAAACAGTACATAACTGGACACTTCAATAAAGACTTATTTACTATTGACTTGACTGTCAATATTTTAACGATGGGTTATTGGCCCACGTATCCTGTACTAGATGTTGCGTTGCCCATCAATATGGTCCAGTACCAAAATATCTTTAATAAATTTTATCTGAGTAAGCACAGTGGCCGTAAACTTCAGTGGCAGCCAACACTGGGCCATTGTGTCTTGAAAGGGAATTTAAGACGGGTAAATGATTTATTTTTTTTTATTTTCATCAAAATATTATATAAAAGACACATTTCTCCATGTGAAAAATGTTTGCATCACCGGAGTGATTTTCTTTACAACTTGTATAAAAGTCATATTGTATTTAAAAATTAAAAGTTTTCAGGATACTGCATGTATGCTTTTTTTTTAAGGGTAATAAAGAGTTCCAGGTATCTTTGTTTCAATCGCTAGTATTATTACTGTTCAATACGATCGATGAATTATCATTAGATGAAATCCGTTCAGGAACAGGAATCGAAGATGGTGAACTGAGACGAACTTTGCAATCTTTGGCTTGCGGAAAAGCACAAGCCCGAGTGCTTCATAAAATTCCGCGCGGTCGCGATGTTGAAGACGGTGATCGTTTTGGCTTTAATAGTGAATTTACAAATAAATTGTTCAGGATTAAAATTAACCAGATACAACTTAAAGAAACGGTAAGTGATCCCGATTATTAATTGTTTGTGATCTGTATTTTTTTTCTATTTTAATTATACGCTTCTGAAACAGACTGAAGAACAAAAGGCAACGGAGGAAAGAGTCTACCAGGATCGTCAATACCAGATTGATGCGGCTATTGTGAGAATTATGAAAACACGCAAAACATTGAGCCATAATTTGCTCATAAGTGAATTATTTTTACAATTAAAATTCCCTGTCAAGGTAACCATTCAAATTTATAAATCTATATATTATTAGTAAATTGAATGTTCTATGTTTATTTTATTACAGCCTGCCGATCTAAAGAAACGTATTGAATCGCTAATCGATCGCGATTACATGGAACGTGATAAAGATAATCAAAATCAATATAATTACGTTGCATAATTGGGAACGCTAAGACCAACCATTATGAGGTTTTTTTCATTAAGATTAATTTTGTTCATCATTCATTGAAAGAAATGTTTCTTTAGATTTTTTTTGTTTTTGTTAGAAAAATATTCAGGTAATTAATTCAAAAACAAATTAATAATATCGGAATTCAGTTTCAGTGCTAGAATGTTCATGAATCTTTAGTTCGGTAAAGTCAAGTGACTGATAATAATTAAAGAAATTGAAATGCCTGTCGATTCTGAATTGTTTCGTTTTCTTTTTCATCAAAGTTTGTATTGTACACATTCTGTAATATTTGAGTTATGTAGTCACTTTGATTAAATAAATTATGCAGTTTATTTTTTGTTTCTTTTTTATATTTATTTTTCGGGAATAACTGTGAAGGAACCTTGAAAGAAAATGCTTTTTGTTGGATTTCTTTCACCATCACACACCCGCTTTTACCACCATGTTCTGTAAAGAAGTGTATGTATAACAGAAAAAAAATCCTGCCCGAAATAAAGCCTTGTGATTTGTCTTGCCCTAGTGAATGTGCGTATGTCTGGAATTTTCTTTTGTTCATAATGGTTTACAAAATGGCGCCGATTTTAATTCCTTCTTGCAAATCGCTTGTCACTTATTAATTTTAGTGTAGGAGCGTATTTTGTTCCTTTTACTTAAGAACATACAAGTCATATGTGGCTTCTTCTTCATATCGATTTTTCAAATTTCAGGATTCAAATGGGTCCCAAGCGTAAAAATGCCTTGAAATTAATTTTGCGGAAAAAGCACAGAACGTCAGTTTTAGCTCGAATGTAAATTACATATATCTAAAGTTTATTCTTTATTTCTGGTACGACTTATTAAAGCTGAAAGTCTTATCACAAACCCAGTATTAAACTTTGAATTTGGTCCCCCACGAATAGAAACACAATTTGTAAGAAAAAAAATTTTTTTTTTTTAAGAAAAACAACAAAAAATAGGAATGCCTATGAACCAATTTGACATGCTCTTATTTGCAACAAAACCAGTTTAACGTAGTTCACACGTTTTAAAGTGAAATATCTATACCTGTTGAAATCGAATTCCATTGTTTAACAAAAACCATTGTTTGAAGTTCAGTTTCTATTGCGGTTCTTGTGAATACAAATGATTTTACATAAATGCCGTACACTGTACAGTTCTGTACTGCAATCACTTTATAGGACTTGACTAACGTGCCATAACTGAGGTCTAAAATGTTCGTTTCATACAGTAGGTACTTGTATTGGACTGTAAATTTTAATAAAGTTCATCTTGGTAGGACATAAATAATGTATTGGACAATACAAACAATTTATTTCCTCAATGTATATTATTATTGTTCCATCAGGAGCACAAAAGACAATACTTAATTAGTGCTTATTAAATTTGCTGTGTTCCTAATTCCGAAATGATCGTTGGCGCCGTAGTAAATATTTATAAAAATCGTTTGTACTGACTGACTGATCTATCAACGTACAGCCAAAACTACTAAGTTTAAACAGCTCAAAATTTGGAACATAGGCTTGTTTTATGACGTAAGCATCCGCTAAAAAAGGATGTTTAGAAATTTCAACTTTAAACGGGGGAAATGGGAGTATCGGGTTTTTTTAAAGGTAGGAACTTGAAAATTGGAACTGTAGCTATTCATCATAAATAAATAATGACGCGTCTCAGGGTTTTTGGATTTTCACATATAAAATTCCGGTGTGCGTGTGCTCGTAATTCTTCTCCTAAACGGCTTGACCGATTTTGATGAATTTTTTTTTTTTGTATTTATGGGATCACCTGAATGGTCCTTAGGTATATTGGACCCAGTAGGTGGCGCTGTTGTCGAGGTCCAGAAATATTATTTTTAATTTTCTGACCAAATGTTTTTAATTTTTTTTTATTTCTCACATAAAAAAAAATAATCCCAAATTGTTAGCCTCCCAGCACGTCTCAATTCAATGCTAGCGAAGTCTGTGGGAGCACGTCTGCCTACCGGGTTCGCTAGTAGTGTATAAGGTGCGAATAAGTCTACTAAATCGCTGCTACTAATAAAATGTTTAATTTATTCACTCTTTCATAAACAATTCACAACTGAACTAATTTGGAAAATCCTTTTTACTGATTAAAAACTACTTCTTTCGAGAGATGCGCAGTAAGCGAAAATGTAAAGCAAACTGGAGAATCCGCACGTGATCTCAAGTTCTGAAAAAATTTGTTCTACGCTGAGTAAACTATAAGAGTAATATATTATGAGATTGTTGCTTTCGATTATTTCGCTACCAAATAAAATCTAGCCGGTTGAATTTGGGCCAGAAATCCTTAAAATAAAAATGAGTGTTTGTTCGTCTCCTATGTGTTTCTATACCATCCATTGTGTGTGCGGCCGCGAAGATTTATGACCCAAAAAATCTTATTCTTATTAAATCAATGTTAGTTTGCTCTACTACTGTTGTCGCTGCCGAGCGGGCTTAAAAAATTATTTCATCCCAGTCGCGTGCGAACCCCCGAATATCCGTTAGTATATTATAAAAAAAAATTGTTACTGTTTGAACTAAACCAAATCCACCCTAGGTAGTTATTTTTGCTTCTAGTAAAATTTAGCTTCCAATTCGCAATCGAAATTTAAATGTGACTTGAGATTTTGTTTAAAATGGCGCAACTAGGTCCAACTTTGCAAATTATTCAAACTGCATTCTTCTTACGTAAGGCCGGACCTGTTTCAAACGAACAAATCGAGGTCTCCAGTAGAGACGAACGAACAAGCAACTTTAGCTCTAGTTATTGACTTCATCGAGTCAGAGGTCATCTTTCAGTTTCGCAAGCAGTTCTGTTAGATCCCAGATACCTATTGCTATTAATATTATTCCTATATTATGTAGACATAGGCGGATGATACCAAATTGAATTGAGAATTGTTGTACTTATATTAGTTCGCGAATTTTCCTTGCTTTTTGCCGTTGATAAAAATTTGAAAAATATACTTTTTTCAAATTTACAAATTTACACTTCAATACACCAAAGAAAAATGTTTTTTAATTTTTTTTTAAATTCAAATAAAATAATCGAACGTTCATCGCTTCGAAACCAAAAATTTTTCTAAAAACAGGTATATAAAAAAGTTAAAAAAATATTTTTGCGCTTTTTATAAAAAATTGAAAAATGCGTTTTTAAGATTTTATTTTATTTTCTCAAATAGTCAAACTTGTTACCAGCCCGCGCCATTTTTATTTTCAAAATATATTCCGCTAGCACTGATAAAGTCCTCTCGTCATTTTTTTTCGATCATGACATTGATTGCTAAACGTGCTCCCACAAATAACACCAAAGGTGACGCCACTGAATCGTTATATACTACGATATTATATATTATGATTGTGAAATGAACCATAATATTATTATTATTATATGTACTATGTAAGATTCATCACACACAGTCATAGTACAGTATAATCCGCCCTTTACCTAATCCACCATCCGCATCTCTGCAGACTAAATCATTCTATCTCTCTAGTCACCTAGTATAATGTACCTTTAGCTATATCAATATAGTCTATACCATTGATCTCTAATTAATGGATAATTAATAGCGGCCATTGTGTGGCTATGCATCGCCATACTGATATTCGATGGATTCCTTTTTTGTTTTATTTGACACTTTTCAACCCGTATAGTCATAACAATACTTTTATTAACACATTGATTAAAAATATTTTTGGTTCCTCAGCTTGTTTAATTAATATGCCAAACGTTATAGAATATCGTCTATAAAAACGTTGTCTCTAGGGCCGGATTTACCCATAAGCAAATAGTAAATAGTTACTTAGGGCCCCAGATTAGTGTGGGTTCCCGATTCATCGACACTTTGCAAGTTTTGTAACTAAATTCGACCGAACTTTTTAATTTAGAAAAAAATTATAATATGCTAATAAGTTAATTAAAGTGAACGATATCAATAAGAATTTTTTGTTAATTTTTCGTACTTTTAAAAAATAAATACCTCCAGATCGCTGACTATAGAATCATTGTTTGGTAGACGGCGTTTATACTTTATACAATTCGTCCGTCGCTTTACCCAGTTACAATGATTTCGCGAACCCCATCGGGTATACTGACGATTTTCAGTTTAGGAAACGCTGATCTATAACATAACGTGCTTTAGCTATTTTGATCATAGCCTCCACAAGATGGCGTTGAGACCCGGGACTAGGAGAAGCCAGCGTGACGAGTGAATCAACCGAACTTCAACGAAAAAAATATATAAAGCATTCAGACCTTATCTTTCTACTAATAATGACTAGTTGAAGTAGAGAAAAATATTCTTTGCAAATATTCAAACGAAATTTTTGTTGATGAAAGTATATTTTCCCTGTTCAGGGGGAGTCCTCTTCAGGATGTAGGGGCCATGATATTGATAGCTCAAATTTCCCTCCAAAATTGTCATCCAAAGATCTCTTCATCAATGCTACTAACGTTCTAAAGTTCTGATATAAGGACTAATCGTCTATGTGCTATCCACTAATTAGAGATCCGTGGTCTATACCACACAATCTTCGGCATGCTTAGTGATTACGCTTTCTTTGATCGCTGCAGCCATCGTCGAAGAAAATGAACCATTCGAGGAGTTGTGAGAAAAATATTTGGTTTGCGTTAAACATTTTATAATATACAAAAATTGCTAACGACGTAGGTGAAAGGGTTGTCCCACGTAACAAACTTTCATAATTTTGAACAGCGCGGCCTTTTTTTACCTGGCCCTTTTTTTAATCATCTTTACCCGACTCTTTTTTTAACCAGTTTTACCCAATCCTTTTAATGTTCCGTGCAAACGAAAGACTTATAGTATCGCTTCGGTGTCCATTTGTCACGGCGATTTTCTCTAAAACTATTTGGTATAAAATTTGAAATTTAGCACAGATATTCAAAATATTGTTATTGAATATTGTGATTATTTACTTAAACTTATATCGTATTTTTTGTAATTAAGCTTCACAAGTCACCACAAAGCCACGCTTTTAGCTAACACAGTGGATCTCGTAGGCGGGTTGAATGTTGTATACGTCATTTCTGTAGCGGCATAACAATATGATGTACATTTAGATTAGAAATGTTTTGAGCACGCTAGCGAAACACTGCTATGTAACTTGTTTTATGTTAGTGAAACAGTACATGGTGAAACCCAACTATTGTTTAATTTAGCCAGTTTTGACCAAGAGTGGACGTTTGAACTCTGACTGTTATAGTTTATAATGAGAACGGGTGGGGGATAACATATCCGTGTGCAGTGTAGGCCGCAGCTTTTTACTTTTCTCGGATGTGAAAATTTGTTTTGAGCGTAACAAATAATCATTCAATAATCAGTTAGCTTTTTTGCTGCAAGTAATCGAATATACTTTTTACTTTAATCATTTCATTGTTGATTTGGTTTACGTTACTAACAATTTCAACGCGTATTTATATATGTTATGTACTGGCTTCTGATCCGGCTTCGCCCGGGTAGTTTTTGGTTTGACAAACGAAATAACCGTCTTCTTATTTTGCTTCCCTAGTCATGCCGCCAATGCACTGTTAGGGGTTGTCTCAGATTCACTTCTTGTAGCTCCTGTTCCCAGTCAGGGCTCCGAAGCAACTGGCTTACTGTTTTCCCTCGGCTCGTCGCTACCTGAAAGTCACCACCTAACGAAATAGTCAAAAGCAACTTAGTTTGCCATGAACCCGGCTCTGCTTGTACGCTTCGTTGAATTTACTGTACTATTTTCTGTAAGTATAATGAATTTAAAAAAGATGAGATATATTTTCTAAATAAGTAAAGAAAACATGCAGAGCTTTAGGCTTCTACATTTTGCCCTTTCTTGGAAAATATATCAGATATTTTTCAATTTCAGAGTAGATTATAATCGCTTGATAACTGAACTCGGTGGTTTTTGAAGTTCAATATGCTTATAGAAAACGAGACGCTAAAGTTTAGTGTATCCTTGTAGAAAACCGCTGACTTGAGCACATCCATACTCCGGTATCAAAAACTTTTTAGATAATCCATTTATAGGTGGTGGAACGCCTCTTTTTTTGTGGGGAAAGGGGTGTGGGGTCTTTAGACACAATATGATCACCTATGAAAGCTTACAGTGTCATTAAACATGGTGGTTTAAATTTTAAGGGATGCCGCTAATGAATCCATTTCAAATTTCAGTTACCTTTTACACGACCCTCAATCGCCGCCATTGTGGTTTATCAGATTATATAGCGACCTCGCAGTTCTCATCTGACTATACCATGTCCTAACTACTACCTATGCATATATACTCATATATACAGATTACATATAGGCTAGGGGAAAGCTACCGAATATTTAAAAGTAACAGCAAAACACCAAACCACTTATTTCTTCTCGACATACGTTTCTCTAACCATGTTAGCATAATCAAGAGATGACTTGATATCTCCTGATGATGCTAGCATAGCTATTGACTATCGCCTGATGATGCATAGATGATGTGCGAAACGTTGGTTCCTTTATTCGGTGTCTTCACATCAAAGGTTTCATCATTTTTCTTGGACTGAATATATATATGTATATATTTATGAAGTCGCATAGTTCTTGACTTATATGCAAGTTCGAGTTACAGAAGCTAAATGTATTAGTTAGTGCATTTATGACAGTTCTAAGCTGGTTCTGTCAGTTTTAAACCATTTGTTGGCACTACAGAACTCCTTCTACTGTTAATAAAACGGCGTGTTTGTCCATCATATTCTCTTAGATTCCCGTTTGAATTTGGTTCCACACAAGTAATGATGCTATTCTGTATGGTCAATGTAAGAATTTACAGTGCTGTAAATTTTTTGTTACTTTCTAACACATTTACCATCACACAAGTTAAAGTGAGACAGAAATTTAACAGCACTGTTAATTTTAACATTGACCATATAGAATAGCGCCACAAATGTACAATATAAACATAATATTTTGACAACAGCACAGAGCGCACACTTGGGACTTAGATTTCAGGTGTAAATCCGTTTGTTGAAAAACAGAATTCTAACTACCACAAAACTGATTTAGAATAGTTCAGTTTGAATTATAAATTGTTTGAAGAGTTCCAGAACCGTTCTAGGATTTGACCAACAAATACACCTACTTTAGAACTAAATTTAATGGAAATTAAATGAAGTACTTCATGTACAATTGACGTACTCAGACAAAAGAATGGCGTTTCGTTCTCGCGTGAATTGTGCGGCGAGAGGGTTTCGACAGTTATTTTTTTATGTATTTGTGCCTTTTTTATTATTTTTGAACAATGAGTGGTGTGAATCCGAATTCCGCAAGGAGTCTCGGAACGGATCCACTTGCGTAAGTCGAGAACGATCTGTACATTTAAATTAATCCGTAAGATGCGTCAAGTCGACCGAAAACTATGTTCAAAAAATATTTTCGGTGATGTTTGCTTCTTTAAATTGATTAATTTTTTTTAATAAATAATTTCATAGATCGTTAAAAGTACTAGAAATCACAAGTTCCTTAAAAGAAAAATTCTAATAAGCACGGACATTTAGTCATGACATCCTGTAATGGACCTCCCTACATATTGTTTCGATTTTTGTCTTCTGTTCATCTCTTATTTGGCCGATCTGCCACGGCGGCTAGTATTATTCCCGGCTCCCCACGGCAGAGTCGTGTCAGTCTCTCCCTTTTGGGGACCATACTTACAATATATTAAGTGCGTAAAGATTAATTGAAAAATATGGGTTTTACAAAAGTACTGTTTCAAGTGAAAGGACTGGTAACAAATGAAGCTCGAGTTTCGACATTTTACCCCAAGTACATAATGTCTATATATTAAATACCTTATATACTTTAGGTTGTATGCATATTGTGGGGCCATACCACGATAGTATTGCTAAGACGGTATGCAAGTATAAACGGTGATCTATGGGATTTGAAACATCCCAACTGATTATTCGAAATTTTTACTAATGATTTTTCATAAACAAAGTACCGGTTTAGTTAAATAATTTGTTGTAGTCATTTAATTATCTAAAAAAGTGAATTCCTTTGATATTAACAAATAAGAATATTCAAGTTGATATTTTCAAATATTTGTTCCGTTTTTGACAGTTATAATGATTTGTTAAAGAAAACGTCCATCGAGATGGAAAAATGTGCAATGTTTTGTTTTCTTAACAATGTGCGTGTTTAGTTGTTTTCGAATAACAAAAAAGAAAATATATGCTATATATATTAAAAGTACTTAATATAATTTCCTCTAGAATTGATATAGCAGTTCGTTTTTCGTGTTCTATTTTTTTTTAACAAATTGTATGGTAACACAATTTGTTAATAAAAATTATGTGACCAGAGTCGATCTATGAACAAATAATTGATTTGATTATAAAAGCCGATAAATTTAAATATCAAATCAATAATGCTGTTTGCCCGCATTTGAAGTCTTCTGTTGTTAAAATAAACAATAAGTAATTTTTAAAATACGGGTGTACTGTTTCCTCCCTTATTCTAAACAGGAACGAATTTACAAGCGTCCAATCATTTTTCTAGTTTAAACGGCGCTAAATCATAAAGCACATATTTTTTCAAAATTTCACTAGTTTCATTGGTCAACTTATAAGTATAGATACTCCGATTGTGATAAATATAAAAATTTAGCTTGCTATCCTTATTTTTTAAACTTTTAATTATTAATATTATTAGCCCAATGAAGAAGAGCGAACACCGCAAAAATCCTATAGAATGACGCAGACGAGGAACACCACAAACTAAATAAGTTACACAGTCAAATTTGTGAAAAGAAACTTTTTTGATTATTATCTATTAGAAAAAAATGTTTTCGAGGTTACCTTTTGTTATAAATTACAATTCAGTAAATTTGCTCCTAAATTAGAAATAAATAAATAAAATACAAAAAAAAAATATCTCTATCAAAGCTAATTTTTTTCATTAATTACAACGTACATAATGGATAGTGAGTCAAATATTTAAATCTGATAGTTTAAATATTTAGAAAACTATAATTAGAATTCCTTTGGTTTCATTGTTTTTGTATAATGAATTCACTTTCGTTTATTCAGTTTGTTTATGATTGTTTGGTCTTAAAAACGCGCGTATTTCTGCTATTATATGAAAAAATCTGAAATCACTAACTTATAAACGATAAATCAAATTTTGATTCCAGCCGAAAATATAGATTTCCATTAAATTATTATAATGTGTAATATATCTTTTAATCAACAGAAAGATCAGGTTGCAAAATGTCCCGGCGTCGATTCCTAGATTGGTAAATTCTATCTGTGTTTATAATATGTTTTATATGGACTCTAACTATTACTGTCCGTTACTTTAAACATTACCAAAGCATAAATGATTAGTATATTATGATATTACTAAACTACGTAACATTTTGTTTATTTCAAATCTTAGAAACGTGACAAAAAAGCAAAATAAAAAAGTATTATAAACTTGAATTTCGAAGAAATAAGGTGTTTTTTGTGTTTAACGTCTTTTTAAAATTGTGGTTGTACGTTTTGGGATATTCTCTGCATAATCGAATTTTTGTCGACAATGTCTACGTAATGCTTGTTTTCATCCCACAAATCTAAAATCACATGTCCCAATTGGCAAAAAAGAAACGAAAATTTTGCCAATTGACTTTAGATAATTTTTATATGTTGACAAACAATACCGCATTATTTAATATTTATATTTTGCGTGAGTAAGTTGAACTTCGATTCTTTGATTCGAGTTTTCAAATCTGTTATTTTCAAATTCTGATTATACAAATTATCAATACAAATAAATAAATCAAATATAAATTAAATCGTTACTTTGTCTTGTGTCGCAAGTATTAAACGACATTTCAGTTTGAATGCGCGGTTTTTAAGTTGATAATCTACAGCGAATTATCCATTTTCATATTGTTTTGTCGGTCTGTCTGATGATTTGTTTATTAGACAACAGCTGGAATAGGATGAGTTGTATTATATAATCGCGCTTTTATATTAAAGGGACAAAACGACAAAAGACCGCCTTTAACGCGAGTGAAGCCGTGAACCTAGATGATTTAATAAAAATAAACAAATATGTTTTCCTCAACAGTTACAGAACAATAAAATAACCGGAGGTGGTATATTATTAAAAATGTATCCAAATTATAACAAAAAGTGGCTATAAAAGACAGGGTCATATTATTTGTATACATGTAAATTGTTGTTTCATTATGCAAATGTATCTAAAATAATACCTATATAAAGCACAAACAATCTTCGCAAATACGAATAACAATTTTTATTAATTTGTAATAATAACGTCCTTGTACAAATAAAATATAAATAAATACACAATCGAGCGTAAATAAAAATATATTTAACCTTTCGTGTTTGTAAAAATAATGTGGAGATATATCGTCATTGGTGTATTTTAAAAATAAACAATTCATGTCATATAACAAAATACTAGTCGAAAAAAAATGTGAAATCATACAAAGGTGTGCAGTTAAATAATTTTTAGTATATTGTTTTAGTGTAACAATAAACCATAATGGTGAAGTGAATAGTGAATATGGATTACTCAGTGTACGCTTACAATGCCGCTGGTGGAAGCGGTCCTCCTCATTACGCACCTCCGCCACCAAGCTATTTACATGGACATCATCAAGTACAACCCTTGCAGACGCAAGGACCTATTGCTTCAGTTGGTTTACCTTCTGATTTAGTAGATAGTTCAAATAGTATAGCTCACTACACCAAACGAAAGAGGTTAATATATTATCATTATTTATGCTGGATGCATTGTTTTCTAATCATATGGATTGCGGGTAATTATCCAGTCCCTATATACAAGGCATTAAGCCTTTTAGAAGCGACAGTTTACCATGCATAATGTACCTCGAGGGAGGTGGAAACTTTTGGCGATAAATTAAATAGAAAAACACCCTGCGTTATAGATATTTACCTATAACGGTTTGAAAAATGTCAGCCAATCCCAACGTTCTAAATGCCCACTTTTAAGGTTTCACAACAAAATATCAACTTGGTTTCTGCAGACAGTTGCCGGCGTTCACAATCCATACATTAGATATCAGTGTGTTGGATATATGTATCGAGGTATAGTTTCCTATTCTTTTCCAAGCTAGGCTCCAGGAAAAGGGAAAACAATCCCTTTTGCGGTGCGAAGTAACGATCTATGGAGTCTAGCAAAAAGTCTGGTGAATGCTAACGCTGGGTTTCTGATATGACTTCAGCTTTAAATCTGAATTTAAAGTTGATGAATCGTGTAAAAAAACTAATTAGATGTACATGTTAAATTCGACTTATTGATGTGAATTTCGATTTTTTTGTCATTATAACCGATTAAGCGTTATAACCAATGTCGTAAATAACTTTCACTGTATTTTCATACTTCATATTTCAAGTAATGCAGCTGTGAAATATCTATATGCAAGTTTTCATTATTTATAAATTAAAAATTCTTTGGCGTCATAATATTATTTATAAATAATCATGCACATTTATATTGTGTAAGAAGTCATTTGATCAACTTTCAAATCAATTTTTGCTCCCATTACACCCACACAAAGATCGATTCATACACCAAATAATTATTGTCGCATAATTATGCAAACGAAAATTACTCTCGTTTTAATAACATTAATTCATAGACTGTCGAGTTGGTACAGGAAGTCATTTAAATTTTATTTGTTTAAATTTTCTACATCAGCATTGCTCTAAAACCAATTAAATTGTTTTTCTATCCCAAATTGTAATAAAATATAGCATTTTGTATTAATCCAGCAGTTTTAAAAGGCCTTAAAATTATTTTTGTAATTAAATCCATATAATTTATACCTAATTTTCTAATCTAGGTCGGAAGATGATGAAGCTAATGGTAAATTTAACCGGATGGAGGAAGATAATGTCCAGGATAAAGAGCGTTTTGCCAGGTAACTATTAACTCCTGTTGATAACGTGGCCAGTATGTTGAGTTTTTAATAATATTTTTTATGAGCATTGAAAATAGTTTTTTACCATAAGACTCTAGTTCGGCATTAAAAATGATTACTATGATCAAATATAAATATGCGTGCTGAGTGCATTTTTTTGATAATGATTACAACTACCTTATTAAAAGGAGCGATTTTCCCCGGTATTTGTGCCTTTTCCCGTGTTTCCTCTATTACTCGATTATATTGTTTACCTACCAATAATTATACATAGATGGGGAATTTTTAACCGGATTGTAATTCACAATACATAAGTGAGGTCACCTATATAACAATTTACAATATTATGTATATTTCAATAAGTCACCTCATCATTGAATAGTGAACAAAATAGAGGCGCAATGAACAATGACAGATTCTCTTTGGATAATATTATTATCTCGTCGTCGGTTTAACTTAAGGCTGGAAATATATTGACTTGTACGACAAGCGGTTAGCTGAAATTTTTTAAAATATTTTAAAAATAAAATTACCAATGCAAGATGCATGTTTAATATATAAGAAATAGAAAAATCGTAGGGCATAATTTCTAACATAGGTATAATAAAAAGTTTTCACTAAATATAATAAGAGGGATTTGTACAACCTCCAGAATCTGGAACTTTTTTGAAGGGCAAAACTGATGTCTTTAAGAAAATACTAGGAAAAATATTCCTTTAAAAACTCTCTTATAGAATGGTATGTAGGGTATACCATCAAAAACAAATTGTTGAATAACCAATTAAATGTCGCCCTTCGTGAATCTGGCTTAACAGGAACAATTGCTTTGCTTCCTACTGCCTCAAGCTTCCCCTATTTTCTAAATGAATCGAGGACTTTCCCTGCGACAGCAATTGTGGTCTTATTGTCTCGGAGTGTATTTTTTTAGGAACTAGACCTGTACTGTTTTTTTTTAAAGCGGTATAACCGACTAAGCGCTCAGCTTTGCGTCGATCGCTATCGTTTGCTAATGTGTTTTCTGCCCAAAACGAAAAGTTTAAAGCGAGCAGAGAGCGGAGGAATGGAAAGACGAGATGCATAAGAGAACGGGCATGCAAATGGCATAGCTCGAACGTGGGAGCGTGGGAATCGGGCCCAGAGAGCTACTAGCTATACAGTCACGATTTACTATCTGATACAACACATACATATAATACATAACATAGACACGTGTATACACATTGCATTACATAGAGGTGATTTTATTTAGGGTTGTGATTTTGAGCGTGATATTTGACGAACTCGTCTGCAACGATTTTACTTAAAATTTAAACTGAAACATCGCTTCGAATTCACATATCGCTTGAGCTTAGAACTAGAGATCGAATAGTGCTGCTAAATTCTTCCATCGAGAAATGGTAACCCCAGAGCCAGATTAAGATAACTTAGCGCGCATGTAAAAAAAGTCGTAAAATGTAATCGACCGACGATCGAGCCTCGAGCCTTAGACTTTAGCCTAATGTCCGTGGGTGATTTTGTGCAGGCGGTAGCTTACGTAAAATTCAGTTTTTTTTTTCTGAACTGAAAAAAATACGAGTTGTCTTGTCTCACAAAAACGTAAAAAAATACTATAGTTTTGCATTTTTCGCATATTTATTTTCAGAACACAAAATACACTGTTTTTTCACTCGTGTTAGCTCTTTTTTAAACTGATATTGCCTATAGGAAAGAACAACAAAAATCACAGCAAACTTTATGCAATTTATCATAAATTTGGGCATATAGTTGCAAAAGAGATTATGTATGCATGTTAACGTAGGGATTTGCCCTAGCATACAAAGAGATGATCAGAATTTCTGTCATCCCTATTATGTGCAGACTCTGTCCGTATAAAGTATTCCGTACACTATACACATATGCACTATCTTTATTATGTATGTTTAAAAATAAAAATTATACAAGTGTTTCAGTTAACATTTTATCTTTGTTTTCCTCGTTAATGGAAACAATATTACATTTAAACATGCATTAATGACATTCCATTCGATATGTTTGAAAAATTACTGGCAAACGGTCGATGATAATAATACAGGTTGCACTTATTTCGAACAAACGTACCTTAACGATTGTAAAAATAAGTATAATGGTAGGGAACGTTTCAATGCTTAGAGCCTTAGTGTAAATATGTTTGTAACTCCCTTGTAAATTAATAGAAAGATAGGTTCTAACAAACAGTATTTTCAAGTAAAAAACAAAACATTTGCGGGTTCATTTACTTCACGACATATAAATTGGAAAAACAGAGAAATTGTTCTAGGTGCCTTTTTATTTCCATAAAGTAAAACTCCTTTAAAAGTTTTTTATTCTAAATATCTAATAGGACTTTTATAATGACCTCGTTTTATTTGTTTCAACCCACTGCAGGGAGAATCATTGCGAAATCGAAAGACGAAGGAGGAACAAGATGACAGCATACATAACTGAATTGTCAGATATGGTTCCTACATGCAGTGCATTAGCCAGAAAACCAGATAAACTAACAATACTTAGAATGGCTGTCGCTCATATGAAGTCACTTAGAGGTTTGTCTAATCTTCCTCTTAATTTATCAGATTTTTCAATTCAACGGTTTTTTTATTGAAAAATAAAAAAAACTGAATCTATTTTCATTATCTTATACTTTTTGATTTCCTATAGGTACTGGCAATACAAATAATGAAGGGGGTTATAAACCTTCTTTTTTGACAGACCAAGAATTGAAACATCTTATCCTCGAAGCGGCTGATGGTTTTCTCTTTGTGGTCAGCTGTGATACAGGAAAAATATTTTACGTTTCTGATTCAGTTGGACCTGTTCTTAATTATTGCCAGGTAATTTAATTGTGAAATATGCAGCAAAAACATTGAACATCTTATTGTAAAGAAAATTGAAAATTTTATATTTCAGAACGATTGGTATGGCTCCTGTCTGTACGATCATCTTCATCCTGATGATATTGAAAAAGTCAGAGAACAACTTTCCTCCCAAGAACCTCAGTCGGGTCGGATACTAGATCTTAAAACTGGAACCGTTAAAAAAGATGGCCAATGTAAGGACTTGCAATTGTATTCTCTTTTTCTCATGGCTAATCAACTTGAACTAGAAAAAAATTTAATGGGCTTAAAAAGTGCCATTGCTGGTTGGTCCAGCTGTTAAAAAAGTAAACAGCTATTATTAATTTTTGCTTACGCACGTTGGGGCCCCCGTGGCCCGGGGGCCCCGTATAATTGATACGGCATATACGGCGGTAGCTACGCCCCTGATTTGATGTGCTGAATCCATCCATGCAAATTAGCTTAGCTAATGGTTTCAATAAACTAATTATTAAATACTTTCAGCATCACTGCGATTATGTATGGGTTCTAGACGAGGCTTTATATGTCGAATAAAATTAGGAAATATGTCAACGGATACAATGATTTCATTGCCATTAAGTCGTCATAAGCAAAGAAATAGTTTTAGTACAAACCATGACGGTCATAATTACGTGGTGATACACTGTACAGGATATATAAAGAATTGGCCTCCGTCAGGAGTTGACGTAGATAAATTATCCGCTGAGGAAGACACGCTAACATCTCATTGCTGTCTGGTAGCCATTGGAAGATTGCAAATCACGTCTACGCCAAATTCCACTGATGTATCTAATAATGCAAATGCAGCAGAATTCATTTCTCGTCATTCAATGGATGGCAAGTTTAGTTTTATCGATCAAAGGGTCGTCGGACTTTTAGGATATTTGCCAGCAGAACTTTTGGGCAAAAGTTGTTTTGATTATTTTCACCCTGATGATCAAACACATATGAAAGAAAGTTTTGAACAAGGTAGATAGCTTAGCTTATTTTGTTAAACGTTTCTTTTACATAAAGACACATGTTAGCAATGAGAATTAGAAAGTTTCGATTTTGATCAGTTTTTTTACCGCTCTCCGGTTTAAATTCGAATTGGACTTCTTAAACTGAAACTTTGAACTTGATATTAAGAAATATATTTTTCAGTTTTAAAATTAAAAGGCCAAGTAATGTCTGTGATGTATAGATTTAAAACAAAAAATCAAGAGTGGTTTTGGCTTCGGACGTCAGCGTTTTCATTTTTAAATCCTTATACGGACGAAGTTGAATATATTGTATGTACAAACACACCGGCGACGAAGTAAGTTCAAAATGTTGTGATATTGTTTTCAAAAATCACCTTGTAAATATGCGATTTTTTATAGATCGATACACAGTGGAAATCCAGACAATGTGATTAGTGAACATTCAAGTGATCAAATACCCTACCATTCTCAACCTGGTATTGACTATAGTGTTCAGAGAAGAGATTCATCCATATATTTACATACGATGTCTCCAAACCAGATACAAAGTAAGTTGATAGATTAGCCAAAAAAACAACGGCAGCTCAAAATACGCGAAGTTGCATATAAAAAAAAACCCGGGTCGCAGTGCCAAAACCCTGCCGACAATATAGTGTATTTGCTGATACAGGCAGTGTGGCTTTATTATGCGAACTTAAGTTGGTTTTTGGGTAAAAAAAAAATTTTACTCCTTAATACAGCCCTTAAAATAACATTTTTTTTCTTAATTGCAATATTATTATCAATCGAACCTCTATACCAAATTATATGCAACTTTCAGTAAATAATTCACTATCTGCAAACTAGTGTTTTCATAAAATTTGTAAATCCGGTCCTGTCGGGCCGATTTTATTAAAATTGTGGGGACACTTTTTAATCACTACCAAAGGGTTAAATTTCAATTTTGAAACGATTCGGAGAGTTTTTTCGGTATTTTGGGGCCCAAAAACATTTTTCAACCCCTAAAAACTACCCTTAAAATAGCCCGATTAGGCCCATTTTAAATAGGCTTCTTGCGGTGATGGATTTCAACACGTGGCCCAAATTTCGTTGAAATCAATTAACTCTTTCGAAAGTTATCGCGCGTACACATATATATATATATATATATATATATATATATACGTATATAAATATATATATATATATATATATATATATATATATATACATATATATATAAACATTTTTAAAAATGGTGCCAAAGTGTTTAGGAGGTTATGAAACGTCGAGAAATTTTGGTCCGACCCCTAGGTCCCGCCATCCGACCGACGCCAATAGTGTATGTTGCCATATGGCAAATACACTAATAAAGTTGGTTTGCTAAAGCCAGTTGTTCTTACGGTAATTTAAAATTTCATTACCGACTACTACTTTGTAATATGTATAGCTCCACAACAGACGCGGCCAGAAAGCACTCAAAACATATATAGCAATTACGACCAAACGCCATCTCCTGTGTACGGCTCATCACCTCATCCTCAGGTCCAAGTCGGCATTATGAATCGAATGGTAAAAACATCGGCGGCAAGCCCGACCCAGAGTTGGTCATTACGACCCCCACCACCACAACAACAGTCCATCAGCGATGGTTATCAATACAGTCCTTCCAGATCACCTACTGGACCTACTTATACCCAATTGAACGTTGGAACATTACCAACTTCTTATACAACAAATATAGTTCCACATTCTACGACTACGGGTAAGAAGAACGCCGAAGCAATGAAAATCCATTGAATACCTTAATGTATGCAACCTGCAGTTCCATTTTGCAATAACTATTACTTTCAGATATTACCATATTATTATATATGTATACAGGGCCGTAACCAGGCAGGGGCACTTACTCAGGGCCCAGATCGAAAGGGACCCAGAAAGAACTCCCAAAAAAAAAATTCATCTCAGTTATTTGCTTTGCTTATTTTGATATACAGAATGGATAGAAATATAAAATGAAACAAAAATTACGAGCAGAAACAATTGAAAGAATAATTATTTTGTGTTTATTTATTAAAAAAATTAAAGAACAAGAACTTCAAAACTCGTATATGCATGGTAGTTTTTTTTATTATTATTAAAGAGGGGTCCAATTTGAAAGTCTTACCCAGGGCCCACAAAAAGCTAGTTACGGCCCTGTATGTATATTTATAAAGTTTTATATATATATAAAAGTACAAACGAAATTTTGCTCCAAAAATCATATGATCTGTATACCAAGGTGACGAAATCGGTGTTATTCAAAAATACTTTTCTTAGTTCTACGCGAGAGTCGGCGCTTATGAATCTTAACAATTCTTTTTCAGGTATTTGGGGTTGGCAAGGAGTTCCATCAGAGCCTTCATTACATCAGGCACCACCAGGACCAACACATCATCAACCCCATCACCATCAGAATCATGAGTTGTCTGATATGTTGCAAATGCTTGATCACGGAGCTTCGCCTGCTACGGCATTTGATGACCTCAACAATATGTTTCATACGAATTTTGAATGACATTTTGTTTTTATAAATAATTATGATACTTTAGTGGAATACATTTTATTTTAGATACGCTCTTGTAGTTTTATATACCTGTTTATTTCCATTGATTAACATATCCTTTTTAATTAACCTTATACTTCCAAAAAGGCCACAGGATAATGAATTAAATAAGTAGGTATGGTGGACAATAATATATATCCTAGCAATTATTGCGTAAGGCTTCTGTTGATGAAAGAATTAAAATGAAAATACGCCTCGAAATTTTTGAGTCCGTTTTTTAACATATCCTGTATTACCTATTTTCTTAACATTTCCTGTTTTGTTTATAAAATTACACCCTATATACAAAAAAGGTGAATAAGTAATACTTTACTACGTAATGTTTGCACGCAATGGACATGCGCGATGACTACCTGTGTAAAACTAAAAATTGATAAAAATGGTTAATTTATTTTTGCCAGTCACAATTTCTGTCTTGAAAAACTTACATTTGTACAATCGGACGTAAGTATTTCTAATAAATCATTAACAAAAATACAATGTTTTGGTTAAACAGGCTTTTAAAGTTTCCATTGAATTATCATCGCTTATAATAATAATTATTAACCGAAACATTTTTAAACGTCTGAAATACGTAAGTTGAAGTTCTTTTTAAGGAAAAATAAATTTTTTCTAATGAATTTACCGCGAACTTATTTTCCATTGCTACATTTCGTTTAATTTCTTAAGATATACTTAAATTAATTACTGCAATTATATTCTAAAACATTTAATACACCAAATGAAAAAAACAAAGGTATTTTTACAGTGAAAATTTAAATAATGAAGTTTATTTATACAAAGTATTGGAAAAATATAATTATGTAAGAGACAGAAATGCATGCCTGTTAAGTGCACAAAACGTCTAGTTCTTAAGTATGTAAGTTGGTATATAACTTTTCTAAAACACCTGTTACACTTCCAGTTTTCTAAACTAAAGTATATCTTTGAAAAACCAGCGCCGTTTTAAGAAATTCGGGATTATTTTTTTCACGAAAAGAAAAATGTATGCGCGTACTAACTAGAACGATATTTCTTAATAAATTTTATTTTTTCACGAAAAAAATCCTTCACGCTACATAATAATACAGACTAGCTTATTGATTCAGCATGCTATTTTTCATAAGCATAATATATTTAACTTTTAAAAGAACTCGTATATTTGAGCTGAACGTTTTTAAAATTTTATTCAAATGAAAAACGCTATAAACAGTTATTTTTCAGTATTAAAAATGATCTAAATTTAATCTGACAATCTGTAAATAATCTAAATAACGGACAAATATGTTTCTAACAAATAAAATTCATTTTTAACATTGACAACTTTCAATCGCAAGAAAGATTTTTGTAAAAACTAAAAATATATTAAAATGTGCATTTCAATATATAATGAGTGTAACCGGAACTTTATAATGACAAACAATTTTACAATAAAATTAAACATGTTAATTATATTATGTAGGTATAGTTTTTATGTTACTTTCGATCATACGTTGGATAACCTTCGTGGACATCCAATGCCATATAAGACATAACTCATTATTTCGCGAACATGACAAGTGAACAATACGTGTATTATTTCTTCCATTGAACGGCAAAAGTGTGTGAACTATTGAAAGAAATTTTTAAAAATTTGTATAAAAGTGCGTCCAAAATGTCTATTAAGTATTTGAAAAAAGGTAGGTCTTATGCATTTCAAATATAAATAAATTTTGATTTAATTTTCAAAAGTTTTACACCGTTATACGCTGGCACAACGAAATACTTGTTTTATAGTTTTCTGGTCATTTAAATTATAAATTAAATTAAAAAAATCAGTTACAGTTTTAAATTTGAATAGATGCTAATGAAATCAAAATGTACGAAAACTGTTGGATTTAAAGTTAAAAAATGTACGTTTTTTGGATTCTCATATTTAAGGGTAGCAGGAAAAGAAGACAGATATCTATACTGAGTCATTGAAAATAAAGGGCGTAGCTTTGTTTGCATAAAAAATAACGTTTTTTTATTTAGATTAACAAATACTAACAAAATTAGAAATAAACCGGTGTTTATGTATTTTGCCATTATAATATTGAAAAAATAATGTTTTTGTGCAGTCGAACCCCGTTTTCGCTTCTTTCGGTTTAATAATGGGCTCACATATGTTTTTTTTTTTATTAAATCAATGGAATGGGCTTCATATATAATTTAAATAATGTCGTTGCATTTTTTATGCAGCACTTGAAATGGCCTTCGCAGATAATTTTTGAAGTCATTTAAATGAATATTTTTTTCTTTCAAAAGGCTATCATTAGCACCAAACATCACGACCTGCTAACTACAGACAACATATTTAATGCATTATCCATCTCATTCTGGTCGTGCGAAATCAGGGTATAGGGAAGATAGGTGTAGCGCCCGCTTTAGGGGCGGGCAATCCGGACACTTGTACAAGGCTACGCAGAAAGTTTTGCGCATGGTTATAAATTTCGTTCGAGATTTTAATTTTATAACCAATATCAACATAAATATAAATATATTAAAATTGATCTAATGTTTTTTGTTGTTCCATGAACCAGAAACCGGAAACCGCCATTTTGTTTTACAGACATCTGGTTAATTAACCGGCTAAAATGGTTACAATAATTTTTACATCACTAATCGCAGTAGAAATTGACTGGTATAATATGTTTACAGCGAACGCGCTTTGACTCTGATGACGTCAGCAAGTATAAAATTTATAACTCCGTATATATGAAATGAAATAAGCGCTACTGAGCTTGTAACAATGATTTCTAATAGACGACAGTCATATATAATTTTTTTTTTTGTTCATTACAGCTTCGTCGTCGCGCATATTTTTCCCGTATATAGTTTAAACGTTAATTAACTGATATGTAGGTCCGGGAATCAACGGTTTAAAATAGTGATAGATCGAATTTCAGAACGCGAATACGATGCAACGGCTGCATTTCAAGAGCTATTCGATTTCAAAGTTTTAGATAATGTTCTTAATCTTAGGCTTCCAATTGCATAATGTACTAGTTGATTTCAAACATTTAACATAAAATCATTTACGCAGATTATTTATTTTTCACTAATGCATTGTCATGTGCTGGCTCATACGAACGTAGCTATCTCTTATGGATATTTTTACTTTAGAACAATATGGTATCAAAAAATAGTTTAGTAAATATAGCTTTTGTAGATTTCACATAAAATAATAAAATATTTGCATGATTTTTTATACTGAAATTACAAATTGAAATATCTGATTTTACTGTATCATCTCAATTCTAATGCTTTTGGAAAAGTACCTACTACTTGCGCCCGAAGTATTGCTAGCTATGAACCAGCAGAGAGGAGGTATTGTCGTGATAAAAACGTTGTACGTATTACAAGATTATTCTTATAATAATTAGTCATATTTCCGCAAAGCGTTTCATTTTATGAACACTTTCCTGTCAAGCAAACTTTCGTAGATAAAAACATGTTTTTCTGAAATCGTGAAACTATAAGAAAACGTAATTTAAACAAAATGTCGCATGAAGGAAAAAAGTTTCTAAACGGAATCTACATTATGTTTAAAAAACGGTCAAGTGCGAGCCGAACTCGCGCGGAGAGGGTTCCGTACCATTCCGTCTTACGTGAGATCTTTATGACTTAGAATTTTCATTTAGGTTTTCCTGTAAAATATGCACGATGCCCTATATTCTATTTTCTTTCAAAATGTTAGGAGATAAAATGGGGGAATGCTCGATTTTCGTATATTTGCAAAATATATTTTAAACTAAACATTTTAAAATTATAAAAAAATATATATTTGTATTTCTCATAACAAACCCTTTCGTTCGCACTTTTACTTAAAAAACTTTTTTTTTTAATTTTCTAAATTACTCTCTAAAATTACCCCCCAAAATCGAAATTCGTTTGTTTATTCTATACTTCCATGATTGAGTCATCTAACTTTATATAACATGTACCAAATTTCAACTTATTTCGTCCAGTAAATTCAGAGAAAATAGCTGGGACAGACGGACAAACACGAGAGTAAAAATACAAGAATTTTCATTTCTTTTTTAATGTCTTCCTTGGCGTAATTCATGACTCGTAATACATAATTTGGAAATTACCATAATAATTTAAAATGAGCTAATAATAAACAGTTAGAAGCAATTTGATTTTGAACCACTCTGTATAATCACCCCCTACTTGAGGTGAACTAATTTTAATGTGAAAGGTGCAATTCATATACTAGAATACAATATATTCTATAAAAATAATACAGACCTACATTACGTTCATAAACGATATGTCACGTAACAGTGGCGTAACATCAGGAATTTCGTTTCGATGTAAACAAAACACGTTAGCAGTGGCGTTCATATTATGTATTCCAATCTCATAATATACACCAATTATGTTTTTTTAATGAGAAGTTTGATGCCACCCAGAAACTGAAAGCGGGGTGGCAAAATGTCAAATTTTACAAATATGTCCCTGATTAGACCTGTTTCATAATTAATAAATAAATCATATTCATATTTTGAATTAATTAACGATAAAAAAATCACTTAATGACATTTTGAAGTTAGTATATACATATTATATATTTACATATTTTTGCCTATTTTAAAATTAGAAAAACCCGGGTCGCAGTGCCAAAACCCTGCCGACAATATAGTGTATTTGCTGATACAGGCAGTGTGGCTTTATTATGCGACCTTAAGTTGGTTTTTGGGTAAAAAAAATTTTTTACTCCTTAATACAGCCCTGAAAATAACATTTTTTTTCTCTAATTGCAATCTTATTATTATCAATCGAACCTCTACACCAAATTATATGCAACTTTCAGTAAATAATTCACTATCTGCAAACTAGCGTTTTCATAAAATTTGTAAGTCCGGTCCTGTCGGGCCGATTTTATTAAAATTTTAGGGACACTTTTTAATTACTACCAGGGGGTTAAATTTCAATTTTGAAACGATTCGGAGAATTTTTTCGGTATTTTGGGCCTCAAAAACATTTTTCAACCCCTAAAAACTACCCTTAAAATAGCCCGATTGGGCCCATTTTAAATAGGCTTCGTGCGGTGATGGATTCCAACATGTGTGCATAATTTCGTTAAAATAAATTAACTTCTTCGAAAGTTATAGCCCGCACACATATATACCTATATATATATATAAATATATATATATATATATATATATATATATATATATTATATATATATATATATATATATATATATATATATATATATATATATATATATATATATACATATATATATAAACATTTTTAAAAATGGTGGCAAAGTGTTTAGGAGGTTATGAAACGTCGAGAAATTTTGGTCCGACCCCTAGGTCCCGCCATCCGACCGACGCCAATAGTGTATGTTGCCATATGGCAAATACACTAAAAATGGATATATTTATGAATAATAAGACAGTTGCCTGGTGATGGCTTACAAATTGAATTTGGTACGCCTCTGATACCATATGCTTAATAACTAACCAATCCAAAGCGAGGAAAATCTAGGCTAACGTAAAATTGATATTACTGGATGGACCTTATCAACGACATACTTGTATATCGCGTTTTACATTAATATTTAAATCAGTTTATGGACTTACCGATGCACGTATCGTGTTTATTTTGTGGTATACACAAAAAACGAAAGTTTCTTGAAGGTTATCTAATACTCAATTAATGTGCATTTAACTATGTTTTAATAGTTTGTTTCGGTCGCCGGGCAAAGTCAATTTAGTGGTGTAAATTTAAGTTGAAAATTAGTTTTTTGGTTTTAATATTTTGTGAAAATCATGGCTTTACAAGCAGGTAAAAACAAAATATAAACTGACCTAGTTTTCTGACAGATCACGTTGTGTATACAGTAGATACATATGTAATATGTTAACCCAAAATAATGTTAGGCATAATATTTCTATTTTATATAAAATATTTATTATTTGCTACCTAGATTTTCGCATGAATTCGGTTTATAATCTGTCTTTTTTAGTTAATTTGTGCTGTATTTTTACTTTTATAATTATATTTATTATAGCTTCAGCTAGTTTTCTTTTATATCTTAATAAGCATCATTTGAAGGTGACCATACAGTGTCACAAATTTATTGCCATGGTAAAACTGAGAAAAATTGTATTGGTATTATTTTTTGCAATAACATAATTTCAAATTAAAGACAAAATTGTTCACCTAAATTATAATATGTGATTTTCATTATTATTTGATTAAACTTCGGCTCTTGTGGGGGAGAAGGATTAAAGATCTCAAATTTGATAGAAATTACACATATTATAGGATACTAAGTAGTGAATTCTTGTTTTACATCTACACAATATATGAAATAATTCTGTTTCTAAATTATTTTTCAAACCGCCGAACTTTTTTTTAAGAACAAAATTTAACTCTCGTAGTTTACAACCAGTAAAAAAAACTTAATGAAGATTGTAATTGATAGACGCTTGACAATTAAGATTCGCGAAAATCTTTCTGAAGGATTTGAGTCTCCTGTTTAGCAATTTAATTCAATGTCGTTTTAAGGTGCCCTCAGACATTAAATAGGTTTTGTTAATAGGTTGATATTACGAGCCGATTAAACATTAACATAATGAACTGACCATATAGGTACCAATTTTGACAATTTTACAATATATATTGTATATAGCTTTTCCGTTTATTAAATGATAAAAATATTTAAGTTTTTTACATTTAAAATTTCACTACATGCACGTCAGAAAATTTTTCAATATTATGCAGAATGCAGATTCTGCATAAATCACAGTACATAGCTATTATATTTTTAGTAATTTAACATGATATAATACTCGATACTATTCAGCCATGAAGGGACAGGGAGTCTACTATCCATCTTACACCCATGATGTAATAATATGTATATCTGTTATTACTCATAACCTATTTGAAGGAACCTAGTATGTAAATGATAACTGCATGTTTAAAATTTCTACTTATCTTCATTATAATTTTATAAGAAAGGCAGAGGTTGCTTTATAGTTTGTACCTTCCCTTTGTAATAATATCGGTATAATATACAGATCAGTAGCTCTCAATCTGTATGCCTGCATGTACTTAAAATGAAATTGATAAGTGATATTAGGATAATCTGACTCTAAACATTTATATATTTATCAAATAAACTATACTTTTGAAAACAATCTTGGCAGCAAAAATGCGTTTTTGTACATTTTTCTTTTTGTCGAGTTAATCCATAGTTGTAGCCATATGAAGAAAAATAATAATCGGTCTAGTAGATTCGGAGTAAATTAGCTGTGACAGACGGACAGACAGATACATAAGTGATCATATAAAGGTTCCGTTTTCTTCAGACGTACGGAACCCTAAAAATACAAGAAGTACTGTTAATCCGTGAGAGTAATGCTGGATTTCTGGTACGACTTTTAGAAAGTATCAGAAACCGACAGTTTTATAGTAAACATTCGTTGTTTAATTTTTTGTTTGCCAAGACAAATGCCATTCTGTAAAAATTGTTGTTTAATTTTGGAAAATTCATTATTTTACTTTCAAATAGATATAGTTGCCTTATTTCTACATAATATGGTTTTATATGGCAGTATTGCTGGCTACAGAACTTATCATAATTTTCTTTGGTTCCATAGAATACTGGTTGAGAAGCACTGGAATGGTACCTAAATGAAATGCTCTTTCTATTTTGCAAATTCTGTAGTCTGTACGTACGTTATTTAGTTTACGTCTGGAATAATTCTAACACGTGGTGAAGTGTCAGTTATTAATTTCACAAAATAATGTGATTAGTTTTTCGTATTTTTGAGGTATATTTTTTAAATAAATTTTGTATAGTGTTAACAAGCATAAAATGTACTGAGCTGATCATAAAAATGCAGAAACATTTTGAAAATTTTCGGTGATTTTTGAAATTTGATAGTAATTATATTTTGTACAAATTTCAAAAATCGATTTTACTTTGTATAATACAAATAAACAAATATACTTTAGTATATTTTCTTTCCGTAATCTGTTTTGCTTTAATTAAACTTGATTAAACATATCTAAATAAATAAAAATAAAATACTAAAGCAGGAAATCCGGTCAAGATTTGTACTGTTATATTTAATTTTAATTAAATAATATAATTATATAATATCTAAGATATAAAGTTTGTAAACAAAAAATAATAACAGCGAACAATAAGTTCTTAGTAATAATTTTATTTGATTAGACAGAAAATTGAAAATATATATTGTATGGGATTCTGTTCATTATTTGATTCGAGTTCCTGTGCTCAGAAATACAAATCAAATAGACAATAAATTTTGTTTGAGGGTTACAGACGAATGAAAGAGGTCTATCACGTGATTTTTTCAAAATTTGTTTTATTAAGTATAGGTATCAATTGTATACGTTAAAGCTACGGCATGCAAACAGATTAGAAGACTTTTTTTGTATATTTTTTTCCGTTCTGTTAATTCATATCCAAATTTTAAACCACTTTTTTCAAAGAAATTCGCGAACGACTAATGTTAATTGAATGCGTATTGTAGCCATGGTCCACGATCTCCAAGTCGCGAACTTATTTAGGGAGGGTGTTGAAAAATGTGATTCCTTTTTCATTTAGTTGATTTTAAAAATACGGTTCCTATGAACGTGAACCCGAAAACGTTTTGTTAAAGAGTTACAACCTTAATCTGAAAATTTGGATTTTTTTAAATTGACTTTGCGCTTGATTTCTATATGGTAATTTGATTACATTTTCTTGACGATATTTTATAGTTTTATTGAGCATTATTAAATAAATTATTGTTACTAATTATAATTTGCCCAATAGTAAATATAATGACTGGCAATAGGTTCGCAATCATTGACAATGGGTTGGCAATCATTGGCAATGGGTTGGCAATCATTGGCAATGGGTTGGCAATCATTGGCAAGGATGATGTGATCTAAAAAATTATGATGTTTTTAAAGCAAAATTTAATATACAAAAATAAAAACACGAAGTTAATTTAGTGAAATTTTCACCAACTATTTCGTTGCAGGGATGACACACGTGAAAAATCAAAATTCTCCGGAGGACTGTAACTCCGTAACAAAGCGTCTTCGGATCCCCGTCCATAGGAAACTTTCCCTTAAGATCAAAAAATATATCATTTTTAAATGCCCTGTATACAAGAAATTTAAATTTCAAATATTATATTTCGCAGTTGAAGACGGCGCTACGGAATTTTGGGTGTGGAATATTGAATTTCGTTGCGAATAAATTATTTTATAATGAATAAAAAATCTGAACATTAAATACATTCAGCGAAAATCGAACACACCAAAAATAACCCCATAGTATTTGTTTCACCCCTGTCGATTTATCAAAATCAGTTAATATCATGTATCAGCAGATGTGTGTTCTGTAACACTTTATATGGTTTATTGAAGAGAATTTTGAGTACTTCGCAGAGTACATACTTATGTTTTATAATATTATATTATCTATAGTGTGATTAATGGACCAGTGTGAGAACTGAAACATTTGTTCGTACTTATAATAATTTTATAAAGTCATTTACGCAGTGAATTTATTTAGCACTAATTAAAACATCGAATTACACCAACTACAATGGAGAGGACAGCCACACAACTCGAACTAACTTTATAATATAGAAGTAGATCTATAAATTATAATACAGTACATAAATAGTCCGTCACTAGTGCAGCCTGTTGCGTCGCCTAGTGAGTAGGGTGAACTGTACCATTATTCAAAGGGTTTCCACACCATATTATATCAGCCTATGAATTTGAGTCGCGTTATGAAATACAATATATATATATATATATATATATATATATATATATATATATATATATATATATATATATATATATATATATATATATATAACATTTATAATGCTTTAATATGGCAATTTTTAAATTATCCGCCTTGACTAATATTTTTCTTTAATCATTTCTTTTTTTGCTAGGCATATGCTAGAAGTTGGTTCTTCTGTCATATAGCACACAAGAATGGTTTTGAAAAAAATGTTAGTTAAGATGTTTTTCGTTAAGACTGCAATGTAGTTCTCGGTGTTGTCCAGGAAAAACTGTAGCCTTATCAAATCTATTGAATTAAAAAGAGTAGCTTGTCAAGGAGTTTTCTGAATAAGTGATTTTTTGAATGAACACTAATAGAAATAATCTGAATTCGTTGCAAAGATGGATTTATATTAGATTAGTTGTCGCCTATCTGGTATCAGTTATCACTTAGTCGCTTAGGTGTTATCAATTAATTGTCAATATAGTATTAGTGGTCGCCGCCTACCACATACCCCACTATCATTGTATTTTATTTTCACATTACTGTCAAAGACGTTTGCCATGTGATTACCAGCTGATCTAGTTGCCATAATCACGCGATGCCGTGTATGTTATTGTTATGCTTAAATACATATAATTGCCTACTTTAAACATTCAAATTCAAAATCCAGGCCCGTCTTCGTGATTATGTAAACACGCCACGGTACAAACTAATTCAACCATCAAATGCATCGTCAGATGTATTTAACCCTTAGCTGGGCGCGTGACGTGTCCACGATACCAGGAAATCTATATTCCATCATATCTTGCTTATGTAACCACGCCTTACAAAAAGTTCAGTCATGTGGGTTTTTATCTGGTAGTGATGGAAAACATGAATGCATTTAAAATAAAACAATTTTCTCCAATGCATTAACGTTTTCAATAATGACCAGTATTAACAAAACTTGCATATGTTGCGTCTTATATGAAATTCACTCATTTGCAGCTGTAGCGAATAAAAGTTATCGCTAAAAAATAAATTTTTAGTAAAACCTGTGCACGTCCATATTTTTCCGAATGAAGCCATTATGAGCTCACTTACTTATTAACTCTTGTGAGTAACGCGTCATTCACACCTTTGTCATTTGTTTAATCAGATATAATCGACAAAAATTTGGAAAAATTAGATTTTATTCATTAATACTTATGGCTGTGTTGATTTTTTATTGAGATTTTGGATTAGTTGGATTGTAATATTAATGTATTTTTTTTGATTTAAGAAGTAATAACGTGAAAGTGTATTTATTGATAATGGTCCTAAATAACCCTAACAATATTTGGGCTGAAAAAAGAAATTTAATATTAATATTATTTTAGGTTCTTTATTTTTCTTTAACCATATTATGTATTTTAAAATGGAATGTTAAAATTTAACTTTTATAATCCATTATTTTGCTATTATCTTCAAGTTAAAGCGGTTATTCGTATCAAAATGTAATCCGATTTCTTATTTTATTTTTAAACAGAGTTTAATCCGACTCTGGGGACCCTTGTAACATTCGCATATATATGTATATATTATGCAATTTCATTGTCGCGTATTAATCAGTTAGTTTAGAAATACATTAATGAATCAACTGAGATAATGAATTAATTTCAAGTACCTATCTCCTCGAAATGCCGGGTATGCGTTTGTTAAATTTAAAAATACATAGAATCCATAATAACCAGGACCCTCGTATTACAATTTGCAATCGGGTCAACGAGTATTAAATATTTAAATGCGTTGTCATTTGTATGGGAAAATTTGCAGCAATACCTGTGCAATATTATTACCATATCGTTTTAATTTAATTTGCAATATAATTGTTGTGTCAATATCAGATGATTTCATACAAATATAATGCTCTAGTCATTTTAAGTGATTAGTTTTCATTTTTAACAATGAGTTGTTTTTTTCTATAGAAAATACGGAGCAGTATCTCGCTCTTATTCGAAATTCGTTAAGATCAACCAACATGGATTTTGAAGGAACACATTTTGATGGGACATTTCCTCATGTTTTTGTGGTGCTAGGTGCATCTGTAAGTAAATTAATTCTAACCGTTCATTTATCAGTGAAATCACGATCATTGAAATGTTTCTAGGGCGACTTAGCGAAAAAGAAGATATATCCAACATTATGGTGGTTATATAGAGATAATTTGTTACCAGCAAAGACAGTTTTTTATGGATATGCCAGAAGTAACCTTTCTGTTGACGCAATTAGGGAAAAATGTCATCAATATATGAAGGTAAGTTATTTAATTATTATTATTTATACTTATTCTTCCTTGTTCTATTTTTTAAAAAATATATAAAAAATCTTTCAGATAGTGTTCAAATATAATTTGCTAATGAGGTATTCTTATAAAAAACATTACACTAAATCTATTCTTCTATGTATCTATTTTTGTTTCTTCAAGAAAAAAAATAAACGTCTATATCTCGTAAACTAAAAGAGACACAAAGATGATGGTAGCTGGAATCGATTCAGCGTGATTTTTTCTTTAAAAAACAGCCGCAGGTTTGCCAAACACAATCTACAGCGAATTCTCAATTATACGGAATACTCGGAGTAAAACCTAGCTTGAATAATTGGTAATCCTTATAAGCCCTGACAATTGAAAATTGACATTTGGGGTAACGTTTATCGTAAATTAATGATATAATAATATATTTTTTTAATCCAGGTAAAAGACAATGAAGCACAGCGATACGAAGAATTCTGGAAGCTGAATTATTATGTATCAGGTGGTTATGATTCTAGATACAGTTTTGAATTACTTAATCAACAGATAGCGAAACATGAAGTAGGGTCAGTTGGGGCCAATAGGTTATTCTATTTAGCGCTTCCGCCGTCTGTTTTTGAGGAAGTCACAGTTCATATTCGAAATGCTTGTACAGGTGAAAAGTGCGTAACCGAAATCGAATACAATAGATATTAAACTAAAATTTCAAGTCTCTCCTAGTAACAATAATATTTTTACTTTGTTTTCAGAGGATGGACTCGAATTATTATAGAAAAACCATTTGGCCGCGATGCGGAAAGTTCTCAAAAACTTTCTGACCACTTGGCGTCACTATTCCGTGAAGAACAGTTGTATCGTATTGATCATTATCTGGGCAAAGAAATGGTTCAAAATCTCATGACTTTAAGGTATACACGAAATTTCAATAGCTTATATCAGTGTGCTTCATAATTGTATTACAGTAAGGTACCAACATTTAAGGAGTTCGTATCATTATAGTATTGGAGCGGCAAAGTAATGTAACAATGTAAAACGTGTTCGTATCATGCATAAAAACCATGCATTGTGAAGATAACGACTCACTCCTTAAATTTTCTATTTATGGTATAGTGTATTACAGATAACTGATTTAATCTGAGAAGAGTATTAATAATTTGTATGCATAACATTTTAGATTTGGTAACCGTATATTTAGTCCTACTTGGAACAGAGATAATGTGGCTTCAATTCAGATATCATTTAAAGAACCATTTGGTACGCAAGGTCGTGGGGGTTATTTTGATGAATTCGGGATTATTAGAGACGTCATGCAGAATCATCTTTTACAAATTTTAAGTTTAGTGGCAATGGAAAAGCCAACATCATGTCACCCTGATGATATTAGAAATGAAAAGGTGAAAGTACTTCGTTCAATAAGCGAAGTCAAGTTGGAAGATGTAGTTATTGGTCAATATTCTGGAAATCCGGAAGGGCAAGGTGAAGAACAGGAGGGTTACTTGGATGATCCAACAGTTCCTAAGGGATCTGTAACGCCGACATATGCTCTGGCTGTATTACGAATCAACAATGAGCGTTGGGATGGTGTTCCGTTCATTTTGCGATGCGGAAAAGGTATATAGTTGGCTTGGAATATCGCGTTTATTTTACTAATTAAATGTTGCAACGTAACTTCTACTCGCACGCAGAGGATTCTGTTACTCCGTAGCATATATTTTTCGCATTACGTTTCCAAACCTCCTCTTCTCGTTTTCATTACCGACAGACAGACAAGATAAATACGAGTTTATCAAATGTTTGTGAAACTAATTTCTAAAAATGAATCAGAGTATATTTAAAAAGGATAGAAGAGATCATTCCCTACGTTTTACAATCATATTCCAACGTGCATGCAAATATATTACGATTAAAAACTAAAGTAACTTTATTTACAGCTTTAAATGAACGAAAAGCAGAAGTCCGTATTCAATACCAAGACGTACCTGGAGATATATTCGACGGTAAAGCAAAAAGAAATGAATTAGTAATTCGGGTTCAACCTGGTGAAGCTCTCTATGTGAAAATGATGTGTAAGACTCCTGGTATGACTTTTGATATGGAAGAAACAGAATTGGATCTCACTTATGGTAGTCGATACAAGGTAACTTTTTGTAAAAACAAATCTAGCCGAATTATGCACCTTTTCTAGTTCTATTCTGAAATTAAAGTACTTTGAGCATTGAATTTTTATACAATGAAATCGATTTTAATTTTAGTGTTTTGTTGCAGAATGCGAAACTACCTGATGCTTATGAACGACTTATTTTAGACGTTTTCTGTGGTTCCCAAATGCATTTTGTACGTTCAGATGAACTTAGTGAGGCTTGGAGAATCTTTACACCGCTTTTGCATCAAATTGAATCAGAAAGAGTAGTTCCTGTATCATACAAGTGAGTTTTAATCAAAATTTAAAATAAAAATTAAAAAATATATACAATTATCAATATTCATAAACAAATCGAATGGTTCAACGATAGAAAAATAAAGTATGTTTTCCAGTAAAATCGTTTATTTTCTATATAGGTACGGTTCAAGAGGACCCAAAGAAGCTGACGAAATGTTAAAGAAAAATAATTTCATTTACTCAGGCTCTTACAAATGGGTTCGACCACATTGATTCAGCCTGGTTTTTTTTTTTCAGAAAAAATGTATTTTTTAACAACAAACTGCCCTGTTTCACAATCGTTTACGCTGAAATTAAATATTTCGTTTTGATTTTAAAAATAAACTGTACTTAAATTGCATTTACCAAACTCAGTTTTTAAAGCCACTTATTCCGCCCGCTTGAACCACGCTTGATATTAACCATAAATCAATTGATAAAATATTATCTTTAATTAATAATTTCATTTTTTTGTTTTTATTCAGTTACTGATGCCAGTGGAGAATTTATTGTTGAAAATTGCATTTGAAATTGTATAAAACTTTTTAATTACGTTTTTATACTTTATCTAAATTAAGATCACAAAATGTTTTGTGCTTTTGTATATATCTTGTTTTTAAATAGAACCGGACAATTTTTAAATTTTATAAACCACAAAAAAAAATTGTTTGTCTTTATTTTGGAAAAAACTGATGTTTATTTCCAAAGATATAAACCATTCCATATAAAATAACATTTATTTTTTTGGTTGTTTGACAATTTAATTGTCTTTCTAAATGTTTATAAATAAAAGTGTTTTACAAATTATGTTGTCATAAAATTTATTATTTTTTTAATATAACATTTGTATTACAATATTTTTACTTTTAAGCGATTAGAATATTGAAAATGATATTTATTTTTGTTAATAAATCTGTTATATGATGAAAAAAGACCATTTTTAATAAAATAAAATATTTCATGAATTATTTCTTTTGTTTAATGTACCGTTTGCCGCTTGTATATTTGGTGTATTAAACTATTTTGTATACTATGACGTCACAATGGTTAGATTGTGATTATCTGTATATGTCTGTATCTAATACCCCACCGATGATCGGAACCAAAAGTAGAAGTTCATAAAACAATAAATTATGTTATCCGTATCATCATACCATATTTATTTATTTATATTATTGATGTGACCACATTATTATTATTATACATACTCGTATATGTATTGTATGACGTATTCCATACCTTTCTTTTTTTTGTGTTTGCGGAAATAAAATCCATTATTATTTTTATCAATAATAATAAAGAGACAAAAAAATATTTTGACTATATCGCATGTTAAAATATATTTTGGTTTTTATATCATTAATGGTTGATCAGTTAACAGGGATATGTAGCAGGTAGCAGGACTAAAGTTGACGTAATGGCGGCCGCTTAAATACGTCACTCGTAGCAGGAACTCAGGAAGACTAAATGAGAGGCAAAAGCTTGAACGCGGTCAGAAGTTTCAATATATGGGTAAAAATTCTAATGCTAGATCAACACGATCTGATCTTTGTATATGATGCTTCTCATGCCGTTTCATAATTCTCTATAGTTCAATAATTTCGCAATCAATATTTTTTCAAACACTTGCGAGCACTAAATTTGTAAGTTTTTTTTTTATTGTAACAACACAAATTCATTAGCAAAATTGCTTAGTGTACATACTGGTCTTTGGATCAAACTACCGTTTAATTTATTTAATATAATAAGAGGCTAATTTCCTTAGTTGTCTAATGTTCATAATGAACTATAATATTAAATAAATTGCTTAGTGCAACCGTAGCGTTATTATAAAAGTGGTTTGAACACATAATATCGCCTCCTGAATTCTAACGTGTTTCTAGTGTAGGGTGATACACTCAAAGCTTTCACAGCTATTGTGTCAGCTTAAAACTGACGTCGAAAGTCTCAACATGTAGGCAGCGATTTCGACGCCGTGAATAACCGTTTTTGTTCGTTTCATTGAGTTTGCTCACTGGCGTTACAAATACATATAACCAACATGGCGAGGCCGTCATTCATTTGTTAACACGATGTAAATACTTAGTGAGTTTTTCAGTGTTTAGTGTAGTGATTAGTAAATATTTGTGTTTTAATAAGGTAAGTTTGTCGCCTTTATTATTATTATATCATACTTATTGTTGCCAAATGCTGCTTTATTGCATTTTTAATTTGTATAGCTTGGCGCAATGCGGTAGAACACAAAAGACCAAATTACATGATACTTCGTAAATATACCTTAATTTCAAAAATATATAAATTGGATATTTAAAAATGGTTTTATGTAAATTATATATAAATTTGTGGGTTTTTCACGTTTTGAAAAATCTGTCATCTTTTTCAAATTTAGTATGCTTATTGAAAACGCTGAATTCAGTGAACCCGTGTATTATGCTAGGCTTAAATACTTTTGTATATTTTTGAAAAATATCTAAATCTTTTTTCAAATTCTGTATGGTTATAGAAAACAATGTATTTTTGGAGACGTTATAAAAATCTTGAAACTTTTCAAATCTATTATCCTGTATCAATATACCAGAAGATATTTTCAAGCGATTTTAGATAGATATTGTAAATTATAGACGCTCGACAGTATAGAAAACCTTACGCGTTTATTTCGTATGCCGTATAGGAAGAGTTGTAGGCCCATTTTTATGAAACATCAAGATATGACTATCTGTGATATATAAATTTACTAGCCGCTCCCCGCGGCTCCGCCCGCGATTTTAATAGTTAGGATTCTTTCATTACTCACTCACTTCGTTCGTTCGCTCGAATTTATAATATCCTATGTCCGTCTCCTAGCTCTAAGCTACCTCCCCATCAATTTTCAGCCAAATCGGTTCAGCCGTTCTTGAGTTATAAGTAGTGTAACTAAACAAAATTTTAATAATTTCACAACTGCTGCGGAATAAAAATTACAGGACTACAAAATTAGAAAGGAGACTATTTGTAGGCGCTAGTCCACTGCTATAAGCAATTATCACCCCAAATTAAATTCACAGTAGCAATAAAAAACAATTCGAAAAAGAAATCAAGAAATATCTAGGTACTACAAAATTAGAATCATATTTTACTATATTCTAATAATTAACTATTTCATATTGTCTAAATGTTCTATCATAATGCTTTAATGATTATTTCATTTTTTTAAATGACCTTTTGTATCCACTGCTGGACCATACAAATAAAAATATATCTATCTGTCCATTTGGAAAATTTATCAGATCCCTTTATTGGGTATACTGCTTGGAAATGATGTATTGGATTCCACTCAAAAATATATTTTTAAAATCCCACTAATTATATTGACAATGAAAACTGAAAACTTCATCTAAAATATTCTTTGGTTAAAACATAAGTTCGCGCAAGCAAAGATATAAGTATGAATACAAATAATTATCAATTATTATTCAAAAAATATTTTTCTATAAATCACATCCTCTGAAAATAACAGTTAAATAAATATAAAGAATTATCAGCAATTAAATTTACTTTAATTATTATCTGTCAGAAGTTATAAAAGTCATGATGGTTCGAAAAATAAAACCTTTGTATGTAAATACTAAAAATACTGTACATCATATTATAAAGTAATCGAAAACTTGAGGGTGCGTGTTAAATAAAATTTCATATAATAGCAATAATGTTGAAGTATATTGTACTCTATAAAGTGCCTCTATCAGCTATATACATGTAGTTCATACAAAGGTAAATTATGTATGTATGTATAAGAACTATAGTTTGGTTCCATATTTACTTTACTTTTGTGATACCGATTATTTTAGTATAGCGTGATAACCAAAAATGAACCCCAAAGATGCATTTGCGCAAAATTTCTCGTCTACTATGAGCCAAGCTGTGTTCTGCTACCAGCTCACAGCTAGCGAAGTTTCCGAACTATTGAGTATTGCCCAGTTTAACTATACGTATTTGGGTTAATTAATAACGAAAATTACGCTCAAAAAAAATTCGTTTTTTTTACGTAACCCCAGTACCTAGTGAATTAAAAAGCGCGCTATATTTCAAGTATTGTTGCATTAGACAAGTATTGACACTGCACCAGAGCAGCGGTAACTTTTATTGAAGGCTATTGAAGCCAGTTGCTTTCCTTGCCTTTGTTTTAGCTTTGTAGGTTATCCACTAATGAACTTGCGTCTTGCTGACTTTAGTAAGTAACTAATTGCTAATCATACTACAGTGTTTAGACCCGTATACAAAACCGCAGGACTAATTAATAGTGTGCGAATTATCATCAGAATCGGATCAGCCGTTTTCAGTAATACCAATGCAACGGATTAACTAAAATTCTAGAAACGTGTTCTCACGCCAAAGTACCATACAAAATATCTGAAAATCAGGAAAACGCAATTTCAGAAATTCTATATAATCGTTTTTTTGAACCTACGATATATAAGCTAGTTGCAGTTTACACAACAATATTGCGTGATTAGTATCCCAAATATGAATATGTAATAAAAATGCTTTATACTTTGTTCACCTTTGGTTTATCCTTTATTAAAGAATTATGCATGGGTTTATTAGACCACACCTTTAAAGATTATCATAAAAAACAATGTTTTGTTGAGAGGGTTAAAATAAATGTGAACAAAATGTAGTTGTCTACTTTGGCGTGCAGATATTATCGTTACATTTTCCCCATCTCTTGTAGCCCCCGCGGCCGCCCTTGAGCTAACAAAACTCTTTGAACCGAAGCGGGTTGAAATTATTCCACATAAAATCATTATGTGCTATTAGAAAGTTCATATAAAGCATGTGGTAACATCGCGATCGCGACGATTTATTATTTATTTACGTAAATGCGACATTTTTAAATGATTAATTACTTTAGAATTACATTAATTTGCCTTTTTTGACGGACATAAAAAAATATGATATTTTGAAGGCATTTCTTATATTTAAGTCTACAGTGAATAAAAGAAGCAGTTGGAAAATTTGCATTCTAAGCATTTTTATCGTATTTCTTCTTCCCATCCGACAATCATTGGCCACTTAGGTATTTTTTATTACGTAAAAACTCGTTCAGGTGGCAAAAAAAGAAATCAATTTAAATTGACTATTTTGTTTGTGAATTATGTATGGATCTTCGGTTTTGTTTTAAATGCGTCTTTATATCTGCTTAATTTGTTTTCATTTATATGGATGCTGTCTTGCATCCTTTTTAGTTTTGTTTATTTATTGTTTTTCCGTTTGCATTTCTTATGCTTCTCAAATAACCCATTTTGATATCTGTTTATTTTCGTTTGTAATATCGTAATTTCGGTGTAATAATTTACTGAACTAGTATAGTAGTCTACGAACTACCTAATTGAAATTCCACTGTTTATTGTTTTTGAAATATATGGCCTAAGAATTACAAAACAGTTATCGAGAATCTATTAGATTAGAATCATATTCAAACTCATGTAGTTTAAACAAAAATCTGTTGTACATACAATGGCAAAAGCTCACTGTGCAATTCTGGATTTACCAACGATTTTTAAACAACCATTTTAAAACATTCCGTATGCATTTACCATCTAAATTCAGTTGCTTTTTAATTAAAAAAAATGAGTCTGTTATATTTTTTTACCACCCGCTGTATCCTTGTACTTCTATGTTACCACTGTTTAGAAGTGGATGTGGTGCTAATTACGTTCAGAATTGATAAGAGCTATTTATATCGCCTCTTTTTACTTTGTGCTCTCTTTATGCTGTTAACGAGATTTATAATTATTTCCTTTTAAATTTTATTACATCAGCGGATGACCAGGATCTGAAAGTTAGGCAAAAAATGTATAGGTGTAAAATTCTATAATATATGAGTATTCTCGAAAAAATGTATCTGAAAAACATAAATTAAAGAAGAAAAAAAACATAATGAATCACTTGAAAATATTGGCAGACAATCAGATAATTCCCATATTGATTTTTTGTTTTATGTTGCTGACACTTTTCATTGTCATATAGCCAGTACAGGAAATAGCACTGGTAATGTACCATGTCCACCCGACAACTGGTACCCACAAATGGGCGCCGGGATTCGTCATCTGACCATTGCAATTATGGTTCGATCAATGCAGCTCATTCAGTTAATTTACAGGTAAACTTATCTTTGTTCGATGATGTACAAATACGGTATGAAATTTCTCAAACGTCTTTATTTAGATAATAGAAAAATGAGGAACAAATTCAATTGTTTCCTGATTCTTCCGTTTAACCGAAAAACTTTTTGAAAGAGTTTTTTGAAAAGAGAAACTTATTAGTACTAATTTAATTTAATTTAACGACATATTCTATAGATACAAATTTTTTTATATCAATATTTTGCCAAATATTAAACATTGATGACAAATAAGTGTGACACAATTATAATTTAAATTAATATAGGACGACATCGAATTAGATTCTGACGAACCTCATTCAAGCAACGCAACATTGAATGCAAGCAGTCGCAATAAGATCGCAGGAGGTCAGAGCCAAAATGGCAATGGGGATGGAAGCGTTGGCTGTGCTACCTTGGGAGGCGGTGGATCAAATCGTAATTTGCCAGCTGCGGCACCTTGCTATCAATTCGAACATTCACATTATTTCAAAGACGGTAGAAGAAGAATAGATTACGTTCTTGTTTATGAAGACTCCACTGGAAGGAGATATAGTCTCCAGGATAATGATAATTTCAGGTATGGAAAAATATCTATTTACGCAACAGGGTTGAACGATTCATTAGAAAATGGGGTCGTTCCACATTTTTTTTCGTTTTGTTGAAATCTACATTACAAATAGATTATGAAACTTTTTTGGGAATTTTTTGAAAGCATTTTTCAGTGGATTTTTAATAACTAGCATTCAGTTTGTGATTGGCTGACTAGATTTACTGTGCTACCACGTGGAAGATAAGTGTGAGTGTATTCTGCGTCATATATGACTGTTCAGCATTTAAAATATATATATTTCATAACTCTTGTTTGCATTTCTAAGAGAATTGATATAAGAACGAAAAAGTTGGTTTACATTATTTGTTTATGTATTTTGATACGTGGGACGACCCTATTGTAATACGTTGGAAATCGGAAATGCACAAACTTTTCTATTTTGGTAAATGAGAGCTTGTGAAATCTCTTGGGTTAACATTTTAAAGATTATACGATGTTAGATTTAAGAGGAATTATGGCACTGCATGTTTTAAATTAATTTAAAATGTTAACCAATAGTCTAATGTAATTGAAAATGCGTCCATCGATCGGTTTACAAACACTTCACTTACGAGTTTCCGATTCCCATGCAAAACAGAATATATCTATTTTATTACATTTTCCACTTTTTTCTCAATGAAAATATCGGAAAATATTTTTTTTCGTTTAATATCTGATCGTCACCAAATTTTTGAAATTACGTTGTATACGTTTCAAGAGCTGTTCTCATTTGTTTTTCTATGTTAAATTTAAAAACTAAATAAGGCCCAATTTTGTGCATCTCCGATCTAAATGAGTGCTTTCTAGTCGAAAAAAAGAATAGGAATACAAACATTGTTTTGTTGCTTTAAGTATAGCGCTAGCGAAAGTTTTTTTTTCTGCAGACCAGTTTACTCGATTTTTTAGCCATATTAAAACCGATTAGCATTTCAACCGAAAATGCCTATTTATTTTTCACAATAAATAGTGTTAACGCGATAACAGCATTTTTGTTAGTGTATTTGTCATAATGCACGTACACTATTGGCGTCGATTGGATGGTAAAACCAAAATTTATGGACGGTTCACATCATCCTGAACAATTCTGTATCGTGTTTGAAAATGTTTATGTATATACGTATATATATCGTATTAAAAAGTGTTCCCAATTTTTTTTAAAGTCGGTCCAGCAGAGCCGAACTTATAAATTTTAAGAAAATAGTAGTTTGCGGATTACTTACTGAAGAGTGTATATACAATTTGGCACTGAATTGATAAAATGAAGACCAAATATTGAAATGATTTTGAGGGCTGTATTTAGGATTAATTTTTTTTACTTTACCCAAAAACAGACTCTAAGTTTGCAGAGTAAACAACGCATTTATGAACAAACATAGTATTTTTGGCAGGGTTCGGCCCTGCGACTCTAATTTTTTTTCTTAAGATTTAAATATTCATTTCAGTTTTGTTTATTTCTGATAACTTATTACGGATTCACAGCATCAACAAGTGAGTACAAACTCGATGTGATCGCAAATAAATGTTGCCTGTAATCCAGGGGGTTAACAATACTATAACAATTATTTACTGCATCTAAAGCAGAAGCATTGAAGTAACGTAACCCAATTTACATTTTTATGTATTCTAAAAATATGTTTGTTTAAAAAAAAAAATATATATATATATATATACACACAGGTATAAGTATAAAAAATGAAAGTTTGGTTGCGAAACGTATATAAAAACAAAAAAAAAAAAGCACGGTATGTGTTACAGGCTGGGTACACTACTGTTAAAGAAATTTCTTCATCACTGATTATTGCACTTCGTGTATATGCATGATTTGGAATGCTGGATGGAATGGAAGACCGTTTCAAACATCTGAATAAATTTTAATGTGGTTTATATTTTTAGTGGAAACTTCAACGATAGTATGGAGGATTTTGGCGTTGCTTGTGGGGATACTAAACGAAAGCATGCTCTGCTAAGAAACCGTTTCGTGAAAAATTTACGTAGAGCTGGATTGGACATGGAAGAGGTAAATTATATAAAGTCCCATTATTTGAAAGTAGGACAAATGTTAAAATATTCTTTTAGGAAGTAGTGCAGTCTGGAGGCAAAAAATTATTACTGTTCATAAAACTCCATGCGACGTGGCCTGTTCTTTGTCATTATGCAGAAGAATTAAATATGAGAGCTCCTTTGCAGGTGATTTTTTTAAAAATATAATATTTACTGTGTTAAAATTTTTTAAATTATGATGGAAAATAAGTTTTTCTTTTATTTTTTAGGCTCATCCAAATCCAAGTTTTAATTGGTCAGCCCATATTTTAAATTTACTTAATTTACCAAATCCATTCCAACAAAACGTTCCCAAAAAGCCTTTGGACTATTACACTTGTCCATTTAGAACATCGAAATTAGATAGATTTTTAGGTAATTTTAAATGATTTTTTATTCTAGTTTCGGATATATTTTTCATTAAATTTTTTTATCAGGTTCTCACGATCACGAAAATTATTTTACACCTGTACAAAGAATACGCGTCCTTCATGAAATATTATCTACCAGTGTTTTTGGTAAGAAAAAGAAAGGTGAAATTGGTATTGAAAGATTAATAGATGAAAATGTCTTCCTTAGTGCTTTTCCTTTACACGATGTAAGATATTTATTTAATAATATTTCTAAAGCCATGCCTGCTAATCTATTTTTGTTTTATTTTACAAGTTTAAATCTCCATTTTTTACGAAATATTGCAGACGTGGTCCTAATTTAATATTGAAAATTTGTCCTTAGTTTTTTTTTAATATTACTTTTCTATTTTAGGGACCCTATGATTCCAAAATGAAACATAAATTTCTTGATCCTAGTGAAATGAACGCTAGAATGATTCTGTATCATTATTGGGCAAAATGGTCATGCTGGTATAAATACCAGCCTTTAGATCACATAAGAGAATATTTCGGAGAAAAAATTGCTATATATTTTGCTTGGTTAGGTAAGTAGAAAGTTATATGATTATTTTTAATCATTGATTTAATGATTTTATTTTCAATTTTCAGGTTTTTACACTGGCTGGTTATTACCAGCGTCAATTGTGGGACTTTTAGTATTTTTTTATGGTCTTCTTTCAATGCATTCTAATCGACTAGCACAAGAGGTACGATTTATTTGTATTTTTAAATATACGTTGAAGGCAGAAAGCCGCTCGCCAAAAATGTGATTTTTATACATTATTGTTTTTAAAAACTCCCGGATAAGAGATTTCTTCCGAAGAATTGAAACAGAGAGATAGTAATAGTGGATTATAGATACTCGACAACTAAGATCATTGACGTCTATTCCCCGCAGGATTTGATCTATTATGAATTGCATTCTTGGTGCGCGGTTCTGTGTACACAACATCTATTTTATTATTTTGCCACAAATATTTGAGGCATAATTTGTTTCGTTTTTAGTGAATCATGTGAATGATCAAATCGTAAAATGTATTGATGTTTTTATTTTCAAGGTTTGCAATTCCCAAGGACAATACACCATGTGTCCGCTTTGCGATGAACGGATTGGTTGTAAAGTTTGGGACTTATCCGATGTTTGCGGATATGCTCAATTGGCGTATCTATTTGATCATCCTGGAACTGTTTTCTATGCCGTGTTTGTATCTTTTTGGGGTATGCATATATATTTTTTTCAAACATTTGTGAGAAAATCGATTTTGGTTGAAGGATATGTATGTACATTGTATATCCTAACAGAAATTTTATTTTCCATATCAACTTTTAGGCAGATTTCTTGAAGTAAAAATTATTAAAAATTTTGTCTTTGAATTTTAACTTCTATATAGAAATACGAACGAGTGTATTAAAAAGGGAACTTTACGACTTATATTAAAATCTTAAATTATAAGATAATTATTAATTTTCATTTAGCTGTGACATTTTTGGAATACTGGAAACGTAAATGCGCATCGTTGGCTCATCATTGGGATTGCGAAGGTTTTCAAGATGAAGAACAACGTCCGCGACCAGGTAAAATTGTTAGCAATAAACTCATATTCCTTAATTATGTTTTACGTATGTTTTCTCGTTGTAGAATTTGCTGCTAGAGCTCCATTTTTACGAAGAAATCCTGTTACTGGAGTTAGGGAACCTAGTTTTCCTTCAAGAGAGCGTCATAAACGAATTGCCGCAGGAATTGGGATCATATTTTTAATGGTATTTATATTATTCAAATAGAATACGAAAAAATACAAATACATGAAATCGCAGTAAATAACTATTTATACTTTATATTAGAATCGTTAAAGTTTAACTAGTGATCTTAAATTAAAAATATTAAAAATACTGATGTTTATGTTATGTAATTACATTGTTATTTTTCAGATGTCGTTGGTGATAATATTCATTGTTGCGGTGATAATTTATCGTGTGTTGGTATCAATTCCTTTATTCCAAAATGCTGTTTTTCGGTCGCAAGCTCAAGCAATAGCTAATGTTACTGGAGCTGTAGTGAATTTATGTCTGATTATGGCTATGTCTAGGGTTTACGAAAACCTAGCATATAGATTAACTGTCTGGGGTAAGTCACACATTTGTGTAAATCATATTTAATACGATTTATTTTTTAAATTTTCAATTTTTTTTTAGAAATGCATCGAACTCAAACAGAATTTGATGATCAGTTGACATTTAAAGTGTTCATATTTCAATTCGTAAATTTCTACAGTTCGATATTTTATATTGCTTTTTTCAAGGGACGATTTGTTGGGTATCCTGGCAATTACACGCATATTCTTCGTTTAAGAAATGAAGACGTAAGTGATATTTAAATTGAATGAATTTTTTATTGTAATTATTTGGTTACTGCAGTAATAGAATACATAAGATGAAAAAGACCGGTTAAGTGCGAGCCGAACTCGCGTGGAGAGGGTTCCGTACCATTCCGTTTTCCGTGAGAACTTTAAGACTTAGGATTTTCGTTTAGGTTTTCCTATAAATTATGAGTGAGGCCCTATATTTCCTATTTTATTCAAAATGTAAGACACAGAATTTTCAGAGATGGGGGGATGCTCGATTTTCGCATATTTTCTTTAATATCTTTTAAACTGTACATTTTAAAATTATAACAGAAATATATTTGTATTTCTCATAACGCGCCCTTTCATTTGATATGTCACATGATGCACTTGAATTTCTTTTTTAATTTTCCAATTTGACTTCCAAAATTAACCCCCAAAATCGAAATTCATTTATTTACGCTATAAGTGCGTGATTCGTTCATCTAACTCTCTATAGATACCAAATTCAAACTTTTTTCGTTCAGTAGATTCGAAGATTCGAGAGTGATCCTATAAGGGTTCCGTTTTTTCATCAGATGTGCCCGGAACCTTAAAAACTATCAAAGCTGTAGTTGCGTATTTTCTGTAAAAATTAAAAAAGAAATTGATTTCCAGTGCTCAGCGGGTGGATGTTTAATAGAATTGGCGCAACAATTGGCTGTAATAATGATTGGAAAGCAAATAATCAATAATCTCCAAGAAGTGTTAGTGCCTAAAATACGTGCCTGGTGGCATAGAAAATCGTCCAGATTAGTAAATACGGGTGACAGCAAACCAATGTGGCAACAAGATTATCAACTTATAGACAGCGATGGACTATTTCAAGAATATTTGGAAATGGGTGAGATACTTAATAATACCTAAATCCTCGAACCAGTTATGTATTATTGTAAATTTATTCCGTAGTATTGCAGTTTGGATTTATAACGATATTCGTTGCGGCCTTTCCATTGGCTCCACTATTTGCTCTGTTAAACAATTGGGTAGAGCTTCGCTTAGATGCACAAAAATTCGTTTGCCAAACGCGAAGGGTTGTTCCAGATCGGGCGGAAAACATTGGCATTTGGTTCAAAATATTGAGTATGTTGGCTCATTTGGCAGTTATTAGTAACGTAAGTTACGTTTTTCTAAATGATAGAGAAAATACTAATAATAATCAAGCAAAAAAAGACCTATTTACTTCTTTCAGGGTTTTTTAATAGCATTTACATCAGAATTTTTGCCGAAACTTCTATATCAATATGAAATAAATTGGGAGTTGAAAGGATATGTTAATTTTACGCTTTCATGGGCTCCTAATGGCACTTTAAGTGAACCGTGCAGGTATTTGTTTAACTATAATCAATGTTTAAATTATTAGCGTATTTGCGTATACATAATATCGTATTAATATATCATTATAACATATATTTGTGGCACGCTATTAGCGGTGGTCGCATGGCGGAATTCAGTGTCGCAGCTAAGGTCTGGGAACTGCCAGGGCGAAATTTGAATTTTACGCCCCCCACAACTTATTTTGTAGGAAGAATAAAATTAACTTTACAATAACTTTAAAGCTATTGAAATTGAAAAGAAAGTTTTTTTTTTTTGAAACAGCAAATATAAGTTCACGTAATATAAATGGATTTAAGTGCCACAATACTCGTGTTAGCAAATACACTATTTTGTCGGTAGGGTTTTGCACTATGACTGGTGTTTTTTTTTTTTTTTTTTTGTATTGTAAAAGCCCAAGTTTTTTTAAATTTGTATAATTTTCAGGTATCGAGGTTTGCGAGATGAGCATGGTAATCATACTCCATTCTTTTGGAGATTGTTAGCCGTTCGTTTAGCGTTTGTAATAGTTTTTGAGGTACAACATTATTGAATAGAAACTATATTCTTTGTATCTTAGCGATCGCGCGTATAAAACATGTTTTGAAATTAATTATTTTATATATTTGTTTTAGCATGTTGTATTTGGGGTTTGTCGTTTAATAGATATTTTGGTACCAGATATTCCTGAAAGTTTGGAACTGAAAATAAAAAGGGAAAGATACTTAGCCAAACAAGCATTACAAGATTCAGATACAATTTTAAAAGTTAGTAATATTAAATACAATTATAAATTAAATGTTAAAATTTATGGTTAATATAGTTCCGTATAAATAGCGTAGTGTAGTACACTGTCGAAAATAAATTGAAAAATTTATTTTTACTATTACTGTGTCCCTTTATAGGTAGCCGCTCGAAAAGAATCAGATTGTTGGTCAGAAAACAACGACCCAAAACCAGAAATACAACTGCCAGGTAAAGTTGATTCATTTCTTCGGTTAAAAAGTACCGAAACTTTATTATGATCTTTTCTTTCTTTTTATAATGGAACAGACAATAAAGTGTTAAACACATTTTTCGTTAATTATATAACTAAGGTTCCAATAGTAACTATAATAAAATCAAGAACAATTTCTATCTTTTGAATTACATATTACATTGAGATTATCTGCTTTCTAGAATTTGGATTGTTTATCAAAATTCTGAATGAAGTTTTAAGTTGTTTAGACTATACGCATCTGAATAATATAGTAGTAAGAATAATAGCAAATATGTCATTTTAATTTATTAGGTGGGTTGCAAATTGTGCGTTGAAAATTCTAAAGGCGTAAGGGGACATACTGTTCTTTGACTAACCCAACAATGACGCGGTTGTGTCAAAATTCGATCGTGTAGTCAACAAATTATAATATATTAAAATAAAATTTAGTAACAATAACATACATATCTACATTATTTGAGTCAATTTGGAAATTTTTGTATTTATTCAAAGAAACACTAGAGTAATAACAAGGTAAAATGTTAATAGTGATAAAGTTTAAATAGAGTGATATTATGGTGTTAGATAATATTAAATATTGATTCCTGTAGTAATAACAAATTATTTAAATTTATGTGGGTATACAACAAAAATAATGTTCATTTTTGTTTTGTTAATACAAAATCATTAATTGTTCTTTTGGCCCCTCAAAGGCAAAGGTGATCCGAGTACTGGAAGAGGAATGGTATTAGACTTAACAGCTGAACTAGGGACTCTAACTTTATCGAACGATCAATCACAGTGTAAGAATTCGTCTCAGCAACTGTCAGAATGTACCCAAACGAGTCCTTTTATAGACTGTATAAAGAATAGTCCATCCAAAACTGGTCATACACCATAATAAATATTATTAAAAATGTTATTTCTAACATTACCTATGTAGATATTACATGTATTGTCCATGTTAAGTTTGATTTCTTAGGGATTTCTGTCGCACTGAAAAATACCCTTTCATTTGTTATGTTTTTAATTCTGTTTGATTGAATATGGCGATTACTTGGAAACTATTATCACCAAGTGTTTGTTATTCTTGTCTTGATGTTTCGATTATTTTGAGGAGAAAGGAAGATTGTAGGAACAGAGAGCGTTCGTTGCAATAAAAATAATTATTTCCTTTAAGGAAACGAACTTTTCGTTTTGAGAGAAACTTTTTTTATAAGCTCTTCTTTAATTTTAATTGTAAATATATTATGTACATAAATTGTTAAGTTGTTTGGAATTTTAAAATATTTGTAAACTGTTTATTTCTATACAATGAAAAAATAACACGAATATTTTATTTTAATGAAAATGATTCCTAAGAAAACTTGTTACAACCCTGAACAAATAGATTTATGGGTATTTTTCATTATTCCGTAATTTATTTCAGTCTAAACAATTTAACGATTTGTTACCTAAATTAATACCAAAACATTTAAGTACATATATTGTATATCTGAAGTTTTTTCAATCTAGAAATTGATCTATTGTTATAGTGACATATCGTTAATGTAGTTGATTTTTAATAATCACTGTGAGGTAGCAACATCGCATTGGAAATTAATTTTTAAGAGTGTGTTCCCTAACGTAACAACTGTGTATTATGAATATTTTGTATATCCGATCATTTTTATTATGATTAAAAAATTAGGCATAGATTTGACATTTTTTTAAAATTTCATCACACATAATTATTTTTAATTACAATAATAAAGTTTAGCAACGATATAGTTCGTAAGACTAATTAATCACAGCAGGATAGCTAAAATTTTGCTACCGTTGTTAAGAAACTTCCATTGTTATAATTTATTATTAGAAAATTTATTTTGAAACACTGTCACCGTTTCCACTATCGCAGCGGAATGAGTTAACAATTACTCTAAAGTGACATATCCAAACAGTCAATTTAAAGCATACTGTTTTAATTATGTGTGATAGATAATTTGAAAATTTCGAAATAATATTCCATTGTTACTGTACATATTTTGACAGATTAAAATCCACTAAACGAGGAAAACTGTCATTAAAATTTATACATTTAAATTAATATTGTAAATTATTATGATTTATTATGTCGAAGAGCACTTCGTAGTATAATGTTTTATAGAAAGTCAATCTATAGCAGAGTTTCATATGAGATACCACTTGGTTATTATTTTTGGCCCGTTATTAAAAAAATAATCGGTCTTTGTAAATATTTCTTTGTAAGTTTCAGCGTGATGATTTTTTATAATTTTTTTATTTCTAGTATTCACTTGAAATTGAGCAATAATTTTTCTAAAATAATAAATTTTAATTATGTTTAACAACGAAATTTTTCCTAGCGAAAAGAAAAAAGATTTTTGTTATTTTTTACAAGGTGCTAAAGAGAGACATATCTATGGTGAAACAAAAGTAGTGTGTAAGGGCAGATAGGTGTATAAATGTATTTGCTAGGAAAAGTATTCTTCCAGAATATTTCGTTGATAACGTCCATTATTATCCAATGTGCTTTTACCTTTGCGAATTCGGTTTCAAAACGTCAATTAATTATAGTGGCATGCAACTATAGTTGATTAATTATTTTTATAAACAGATTTCATAGTTTCATAATACTCATTAATGTCATCAATATAATAGCTGCGACGAGTACAAGAAAAACCAAGTGTTAAATTATGAATGTTTTAATACAATGAAACTAGTATAATTTAGATATTTTTTAACATCATTGAAAACTCTTGAAACTTCAATATTTTTATCAATATACAACAGTTTCCAACAATGGTATACAAATATTTAATAATCTAGTTTCATTCAATTTCTATTTATTACTGTGTAGGTACAAAAGTATTGTCCAGCTTTATCCGGAAAAATATTTTGATTTTTTTTAGCGCATCATAATTGTCATCACAGTCAGCAATTAATTTAATAGCTTACTGTGTGTGTTATATTAATCGTAGATCCTAGATTATATCGCTGTTGGGTGAGATATGTTAAATCACACAAAGAATGCCGATAGAAGTTTGGTAATTAGCTACAGATATTTTAATGTTTTAGTAGGTAAATCGTTAAAAAAATTTCTAATTATAGCAGTAAGTAAATGATTTGACCACAACTTGTGGGACGGGAAATACATCCATGATCACGTCTTATGAAAGCTTGCATTGTAAAGAGCATTAAAATTAGATACCTACAATAATTAGCCTCTGCATTCTTCATATCAAATCGATTTCCTTAGTCTAGAAAACGATTACAGCTCTTCCGACACTATTTTTAAAGCTAAAGGGTTCGGTTAAACGCCAAATGAAAGATTACAGATCCTACAGGCGAAAAATTAAAAAAAGATTTTCTGAGGAAAACTGACTTCAAAAAATAAAATAAATTACGTAATCTTTCGCACGTACCTAGTCAATTTTTTTTTCCAAAACATTCGCCTGTAGAATCTATAATCTGATTCTTGGTTCTTCATTTGGCATTTACGCGAACCGTTTAGCTTTAAAAATAGCGTCGGGAGAGCTGTAATCGTTTTTGGACGAGGTGAAAGGATTTGGAATGAAAAGTGCGGATATTTTTTAAATTTGTCACCTGTTTGACAATATTGTGTTGTTTATTTACTTTACTAAAAGTTAATTTTTTCACAGGAAACTTGTTTCGGCATTCTAATTCATTTTTAAGAAAAGATCAAAAGTAAGAAAATGTCAAAAATTCTGTGATATTTTAAAATATATTTTCATATCATATTTTTATTAATATGTTTAGCGTGTTAGCAGTGGCGTGTTATGTAAAATTAAAACGAAAAAAATACAATTAAATAATAATTATATTATAATATTATATCTACAATTTCAGCTTTCTGATTCTAGCATTAGAATTTCTCACTATTAACACAGAACGAAAGCTATTTAGTAGGTATTTTTATAAATGGAAGAAAAAAATTACACAAATGAATCCTTGAATGCTGAAATCATAAAACTAGAAGAATGCATTCTTCACATAAAAGTGTAGATACGATAGCAATAAGAAAACTGTTCAGCCTTTTAATGGAACTCTAATGTCACCGCGTCTAATCATTTTTTCAGTACTAACTTTTGTCGACAAACAATAATCTTCAAATATATGAAATTGTCAATTTTATAAATTTTGATTATTTATTTCAACTTCTTTTCGTACTCCACCACTGTTTGGCACCGGACAGGGTGCGGCAGGGATGCGCCGATTATATCGTTACTAAAATAAATATCCTGTCATGGCACCCTCTGCTGATGTATTCTTGATCCACATAGCCATTGCATCAAGTACCTATACTGTGATTTTTTATATGGTGTATCAGTGTTGGATTAAGATCAAAACGGTCATATAATCTTAAAACTCGATGTAAATCTGAAAGTCGTATCAGAAAGTACTAGCTCAGCTTCAGTCAAACGTTTTTTTTATTTAATCGTTATTGAATGTTCTCAAAAATCTGTATTGCATAACAGAAAAAGTTTACGAAAATCGACAAAAAATAAATTTAACCATGCTTAATAAGTGTATTAAAATAACGCCTTTAAAGTAAAAAAAATAATTATTCAATATTTCGCTCCAAAAAATAATAGTTCATTTCACTCCCGTATTTTTTTATTAATTTATTTGGATGTTAATTTTTTTATAAGATAAATTTTAATATATTTTTAATAAACGTTTACAGACATTTCGAATTATTTTGTGAGTGTACAACACTTGTTTGCCAAATTTCTAGCTATCTTATTTGCACATTATACAACATAACTCTCAGATTTTATAAATATATGTCATTATCAAATATTTTATCGTATTTAAGTTATTATTAACTAAAAAACTTAAAGCTCATCTATTTTTGTTTTATGTGGTTCTAATTATCGAAGAAAACTGAGAAAATTTACTAATATAAATATTCGATATATTTGAACCAGAGAGTGGGAGTTACTGATCAAAATTTAAGTACAACTAACGTACCTCCACTTCCACCATATTGCTTTATAATCGATAAATTGACTTATGATTTTATATTACTTTTTGTTTATAAAAAAGTCCGTTTAAAGTTAATTTCATTATTTAATAATTCGAAAAACTTATAATATATTTGCATTTACATAAAAATGAAACAACAATAATGAATAGTTATCTGTACCCGTACTCCCACCATAATATATTCGTACTCCCACCACATTGTGTTTTATACAGATTTTTTAATTTATATTAATTGAGGTCGGACGCAGAGTGAATAATTCATCTTAAATATACTATCACTGCAAAAATAAATTATAAATTTATTTTAAAAGAGAGTTACAATTCGATTTGAAGCAAGTAGCAGTGTAACTCAGCTGATAGCTCTATTACAAATATTATATTTCCCAACAGTGTATAATATTATGAAAGTCATTAGCAATTACGGCACATATTTATGTAGCGCACATACTTGTTTTTAAGTACTAAGTAGCTACTATCTTAATCTGTCTTATCACATATCACTTTAATTTCATTGTTTACATATTATAATATAAATAAAATGTTATACATTACAAAAAAAAAAAAAATAAAATAAATAATAAAAAAATTTAAAATATATGGGGTTTTGTTTTTATATATGGGATAGTTGACTGTGATTTTAGCTACCTTTGCACGTGTTGACCTTTTCAACCTTATCTTTAAAGTATTAATTAACTTTTTAATTATTAAAAAAAATAAGGGTTTACTCCTCAGTCGCGCTGATTATTATTGTTCTTATCAGAATAATTAATTTCGACAGGGTATATAGCTTAAAACATGCGTAATAATACAGTGGGGGGATAGCTATAGTTTGCTTTGCTACAATCGGCGTCGTAGTTAGAGGCTGGCCGCTGGGGTGGCTACCGGGGATTCAAATCTCAACGGGGCGCACTTTAAAGTTATTGTATTGTTTTTCTTCCTACAAAATACATTTTGGGGGGCGCAAAATTCAAATCGTGTTCTGGACGCTCATGAATTTAGCTACGAGACGCTATAATTGTTAGGATATTAGTCATTGTTACAATGCACGTATGTTTTACCTTTCTCGTTAATTTTTTTAAAAATATTTTTATGTCAAAATTCAATATTACTGTGAATATTTGCAACTTCTCTAATCCACCCACTAAATATGTATGTAAATTTTTTCTGCTTTACTAACTTCTGGAAGTGTTCGGTTATGAATCCCTATATTATGACTTACGAGTTATGACCGTAATGACGTCACATGTATGTTATACGCATAGAGAAGTGTGTGTGCCAGTCTGACAGTTTTGATGTCTGAGTCATAAATGCTTCCTATTCAGTGATTAATAATAGTGAATAAAAATGATTTATTTCAAGAAAAAAATGTTACAAACATGCACATTGTAACATTTACATATATTTTTCAAATATCACCAAGGAATAAGTGAAATTGCTCTTTTTTTTAATAGAGAGGTTAGGTGCTGTAAATTAAAATCACTATCGTTTGTTAGGAAATAACATGGTTGACAAATAATTGATTAATTAAGAATAAATTACCTAATAATTGTTCACTTTGTCAGATAACATCGTACTGAAATGTAAACTACTTAGATTAATACTGGATTTATTTGATATGCAACAAATCATTAAAATGGCTTGATTTTTTCTAATAAATATAGTTTCCGAAGATTTCGAAATGTCTGGAACAATTCAAGGAACTGAACCTACAGAAAATTGCGGCTCTTATGTGAACATTAATAGTTTACAGTCAGCAATTGCTAAAGAAGGAGTAACATATGCAGTACGGGTACGTTTCTTTGAATAGTATGAATTATTTTGTAATTACAAATTTGTCAATACTCCAATAATTATTTACTCTTTTTTTAGTATATCGGTTGCCTCGAAGTAAAAACATCTATGAAGAGTTTGGATTTTGAAACAAGATCACAAGTTGCCAAGTAAGTGTCCGTTTTAAATCAAAATATGCTAGTGTTGTGTCCGTCAGAATTAAGTATTTGCTGATAAATTATCTCCATATTTTTTTTTATATATAAAGAGAATGCATAAGTCGAGTTTGTGAAGCGGCAGGTTTGAAGACTGCTGGAAGCCGTAACGTACGGTCTCGCGTCTCACGATTGCTAGGTGACCGGCCACGTATGGAACATGCCGGCACAGATGTGAGTCTTACTGTTAGTAGTGGATGTCTCGTACTCAGTGCATTACATACAGGAAACGTCATTGTTAGACACGATATGCCCAGAATTTCATTTGCATCGGGCGGCGATACGGTTTGTTAGAAAATAATTGTATACAGTGTAAACTCTATATAGCGACGCTGAAGAAACTGCGCATTTCCAGGTGTTATAGAGAGTTGTCGTTATTTGGAGAGAAAGAAAAATCAATATTGTTTTCCTATTATAGTATTATTCAATAATAACGCATAAAATTTACAAACAAACATTTGGTACATATGATGCCGACAGTCGAGGTAAATACGGACTAGACAATAAAGCTGCAGTTCTTATCAATTTCGGCAACCTAGAAAGTACCTACAAACAGTAGGTACGTTATAAGTTGCCGAAATTACTTGCTTTAGAATGACATATGGTCGTTATTTAGAGTGCGGGTGATGTTACATAGAGTGTATCATTGTATTGACAACAAGGCAAACCAACCAAAGCCGAGTAATTTCGACGTTTGAGGGAGTTTGACGTTAAATCGAGTGACGCTACATGGAGTTTACACTGTAATTGGAACGATAGCTAAAAAAATTTCCACTGAAATTGGAATTTTGATTTTAGGATACGTTAGATTTCGTAGCATATGTAGCCAAAAATCTGCAAGAGTGGAGGGCATGCTACGTATTAGAGTGCGGGGGTGGCTTAGCTCAAGATGTCATCACGACGATAGGTCAGGCATTTGAACTACGGTTTAAACAATTTCTAACAAAGCCAGCAAATATTAGGTAAGTGCCACTTAATATGTTTAAACAATAAGCGTTATTCATATGAAGTTCCTAAGGTAACAACTACTTTTAGTTTAGCGTTATCTGGATGGAGAACTGCAGATCGTGATTATTATAATGATTTGCCTGGCAAAGTTCCTCCTGAAGTAGGTCCTCCACCGGTACCCCCTTTACCAAATGTGACTCCACAACACAATCTGATAGATTTAAATGTCGAGCCGGCACCCATCAATATAACAGAACACAATTATGTCAACGATAGTGCAATAATATCACAGAATACACAATCGAGAGATGTATTTGATATGCGTAAGTGTTTTATAAACGAATGTCACTGCCATTGTGATTTTTTTTTTATTTTCCTGCTACAATTTAATTGTGTCGTGCATGGTTTGTAATTGTAAATTATTTTATATATGCTAGTTTATGAGCTTTTAGTTTTCATCATTGACTTGAGAATCGGTTTGAATGTTTTATTATTTTTCAGAACCTTTTACTTTATCTGCTGAAGTACAGCGAAGTCAGTTACAAAGGGAAGAATGGTTCCATGGTAGTATTAGTCGCTCAGAAGCCGAAATGTTGTTGAAAAAAGATGGTGATTTTTTAGTACGCGAATCACAAGGTTCCACTGGCCAGTATGTACTTACTGGTATGCAAGGAAACACCAAAAAACATCTTTTGCTTATTGATCCAGAAGGAGTGGTAAGTCCATTGGTTATCCAACACCACTTCTTTATTTTGTTAGCGTATAAGCCAAATTAAATATAAAAAAGGCACAGTACATATCGATTGTTTACTTTTTTTTTTGTATGATGCTTAGGTACGAACAAAAGATAGAAGATTCGAAAATGTTAGTCATCTTATTAACTACCATTGCGAGAATGAATTGCCAATAATATCAACGGAGAGCGCACTGGTATTAAGGACACCAGTTCGTAGGTCTTGGACGCCACCTTTTTCATGAAAACTAACACATACGTTGTGTTTTGTTTTTGATATAGTGTTTTCCATTCACAATTCCGTCACATAATCTTCTATTATTAATTATTTTATTAAATTGATTTATTTTAATTTCGTTAAAATTTGTGAACCAAATATTTGTTTTATATTATTTCAGCATTTTTTTAAATTAAGACCATTTTGATAAAATTACATGTTTTTAGTTAATTAAATAATATAAAATTCACAGGACATAAAAAATTCATCTAACAAGGAGCATGACTTTAAATTCAACCTTAGAATGTCATAGGTGTCTTCTTTTAAACAAAGAAATAATCCCATACTTTTAAATAACATCCAACTGTCCGTCTACTTAGAACATAACTCCAATCTTTGCGCAGTTAAATTTTAGTATTATGTACCTAGTTCAAAAAAAAAAAAAACTTTTTTACTTCTAACGTTTAAAAGAGGGCTTCTCTCTTCGGTGTTATTTTATGTCTAGCACAAAGTGATACAGTTAGTGTTAAATTATTTGTGGATATTTATTTTAAACTCAATAAAATGGCCTCTTGAGATATTGTAAATAAAAATATTAATTTGAAGGCTAGTCATAAATTTAAATATATTATGTCGAGGGGGATTGTGTCTCCATTACGTTAACCAAAATTAATAGAATATTTTTATACATTACTGAATAAAAAATATTCCATTCCAAATATAAAAAAAAGTATTTGTCCGGTATAGTATATATTTTTGTAATTATTTTAAAATGAGCTTTGAATCTATGGCAATCATTTTAATGTAATAAACAAGTCAATTGCAAAAATTATTTTATATATCTATTTAAGGAAAACTATACATTTTTGTATATAGTTTATTAATATATTTTGTCCATGTATTAATTTAAACATTTTTTCAATACTTCCGAAATATTGATTTTTAGGTTTTAATAATTTGACATAATATATACTTTATGCAATAATTTAGTTATTTAGAATTTGAATTTCATGTGTCTAATTTCAATTTTATGATAGTTGAATGAAACATTTATAAAAGACTTTTCTAAATATAAATTTTCTACTGTTTAAAAAATAATTTTTATGGGTTTTTCATAATTATTATTTTTCTACCTTGCTTGTAATGTATTGTGATTTACACTTACTATAAATTTAGTGTTGATTGATTAGTAAATCAATTAATGGTGTATCTTTTCTCAACACTTTTATTGTCAGAAATGAAATTTAATTTTTTATCAGCTCTTGAATTAAATATACAAATATTGAAACAATAAAAGTGTTGTTTTACTTTTAAAATGTATGTAAAAAATAGTTTCAGATCCCGCGGTGTATTTTTATTGAAATATAAATAAAATAACAGGAAAAAAAAAACAGTTTTGTACAGTAAATTATGTTCAAATGGTTTGGAACAAAATTAAGATACAAGTCATTAGCCTGAGTTACATGATTTTGATCTGAGACCGTTTTAATTCCATTGTCTGTACTCAAATATAATTTTATACCTATATTTTGCTGTAAACGAATATAAATGTATTCTATCTAATAATAAAAAAGTACAGTGGTAGCATTTTGCGTTACTAATAAATAAGTTTTATATTACAGAACGAAAAGAGAGACGCAATATTTTGTTTATAAAACGTTGATATTAATTGTAACCGTGTTTGGATTTGCTGCCACCCGAAATATGAAATCTAAGTACCAATGGGAAACATGTTTTAGTCTTACAGTCATATCAACGGTGATGCTTTAAAATTGCTGGTCATACTCTGAAATACCTCGTAAGAGCCATTACGTACTTACAATGAGATAAGTGCAACGCATGCGGACAGGTTTCCGTTATAGTGGGAGCTTATAGAACCACGCGGATAACCAAAATAGTTAATTTGAATACTGGCTGAAGGCTAAAGCCAGGGCCAACAAAATAATAAAAAAAAAAAAAACGCGGATTTCAATTGCAAGCGAACTCGCTATCTGTTCGCGCTCGATGAGCAATGCAAACAGATATGCTAAGCTCGAATCCTCTACCGCGCCAACAAAACGCACAACTGTAAAAACAAAAGACGCAGGAACTGTTTATGTAAGTGCGTAACGGCACCTCTGACGGCGCTAGTGGATATAGAATTATACAAAGCGATTTTGAAATACATAGCATTGTACGCGCGGTCCAAAATTTCTGCATAGGTGCAAAAATATCATAATTTATTAAATTGGAGTTGATTCACAGACATCAGATCAGTATGACTTATCATAAAAATGAAACTCGATAGATTGACGAAGACAGCAAATTTTACGAAATAGTCTTCACGGTACAGATCTGTGACCACGACCAGTGATGTCTCCTGTCTTGATCTTTTCTCCGTGCCTGTAATCACGAAGTATAGATATTTAGGAAGTTCAAGCAGACTTTTTCATGATTTTTCCGTTTACAAAACTTGCCAATAATTTTTTTGACACTAATAACACTGATATTCGGCAATACCGTCCACTAAACGATGATTGGTGGACCGAGTACTCCGTGTAATGTGTACCAAATCAAAGCCACTTTTTTAACATTGCTTTTGAACTCCTTATATCTATACTTCGTGACGTATGTGATGATCGTGACAGGGCACAATTTGGCCGTTTTATCGAAAGGTGTCGCAGTGTTCTTAGATGCGAATGACGGCTGAAGCGACAATATTTTGTGTTCTGTCTCGTTTGATAATACAAAAAATATTAATAAATTAAAATTAATTTAAGTTTTATTTTCGTAACGCCGTGTGAAATTTCTCAAAATGCCAGAAGATAAAAGTGCTGAAAAAAGCGTAACAGTTGCGAAAAATGAAGATGACAAGAACGAATTGGTATGACATTTTTTTATGACTCCTTTTCGATTATTTATTTTGCTTGTACAATTTTGTCTTAAATTATAATATTTGAAAAGTAGGTAGATTACATTACGCTTTAAAAACAAGAGTTTCGAAATTGTATTTGATTTTTTTTTAAATACCTACTTAACCTTAGCGACGTGATATAAGTACTCATACGGGCAGTACGCGGTTGGCGCAGCACGCGCGTTTGGCGTTTCCGCGTCTGTTATTTTCACAATTGTGAGTTTAATAGCGTGGAAGATAATGTAAGTCCAGCATATCAGCTCGCATTGTTCATCAAGCGCAAGCACACAATCAGTTCGCTATAATTGAGGACTATCGTTAAAAAAAAATTCAAATGTCAGAGGTTTCTTGCGATGCTTTTAAACGTAGATCTCGATTATGGAACTTTTTATTAGATGCATCCCATAAGTACAACCTGTTTTCAGCTTCACCGATTAAAACTTTAGTATTGATAGACATATTAGACAATAAGACTCTCGATTGAACAGTCTTCTTAACAATAAACGAATTTCAATCCTGTAAGATCCCATTACCACAATGGAATTCTATCCACCTACCTCATTTTATCATGAATTCTAAAGGATAATATTAAATGATTATTTCAGTCTGAAGAAGACAAAGCACTACAAGAGGAGCTAAATGTGTGTGTTGAAAGACTACAGGAGAATTCTCCTGAACTACAAGCGGCCGCATTAGAAATACTGCGTAGAGAAATACGGGCATCAACCACATCTATGACGTCAGTGCCTAAGCCTTTGAAGTTTATGATACCTCATTATGATACTATGAAAGAGGTGTATGACAAAATTACTGAAAATAATACAAAACAGTTATGTGCAGATATTATATCAGTGTTGGCAATGACTATGGGCGAAGGGCGTGAGTGTCTTAAATATCGCTTGTTAGGATCACCTGATCAAATTGCCGAATGGGGTCACGAATACGTGCGGTAAGTCATACATAAAAAAATCGGACTGGCATATTGAGTGTTCCTTATACCGTACGAAAACAAAATTTATTATCCTAACAAAATAAAATTACTTGCAATACTGTTCAGTTGGTTTTTATTGATATAAAATACTACGTTTCAACCAAACTTTGTGGTCTTTTTCAAGTTTCAAATACAAAATTAAAATTACGATTGTTTAAATAAAATTAAAACAAATTATTAGAAACGGTTACTAAATTTTTTTATATATATAATCTATGGTAATGAAATGCTATATGTTGAAACAATGAGTGACACAAAAAACTTAAAATTTATTATCATATAACATTATGACGAGTTTAAAATTAATTTTAGTCATTTAGCCGGGGAAATCGCGGGTGAATGGGCTGAATTAGGAGACGCTGCTGTTGATGCCGAAGGTGACGCTTCAGTGGACCAAAAAACTGATGAAACGCGAAAACGTCTGGTGGAACTTGCTCATCAAATTGTTCCGTACAACATGGCACATAATGCTGAAGCAGAAGCATGTGATTTGCTGATGGAAATTGAAAAACTTGAATTGCTTGAACGATATGTCGATGAAAGTGCTTACCCTCGGGTTTGTCTTTATCTTACGAGGTTTGTGGCATATTACGTATTTTTCTATAAATTGAATATTTTTATAATTGTCAACATTTCAATTCGATTTATATTTTAACATCGATCTATTATCTAGGACGTTGAGTCAATTCTCTATTTTTTCGGCAAATTAATGATGTATAATGATCTTTATAAAAATACCGTCCAACGATAACATTTCATATTTTGTTTATAGTTGTGTACCCTATGTTGCTGATCCAGAAAACACAACTCTTCTACATACCGCGTTAAAGCTGTTTCGTAAGTTTAATCAGTATCCTCAAGCACTAAGGTTAGCCATGCAACTTAATGATTCACAACTAATAGAAGAAATATTTACATCGTGTAAAGATTTGTAAGTGTTCGGTCAAATTTGAGGTTGTCGTTTTACTGCTCCAAATGTCTATATTTTTTATTTGATTTTAGATCTTTACAAAAACAATTGGCGTTTATGTTAGGACGCCAACAGATATTTTTAGAATTAAATGAAGCCACACCAGAATATGAAGATCTGAATGAAATCATGTCAAACTCGCACTTAAATAACCATTTCTTGAATTTAGCTCGGGAGGTAAGTTTTTTATCGAAATAATCAAGACAGGAATTGGTTAATCGATGGATTATTTTTCAACTGTTTAATTTTCAAGCTCGATATCATGGAACCAAAAACCCCGGAAGATGTGTACAAATCACATTTGGAAAATTCGCGACCGCCTTTTGGAGGTGGTCAAGTTGATTCAGCTAGACAAAATCTTGCTGCGAGTTTTGTGAATGGTTTTGTTAATGCTGCTTTTGGACAAGATAAACTTTTGATGGAAGATGGTAACAAGTGGCTCTTCAAGAACAAAGAACATGGAATGTTGAGTGCAACCGCGTCCTTAGGTCTTGTCTTATTATGGGATGTTGATGGAGGATTAACACCTATAGATAAATATCTGTATTCTTCTGAAGATCATATCAAATCTGGAGCTTTATTAGCTTGTGGTATAGTGAATTGTGGAGTCAGGAATGAATGTGATCCAGCACTTGCATTATTGTCTGATTACGTTCTTCATAGCACAAACGTTATGAGAATTGGTGCTATTTTAGGTAAAAACATTTCAATATCCTGATTTTTCTGTTATATTAAATGAAACAAGTCGGTTTATTTGTGTTGAAAATTTCAGGTTTGGGCTTAGCGTATGCCGGTTCAAACAGAGACGCTGTTCTTTCATTACTTACACCGGTTCTAAACGATTCAAAATCTAGCATGGAAGTAGTCGGTGTGGCCGGTTTGGCTTGTGGTTTGATCGCTGTCGGTTCGTGCAATTCTGAAGTGACTGCTTCCATTGTACAGGCGTTAATGGAAAAATCTGAATCCGATTTACGGGACACTTATGCACGTTTTCTTCCGCTCGGTCTCGGCTTGTGTCATTTGGGTCGCCAGGAAGCAGTCGAAGCTATCATTGCAGCACTTGAAGTTATACCGGAACCGTTTAAGTCAATGGCTGTTACAATGGTCGAGGTATGTATTTAAATATTCAGTTAATTATAGTATTCAGTATTATAATTGTTACAATGTTACAGGTTTGTGCATATGCTGGGACGGGAAATGTACTGAAGGTACAACAGTTGCTTCATATTTGTTCTGAACATTATGAACCAGCTGAAGAAAATACGAGACATGAAAAGGGAGCAACCAAAGCAGAAAAAGCAGCTAGAGAAAAAGAGGAACGTGAAAAAGACTTATCTTCAAAACAAGCAATTGCAGTGTTAGGAATCGCTCTTATTAGTATGGGTGAAGATATTGGAAGTGAAATGGCATTTAGAACATTTGGTCATTTAGTAAGTGTCGTCAGTTGTGTTCTTTCATTTATTTATGTCAAATTTAATTAAAAACATTGTTTCAGCTTCGATACTGTGAACCAGTTATAAGGCGTTCTGTACCTTTGGCTTTGGGTTTGATATCAGTTTCAAATCCCAAATTAAGTATTTTAGATACACTGAGTAAATTTTCACATGACAGTGATTCAGAAGTGGCTTATAACGCAATTTTTGCTATGGGATTAGTAGGCGCAGGAACAAATAATGCCAGGTCAGTACTACGATTTTTTTAAATGTTTTTTTTTTTATCTTAAATAAATAAATTAATGTGTTCTACAGATTGGCAGCGATGTTACGTCAATTAGCGCAATATCATGCTAAAGATCCAAATAGTTTATTCATGGTGCGAATTGCGCAAGGGTTAACCCATTTGGGAAAAGGAACTTTAACCTTAAACCCATACCACAGCGATAGGCAATTGTTGTGCCCCGTTGCCCTCGCTGGGTTGCTTTCAACTCTCGTGGCATTTTTAGATGTTAAAAACAGTAAGGAATATACTTTTACATTATTTATGTACATATTGTTTACCACGTGTAATACTGATCGTTGCATTTTGTTTTTATAGTAATATTAGGACGGTCTCATTATTTGTTGTATACTCTCGCTGCCGCTATGCAACCGAGAATGTTAGTTACATTTGACGAGGAATTAAATCCATTAGCCGTACCTGTTCGTGTCGGTTTGGTAAGTGTGTTTATAATTTTTGTTATGCAAGTTAGATTAGCAAAATTAATTTTAGACATCTATTTTGTGTCACGTTACAATGTCAGATGCATGTTTACTGAGTTTAATAAGCATTTATATTTTTAGGCTGTAGATGTAGTTGGCCAAGCTGGAAAACCCAAAACTATAACGGGATTCCAAACTCACACAACTCCAGTTCTGCTTGCGTATGGAGAGAGGGCAGAATTGGCTACAGAAGAATATGTACCCCTTACTCCTATTATGGAAGGTTTTGTAATATTAAGAAAAAATCCAGAATTTAATCCATAAATTATGAATTAAATTTTATTAATGAATACATCGTATTTTAATTAGTTCTTTTTTATTGTGAGTTTCGATTTCAATATATTATAATATGCTTTTATAATGAACAAAGGTTGAAAACGAGGAGCTATTTTAAAACATTAAAAATTTTGTTTGGAGTAGTTCTGCCTTGGTTTCAATCGATTGTTATAAATATGAAATTGTAGTTAATTGATTTCACAAAAACTTGAATTTTCGTTTGAATTTATTAATTGGAATATAATTTTGCAGTATGAATACAAAACATTTCTTTATAATTATTTTTTATGTTTCAAGAAATGTATTTATAGTTTTAAATATGTAAGTAAGAAAATACACGAAGATATTTAATAAATCACGTATCATTTTCTTAAAATCTACGTACCTATATTACTTAGCTTATTTTTCTAAGTCCTGAGATGAGCAGAAAAAAAATTGACAGCCATTATGAAAACATAAAAATAATCAGGTATGAGGTATTTCTCTAAAAAATGTTAAAGCGCGTTAAATTTATTATTCAACATACCATTTTCAATCAGTATAGTGAATTTGAAAACGACATTCTAGGAGTGTGTGCAGTGAAGTCTTTGAAATGTTTTGTTATAAAATTGTCGGTAAGTATTAATTAATATTTATTTATATATTAATCAGTAAACGTTATATCAATTAGTTAATGTAATATGTAAATGTTATTTACAATTTCTAAAGGGCAGTGGTGTAACGGTTATCATGCTGGCCTTTGGATTAAACTGCCATAGATCTGAACCTCACCTCTGCGCATGCGATGTCAAGCCCATCTTTCCGCATAAACTTGAGCCCTTAGCTTCGCAAGCCTGTAATAAGACGCTAATGACCTTAATTGTTATGCGTCTATAATCTACAATAAATAAATACAGAACTATGTTGTCATTAACGTCACAAGGCACATAAGAAAAATATGAAATGCATTTGCAGGTATACTCCCCGATTCGCGCTGGTTAATTCAAAGCAATTACTTCACATTTCCCTACAGTAGACACCAATTTTTTTTCACTACATGTGAGAGCAATATCATTTATCAAAAATATAAATAGAAAACTATTACTTAATAATTCGCCTCAAGTGGTGTGCAGCCGAGAACCATACTAGATGGGACAAAATTGGAAATTTAAGTGCATATTAACATATTTGAAAAGTATAAGATTTTTTCAAAAAATTGATAGTTAAAATTAGTGATTTTCTCATACAATATTATTCTTTACTGCAGATCTGTTAAGACTTGACGCTGTACTATTAGTTTTGGTACCACTGTATGTTTTTCTTATGTCAGTTAAAAAGTTGTTTACAAACTGTCAGTGTCCAGAGTAGACTGTATGTGTCAAAATAAAGCGGTTAAGATAATTTTTGATAACTTTGGCTGGAAATCACTACCAAATCAATTAAATTTATGAAATTAAAATTGATGCAGTGTTGAATATAATAAATTTTAATTTGAGATATTAGAAACCATTTCTTTCCTTGTTAAAATATTGTTTCATATTTCAAATCACAAATTTCGAAATGCATCCAAAGAGATATTTGCTACCATATGAATATGAAATGAACCATTTAATTAAAATGATTACTAATATTATGGTACGTATTTTGCAATTTCCTCAACTTTCTGTATTTTTATGTTTAAATTGAATGTTTAGAAATCTCGTTTTTTTAGTATGACGATGAACGGTTTGAAAGTTTTCAAGAGAAAGTAGTTCCTATATTTGAATCAAATCGAAGCCCGCCTTATGATATAGAATCCGAATATGTAACACGGAGACTTGTAAAAGGATTGGCAGAGAAGTTTTATATTAAAGGTTTTTATAATGCATCCAAAGAACTCCTCGATTTATTTGACCGCTTTGTTGATTCGGGATGCCGTTCTTCAGTTCATCATAAAGCTGTGAGAGTGGCGGCAATCAAGTTGCTATTATCTTTATCGGATAGTCCTGTTACTTTCATGAATTTAACAGCAGGGTTTAAACGACAACATTACGAAGCAGAACTCATCGATTGGAATGAACATCTGCGAGCGGGTGGCGATATGATACGGTTAAATTTTCAAAGTGACTCAGATGATGTAAGTTATTTGTACCTATGAAGTTTTAAGATGGTTACAGACTATGCGTGTGTTCGCGATGCGCGATTCGTCCGGTTTGTCAATTGTTCGCACTGTTCGTAGTACTTCACGATTGAAGCCCTACAGATTATGCGCGTTGTATGATTCGTCGTGTTCGCAGTAATTCGCCAAAGTTTATGTTGAATAAAACATTAATATAGATAAACTAGTAATGAATTCTGATCAATCTGCAGTTACTGTCAATGCGCGGTCTTTGATATTCGCTAAAAAAAACCGCCAACTAGAGCGAATCACTATGAACCGCACTGTTTATGAATCGAATTTCAACGAACAAGTCCCTACACAATATTTACGAATTGTCCGCGAACCACGCGCCGTGATTCACAAATTGTGGCGTTATATGATTGTTATATTATTATAGGAATTAGCGAGTGATGCAACCGATTCACCAAGCAGTATGGTAATTCGTACATATCAAGGGAAAAAACGATTTTCTATTTCATATGCAGAAAATGCAAGTTGTCATGAAGAACCAACTTGGCGAGTTTTAAAAAAATGTGAAATACACGATTCTCTTTATCAGACTTCTCTATGTTGGGATTATTTATATTCTGAACATCAAAGTATGTGGTGGGGTACCATACTTCAAGACAGTGAAATGTTTAGTAAAAGGAGAACTCAAAAACGGTATAGCTCGGCTTTTCAGTTCATATTTTCATAATTATTTTCTGTAGAAATAATTTTTAATAATTTGAAATTAAAGAATATCAATGTTTTTTGTTGATTTTTTAGGACAATAACTGATGGTGAATTTAAAGAGCATAAGGTCGTTATAAATGAAGTTTTAGCACTGTCTGAATATAAAATTTTGCGTGAACTGATTTTCGAATTTTTTGGGCCATTTACTGGTGCTTCAATGATTCATTGTCCTGGTGGACTAATTCCTAGATTGCCATTAAAAGCCGGAAATTATAAAACAGTAAGATATTTAATTGTTTGATTATAAATTCCTCTTTCATTTGCGTCCTATGGCAAAGGTTAATTCGTCTCTTGCTCTCTTTTTCTACATGAAATGCTGCCGACCTATAGCCCTTTATTTAAACAATAATATGTATTTTATTTTTCAGATATCATTTACACATTTGATAAGTGAATTTTGTGTAATTATCAATAAATTCCATGAACTTCAAACTGTCCTGGACAATATGGAAGTGATGAAAGACAACAAAAAAATATCATTAACTTATTGTGCATATGTAGAAGGTTTAAAAGATACTTTAAGATCCCATTCACTGGCCATTAATTATTTGGAGAAAGCTATTAAAAATAAAGGTGATCATTTTATTGTTTAGTTGAAAATGGCACGTCTAAAACAATCATAACGTAATTAATACGAAAAAACATTTTTTTCCAGCTAAGACATTTAGTATACAAAAATTGTGGCACTTACTTAGTCCTTTAAGAAAAAGCATTGATATAATTTACAGTATTCACAAAAGAGTGTTACTAGATCAAGAATTTCATTGCAAACGGGCTGTTGCTTTGTTTTTAATAGTTGAATTATTTAATGTTATGAAAAATGCGGGAAGTCACGAAGAAAGTGCTATTAGTACAGCATTGTTTATATTTACTATCGAACCTTATTTAAAAATGATAGAAAGTTGCTGTACAAGAGGTGAATTTGAGGATCCTTTTGATGAATTCATCATCGAAATGTAAGTGCTACAAATATCCATCAAGTTATTGTTATGATTTCTTTATTGTTGTAAACTGTGTGTCGTGTGGCATGTATTTGTCGATATTTTGCATTATTTGTTGTTTTTATTAGTTATGATGTTGGGGTACGTGCAGACTGTCCATCTTGCATAGACTATTTTGCGTATTATTTGGAGCATACTTTGAGACCAGATATTTCCGAAATAAGGTATTTTTTTATGCATATGTATATATTTTCATGCAATTACTGTCTTCTGAAGGGATAGGTACACAATTTCACGCCAGTACCGATTTTAATCTCATAGTTTTATGACTGGTGTAATAGGCTATCGCGCGCAAAATTATGTACCAGTTCATTCAAAAGACTATTGTAAACTACTTCTTATTTGTGTTATTCCAAACATTACAGGTAGAATCGAAATAAAATACAGAAAAACCCGCTTAATACAGTTTCCGGCACAATATGCTCTTTAACGCGGCTTCGAGAATTTGACTTAATGTCACTTTAGTACGCTCCTCATTATTGTATCAATCGGATTTTTCTGTAATATGCGATTAAAATAACATGAAAATATTGCGTGGTTAATGGTTATTTCTATAATTTGCGTAGACCTGTTAAATAGTTTATAAATTTTTTAGTATTATTTGATTTCATTGTGTGAGTACGTTTGATATTTATTCTTTATAGTTTTTACCGCATGCTTTAAGAGAACTGTCAATATTATTATTCAATAAAACAAGTTGTGACTGATTACACTAATTGTAAGTGTAGAAATCAAAAAACCCGTACATTAAAAAAAAGAGAGCCGTTCATTTTGAATTTTATTATCAAAAGACCAAACTCAAATAAAACAGTATAAGCCTCTATTTTTTTTCTATTTCAGGGATAAAAGTAGTTTTGCAATGTTCGAGGGACATTGGACGTTAAAATTTTACGTTAAAGTTGCAGAACCTATGATTATCAATAATCCTTTTATAAAGTATATTGTTGAGGATGTGTTTTACACTAGCAAAACTGTACATATATTACGTGTAGTTCATAAAAAAAACGATCCTGAGTATAAAACCCAACTAGTAACTTTAGATTTCGCAAAAGAATTTCTGCGATCATATATAAATGAGTTGGGAAAAACTGAAAATCCAAATTATATCACAGCTTTACCATCGTGCGGAAAAGAAAGAGGAAGAATGGATCTTTGTTCAGAAATGTCAATTGATTCTGGCTCAAATACGGCATCGGAAGGGATGTTTGTTATTTATTCAGAAGTCTTGGAAAGCAAACTTTTACCGTTATTTCAGACTGAAATTTTTGTACAACCACCCCGAAAAGAATTCTATTATGAAGCTCCATCATTAGCTTCAAAGTAATTATTTATTTTCGTATTATGCAAATAAAATATAAAAAATTATTTGATTTTTTATTTTTAGAATTTATTGTATGAGTCGGGGTATGATAAATGTTACAAAACCTTTATTAGACATTTTGGAGAATATTATGGTCAGACAACATGAGCAAGTGGGTGAAATCGTTAGAGAAGTTTTTTGCGATCACTTTGGGTTATTGACGCATTTTTCATTTTTGAAACACCTATTTTTATTTGAAAATAATACAATTGACAACTTTTATAAATCAATTTTTAAAAGAGTAAGTAACGATTTATAATTTTCTCATCATTTTTTGTATTGTATTGTTATCATTTCTGTATTTGATAGTTTGTTATTTTTCAGTTGGATTTAGGACAACATTTAAATACGTTACATTTAACTCAAATATTACAAAATTGTCTTATGGATAAATTTCCTGAGTTATATGACACTGTTTTTGTTAAAATTAACCCATTGTATGATACATGTACTTCGGGTCTTGAAATCTTTGATGCAATCAAAGTTAATTATATGCATTCATATCCTCTCACCGTTGTTATCGATTCTAAGCAAATTGCTCAGTACCAGATTGTCTTTTCACAAATTTTGAAGCTCAGATGGTGTATGTCGAGTATTAATCAAACAATGTTTTTTGGTAAATATGATAAACCTTTTTTTCAGTACAGTAATATTGGTCCTATAATTTTGAAATTTTTGTTATATATTTCAATAATAATTTTTTAAATTATGTGTGTTTTTTACAGATAGGGAAGGAGACTCGCTTAGAATTCATATGAGTAAAGCACATAGAGCACAAAGGAATTATTTGCATATTTTACGATTCATTATTCATAGTAGTGTTATGGATTTGTTTCATTTTTATCATGGATATTTATTTGTTAAAGTTCAAGAAGAGTTCGAAAATGATTTTAATTCGACAAATCATATTGAAGCACTAATTGAAGCACATGATACTTATATTAATCTGTTGTCGCTATATACTTTTCAAGAGTGTCGACCTCCATTTTTTTGTGATTTAACAGACGAAGTAATTATATAGGAAACGAGAAAAACTTCGTTAAAATTAAAAGAAGAAATTAACATTTTTAAATGACAGTATAATTTTTTCGCTACACTTTATAAAGCGAGTCATTTAAAAAATCTATTTATTATTATTCATTGTATTCAAAGATAAATTTTACGAAGATAAATTTTAAGTATATATTAAATTAAACGATTCTTTTTAAAGAAACTAACGGAGTTTGATTTTCGTCACAATAAAATCAAAACTGCAATATTTCAGAAAATAATATTTTTATTGCATTTTAGTTATCGCAGGGCGTGTTGGACGTGGTGAGATTTTGGAAAGGAAATAAGCTCATACGAAAATCAATATTAAAAAGAATGTTTAAAAAGTTTTCGTGGTATAAAAAAATGATAGAGGGTTTTTTAAATCCTTTGACGCAGCGCAAACTGGTTCCACGTAAGTTCGCAATTATTTGAATAAATAAAATTCACAGTAAATTTTATTGTTTTTTTTTTTTTTAGATAACCCTGTTGAAGTAATCAAGAAAGAATGTGACTTTATAGAATTGTCTTCTTGTTGAAATATCTGTGATAACTTTAATAAATTTGTAATTTGGTAAAATTGCATATTCAAAATTAAAATAAAATGTGCATAAAAAGTAAAAATTCCTAATATTTCATTACAAGAATGTATAGAAACTTAATAAATATTTTTTTTTACCCTACCCATGCATAAAACTATGCCAATTATATTTACATTGGAAGTATAAGACATGTATTAATACTCCTTAAAATTCGGCTATAGATTATAAATCAAAACCGAAATTCTAAGGTAATCGTATTATATGTACTCAATTTTGAGGAGTGTTCATTCCAGCTGTTATGCAAAAAAATAATCTAATATCTATGGGTTGAAATATATATATATATATAATTATTTCATTTTAGAACTTTGTCAGGTTTAATTCGTATTAGAAAGAATAAAAAGATCAAATCTTTTAAATATTTTTGTCAGAATATCATTTTTGGCAGTATTTTTTACCAAGTTTTCGTAATTTTTACTAAGTTTTCGTAATGTTTTGATGGTAGCATAATAATGTCCCTTTACCAGACCCCTTGTACCGTTTCCGTCCTATCTTTAGCAAGAACTGAAAAATAAGTGGAACACAGAAGTCTGAAGAACATTCCGGTGTTGATTATTTTATTAATTCGTAAGTATGTAGTTGTACAATAAGGTTTTGCGAATTCTAAAATTTGGTTGTGATTTTATTTCATTTGATATTACTATTGCACATTTTGTTAAATGGTTGCTCGACATATGCATTGACACGAGCACCCATATTTGATCACATGAACTATGAATCTGAATTATTCAATATGATCAAGCTTAGTTTATTTTCGAAAGCTTTAAACTAAGATAAAATATTTGCATTATTTTTCCAAAAATAACAAATTTTCCATCATTGTTTTTTTCCGTTAATTTTAATCTAAAAACCCGTGGCTTACGCCATTTTAAGCTTTGCGTTTTAGAATTCAGTCGTGTTCAACTTTAACACTACAGTCTGCAGATTTTGTTCACGCCTAGGTTGTTAGCAGGTATATATTATGTATGCATTGCTATCTTATAATTTATATATGCTGAATATATCAAACAATATCTATGTTAATCTTTGATCATTAACATAAAAAACAAGCTTTTCGAACAGGCATAGTAACAGTAAAATACAGACTTCAGTATAATTAGACTTATAACGACGCACATAGCCGAGTAGCTGCGTGTCTTCAATAAAAAACGAAAAACAGTAAGATAATGTTTTATTTTGAGAACTCCATTTATAAATGTTTAAGGATTGACTTTTTTCTGTAAAATGAAATTAATATAAGAACTGAAAATGGCGTCTCGACGTTTTTAAACGTTCTTATATTTTTTTTCGGAATAATTGTCATTTTTAATAAATAATTATCAATAATGGACATGTCTCCATTATGGCGACCAACATCTAACGGTTTTGATAGGGAAGGTTTTGAAATTATGTAGTTGATCGATTTATTTTTCATCTCTATCACTTATTTAACGTTATATTTCTCCATGTAACACGAATTTTACTTTTCGATTTTTATGGTACGTATTAATAATATTAATTTATTTCATTTATTGTATATGCTTGTAACTTAAATTAATTTTAAATTATCATTGTTTCATTTCTTCATATACATATTATCTATTGTATATGAAGAAATGAAACAATGATAATTTTAAATTAAATTAAGTTACAGACATTGACACCAGATGGCGGTAGACTGTAGTCTGTAGTATCCATATTATATTGTAGAATTTGTAGGGAACAGTTTTCATAAACAAAAACACTTAACAATTAGCTACATCTGTCAACGTGATCACATTCGTTCTCATTTTTGTTGAATTTTAACATGAGATGGGTGTCTCCAGATTTATTTATGTTTTGTATGAGACCATAAAACATATATATGTATGTGTGTTTATATAATTAATGAATTAATATCATTGACATCTATCTTTTGTTTTATATAATAAATAAGAGTACGTCCTACATTAATTTAGTAGCCTTGTCTTTTGTTTAAAAACCGTATCTTTATATAATACATAGGCAAATAGACATCTGTAAACAAGATAAAAATGTAGAATAATAACAAATATAGATTGTTAGCCTCTTTAAAGTACAAATCACTATAGAAATCATCCTACAATTTATTTTTCATGCTAATTTGAAAAAAAATATTCAATATTAGAAAATATTATACTAATAGCATAAAAAGCTTTTTAAATAAAACATGTGTGATGAGGTTACGCCTTTACTAGTCGACCTATTTTTCCTTCATATACGATGGTATGAATAGTATATCATAGAGAACTTTAACCGTAAGTAATTTCATTTAACACCAAAAATTCTGATAATTTTTTTTAAAGATATCTCACAAATACTCTTGATTTTTTATTTTTTAATTAAATCAATTTATTAACTTAAACTCTTGTATGTATGTATGTATGTATGTAAATTGTTTCCATTAATTAAAAAACAAATATTGTGATATCTTATCTTTACAAATAAGTATAGTAAATATAGTGAAATAATTTTAATTTACAGTTGACTTGTAGCAACAAATAACCAGTAGGTAGTGAATTTCAAAATGAGTGGTAGTTCTGGGGCGTCTCGCAAACAGGTGAGATTTTATGAATATTTGTATGTTAATAATTCTGTTTAAGAAACAGGATACTAATTTATATTTACTGTATATTTTCATAGTCCCTAAGAGATCGGATAAAGGAGGGAAGAATAAAAATGAAGCAACGATCAAAACAAATAGATGAGGAATTCGCTGTAGAATTGGTTGAAGAAGAAAATACAATCGTCCAAGATTGTTTTGGGAAGGTCTTGTAGAATTAAACATATTATCTTGTCTTCACAGACAATGCTTCATGTGTATGCGTTTGTGTATAATTTCCGTATTCCTTAATATTTTTCAAAATAATTTTTACTGTGGAATTTGACCGAAAGGTTTTGTACTTAAACGCTATTGTTATGGGACATGCATAAAATTGCGTATTTTCCCTAATTCCATTTGCATTAAAATCCACAGATGTCGTGAGACAAGCATTTATTTCAAATCAAATCCACTCTTTTTTTGCAGAAACAACTGAACGAATGAAAATTGCAGACCCACGCAACCATGCGAAAATAATAGATTATATACCTAGTGTCGTAAGACGCACGAGGTGTATGTTATTTTTGCCTGCTATAAAATAGATGGTTTGCACTTAATTTAAATTTTTTTTGACAAATGTCACTTCTAGTAGTGTTTTATAAAAAAAAGCAACTGACAGACAAACATGAAATAATGATTTATTATGGAATTGGTATAGCGCAACCAGTTTTGTTTTACTTTACTGCACTAATGCATTTAAAACAGCTACTTTATAGGAAGTAGTGCAAAAATCACTCACCATTTTCTTATGGAACATTAAAGTAAAAGATGCAGTCTCAAACAGTTCGTTTGGTCATTTGACTATTATTGTAATTTTGTGAGAATGTCGCCTTTAGACGTTTTTTATTTCATCGCAATTACTTTGTATAATGTTTAAAAGAGACGCAAACATACAAACGGTAATTGCTACCTGCATTAGGGGTTTTTTTTTTAAAGCAGTTAATTGCACATCATTTATGTATTTATTAATTTCCAATTTGCATAGTAAATTGTAGCTAAAAATATTTTGCCAGGATTAGTTCACAATGTGCTTAATCTTGCCAATAACTGAAGTTTTGATTACTGCTTCACCTCTAAATATTGAAGAATCATCAAAGATTGCCTGTACACCTATATCTCGCTCTACGGCCGCTCGTTATACTGCATTTTGCTATAACGCCTTTTTTTAATTATGTCACTTTTTCGATTTACGGTCCACAATGTTTCATTATAACGGACAAAAAAAGTGTCTCGAGGAGTAAAAACACTGCAAAAAGAAGCAGGAAGCAAGGCGAATTAGACAAAGTTGAGTCAATATTCGTCATATGACTTTTTGCTTAACAGACAACTTTACCGGAACATATTTAGGCCGTAAAGCGAGGTGTACTTTTAACTTAATCCATTTTATTGAATTGTGTTGGCATAATGCATTGTCTGTGAAAGTTTTTATTATAAACGCTCGTGTAAATTAAAACTTACAAATATATCTTTTTCAGATCGATGAAATAAAACATGTATTTCGTGGAAACACAGGCTTAGTTTTAAACGATTTATTCGAATCTCATAAATGCGAATGGGACGAAAACTATCCTGAATGTCCGGATCGCTATAGAAGGATAATGGCTAGGTATTTTTTTGCAATTACATTTAGTATTAGTTATTTACACGCTCCATGAATTTTTTTTTTTTAGAATGAACCAGATGGGACTCATTGAAAGATGTATAATTATAACTCCGACTCCCATTGACAGAATGCTCTTATTATCGGTACATTCTGCAAATATGGTTTACGGTTTACTTAACGGAAGCGGTTGTAATTCTGTAAGTGATATGGAATTGCTTTCATCAATGTATGATGCAGTTTTTATAAACGAAGTAAGGAAATGTGCATTTTCTGATGTTATAAATTTATAAAATATATATATTTACAGTAAGATCTCACTTAGCGCTGTTTCTAAAAAAAAGTTTAGCCACTATAACGTAAATTATGGATCAGTTTATACGAAATGATTCAAATGTTGATAGAAGTTGAAAGGCAAGACGGAGTGTCATTGATGCAATATTGTGCTATCGACAACAGTTTGCTGAATGAAACAGAAAAAGATAACTTCTTCACAAAAAACAAAATATGTCAAATGTGGAACTTTCCTCATCACAAACATAACTTCTTACTCGAATTTTTATTTGATTTTCAAAAATGTTTTATGATCAAAAATCGATATTAGCAATTAATCTATACTTAATGCGATAAAAAAGTGTTTAACAATAAATGTTACAAAACTAAAGAAAAAAAATAGCAAATTTTCTTATTTGTTCGGTTTCACTTATGCTTATTAACTACGTATTAAGATAACCTCGTTTAACGCTATTTCATATAGCGCAGGAACTTATTGGAACGTATCTCCCGCGTTAAGCGGGGTCTTACTGTATATATACATGTGGCGCATATCAGTCAATTATTTTAAATATACTGAATATTATAAACATTTTTTTAGCATACTTATAATTGTGCGTCATTAGCCGCAGGGGGTTGTGTAGAGTTGGTATCAAAAATACTCAATGGTGATGTATATAATGGAATGGCTTTAGTTAGACCACCCGGACACCATGCTATGCAAAAGGAGTATTGTGGGTACTGCTTCTTCAACAATGCTGCTTTAGCAGCAAAACACGCTCTAGATACTGGTAAAGTGAAACGGGTTCTTATAGTTGATTGGGACGTACATCATGGACAAGGAACCCAGCAAATATTTATTGAAGATGATCGGTAATTAGTTTTGAATTATTATTATGTCAAAGAAAATCATTTCAAATAAATAAATGGTTCTCTGCATCTTAAAGTTAGTTGTAAATGTTTTTATAACATACGTATAATTAATATAAGAATATGTTAATTCTGCAATGCTTCAGAACAAGCTATATAATTGTTATAAACATTCATTGTTACAATGCTAAATTAGAAAAATTATTTTTTTATCCACTGTCACCGTCGGGGTTCAAACTCGAATCTTTCCACTTTCGCGGCGCAATGAGTTGATCAATTGTCCCGACGGTGACAGTGGACAAAAAATAAGTTTTTCTAATTTAGCATTGTAACAATGAATGTTATTAACAAATACGTATAATTATTTTAGTGTGCTGTATTTTTCCATTCATCGCTACGAGCATGCGGAATTCTGGCCTAATTTGCCCGAGTCAAATTATGATACAATTGGAAAAGATAAGGGAGAAGGTTATAACATAAACGTGCCAATTAATGACGTTGGCTTGACTGACTCCGATTATATTCAAATTTTTAACTTTATATTAATGCCGTGTGCTTATGAAGTATGTAATTAATTTAAATATGATAATTAATTTAGCTTTTATACATTTTTATAATCTAGTTATTGAAACAATCGTTTTTTTCGGCTGACAGTAGATACTATGTATATTATTATACAGGGTATCCCACGACATGACTGCCATAGCCTGGGACTGTGTTGCTGGGGTGATTTCAAGTCAAATATGTCTAATGAACATATACCCGGAACGCTATCCTAACTTAGCTAGAAGTATTTGAAATTTTAAATAAGTAAGCCCACTAATGCAGGTATTAGGCTCGGCTGTTGGTTTTGTTATTATTAAAAAGACCAGGTGGCTGTGAATCACTATTCGTGCTGATCCTGAGACTCTTTGCAAAGCTACCACTTCAATTCTAAGAAGAGCTAGACTATGTATACAGCAACTGGGTGGACATTTTGAGCGACTAATTCAATAAAGCGATTTCTTTTCAAATGGTTTTTAAATTAGTAGGGAATTCCTACTACTACTTATCTAAAATTTCAAATGCTTCTAGCTCAGTTAGGATAGCGTTCCGGGTATATGTTCATTAAACATTTTTGACTTGAAATCACCCCAGCAACACAGTCCCAGGCTATGGCAGTCATGTCGTGGGACACCCTGTATTATACTGCCTAAATGTGAAGCCGAAAAAAACTGGCTTTCAAATAACCATGCTTAGATAGTAAATTGATTATTGGTGTTACATTTCTATTTTTACAGTTCTCTCCAGACCTGGTAATAATTTCTGCAGGGTATGATGCAGCTTATGGCTGCCCTGAGGTGATAACTTATTTTAAATTATTCTACTTTATTCTATTCTTTTCTTTTTATAGTTTTCTCCTGATCTTATAATAGTTTCCGCTGGCTTTGATTGCGCTGTAGGCGATGAAAAGGTTTGCTTTCCTTTTTCTTTCTAATCAAATCCAGGTGCTTTTAACTAAACGCTTGGCTTTTCTAACCAGTTTTCTTTTTTTCTTTTTTGTAAATAAAAACACTATTATATTTATTGTGAGTATTTCATGTGTTTTGGTTTATTTAGGGCGAAATGCTTTTATCGCCGGCGGTTTTCGCCCATTTCACTTCTTTTCTGATGACGCTATCACAAGGCAAGGTAGCCGTTCTATTGGAAGGAGGCTACAATTTAGATTCGCTGTCTGAAAGTGCAGCATTAACCTTACGAACACTTTTGGGGGATCCGGTACCAACTTTACCATCTATGGTTCCTCCAAAGGAAAGGTATTTAGACTATTGAAACTAAGTTGCATGTCCTTTTTGAATCTTAAACAAAATTTCAGTTTGTTTAAATATTTAATATTTGTTGAAGTAAATGTATGTATTATTAAATATCTAAATTTTATTAATGTTACGGTTAACTAGTTAAAGTTGTGCCTGAAGAAGTTAAAAAGATTTAACGAAACGTCGCAATTTTTTAATTTAGTTTAACTATGTTTGAATTGTCCAATTTCCCGTTAAAAAATAAAAAAAAAACTTATTAATTATAATAGACGTGAACAATATTGAGAATTTAGTTTATCTTTTTAATTATTTTTTCAGCACTATGAACAGTATTTTAAATGTAATGTTCGCGCACCGAAAATACTGGAAGTGTATGCATTGGATGCCTAAATATAAACATGAGGAAAAATTGACAGAAGAGTCCTGCAGACTCCAAAAAAAACATTGGGTGCGACAACAATATTATTATACACCCCCAAAAGTTGGCGCGTATGAAACGAGAAATTGTTATCCGGTGCAATCTGCTATTCAGCTAGAAGACATTTGTAAATACATTACAAAATTATCTTTAGGTCAGTTTTGTCTATTTAATTTAAAGAAGAAAAGCAAAGAGTTTTATTGTCATAATATAAAACAAAAATACATTAGTTTACATGGCGGTTCCAGTTAAACACTTTTACCCGCAAACATTTTTTTTTTTTTTTGACAATAACGGATATTTAACATTGTATATATAACGCTTTTTTTATATTCGTTTTAGAAACAAAATTGACGTTTCCTAGCAATAAACTTGCTATCATGTACAATGACAGAGTAAATAAACACCGACACGCAGATAATTACTTTTGCGAATGCCCTGACAGAATTACCGAGGCAATGACAAAAATTCGCGAGTATAACATCTTGCAATCAGCGACAGTATGCAAGGCAAGTTACAAATTTTATTTCTGACTCATGGTTTAATAAATGTTAAATATTCAGCTAAATATTTGTGTGTTGACCGTGTATAACCACACGTTAAATTAATATATCTATATCGAGGACAATATAGTGTAGTGATCAGCGTGCTGGCCTCTGAACCGAACTGCTTTGGGTTCAATTCTGAACTATAATTTTTATTAGTGTATTTGCCATAAGGCAACATACACTATTGGCGTTGGTCGGATGGCGGGACCTAGGGGTCGGACCAAAATTTCTCGACGTTTCATAACCTCTTAAACACTTTGGCACCATTTTTGAATATATATATGTGTGCGGGCAATAACTTTCGAAAGAGTTAATTGATTTTAACGAAATTTGGTCCACGTGTTGAAATCCATCACCGCAAGAAGCCTATTTAAAATGGGCGTAATCGGGGCATTTTAAGGGTAGTTTTTAGGGGTTGAAAAATGTTTTTGGGTCCGAAAATACCGAAAAAATTCTCAGAATCGTTTCAAAATTGACATTTAACCCTTCAGTAGTAATTAAAAGGTGTCGCTAAAATTTAAATAAAATCGGCCCGGCAGGACCGGACTTACAAATTTTATGAAAACACTAGTTTACAAATAGTGAATTATTTACTGAAAGTTGTATATAATTTGGTATAGAGGTTCGATTTATAATAATATTGCAATTAAGAAAAAAAATGTTATTTTAAGGGGTGTATTAAGGAGTAAAATTTTTTATTTTGCCCAAAAACCAACTAAAGCTCGCAAAATAAAGCCACAGTGCCTGTATAAGCAAATACACTATATTGTCGGCAGGGTTTTGGCACTGCGACCCGGGTTTTTCTTAGTACAGCTGAAATCTATAGGGAACATATTCAAATTAGAATTCCAAACACTTTTTTTATATAAACCTTTCCTCTTAAGACAGTAAGGAAAGAGATAGAAGTTATATTAATTTAACGTGTAAAAAACGATGTTTATAATACGTGTCACGGTTCTAAAAGGTTCTGAAGTTAGATGCAAATGGAGGCTTGCGCAGGTACAATCGCTTGAAAAACTACAAACTCGCGCTATATTATTATTTTTAATTTTTCTTTAATCTAAAGGTCTAATTCCTTGCATAAAGTCATCCAAAAAATTATTTTTCGTGCTCGTCTGTAAAACTGTATTAGGCATCTTGATCAATTAACAATCAAAGAAACAACTTAACAATAGCGTACTGGACTGAACTTTATAGCAGGAAAGCGACACGTGACACGACAACCAGCGATAACCAATCGCCGACGAGCGAACGTTCTGTGCCGGTAACTGGGAGGTGGTGGGAGTCTTCCTTTCCCACAAAACAATCAGGACGGCTCTGAAATATACATTTGCGACGCTGTTTGTGACTAACTTCAGAACCTTTTAGGACCGTGGCGAGTATTATACTCAACACGTTAAACACATAGTATATATTTAATACTATAAATAGGGACGGGCTGCTACTAAAAAAGAACTAATGCTGGTACATTCAAAAGCATACTTAACGGAACTTGAAAAAGTATGCAAGAAGCATCTAAAAAAGAATTATGAATCTGTATACACGAATGTCCATAGTATGGAAGCTGCAAGCTATGCAGCAGGAATGGCTATTGAAGCCGTTGATGAAGTCTTGAGTGAACGGTCCATGACTGCCTTTGCTGTTATTAGACCGCCTGGTCATCATGCTGAAAAAACAGATGCTAAGGGCTTTTGTTTTTTCAATAATGTGTCAATAGCCGCCAAACACGCACTGCAAAAGTATAAACTAGAAAGGTAAAGTTAATACTAGAAAAACTGTGTTATGGTAGAAAATTTTAAAATTGTTTTCCTTTTTTTTTCAGAATCCTTATTGTAGATTTTGATGTACATCACGGAAACGGCACGCAAAATATCTTTTATGGCGAAGAGAAAGTTTTGTTTATATCAATTCACAGACATGAATCGGGAAAATATTACCCTAAATCAAACAAGGGTAATTATGACCGTATTGGTACCGGCCGTGGTACAGGATATAATATAAACATTCCGTGGCAAAAGGTAAATTGAATATTCAAATATGATAAGTCTGTTGTGAAAATCAAGAATACTAGAAAAATAAAGAGAAAAACCCGGGTCGCAGTGCCAAAACCCTGCCGACAATATAGTGTATTTGCTTGTATAGGGCCGTGTGGTTTTATACTTTTATTATGTGAAATTAAGTTTGTTTTTGGGCAAAATAAAAAATTTAACCCCTTAATACACCCCTTAAAATAACATTTTTTTCTTAATTGTAATATTATTATCAATCTAACGTCTACACCAAATTAAATACACCCTTCAATAAATAAGTCACTATCTGCAAACTAGTGTTTTCATAAAATTTGTAAATCCGGTCCTGTCGGGCCGATTTTATTAAAATTGTGGGGGAACTTTTTAATCACTACCAAAGGGTTAAATTTCAATTTTGAAACGATTCGGAGAATTTTTTCGGTATTTTGGGGCCCAAAAACAGTTTTCAACCCCTAAAAACTACCCTTAAAATAGCCCGATTAGGCCCATTTTAAATAGGCTTCTTGCGGTGATGGATTTCAATACGTGGCCCAAATTTCGTTGAAATCAATTAACTCTTTCGAAAGTTATCGCGCGTACACATATATATATATATATATATATATATATATATATATATATATATATATATATATACGTATATAAATATATATATATATATATATATATATATACATATATATATAAACATTTTTAAAAATGGTGCCAAAGTGTTTAGGAGGTTATGAAACGTCGAGAAATTTTGGTCCGACCCCTAGGTCCCGCCATCCGACCGACGCCAATAGTGTATGTTGCCATATGGCAAATACACTAATAAAGAGAACAAACTGCGTTACTTTTGTATTCTGATGTTTGCGTTAAGAATCTGTGTAGATCGACCATAACTTCACTTTGAAGTGGACGCATCACTCAACAAAGAAATAAGGTTACTGTTCTTCTACACATACTCCCACTAACACAAACATCACCGGTGCAGTAGTACATTGCGCCGTTCACAGACGGCACAGCATCCATCTCCTTATAGTCTAGCCTTCTTAGTGAAAATATTTCAATGTTTGTTTTTTTTTTTAGGCTGGAGTGGGAGACGCTGAATATTTAGCTGCTTTTACACGAGTTGTGCTCCCTGTAGCATATCAGTTTAATCCCCAGTTAGTCTTAGTATCCGCAGGGTTCGATGCAGCGATTAATGATCCCTTAGGGAAATGTAAGGTGAGCCCAGAAATGTTTGGGTGGATGGCATTTGTGCTTAAAAACGTTGCTTGTGGGAAAATTGTTATGCTACTAGAAGGCGGTTATAACGTGACGTCTGTAAGTCATTGTGTAGCAATGTGCTGCAGATCACTAATTGGAGAACCACTACCTCTTATCACAAATGAAAGGGCATGTTGGAGTGCCGACTTTCAAATAAATGCAGTCTTAGACTGTCTCAGCAAACACTGGAAAGTATTAAATTATAATCGAGAAATTCCAGATCAAATACAAGAGAGTGCGATCATACACAAAAGACCAGAACTAAATGAAATTGGGCTGCATGCTATGACATTTCAAACATGCACAGACGCTTGGACTCTTAATAAGAAAAGAAGTAAGTCTCTCGACAGGTTAAACAATCATAGTTTAAAACAAAAAACAGTATATAAAGAAATTTGATTTCGTTATATATTTTAATAGTAGATGTTTATAGACTTGATTAACGCATTAACTTTGATTTCTCTGAATCTTAAGTTGATTCGCATAAATAACTAAGCATTTAACTATCACATTTGGGAGTAATATTTTGGTAATTTTAAAAAATCTATTTTTATAATCGAAATTTTTATTTTATTTTTTGTGGGGGAACTTAATATTTGCTCAAAATCCCAGAAATATTTGCTGCCTTTACTAATAAATACAAATTTACTAAAACAAAGGCAATAAATGGTATTTAGCTTTTTTGATAAATACGTTTTTCTTTCCAAACCAAAGAACAATAGGTTAGTGTGGTTTTCTATGAAAATTAGAATGCGCTTGTTTCGTTGACTTTATTTAATAATAATCTGTTATCTGTGATCTTAATAAGACTAATTATTGTCTATTAATAAATAATTAAAGAACATCTTGAAATTATATGTTCATTATTTTATATTTGCTATAAAAATTGTTGTACAGGGTTAATAAATATATTTCTTTTTAAACGTGTTTTTTTTAACAGTCCATCTTATTACTTATGTGTACTTTCGTTGGTTTTGTTCCTAACATTTTTTTTAAGTTTTTCAAATAAAGTCCGTATTTGTAAAGTATGTACTTCTCACTACAATAAGTAATGGAGAGAATTCTAAAACAGTATGTATTCAGGGTGTTAAAAACACAAATCCTTACATATTATCTTTGTCTGGGCTAATCTCAGAAACTACTGTATGGATTTTCATACGGTTTTTACCAATAATAAGAGGGATTATCTACGAAGGTTATAAGCTATATTTTTATGAACATTTTGCGAAAATAAGCTGCCGGTATGAAATTTGTGAATGACGTCAGAAAAACTTTTTCCTTCTGAGAGCTTCCGTGGCATGCGCTACGTAAATAAAGTTACACGAAAATAATGTTTGGTAAAATAGTTCCTTTTAAAAAATTTAAAAAAAATTCCGCGATAGCACATATCTACCTTTTAAAGTTGACTCACAAAAACCGTTTTTATGATTTTCAAATTTGGTCTAAAAGAGTGATTCATTTGCGAAGGTGTTTTTACCGCCATAGTATTAATCCTTATTTAAATAAATATGTTAGTCATCTTAAATATTTAATTTAGACTAAAATTGCCCTTTACACCATTTAATTTAGGTGCGATCTTAGGAAATATCACGGAATATAGAACTACTTATCTATTTAATTGCATCCAGGCAAAGCAGGTCCGGACCGCTAGTGTATAATCTGCTGTAAGCCCTACACTATACCCATAACGAAGGATTTCAGGCGTCAAGGGATTTCAGTGTATGCGTTTTTTTTTAATTAAAACAATTGTATAAAAAATAAGTACTTTAATTCCTCTACTGAAAACAAAAAATAACAATATGAAATGTTTTGAACTTAAAAATATTCTATAAAAACAATTCAGGTAACTAAGACTGATAAATAATAAATGAAACGTAACAGGCTCATTATATTTCTTCGCGAATCTCGATAAAAATTCTATAAATTAATATACAATGCGTCTTACAATTTTATCGTTTATCAAATATGAATCAATAAACAGAACTAAAATAAGCGGTATATATTATTTCTCAAAGGCGTTTTTTGTCCTTTAATACTGTATCAAAATTAATGTTTGATACGTCATTTTGGAGATTATTTTCTCTCTAATGACGAAAAAAAAGTTAATATCTTAAAATTAATGTTTTCATAAAAACAGTTTAAAATTTTTTCCAATTTAAATAGAGAAAATAAGTCTCTGAATAGAATAGAATAAAAAAAATTTCTCGCCCTATTATATTACATAACAGACCACTAACATTGCGAAGTATTCGCACGGGTCCGCTAGTATTTTATAATTCAGTGATCTGAGTGAATTAGTATACTTGTAAAAATACATTTCATATCAAAAACTGATTGTTTTTTCCAATTCTAATTAAAACGAAGTACTGGTAACTGGTTACTGATACATCAAAAGTTTCTTACGACTAAAAATATTAAATCTTTTACTCAAATCAATTCTCCATTAATCGTGAAAATAGTTTAGAGTAAAATAAGGTATTAACTAAAGTGTTCGTCAAAATTACGCTAGTTTATTTTTGTGAAATCTAGGTCCTGTCAATTTACAGCTATCGTATATTTTGATCACGTCCATGAAGTATAATATAATAATAACTATAAATATACATACACAAGGAAAAATCCTTATTTTCAACAATTATCAGTAATTCAATTTAATAATTAATTGAAGTATCACAACCGTCTTTTTTAATACAAAAATAAATCAGAGATCCCTCTGGAAAATATCAAAAATTAAAATTTGTAATATCAATCAAAATTAAAACAGATCTTTAAAGACACTTACTTTCTACGTGTTGTTAATTTTTGTTTTGTGAGCATTATTTCTAAATGCATTTTTTTTATTGTGAGTGTGTGACGAATGACGACATTGGTAAGTAATTAATATTTATTTCTGGTTATTTTGTAAATAATCAACAAAATGAAAAGAAGAGATTCTTAGTATTAAAAATCACATATTATATAAAAAATTGATGCTAGAAATTTTCAATTTCATAAACTGAAAGTTGAGCCAAGCTAATCCCTTTCAATGCCAGCAACTTAATTTTCGAAAAAACATCATAATTTTTAAAAGCAGAGTTAGAAAATACCTCAGTGCTTACGTGAGGATATATGGACCACTTTTTAGATATTTTAAATTTTAAAAATTTGTTCATTTTAAAAGTATCTTCTAGGGAGTTATCCAAAAAACTTGGCAATGCCAAATAAAGTTTAAAATCTCGTTTTTGGACATATTTTAATTGATTATTGGCAGAATATACAGTGCTGGTATACATGACTAGATCGTAGATTTCTTTTGATCCTAATTCATACAAATAAAATTTTTTTGATTTCTTATAAACAACACCGTCTGAAGATTTGTATAGTTTAGTTGAACTAGGCGCTTGCACCAATGATTGTGGTAAAGAATACGCATAACTTGTGATCAAGTGAACAGTCGAATTAGCTGGACTGTCTTTTATTTCGTTATTCATTTTAAGAGCTAGAGAATATACTCCTCCTTGGTGTAGGAAACCATAAAAAATAGTTAGTAACAAATTCATCGTAAACCACAGAAACAACATCAGTTTACGTTTGTCAGTACTTTCTGTATATAACATTAAAGCCCTTACACGATTGTAATATATCAACTTTAAAGCATCAAAGTTGAAAATAAACTCAGCATGTAAATATATCAGCGGTAATATTATAGGTATTAAAAATCTTGGTTCCTGATGAGGATAAAAAGATAATATGAAAATCGGAACAATTAAAGAAACTGTCATTAAATTGACAATACTCAGTGCACGCGTTTGACCATTAAATTTGCTACATAATGTTCTCCAAACTACAATAGCAGCCGCGGCATACCAAACAACGGCCAGTAATGTAAAGAGTAATGGTATGTTAATTAAAAAATTTAAGTATCTTGGATGAAGTCCGTGCTGTGCTAAATTTTCAACGTCACTATTGTATTTTAAAAAATTTAATGGCGTCACAACAAAACTATTGATCGACACCTGCTTACGCATTATTTCTGGTATTGAAATATAACCGTAATAAAACGAGTCTATCATTATTAGTACAATAGTGGTCGGTATTGCACACGCAAGAAGAGTCAGCATACGGACATGGTAATGAATGAAATTATAATGTGGGTTTCCAAAACCCCGATGTAACCAATAAAATATTGGTGATACTGCATAAGCAGCAAATGTTGGTCTATTAAAACAACCGACAACACATATAGTTGAAATGAGAAAACAAAATCTCAAATTGAATTTCGGAATGTTAGAAATAACTCGTTTGTAGTGTAAATGATCATAAATCGTTTCTCTTTTAGAGAACTGTTTGTCGACGTAACTACAAAATTTAGTTATGCGTTCTTGTTCTTGAAGACATTCTCCAACTAAATACAGTAATAGTGAAAATAATATCATTTCAATTGTGTTTGAAAAAGTTCGTGTACCATATACTATAACAACATAACAACTAGCAAATATTGTCAAACGTCGAATGAATCTACGACCATTTAGAAGACAAATCTTATATAAGCAAATATCACATACGAAGGACAAACAACAAATAAACAAACGAACTGATACTAGCTGAAAGTAAGGCGTAGCTATATCGATTCCTAAAAATGTATACATGAATGATCCTACATTGCTAAATATCCAAAATGGAATTCCAATGGTCATATATGGTAACGTAATGCATCGAATCGGTTGAGTGGAATTAAATTCCCAAGGACGCCGAACCTCCTTGCCGAATACATCACCTAAATTACAAATATGTTTGTATTTATATCGTTACTTAAATTGTGAAATTTTAAAAGTCTCAATAAACACTTACCGCTGACGATTTCAAATGATTGAAAAAATTCATCAGGGTGTATGTATCCAGTTTGAGGAATAAATACAAGTAAAACTCGGAGAGCTATTAATAATTTATAATATTTCAGCGAATTTGGCCATAACTGTTGCCAACGATTCCTTCTTCGAACATAAATTGCTTCCCTCACATTCGACGAATCCAAGAAAATATCTTCTTCTGCGACTTCAGCATTGTTGTTGCCGCCAAAATTACGATGTCTTAGAGTAGCTTCTGGCATCTTAATTTGGATGTTAAATGAATTAAGCCATCTAATAAAACTCATAGATTTAACAATTACTTCAGTTATGATTTAATCCTAAAAATCTATGTCGTTGTTACATCTAACGCAAAACACGCTTGTCGAGACATAACCCAATCTATACAATCCAATTTTTTAAATAGTACATACCTTTACGAATTATTATTATTATTATTCTTTTGGACGCATATTAATTAAAAAAAGACTGAATACACCATACACTCTGATTCTTTCGTATGATATTTCACTCGTTTAACTTCTTTTTTTATTTATAAGCACAGAATGCGGCATTTCTTTGAGCATGTTTACATTTCATCTACAACAGAGACAATACAATAAAGCATTGCTGGTGTTGTATATGTGATGTCACTTGGGGACTATTCTTTATATTTTGCATTTAAATGTTGATTTCGAGCTTTTGGTTGATAAGTGTTGGTATAATCCATAGATATATGGCCAATGTAGAGTTTTGCAATCTTTCAGTTGGTGCTTAAAGGTTTACTATTGGAAACTGTATAGTGTTTGATATGTCTACTGTCTCGGTCCCGCCCTAATGCGTATAGTTATGGACTACGGTGACTTGTGAGTGACTGATAAGTGATGACTAATAGTTCTAATAAATTAGTAATATAAAGCAAACGTGTCAAAATCATTGTTACAATAAATAAAAATTAATAATATTTTTAATAAAGATCTATATTTTTGATAAAATTTCATGTAAACATGTCAGATCAATTTGGACCTATAAGTTTAAAATGGGACCCAAAAAATTTAGAAATTCGAACGATGTCAGTGGAAAAAACTTTGGAGCCATTGGTTTTGCAAGTGACAACACTTGTGAACACAAAGGGCCCAAGCAAAAAGAAAAAGGGAAAATCTAAACGAGCAAACGCGTTAGTTGGTACAGTTGAAAAAGCAACAGAAAATTTTATAGAAAAGGGCGAGATGATTGCTTATGAAAATCCAGACATTACTCAAGAAATGCTGACGGCTGTCGACGAAGTTAGGAAAACTGGCGATGCAATGAGTGTGGCGGCTCGAGAATTTTCCGAAGATCCTTGCTCATCCCTTAAGCGGAGTAATATGGTACGAGCAGCTAGAAATTTGTTGTCGGCTGTTACTCGTCTTCTTATACTTGCCGATATGGTCGATGTTCATTTACTTCTAAAATCTCTTCGTGTAGTCGAAGACGATTTAGAAAAGTTGAAGAATGTATCGAGCCAACTGGAGCTTGAACATAATATTGAACAATTTCATCGTAATGCAAACGAATTACTAAATCAAGCGGCTAAACGTCAGCAAGAATTAAAAGATCCACAACTTCGAGATGATCTAGCTGCTGCAAGAGCAGTATTGAAGAAACATTCTACTATGCTTTTGACTGCATCAAAGGTTTGGATTTTCTTTATTTATGGTCAATAAGAATCTTAAAAATGGTGTTTCTAATAACAATATTGTAATAGGTATATGTAAGATATCCCGAATTGGCAGCAGCGAAAGCAAATCGAGACTATGTTTACAAGCAAGTGTGTGAAGCTGTTAATACTATTAGCGATGTTGCTCAAGGAAAAACTCCACAAACTAGTCAACACCCGTATGACGGGCCTGGTGAATTAGCAGCTGCTTTGGACGACTTTGATGTAAGTTTGGCGTCTTGTATCGCAGTTTTATTCATAATAAATATGCTTCATTTTTTATTTATTATAGGAACATATGGTTATGGACCCGTTAGCATACAATGAGGTTCGTACTCGACCGTCATTGGAAGAACGTTTAGAAAGTATAATAAGTGGTGCAGCTTTAATGGCTGACTCATCGTGTACTCGTGAAGAACGCCGTGAACGTATTGTTGCTGAATGCAATGCTGTACGACAAGCTCTGCAAGATTTGCTGTCTGAGTATATGTCAAATGTAAGTAATTGGACATTTTATCAGTATTTTCAATTTACGTAATAATATTCACCAGAAATTCACTCTTAATAAAGTTACATGTGTTAATCTTATTGAGCGAACAAACCGGTATTATTATTTATTAATTATTATTATTTGGGATCTGCAGTTGCAAGTGGTTTCAAGTCGGATAAGGGTAACTATTCTGTTTTTTAAATGTGTAAATTGACAACATCATTTAAAAGTTTTCTACCTTTAAATGCACTTCTGTGTAACATTTTTGATTCCAAGTAACTTTTACTGTTTGGTAATCTAAATAACGGTAAAGCAACAATGTATTACAAGAATATTAATTTTGCATAGCAATGCAGTTTTTGTATTAGTAACTAAATATTTCACATCGCCGTAGCATGTATTAAAATATGTTCACAGTGAAATAGATAAAGAAATCTAACTTTCAATAATTTTGTAATAAATGCTTGTTTAATAGTGTATTTATTTGTGTATAACTTTCGATTGTTTATTGTTTTAACTCATATTCTCTCCTTTCAATGTTTTGTTTGGATATTTCACATTTTATAATACAGTCCTCTGCACATATTTTCAGTAATATGCAGAACATGCAGTTTGCCTTAACTTCTTGTTACTACTTTGACTGTTAATAATTTTGTTTGATTATATTTTTATGCAGTTACATTTCTGTGATTTTATTTGAAAATTACACAGTAAATTCACATGTACCGAGTTGAACTTTGGTATATTTTCATTAAATCAAACCACTAATTATGTCATGCAATGTTAGTTTTGTTCTTATATGTTTTCTAAAAGCTGTGTTAGTGTCCTATTGTCATTTACGAAAGTGTAATGTAAATTAAATAACTGTATGCGTTAAAGTAAAATAAACATTGGTGTACGTAGGTATATATACTAATTTTGTAATGTATTTTTAGCGAATTGTGCTTTGTAGTATTAAAAAATATCGTCGTTGTTTTTACTCTAATGGTTATTAAAAATTTCAGGTTGGTCAAAAAGAGCAAAGTGATAGTTTGGAAAGAGCTATTGATAACATGTGTCGTAAAACAAGGGATTTGCGTCGTCAGTTACGCAAAGCTGTCGTCGATCATGTCTCCGATAGGTATTTATGACTGATTATCAACAACCGTTCAAAAAGCATTTGGGTGTACAACGTGCTAATACATTAATTTTATTTATAGCTTTTTGGAAACAAATGCCCCATTAGAAGTATTGATTGGAGCAGCTCGTAATGGAAATGAAAAGGAAGTCGAAGAATATGCACTTATTTTCACAGAACATGCAAATAAACTCGTCGAAGTAGCAAATTTAGTTTGCAGTATGTCAAATAATGAGGACGGTGTAAAAATGGTTCGTTACGCTGCTGCTCAGATCGAAACCTTGTGTCCTCAAGTGATAAATGCAGCACGAATTTTGGCAGCCAGGCCAAAATCAAAAGTTGCTCAAGAAAATATGGATGTTTTCCGCCAAGCTTGGGAAAAACAAGTACGCATTTTAACAGAAGCAGTAGATGATATAACAACTATTGACGATTTCTTGGCAGTTTCTGAAAATCACATTTTAGAAGACGTAAATAAATGTGTATTGGCTCTTCAAGAAGCCGATGCAGAAATATTAGATCGTACTGCCGGGGCTATTCGAGGACGTTCGGACAGAGTTTGTGCAGTTGTCGGTGGGGAAATGAATAATTATGAGCCTTGCGTTTACACGAGACGTGTTTTAGAAGCAGTCAAAGTTCTACATGACCAAGTGATGCCAAAATTTGGACAACGCGTTACAGTAGCAGTAGCTGCATTATCGAGCAAACCGCCAAAGGAAGTTGATGAAAATGATTTTATCGATGCATCCCGTTTAGTGTATGACGGAGTGCGAGAAATTCGCCGTGCAGTTCTCATGAATAGAGCTGACGAAGATCTTGATCCGGAGGATGTAGAATTTGATGAAAATTATACGCATGAAACTCGTAGTAAATGTAAGTGTTTTGTTTATATTTGTATAGAAATTTACCATTGATTTTTTTTTCTTTATCCAGCGAGTGCTCATACTGGAGAACATGGCGTGGATGAATACCCTGACATCAGTGGAATAACAACAGCTAGAGTAAGTTCCTTGATTACACTTAATCCCATGGTTAAATTAGCCACATACTAAGACATTGTTCATAATTACAGGAAGCCATGCGTAAAATGCCAGAAGAAGATAAACAAAAGATATTGCAGCAAGTTGAGTATTTCAGAAGTGAAAAATTGAAATTTGATCGTGAGGTAGCTAAATGGGATGATGCTGGAAATGACATAATTGTTCTTGCAAAACACATGTGTATGATTATGATGGAAATGACAGATTTCACCAGGTATTTTATGTTTTGTTTTCACCTAAAGAGAATTTTTTATGTTTTTAGTGTATTTGCCATATGGCAACATACACTATTGGCATCGGTCGGATGGCGTGACCTAGAGGTCGGACCAAAATATCTCGACGTTTCATAACCTCCTAAACACTTTGGCACCATTTTTAAAAATGTTTATATATGTGTGTGTGCGTGTGTATGTGTGCGCGCGCGCGCTATAACTTTCGAAAGAGTTAATTTATTTTAACAAAATTTTGCCCACATCTTGGAATCCACCACCGCAAGAACCCTATTTAAAATGGGCCCAATCGGACCATTTTAAGAGTAGTTTTTAGGGGTTGAAAAAAGTTTTTGGGCCCCAAAATACCGAAGAAATTCTCCGAATCGTTTCAAAATTGAAATTTAACCCTCTGGTAGTAATTAAAAAGTGTCCCTAAAATTTTAATAAAATCGGCCCGACAGGACCGGATTTACAAATTTTATGAAAAAACTAGTTTGCAGATAATGAATTATTTACTGAAAGGTGTATATAATTTAGTATAGAGGTTTGATTGATAATAATATTGCAATTAAGAAAAAAAATAATATTTTAAGGCGTGTATTAAGGAGTCAAATTTTTTATTTTGCCCAAAAACCAACTTAAGTTCGCATAATAAAGTCACACTGCCTGTATTAGCAAATACACTCTATTGTCGGCAGGGTTTTGGCACTGCGCCCCGAGTTTTTTTTAAATTATTGTTATGGTCTTTATTGGTATATTTATAATCTTGAAGAACTACTATGAAAATTTTAGGGGTCGTGGTCCTTTGAAAACAACTATGGATGTAATTAATGCTGCCAAAAAGATATCAGAAGCTGGAACAAAGCTTGACAAACTGGCTCGTCAAATAGCAGACCAATGCCCAGAAAGCTCTACAAAAAAAGATTTATTAGCATATTTGCATCGCATTGCCTTGTATTGTCATCAAATGAACATTACGTCTAAAGTTAAGGCTGATGTCCAAAATATAAGTGGAGAACTTATTGTGTCCGGGGTAAATACAAATTATTTTTTTTTTAAACGATAGGGCTTCGGCAGCAAGGCCATTAGCTCCAAATCTATAACTGATCACTGTATATTATATATATAACTGTTTATCACTGGTTAAATTTTGTTAAAAAGTTAAGTTTTTTCAAGGAAACGAAATAGTTTGTAAATATTTTCACTGTTGTCGCCGAGGATGTCTTGAAGTTGAGTGGGGATAAATAATCAATAAATCATGTATAATAAGCATTAATTTTTTTCTTTTTTTTTTCAAAGCTGGATAGTGCGACTTCTTTAATTCAAGCTGCAAAGAATTTAATGAATGCTGTTGTATTAACTGTGAAATCCTCATATGTTGCTTCAACTAAATACACAAGACAAGGGACTATTGCTGTAAGTTTAATAATTATATATGATGGTTTATGTATGTATTCTTTTATATGTATATGTTTAAATTATTTTTATGTCTAATAGTCTCCACTGGTTGTGTGGAAAATGAAGGCACCAGAGAAAAAGCCATTGGTCAGACCAGAACGTCCCGAAGAAGTCCGTGCTAAAGTACGTAAAGGTTCGCAGAAAAAAGTACAAAATCCAATACATGCACTTTCAGAATTCCAAAGTCCAACCGAGTCTGTATGAACATTGCGTACGTAGGTGAAAACTAAGTTTTTGGTTTTGACATGGTACCTATTTTAAAATGTCGACTTTTGTATTTGATACAAATTGTTTTTTTTTGTTTTTATCGAAATTATCATGTCAAATACAATCTGTATTTTAAATTATAGTGCAGAAATGAAATATAAAAAAAAAATATTTAAATTATGCAAAATAGTAGTTATAGTATTTTAGACATAATATAAGCGATATTTTAATGTATGATTAATATTTACTTGATATAAAATTAAATAGGAGAGAACCTATTTAAAGCTAATATATTTGACTGCGTTTTAAAAGCATATATATACGTATATGCAAATAATTATTATATTATACAGATGCCAAGAATATCAGTATTTCAGAGACAATTCGCAAATGTTAAAATAATGTAGCTGTGGTCTCTTTTAACATAATTCAGTAAAAAAGTCTCTTGGCTTGTTTAGACTGTTAAAATAGAAAGAAGATTGTGTCACAAATATAGAAATTAAAAAAAATACATTCCGCTTAGAACTTTAAAAATTACTTAAAATTTTCAAACTGTATTTATTGATTTTTTACTATTTCTGAATGGGAACTCCAGTACTGACTTTTTACTTTTGTACTTAAATTATTTATACTGTAGAATGGTAGAAGAAAATAACATTTCTATTACATTTTCTGTTAATAAATATATTGTAACTAAGTACTATTGTAATACTGAATTCACTTTTTTTAATAAATACGTACACTCTTGAAAAAAGCTGTATTATTACTACATTGGAAGAATAACACAACTACACTAGTGATGTGCCAACTCGGATTTTTATTAATTCGAGTTAACCGTCTTGAAAATTTGCGTAAACCAAGTTGGGAGGAACATTTTCAATAATGTTTGTTTCGTTCGCGGTTCAGAAGTGAGTCGGCTTAGCTATCTGATGTGCAATATATCGAGTTAAATGCATGTATGGGTAAAATAAATATTTTGAAAAAATAAAATTAATATTTCAAATGGTTATAAAAAAATTAAGAGGTAGCGAGATTTAACGCTCATTACTAGTACAATATTCATTTTATAAATGTTTTTAACGATAAAGTTCTTTTATATAATGCCTATAAAAACATTTAAATTTTTAAGATAGGTAATAAAGATTATTAAGACGTAAATACGACTTTTATGTTGTATCGCGTGAACACAACTAAGTTCAAGTTGACTCACATTAGTCTCGACTCGAGTTAGCCCAGTTTGGAAAATCGAGTTACCCATAACTATTCTGAATAGTCTTTGTTTAGTTCGCGATTCGCAACTCTGAAATGCTAGTCGGCTTAGTATTAGTTATTTGGTGTGAAATTTCGAGTTGAATGGATGTTTAAGTTGAAATAAAGTATCAGGTAGGTTGACTCGGATTAGCCTCGACTCGAGTTAACGCAGTTTAGAACATCGAGTCAACCCATCACTAAACTACACTTTGAAATTCAACCCTTTCAATCCTGATGCTATGAGCATACAAAGTAATTAATTAAATTTTTATTACGGTCACTATAAAATGCAACAAAAACTATTACAATAAGAAAATTTTCTAACGGTTTGTTTAAAAAAAAAATATTTTGTGAAAAGCAGTTATGAACAGGAGGGGCGCCCAGCGATATGAAACGTTTGAATATTGCGCCAACTAAACCTCGGAAGAAAATCGCATTAACTATGTTACGGTAATATATTGTTGTCAATGTTTGTTGTTTTGTAATATTCCGTAATATCTTATGTATTAAAACTTCTTTTTTTGTCAGACATATATTCTTAAAAAACTATTCAGGATAAATTTAATGAAATAATTGAATTGGGTATTTATTTTTAACCACTTTTAACAGATGTCCTTGCAATGCAATAATTGTTCACGTTGTAAACAGGTCGTAACTGTTGTAAGTGGTAAAGATCATAAAGATGGCTCGTTCTTACATAAGATTTCATAATAAGTTTTTTATTTATTTGTTAGTTTTGAATAGTATATAGTTTTATGTAAATATGGCAGAAAGCAATATCGTAGCTGATAGGCAGTTTGGAAGTCACCAATTTCGTGAAATATATAAAAATGCATGGTTAAAAAAAGTAAATGCTAGTAATACAAGAAAATCTGGTTCAGCACAGGTGTGTTTCGAATTTGACAAATGACAAAATTCGAATTGTTCAGGACTAACATAAAGTACATTTTTCAGAAAACAGATCGATTTTGGATAGTTTTTTGTATACATGATGACAATGCGGCATTTCTTGAAGCTTATATAGATATGAAAATTTCTGTAGTCCACAAACCTTGTTGGTTTGTGTCCTTGAATGATACATTACATGTTTCTCCAACAATATGCCCAGATGATCAAGAGTACGAATTTGTAGTTACGCTAAAATCGTCTGTAGTCCGTTTGCTAGCACCCTCTTGGTAAGTACAATACGGATATGGTATCTGTGCCCGTTTGCATACGGTTTTCAGTTTTGTTGTGGAATTGATTCTGTTATTGCAGGAATGCAATGTCAGATTGGGTAGAAACACTGCGATTAAAGTTAACAGAAATGCACATTTTATCACCGTGCGAAAACATGTACAGCGCATTACCAGAAACTAAAGGTATCGGTACTTTACTACCTACAAGAGATCCGACATCGCCACTTCCCGCCCCACCGCAAGTACCCGCAGCTTTTGTTCCGGGAATAGAAAGAATTCCAAGTACTATTACGGAACATTCCAATAGTAACAATGACCATATTCGAAATGGTAAGTTCCATTAAAATTGTTTTAAAAAAAATTAGTTTTCATTCGTTTAACTAAATACTCATGTATTTTCTAGACGAAATGAATAATACCGATGAATCCAATATTGTCGAAATACAAACAGATCTGAATATTACAATTACTCCCATTGCCAATGACTGTGATAATATGGAATCTAATACTGATATCGCTCAGACTGAATTACAAAGTATAAATAGGTACATATTCGTTTAATTGCTTTTTTTAACAAGGGTTTTGGAATAACTTTTCTGTAACAATGCAATTTTATTTTATAGAAGACACGTTTTGTCCAGAAATCTATCCGTACCAAATACTGCAGCTATTACAACGTCACAAAACGTAACTATAATTCAAGTGCTCGACAATGGACCTCGGTCAGCAAGTTCATTGCCTTCAAGAATATTTGAATTCAATTTTACGCAACCGGAATCTCCGAACATTATTTCCTGTGCTCAGTTATCGACTGTAACCGATTTTGAATCGCACAGTGCTGTTGGTGTAACAACAGAAACAGAGAACCAGATAGTAGATACAGAACAGTTGAATAATTCTCAACAAGAAATCCCGAACTGTCCAAGCAGTAACAGCACAATATTATGTAGACAATGTGATAAGAATTCTTGCGTATGTCAACATTATGATCGGGTATACATTCCAGATTTAATAACGGCAGCATCTCAACAAGGACCTAAACTTCCTGCCGATCTTACTAAAACTAGAACAAATCGAAATGAGGGCGCTACTACTAGTTTTTCAAATTTAGCAGCCGAATCAAGTTCACCTGATGACGTAAGAATTCAAAGTCGTTTGCAGGCTACAGTGTCAGAAAGACACAAATGTTCTCGAACTAAGGAGAATGTTCCTCAGAGCAGCTCATCACCTTCAAATTTCGTGCAGCAAAGACACAGAAGTTCATCCGTATCTGAAGTCAGCAGTAACGGAAATATGAACAGAAATTTTCAGTCTCGAATGGCTATTAACACTGCCACAAATGTGAATGCCATCGACCGTATCGGTAGAGAAACGGCACGACTTACATTAAGAGAACAACAAGTAATGAGATTGAGAAAAGAGATTCTACATTCTTCTGGTGTCAGATTACAGCTTTGTAGAAAAGACTGTAACAATGCAATTGCACTTGTTGATGTGTTTGGTGCTGTTTGGTTAGTAATGATTATTTTATTAGAATAAACGAATTGCATTCTGACTAAAATTTCTGATACAGGGTCTCGGGTTGGAAGCAAAGAGAGCATCCCATGCTTTATAATTTACTTCACATAGGCGATCAGTTAGTCAGTGTTGCGGGAGTAACTGTCCATTCAGCGTCTGAAGCGCATAAGCACCTTCGAGCAGCTGCTTGCAATCATTACGTAAGCAGAATTTAATATCACTATCTAATTTTTCTTTTTTTATGTATAAAACCATTTGGTTTTTGTGTTGTAAATTTAGCTAAGACATTTATTAATTTGAAGAATATCTTTAATTAGTTGTTTGTAGTGCAGATTATAGACGTCTGGCTTGACTCTAATATACAATGTGTTGTAGATAGAGGTAATAGTTAGAAGACTGCCGTTTGGAAGAGTTTTTGCATTACAAAGAGATGTTGAAGGACAGTCATTGGGCATTGTGCAAGAAAACAATACAGCAGTTGTTAAGGAAGTCAGTCCAAATGGCTTGGCGGCTAAACATGGTTTACCACAGCGTGCAGTTACATGCGATGGATTTTCATTTACAAATTGGGTGCTTACTGAAATAAATGGCCGCCCATTAAATTTATTTTTCAAAAACAATGAAGTTCGTGATAGACTAAATGCTATTGGTAGAGAAATTTCAATATTGGTCCAGCCATTAGATTTAATAAAGCAGCTAAAAAAACAACTGAAATCAATTAGGAATTATAAAGAATATATAGTGCAATAATTTTTTGTTATTTTAATTACATTCTAGTATTGTTGATAAAAGAAAATGAGTACTTTTGAGTGTGATCTTATTACTTTTTTATTGGCTTATTTGATTGTTAAATGTTAATGAATGTTTTTTTTTGTGTTGGGATCAATATGTTTCACAGAACATCTTGCAAAAAATGCCGATTTTCATCCAAATAAATTGTATTGTGATAAAAGGTACATCGTATAAGATGTATGACTAAAATAAAAATGTGATTCAGCTTAGATCCAGTAATACAGTTATTTGTATTATTGTTGGTTTTTGAGTATTTTAATTTTTTTATTCTGTAAAAATTCTTTGATGTATCAATTAAACTAGTCTTGTAACACTGCAATGTGACATTTTAAAAACTGTTCTGAGAAACGCGTTTTCAATTTATCACAAGCAGTATTTTTATCTCGTATTAACTAATTAAATGCATATCAAAATGAAATTTTACATTACAATATTTTAAAATATTAATTCAATACTTCAAATATTTTAAACTGTAAAACAGTTGTTGACAGCTATTTTTAATGTAATTTTATGTATTTTCTAACATTCAAAATAGAAAGTTAAACTTTTTTCTGTAGTAAATTTAGTTTTGCATAAACATAGTTCACCTGAAATAACTATTGATAAATTTTAGTTAAGATCTTTTAACAGTTCAATGAACAGTATTTTTATATGGTATTAAGTCTGTATTTAAAAATAAAAAATGCAATCTGATATAGATATTTTACTGCCACCTATTTAATGAACCTGTTTATGGAAAAAACGAAGCAAAAACGTAATACCTCGGAACAATGAAATAATTTAAAACAAGAAAATAATTTAATCCGTGAAAACTACTCTTCGAAACTATTATAAAAATCATAACAATAAATTACAGCTTATTCAAATTAGTTGAACATTTCTGAGAAATAATTTGCCATTTGACTCATTAAGGCAGCAGCTGCTGGAGTTAATTTTTGTGTCTGACAAAACCATTGAAATAATATAATAAGGAAGTACAAAATATTGTATTAGTTAAAGTTCAAAGTCGGTTAGTCAAAGATATTATGCCATGAATCACAATCTTCGTGACTAACAGTGTATTGTTATAATTGATAAAGCCATGACCAGTTATGTATCGTTAATTCATCAGAACGTAATTCATTGACTACGACTCAGCAGTTTTATTAATGGACCGTGTATTCTCTACTATGAAGTGTTCATTAACAAACTAACATTGTATTTACTGCAAATGCTTGACGTTTTAATTTTAGGGCGAAATATACAAAAAATATTTTGAACTTATTAGTATATATAACCGAAAAGCAGCTAGAATCTAAATTAATAATTTTGACACGCTAAAAATGAGCGTAGCGAATTCGTACTACTGACACTTTTTTTACTCAATGGGCTGTACCAGTAGATGAGCAACAAGTAACCTGTGCAAGTTAACTGCTGTCGTGCTGCTGTCATGGTGGATGACATTTGATAAATTGTTGTGATAAACGTATAAATACCAGATTTATTGGAGTTTTTTTGACAAAATTGCATTATTACTTTTTCAAGAAAAAGATAAACAACCATATGAAAATTCTTCGCTGTATATATGGTAATGATCTTCAAATAGAAAAGAGAAATACCTTTGTGCATATACCGCACCTTTTTTCATTTAGGAAGTAGTTGCTATTAATTAAATATTGTGTAAACCAAAATTAACGCTAAGTGTATTTTTATACCGTTTAATGAAGTTAATTTATCACGTAATACATATTATTATGTAAATAATCATATGAAACATGTTGCACTTATAACGTCAATATATGAGACATATTTTTATTACGTTTTGTCATCTATCAGTCACGATGTTTTCCACTTATTATATCTACCTGTATATCATTCACTAGATAAATTATTTGTAATCTTTATTGTAGGAAAACTCGCTTGTTTTGAAAATGAGTCGAGACGATAGCAAAAACTGGTATCATGGCAAAATTTCAAGGGAAACTGCAGAAAAGTTATTAAAAAAAGGTGAGTAAATTGAATTGAATTTCTTTTTTCTCATTGTTGCGTTCTAATTTAAATAGTATATATTTTAGAAGCTACTGAAAACGGAACATTTCTGGTTCGTGAAAGTAATACAGCAACTGGAGACTACGTTTTATCAGTTTATCATGTAGACGACGTATTTCACTACCAAATAAGAAAACATGGTGAAGATGCGTTCTTCTCAGTTGGTAATTAACTATTTCTTTTTAATTGAGTATTAATTAATGTATGGCATAAACGGCTTTTGATTTTATTATCGCAAAAATTCAGTTAAAATGTATTGTTTATTATTTTAGACGAACAAACTATAATTCATGGCCTGGACACATTAATAGAATATTATCAAGAAGACGCTCACGATTTGGTGACAAAATTAACTAGTATATGTAAATGTGAAGCACCTCCACATGATTCCTGTCGACATGGCCGAACCAATTTACTTCATCGAGCGACAAAAGAAGGGAATTATACTGTTGTATCTGAACTCCTTAAATGTGGATATCGAAATCTTGAAGCAAAAAATCAAGAAGGTCAAACAGCTGTTCATTTAGCGAGCAGAATGGGAAAGGATGATATTTTAAAAAAATTAATCGACAGTGGTGCTAATGTCAATTGTCGCGATTCCGCAAGAAATACTCCTTTGCATGTAAGTATTTTTTTTTTTGTTTTTTAATTTTGTTATGGTTAAAAATTAATTTTTTTTACTTTTAATTTTTTTTCAGTATGCTTGTCAAAGTAATTTGCCAAGCACTGTACAGTTATTAGTGTTAGGAGGTGCAAATATTCAGGCTCGTAATCCAGAAACAGGTTGGGTGCCATTACATGAAGCAGCAAGTCGCGGGTACTGCGAAGTAGTTCGTATTTTACTAGCTTTAGATGCACCGGTCCGACCTCGTACTCTCAATGAAAACTTAATACCTGCTGATCTGGCACTACGAAATCAACATCATGAATGTGCTAGAATTTTGCGTATGTAAAATATTCTTAAAAAATGGTAGTATTGTTGTAAGATTTAATTAATCTGTTTCTGCGTTTTAGGTGAATATAAACGACCTGCTTCAAAAGCAAAACGAGAACAATGGTATCACGGCACTTTAGATAGATCTGAAGCAACAGCATTTTTGACTGGAGCTCCTGACGGTTCTTTTTTAATAAGATACAGTGACAGAAATGGTGGAGCTTACGTGTTGACCATGTTACACGATCAGCAAACTTTTAATTTTATGATTCGCAAACAGGTATGCATTTTTTATTTGTTATTTTGTTGTTTGCATTTTGTTTTCATTTTATTATTATTTTGTAGGGCGAATTTTTATTTATTGACGATGGACCTTATTTGGAATCTTTAGAACACATTGTAGAATTTTATAGCTGTATGGCAGATGGTTTACCAACTGCACTCCAACACCCTATTCCTCCTCGACCAAAACCACCTTTACCGGAGGTGAGATTTTTACAATTTTATAACTGTTTTGTGTTGCCAGTCTAATTAAATTCAGTGTTGCAACGATTCAGTGAATTAGAGCCTTAATGATATTATTTATAAAGTAGAGTTCCGTTAATCCAAACTAAATGGGACCGAAACTTCAAATTAATCGAAATTTGCCATAAAATGCACATAGCACAAGTTTTAGATAGATGAAACTACAGCTTAATTTTAGTTTTTAACCTACGAACTAATGTAGGATTTCTGCTCTTTTTTTAATCCCGTTGGGTTTAACTGGATGTTCAGAAAAGTGGGATTCAGATTAGCGGGATTCTACTGTATCTATAATGCCAATCCATAGGCCTCTGTTTCTGTGCTAGGCAATGCTGTATTGGTTTATGAATGCTACTAAAATTATAATATTTATAACTGCAGTTTTCAACAATGCCGCGACCAAATAAACGCGGACTTAGTAAAGCGAATCCTACACAATTTTCGAGTTGTCACACATCGCCAGAAAACATAAGAAAAGGCTCTTTACCGCTACCTTTACCAGTTTTAACCAATGTTGAGTCTTGTAACCTATCAAATGCCAATTTTGGAACGTCTATGCCATCTTTAAATTCACGGAAGTTTCAACAACCAATTATGAATAATAATAATAATAACTACGAAAAACCTGTCGATGTTTTGATTCCACGTGAATATTTAGAATTAGGAGACATAATTGGTGAAGGAGAGTTTGCATCTGTACATCGAGGAATTTATTTAGAATCAGGAAAATGCAGTATAGATGTTGCAATAAAAAAATTGCACGATGAACATAATGATGCTGATAAAGAAGCATTTTTACGCGAAGCAAAAGTTATGATGCAGTTGCGACATCATTGTGTAGTTACACTTCTGGGTATCTCGCATGGGTCATCCTTATTGATGGTGCAGGAATTTGTTCCGTTAGGTTCTATGCTTTCATATTTAATATCGTACGAAGATCGGATAAATCCAAATTACGAACTGAAATTGTGGGCGTCGCAAATTGCTTGTGGTTAGTAGTATTTCTAATTTTTTTTTAAATATACATATAAAAGAAATAATGAGCGTTGTATTTTTAAGGAATGAAATATTTAGAAGAACAACGATTCATCCATCGTGATTTAGCAGCTAGAAACATTTTATTGGCTTCTCAGCACCAGGCTAAAATAAGTGATTTCGGTTTATCTAGAGCATTAGAAACAGAACGTCAATATTACAGAGCAGCAAAAGGAGGGAAATGGCCTCTCCGTTGGTATGCTCCAGAATCATATAATTACGGTACATTTTCACATAAAAGTGATGTATGGAGTTTTGGTATTTTATTGTGGGAAATGTTTTCTTTTGGTCAGCAGCCTTATGGAGATCGGAAAGGCGTAGAGGTATTTAATTTTTCTCTTAATGTCTTGAAGTTAAATTTTGTTTCAAATTGCTGATATTTTACTGTCAATTAGGTAATAAAGGCAATTGATAATGGCGAAAGATTAGCGCAACCTGAACGTTGTCCTGATAAGGTATACCGTATTATGGAAGAATGCTGGGCATATGATCCAGACCAAAGGCCAGATTTTACTACATTATTAGAAGTATTCTCATCTGATCCTGACTATATTAACATCAAAGAGTTAGTAGTTAATACTAATATCAGTTAAATATAGTTTATGTAAACAGTTGTAAACTAATTTGTAAATGTGTAATTATAGTTTAAACAAAAGAAAAATATTTTTGGATGATAATGTTCGAAGATATATTTTTTATTCGAGTAAAAATTTGTAAGGTGGACATTACTTATGTATTTTAATAGTCTTCCTCTAATATGCATGTGCTGTAGACATATTTTATGTGTGTAAAGAAAGTTGTACAATAGAATTTCTTTAAACCCGTGTACAGACCGCCAGCAATTTGAAGATGTTTGTCGTAATTGTCCACACCAAGTTTCACATTCAAGTTTGATATACCGTCGGTGACCGTGCAAAACAAAACTTTATTTGATGTACCTCTTCAAGTACACGTTCACGATGTACCTCTTCAAATGAACATCAGCCAAGACCACTGATTGCGTTGGAAAAAAATAAAAAGCGTTCTGTCATTTGTGAGTGATATTGTACACACCAAACAAAACAATTTCAAACATCTTAGCTCAAGTGCCTTCATTTCCGTTGGGTGTTTGGTCTGTACGCAACTGAAGTGCGCACTAATTTATCAACAACAGATAACACGCAAATATATAAAATACACTCATGATAATACTTCAATGGACTAAAGCACACAGAACGTCATTCAGATTATTCAACAACAGAGTTTGAAACCGTCCATTACTCGAGTTGTTGATTAATGGGCTTGAGCTTTGTAGCTACAAATTTATTAAAAAGCGCTCGTGACAATTTAATTTTATTAGTCTGAAATATTACAAGTTGCACTCGATTTTTAACATCTGCTATTTCTATGCAAATATTACATTTTTGCTACTGACTGTTGTTTTTTCCCTTTTTTTATTGCAGAAAATGTCACCAGTGTCTTTGATATTATAGAATAAAAGGTGCTCAATAAATTAGAAACATTGATTTGAATAACTTAAAATGAAGGTATAAATACATATTTTAAAAGATTTGTAAATTTATATATTTCTAATAAAACATACTTATTTAAGGGTTAAGACCTCACTTGTACCAATTTTTTTCATTGTTCCACTAGCATCTCGTCTGTTTTTCTTAATTTTCAATAATGTCATCACAGTTTTCCATTCGTTGAGAACGTGTTCTTTTGATTTCTGAAATATTATAAGTGTTAATTTTTCCACTTTATAATATAAATGATATCTGAATCTTATTTACTTTTAAGTTTTCGAGTTCATCTTTCATTGTTAACAAGTGATTACTTTCTGTCTTCAGTGCTTCTATTTCTTGTTTGATTGTTTCATTCGTAACTCCCGTTTTTTGTGAATTCTCTTTCAGTTTACAATCATTTTGCAATTTTTTTAATTCGTTTTGCTTACTTTGAATTTCAACATTGCAACTGTGAAGTTCTTTCTCCAGTTGCGATATTTCAACGTGAAAAGCATTTTCATCGAGAAACTGTGTCTAAAATCGTATATGATTTAGAAACTACTGTACAAAATTTTAAATATTCGGGTTACTTACTTTATTCATGGTAATTTGTTACAAAGAAACGTTGCTTTCGTTACTATTATTTTCAAGACATAGTAGAAAAAAGCAGATGTAATTTTGATTGTTTTGAATTTGGTCGCTATAGTTATTTCTGACCAAGGTCATTAGATATCCAGGTTACCTCATTACGGTATTACGTTGCAAAAGAACACAATTGTTATCAACTGATGGTCCACTGGATGACGACATCCTCCTCACTACTATCCGACAAAACGAAGTTACCTCTATATCTAACATTCTCTGATTTCTGACCTACCACAAGCATTACGTCACACTTGCGCAGGAAATTTGACAGTTCTCATTCAATAAGTTTACATATGGCTGCCGCAAAACTTAACTGACAAAACTGTACAAATAATTTATTAGTAGTATTAGTCGATAAAATATTTACGTACAGTAGAAAATGTTCAAATTTTTGTAACTTGTTTTGTTTTTCGACAATTTAATTCAAAATACTAAGAATGGAAGAAAACGATTTCCAAGTATTTTCATTTCATAATATGGAGTGGTATTATCGTGGAGAAGGCAATGCAAATCTAGTCATATCCTTTCCAGAAATCAGGAAAATATTACGATTACAAAAAAGTGAACCGTTAAAGCAAACATTGCTTCAATATATAAAAAGTCTTTTTAACCAATTTAACTTATTATCCGACAGCACAAAAAATGAAATTATAATACGAAACTTAAAATTTTATAGACACGTAATAGTACCACTAATTGGTCCATATGCCCTCCCTGCACAAGCAGTTTTTTTAATACCGTCAGAAATGAAATTGCTAAAAAGAAACTTGTTGAATTACAGATCAGGTAAATAACGTATTTTTTATTGGTTTAAAGCTAACGCGCACAGAAACGTCATAGAGAAATTATATTGTATTTATTAATAGCTATAGCTATCTACGCGATTCAGGAAAATCTCATGATAAAGTTCTTGTGCCTAGGTTCAGTGCGTGGTGGCTCCCAAACACACTTAAGTTATGCAATTTTTTGAAAGTAATTATATAGCTCACAGGTTACATAAACATTGTCAGTTATCGCAAGGAGTTTTATATTCCGATTATACTTTCTTGCCAAAACAGATAGAAAATTCCGCACCGGTATTTTGTATTGAAATAAAACCAAAGCAAGGCTGGATTCCGATACCCGACAGAAATCTTCCATGTTGCATTTACTGTCTTAATCAGTATTTAAAGGTACGTTTATTTATTAATCAACATATTTCTGTACATATTATAAAAAAATGATATTTTTATAGTTGAAAAATGGAACAATTAAAACACTGAGTAAATATTGTCCGTTGGATCTGTTCTCATGGTATGTACATGAAAATAAGTATTTATTAGTAGTACGGTTCGTAAATAATTGTCAATGACTCATATTATCATATACATTTATGCTTCACAATATAATAATAATAATAAATAATAATAAATTTCTTTATTCATTATGCCAATTATAGCGTAAACAGCGTCATAACAATTGAAAAAAAAAAACCATTAAAAACAACTCATCAAAAAAAGTATTAAAAACATAGACAATTTGCATTGAGCATAAAGATAGTACACACATTGAAATAGTAAACACATTAAAATAGTACACACATTAAAATAGTAAAAACATTAAAATAGCATAAAAAGTAAATACATAACAATATTAAAATTTAACAGAAATATTAAAAAATTCATGTATATTGTAAATAACATTTTCGATTAAAATCTTTTTTATTTTTGTTTTAATTTTTGTTTGCGGTAATTTTATTATTTCGGCAGGAATTTTATTACATATTTCAACAATTTTGTTGTAAGGACACTCTTTTATAATTTGAAGAGTACTATTTTTGTACTCGAGTGTGTCCTTACCTCTAGTGTTGTACTCATGTACCACACTTCTTTTATGGAAAAACTCCTCGTTTTTTTTAAAAAATAACACACAATTTAAAATATAAATACTGGACAAAGTTAAAATTTTCAATTTTTTGAATAAGGGTCTGCATGAATGCCTAGGGTGAACAGCTGCAATAGCTATAATAATATAAGCGGCACAGTATTTACGCACGGAACAGTATGCTTCATAATTATATTAATGCTAAACCGCTCGATGAAGTTATTTCCGAACTGAGGTATATTATGTATTTTGCATACGTAGAGCTCGAAGTGTTTATAATTTGAAGCAGATACCCGATATTTGAGTACTTAATATCACGACACGATACTTTAAGTAAAATACTCCTTTAATCTTTTTTGTATCGAGTACTTTTTCGCCTGCAAACATCTACTATAAATCACGAACAATGATTGTATTATTTAATATTTTTGTAATAAACGATTCCAGTTATTTAATTATAAATAAATACATATGTCAACGAATTATAATTCGTTAATGGCTACTCACAAATAAACCGCCTTAAACCTAAACGACTGAATTACTTTTTTTAACGAGCCATCTTGAAGAGAAATGATTTTAACTTCTAACGTTAATTTTATAATTACTTTATTTTAATTTTTTCCCCTACATTGTACTTTTTGTTGTCCATAATTCCTCATCTTAATTATTGGCAACCAACATTGTACCTTAAAAAACTAAGGTGACATAAATCCTATCTCACAGAGTACTTAACACTGTTTCGTATATCTACTTTCAGATCAATGTTTTTTGTATATTGATTCAAATGGACCAGAAACCGAAATTCATTTCAGTTTGGATAATATCGGATTTTAAGAGAACTTAAATTCGGTTTTCGGTTACGGTTTTTAAGAGGTCCTAAATCGGTTTCAGCTAACTAAAATGAGTAATTATGATGCGTTTTGCGGTTTCGGTTCTTGCTTCAGGCAGCTATATGCAAAATTGCAAAGTGATGCTCAGCAATTTCGCAGCATCACTGACAATGGCAGTGTATGAAATAAGCATTAGATACTCAAAGTTTAACGCAATTTTTAATTGTAGTGATGAAAAACGAATGATTAAAGCACTTGAAGCGCTTATTGTAACACCACAAAATAATTTAAGAATGTTTGAAAATGGACAAATTGTTTATGAGGATGAAAGATCTCTCCAAGATTTGTATGGAAATTTGAGAAAGTGGATGAACATGACTGAAAAAGACTCAATAGAGCTGTAAGTTATTTTTAAAACTTCAATATTCGAGTTAAAATTCATATAGATACGTCGGTAATGAAGTTTACTTTTATAAACATTTTAAAAATGCATTTTAATCGTTTATTTTTTAATTAAATAAGCAATATGTATTTTTTTTCAGTATTAAATTAAAATTCTATAATGTTATTATGAAAGCATTATTGACAAATTTTAAAGAAAAAAATGCACAAAGAGAAATTATCGAACATCTCAAGCCAGATAAAATTATCTTTGAAAAAGTCACAGATTCTACCGAAGAATGTTCTAATTTACCTCGCTGTGATTTTTTGCCAGAAAAAATAAATGCTGATGAAGGGAGTGTACTAGACAACATATATAAAATTCAATTATTGAACCAGTGTGGCATTAAAAACATACATCCGTTGTTTAAAAAAATGTTTGTTGACACTGGACTTAATATTTCACAAGTCAATTACAATTATGTTGACGATTTAATAAACTGCTGTGACAGTTGTTGTGAAGGAATTAAAATTATTAATGATGAGCAAAATGAAAACAATGATGTTAGTTTTGCAGACAAGCAAGAAATGCTTATGATACAAAGATATTTGCTGTTTGCAACAGTTAGAGATTGTTCAATTATGATTGCACTTCAGCATGTCGATGACAAGTAAGTTTATGACCCTGCACACACGGGATCGCATGTTACGACAGTCGCACGACAAGACAACATGTCGCAGAGCAAGTGACTCTATTTATTTTGATTTTAATATTTCCGGCAGCTCAGTGTTGTTCGTGGCGATGTATTTCGACTGTAATGTGTTGCCGTAATTTGCGACTAGTGTGTGTATGCAATAGTTTTTTCAAACATTCTTTACAAATTCTATAAAAAATGTTTTGCAGGGATCGAGTTGCGCTGTCAGAAAATATTTTAAAATTTGATGACAGCACTTATTTGGTAAATGTTGCAGTGACAGATTTGGACCCTAAACCCATAAGTTGCATTGAAAAACACTGGAAACAAAAAATTCAAGCCGTGCAAGCATGTGTAAATTATTTTGATTCTTAAATCGTAATTTACTTTTGGAGGTATGTACTTATATCTTTTTAAAAATCGCAAAGATATTCTATTAAATAATCTTAAAAAAAATATTTTTTGAAATACTTCTTTTTTTTCTACTCGATCGAGTATATGGGTAATTCTCAATTTTGGTTGTTCGATTTGTGTATCAAGTTTTATTTTTTTACTAGTTGTTATCCGCGTTACCGAATTCGTTAACAGAGATTTTATTTTCTTTATTATAATACTAGCCACTACCTAGGGTTCTGCACACGATTGAGATAAAACACGGCAGCGACAACAGATGGAGGCCTTCAACTCCATCGTATTACAGTCTTGCCTCGCCGGGCTGCGCCCAATTTGGCAGCGACAATAGTTGAGCCTTCAGCTCCACCGTATTAAACATTAATTTGTATGTAAATTTTATATTCATGAAAAGAATAACTTACATAGCTACCTACATTTAATATTGTTTAAAGCAACTTACTCTAAGAGGGAAATTAGTTTCCCCGTTAGGGATGGAATTTCAAACTAAATTTTCTGAACGACTATGTCATTATAGGAATGCACTGTCAAAATTTCAGGCCTTTAGGACCAGCGATTTGGTCTATGCATTGTCTGTCAGTCACGAAATTTTAACCCCTTTAGGGATGGAATTTCAAAAAATCCTTTCTAGACGGCTATCCATGTCATTATAGGAATGCACTGTCAAAAATTTCAGACCTTTAGATCCAGCGGTTTGGTTTGTGCATTGTCTGTCAGTCATTGAATTTCCACCTCTTAAGGATGGAATTTCAAAAAATCCTTTCTTACCACCTATACATGTCATTATAATAATGGACTGTCAAAATTTTAGCACCGTATAAATTTAGTAATCTGTAGATCATAATCTGGAGTAGTATGGTTTATTTTGATACTTTCCTTTGCCCGATATAATCAATTAGCATGGCAGGTTGTTTCGATATTAAAAAATATTTTTTTGACTTACAAATATATTTCCATGGCGTCAGCATAACAGCATGTCTGTTTGGCATCCCATAGGCATTGATACCCATTATCCAAAAACCCACAAGCACCAAACTTTACTTTTAACACTATTCACAAGTATATATTTTTAAAAACCTTATCAATACACTGTATTTTTGTATGGTGCTGAAATCTCTTCCGCTACCATTCACTTCACTTTTCAAAATGAATACACAAGACATGATTACAAAAGCAATACATTGCCCTCATTAATATATATTATCCAAAAACCCACAAGCACCGAACTTTACTTTTAAAATTATTCACAAGTATATATTCTTTAAAAACTTATGAATTCACTTTATTTTTGTATGGTGCTGAAATGTCTACAGCTACTAGGCACTTCACTTTTCAAAATGAATACACAACTAATGATTACAAAAGAAATACACTGCCCTCAAGTTTAATGCAGTTATGGAACACGGTGATATTGTGTAAACTTAAGATATATTATTGTAATTGCGAAATGATATCAAAGTTACACCCATTTGTAAGAATGTGTCGAGTATAATATTCTCGAAATTCTTTTATTTCATACACTTTGCACATATAATACAATTAAATCAAATCACGTACTATCAGTTGTAAATACGTTTGCACATTTTCACTACTTATTTCCATATGGAAATTTTTACATTGAAGAAAATTAAAGTACATCTCTCGAGAATTAAAAATCGCGTTGACCGTTGCAAAATGTTTATTGGACACTGAGCTTTCAACGCTTCGGAAGAGATGTCCTCACAGCATGCTTGTGTTTAAATCTAGTGACTTTATGTGAGTTTGCGTTGGTACACTTGCGGTAGGTACATTGTAAATTGTCGAAAACAATTTAAAATTTTCTTTAGAAAGTTTTTGTACAAAAATAAGTAATAAAAGTGTTTTAACGTAAACATACATTGATAATTTGACGGCCGATCAAACATATTTGCAAAATCCGAAGTATATGATATTTGTTGCGTATTCTTATTGAAAAGCGGTATCTATTGAAAAATTTCAACACGACCAAAAATAGTATTAATTAGTGTTTTCAAAATTTATATCAGTAGTTATTTTAAAAAGAATGAATCAGTAAAATATAGATACTAATAATAATAGTATTTTGGAAAAATACTGATAAGTCACAAAAATTATTTTGTAGTAGCGGTTTGCCCGCAATTTCACCCGCGTGGTAAAAGTAGTGTGTTTAAAAAACCGTTAAACATGTATTTCTTTATTCTTTACATGTGTTTCTTTACTCTCGCGTTTGTAGCTTAAGCAATTTCAGAGATACAGACTTCCTCTCCCTTTTTTTCACTCCCTTAAGGGTTATTTTTGGGATAAAATGTAGCCTACATCAATCTTGGCATAGACGTTTACCTGTTTGAAGTGCCATTACAGTCGGTTTAACCGTTTTGAAGATTAGCTCGGACAGACAGACTGACTGAAAACTAAAAATTCGCACTAGGAATTTTTAAAACTGTACAATTACAGACTACGTCACGATTTTATTAACTGACTTTTGTATAAATCATTAAAAAATAACTCTCGCAGTATGTGGACTATATACAAACGCATCGATCATTACTTCTGTAAAGAGTGCTATATTATGCAAAGTTTGGAAATGTGGATTTTATTTATATTTTGTATAGATTATTACTGAAAGTTCAGTAACCATACATTTCTAAAAAATTACAATTTTTTTTGCATATTATTTTTTATATATTTAATAACAAATTTTGTGTTTATATAAAGACAAATTTATTTATGTATATAAATACAGTGAGGCATATAAATATATGTCTGTCAAAGTTATAATTTGATATCATTTAAGTTTCGACCATATACATTACGATATTCCCACTCTGATATGCCCCATCCAGGTATTCCATTTACTGTGCATTTGATCATACGCTCCAAAATTCTGCATTCGTTGTTTTTGCTTATAAAAAATTCTGGACTGTGTTCAACATCTATTTGTACTTTGTATAATTTCCCACCTAATCGATTAGAATTAAAACATGAAAAACCGATTGATAACATGATATTATAGGTGAGCGACCAAAAGTGGGAGCTGCGGGGGCGATATGTCCTGCGTTTCAGCGCAATGTTTGCCAAAAAAATTTGTTATCAGAAAATTCATATTTATTATTTCGAATCGCAAAAAGAACAAGCGATAGATGCGATTCAAGTGAAAATTTTAGAATATTCAATATCTCCAACCGTTCGCTCACCTAAATGTAAGCGTTAAAACTATTATACCTGCAGTGAATGAAAACCCATAATCCAAGGGTGCTTTTCCATTTTCACCATGATATTCTAAATTAAAGTCTGTCCATTGTAGTGCTTCTGTAGTTTTACTTCCACTTTGTTGAACATAACCCATCGGCAATCTTTAAAATACGTTAATAAGAAACTTTAAACATAAACAGATTATAGACGCTCGATAATATATACGTACCTTTTAAAAAGTAAAGGCACGTGAACAACTGATATTGCCATCCTATCGCCGTTTTCAAGAGTTATAAAATGAAATCCATATCTGTGGAAAATTCTCCAGTCTCTGATAGCACCATAGCTATGATCTCTCATTCCTTGTATTTTAAAAGGGTATGTTTTGCCGTCGACTTTTATTGTTCCACTGCTGTCACCAAATTGTTCGTAGTGTACTTGATGAAATCTATGATTGAATACATTATTGTTATTTTCGATTAAAGAACAACAAACCAAAACAATTTTTTTACATTTTTAAAGTTTCAAAATATTCTCTATTCCAAACTTGATCAGCCATAGCTTTAGCAACGCAAAGTGGATCCATATTTTCCTCGAATATAAAACACGGAGATTTGGCTTTCCATACTAAATCTAATTCAACGATAAATGTTTTTTCAGGGTCACTGTTACTTTTCATTTTTCCCTTATATTGCAATTTCCATTCTTTCATTGGTGTCACAGGAACAAAAGTTAAACCTTCCACGCAATATTTACCACGTTCATGTTCGGTCTGATATAAAGATGTACTTGGTAGTTTTGGAAGCTCTAGTACACCTAGGCCTGAATCTGGAACCTGGAATAAATTATTATCTAATAATAAATAACTTTTGTTTTCTGTGTATCATTTTGTTTATTTAAATACTGTATGTTAAGTACCTTAAGAAACAAAAACGTGTCGGTGAGACTGTTTTGCCTTCTTGCTATACCTCCTACAAAATACATGCCGTTTTTAGACGCCCCATTGAAATATACAGCATCAACAGCCTATTAATAAATTGAAAAAGAATATTTGATTTCATATTACCCAGATTAATTAATTTAGTTACTAGTTGACCCGACAAACGTTGTGCTGTCCAAATTTCGATAAATTTGTTTGTGATCGTTTTGTGAATTTGTGAAAAACTATAGAAATAAAATACTCATATACTCGTGTACACGGCAGCAACCACAGTAGTGGAAACTTCGGCTGTCTAACGACATTCGCGCATGTAGTAGCAACAATGCCATAAAAAAGCACTTTTAATTTTTCCCAAATTTTTCACTTTTCTGGACACTTTTTAAATTTTTTTATTCCCTAATATCTTACCGGGTCTATTACAAACATAAAAAAAATAGTTAAATCGGTCCAGCCGTTTCCAAGTGATGCGCTTTATTATTTAGATTAACAATCAACTGTTTAAATTCGTTCATGGCTCCTTTTCTACAGTTTGCATTTATTGATTCAAATCATAAATATTGATATTTAATTAAAAATTTACCATTTTGTTAGCCGCAAGCTTCTGTGGACAGTCAATAACTTCATTTTTAAATTTAGGTTTAACTGATATTATGGAAATAAACTGAAAAAAAGTATATTCTTACATTATATAAACCATCATACTAGGTGTGCCTACTATTTTTAGAACACATTTTAATGGAAAAATAATACAAAGTTGACAATAATTATTACCCTTCGCAAGTGAATCACTATAAACATAAAAATAACTTTAATCCAATAATATTTATTTGTGTATTTTTCCATTGAAAATTCGAAATATTTATATCACAAAAAACATGTATTAAATTAAAAATAGGGAATTTGTAATGACTTAGAATATTGCAGTTAAATTCTTTGTTATCGTAAAATGCGATAATATTTTAGATATAAAAATGAACTTAAGCACCAAGATAATAGGTTAAAACTAATTCAGAATAATTTATTGTGTATTTTTGCGACTATTAATGAACACTAAATATTGTAATTTATAGATGCTCGACAACAGATGTCATAAGCATCTTATGATGAACGTGTGGCTAAATAGTAATAGACGCTGAGGACCTCAGCTGTTGAGCGTCTATAATGTACAATCTCTCTCTCTCTCTCACGCTAAATAGTAAATATGTATTAACAGATTAATGATGTGACATCAGCGAAAGAAAATAAAGTCTATTTATTGTAAATTATTTATTTGAAATTATATGTAGATAGTCACTATTAAATACCGATCCATTTGTGATATTTTGATTAATATTAATTATATCCTGAAGAATGTCTACGTTGATTAGTCAATTAAAATTAATTTGAGTTGACTATTTCGCAATTATTAACGTTTTGATAATTGCATGGAATCAGTTTTTTAACACTGCAAGGATTGTCTATGAAAAATTTGATTGCTAAGAAAACGAAACTGTTTCTATTTCGGGCAAACTTTACTAGTTAAAATTTTAAGGTAACAATTTTTGTCCTTTTTAATTAGGTACGTAAAAAATAACATTTCATTGCTTGTTGTAGTCGAATAATTTTCAATTTTTTTGAAATCAAATTGTGGTATTAGAATTTAGTTAGTAGACGCTTGATAACTAGTCTAGCATTTAAATATTATAGACAGAAAATAAAATATGACTTAGAATTTTTTTTCAAATTCAGTTGGTAATAATCATCGAAGTTTAAGTCCGTTTTTTAATAATTTTAAAGTTTAATGGGAATTATGGACAAATTTGATGTGTTAAACTTTTTAATTTATTGCCAACGTTTCAACAGTCTTTGCTGTCTTCTTCAGGGCTCAAATTTTGCGCTTTACACATAAGTCAAAATCATTTTACGAACTCTAAATATAATAATAATAATAATATACTTTTTGGGTTTGTAAGACATGTGAATAAGATCATTTAAAAATTCATAATATTTTTATTATCGAACATTATTAAAAACATATTCTTTTTATAAAAATGTATATAAGTTTAAAAGCACAGAACTAAAAAAAATAAGAATATTATAACAATTATTATGTTAAATATTTCTACATTATAATTTGTATAAAATAATAAAAAATACTTCCAGTTTTTATATTACTGTTCATGGATTGTCTTAATAAATATTTCAACCTTTTCTATCTCACACTGGGGATAAATACCATGGCCTAAATTTGCAATGTAATTGGAATTTGATGCTGTTTTTAAACTTTTCACCATATTTACAGTTCGTAATATTAAATCTTCTTTATTACTGAACAGTGCTGGAGGATCGAGGTTCCCTTGTAATGTAACATTTGGTCCTGTAATTTTTCGAGCTTCTGCAGGATCAATTGTCCAATCTATACCGATAACATCGTATCCATAATTAATTTGTTCTTTCAAAAAAATAGATCCTCCTTTGCAGAAAATAATCTGTAAAAGTTCAGGATGTAATTTGGTAAACTGAGAAAAAAATGTTTCTGAAATCCAAGATTATTGGATACAGAACTGGCCTCGTTCCATTGGACAGTAGTGGGGGGATGACGTCATCTAGTGGACTGTCAATTAATAGTTGATAAAAATATTGCATGGTTTTCAGGTGACGTAATTCATCAACGAGGTAGCCTGTGTATCTAATAACCTTTACTGAAATCTGTCGATCGGAATTTATGTATTAACTTACTAATGGCACCGATTCATTATTCATTTTACTTAAGGCAGTCTTAACCTCTTTACTGATTGTTTTTAAACAAGGTTCAAGAAACTCCCGCAATAATTCAGGCGAAAGATATTCAGCATTAGATTCAAAGACTTGCAGAAGTTGTGCTCCTGATTTCGCTTGAAAAATGAGATAATCAATTATGACCTTCGTTAGCATATTTAGCGCCTTAATGCTTTGTTCTTTGAATTCATAAAGGAATCGTTTGGCATTCGTATATGTTTTAGAACCTCCTCCTTCAACCATATACGAAAATAAAGTCCACTGTAACAAATATTACTTTTGGTTAAGTATAAACATTTTTCATTTTTTTTGCATTATAATTACCGGGCCTCCCGAAAATCCAATAAGTGGCACTTTTCCATTTAAACGATGGCGCGTTACCGTTAGGGCTTTTCCGACGTAGTTTAATTTTTCCAAAGCATTATCTTTGTTGAGTTTATTTTCAAAGTCGTCTGGGTTACGAATTGGGTCTGTAAACACTGGGCCCTAAAAATGCAGATTTCCAAATTAAATGCAATACTACTGTGCATTTAATATACCTCTATACTTTGCCATTACCAATAAAAACACATTCAGACAATCAAGAGCAAAAGTTATGAGTAAAAATTATACGTATGCAAACTATGACAATTATAATAAAAATCCAAATTACCACACTTTCAACCATTTTCACTTCCATACCCAAGGCCTGTGGCACTACCAGTATATCACTAAAAATAATAGCAGCATCTAAATCAAATCTTCTAATTGGCATTAATGTCACTTCGCATGCTAGTTCTGGTGTACGACAAATTTTGAAGAAGTCGTGTTCGGTCCGAAATGCTCTAAATTCTAAAAAAATATAAAAAATGTAATATAAAATATATTTTCATATGTATGTGCATGAAATTATAATATACCTGGAAGAAAGCGGCCTGCTTGTCTCATTATCCACACAGGAATGCGATCAACGGGTTGACCCCTGGCAGCCCTTAAAACATTATCATTCTCCAAAATTGGAAAATTCTGCAATAAACAGAGCGAAATCAAATTCAATAAAATCGTCGATTTACAATTTGGAACTTAGGTTTCGTAAACTATTAATATATTATGCAGTATATTTTAGGTTATGTATTCAAAACGTGACATGAAGAAAAAAATATTTCTTTTGCATACCTTGGGTATAAGTTCTTCTTCAGTCGGGGGTTTAATAACAGTATTTACTTGAATGTCCATTTTTGCCTCTTCGTATATGATTTTACACTATATAGGAACGAAAATCAAGATTTTGTGACTTGACACTTTCATAATAATCTGTCAAAACACTTGATGAATGTGTACGCATGCGTATCATTGCAGTCTAGTCACGGTACACGTTGTGGTCTTGCATCGTTTCCAGTGTCGTAACCTAGGTAAGGTCATGAGCGCTCAAGGCAGGATTTGAATTTTATGCCCCCAAAACTTATTTTGTAGGGAGAAAAATAATGCAATAAGTCTTTAAAGTGCGCCCACTTGAGGTGAGCTACGACGCTGATTGTTCCATAGTAAAAAAGGAACTATACTAAACAACAATGTATTATGCAGTTAATCGTATAAAGTTTATTTATGCAATTAACAATACGATTAATAGCTTCAAATATAACGGAAAGATAATTTAAAAAAATAACGAAGTTTACACCGGCATGTTTATTCTGCTTAGATGAATCTAATTGTTTATTTACGTGTATTTCATATTCCATGTACTAATAAAAATAATATATGTAGAATTAGCGGCCCGATCTAGCTTCGCACAGGTAGCATTAATTAATTATTTATAGTCATTAAAGATGAGAATCATTATAATAATATTCTCAACGTGTATTGAATTTGCACGAATTCAATCGCTTTTAATTGTGAATGCTCAAAAATCGAAGAAAAATTAAAACTGCCAAAAAACAAAAAATTTGTTGATCCGATCGCTATTAAACTTTATAGGATCACCCGTTGAACTAATCCGAAGATTGGCTGAAAATTTCATTAAAATAAGTGTAGTCGTTTAGGAGTCCATAGGGAACATTGATTTTTATATATATAAATATTTGTTATTTAATAAAAGAATAGCTGTAATTTTAACTAGTGCATTTTCCTTATGTAATACTACTTAATATTTTTCGATTGAGTAATACGCACCGAAAATTTAAAAAAAAGCTTATCTAACTGTTAGTCTTCTACAAAAAAATTAATGTTTTAATCATTTATATAAATGTCATTGAATACGTCTTACGATTCAGGTACAAAGCGTATTCTTCTAGTAATTTACTGTATTTTGTATTTGATATTTATAATATTTTGAATATTATTGTTTTGAGATTGGTGAACTTAATGCTGATACGTAAAGATAATATTGTTTATAGAATTAAATTGTGTATAAAAAGTCGTTACCGTTGATATATTTGAACTATTTGATAAAGTGACTGCTTAGAATAATTGTTATTGCTTTTCGTCAGCTAGCGAAAAATTTTTTTCTTGGAAGAGGTAAGCTATTTGAATTATGTTTAAAATTTTAAAGACTCTTCACCGATAGGCAAAACAAACATTCACACATGAATTTTAAAAATATGAAGACAAACACAGAAAGTTGTTATAATAAAGATTGTAATATTTTTTATGTTAACAAATGCCTACAATTACTTTTGAAAAAGAATGTTTATCAATTATTTTCAATTAAAACAAAATACTATATAATTTTATTTATACTCAAAAGGTCTGTCCGTCTGTCACGACTATCAACAAAATAACTTAATAAACTTCATGAAAATAGGTTCAATACTTTTTAGAATAAGCGCCTCAGGAACTCATGATATAACTTATATTCGTTTTGTTATTTGCTAGCTAATACCCTCAATTTTATTCACCTTTAATTTAATCATGACCACTCCAACCAGCAGGGTCTTCACGCTATTAAAAGTCGGTTTCGTAGTCCTTAAAAAATTTGCAGTCATATGATCCCACCTCCTCTCGTACTAATAGCCATCCCTTTCTGGGTCTATGACATCCATAGTTTCATAGTTTCTCCCGTCATATTGAAGATTATTTAAATTACTGTTAAAATAATTGTTTCATAAAATATTAACAGTATTGATAAAATGTTTTTAATTGCTAATTTATAAATAAATTGCGAAGATAAATTTTTTTTTGTTATGGAGTATATCGGATGTCCTTTAAATGACTTGTCCATTATGACCCCTATATACATATTGAAAAATTTGACAATGCAATTAACGAGAATTAATTTATGTTTAATATACTAAGTTTCTTTGACTGTGATACGTAATTCCATTCACCGCTAGAGGGAGCGTGCTATTATTATCTGTTTGCGCGCCAAAGTAGCTTTTCGAAAAACGGTAATAAATGTGTTTTATAAATTGAAACCATTTTAAACTGATTTGAGCTTATATAACAATTAATAAGCCATAAAATTGTCAAATCGCTAATACCAGTTATCGGTGGGTCTGTGACGTACGTCCGACAATTTTTGACGGATCAACTTAATTTATTTTTTATTCGCTTTTTTTATTATCAGAATTGAGCGCTATTGAAATGCCTGCAATAATTTAATTTTTATAAACACAAGTCTTTTGTAAAAAAGATTTTTTTACACAGTGGGTTTAGTGAAGTGTGCATTTTTGGTTTTGCTAACGATTTATAACCTTTTTACCTTGTTACTACATCTTCGTTATTATTGTCTAATATTTTCAACAATTTCAACTAATATAGTATAAAATATTTTGAATAGAAATACAATATATTATGTATAAGCAAACGAGTGGCGATATAGGAAGCATTCTGTAGTCTCTACACTAAATCTTTCTTGTATAATGCCTACGTAATAGACATTTATGAATATTTTTAGGGCTCCATTTATTTGAAAAATAGTACTAAATATATTCACGTTAGTGTTTGAAATAGGTTTGAATTATGCGTCTATAATATAAACCTTCAGAAAACAGTGAGTTTATCCTTTTATTTGACGACTTTATTTCTGTTATTGTGTTTTTCGTATATGATTTTATCCAGTGGTCAATTTCATTTGGTAAACTATAATATTGTATTTATTCTGATTAAACGTCCCGTTTTCCACAGGATTATGTCATTTTTTAAATTCTTATTTTTGAAAATGCAAATTCTTATATGAATGTTTTGAATTTTTTCACTTTTGTGGTTTTGTAAGTACAGTAGAAACTCGATAACGCAAACATAATAAAACAGGGGGTGTTCAACCTAATGAATAAGGGTCTGATGTGTATTGCTATTATGTGTATGACTATAAGGTACAGAAAATGGATTTTTGTTAAAAATGAAAATAAATTAAAAATTTATTTATAACGAATACACATATTTACACAAATAATCAACAAAAACGTCTATAATTGCAAAATAGACAAGGAAAGACATACGCATGTAATACATAGACAAAGAATTTCTTCGTACAGTGTAACGTTTGACTGAACACTTTAATAAATTTCATACCTTTTGGTTTTTATTGATTTAGCTACTTCATTATTTTGAGCCAAAAAGGTGACACTTAAACAATTATGTTCTTCTAAAATAGTGGCCATTTCATTTAATGACAAGTACTTTCAAGTTAAGACATTGAACCAAGCTCAAAAATCTACACACTTTTATATGAACTTAATTAACTGGAAACAGCTCACTTTAAAATAATTACTCCCACTAGTGATGTAAAATGGTAAAATAATAAATATCTACAATATAAAGGCAATATTTAATCAACTCTTTCGATTCTACTATTAAAAAATGTTCTGTTGTTTTGTTCTGAAAAACAAACCGGAAACCGCCATGCTGTTTTATAAATAGCGGGTTAATTAACTGATTAAAATGGTTACAATGAAAAATAATCGGTAATCCTCCCAATCAAATAATATGCAGAAAAGAATTGAATAATTAGCATGCGGAAAAAGCTGGCCTGATTGTTAGTTGAGATAAATAATCCCTCATATGTTTTATGCAGGGTATAAGCTTCCAACAGTATTGGTACCTTTCTGACGTCACAGAGTCTAAAATAACTGTAACGAAGTATATAAAGTTTAAAGTTGTTTTGTTTGTACTATTTAAAATGTTGAAAAATGAGTATTTCAGCCCAGTGAAAGATATCAATGATAATGAAAATTATGTCTCGTATCGTATAGGCGGGTTTTGAGATATTTTTCCATTTAATTAATGTATATTATCTTAAGACGAAGACTATTCAATAATGAATATTACGGAAATGCAATTTAGAGATTTGAATGAATATATTATGTATTCAGGATGCTGCTCAAAAAAATTTCATTGAAAGTGAACTTGATGTAATTAATGGGAAAACTGTGCCGATATTTCGTCATGACCAAGATAATTTACAAAATAACTGGTACTATTGTACTGAAGGAGAGAAGTGGACCAGCGGATGGACAAGCGAGTGGTCACTGTAGAGTGTAGACTGTAGACCGATGGTCACTATCGAAGTCACCATGGTTGTGTGTATGGTACAGCATAGTAATAAGCTGTATTAGGCCAAGAGCTCGTAGTTAAAAATTGCAAGATTATTGTAAATGTTTATAGTACAGAGTGTAAATAAATATAGCAAATCAGCGGTCGTTTAATCTGTCGTCGGGACGCTTTAAAAGTTGCAAAAAATATTTTGTTTCAAAAAAATTGAAATTTGATACATGGTTAATTTATTAAATAAAATTTGTCAGATCTGATTTTGATAAAACCGATATAGTCGGCAGTCGGTAGAAGAACTACTACCAACTGCAGACTATGTAAATCGATTTAAAAAAATTGAGATCTGACTTTTTTTTCCATAAATTTTATTCAATAAATGAATCTTGTGTCAACTTACCGTTTATTTAAAATACTATTTTTTACATCGTTTACAAAAATCTTGAGATTTTTGAGCACGAACTCCTGGCCCTCTAAGTTGTCTCCGAGACAAGGACACAACAGCAAAGAAGAGAGAGAGGTTCCAGGTCATGCGCACGCATGAATCTGGGTGGGGTGAAACTAACAAGCACGGTGCCACATTTATTTTCTATGTACTGTATTGTAGTCGCGCGGAGTCAATCGTGACGGAACGATATTGTCACAGATCGTAAACATTTTTACATAAAAAATAATACAAAAAATCATAAACAAATTTGCGGTGTTTTGGAAACATTTTTAACACCTTTCCAAATCGGATTGTTCGATCGGCATTGCATATCCAGTTTTATATCAAATTAAACAATGTTTTAAAAAGCCATGTGGTGACAACAGATTTCTAAGAAGCATAACGCATCTTTGTTGTAGCAGCGGTGAAGAAAGTGACTGAAATATGTAGAAGAATGGTAGTACGATTTATATTTAATTCAGTTTAGAATTTGACGTGTACAGTGATGTAATAAAGATATTTTGGTGTTATTCAAGTCGTGTGTTCATGAAATTGTTATGTGCTTGTGCTGTGAAAGAAATGTGGATTTAAAAAAAAAATACACGCTTTTCATCGTTCGGCTACATTGGTGGGTATTTGTTAACAAACTGCTGTAATTTAGAGTTGTTCATATTTCAATGATTCAAATAGTTTTTTTATGCTGCGATATCGGATGTTTTCTCTACGAGTAGACACTGCTGAATGTTTGGCCCATCCACTATCCAGCACTGGTTCAGCACAACACGGACAGTTTGTTCTATACATTCATTCCAAATGCATATTTCTCTTTTTGTGCAAACGACTGTCAAATGCACTATTATTTGTAGAATTTGCGTTCATTACGCACGAAAAGTTTTATATAATGTACCTTTGTATGTAACTATTTGTTGAATGATAACAGTAGATAGAAATATTTATGAACGATGGGGGCGCAAGCCGGCAAAAACGAGGTACAAGTTGTTCAGAATGAAGTTGTGTGACTGTGTGTTGTGCTAAGGCAGAAGCAGAGCTCTCCCATATCGATTTTCGGCGAGACGACATTCGGATGCTTGTTTCAATGTGTATATACATTTTTCGTTTTCTTTTAGAAAATGAATTCCAATTAATAACAGTAGTATTAATTTTCATGTTTGTCAATTTTTTTTTTAAATAAATATTCCAATTAGTCGACCGAACCTTCAGACAGCTACTAAATGCCCTGAAAGATAAAATTATATAGAACCCTATACATAATTAGGTAATATTTAATTTGTATCCCTTAACGATAAAACTTCTTTGTGATCGCACTTTTTGTTACTAAGGACTTACAGAGTTAAAATTGTTATTCATAATCCAAAAAAGTCATGAAGTAAATTTTCCAAGTTGCAAAATTATTGTAGGTCAGTTCATATAGGTTGCACACACCTAGTCTATATTCAAAATTTAAGAATTTATACTTCACAATGTAATAATATTTTTAACATAGTTTTCATGCATGGAACGGGTATATTTTACATTGTATAGGTTGCTTTGCCGCTTCATTAAGCCAACCATACTATAAAGACTTCTTAAATTTCGAGACCTTAAGATATATGTTATCAAATGATAAATACAGACTTGAACATACTGTTGCATACTACAAACCGTACAATAAAATTGTTTCTTTGTTGATATTGTTTTGGAATTACAAATTTTGTTAGATAATGAACTTTGATAAACTTACTATCCGATTACCTTGTAACGATACGTGTACTATCAAAATATAAACATAGCTATGAATCTGTTGGAACAGTAAGCACAACTGAAGGGTGTTTTCAACAAAATATGTTGGTCTCTAATTTCTTAAAAAAATAACATACATATAATAATTTACCTTTTTACGGTCATGGAATCCAAAAGTCAACTTGATGATGTTATCCGTAAGCAGGACCGGATTGACCACAATTTTGCTACCGGACAATTTTGATCAGCGCCAGACTTCAGTCCAATTTTTTTAATAACAATATTAAGTAGTTATCTACAATGAAACATAATTTTGACCTTAAATGTTTTTGTTCGGACTTAGTTGTTCCAATAATATTAACCGTTATTTCGCTTGTGACCAACGTTTCGAAAAAATAATTTTCATCGGATCTGAAGCCTTGATAATGAAAATAAGTTTTTTGAAACGGTGGCCTCAAGCGAAACATCGGCAACGCTTCATTTTAAACTGTTTCGCTACCAAACTTTCCCAAAACGTCTACTGAGCATTTAATGAAAAAAATTCATGCGATACACGTTCTAGGTCCACTTTTATATCAATACTTTTTTATTTTACATGGATTTCTGAAAATAAAAAATAAAATAAGGAGCGTCTGTAAAATCCAACTAAATTTGATTCAGTTTTGACCAACGAGTTAAAAAAAAATGGTCCAGGAAATAAGTTTAGATCGATGGGACATTTACGACCAAACTATTAGTTGTTCGAAGAAATTACCAGCTTACGCAAACGTTTAAAAAATCGTTCAAATTTCTGAATAAATAAACAGTAAATTTATGAGGGCCTGGGGGCTCTGTTAGACAAGGACCCAGGCGGCAAAAGCTCATTTGTCGTTCCATTATATACGTTACTGTTGGGTGTCGGCCCGGTTCAAGTTTCGTGGTAAATTATCCAGAATCACTTTCTGATCCGGTTCGGTCTCTCTTCTAGTTACGCCAGCATACCTCAATTTAGTAAAATCCCCGACTTGCTTTACAGTTCCTCTTCTTCCGATTTACATTTTAAAAACATATGGCACATGAAACTTACAGTCTATATAATGTTGCTTTTATCATGAGAAGTCCAAGATTGAAGAGAAGTCAGTTCTTCTTTAGTATGTTGTGTTGTGCTTGATGGACTGCCCGTAGTAAGCCGAAAGATCAAATGCGTGTTTTACCAAAATATAAACACTCATTTGACTTTCGACAGACCACAAGATGTGCAATTAAAGTTGAAAATTGATGAAACTTGTTGTTTTCTTACAATACAAATCAACATTTCTCGAAACATTTTAAAAACATATGGCACATGAAACTTACAGTCCATATAATGTTGCTTTTATCATGGGAAGTCCAAGATTGAAGAGAAGTCAGTGTTTCTTCAGTATGTTGTGTTGTGCTTGAAGGACTGCCCGTAGTAAGCCGAAAGATCAAATGCGTGTTTTGCCAAAATATAAACACTCACTTGAACTGTCGGCAAACCACAAGCAGTGCAATTAGAGTTGAAAATTGGTGAAACTTGCTGTTTTCTAAAAAAAAATAATTAACATTTCCCTAAAGATTTTAAAAACATATGGCACATAAAATTTACAGTCCATACAATGTTGCTTTTATCATGAGAAGTCCAAGATTGAAGAAAAGTCAGTTCTTCTTTAGTATGTTGTGTTGTGCTTGATGGACTGCCCGTAGTAAGCCGAAAGATCAAATGCGTGTTTTGCCAAAATATAAACACTCACTTGAACTGTCGGCAGACCACAAGCAGTGCAATTAAAGTAGAAAATTGTTGAAACTTGTTGTTTTCTTAAAACACAAATTAACATTTCCCGAAACATTTTAAAAACATATGGTACATGAAACTTACAGTCCATACAATGTTGCTTTTATCATGAGAAGTCCAAGATTGAAGAGAAGTGAGTTCTTCTTTAGTATGTTGTGTTGTGCTTGATGGACTGCCCGTAGTAAGCCGAAAGATCAAATGCGTGTTTTGCCAAAATATAAACACTCACTTGAACTGTCGGCAGACCACAAGCAGTGCAATTAAAGTAGAAAATTGTTGAAACTTGTTGTTTTCTTAAAACACAAATTCACATTTCCCGAAACATTTTAAAAACATGGCTCATGAAACTTACAGTCCATACAATGTTGCTTTTATCATGAGAAGTCCAAGATTGAAGAGAAGTGAGTTCTTCTTTAGTATGTTGTGTTGTGCTTGATGGACTGTCCGTAGTAAGCCGAAAGATCAAATGCGTGTTTTGCCAAAATATAAACACTCACTTGAACTGTCGGCAGACCACAAGCAGTGCAATTAAAGTAGAAAATTGTTGAAACTTGTTGTTTTCTTAAAACACAAATTAACATTTCCCGAAACATTTTAAAAACATGGCTCATGAAACTTACAGTCCATACAATGTTGCTTTTATCATGAGAAGTCCAAGATTGAAGAGAAGTGAGTTCTTCTTTAGTATGTTGTGTTGTGCTTGATGGACTGTCCGTAGTAAGCCGAAAGATCAAATGCGTGTTTTACCAAAATATAAACACTCATTTGACTTTCGACAGACCACAAGATGTGCAATTAAAGTTGAAAATTGGTGAAACTTGCTGTTTTCTTAAAACACAAATTAACATTCCCCGAAACAATTTAAAAACATACGGTACATGAAACTTACAATCCGTACAATGTTGCCTTTATCATGAGAAGTCCAAGATTGAAGTGAAGTCGGTGTTTCTTCAGTATGTTGTGTTGTGATTTATGGACTGCCCGTAGTAAGCCGACAGATCAAATGTGTGTTTTACCAAAATATAAACATTCATTTGAACTGCCAGTAGACCACAAGCAGTGCAATTAAAGTTGAAAATTGGTGAAACTTGTTGTTTACTTAAAACACAAATTTAACATATCTCGAAATATTGGTAAAAACATATGGCACATGAAACTTACAGTACATTTAATGTTACTTTTCTGTTTGGTAATAACTGTAATTTAAAGGTATCGATTGTAATATTATTTTTCAGATCTCTATATGACGTGACGGGTCGCAGATATCCGGCTGACCTAAGCAGTAGCCGGACATGAGAAGAACAATGCGAACTGAAGGCTTGTGGCCAGCCATGGCGCTGTTGGCCGCAGTAACTGTGTTACCATATCTGGGAGCGACATCGGGCGACGTGGTGCGAACATTCGACGGCGCGACAGCGACATCGTCCTCGACGTCTTCTGGTGCTGAACGCTTTAATCATTTGGTCGTCGACAAGAACACGGGTCGCGTGTACATCGGCGCCGTTAATCGTCTATTTCAGTTGTCACCCGATCTCGAACAAGTGGTATCTGTTGAGACCGGACCGAGAGACGATTCGATTGAGTGCTCTGTACTTGATTGTCCGACGTCGGCCGTCAAGAGACCAACCGACAATGTGAACAAAGCTCTCGTTATCGACTATACGACGACTAGATTAATATCGTGCGGAACACTATTTCAGGGAATATGTTCGGTACGCAATCTGCACAACATATCCGACGTGATACAGGAAGTGCGCGAGGCAGTTGTAACGAACAATGCGACGGCATCGACAGTTGCGTTTATAGCCCCAGGTCCGCCAAATCCGCCTGTCTCGCAGGTTATGTATGTTGGCGTGACTTTTACTTCGAATTCGCCGTACCGTTCGGAAGTCCCAGCAGTGAGCAGTCGTAGTCTTGATAAAGACAAAATGTTCACGATAGCCCAAACAGCTGTTACAACTGGCACTAGAATGTTTGTGAATTCTTTGGCGCGCGAACGTTATCCAATCAACTACGTTTACGGTTTTAGTTCTGAAGCGTTCAGTTACTTTTTGACGACGCAACTGAAACATACCGGTTCGAATGTCTATATCAGCAAGCTTGTGCGTGTGTGTCACGAAGATGAGAATTATTATTCTTATACGGAAATACCTATTGATTGTACAAGTGACGGGAAAAAATATAATCTGGTGCAGGCGGCGTATGTCGGTAAAGCCGGCTCTGATCTGGCGTCGAATCTGGGCATCACCGCTCAAGACGATGTGTTATTCGCTGTGTTTAGTGAAAGTGATCCGACTCATGCCCACAAACCGTCCGATCAATCGGCATTGTGCGTATATTCGTTGAAAGCTATCAGAAGGAAGTTCATGCAGAACATTAAACGGTGCTTTGCCGGCAGTGGGGATCGTGGTCTGGATTTTATATCGCCCAGTCATCCCTGCATATTAACGGTAAGTTTCCTTTGTAATTTTGTACAATTAATAAGTTCCCGTGTAAATCGTACTCCCTGGCGTTATCGGATTTGAAAAAGGGAGGGGGGGTGGGCTCACGTTTAATATTCTACTATGTGAGCTTTCAAAAGTGATCATGGATCTATAGACCGCTCTCACAAAAAAAAGTTATTTCACCGTTATGTTCGTGTTGTTATGCCAATATCACTTACAATTATAATTTGTCAAGATTATTGTTAGTTCTAAATATTACCTCGTCATACTTCATTATCTCAATTTTCAAAGTGGACAAAGTTCATTATCTTATTTCTGAGAGTTATAGCTTACAGTATTTTTATAGAATAAAACAACCGAACTATCGAAAACAGTTCTGTACTACTGCAATAATAGTTTATCAGTTTTTTTATGTTGGAAAATATGAGATATTTATGACTCTCATTATATTAGATACGTTGATGGTTATTTATGCCAAAGTGTGTTTAGGATTTTTTTATATATAATTGTCCGTGAAATTCATTTTAGAAAACACTGTGCAATCAAGTCCGTTAGTTTAATGTTGTTTTTATATAAATTTGAAACTGGTTTATTTGATAATTATTTACATGTGTTATATAATGCTTATACTGAAATTATGACTCATATTCTGAAATATTCGCTGAGGTATTCGCGGAATAAAACTGATTATTATTATTATTTATTACTATACTATTATGACCACAATTTGACAACTTTGACTGTACACTGTGCTCATTTACATAGGTTAATGGTTAATGAATATGAAAGCTTTCCTCGTAATATTATCACATTTTTAATTTTATAGTATGAAGCAATGTTACAAGTTTTTCCATAAGAAATTGTGGTTTAACGAGTTGAACCTTCTATGATTCAAATACATTTTTCTAGTCATTTGTAAAATCTGATTTTTGTAGACCACCATTATTGAACTTTTTTGGAATTGTTCTTTTTATTAAAATGTTACTGAAAGGTGTACTTTGTAAATGCAAATCAATTGTTACATTATTGTACTGTTGCTAATAAATATGGAAGATGTGTAACCATCTAATTACGATAAACAATGAAAAAATGTTATTTTTATGCAATATTTATATATAAAAGAAACTGGAACAGTACACAAAATCGATAAGTATTAAATTTGCCTTTCATCAGTGTCATTACTAAGTGTGTTGCACCTGCTCCCAGATAACTAGTTAATACGCCCCTTCCTCCATAAAAATAAGAAAACAAATGAAATATTTACAGTATTGTTTTTTTTTTTACTCATACAAGTAAACAGTTATTAACAACAAAAATGTGTTACAAAAACAAATTCAAAACTCAGCACTAAAATAGAAAATAAGTCCGTTGTTAATTGGACACCCACTATATGCACTCAAATTGAAATGATAAGAAAAGTTCGTACTGTCAAAAAAACGTGAAGTACTAGTCGAATTGGCATGGAGAGGGTTCCGTAGTATTTCGTTTTCCGTTAGAACTTTAAGACTTAGGATTTTCGTTTAGGTTTTCCTTGTAAACTATATTTCCTATTTTTTTCAAAATTTTAGACTCAGTAGTTTCGATGATAAGCTCGATATTTGTATATATTCTTTAATATATTTTAAACTACGCGTTTTAAAAATAAAAAATATATATTTGTATTGCCCATAATGAGATTTTTCATATGGTACGTCACATGATGCACTTGAATTTTTTAATATTCCAATTTTCCCCCTAAAATTAACCTATACAAATACTTATGCACTCTTATAAATCCTCGAGCAGCCTAGCTTAAAAGTGGTTACAGCTCTCCTGACGCTTTTTTCTAAAAAGCTAAAGGATTCGGGTGCACGTCAGTTGAACGATCAAGAATCACATTACAGATCCTATATTCGAATTTTTTAAATAAAAGTTTTCGTCTGGAGCGAAAAATTGCATAATTTTAAATTTTATTATTTAAAGTACGTTTTTTCAGAATTTTTTTTCCAAATGTAGGATGATTCATTTTGGGTTTACCTGAACCCATTATCTTTGAAAATAGCGTCGGGGGCACTATAGCCGTTTTTAGGCGTGAATGATTTGCGATGAAGGGTGCAGGGGGTATTTGTAGATGGCATATTATATTCTTCAAACTGTAGTTTAGAAAAACTACTAAAAAAAAGAATTCTTCAATGGAAATAATCTTCCATTTATATATAATTTATAATAGTAAGCATTTTGGGATTGTGCAAACAAAACTGTTACACTGTGGAGTCAAAATTTAATTACGGTTTCGTAATTCGCGTTTTCAGTTTTCTTTGATAAAAAAAGATTTACAACTTTCTGTACGCGAGGTTGAGACATTTAGTATTCGTGACTCCGAAACTAACGGGTTTGTATTTTTTTTCTATAGAGAAATGCGTAAAAAATAAAACAATTGCATACCTGTTTAGTTACTTGCAATAGCATTAACATTGACTTTGGCTTATCGTTGCTTCGGCCGCCACCTCAACTCGCTCGAGACACTTGTTCTTTGATAGAAGCCACCGATGTATATACGCTGCTTTGGCTTTTGATAAAAGCGCGGAAAAATAAACATTAACCTTAAAATTGCTGAATGGAAGTCTACGAATAGCTAATTAGCTAAAAATTGATCTCTATGGAGAGAATTCTTGTTTTCAAAAGAAAATTTGTCTATGCCATTGATATATATGTATATCAATGTGAATTGAGTAACCTTTTGAAAGTAGCAAAATAAGAAAAAAATTACTGTTTTATTTAAACCACTGCTTAAGTCTGATAATAATAATTGCCTAAGCTAATGTTGGTAAATGAACTTTAATTATTTTTTCATTTAGTAACGTCCTATCATTTGTAATTTTATACAATTTATCATTCCATATTCACGGAACGTAACCCCCGCGTGTAAGAAGTTTTTATTGGTATATAAACGAATGTTTTCAAGCACGTTACGTTCGATGTAATTGCATTTACTTTTTGAAAAAAATTTAAAGTTTCAACTCTGATATTTTATAACCATTCGGATACACTGAATCTAAACTCAAATTTCACAGTTGTTAGTAAAGAAGAATAATAATAAAAATTTTATTTGTTTAAAAACCAACAGCCAAGTGGCAATAAACATTGTCAGATATAATAAAAAATACGTAAAAAAACGTTAATTGAAGGAGAAATCTTCTATTTTGTTAAGATCAAGACGCATGCAATAATTTTACATCGGAAATACAGAATTGCACAAACTCAGTTCTAAATAATTACTATTGATTGTTACCTTTTTTATGTAAAATATTAACAGAAAATATACAGCTCGCCAATAATCATTTAACCAGTTTTTTAATGTACAGAATGGAAATTGTGCGTTGAGGAAGCCTATGTGCTATGATATGTCTATTATACTAAACGAACTGGTTGAGGAAATTTCGTCTCTGTAAATCGATGTTATACCTTAGCCTTTGTAAATCTGTATTATAACCGACTCACAAAATGTTAATGCCGTCAAACGAAAACAACAAAGGAAATGTTTGTATCACGTATCTTACATATGCCGACATATTGGAAATATTTCATTGTCGAACATTTTAATAATACATTTTTTTATTATTTAAAGTCTAAAGTAATTTATATCAGCGGGAGTGTGTTAGCGATTCAAGAGACGTTGTTCTAATAAAATTTTTTAAGCTTAAAAACGTCAAATTTAAAATTTTGACTTTTTCCATTTTCACGTTGAAGCATTTCTATATTTATCGATTTATTATTATATGGTTGGAATAATTTTACACTTTTGAGATCATATTTGTATTGTTCATGCTTAAAAATGGATGATAGAATTGACTTACATTTAACATTATTGATGACGATGATATAGATGGATTATGTCGCCACGCGGTCACCTCGCTGTTGTAAAACAGCTACATTTATTTTCTTCTTTACACATTACAGATAAATTTAGTCGCAATTGGACTGTTTTTGCGCAATTTTTAAAACACAGCCTCACGCTTGCGCTCTAATGTTTTTTATTTCACTTTTTTGCTTAATATATTCGAATTTATGCGACATTGACGAACTAATCTACCCACAGTTGATTGAATTCAACACAGAAGGATGGTATTCAGGCATTTCATAAATTGGAATATCGCGTTCATCTCGTCGTTCCAGATTTCACTGCATCTTTCAAAAAATGGTAGCTTTATAATACTATTATTGTTCTGCTGATAATAAGACCTATTTAGAAGACCACCTAATAATATATTATCAATAGACGTCGATAATTTGAATTTTAGAGCCGATGTCTTAAAAGTTTTTTTTAAAGAATACTCACTTTCTGTAAAATTGCTTTTAGAATTAAATTTTAATGAATTGCAATAACTAAGAACTGTGAAAATTAAAATATTAAACACTATTCAGTGGTTGAATTCCGAAATCAGATTACCATTTACCAAGCTACCAATGTTTAATAATAAGAATTATTCCGATTAAGGCGGATAATCATTTTTGTCGTAAACTAAAAGAAAGTATTTTTTGAAAACTTTACGCGCTAGTCATTGTGTACGAGGTCGAGGCAAAAAAATTGCGCGACGCAAGCGAGTATTCATGCATGCGATCCATCATTTGTCGGCTCGGTGCACATAAAAGAATTTGTCACGTAAAGGCTAATGGAGGCAGGATTTGTTAGTGATGTCAAATTACCGGTTATTAATGATAGAAACCATTTTGACCAGATAATTTACCAGTTAATTAACCGACTATCAGTAGACTAACAGTAGAATCGAAAGAATTGATTATTGTATATTTGTATATGAAATTTTCAATCGAAATTTACAAGCATGCGTCAAACTTTCTGCGCAGCCTTGTATAATAATAATAACTAATAGCCGGGTTAATTTAAAATAAATTACCGCGGTTATTTAACCGGTGCATTAACTGGAAATGTATTTTTTTACATCACTAGATATTATTGCTTTACAGTCGTGTAGGCATGTTGTACGTATAAATAAATAATGAAATAAGGAAATATCGTTTCAATTGATATAATATAATAATGAAAAGTTGCCAATTTTATGAAACCCTTACCATCTGTTTTTTACCAGGATTAAAAAAGTAGATGCTTAGAAAAAGATTCCAAGAAATTTAAAATTTAGAAATTTAAACGATAGGCAAATTTTTATAATATTAAGTGAATATGAATATGCAGCTGATGCGGCTTTTAAGTATGATAGAGCTAAGGTTACCAAATTTTAAAATGTCTAATTTACAAATAAACAGCTTGAGAAATGTGCGCAAAACAAAAGAAATATAAAATATTGAAAAATTACAATAAAAAATAAAATTAAAATAGTCTTTATTCTAGAGATCTTTAAATTGGTTCAAATATGACGCCTCCTTTGTCATGGTCCGTGACAGTTTTTAGATTTGTATTGTACCTTCTTGAGAAAAATTGGCATTTGAGTGGGCTATTTATTTATAAATTGTAGCGGCCCAGTCCGGCTTCGCCTGGGTGTAAATGTAATATATAGGATATAAAAGATGAGAATCATTATCATTGAATTCTCAACGTGCATTGAATTTGCGCGAATTCAATCGCTTTTATTTGTGAATGTTCAAAAATCGAAGAAAAATCTTATTTCCCAAAAAGAAATTTAAAAAATTCTGTTGATCCGATCGCTACCAAACTTCAGAAGATCACCCGTTGGGCTAATCTAAATATTGTCTGAAAATCTCATCAAAAATGGTCTACCCGTTTGGAGTTCATAGATTACATACACATCGTCTTTTGCCTATATAGATTATTAAAATGTAAAAAGTGGTTATTGTGACATAAATCGGCACAGTAATTTTTGAGTTTATTCATTACAAACATACACACAAAAATACAAATCTTTCCTCTTTATAATATTAATGTAGATAAAATGATACGAAATGGTTTCCATGTAAAAAATAAATGTTGGTATTTTAAATAATAGATATTTCTATACTGTCGTGCTAACAAAAAACGCTTTAATTAACACTTTTTTCAAAATCAAAATTTTTATGGTATGTGATTGAAGGATTGCTTATTCAATCATAAAACTTGATTTAAAAAAGTTATTTAAGGCGTTTTTCTTTAATACAACGGTATATGCTATTAACTTTTTTCGAACAAATAATGATAATTTCCGGCGATAATTTTAATGTAAAGCTACCTCACAGGGTGGTCACTTTCTAAAAATCCAGGAAAAGTCAGGGAAATGTCCAAGGAATTTTAGTGAATGTCAAGGGTCGAAGGTGTGTACCGATGGTTCCGTATACCTATATTAAATAACTGACCTTGACTTTGATGACTTGATATACAAAATTTTTGTATAGTCAATTAAGTTGATTGGAAATTTCTATGAAACGTAAACATATTAAATTGTTGTCATTCGAAAAAAGATCGCCTAGAAAACCAGGAAAAGTCGGGAAATTTGTTAAAAAAAAATTTAAGCACGCCTTAAAATCTTATCTTGTAGACAGATGTATTTACGATTTAAATGAATATTTTCTTATCTAATTTGTAACTATTTTATGTATGACGCTATTTATACTGCGTGTGCAGTCTTTAATAAAGTATTATTATTATTATGCCTCAATTCTGGAATCTACGCCGGCGAATAAATGTTTGTCCATATAATGTCACAAAACTTTCTTTTACCTTAAAATAATTGTTTATTCTATTGAAATTACTTAATATTAACTATGCATTAGCAGTTAGCAAACTTAACCAAAGCATAGCTTAATTTTTAGAACAAGTTTTTTTTTATAAAAAATCAGTTTAAACTGAAAAACGTACTGATTAACTGAACGCGTTATATTACATCTGTAGGGTGTATTGTGTGTCTACAAAATTGAGAAGAATGTTTTTTAAATATATTATACTTCTCCCGTTACCCTTCTATAAACACGGTTACACGAAAATAACTAAAAATATATTCAACGCCGTAATTGGAGCATAACATGCTTGCATCAGAACTGCAATAACGCAAATAGAAATTGTTTATGAATGTGTTTAGTTTAAATTAATCAATAAAATATACAAAAAGAATTAGCTAACACATTTCCCCAAAGTTAATAACTTCCTTAAGGTTTAAGTTTAGACTTGTGTATATTTTCATAACTTGTAGAATCTTTTTTTTTGTCATCAACTAATATAAGAAATATCACTTAAAAAAACTGATTGATCGATTAAAATTAAGAAAATATAATGTTGATTAGTGAATGGAAATAGTACTGCGTTATCGAAAACCTTCTGTTACCTCTTATCAGCATTAACTAGTGAAAATTACCAAATTCTTTACCATGCTACTTAATTGTCCATTACGAGTATTTGATTAGAGTTGTTTAACATGGAGTGAGTCTAGCATTTTTTTCACTCTTAACGCAAAAATAAGGGTGCTGTGCATTTAATTAGTGACTATGATCTCGTGACTTGAAAATGACAACCAATTATGCGTTTTTTTTTCTACAACACACTTTTGCCGAAAGATATCGGTTTAAAGACATTTTTTTACTGTTATCTGTTTAACAGTTACTTGAGTTAAAATTAATATTTGTTTCAAAATAAGTGGTTTCGACCAGGGATAAAAAAAAATAAGGTGTTGTTTTTTTTTCTCTTTATATTATTATTTACAATATGTACAATATATTATATACAAGAAATTTACAAAATATACACAGGCATTTACGAAATACAAAAAAAAATAAATAAATTGTGATACATTAAATGGTTTTACTGTTCAAAATAATTATGATTTGTTTTAATAAGCGAAACATTGAAAACATTCAGTTGTATGAAGACTTATTGTACATTGAAACATGAAAGAAATGCTTATAATCTAGCGGGTGAGGATGGCACAGAAAATTTTGTTTAAAAGTGGTTTCCACATGCCAAGTATGTACAATATATACAACAAATTTACAAAATAGATACAAAAAAATACGAAACAAAAATTTACGATACACTATTAAATGGTTACTGCTCAAAATAATTTGTTGATTGGTTTTAATAATATGAAAATTGAAAATATTTAGTTGTATAAGGACTGATTGTATATACCAACAAAAGTTCGCGATTGTAAGATTTATCTATATTTTAGCGGATGCTGATGGCACAGTAAATTTTGTTTGAAAGTTGTTCCGATAATAGCATATGCCAAGTATGTACAATGTATACACGAAATTTACAAAATAGATAAACAAAAAATTACGAAATAGAGACATTTATACATTAAATTTACGATACATCATGAAACGGTTTTTCTCAAAATAATTATAAAAAATGAATTGTTGATTTGTAAAAAATTGGAAACATTCAGTTGTATAAGGACTGACTTGAAAAAAATACCAGCAAAAATACGCGATTGTAAAAGTTAACTATAATTTAGCGGGTGCTGATGGCATAGAAACACATATTAAGAGAATCGCTGGCAACAAAAAAAGGAGTAAATTGTATAATAATTGTATAATAAAAAGTAAAAAAAAATCTTCTTTATTCTTCTTCCGTAATGGGGGGAAGGTCTTCCTCCTCGTCGTCTGAACCTAACTGCATGTTGGATATTGCCATGGCCAAAAGTGTATCAGTACTTTGGTCTTCTTCGTTATCGGACACTACAGGGCTGGGGTAAGGAGTTGGTGGACGCGGCAATCGCTTAGGCGAATTTTCTGATTTCGGAGGTGTATCATTTAGAATGTTGAATACAACCTTTTTTATTATTTCTGCGTGGTAACTGGGTTTCTTGACTGGTGGGCTCTGAATTATAGATTTTTTGATTGAAGAAGCAGAAGGCTTACGAACGGCTAATATGTTTCGTCTTCTTTTAGGTGTGACATTTTTTGTTTCAGCATTATCTGGGGAGACTGTCTTCTTGTCATTAACTTTACCCATGTTGTTGATTATTGTTGAATATCTGAATATTAAATTAAATTATTTCGAATGTATTTCTGGAACCGCATTATTGTGAACTTATCAAAACGTATAAACGAAATATCTTTGAGTATACCTTCAACTACTAATGGTACTCTGCAAAGATATTTAGTTTTACACGCTTCAATAGCGTTCCATCATTGAAAGACAACAAATTGAAAATTTAGTCGTAATACGGTTATTAAACCTATATACAACGATGTCAGCTTAGCCTCTTAAGGGCCAATAAATTACTATTATTGTATTAAACTATGTATCAAAATAAATAGAAAAATGAGTTTAATTTTATTTAAAAGAAATAAAATTAGTGATTGGCCACCATATTTTAACATGCATTTTTGTCCAGTTATTGGTTTTTGATGAATTACTCCACTTAATAATATTACTAAAATTGTAGGTTTCGAAAAAAATGAAATTTTAAATAATTACGTCAGTGTAGATTCATTATTAATAGTTATTAGACGCCATTTTGAGAACACTCATATCCAATTGAAAGCATCTATATTCATATTATGAAATATCTTTATTTGAACTTTTTAGCTTAAGAGTGACCATTAAAACACCACATCAAGATTGTCGGTACACTTAAGTATCATATTCTGTATACGGTGTATTTGTTTTTCTTTTATTAATAATTTTATTCAAAAATTTGTACTTACGTTTTTGTTTTTCCGTCAGGCAGACTCGGAAGTCGATTAAAGAAGGCCGAGAAATGTAGCGGGAACACGGAAATCGCGTGCCCGGCGTTGTATCTATACTAGATTAATTCCGATTTTTTTCCATTTTTGGAATTCGTGTTAATAAATTCAAAAAAGTTATATTATTAAAAAAATTCAACTGTTCATTTATTACTATGTTTAATATTATAGCCTGTGTCATATTTTCGGTAATTTAAAATTGGTAATAATATGAAATCCAAATGTGTATCAATAAAAAGATTTTAGGTACGTTTCGCAATAGTTTTAATGCGTTAGGCTCAGGGGAACGGAATGAAGAATTCAGGTGGATATAGATTTGTCACAAAATAATATCGACAAGGTCAGATGCTGTGTGTAGATTTTTGATGGATCGCGCAATGTCATGAAACGTTTGGAAATAAAAATGTCAAATGATTATTATTGATTTGTCTAAAATATGACACAATGTTGACGTAGGTGTATATTTTACGAAATTTTGACGACTGACTGCAAGCATTGTAATACACTGAATAAGTATGTACATATTAAAATTACGCTGTACAAGTTTTTTTTTAATTGTTTTATTTTTCTTTTTTAAATGAGACAAGCCGCCAGTTTTATCGTGCTATTTTGTATGGTCAATGTAAGAATATTGCTGATAATTTTTTAAATCGGCACAGTAGTTTTTGAGTAGCCTATGTTACTCAGGGTGAATGTAGCTTTCTAATGGTGAAAGAATTGTTTAAATCGGCACGGTAGTTTTTGAGTTTATTCATTACATACACACAAAAATACAAATCTTTCCTCTTTATAATATTAGAGTAGACTAGGACGTACGGTATACAAGGCTATTACAACAATATTTATTTTCTAAACTTATTGAATGGCCGACGTTTCGGCAGAAATTTCCATGGCTTCCTCAGGACTAAAAAATTAGTAAATCGTCCAAGCTAAGTAAATAAATATTGTTTTAATAGCCTTGTATCCCGTATCTCCTAGTTATTGTAATATTGTAAAGAAAGTGTCTTACGCTATTATATAATTTTCTCAATAGCTAAAAAAATAATTATTATTGATATATAAGAAATCGTTCGTGAGTTGAAAAATTTACTTAAATAATTGTGGGAAATATTTTTAGTAACCGTTAGATACTCCTTTCTTATATGTTTAGTAATGGATTAAACGGTTAGATTTTTAGTCGTTATTGACTAGAATCGTGACTGCTCTTCGTGAGTTGAAAATTTGCGCGTAGCAATTTATCTCAATAACATAGAATAGTCTATTTGTGTACAATCAACTAATGTTCAGTTATATTTTCTTTCATATTCTGATTAGTTATTAATAGGGCATTTATATAGGAATACTGGAATTTGATAATTCCGGAATTATGGACAAAATGTTTTATAATCATTTTAGGAATCGAAGAAATTAATATCGAAATTCTGAAATTAATGAAAAGATTACAAATTAATACATTTTTGCGGATCGGAAAGTGAACCTTAATGTGGATTTTTACCATTAATTATCTCTAAAGACGAAAAGTAGCATGTATGCTCTGGCCCTTAATATCGTTTTAATTGTTCGGATTTAGGGTTGTCAGGACGCTAAACTTAAAAGCCGAACAGACCAGCCAGTTTGGCCGGACATTTGGGTAAAAAAGCCGGACATCCTACATTGTTAAGGATTTTTTTCTCAGTATTAATAGGTACGACAAAAAAAAATTATGTAGAATCAAGTTTTTTTGATTATTACCATAAATCTTGTTAAATTCTAATGAAAAATAAATAAAACGCCAAATCAGTCCAAATAATTTATTTTCTATCAGTCAATTAAAGCCATCAGTCAAGATTAAATTCTGCTACTGGTACTGACAAAGCGGTAGCGACCGACAGTCGATTCGCCTGCGATCGGCCTCGCTCGTTTGCGAAGTGTAAAAAACCTAAAAAGCCGGACACCGTTTAATTTTGGCCGGACACGCAATCAAAAAGCCTAACTATGTCCTGCTTTATCCGGACGCCTGGCAACCCTATTCGGATTAGAGCTATTGTACTGTAAATGTAAAACCATCGTAAACACAATACGTAAACAATGATATGAACAAAAGATAATTAAAATAACATTTTAAAAAACTCTAATGAATTATAATAACCACTCCAGAAACCAGTTTCACGACGATAGATTCAAAGCGATCGCATTTTGACTATCAGGTTGTTACACTTCCGGCCAAAATTGGCGTTTTATCTACAGCTGTAAACTGCAGATGACAAGAGCTAGTGAACGCGGTGATTGTATTGGTTAGAAAGAAACACACTATTATCGGGTCATCTATCTTATTTACCTACTCTCTCTTTCGTTCAAACAACCTCATTAATATAGTGTTATATGTTGGTGTATATCAAACACTGGAATAAAGTATCAAACCATTTGCAATTTCTATTTTTGTCAGTCAAATGATAGCAGCTGACAGTAAATGAATGCATGCTTTAGTTGAATAAGTACGTTTTTTGTTTGAACAATATTCTTTTAATCTACAGTCCCAATATATAAATTTATTAATATCAGACCTTTAGGCTCTATCTGTAATTTCGATATTTTAGCGAGTTGGGTATTTTGTATATCTAGACAAGAAAACGTATTTCTTGAAATTTTTGTTCATCTGTCTAGTAAGTACCAGAATCATTCGGAAAATACTGAACTGATTTTGATGAAAGTTGATACCCAAACTTTGACTATTATACTTTTTAAACGGCTACGGTTGGCTTAAGATAAAGTGCCTATGTAAAAACTGACAGTAATTCGTGCGGAGTCACGGGTAAAAACTAGTTAATTATAAATATGCTACTCTAATGAGAGCCACTAAAAGGAATGCACTGAATTTTTTGTGACGCACACTTTTACCAGAATATTTATTTTGTGAAATTTACTTGATATTCATACATATTTCGTATTAGTTTATTAATTGTTGGTTGATTCATATAACTGTAATGTAACACATTTTATAAATAAATGTTTTTGCGTATAGATAATTATATAAAGCATGATCAGTTAGTGAAACTACCAATTATTTTTTGAAATTAAAATTTTTTGAGCTGGAAAGCGAGGAGGTTTATAACGCATTTTTCTTACGTAGGACAAAAATACGTCATTTGAACACAACTCTAAAATCTGAAAAATAGAATGAATCGTTGAAGTACAATGATTTTTCGAATGCAAATTCCGTATAATTAATAACTATATACTTATTGCTTGATATTTTCTATGAAAAAAGGAACAACTGATTAATTAAATAAAACATCAATGCAAGTGAAGTCGCGGATAAAGGCTAGTAAGATATAAAACCTATTAAGTTTTAAATTCATCAGTATTTCAAATGACACTAAAGTATTTGGTATTAAACATGATATTGCGTTTCAAATTCCATTCAAATTAGTTGTTGTGTTGTTCGTTTTCGTGGTATTGTTTTCAGTATTAAATATTATCATCTGTTAAAGCAGTTAATAAATTTTAACTATACAGGTAATATATAAATAATATGTCGAAGAGATTGTATCCCATCACAGGTATAGTGTTTTGTATAGATCAACTAATATGACTTTGAAGGCCATAAATGTTATTGACGTCCTTGCCTTCAGATGCTTATACAATATACAGGGTGTAAACTCTTTATATTTCTAACACAAAGTCTGTTTTTTCTTCATTATTGAAGTGACATTGTTGTATTCTTTTTATTGTGTCATTGAGAAATATACATTTAAAAAATTAAAAAATATAACAGCTTTCAAATGACGCCCCAAAAATAATTATAAGGATCTTAATTTTTTACAGTCATAACCTGTTTTATAACTCGGGTTACAGACAGCATTATGAGAAAATCTGATTTGACCTTAGGTTGTAACCACACACATTTCTGCGTAAAAAAAAGCATTGGAAAATTTCAAATCAAAATTGCTCGAAAAATAATTGAATAATATACAGCTATTCATGATTTTTTGTACAATTTTCGCTTCGAAACAACAGTTTTCTATGCATTGTGATGAAAATTTACTTTGAAAGTACAATTTTAAGTTGTACATCACAGATAGTTTGACAACGACACTAGAGAATATATATATCCTATCCGGTATTATGATATTTCGGAGTTGTTCAATGTAAATGACATGTTTATTATGCCTTGGACAAAAAAATTGCCAGAAATTTCTCTAAATTATGAACATTCTTAATACTTTTTTAACTTTTTTGACCATCTTAGGGGTTGAATTTCGGAAAATCCCTTTTCATGAAAGGACCCTTCAAATTTCAAGTTTCTAGTTTCAACGGTTTGCCCTCAGCGTTGATGAGTATATCTGTCACCTAATTTTAACTTCTCTCTTTATTATAATAGTATAAAAGTGTAGATAATGCAACATTTCTTGTACAATACAGGTACCGTTAAAGTAAATCACAGCACAATAATGTTATTGTAACGTGTTTTGTTGTTTAGAAAGAGTGTAACGACGTAACGCCCAGTGATTTCGTACATGGACTTGTTTTACATTGCCTTTTAATGAAATGCTCTCGCGGAAATTACCATATCTAGTTACGTTCGCGAGATATACAAAGTGTAACAGAAAGTTAGTCACTAAAGAATAGGTTGGGTTCAGCGCATAAAAACGAAATTTCGGAATGACATCTTAGTATCGTATTGCTCGAAAAATAATTCTTTTTTTATCAGTCGACTTTGTTTTTGTTTTTATTTTCAGCGCCTACCCGAAGTCGACACCGGCTGGAATATAATTTAGTAAGTGACGACTGAATTGTATATCGTCGTCCGACAAAAAATCTAGCTGGTTATCTGGAAGTTTGATAGTGGATTAAAGTTATACACTTCGGTGGGCGACGATTTTAAAATTTAGGAGATTTTTAGTAGGATATTGAGTCTAATCTGACAAATTACTTTAGCTATCTGAGAACACTGAGTCAAACGTTTTTATCGCATCCACTTGACTACTGTTATTAAATCACAAATCGATCTGACTTCATAGTTTAAAGCCGGCCCTTAGTATTCAGATCGTTTTCTATTGTAATTATTTAAATTTACGCAAAATAGTTTGACTACAACCCTGCTATTCTTACCGTTTACCTTAATTAACAAAAGCATTCTTTTAATAGTAAAATTTGTATTGTTTTTGCTGTTAAATTCTCATTTCATTTCCATTACACTTTCATTATAAAAGACAACAATTAAATGCGAACATTATTTTACTTTAATACTTTTTTGCGATACAACAATATTATTTTCCTATTTTTGTTTGAATAACTAAAAAAAGAGTTAACTTTTAATAGCTGTATTTACCCAGCGTTGCTCGGGAACGATAGCCTCCTGTTATGATATCAAAATGAAACAGCATGAAATCTTCCAACGTCTATTATCTTATTTTAACTTATGTGATGTTAAATTTGTTAGAAAGTGACAAAAAACTAACAGCACTGTAAATTGTTACATTATTCATACAGAACAACACCATTAATCGGATACGGTTTAATAATAAGGAAAAAAGAAATTAAATTGAAAGATCATATTAAATTACATGCTAATTAGGTAATTATTAAACTCATTAGCAGGGTTTATTAGAAACACAGTAGGGGGTTGGAAGCAAACTGTGAGGCTAGCCATAGGCTTTCTTTAGTAGGTTGGTATCGGAGTAAAGAACCTATAGGATGTCTATATATTCAGAATGCAAGGAGTGACTTAATATAAGCGGCATTGTTTTTATGCATGAAACGGGTCTGTTTTACATTGTTTCGTTGCTTTTCCGTTTTATTAAGCGAACCATGCTATAATGATGACTAGCTTCTTAAATTTTCAAATAAATAAATAAGTAAATAACATTTTGATATATAGTGCATTTTAGAACGAAGACGCACGGAGCTTTTTAGATTTAGTTGGTGTTTTGAAGCACTAGTTTATGCATAGGGTGGTAAATTTCGAAAATGGTAAATAAAAACATGTTAACTGATTCGGTACTGAAACGTTGATGTACAGTGAAACCTATACTTTTCGACCACTCACGATTCCATCAAAATGTGTTTATAAAGGGACATGGTGTCAAGCGCATTTCGTATACTACAATGCCAAATTGGTCATCTTAAGTTGTGGTAACGAACTTTTGGAAACCATTCAATATTACACTAATTTTCTTTAAAAAATTAAACATTGATGCATTTATCGGTTAGTTTTGAATTATTTCTTAACTGGATAACACATAAATGCAGAGGATATTACATTATTTTGCGTTGAAAGTTTAAGTATAAACCGCAGTGAATCAAATAAACAATGACGAAATAAAAAGAAGACAAAAATTGAATTCATATTTTTTTGAGTCATTTTATTGACATTTTTCTTTCATATTAATTTTTGTTTTTTGGAGAAACAACCACAGGTTTCTGTATTATCGTTGAAGTAAAAAAACATATTTTAATTAAGCACTGCAAATAAGTGGATTGTGTTAAAAAAAATGTTACATCATCGAAAGCATAAAAAAAATCGTTTTTGAGGTTTACCTTAAAAAAATCGTTATTTTATGCCCTCTGATTGAATTTGAAAACTATTGAACTTTGAAATATTAGATTTAGTAGAGGTGCAACTTTCACTATTTCAGATTGTTTGTATTTAAGCATTCAAACGAACCAAAGAGTATGACGCATTTTTATAACAAATACGTAACAAATGATATTTTATAGGTGGACTTTTTAGCCCCGCTCTACCCTATCTACGTAACCGATTTCTTAAAATAGATTTTGCGTTAGATTCGACAAATACTTTTGCCTTTTGATCACGGGTATATTGAACTAGAAAAATCTAAGTCGATTGTTTATATATTTTATAAAAAGCATTTTTATATTGCGGTGCAAATATTTATTCTTCAGTATAAAACAAATAACGGATTTACCTATTGAATTCTAACTTTTGTATTTCAACAGATTATAGTCATTAGCGTAATTATTCTTATGAAATAATGAAACATGTATATTTGTTTACTTATCGTTAAAAATCATATCATATAATAAATTCAATAAAACCGCACTGCCTTTATATGTATCTAGAATAATTCGGTTTTTGCATAATCTATTTATATTGTGATTTTCCGTCCATAAAAGCAATTCCCAATGTGGATGTATTAACTAATATATTAGATTAGCACATTATTAGCTCCAATACGTTGATATTATGTCCTGTAAAAACATTGCTATATTTCATTATGGGAATTTGAATCGATAAAAATTTGGATAGTGTTCAAGAATTCGAGCATTCAATTTGTTAGTTAACAGAAAAATACAAAAAATACCCATATGTAGCGTTACACACATATCTAAAGTGATTACTTCTTACACAATTAAAAACAAAAATACATCGTAAAACACAAAATTATATGGCTCATGAAGGCGTCGAATCCGCGATCTTTACGTTATGAGCACGAGCCAAAGGTCGTAAGTGTAATTTGGTGAAATTTTAGGCACCAAAGTCAGTAACGTGAAATAAAAGGGATTATCGTATGAAGTAAAGTTAATGAGTTTTCGCAGTTATTCTAGATGACGTGTCAAATCGAGTAAGCGTTTGTTTGAATTCACATTAAAACGATTTAAATTCTGGGCGTAAATTAACGTTTATTTTGAACGCACTCGAGAAGAGAATGGGTTTTTAGTTTTACTCATCTGTCTTTAATATCGCATTGTTTGTATACTGATATCATTTGAGTGCTAAATGAACTGTGATTGTTCTTCAGAAATCCTTGAGACTAAAAATAAAAAGTCTATTTACTTAGTGAATAATATATATTTTCATAATAAAACAGTGCATTTTTTAAAGATGTTCAACATAGCCATTTTTATCATTATAATAATTTATTTTTAGAGAAGCCTAAGAGCGTAGCCTCGTTTTTACAAAAATACAATGGTTGTCCGTTGCAATACATGAAATACGTGCATTAAAGTCCTTGCTTTACCGGGCTTCTATAGCAGCGCAACTGGTTGAACAGCAAGCAAAATGCATGCAATGAAAGATATTCCATCTGGCTTCCACTTGGTTGGGTGACCAGTTCGGTTGCGCTGTCAATGCAGTGGTTTGTGCAAACGTGTATGAAACATATTGTTTGTACATTTTTGCATGTACATACATTCTGTTGCATGTAGGGGCCATAAGTGTAAATATTTTACAGGATAATGTTTCTAGACTATCTTACATCTTAACATAGAAATGTGATTTGCGGTCATACCTTGAGGTTATTTGCAGAATAAAAATCTTTAGAAAACGCTAAATACTACATTACTTTTTTACTCTCTAAAAGTTAAAACACAAAATTAAATATTTTTTTATTATAAGTTGTGTTTTTATAAAAAAATCGATCTCTTTTGGTATTACGATGAATTGAGTCATATTTTTCAAATATGCATCCTTAATAAAATAATTATTTACTGTTTTCAGCATAATTATAATTTCTTTTATTATTTACTGGAATGTTTGTAAACAATTCTTGAAAGGTTTGGTTATCTATGCATTTAGGTATGTCTTTTATGTACATTCTTAGAATCTGAGTGCACGGTTATGCACTCTTGCCAAGTTTTTGTTTCACTGAAAATATTTTTACCTTCGAATATGCGTGTGTATTGTATTCAACAATCTAACGCAAAAATTAAACGTTACACAACATATTAAAATATTTTTAAGCCGATTCTTGTCGGTTATTTTGACGTAGATGCATTACTGTTATAGAATTGGTATCAGCAAAAAAATAATCGAAACCAATGAATTTGCGTGCCCAAGTTTCTAAATAGCGTGAAAAAAGAAGAAAATCGAACTATGGTTTTTGTTGGCGGTATATCGGGGGTTTTCTTTTTACATTTTATCGTATAGTTTTTCGTTTCATTTCATTTTGAGACCCTGTTGAGCACTAGTTTGACAAACCTGCACTATCATCATTTCCAACACTTACCCGTGTGTCGCCTAATTCCAACATTTCTCACCTGGTGAAATATCATTTGTTCAGCACAGTAATGGAGTTCTCGTGTTCATGAAATTCTCAAATCGGATCCGTTGGCCAACATGGCATTCAATGACACCTATAACTGAAATACAGTAATACACATGATATAAGTGAATTTTATTGGAAACTAGCTTAATTAGTTTTTTTGTTTAGATGAGGCATCCAAATGGGCTTCCTAAATTTCATATTTCTTTGAGCTCCCTGAAATATGGGTCCTCAAATAGACATTTTAAATATCTACCTACAACCACAGTTGTCAGTGCATAAGGGAAATAGCGACACATGTAAAGAAATGGGCAGATTCTGTCATTTCTTCTATTTGAGTTCATGTTCCTTGTATAATATCCATGGTGCGTATACTGTTAACATGGCGTGAACTGTAGCAAGAAATAACTTTGGCTAGTTCCGAATAGGCATTTTAAATCATGCATAATGAAAAAGTCAAAAACTTTTCTAAGACAGATCCGTGATTGTTTGTATTCTGTAGGAACAAACTAATTATCAAAATAATATTTTCTTAAATTACAATCTGGTGCGTTGCGTTATTCAGTACCTACGCATTTCAAGAATTTAGAAATGAAATTGACATGAACTGAAGTCATAAGCATTTGATTTTTTCCTGGTATTTGTGACCAAATGGCCAAATTGTTTATGTTATCAATACAAGTATCTAAATGAAATCGCTACATTATTTGTGATTGTAAGTTTTTAAGATTATTCGCTCACTAGGTACTATCCTTGATTAGAATTAAATTTTAAAAGAGATTGAATGTTTTGCATAATGACACAAAATAGAATAAGGTACTGAAAAAGAAATAAAATTATTGACATAAGCGGTGCTGCATTTAATCATGGATTTATATTGCGGTGTGTATCCTATGCGGTTACAAAATCGTGTACCTAGTACAATCGGACCAACTCGTTCGTTAATTTTTTCATCTCCAATCATAGAGTCCGGATTACAGGACAGATTTGTAAGAAGAAACAAATTTTATTCTTCATAGAAATAAAGTGGTTCGTGATAAAATAAGATTATTGATATTAATTGTGGCAACTCATTTTATCGAAAACGTGCTGTAGAAATATTGTACCATACGGGGTACACGAAACAAAAATATTAAGGGGTATGGTAGTGCGTTAAATAATCAGTTTTCTCTTTTTAATGTGGTGCGATCTTGGTTTTTCCAAGACCATTTTTTTGGATTGTACAAGTATGCAGATCATAAAATTATGTTTCTTCGCATTCCAAATCAAATTACACAGATTCTTATTCAAGTAATCCAACTTGTCTTAAAATTAATTTCGTGCTGCGGAGAGAAATTCAAGCAAGCAAACATACTAGGATGTCATATATATATCTGTGGCTTAAAGATAAAGCGGCGTATGTCAAATAATAATAATAATAATAATTTATTCCACCAAAATATTGATTATACACAATGCAAAAGTTACAATATGATTTGGAATTAACCTATCCAACTTGGCAAGGCCAGTGCTAGGATAAGTTAAGAATACATAGTTTAATAATTGTGCAGTGTGTTCATAGTTTTAAGGATTCCATACTAAAGTAGTAAAAAAACGGAACCTTTATGGGGGACTTTTCTTTATTTCACTGTTAATTTTCTCAAGAACTACATAATGTTATACTATCGACTTCAAATTTGACTCTGTTATAGAGCTGGTGTGCCCGTACCTAGTCCAATTAGAATAGAACAACAGAACTATTTTTTGTTTATTTTTGGGAGCTAAGAATTAACGGTAAAATATTTTTTTTTTGTCCGATCTTTTGAAGTGTCATATATAACGGCACCTATATTTCAGATTTCAAACGGCGATTATTTTTATTTTTGGGTGCGTAGTTTTCGACTATTTTTCAGATTACTAAGTTCGGTTATCGCCGGCTGAACTCTATAACTTAACTCATTGACAAATCCTGGTCCAGAATAACTTATTGTCATTTAGAATTACTGCTTTGAGAACGACATTTACAGCTTGATCGTGGCAAGCCGAACTGTATAATTATACCGATCTATAAATTTGCATTTCTAATGAACTGGACAATTGAATCTACATGAGCAATTTTGCTTTTTGGTCACATGTATATATTACTAAATCTAACCATGTCTCGCGTCTACCCTGCAGCCAGCAATTATTTTACTCATGTACAGATTGTCGCAAAATCATTTTCCTCGTGTTACCTTTTTATTACCGGTTGTTCTACCCGACTTCCCCCGAGTGAAGTTTATAATGCCAGTGTTTCGCACATTCTATAATCAAAATAGTGGTCGTATCCCGAAAAAGTCAGCTTCGCCGCTCACCACCTATGCGAGTTGATTTTCCGAAAAGCCATTGATCATGTATGTTTATATGGGGCATTTTTCAAAGGACGTCTTCAATGTGTATATATAATAGAAACTCTATAACTCGAACTTGCTAAAAATATTGAGTTTTAAACTTTTCAACTTTCGAGGATTTTTATTATTTTGAGCTAGTGGGTCTATAAATAGACCAAAACTGTGACTGACAAAGACTGAGAAGTATAAGTCACAGCTTATGATCTGTTTATGGACTCACTAACTCAAAATAACAAAATTCTTGAAAAGTCGAAAATTCCATACCTAAAATTTTTAGTATTTCTCTTGAAGCTTAAGCTAAGAGGTTCTATTGTATATGTATGTGCTCTGTATGTCTGAATATACTGTAGTTTGGTTATAAGGTGTACATAGATACATCACCCTAGAGGAAATCTTCATCGCCCATGTCTTCAAATATGCATGCATGGCACATACATAATCTTCCTTCCATAGATGCTCTAAGACAGTGGTTCTTAACCTTTTTGGAGGTTTCATATGCGAATTCACTGAACGCTTCTTAATTTGAAAAATAAAATATGATTTATTCAAATTCACGAATCATATGAGTCGGGTGTGTGTCTTGACCTCCGCCGAACCCACGAGACTGACTCATCACAGTTTCTGTAGAAATCTTGACCACTATTACAGCGATAGAAACTTCGAATTTGAGCTTAATTATTCGGTTTTTAATTAGTTTAAAAAGTGTGTGATAAAAAATAAAATAAAAATTTGAAAACCCCCGACGCAAAAACTTTAAAAATAATTAATTTCTACTGTAGATATCTAGCCTGATGCACCGACTATTTCTTTGTTTGGATTAAATATTTAATTCATTAATGCATCGGAGAAATATGACAAAAATACCGATGTCTCAGCGCTACCCGACGCATTTATGAACAAAATATTTCATTCAAACGCAGAAATAGTTTATGCATCAGTCCAGATATAGTAGAAATTAATTATTTCTTATTTTTAAAGCTTTTGCGACAGGGATTTCTCATTTATATATTTTTTGTATGAATAAATGATGACTGTAACAATCATTTTAGGTTTGTTAGGAAAAGATGAATAGATGTTAGCTGGAAACAGATAAACTTTGTATTATTAGAATGGTTTTAAGCCCTGTCAATTATGCTACATTCTCAATAGAGACCGAAATGAAGGAAATATCTTCTTGTCTTGTCTAAGCAGTTTCTGCTTTAAGCCAGCAGACCGTATTAATTGAAAACGTAACTGAGTTCATTCAGGAATTAGTTTGACGAATATAAATTATATCTGGTATGTAGAAACTGTGAATACAAGTCTAAATGACATCACAAAACAATCTATGAATGAGAGGGGAATCGAACCCATGACAGCTTAAACCAAAGGCCAGCACACTGATCATTACATCAAGGTGTCCTCATAACGATTCTTAATATAATGTTCGATTATCTCTTATGGAGCCCGCAACATTCCTCGAAAATTTTACATTTATCAGAGAAGTGTCAAAAGTAAAAAAAAAAATAAATAAACTGAAATTATTTTAATCATCAAACTTCTTGGGTGTAAGTTTTTATCTTTTACAGAAACAAATATTTTTTTAGAATCCTGCTATCGAAATAAGAAGCTTGTCCAGATGCTTCCCCTAACTTCGTGACTGCCATTTATTATCCTCTTTTTTAAAAACGCCAACACTATCAAATCATATTTTCAATTAATTTTTTGATAATAATTTGAAAATTTCATTGCTACTTCTACCTAGGAACTGAGTTTACTCTTGTTTTGTTTATAATTTACAAGGATGAGTAGGTATTAGCTCACTTCGTTAATGAATGACGTCGGCTAAAATACCGTTCAATATTTTTATCAACAACGCAATATCAATTGACAGTCCACTGGATGACGTCATCCCCCCTACTATCCAATGGAGCGAGGTCACCTCCGTATCTTATAATCTTGCTAGTGGTCTAGATAAAGCTTGACAGTATGTTTACATTAACTGAAGTATTCTAAATGATAATGTTTTTTTGAAAGCTTCTAGTCTTAGAAGGGTTAAACAGCTTTTATCAGTCAACATACAACAAAGTTTCAGAGTATACCCATATGTACGCTGTGTGCGTGTCCCTAAACTTTATCATTCGATGGGATTAGTTAATGGTTTATTGAATTTTCCAATCGGAAGGAAGTTGTTTATTTCATACGACCTATCCCATCGGAGGTTTAATTTTGCCGAATATTGTTGTGAATCTCTTTTATTTTCTCGGACTGTATTTAAATTCGCAAGAATAATAATGCTTGTTTGCACCGCCTTAACTTAAATTTTAAGTAATTGATCAATATTATAGAGATATCCAGTGAAATTTCCCTTGAACAATTTATCATATTCGCTCAAGCGAGGTGTCCCCCAAGAGAAAAGTAAATAAAATTAATTCAAATTCTAATTGCTTTCTATAGATATTGCTTAAATCAGGTTTTACACTATTTAACGCCTACTAGATCGATTTTCATGAATTTTGCTAGATAAAATGACAATTACATTAATAACTATAATACATACTAGAGTTAGTTTGGAACAAAAGAAAGAACTATTTTATCTATAAATATTTATATTATTTATTACGACAGTGAGAATAACTTGTGGTATATATTGGGTTGATGCCTGTAAAAAGAAAATAAACTTAACTGTTCAATAATAATTATGACAACAGCATTGCAACATTAAGAGTCTGAGGAACTATAAATATTATACGACACGTTGCTCATAGTAATATGTAGTACTATTTTTATTCACTAATTTTGATGAAATTGCCATGAAAAAATATAAAATCAATAACTATTGTAGACGATTAGTATTTTCATTTCTAATTTAGTTAACGGTGAAAAGTAAAAAAAAATGATTGCAGTAATGTGCAGCGAAGGACTGGCCATATAGTTGAGGTGGCGATTGCCAGCCTGGCCCCAGTCTGCGCGGGCCCCACACGGAGCATTACGTTTCGTAGTGCGAGTGCGTAACTTTGTCTATGACTTAACACCAACTAATTTCTATTTGAAAGAAGTCCTAAGATGTGTTTAAGAGGCGAATTGATTTGTCCAGATCCATAGGAAAAGTTAATTTTTTATACCCTAAGCGCAAAGTTAAGTAGTTTCGGAATTTGCTTTCTACGTAACGTATTTTCAAAGTTCTCTGCGTTTTCGGCACGGGTTAAACTGTATAAATTGAGCTGAAATTTTAAGCGAATAATTTTTTCAATATATATAGAACCATTTCAGGGGATAGTAAGTAAAAAAATTAAAAAAAAAATTAGCTTATACAAATAAGGGCCAGTCTAATAGACTGGCCCTTATTTTGGCAAGTTGGAAATTGTCACATGCTAACCTTTAAATAGGTTCTTTACATTGAAAAAATGGTTGTCTGAAAATTTCAGCTCGAATGATTAAAATTAACCCGTGCCGAAAACGCTGTAACGGTTATAGGTTTGCGGGGTTTGCCGTAAGCCAGGTGGTAGGTCGGATAGAGGGCCCATGCAGGCTAGGTCCCAGCTCTTGCGACCTAAATGTAAATTAGATCAGATAGTTCGTTCATACATTAGAGAGAAATGAAATAGAAAAATATCCCATCTACCATTATCCAGTCTCGGGCCCCAGGCTTATGGGGAGCCACCTGGGCCCTTCCGGCCCAGTCTGACCCTGGTAATGTGCATAATTAATGAAATAATCTTGTCATTGTACTTTTAATGACTGAAGCTGATTAATTTTTGGGTGTATTAATACCTAAATGAAAGGTAATTCTTACACAGAGCGCACCAGTGAAAATTTTATCGTTTCAGGTTTAAACTTTATTGCACGAAGTAAACATTTTTCACCATAATTCAAAATGAGCAACCATTTTTCAACTGTTTGTTATTATATAAACGTACAGTATTTCGCCATTAAAGAAATAAATTATGACTGCTATACTCCTGGTAGAAATGAAAAAATATTGTTAATAGTACTGGCGCTAGACTCTTTTCACGCGAAGGTACACTTTTTTCAGTCCATAAAATAATCCAAAGCGGTATTTGTGTTGTCAGAAAACTTCAAAAATAAATAAAATATGTGTCTTGATTCCACAATTAATGTAGGTATTATATTCTTGTTTTTGAGCAAAGTTGGTATGTAAATATATGTTTTCTTTGTTAATAAATAAAAGAATTAATAATTATAGAATATATTTCAGAACGCTATTTGATATAGAGATAATCGTGGCTTAAAACTAAACTGTCCGTTCTATGAATGTGGTATTTGTTAATAAAATACTTACACAGAATTCTTTAAAACTGTATTAATAACTTGATTATAAAATTTGTAAAAGCTTTTTCGATTCGAAATTTAAACATACACGTTCAAATCCTTGACATTTCTTTTGTGATAGCCTGTATAGAATATAATAAACATAAATATATTATGAAGAAACTGGATCATAATCAAATGACCTCTGCATGCTTATATTGCCATTCTAACTTAAAAAGCAGTATCTTAATTTTCTCCTATTTGCAGGCTACGGGAATACCTATTATTTTTTTCAACGCTAGGAAGCAATAAGGGCACTAGATTGCCAAAAAAAATATCTTATGCACATTGCACTGAATGACGCCATTAATTTATAAGTTATAAAAACTTAAATGCGCGTTTTTTTGTCGAAACTAATAACTCGTGAGATACCACTTTTTTGGTTAGGACGGCAGTATGAACTCATATAGGTGGGTGTTGAGTCCATTGTTAGTTTGTTCACAATTCATTTAATTGTCCATCTTGTTAACGATCCATATTCATTTAATATAGATATATGAACTAATTGAGACTTTAGTTCAACATATTATTACATTTTGCAATCTACATAATAAACAAAATGACCTTCGTTGACATCACGTCGTTTTTTCTGTTACTATTCTAAATGGATTTGTTAAAAATACAAATAGGAAACGTTCAATTAATACAAAGCGTGTTGATTCGTCGGTCCTTTTTGTTGTTAAATATAGTAGGCAAACTGCTTGCGTGTAGCTTTTGCTGAGTTTGACACTCGTCGTATTGGAGTTTTTCTACTTGCACTTTTAAGATGTTCATGAATATTATTTATTAATCTATTGTAGTTTATACACACTCGACAACTAAGGTAATTAGCAACTAATTACATCAAATTAAATTAAATGGCATCACAAAATTTCCATGAGCGAAAGCAGTGAAACTCATGACAGCTTGAACCAAACATCAACCAAGTCATTACACGTTCTCTGTTTTTAAGCTATAACTTGACATTGATTTTTGAAATGAAACTTTTACTACACGGTCTATTTTTTTACTATTTACAAAATTGCAGTACGTTTTACGATTGTTACACACGGAGGCTACTGTTTTTCAAAAAAGTTAGCTTCTTTTTCGAATTTCTTGTCAGGTCAGGAAACATTTTAGACTGATTTTTTAATCCAACGATTGCATAAAAACTATCTTACATTTTTTCGTGTATATTTGAAAGCGTCAGGTTAAATGTGGTTTGAATTTTTGTACAATAACAGAATATACTAAATCGTTAAAATGCAGGAAACGCATTAAAAAAATTTCAAAAATCCTTGGAAGTTCCGTCTATTTTCTCAAAGATTATTCAGAGAAGGATTTGCAGCTCGAAAAGTTTGAATGACATCCTTGAACTAGGAAACGATGTTAAACATTCATAGAGTTTTAGCTGAAAAAAAGTTATACATTCGGTTTTAATTTAATGAAATAGCAATTGTCTACAACTGCTTGTGAATAAGGGCTTATGAGTATGTGCAAAAAATGTGGACAAGCAAAGCAGTCAGTAAATGCGAATATAGTATTTTAGTATATATGGGGGACCGAACATCGAGCTTTGTGGAACTACAATGGAAAACGTGTGAGTGCGTGAATGCGTGCATCACGTTATTTTGTTTTCTTTATTGCCAAAAACGCGATAGCATATTTTATTTTTTATTATATCTTTGCATTCACCAGTGTAGGTATTTACCTATAGATTTTTTCTTCAGACTTTTTACTAGCACGGACCATGGTTGTTACAAAATGTATTTAGTATTTTTCAAAATGAAAAAATGTGTATTTGATTTGATAGGTTTTTCTTTTTTTAGTTTTGCAATTTTATTATACTAACGAAATATCAATGAGGTAATAATCCACAAATAATATAAAACTGTACCCCGTAGGTCCCTTTTAAACCCGTATTTATAAAAGATTGCGAGATAACCGTTTCTAATTTTGGAAGTAGTGAATTACATTTTTGTTCTTTTTTTGTTTGTTTTAGGTAAGCAAGGAACTTGAATCATCACTATTATGTGAAACTAGTTGGATTAGGATAAGATTCCAGTCAAAACCAACTTTAACGCGAGACGTAATAATTGACGCATGCGAAGTCGCAGGTAAAAACTAGTAAAGAATATATAAACCAGTACCCAAGTTTGTTCATACAGCCAAGAGGGCTAGAAGCTATCTTTTGTGTTTTGTCGTCTCACTGACTATATTTATTTCATAACTTCGCGTTACAAGGAAACTATTGTAGGTACTAACTTCAACTCAGCGATGCACTTCCTTTAAAGCTTGAATAGCTTTGAACGAAGTGTTGGATTCTCACTGCTGGCTTATATTAGATTTGAATTAAACTTTATACTAACAAAACTTTCGAACTACAATATTGTTTTGCGTCATAAAAGAAAGAAATTATTATCGGTAGAATTGTTTTCATTTTACCATTTTGTAATTAGAAATGTTGAATTTCTCGGTGTAACAAATTATTTTTTATGTATAAACATCGTAGGTATTTATTTGCTTATCGAAACGTTAAATAATGTCCTTAACGTTCAGTTTTTAGTGTTTTCATGTTTTCAGAATGTTGTTAGGGTGAATTCGTTTTATTTCGCTTTGTCGACGATACCAGTTAAGATTTGGATTATATCTAAAATCTAATCTAATGGTACTTATTTAAAACTATTAATAATTTTCATTCGCGTAATACTAGATTTAAAATGGACATAGTATACAGATTTTCATAGCATTCATAGAACTAGGTATAAATTATGATGTTCTCAAATTGACATTTTTCCATAGTCACATTTGCCACCTAATCAATTTAAATTTAAGATTTAAAATATGAATAAGGTTTTAGAAAATGTTTTAATTTCTTAAATGCGGCATAAAAACACGGAAAAATTATTTTTATTTATTCGAATTTACATAAATATCGTTAAAGCCACCGCAAAAACGACAAATTCCGTATAATCTTCTTTCCTTCCTGGTTTCAATGTAGATAAGGCGTTTTTCGTAAACAGGCTTGATCCACGAATGTGGCCGTAATCACAAAACATACATCCGGACAAACAAACATAACCAGATACTAATGTAATTTTAAACCAAAGAAATCCGAACAATAAAATGAAATGTAAAAATCAGGACTTTTAAATAATCAAAATAATTCAGTATCAATATAGTTTGTAGTGTAGACAAAAACGAGTTGGTATGTTGCAGCAATACAAATGATTAAATAGACGACTACTTTGTATCAAATGGGATACAGACATGAGACAACCACATCTGTAACAATAATGAATCAAACGTACAGATAGAGCTGAAAGGGATGGGATTGGGCGTTCAGTGCTAGTGCTCTGTCTCTGCTTTACCTATAGGACGAAAGCCCGCGATCTTTTTTGATCAAACATTTCGCCGTCAAAGCTGATTTGTATTTATTAATATTAATATATTATTAATAAATAAGTGTGATGTACTTCAGCTGCTACAGTAGCAGTGAATTGGTCTATGGTAGTCTCTCATGCCTGTAATATAATAATAATAAAAAGAGAGAAACCACCAACGCTAAAATTATAAGTTTGCATTTACCAAGAATGTTGTACCTACATATTTGAAAATGTATATTCAGCTGGCTGAAATGTGGGGATTATACTTCTGCTGCTTATATTAACACGCCAAAGCATAGTGATATACCGTCAAAGCTGAAATTTGGTTATATAATAGTTGAAATAGTATGCCGAGGGAAAGGGTGTATCTCAACCATGTTTCCGCGTTGCTGGCGCCCTTTCCCTCGTATACAGTCAGCTGTTATTATTATTTTTTTTCAAGTATTATGTCACTATTATCTAATTAAATTTCAGCTTTGGCGGTAGGCAGTTAAGGTATAATCACCCGCATATCAAAATTTATGGATTTAGAATTGTGTACACATATATTCAATGTGTACACCGTTCTAAATCCATAAATTTTTAGTTTTTATGGTTTTTCGTGTTTCATTATTAATTTACATGCGTGAAAAACTGTCGTAGCCCAATCCATCGCTGGTGTCGCAGCTGAGGTTTGCGTGTATCATTGTAACACCATATAAACCTTAAAAATAAAAACCCGGGTCGCAGTGCCAAAACCCTGCCGACAATATAGTGTATTTGCTTGTTTAGGGCCGTGTGGTTTTATACTTTTATTATGTGAAATTAAGTTTGTTTTTGGGCAAAATAAAAAATTTAACCCCATAATACACCCCTTAAAATAACATTTTTTTCTTAATTGTAATATTATTATCAATCTAACGTCTACACCGAATTAAATACACCCTTCAATAAATAAGTCACTATCTGCAAACTAGTGTTTTCATAAAATTTGTAAATCCGGTCCTGTCGGGCCGATTTTATTAAAATTGTGGGGACACTTTTTAATCACTACCAGAAGGTTAAATTTCAATTTTGAAACGATTCGGAGAATTTTTTCGGTATTTTGGGGCCCAAAAACAGTTTTCAACCCCTAAAAACTACCCTTAAAATAGCCCGATTAGGCCCATTTTAAATAGGCTTCTTGCGGTGGTAGGTTTCAACACGTGGCCCAAATTTCTTTGAAATCAATTAACTCTTTCGAAAGTTATCGCCCGCACATATAAATATATATATATATATATATATATATATATATATATATATATATATATATATATATATATATAACATTTTTTAAAATGGTGCCAAAGTGTTTAGGAGGTTATGAAACGTCGAGAAATTTTGGTCCGACCCCTAGGTCCCGCCATCCGACCGACGCCAATAGTGTATGTTGCCATATGGCAAATACACTAAAAAATCAGCTTTAGCAGCTTTGGTCGTCAAAATCGATCACCGGCTTACGGTACCAGGAATGCTTCGATGCACATTAATTAACAAGAGCTCGTTTTTTTTGACTTTAAATGTAAACCAGTATTTTTACGTAATATATTCTGTACTGTGCCTTCTAAAAGTTTTGTGGTTATATTTTACGATGTTCCTACTTCTAAACAGAATCGTCCTATCGCCAAGTATTTGATCAAAGACAGTGCTGTCTCCTCTGCTTGTGAGTTATAATACAGTTTAGTTTCTGTGGTAGAAACTTTGATATATAACCGCAAGACTAATTGAAGCGCAATTTCATCGTAAATTGTTCTTCACCATTACAATTTTGATACGCGTCTTCTCTCACCTTGAAGATTCTGACAGAGCACCAGCTGTGGCAATTTCTTGATCATTTTTCTCCAAAGGGCACCCAATTTTCGTTATCTTTCTCGAGTGCATATTATGCTGACACAAAACAAGTTAAAACATTAATATTTAAGCGGAAAAGGGTTAAAGCGCCCCTACTACTATATATATAAGACATATAAATTATAAAGACGGCGATACAAAAGAAGAATAGACGCATTTACATATTGAACTTTTAAAATTAATTTTATTTATAAGCTTTACTGGGTTTTACCTACGACTTCACTTGCATTTATATCGGTGTTTGATAATCTGGTCTTAAGACAAGTTAAAAAAACCCTGTACGAAATTGGAATATTAGTAGATAGTGTACAAGGTTCATATACATCTAGATTCTAGACGTACTCGAATGATGCTGGCAATAGACTGACAGACATTCTAGGATCACATTTTCCCGTCTGGATATCATTCAAAAATACCCATAATATTTCAGTATTGTTTTGTACAACCCTCATGACAGATATGTATGTATGTATTGCAGATGTGATGCAATGTTTATAATGTTCTATACGCCCGATGTTGTTCATCTGATCAACACAAGGACTGGAGAATGCTTCAGTCACTTTACATCATGCGTCATGGTTCGTCGTTCACAACGCTGCGCCGTTGAGAGATATATGTTTCCATAGAATAACCATTGAATCTCTGTAGTCTATACTCTAAAAAGTACCTATAGTCGAGTCCTAATTGAACCATAGAACACACACTCATACAACATTAATTCGCGATTTCAGGGGAAAGTGACGTAGGCAGTAGAATTGTTGCTAATTTTTCAAACAGGATCAATGCGAAGAATTTAAAAATATTCTTCAATTTCGTTCAAAATTTTGAATACATAGTGTCAATTGAGGTCTACAACTAGCTTTCATACTTATATAGGAGCTAAATTATAAAAAATAAAGAGAATTATAACTAAATTATTGAAAAATGGCGTATTTTGTACCTAGATCAATCTAAACTTTTTTGTATTACTCCATAAACAAAATTTATAAATTGATCACAGGTTTTTTTTTATTTATCGAAATAATTAAAGAATATGCCAGATTATCAGCGGCACAAGAAATAATAGATAAATGGATACAAAATCATAATTACGAAAACGGCAACTGAGGATCAGAACTATACAGACATTATTTAGATATTTTTTTAGAGTCTAGACACGAGATACCAATTTGTGATTGATCCGCCATTAATCTCCAAATAGTTCCATGCTTCAAACAGAGAGATAAAAAATATTTGTCTCTCTTCTGACACTCTGAACAAAAATTGCTTTTATTAAAGAGTCTGTACACAATATGACAGATTTAAACTTTGAAAATGTTGCTCTAGCACGTAGAACGTTAGGACTAAATTATTGATTCTATAAGAATCCCCGTACGGTCCTGCATTTAGCAAACATTTGTACCTTCACACACTCCCTGAAAATGAATTTAATGCTTGGATCTGCCAGTTTTCCAAAATGTATAAAATAACTAAACACTTATCCTGCGGAGTTTTCTTTATCTGTGTTAAACTGAACTCAGAATGTTTATTTACCAATATTATCTAAGACGGGCCCGCGCCGCTAGCTCATAAACACAATATAATTTTATCAAGGAACTTATAAAAATTGTATATAATTGACTGATTATTTCTTTTAAGGTTATCAACTCGGAGATAGTTCTTAATTTATTTCGTCCTGAATATGTTTCTGTATTATTTTCTTGTCGGTCGTGTTTTTATTTGCTGATTATTAATAATACGCAGCTCATTGTGCTTCACTAGTTGCTCTAAAATTACACTATCTGACCTCTATTGTGTATATACATATCTACAGAATGTGTACAGCGGTAGCGGAAGGCATGATAGATAACAATAATATCGCACACTAAAGCTACAATAATTTCATAAACACCACCGATTTGTTTCAGTATTGAAAATAAGCTGGAAGTCCATCGGACCATTAGAAAGGGGGTGACGTAACCTTAGATACAGATTATTCGGTACCCTATATTAAAAGAGCGGCACGTGTTTCTCATTAAATTAATAGCAATTTAAAAGTTCATATCCAATATAGTATACAGTGCCATCAGAAGGAACGTGATTTGGAAATCAAGAAACCGGAATATAGCTAAATCAAATTAAATACCTTGCAAATTTAAGGTATAGGGTGCTTTTATTTAGCCATATGCTCATATTAAAATAGAATTCTCGTCAAAACCGACGTTAACGTAAGCGAATTTGCAAGCAAAATCGGTGTACACGCGATTTTCATCACCTGAACTACGGATAAATGCTAATTGTCAAAATAGCTGTGCGTGATTTCTGGTATCTACAACTTTGATACTAATTGGCAGAACTTTTAGCACTGCCTACTATCATGGTAATTCGGTGCTTTAAGTATTTTGAAAGTATAGATAGATATAGCATTGAAAGCGGAATTATAGCAATTACACGAAAAAAGTAATTTTATAATTATATTGTATACTTAATACCTACATAAAAAAAGCGATTAAAATTTTGAACTTTACGTATTTTAGCAAAAATTAAAGAAGTACAAATTAAATAAGTTTCATTAAGTATTTGTTATTACATAACTAATATAATAATGATTACAAATAACTAACTATTTCTGGCCAACTTGATTTGCTTCGGGAACAGTTTTTCAAAATTATTAGTCCTTCTTGGAGAATTTACGAAAGTTGTGAATGAAAATAATCTTTCACCTGGAGCTGATAACGTTGTATTATATTTAACAAACACTTTTTTAACGTGTTTGTAGGATAGAGCTGTGTCAATTACATTAAAAAAGTAAATAAGTACAGTTTACTAAGAAACGTAATTGTAAACTGTAATTAATAAGTTTTGCGTAAATACTGCCCCAGCTCTGATAGAAAGTTGTAACCAAATATTGTACAAAGAAGTCAAGGTTATTAGAAACTAGGGTTAGGGGTTAGCATTGTTAAAGGTCTGAGATGGCGAGACGCAAGAGAGGGCGGGGCAAGTAGGCTTGAGACGTTACATGGAGTCTTTTTCCAAACCGTTGAGATAACAATAATTGAAAAATCAAGCCATTGCTGACGTAAACAATAAGCTCAATCAATCACAGACGTGACCATGGTGTTTATAGCCTCTTACGGCCAACCTTCTAGTATTCTAGTAACCTTGCAAAGAAATAATGTTCAATAATAGACAACCGGATATGGGATATCAATGCTAGTAAAATTCTATAAAATATTATTCTCTAGATATCTGAAAAGACTGAAAGGGCTCGACAAAAAAATAACACCCCTTAAAAGTATTAGATAATAAAAAATGCCGTGTTTTATTTGAATCACGTGTCCACGATTTTAATATAATTTTAATGAAAATTCCTATCTAGGCAATTACTGGAACCAATGACTGTAAAACACTTATCGCGGCGTCTTGCATACTACTTGACTTTTAATTTATTTTTTAATTTTTTTCTTATCGTAATTCTTAGATTTGAATGATGAATGAACAACCACAAATCAAGTTTTAAATAATTCGTAATATATAAACGTCCTTAACTTTGACTTCGTTGAAAATTAATGTAATATTTGGTAGATCAAAACATATCATCCTAGGAACATATTATTTTTGATTAAATTGGGAGTTGAAACTGTAATTTCTGTATTTAATTAATTAAAATAATTAAGCAAATGTATTGTAATAGAAAAAAGAAAAAAAATCAACATATTACCGAATCGGGAAGTTTCAAATAGTTATTTAACAATACAATATTTTTATGTATCCGACCTTATCGTACCTATCGGAATCTAACGGTGGTGAACAAGTACATCGGAATATGCTCGTTTTGATTAGCTTAGTAAAGAGTTTCCTTTTTTAATAATAATAAAAATAATAAAAATAATAATAATAAACGTTTATTGTACATAATAAAAGCTTGTTTTAAAAAAATACACGCTTTTATTTTCAGTTTCTGTAGTCTAAATTTGCGCGTATACTTTTTAACTTTTCTACAACGGGTAGATTGCAGTAGGCCTAGTAAATCTGAGACAGCGAGTATTTTCAACCGACACGATTTTAATGTCGTCATTACCTAGTGTAACCGTTCTGTAGTCTGCTCTGTAATAAATTAATTGCTTCAAATTAAAGCGAAGGTTTTTCTATTAAACAAAACGTTGAGGAAAATTTAACTTTTTGTTTTATTTAATTTTCTACATTTTCTACAATTTAACATCTGTGATTGTGTAGTATTCGTATTGTGTTCGAGTTTTTATTGTCATCAGTTATTTTGTTTGCTATACAAATTTAACTAAGTTTTTCCATTGTATTCTCTGTTGTTTACTCGCTGATTTATTTCAATTAAATAAACAGAATTTTAATTTAAAGAGGGATATTTCCGGCGCTAACGGATTCTTCTTATCTTAAGCCATTTATGCAATGCATACTAAAACTAAACAGTGAAAATTTTTTTTCTATAAAAATGACTAAAAAATGGAAATTCTAAATACAAAATGGTACTATTACGTATAAAATAACGCATTAAGGGAAAAGCATATTAAAACTATACAGATATTTGAACGGTTCAGAACCCGCCAATTTTGTGAATTACGTGAAAAGATTGCGATTCTGTATATTCATAGATGCATAATAATATATAATACCTTTCTTTATCTACGCAAATCTGTATCTGTCATTATTATGAAGTTTACAAAAATTGAGTAGCGTAGTAACGAATTTACTTCGATATATTCTAAGTGTCATTGTGTCTACTTAGCCTTCTTGTTACTTATACGTAGACTACAGACAAATGACGTCACGCCTTGTTCGATAGGTGGTCACTTTTTAGATAACTGTAACTTTCTTATTTATTTATTGATTTTTTTAAAAACGAAAAAATACGGAAAAATAATTTTTCATCATTCTGTTTCAATAATCAGCGAAAAATGGGTAAATATCCATTTCCCAAACAATGCTGGTTTTCGATTAACATACGAAAGTGTTTATTGGGGCGTTAAACATATTTATTTATCAACAATCAGTCTTAACTACCTTTCATGTAAAAAATCATATGCAATCTACTTTTTCAAAAATTGAAGCAAAATAATTTTTGTAGTAAATTGCGAATATAGTACCTACGCACGATATACCATATTTCGTATGTCTTCTTTGTAGATCTCAAGTCTACCAGTTATAGAGTGAGTTATTAATACCATCTAGTATTTTGCACGCAAATACGTATATAATTTGACGATTGACTAAAAATCATTACACAATCTTGTCGAGCATCTATAATATTATTGTCATTCATTAATTAACTCTTTAACGACTACGGGGACACATTTGTCCCAAAAAAAAATTTAAAAGAATTGAATAACTAAGAAACTAGTGGGTGTAATTTTACATTTATTATTTCTTGAACGTATCTTTTCATTTTTTATATATGGCAACACTGGATCTGAACCGTCATTCTTTGATTATGATCACTGGAAATTGGATCATCCTAAATTGTAAAAAAATGGTTACTTTCGCTCCTACAATCTTATGGTCCTGAAAGGGTTAAAATACGTAATTTTAAATAATGTTTTTTTATAGTTAATGATTTGTGCACAGCATTTTGCATTGTATAAATGGCTTAGGATCATGGGGCGGTTCTTTCCGTTTCAACCCTTGTTAGTACCTCTCTATAGCCGTATTACATAGTAGTGCGTACGGATTTACATAGGCTAACCCTCGACTAGTCGCCTTCTCTGTGTTCTAATTACTGAAAACGAAATTACTCAACTAAAAAGTGTATCATAAATAGATCCGCCATTTTTATTCGCAAGAAAGTCAATTTTTGTGTTAGTCTGAATTAAATATAACCTTTCGCCAAAAATAATTTATAATCTGTTATTTTCCACCTCCAGCAGCTCAAAGAATTTTTTCTACAGTTTTGTATATTAATTGATAATAGATAAACTACATACGTGTAGTATGAAAATTATAATAATCATATTTATTCCTTATTTAAATTTATTGTTTGTGCGCTTTTTATATCTGTAAAAAAACATAGAGTATGCTGTTTCGTGAAATTTATTTACGCTGGAAAGTGTCTTTGAAATACAAAATAAATAATAGATTATATTCGAATATAAAGTAGGGGAGGGTTGAGGTAAGGGACGTTTTTATCATCACATCACAGTCCTTTGAAGATTATACGAAGTGTATCAGAAGACTGACTACAATATTACATCACTTACAAATAGATTGTTAATGCAGGGAAAACGTTGCAGTTGTTTTGACGACGCACAACAGTTTTGTTGACTTTGGTTGTAAACATATTTGTTCTAATACAATTTCTTAAAAAAGTGTATATCTATAATCTAAGTAATTAAGACCATATGCAGAATTTTTTGTGGGGAACAACTAAAAGGAAACTATGACTACTGATATAAAATACAAAATATTGTGTCGTGTTTTGGTTTCTTTTACGTAGTTGGGTTGTTATTTTTTGCTTATTTATATTGATGCAGGTTTATTGCACGTGAATGCACCAATTTTTAGTACTTAGTTCAAACTGAAAATATCTGTATGGAATATCATCCAGGGTCCAAAATAATTTTGTAAAATTTTTTTTAATATGATACTTTTCAGTGAAATTGGCCAGGAAGTCTTTAGACGATTTTGTTTCAAATACGTTTTCCCTTCTGGATATTCAAAATCTCCCAAAAAATTACAGAAGTTTTTTTAATTTTTGTGTAAAATTTTATGTCATAATTTTGCTAATGTCAGGTTCATAAATTATAGGGAAAGAATAGACTCCTTCATTCATTTTACATTCAACATAAAACTAAAGCAATGTGACCTGACCACCACAAAACTTAAGGGTGTGACGTAAAATATCTACTAAATAACAGTCAGTACCATCCCCTAATACTTGGAAACAGCGGTCATTTAAACCAGTGGTGTAGTGAATTTTTTTTTACATATTTTTATTTTTTGTGAAATAGTATCAAGTGTTTTAATTATATCAGTAAAATTTGTTGGTATGGTTAATGTAAAATATTTAAGTCATTTAACGATTTTGTGTTTGTTGCTTTTAAAAACATCATTTTGTATTTGAGCTGTTTAAAATATTTTAAGTAGTCATTAGTATAAAAATAAAAGAATAGATACTTCTTACCACAACAGATTTATTCAGTGGATGTACATTTCGAGAGCTAAGCTCCCATCTTCAGCAAAACACTAATCTTTAGTTTAGTTTAGTGTTTTGCTGAAGATGGGAGCTTAGCTCTCGAAAGGTACATCCACTGAATAAATCTGTTGTGGTAAGAAGTATCTATTCTTTTATTTTTATTGTTCCAACCACAGTGCTCTTAATATTTATAGTCATTAGTATGATCGGTTAGAATCAGTGAATGATTAACGCACAGACCCAATCTATTATAGGTACAATATCGGGACCCCAAAATGCCAAAAATATATTTTTTTTCTCAACTGCGCGAAATCAAAGACAGAGTTTGTTTTTCGCAGATAAGTCCCCACCTGCTGTGTGTGGAGAGTCATTATTGTGCAGATGGGTTTCTTGTTTTTTTTTATAATTTTGATTTTAATTTCTATTTCAGTAATACAAAATATTAAAATTTTTAAAAGGTCTCTTAGAATTAATTTGCGTTCGGAAACCTCTAAACATTCCACTATTGCAGCTTTTTTTATAAGTGGAATAAACAAAGTAATTTATTTAAATCTTATAAAATGACGTTATTCATTTGGTGTAAGGAATTCTCAGTTATGTAATTTAAAACATTGGACTGATCCGAAAAGTTGTACCTACTGTAAATAAAAGACTAAATTTCAAGTAAAAATGTCTGTTCGAACTTTTGTGAACTGTATTGAAGAAAAGTATGAATATATGAATTATATATAATGCTTGTTAAATAAAAAATAACACACGCCTATGGAATAAATTTCCCTTGCATTTAGACGAAAGTGGATATCTTTCCACGTTCAGTAAGAAGTTGACAAGGAGTATTCTAAATTTCTTTTGACATATACCGACTCACAAAATCTTTCGAAATAAAATATTCTTTTTTTCTAGAAAGAAAAAGATAACATTTGCTAATTTATTTACGTCTTAATCCATGGACAATTTTTAGATATTTTTTTATCATAATAACTGTAGAATTTGACCATAGATATTTGTAATTTTTTTTTAGTTTTAAAGTTACGAGATTTAAAACTTCGGTAATTACATCTGCCAGATTTAAGTATTTAGTTATATATGTGACTAGCCGCTACCCGCGACTTTAACGCGATTAGGATGAAACAATGATATAATTTTTAAATCTTATATAGGTACATTATTATCAGGCTTATGGCTTCTTATATTAATAACTCAAAAGTCGAAATTGTATTTTTTTCCGATCTATTTTTATCAAAATAAAATATAGCCCACATTACTTACGGTTATTGTAGGGTTTTTTTAAGTAATGAATGAATTTTTAGAATCGATTCAGTAGTTTTAGAGATTACCCATTACATACGTAAAAACAAATTTTACCTTTTTATAATATTATATGTAAATAAAAATCATATTTTGGGAGCAGAGCTTTTATAGAAGCATTTAAATTTCTTTAATTTATATGTACATATTTCTCAATCTCATTCTCAGAGTCGACTAGTTTTGAGGCAAATCCATAAAGCCAGTAGACATTATTATTTACGGATTCTATTTTTAAGGTTTTTTTCTAAAAGGAAATGATGATATCCGATATTATCGGCCGGTCAATTGTATAAGAAGGCAAGTGAATAACCCCAAGCAAACTGACTGGTGGCTGCGTGCACCCGAGAGAGGCGAATTCAAAGCGCTCTAAATCCATATGTATGGTTGAAATTATATTATGTATTCCAATGAACGCTATACCTTCGAGCATGGTAAGCAAGTCTCCCTTTTCTCTACCCTGCCTAGGGCCGTAATATTCGCAATTTGTGCCCGGTTCGTGCTTAACTCCACGCATATATAGTAAACCGTCGCTGTTTCGCTTGAATTCAACTTCCATATCTGTCGGAGTCCAGAAATGAGTCATATATTAATTTGATGTTGTATATTGACAGGGTAGCTATGCTCCCATCGACATAGAGACTGAACCGCTAGAATAAGCCAGAAACCGAGTTGATCAGTAGGAGAGATAGCGCGGTAATCAATATAGAAAAAGATAGAGATTGGCAGCCATGTTATTTCATCTCACTCACATAATAGAAGCGAACATTTTTAACACATTGCTCTACTTTTACAGTTTTGGAGAGAAGGTCACGTGTCTCAAAATAAAAGTCTATAGTGGTAGAATTTTTCGATTTTCGATTTTTTGTATAAAATCTTAGACCCACGCTACAAAATTACTGATATGCAATTTTGGGTAGCGCTTCAAATCATTTGAAGTAAAAGCTGGAAAAATACATTTTAATGAATTTTTGAACCTTAAGAACGTAATTTAGAAGTAATTTAGAGCAATTTTGGTTTTGAGTATCATGGCGTGAAATACTTTCGATAATTTTGCCAAAGGACGAGTTATCTCGCATCGTTCCTGTTAAAAAATATGTTTGACTGCAGACCTACAATAGGAACGGTATTTAGTGTTGAAATTTTGTAAGCAGTTCGTCCCTGGAATACTGTCTGACCATCTTGCCACGTCTTTTATTAGTCTTTTACTTTATGGACTGGACTGAATATTGTATTATGTTATCATTGTATCATCTACAAAAAGCCAAAAGTTTACTTCGGCTCACTTACTTCAATATTTCCATGTATGACTTTTTATATTATGATATGCCCTTTACTATTTTTTCCTTATCATTGTCAGCCAGCGAAGGTAAAAGTGCATAATATAAATGTAGTAGTACAGACAGGATCTCCAATGATACATTCTCTCTCTCATTTGATTTTATTTCTCACGCATAAATCTCCAGTTCTTTAATAATCAATACTAATATATAAAATAATAACTGTCTGCGTTTTTTTTTGTTTTCGAATATTTTGATAATATCTGGATGGGAGAACGTCTGTTCAGAATTTTTGTTTGTCACTCGAGAACGGCTGGATGAATTTTAGTGAAACTGGCTATAGCTACTAACTGTCTAGAAAAATAACACAAGTCAAAATGAAGAAACAAAATGAATGATTTTGTACTGAAAAACAAAATATTATTTCTAGTTTTTGCGTATCTAATGTTTTTACATTTGAAATTAAAATGCAGAGCTGTTCCTTTTCGAATCGTACTTTACGTAATAAATTTTAACTATAAAGGACATTTGAATATTTGTGCCTTCACATCAACTAAAAATGAATTATATTTATGTCCCGGTTATTTTCAGTCGATTTACCATATTTTTTTTATCTCTAGTTTACCAAAAAGAGAGGGCAAAATAATAGCCAACTATGTACATAATAACGCAAGGTTTACTAATGTTGAAAAAAAATATTTATGATATTACAGTAATAGTATATAGTTGGCATGGAAAACATATGTGCTGTCAGGAGCTTAAGGTTTCCTAAAAAAATCTTATTGGTTTACTTAGATTGTAAAATTATATTCTATCGGAAAAATTTGAAACGTTCAAAAATCACAAAATTGTACTGAACTGTAGTCAATATTTTTATACGACCAATTCTTTCACTTGCCGGTTAATTATTGCTAAAACAAATGAGACTCAAGCTGCAATAAATATATGCCACATGTTGTATTAAATTACATTTCTTGGTAGTCAACGCGTCGTTTTTTTTTTAAATATGATATATATTTATTATACATATAAAGATGTACAAAAAGTTGGCTTTAAAAGTTAAAACGATCGTCATCTGTCTTTCTTTTTTATGATTATTTTCCATGTGTTTTTATGGATCATCCTAAACCGTACTTTTTAAAACATAGATTTTTATTACTCTGTGTATATGTTCTTTTTTTAATTTGAACCCTTAAACAGTTTAAATTTATTCTTTTAATCTTTAAGCGCAAGCCGAATGATAGTATAGTAAAATTTATGGTTCGTGGCACATTCCTTGAAATGTGCGAATAATCGGCTAGAAACCTGTATCGCAAATTACAAAATGATACAAAGTTTTCTGATTTCCTGGCAGTTTTGTTTCGTTCATTGGAAATATTCTTAAAGGAAATAGTAATTACTAATTAACATTGTCTTGTTTGCGTTCCTTGGTTATTGTGAAATATATTTTAGTGACATAACTGTCAATGTACAGTCGTGAAATAAGGTTGGTAACACCGTAGGTTTATAGAGTTGGTATAGTTGGTTTGTAAGCATATGCCACGTGCGATGTTGTTAATTCATTGGGGGTATTTCATAGAAAGTAGAGCTCAACAGCGTGGGGACTGACAACTACAGACTGCAATATTTAACTATGTAACAAGGGGACGGAGAAGTGGGAACTTTCGCCTCGTGCTCTTATAACCAGCCCTCACGCCCTAACCTATCAAATATTAAAACCCGCTATTTTTTCTAGATTTAGCTATTATAATTAAGTTGTTGATTCGTAATTGTTTGTTTTCGACACTCCACTGTTTAAACTGGAAATATTTGTTTGGTGTGTACATTAAAAAATTCAGACGCGCTTAATGTTATTTATTCTGCTACATTTTTCCGACCTTTGTGTGAAATTTTATTAAGCTGACGAGGTTCTGCTTTTAATTGTTATTACTTATTTAATAAATATTTTTTATGTATTATTTTATTAGCAATTTGTATACAGTATGCAACTTTTGGTCTGATCATTCTGCAAAAATTATACAACCAATCGTTCAATAAAAGAAATGCATTTTAATTAATGTCAAACCTCAACAACGTATTAATTCTAGAATCAGACTTCACGATCTATCTGACTTTATACCCTTTTCCATCAACATATTATATACTTAGTGGCATGTACATATCTTTGGTGCGTGTTCAAGAATATAGCCATCACTATATCTGTTGGTGGGAAAAACTATACACTTTTCAGACACTGTTAAAACAATAACATAATTATTTTGTAAGATACAATGATATGCATTTTTCCATATTTGCACATCTTAGTTGATCTCAAATGCTGGACTTACACAGGAATGTAGACCCATTATTCAAATTAAATATTTTGCCATTGTCAATATATATAACTGGCAACTGCCTAATGATCGTTAAAAATAATGTCTACAATTTTATTAATCAATAAGTTTCCAGACCTTTTGTTTGTGCCTATATTATGTGTATAGGAAATACACCAATAAATCCATTCTATTAAATTGTAGTTCATAGCTGTGCTACAAATATGATGTATGGATTGATTAATTTGCCGTACAGTCTGTATAGATACAGATGTTTCCTGTGTCAGTTTGCACGACAGTTTTTTAAAACTGCTCGTTGTAGTTAACATATTCATCCATAATACATACTTTTTTGAATAATAACAATAAAAAGTTTATACACATTGATGGTTATGGAATGAGTAGCGAGTGGTAACACGAGTGGCTGAGTAGGTACGTTAGGCATTGTCTTTTTTTTATGTCGCCATTATTTTAGTCACGGTCTCTTAAACCACAATTTACTGAAATGTTGACGACGAATTTCAGGACAGAATTTTGTGTCCACGTGAACATTATGTACAGAGAATTCGAGAAAACTTGATAATGATCCCGAATTCCAAAGTAGATATTCGTAATTTTTTACGTTACACTTAATCGAAAAGGTACATGTCGTTTGTTATATGACAATATTTGCTTAGTCGTTTCGTACTTACATTGAAACTGATTTTCAATGTGTTTGTTTTCTCTCAATGAATTTTTCAATCCACGTTCTGTGGTTAAGTATTTTCTTAGGGTAAAACGAGCTGCTCTATCGACTGAACTTATCGATATATTATCTGAACATTGATTAACTGCATTGATCAAAATTATATTTTACCGAGTTATGGTTTAAAATCGTTTGGAAATAAAAATAATAGTTCCACCCACGTTTGATTGGTCGGATAATTGATATACCATATTTTTATGGATTCATTGACATCTAATGGTTACTCGGACTATAACAAAAACTGATGGTGGATTAGTGTTAGACAAGAATTGAACTAAAATGTACATACGAACTTGATGAATCGATGAACAACTAATATATACTAACACAAAGTACAATTTTTTGTATCTTCAAATAAATTAGGGATATTATCCACGAGAATAACTTTCTGGTATACCTGGCGTATTTAAACAATATTTAAAAAATATTGAGCGACTTTCCAATCAACAATACATGATAATCGTGTAAGTGCACAACAGAGAGCTATACTTTGTGAAAGTAGATGCTATATTATGAAGAACTTGTGGGTTGGATACATCGAGCTGCCACGACGCGCTGTTGGAATCACCTTATAACTGAACGTTGGATTCTATTGTATAAAGGACGTATGTATATTATATGTATTTCAATTAATGAACAAAAAGTAAATGCATATTATGTAGAATAATTTATTAATGTATAAAAGAGATTAAGAGAAACACCACTTTGAATGGCTATATCAAAACATTTATTCGGTTATTATTTTAATGTAGCATTTAAACCGGGTTCTTATTATTGCTTAATACGGTGTAGGAGTTGGTGACCTTTTCTTTTCAATGGTTTTCTTAAGTTCGAAATCCTCTCATTCGGTTTTCATTCAATTGTCTGTTTGGGTTAAATTTAGTGATTGAAATTTGACCCACTTCCCAAGTCCAATCGAATTGAAATTTTGCACACAGCTTTAATTCTGATGACAGTATAATATAGTATTATAAATCGCTCTAGATCTAATATGATGGATGTGACATGATGGCGACTTACCTTTTTTCAGGGTTTTTCAATGCTTTTTTTTCTTATTTGTAAATTGAAAAAGTATATATTATTTATATATTAGTATGTTGAAGGAAAGTTGGACTTTTGCATTTTGGTATTTTTCATGAAACTTCGGAAAGGGTAATAATTCAACGTCACAGGATTTACCATACATTTTTTAGATAATTTTTATATACAGATTCCTAATACGTTTCGTGTGTTACTCGCTCCGTCCGAGCTCTAGCCATAATCAAATTTAAATCTTGACTGGAATATGTTTTAAACAATTTCCATATTTAATTTGCACGAACGTGTTTTTATGAACGTCTGTATGTGAAACGAACGAACGTATATATTGCATATACCTAGCGCGTCTATGCGTTCTCCTGCTCAAAGAGTGTAAAATGCATGACAGAAATACCCTTTGGGTGCTAAAATAAATTACAAACTACCCTTATTTTCCATTACTGGGTACGATTATTCTTTGTATTATGTCTGTGGCAATACGGCAAAGTGGCTAAAGTCGAAATTGTGTCTACCAACTTCTTACTTTCATGCATGCAAGAAAATACTTAAATCTAATACCAACCACTTTACCTTGCGACCGCAATTAATGTATACATATTTTGCCTTTATTTTCATTTGCGTTATGTTTTTTATACATGTAATAATGGCACGTGATTTCATTTTCAAGTAACAAGAAATATTCGAACAGTTTTGACGGCATTTCAGTTCGAGCTGGGATTGAGAACGTATTATTAATAACTCGAGAGAGATTTTTCTTAAGCAAGTAGTAACAATACAGTATTTTTAGCTGCGATTAATAAATTTTTAACTATTTTATTTCAGTTGTAATTGATATTGTCCAAATCTTGTAAACGCTACTTTATATGAAAAATTGTTTATTATACCTTATACGAGAAACATTAATTTTCGTTAATAGTAAATTTTTAAGATGTGTGAAACAAAAGACAAATTACCATTGAAATCTATATGACAAGGACTTCAACGTTAGGTAAAGCGGGTAACCCAAAATTATTATATCGGGTATAGCTTATCTATTTCCAATATTTTGACATTTATCGAAAGTAATTTTTTTGTTCAAAAATATGTGCTTTATTGAAATATTAAATAATGAATATGGAATTCCATAAAAAAACAAATCTTCGCACCGTATCTTGTAAACGAAAGTTTATGTAACAAATCAGGTAGTGTAAGATTTTTTTTATATAAAATCTTTTAATTTTTGTAACATGTAAATTATTCGTGTTTTTATAATAGCCGAGTAGTTAACTGTTAAAATACACAATTATCATTAAAATCTATATGGGTAGGGAGACATCAACTTACCGTCAGGCGGGTAACCCAAAATAATTATATCGGTAACTATAGCTTGATTAATTATTTGCAATATTTTGATATTTATCAAAAAAAACTTTTTGGTCAAAAAATAAGCTTTATTGATTTGTGTTAGATACTTACCCACAATTTATTTATTTGTTGGAAGGAAAATTATGAAACCAGACATTCTGAACTGTAAAACAGTTTTGTACATAGCCCTAATTATTATAACTGATTTATGTATTAATATTACCTATTTATATAGTATATCATAACCACATTTACCTATAATCGTGCATTTAGCCATTGTTGCCGAGCACGTTATTTAGTACAAAAAATAATTATGAAACCAACATTTTTTACCACAATCGATATTAAAAAAATAGATTCTTATATTCTGTTGTATTTCGTAATTAATTATGCAACATTTATGCTTGTTTTCTGATACGACTTTCAGTTTTAAATCTGGATTTATGAATGTATCTTTTCAGTTATATGAAGATCTCAAATGTAGAAAGCAAATGGCATTCTTAAATCTATTTTTAAAGCTAAAAGTTGTATCAGAAACTCGTAAAAAAATTAATTATTAACATTTGAAACTTATGGTATATTTTAACAAAAATTAGAATTAATATGTTTTCGTCTCGAAGTAAATGTTACGAAAAAATGTATGAAAGGAATACCATTCTACTTCCGGCATAAAATGACATGTGTTGTTTACTTATTCCTTTTTGTATTTTTCCCTTTATTTTGATTGGTATGTATATTATGATTCTGGAAGTTTTCCCAGTATCAACTGCCTTTCCGTTTGAATTGAATTGATTTGAGTTTTATTATATTATTATTGGTTTCTTTTTGAAAAAAAAAACTTCGACGATTCAGATATAAAATCATAATTACAAGTCATTTATTTTTATCTTCTTTAGTAAAAGCTTATATACTTTGCAACGCATTCATAAAGTTCATTATTCTGTCATTTTAATTGATTTATCTCAGCTCAGTAAACCGAATGAAAATAATGCAAAAAAAAACAATAATATTGATATTGTATTTATACTGCATAAACAAACGAACAAATGGAAAAGAGTTTAGTTGCAGCAAAAAATTAATCGCGTTGAAAAAAAGAAGTGAATCAGAAATTGCGATTTGCCAACAAAACAGTGATGTAGCATTTAACTCGAATTATCCTCTAAATCGAGTTTTTGCAGCGAATTTTATTTCTTTATTTTAAAATCTTTTTTACTCCATAACTCGAATTTTTGATGTTCCTTTAGATTCTATGCAGTATTTTGCTATATAATAGTATTTTTTAGGTTTAATTTCCATTTTGGTATGAACTGATCTGTGCAATATTATTATTATTCTCATCATGCGACATAAGTGTATACTTTAAATAGCTTATACACTCAAGTGAAATTGCAATAAAATTTAGCCCAATTTTCTTCAGTAAACACAAATTTTATTGGAATTCCATTTCTATCCTTTTGCTTTTGGACCTTTAAATTCAAATTATATATTGATAACAAAGCGTTTTGAACCCTTATAGTTTATATGTTATGAGACAAAGTTGGTTGATATTAAGTAGACACTATGCACGGAATGTTCTGCACATATTTGTATTGTCACCTTAACTATAAATTTTAGTGATTATGGGCGCTGTATATACTCAGTACTGCCTTAAAGGATTTGCGAACCTTAACAAAATAGTTGTAAAGTAACTCAGGGCTGACTTTTTCACAGGGCATATTGCCTAGGACCAATGAAGCAATTTTTAAAAATAAATACCAGGAAGTTTAACAGGATATGACAAAAGAAACTATAGTTAATATTAAAAATTTTCAGGAATTTTTGATTTCATTTTTACACAACATTATCTAATAATTACCTATTAACGGTAATAATTAATTTAATTCCAATCCGTGATATGCTAAAACAACCTTGACTGGATCTTTTGATCGCCGACAAATTGACACATAAGTTTTTATTTTTGTTCCGGAACGCTTATAACAAATAATTAGGTTAAGCTCCACGGGCTTAGATAAAAATCTCCAGTAAGTCAGATTTTATTTGAATCCAACGTTTCGCGTTTTATTTAATATGACTAGAGTACCAGCGTTAAATTTTGTTCTTGGTAGTTAAGAAGGTTAAAAATGAAAACTTGTTTTGAACTTTTCAAATTTTCTTTTTTTAATATAATGGAGAATGTGTATATTGCATTGTTCGTTACAGTGAAAAAAATGCGACATGAGTGGGTATTTGGTATGTATGTTGATTTCCAAGTACGATTAAAACAAAATATTCAAAATATCACTATATGAAAATAGTTACGAGATACTTCTCTTAATTATTCATTTCCCTTGTACCTTGGCCATTCATCAATATACTAATTTTAGGGATAATACTGCGAAATCATCAAAACGTGATATTATCAAATGATGCATCTTTATTGTTGTCTGCATAATATTTTTATATCTAGTCCGTCCGTTTTTATAACAAAGCTCTGCTTACACTGTCTCTGGTCTCTGTTTTATTCTATGCTCCTAGTATATTTATGACTGATCTCTGTTGTCTGGTTAGACAATTGTAAAGAAATCGAGAAACTACACCACTAAATACAACTTACCAAAATGGAAACTGTTTTCACCGAATAAAATTTTGAAGCCTTTTATTGAAAGCGTCAAACTAGAGGCCGGACGCTAAGAACCTCTTGATGTCTCTGTGTCCATACATTTTGAAAAAAGTAGGTATCCCCAATATAGGGGCATCCAATGCCGCGAAAGCTTATTTATGAAATAAGTAAATTGACTGGACTCTGTATTTGAATTTGATTTTAAGTTGAGGCGTCCACGTAAACGCACTGTTTTTCTCCATTAGTGGTGAACAGTGGCAGATTTAGGTTCGATGCCGTCCGATATGGCGCCCTTTTTGCTCTATGGGAAAGTGATTATTGAAACTAAACATCTAATGAAGCCAGAGAACCGTAAATTTGGGCAACTGATGATAATTAAATTAATTTTTAAATTTCAACTGTCCTAACATTGTTTACTTTTGAAAGTTTGTCGTCTCTAAAATTTTGTCGTTCCTAAAATCATGCCGCCCTAGGCCTGGGCCTCACGGGCCTAGTGGTAAATCCACCACTGGTGGCGAAGCTTAGTGACTTTTCAATTCGTCTTTACGGAATGGTCTACTACTCTATCCATTTGGTGTAGAGATCAGTGATATATGTATACAACGAGTTGGGTGTGAGTGCAAGGAGGATGGTGGGCACAAAGGAGGAGGGATGATACAGCGAGCGACGCATACGTACTGTACTGTGTAGTGTGCGGTACAATCTTACGGGATAATACCTTAATTAAAGAGCACAGCTGACGATATCCTTTCTGCGCTGTTCGCTTTCAATTTCATTTCTCACTCCAAGCCCTCGGTCTATGTACAGTGTGTTTCATAAATAATTCTGGAATACTGGGATAAGAAAAACTTAATGAAATCGTTCGGATTTCTTTTCTTCTCATTTATGTTTAGACCATTCATAAGTATAAAAAACCCGGGTCGCAGTGCCAAAACCCTGCCGACAATATAGTGTATTTGTTTGTATAGGGCAGTGTGGTTTTATACTTTTATTATGTGAAATTAAGTTTGTTTTTGGGCAAAATAAAAAATTTAACCCCTTAATACACCCCTTAAAATAACATTTTTTTTCTTAATTGTAATATTATTATCAATCTAACGTCTACACCGAATTAAAGACACTCTTCAATAAATAACTCACTATCTGCAAATTAGTGTTTTCAAAAAATTTGTAAGTCCGGTCCTGTCGGACCGATTTTATTAAAATTTTAGGGACACTTTTTAATTACTACTAAAGGGTTAAATGTCAATTTTGAAACGATTCTGAGAATTTTTTCGGTATTTTGGGGCCCAAAAACTTTTTTCAACCCCTAAAAAGTACCCTTAAAATGCCCCGATTACGCCCATTTTAAATAGGCTTCTTGCGGTGACGGATTTCAACACGTGGGCCAAATTTCGTTAAAATCAATTAACTCTTTCGAAAGTTATTGCCCGCACACATATATATATACGTATATATATAAATATATATATATATATATATATATATATATATATATATATATATATATATATATAAACATTTTTAAAAATGGTGCCAAAGTGCTTAGAAGGTTATGAAACGTCGAGAAATTTTGGTCCGACCCCTAGGTCCCGCCATCCGACCGACGCCAATAGTGTATGTTGCCATATGGCAAATACACTAATAAAGAGAGCCGCTTAAGGCTGTCGGAACGCTCTGAATTTAAGCCAAAAATAGAGCTTCGCCTGTTAATTGATTGCTTATTCGTCAACATTCTGCAAAAATTCTTTCTCTATAAGTTTTTTAAATCTTCAAAATATTTCCAAAAATTAGAGGAATCGATTGACAAAAAAATTTTTTAGCCTCGTAGTTGGCACTAGCCAAAAATTGAAATGTGTGGATGATTTGAGCGAGACAGAGCTAAAGAAGGTCATACCCACAATATGTCTTTTGCCTACCTCGCCCCTTACCGCTGGGTCTTAGCATAAACAAAATTCAGAGCGTTCCAACAGCCTTAAGAATGCTGAACAGGTGCCAGTTACGAAGTTCATTTTTTTTTTTTATTAATTATTAAAAGTATAATAATATTTATTTTTTTAAATACTTGTTCAAAAATATTCGACCCTAAAATATTCTGTACTCATGTTGAACTCATTTATATGAGTTTGTTTTTTTAATTTGATTTTGTTTCTGTTAATCATTTTTTATTTATTTTACACATGAGTAGCCATAGAAGTAATGTCAATTATTATTAAATGAAAACTATCATATCCTAAAATATTTAGAAAATTAGGTTTTGTTCGTATATATTTAATATGTATCTGTACTCTTATATGTAACACAATGCGCCGAATTTATAATTTGCGTTTCATAATTATGTTTTATTTATATCCATGGCCCCCAGACCAGGATTTTCGGAGGACCCACCTACCTACCGCTTCGATTTTTGTCTTCTGTTCATCACTTAGTTGGCCGACTCGCCACTGCGATCTTGATCCTCAATCTTTCGAGACAATCCGACATAATATAGAACTTAATAGATATATGGTCGTTACATTTTCCTAGTTTATGAATTTTTTGAGGTACATTGACAGTTCGACCAGATAATATACCATAACACCTCATTTCTTGTACATACGCTAGGAAAAATTACCGTCCCGTGTCTTGCCGAAATCATCATATTGTTTACATTAAATAAGACGCTAGATAAGTCTTAAAGATGATTTTAATGAAATATCTGAGTTATTTTTTACAACGAATTTTTTCTTGTTTATGGAACTCCTCGTATATATGTCTGCTATGATAATATGTCTGTGGCTAACAAGTAGTGGTCAAATGCATTAAAAAACCGTCTAAAGATAATTTCATGCTTTTTATTTTAAATGTGGGAGCGAATATAGGAATTTAGCTTTCAGATTGTTAATTAATACCGTATTAATTAATTGCTTATGAGAATTATGGCTATTTTTAATGACATCTGATAGGCATTTTGTTAAGATAAATTTGTTCCGCAAAAGCATTACAGTTTCAGATCTAAAAAAATATATGGGAATTTTCTGACCCAACTAGGCTATTGTCACGCATTATTTTTTATGTTTGTTTTAAATTATATTGCTTTAAGAATATTTTATTAAGAGTAGGGATGCCATTCGTCCTATTTTCCATTCAGCTTAAAGAAATTTCTAAATTCAGGTCTATTGTAACAATCTATTTTTTGTATAATCTATTCGCATTTTTGTAGACGTTTGAGAAAATTAAATTTATTCTAGTCAAAAAAAAATTGCGATTTAGTTCGAGGTTTAGACCTATAACCTCCAGTTTTGAAAATACGTATAATGGGAACCCCAGTTATCCTTAATTCTTTATAACTAATTCTCTATGATTAATGCGAGTATCGTAAATGCTCAATGCTGCATTCATTTGTGTCCTTATCCTTGCGCGTATGATGAATAAATACCGAAAACTTGGCGTAATAATTTTGTATTTAGCTCGGGACCTCTGAAAGAATGATGGCAATCTCACTATAACACGGTGCTTTTATAGTACGATTCACGATTATGTTGGCAATCATAATGCTGCACGGTATTTTGTCTAACACGGCTTAACGCGTATCATAGTTTGAGAACTGTGGGAAATCTTGCATAACATTTTTTTTTGTTAATCCACGTTGTTCATTCAATTATAAGGGGGTGTATCTAGTGTAGTTCAGATAAGAAATGTTGACATGGTTTACAAAAATAAGTACAGTAGGGCCTCAATTATCCGAACCCCGGATAATCCGAACACCCTTATAATCCGAACAAGCCCCCAGCTTGAAAATGCCTTTATTTATGTGGTTTTTAGAGCAGCGAAGAAAAGTTGTCCCCTTGTCAGGTGACATACTGATGGAAAAAGCCAAATTTTCCCATGAAAGACTTGGTATCGGAGGGTTTGTTAAAACTTAGTGGTGAAAATAATATTTAATGATTAAAATTTGCATTTACTTTCAATTATAGAAAACTGTTTAATTTCACCTTTTAAAATATATACATACTATAACCCGAACGCCTCATTAATCCGAACAGGGTGACAATTTTGACTGCTTGGATAATCGAGGCCCTACTGTACTAAAAAAATTACGATAAATTTTAAATGCGTGGGTTGTTTCGAGATAAACCTTTTGATGTACAGTCCGTATATCAGAAGGTTTTTATATTTGCAGATAATAATTCATAACTTCATAAGTATAAACTGTTGGTTTTATTAGCTAACAAATATTTGTTAGACAATGAAAATACCGGATCGTCATTGTACCGAACAGACATTTTAAAATCCATTGCAGCACCACAGCTTATTTCTTTAGGATGTTGTATTATGTGTGTATTGTGAATGAACATATTGTTCATATTATATATAAATAGATATTATTATACATAATACAATATTATGTCTATACACATAAAATGGTTTTACTATAGTGTTCATTATATACAAGGTGTAAAATTTATTTTGTCCATGAAAAAATCTGTCCATGATATGCGTCATAGACCACTGACGATTTATTCTTTATATGCATGCCAGTGGCCTGTAGGCTGTAGCGTGTGTTAAAATCAAGGCTGTCGGAATGCTTTGAATTTAAGTCAAAAATAGAGCTTCGGCTGTCAACTGACTGTAGACTTATTCGTCAACATTCTCCAAAAATTCTTTCTCTATAAGGAAGATAAAGGACAAATCTAGGTATCTAATGGACTACTTTTGTAATTTATGTACGATTTACTAGAAAAAAGTTGGCATTAATTGCGCTAAAAAAAACACACGTTTTTAATGTCACTACGACCTTATTCGTACTTATTTCACAAAACTGTTCCATCACAAACCTAAAGTGACTCTTCCTTTTTCGGAAAAGTTTTTTAAATCTTCAAAATATTTCCGAAAATTAGAGGAGTCAATTGACAGCGGCACCCTTGCAATAACATTTTTTAGCCTCGTAGTTGACACCAGCGAAAAATTGAAACGTGCGGATGATTTGAGCGAGACAGCTAAAAAAAATCACACCCACAATATGTCTTTTGCCTACCTCGCCCCTTACCGCTGGGTCTCATCACAAACAAAATTCAGAGCGTTCCGACAGTGTAATTAAACCATTCGAAACCGCGCATTCATCAACGTTCGTATGAGCGCGAAAAATATGTACGTCTATTTTTGTCGTACGCGGGTGTAGATTTGTGTTCGTTTCCACGAATTGCGTGTACATGAATTTAAGAACCCGAATAACATGATATACGAGGGTGCTATTCTGTATGGTCAATTTAACACTTAACAGTACTGTTAATTTAACATCACGTAAGTTAAATTTAACGGCGCTGTTAATTTTAACATTGACTATACAGAATAGTGCCATTACAAAGTATGTCCATGATATTGATATGTTGCGTAGACATACAGTATATGTTTGAATGTGTGTTCAGAAAGGTCAATTAACTTCAGCCTGATAACCACGGCATACGCATACATCGAAATTATCCGGTATTCCTACACTGCGTACGACCATACATGCACGCTTCTAACCGCTGAGTGACCGACCTTTTTTTATACAACATGTTACCGGCTTTAGTCCCATATATACATTAATTTTTCAATCGATTGATTTGTCTATGTAAATACTGTGAGTTTCGACTTTTGATCTACTTAAAATTTAATAACATACGAGTGTAAACGGACTTGTGTCTATGATTTCGTTTAATTGTGTTTTCGTTAGGATATTTTGTGTCACAAGTTCACAAATTAGGCCATCTGCACACGGGCCAACACACTAGGTGATATTGGCGATAAAGACAAAATCGGTAATCTGAGCAAAAATCCATCCGCACACGAGGCAACTCTTTTCAAAGGTGCAAGTAGATGACTTTTGGGTGAATTTATACAATGAATTTGAGGTAGTTGTCGTGGTACAATATTGTCAAAAAGTGATAGATTATACGCGCCACAAAAGCTTACTAGCTTGTAGCTAAGTGATCCATAATTTGTACGCAAGACTGTACCCGTGGAAACGTACCCCATACAGTATTCATGTGCATGTATACTTTTCTATAAATTGTTGAACTTTAAACCGTTATTTATAAATAATTAGACGGTCAAAAATTTTTTCTTATTTTTTTAAACTCATAACAAATGCATTGAAAGACTGTCAGTTTTTGGAAAGTTTCTGACAGTTAGTTCTTTTTTTATAAATAAGAAACTGGTTCAGAACTACAGAGTTCGTATACAATCAATGTTAATTGCCCAATTTTTAATTGAATTTATCTCGGATTATATACGGTCGATCGACTTCAAATTTTCAGGGTAATTGTACTATCATGGCCTTAATAAGTATACAAAAATTAAGAATTTTCTGACGGTGTGCCTTAACCACGACAACTACCTTAAGCATATATGTGATTATATTTGCCGGACAGACCAACTTGGCAAGAACAATATGCGCTCTATATGTTTTTAGTGCAGTCAGTTTAAAAAATAAATTTATTAGCAACCGTGATTTTCATTTTAAAAAGATTCTCTAAAATTACTTCAATAATTATATATCTGTCACGTCTTTTTGGGAATACTTCGTGAGAATGAGTTCGTTTAAAACACAGCAGTTACTAATTTGGCATTAAACGTGTTCATATTTAGAGGCGATATTAATAACATATTCAGATCGCGCTTCCATGAAGATCGCCTAGGTTGCTCAGATCACGCAAATTGATTATATCGCCGAGAGATTGGTTTCATATTGCCCCGTTGGTGGGTCCTTTACCTAGGAAGTGACAGGGAAAGGATATCTATCGCTGTTGAATTGCGTTAGTGATGCCTTGCAATATCTATTAAAATTGCTTAAAATACAGAGACCTTTTTTAAGTTCGAGTTGTAGAGACCGCGTAGCTTATTCGCGTTTTCATTTTTTAATTCATGCGAACAAAAATGAAATTTTAGATACACAATGGATCAACATATTAGTGTTTAATTGGTGTTTACCCATAAAGCTTCACTTCAGACGCGCAGTTTTTATTCTTGTTTTACGATAATCTTTTTTTGAAACACTCACTGTATACTGTAGAGACTATATAGAGAGATCCTCCCATTCTTATTGGAAGGGACATTTCACGGTGGAAACAATAAATACCATTGAACGATAAATCTATATGCCTCGTTTTGTTTTAAAACACGGACGCATATTTTTGCTTACAACACCTGCGCTATTTCCAATTCTGATTTTATTCAATAATAATTTGCGTTGGTGAAACGATTTTGTATATAGATTAAAATATCTTAGACGCGTAACGAAAGAAAATGGATACATTTTTTTTAAATTTCTGTCATTTAAATTCAGTTTCATCGAGAAATCATTTACATTTAGATAAAAAATCATTAAGTTTTTGAATGAAAGTTTTAGATAACTAGTAGACTATAGATATATTTTGATAGATAGACGCTCGGCAACTAAGTTCAGTGGAATCGGTATATATTATTTCTCAAAAGTGTTCTTGTCGGTATGAAATATCTCCCTTAATACTGTATTAAAATTAATGTTTGATACGCTATTTTCAAGATTATTTTTCACTCTAATGACGGAAAACTAAGTTAATATCTTAAAATTACTATTTTCATTAAAAATTACGGTTTAAAAATTTTAACAATTTCATTACAGAAAATAACATTCAGAAAAAACAAATCTCAAATGACAATCTATTTATTTTAACAGTTGTCGGTAATATGACGTGTAGTGGCGTGAAGTCTCTGAATGGAATAACATTTATTTCCACCCTATTATATTACGTAACTGACCACTAACGGTGCGAAGTATTCGCACCAGTTCGCTAGTCTAAATGCTGATGTTTAGTGAATACCAACAATTACACACCGTTGTGTAATGATTTTATTTTATTATTTTTTTTATCTTATATACTTTCGAGATCAAAGACAACAAAATGTCAATTAAACAAGATATTAAATTGCTTTTGAATAACGATAATCACTGTATGCCCATTTTCGACTTGTTTTTTTTTCATATTCAAGATATTATTAAGCCCGTATAATAAAAAACCCGGGTCGCAGTGCCAAAACCCTGCCGACAATATAGTGTATTTGCTATTACAGGTATTGTGGCTTTATTAAATGAAATTAAATTTGTTTTTGGACAAAATAAAAAAAAATTGAACCCCTTAATACACCCCTTACAATAATAATTTTATTAGTTGAAATATTGTTATCAATCCAACATCTGCACCAAATTAAATACGACCTTCAGTAAGTAAATTCGTATACGCAAACTAGTGTTTTCATAAAATTTGTAAGTCCGGTCCTGTCGGGCCGATTTGCTTATAATTTTAGGAGCGCTTTTTAATTGCTACTAAAAGGTTAAATTTCAATTTTGAAACGATTCTGAGAATGTTTTCGGTATTTTTGGGCCCAAAAACTTTTTTCAACCCCTAAAAACTACCCTTAAAATGACCCGATTGGGCCCATTTTAAATAGGCTTCGTGCGGTGATGGATTCCAACATGTATGCCAAATTTCGTTAAAATGAATTAACTCGTTCGAAAGTTATTGCCCGCACATATAAATATATATATATATATATATATATATATATATATAAACATTTTTAAAAATGGTGCCAAAGTGTTTAGGAGGTTATGAAACGTCGAGAAATTTTGGTCCGACCCCTAGGTCCCGCCATCCGACCGACGCCAATAGTGTATGTTGCCATATGGCAAATACACTAATAATATAATATCTGAATAACACCATTGTGGTTACATTGGGTGCTGCATTTGAACTTCAAGGCCTATAGAGAAAGAAGCACGATCGTGCGTTTCCTGTAGAGGAAAGTCGGGGAATGTATAAACGTTACTTTGTATCTATGTGGAGGAGGAAATTGCAACGACAATTAAAGTATACCCTTTCAAGGGGAGAAAAAACCTCCGTCTTTATAAATAGTACATTCAGTTTTAACTGAACGGAAGACTATAAAACTTTTTAATTACCTTATACTTAAGATATTCATCTTCAAGCTAAGAAATTATTCGCTATTTTTATATGTCGATCAGTATGATAAACACTCAAATTATCCTCTTTTGTGCAGAGATGGTTTAACTTTTTAACATATTTTTGATTTTGAATCCTCCCCGTCGAAGGATGCGGTGATCGCTCCTGTTTTTTTTTGTGTTTTAATACATTTATATTAGTTTATATGTTAAATAAAGATGGTAACATTTGCTTAAACTGGACAGCAATAATTTTACGTGCATGTTTAAATAATAAAAGATAAAGATCAAAAAGATGGAACATTTTCAACATTTTGTTTATTTAAAAGCACTGAAGAACAGCGGTGTTTTGAAATGCTCACTATTAGGTGAGTGAGATAAAATAATGTCACTGCCAGTATCTGTGAACACTACTGATCCGAGGTTGAGTTTCTGTAAACGCTGTTCATCTGATTAGATGAGGAAGATTAACTCATATTTTCTTGTATAAAGAAATAAATCATGTGATTAGCAACTTTCCTCTATTTTTTATATGTGTTTCTTATAACTTCTAATTGAACATTACTATGTGTATGTCAGACTTGCTGTAAATTATCCTCAGACATATTTGAATATATTTTAAGAGGGAAACAAAGATATTTATCGTCTGTTGTCACAATATGTTGAATGAACAATTTAAAAATATCTGAAAACAGTTGAATTTCAATGCTTATAAGTTGAAAGTTTGCATCGAAAATTGAAAAGAAATAATTGTAATATTATGAAGAAAATACATTAAACTATTTGAACCTTCTCCCAACGCTTCAGTCTGAATCGCAAGACGTTTAGCGCTACGAAGTTCCAGTGACGGCCAAGATAAGAACTAAAATTTTTGAATATAGATGAGTTGCTATTGAAACTCCATGTAAACAACGTTACAACTTTTTCACTCATGTATGACAATTTCTTAATTATTTTCGATTAACTGGTGAGAATCGCATTCGTTTTCAAGTGAAATAAAATGCTGTGGTATTATTTTATTAAAAAAGAAATGTTAAACGTCAAGATCTTCAATTTACGTTAAAATGTAAAATTCTTGGCTATTTATAAGTATAACTAATTTATATGAATTTCTTGCATTTTTGGAACGTTGGACCAAAGCGGTAAGTCAGTCGCTTGCTTGTGTACCACCTTTGGAGGCATTACGTACTACTTGTGATACGCGTCTCACAGATTGAGAATCGCTGGCAGTGGGTGATTTCGTAGAAAAAAGTTCAAACGTCAAGCCCTCCCCAAAAATTGTGAACTAGCATAATATTCAATACAATGTGAGCTTTCAAAGGTGATTTTCCAGCTCGTTTTGCCTCATGAATCTATAGCCCCCCTAAAAAAAGCCATTGCACCACTATGTGTGTAGTTAAAGAATTATTTTGTAGACAGAGTTTTTTTTTTGTTCTGGGGACAGCATGTTGGTAATTAATGTGGAACAATCAGTGGTTATTTAGTTGGGTAGACATTATATTCAAGTACGTAATTTGTAAATACAGATACGGTGTTTATGAATAATAATTATTTCAGTGTATGATATTGTAATTAGTAAATGTGTATGCAAAGTCACAAACTATTAACAAATTCTGCACTTGTACCGTACCTCCTATTGTATTATATATGTAATATATTATATTGAATATTATTTAGTTAAATATCTATCGTATTACCTTCTCGTTTACAGATTACGTACGTTTTTAACAATAAAAATTCTCAAATTCCAGCAAATGAAACTAGCATTGGTAGATAAACACTTTTGTTTTACAAGATAACATTTTTTACGATAAAAAAGTGTCTTATCAATAATTTATACATTTAAAAGACAAGGGTTTTCAACACAAATCGTGGAAAATTCCTCAAATCACATCCGTGCCTATGGAATGCAGTTCGGTGTAATGGACTCATAAATATAATTATGCTCTCGAATTCAATGTATTAATTAAGCCGTTTTTGCATTATAAAACAAACGAATTACCGGTATTTTAAAGAAAAGATGCCTACGTATCCCTTATTTTTAGTATGAGGTAAGTCGTTAAAAGTAATTGAAAACAGCTCTAGAAATATTGAATTGATTTATACGAAATTTGGTCTGAGAATTGCGTTCCATCACTGTAAAAAACTTATTTAAAATAGACGTATAATAAGATCATTTTAACAGATGTATCTATTGTTTAAAACAATTTAAAGGCCCGAAATATGTCTGTTTATACAGGAGGCAGTGATAAAATGATATACTGGTATTCAGAACTAGGCGTGTCTTTTGCGTAACCGGCCTAAAGAGACTGGTAAAGCAAGAAAGCTTACAGGAAAATTATAACGAATTATGCTGTACGGACTTTCGGCGCATGAAGTGTGTTCACGCCCGATCGTTTTTTAGGTTGGCAGCCCTGGCAAGTACGTAAATATTTTCGTTTACAACAGACTGTTGGTGATTTGAAGTCCATAGCCCATAGCTGTAGATTCCGCCAGCACCCACACAGCAGCCATCGTCCGACTCCTAAACAGGCCAGAGCTCGGCATGTTGACTACTCATAGATAAAATACAGAGACAAGTATTTCTGTTTGGCCTCGAGTAACTAATAACTGAGAAACCCACGCCATTGTATTTACAAATGCGACTTGAATATCTTTTGTGTGTTAACTGCACGCTGGAAAATATGATTCCATTTTATGATTTCGTTTGGATAGGATATGGAAACACCGGTTTCCGATCACTAATTGAGTGACACAAAATTTACTCTCTTGCAAATGAATACTTATAAAATTTATCGACTAAAAACTACAAATTCAAAATAATATATAATTTTCTTTATTATATATAATCAATGATAATGTTACATAATAATCTGTACAGTCAATTATATCAATATAAAAATGATCAACCACAGCTGGGTGGTCGAATAGATGTCTTTACAATACATTCAATATTATTCTGTATTGTGGTATAGTGTAGACGCCACCTATTGTGAAAGCTAAGAAATTAAGCGGATTTATCCATGAAAAGTCATATGGAATCTATGACCTGAAGACTAACCACAAAACACCAAATCACTTATTTCTTGATCATCTTCTGATGATGCTAACATGACTAGCGAAACGTATGTCGAGGAGAAATATATAAAATTAAAGATTAAAATAGAATGGGGTGGTCTCTTAGCCCAAATGCACCACATCCTGAAAGGATTTTTGTGCCTCAAAAAGTATATAAGTTGTTTCGTGTTTTATGATTCCTTGTGACATTCGGAATCTATTTCATATTGAAACTTCTTGACATTCTAATGCTAAGTTTCTGGTACGATTTTCAAACGCTAAATTCACTTTCCAAGTAGATTTAGCAACACAAAATCTGTTTTCCGAAGTTGAATTAGCTTATCAGGATCAGGAACTGAGTATTCGTAGAATAAATCGATCAAAAATAATCCTAGATTTTTATAAATAAAGTTTATTGTGTCATTATTCATGGACTCGAAATTTTAGACGTGCAGTCAGATGTATCAATATATTTGGTACTAATATTTGTAGTCGGCTGCACGATTCTCTTCTCTTCTTCTGTTGCTCTTACAAAACAATATAATTATTACTCAGTGTTCGTAAATGTTACTACAATAGCAAAGGGCCATTATCAAATTAAACGTAAATCTAACATACATTCCTCAACGAATTGATGCATGCGCAGACATATTATTAGTTATACCTACACACAATGTTTAAACACAGTATTGTTGACCGTCAGAAAGAAAAACGGAACATCATATTTCAAGAGAAATAAATTGCACGCTTGGAATTATGCATTTGATCTTATATCGCACTTGTATACTCTGGGATATTATTATAATAGTTATCTTTGGAACGGTGTCAACCAATTTAAAGTGGTTACCACATTCGGAAATCATATAGTTCGATTGACCTTGATAATGTTTTAAACTGTGGAATATTATAATCCATTGATCTTTGAGGTAGTTCCGGAATACTACAAATAATAACAGTTTTGAAATGGTGCCAACCATTCTAAAGTGGTTATTCATTCGGTTACAATAATAGCATGTTTGGAATTGTGCTATTGAACTTGAAATGTTAATACATGCATATATATTATGGAATACCAAAGTAATAGCATTTTTGGAATTATGTCAATGGGTCTTAAGTAATGCATTTTTGGAAATTGGAATTGTAGTACGCATTCCCGAGTACACAAATAAAAACAGTGAAGTATCTAGTTACCTATTTTTTAAAAACAACGTGATTAGAAATTATTGTCATTACAGAACATCGGCATAAATATTAATATTTTTGATAGCCATGAATAAATGATACCATGAGAGCAATGAAACTATTTTGATGAAGAAATTTAATGAGTACGAAAATTATTTATGCTAAAGGCTAAAAAATTTAATTTAATTATATGACAATTAACAATACTATCCGTTTTGTTAGCATAGACTACAAAAAAAAATGACAAATTCGGGTTGCAGTGCCTAAACCCTACAGACAATATAGTGTATTTGCTAATACAGGCATTGTGGGTTTATTTCAAAAACATAAGTTCGTTTTTAGACAAAATTAAAAAATTGAACCCTTTAATACATTCCTTAAAATAATATTTTTTTTCTCAGTTGAAATATTGTTATCAATTCGACATCTGAACCAAATAAAATACACCCTTCAGTAAGCCAAACTAGCGTTTTTAAGTTCGGTCCTGTGGGTCCGATTTAATTAATATTTTAACAGCACATTTTAATTTTCACTAAAGGGTTAAATTTAAATATTGAAATGATTTGTCAATCCTAATAGAAAAAAGATAAATAATCTTATATATGTATAAGATTAGGGCACTCACTCAGATTGTAAAAAAAATGCTCTTGCGGGTGAATAAGGCTTCATATTGAACAGCTGATGAACAGTAATTTTAAGTGTAAATTTTATATCATATGTTCTATGTTTCTGCGTTTTCCACTAAAATATATCCGTTCGCTGAACTTAATCATACAGTAGCTTGTGTCTAAAATACGAAGTGAGGTTACAGTAATCCTTTTCGCTTTTGGGAATGAATGCTTATATTTACATCCTCGTAATACAAGGAGTTCGTGGTTAAAGAGGGTTTATTTTGTGTTGGGGTAACGCGGTACACAAAGCACAGAACTGTACAAAAGAAAGTGACACAAATTTATTTAGATCGATTTGTATATTACATCGATACGAAAACTAATATATAAAGTTATAACAAGATCTCTACAGTTTCTTTAGTGTGTGTATGTGTATGTGTTTTTTTTTTTTTTTTTTTTTTGGTATTTTGTATGACATACCTAGTAGAAGAAACGACGATTCTTCATAGGTGAAGAAACCACGTTTCTATCTAGAATCTTTCTCTGGGTGCACTTTGTATCACCAACATCCTTCGAGAACAATTAAATCGATTTTTATGAAATTTAGTATATCAACTACAGTCAAAGCTTTCTAAGTGCACAGCTCGGAACCGAGCCCATCCTTTAAGTGCACACTTCCCCTACGATCTTTTTCATCCCCACTCTTCTAACTCCTATAGCTATCTTTATTCAATCAGATGCTATAAACAATATCTCTAAAACTCTATGAATATGATGGAAATGGAAAGTTTGAAAATAGCGCGCTTACGCTCGCACGTGATTGGTCGCAGATTATTCGAAGTGGGGGCTGGGGAACGTGCACTTAGAGGGCGAGTTCGTGTGCAGTAAGAGAGCGTGTGCATTTAGAGAGCGTGCACTTAGAGGGCTTTGACTGTAGGAGTACCCAAGTAAAAGCTATTTTTTTATCCTGCTTCGATCTGATTAAGATGAGATATCTGTCAAAACTAACATTATTGCAAACGAAACCGTGTGTATAACTTTCAGCTATATGAGTCACTTTTTGAAAACATACTTCCAGTTTTAAATTTGACCTGAGAAAAAGTAAGGGTGAAAATATGAAGAAAATTATTATCTGAGAAAAACGACACTTTTAGGCGGAGGGTGAAATTTTATTTTGCGTAGACGAGATAGAAAATGTGATTTTTTTTGAAGTAGTAAATAAATCAAATTTAATATTGACTATAATTATAAAGATTAGTTACGTTTTTTAAAGTAAGTTCCTAATTGTAGATGCAGCATTTTATTTTGCATGGAACTGTACAACGTACAAAGAGGGTGTATCATGAAATGGAGCTGGATTGAAGATTGCAATAAATCAAATAGTATAATATTATAGCTCCGGTTTCGGATAAAATGGAGGTATGAGGGGGATGTGATTTACCTTTAAAATTACCCTTTAAACTTTGTTTTGGACGCTGCTCGCCTATAAAATGAATTCAGTAGCGTATATTATCTTTTTATATTTTTTCATTTATATCATTTTGTTTCATGGTTGTTATTTTTTTTTTATTATATAAAAAATTAGAAAATATTTGATTTAGGTTAAGTTCCGTAATTTAAAATGTAAGTATGTATTGACTAAAACCATGATAAGTACTATAATAGTCATAATATCGTACCATAAAAGAGTTCAAGTACCGTAAAAGAGTTGTCGTAGTCAAGGTCATTAGCGCCCAGAGCTCAATTTGAATTTTGCGCCCCCCCAAAAGTCATTTCGTAGAAGAGAAACAATACAATAACTTTAAAGTTGCGCCCCCTTGACGTTCGCGTCCCTGATAACCGCCCCCGCGGCCAGCCCTTAGCTACGATAGTGAGTTTTGGTGAATATTATTAAAACCATTTGTTAGTTGTGAATATTAATGATAAAAATTGTGTTTATAAACTTTTTAATTGCTCCAATATATTAAATGAGGTTAACTGTTACGCCAAATAAGTGTGACTTCTAGCAACCACTTTTTCTAAAAAATATTTTTTTTTATCCATTTTAGACGATTTTATAGAAGAAGAGTATTTTTTTTATATTACTCAGTTGAATTAAGTAAGTGTAACAGTATAACAATAAATGTTTGGACGAATGTATACAGGATGCATGTACATAATATGGGCACATGGGGGATGCTTTCTCTCACTAAGCCAACGGGATAATTCAGTTTTTCCATGTACATTATATAGGGTAAAGGCACCGACCACCCTCCTGTTTTCGACCATTTTTATATTATTTTCTGTCATTGGTAACGTATCTACGTATTATTACAAATCTTTAGTTTCGTCTAGGGAAACTAGAAAATATTCATTTATGCATTATTTAAAAATGTCGTTTAATGTGTAATTATTATATATTTAAAATGAAAACCGACTACTTTCGTATAACTCTTACGTAACTCTTACGTAAATGTTACGTAAATCGACGTCAAAACTTTATTATAAACGTTTTGAGCGCTTTTTTTGACAGAACTTCAATTTTTTAAAAGTTTTTTTAATGCGTGGTTCTTACACCAGTTAGAAAAATAGATTTTTTATGAATTTTTCACTTTAAAGGCGAAGATTTTGCCGCATTAATTTTGATTGTGAGTATCCTGACCTGATATTTTTTGGGTAATTGTGCGCTTACCGATCCTGTCAACAAATACATTCGAGCTGCAAATCTAATTTAAAAGTCGATTCTAGGAGGGTTATCGGGAACTGGTCCGTTTACCCTATCTACGTATTATGGCATAAGCTTTCTACATATTATACCAGTAATATTACGTCAGTACAGGGAGCTTCACTGTTGGTTATTTGTTAAATAATGGTCGACGATGGATAAATTAATTTTTGTTGTTGATTATTCATTTCAGAATACTATGGAAATGTAACATTGTGATTCTCATTTCCGGATTTATAAACACACGTCTACAAATTCCTATTGTAATTTCATACATGTAATATAATTATGTTTATTTGAATTTCATTGTAGTACTTATATTCAGATTTATTTTGGTTGACTTATATTATTTCATTAACTGTTAAAAACAAGAATTTTTCATGTATCCATAAATTTGCATGCATTCACATTTTTTCCACATTTCATCAGTGGCGTAGCTACCGGACCAGCAAACCTCAAATTGAATTAGCGAAAAATTCTCCCAGCTTCGAAATGCAAATAAAATACCTAGGTTGCAACACGACTTTAATCATGGCAACTCATTTGAAAGAATACAGGGGAATTCCCAACAAATTTTGAACTTTTGTTTGAAACTTGTAGGAAATCCCCCTGTATTCTTTATGTGTAGTGTTACCTAGCTACGCTTCTGCATTTCATGTTGGTTTCTTTCAATTATTTTATTATAATGTATAGAAAAAACGACAGTATGCAAAGAAATAACATAATTGATTCAAAACGAAATTACCATTTGTCGATGAAAAAAATGTAATTTTTGCTTCCTGCTAAGATTGTTACCTCGATGATTAATTTCAAGTACATCAATGATATTTTTATATTGTCATTTTTTTGCAAAATATATCGTAATTATTTTCATATTATTATTTTTTTGCAAATCTGGCAACTTTTTAATACTAAGCGCTTTTTGGTACGTTTGGTACTAAACTTACTTATAAAAAAAATCACGCCGAATCGATTCCGACTATTCGCACCCTGTATCTTTTTTAGTTCACGAAATATGGACGTTTAAAAGTCACATTACAATATGAAAAAAAGTCGATACCTAGATGAATAAAGATGCAAACTATATTGAGCTCGCATAATTAAAAAAGTAAAAAAAATTCGGCGTATAAGTCATTTTACCTTGACGCCGTAGATACAGTGTTTGTTTTTTATTAGCTGCAGTAAAGGAATGCTGGTCTCTGAGTGAAGTTGCCTGTTTACCTTGATAAGGTCGGGCAGTTCGATAGCCGATGCTGGTGCAGGTTTAGTAGAGATACGTAATATAGGTAATATACAAAATACATTTCTGTCAGCTATGCACTGATTTCCACATTTTTGTTATATTTATACAGAAGGTCCCAAAAAACTTGCAGATTTCTTTATATTGCCATATGGCAACATACATTATTGGCATAGGTCGGATGGCGGGACCTAGGGGTCGGATCAAAATTTCTCATAACCTCCTAAACACTTTGGCACCATTTTTGAAAATGTTTTACCTTTAGTTCAAAAGCTTATATTTGGAACAACGGATCTGGCAACACTAGCTAGAATGTTACAATAAAATTGTGAATCAAATTTCTACCCAAAACTTACAGAAAAGTGGTTTTCTGCACGGTGGCTTTGTATGTGTCTTGTTTGCCTATGTGTGGCATTTCCTTTCCATCCAACAAATTCTGCAAAAAATCACTGATTTGAATGCTTCTCTCAGTAAGGGTTTCAGGTGATTATCTTGTTTCGACTTTAAATATCTTTTTATGATCACCAGTTAGTTGTAGTGTGCTCGCAGTTTAGTTCTGTAATGATTGACCATCCGTAATCTTCTGACAACATGGTCTACATTTGTCTATAAAGTATATATGTTCGTGGACTACATTCTTGGGCAACTAGATATATATGCAAAGTAATCGAGTGAAAGGAGCCACTAGTTAATGGCTTCTAATTCAGTAGTATTCAATGTTTATTTGCTTGCAAATTAATTAATAGTTAATATTTGAAAATAACGCCGCCCAACATTTTTTTAAGGGTGGTCTATAGACCAATGTTCACTGACATTTGCATTGTAAAGATTATTAAACATGCTAGATTATAATTTTGAAAGGGCTTGATGTTCCTTTAGCGAGAGGTTTAGCCCCCTCCCCAGAACGCTCTTTCTGCCGCCAATGGCACCTCGTGAGTTCCTGAGATAAAAAATTAAAGTTTAAAAAAACTAAAACAACACACTTCAATGAACTAAAAAATGCAAAATAATTTGACAACAAAGTTAGCTTTACTGTAAAAATCGTGGGGTGTTAACTACCGAAATTTTCATAATAGCTCTACGTTTACAATTAACTAGTAAATGAAAAATTTATTACGGATATTAAGGACTCCATGCTTTTTACAGTAAAGCTAACTTTTTTTGTCAAATTCATAAAAGCGTGTTGTTTTAGTTTTTTTAAACTCTAATTTTAATTGTGAGACTAAAAATATAATATTGCATTTGACTATGGGGTATGCAACGCAACGCACGTCACTGTACAGCGTGTTAGATTGCTTGCTGTAATTTTTCAAGTTTTTTTTATCCTGAAGGACCTGGTCAGAATAATGGAACCAACTTATTAAATTATTGTATTGCATCGGTCCTTGATAAGTATGCAAAGTTTTAGTTTAATCTGACGTTTTGAAGTGGGTGAATTTCACGGTCAGATTCCTGTACAAACAAACACACAGGTGAAGCTAATAAAAGCATATTAAAAACAAACTTAATATAATCCCTTTCATGTTTTAAATAGTTGTGATTCATAGACTGAAAGTATTCAAAGTTACCAGATGCATTGTCAATAGAATCCTTAAAAGTGAACAATATTGAGAACTTAAAAGTAAGACTTTTACGTAATACGTAAAAAACTTGCTTGGGAAAAAAAGATTGTAATTAAGAAAGGATTATTGTAATGTATTTATTTATTCTAGTTATATTTATTAAATATTTTCTCGGAAATGTTTGGATACCTTAGGCTACGGTTTGATCATCACTGCTATACTGGTCGCAAAATACTTGCTCTAATGTAGGTAGCTGAAATGCAGTTGAATGTCATAGAAAATAACTTTTTATTTTATTACTGATTACTAATTAGCATACGAGATATGTTTAGTCATATGTTATTAGTCATTCATTAGAGTAAGGACACTGGAAGTAATAAAATTGTATTTATAGCGCTGGGACTTTTTGATTTTTTGCTCGGTTTACCGGCTGTAACAAATTATAAACGGTAACCGATTAATAGTTTTTTTACATATTTTCTCATCAAATTTTAATCGGTCGACCGGTTAATCGGTGTTCGACTATGTATTTAAATTTTTATTTATTTGAAACCGGCATAACTTCCAAACTAAACGAGTTACAGACTTGCGTTTAGGCCAAATCGATGCGCTTTTTGGTCCATTTAATATTAACCGATCTTATAGAAAAAGTTAGTCTAAATCGATTCTAGCCATCCGCAACGCTGCCTCTCTTAGTTTCAGAGATATGAACGTTTAATTTTTTATACATTTTAGACCGCACAGGTCAGACCGTGGGTTTTATTATAGCGTGATTTAAATAAGCTTCAGTTTAGAACGTTTTACGAACTGGTTTGTGAGCTATGGCAACAAAACGCGGTTCACCACCGAGGTTAAGTTGAACTATATGAACCTTTTATATTTACCGTAATATCGTCTTTCAATACGTACATAACTTATTCTTCATAAATAATTTCTGTATTATATGACTTATCGTATGTTTCGTATTCTGTAAAACATTTTAAATTTTAAATTATCCATGGAATGTAACATTAAATGAAATTAATAACTTTCAAACCGTGATGCGGAACATGGTAAAAATGCAGCAGGGGGTGGTTTCAGCCGTTATTTCTTAACACAATTATTTTATGTTCGACCAAAATAACATTTTTGTTTCATACACTAACTTTTGGCGCCTGGCGTGACGCATTCTGACTCCCCATAGCGGTAAAACATGAACTAATGAATGATGTTGAGAAATATGTGATCAAATTAGGTTGTTTATTAGTTCCGCTTTGTTGGTTATGTTACATTTTGTGTATCAACGGAAAACGATGACACCTGCATTATCTTTGCATTACATTAGAATGAGACAGAGAATCGTGGTTACATTACTTTATATCTCCACTTTTAAACCTTGTCGCAAATCTATACTATTAGCTACAACCAAGTTACATTAAGTTTGGTGTGCGTTTTTATTATTGACGACTATTACTTTTTGACGAGCAGAGAACGTGTACATATGTTTTAAGTTCGATTTGAGCTCTTTGATGATGCAATAAAAAAAAACATGCACAACGACCTCATTATCTCACACAATAAGTTATTTTATAAGATTTGTTTCAAGTTATCAGTTAATTATTATTTTCAACGAGGTAATTCTCATTTGTTTTTATAATTTTTTCTGCAATAATAAATTTTCCGTGTGAAATAGAACGGACTTGATATACGAACATGTACCAAATACATGTATGTGTGTAGCAACATAATAATATACTGGTTTGACCGCCTACGTGGACTGGTCAATGTATATGAAACATTTTTGTTAATGCAATGTTTCTAACCTTCCCAATGACGTTAACAACTAGGCTGTATATTGTTCTTATACACCATGAAAATACTATTATTGTACTCCAACATAAAACCACTCTTGATTTTTGAAGATTTCTTTTTTGCGCATTATGAAAAAATGATGAGAGTGAATTTTTATGATGCGCGCACACATAACACCAAAATGAGCAGGATGAAGTTGCTTGCAGAAAAACGCTATCAACATATTATAGGTTTTTAATATCATGGCAGACATCGTCGTAATAAATGCAGTTACGCAGCTATATTCTATTAAAAAATACTTAACTCAATGGTGGGTTGAAAATTTCATTCTTCGTAAGGGTTCTTTTAACCCCGACTCCAGACATCACATCTTTTGGGCGAAGAATTTGTGGGTTTTGAATGTTTTCGTTATTTAGGGACACTATTTGCAAATTTCAACTCCATAGTTACACTGGAAGTGGATGAAATTTCCGAGTATGTGTTGTATTTTTAATTTTGGAGATGCCAAATGCATTTTTAATTATCAAAATATTTTTTGAACGACTTGTCTATATTTGAGAATGGAAGTTATTTCAAGTTTATTATAAGTTAATCTTCCGACGTATCAAAAGCTGAGTTTGCTTTTTACTTATGGCTTTGCGCAGCTTAACTGCGGAACTTTATCTTAGCCAGAGGATAGTCTCGCAAAATGTACCAACTGATTGCATCTACACCAAATTCCATCAAAATCGTTTTAGCCGTTTTCGAGTGATGTCGGCATACATAATCTCGCGGAAGAAATAAAACTTCTTTAGTCGTGGATGTTATTTATATAATTTTGCGTTGCCAAAGTTTCACTTATATTTCCTCTTAAACGTAACACGTTATTTCCACAGAAAAATTTCAAACAGATATCCTCGGTAAAGAAGTTTTACTTCAAATCAAATAAAAAATATTCAGAAATCTTACAAGAAAATGAAATTACAAACAACGTATATTTACAGACCGTATTTATGGAGATGGTGAATTCGGACCGTGCATATTTTTTGTAACGCTGCCGTACCTTTAATTACCTAACATCAGACGTAGTTCACCTATTGATTTTTTCATTATTAAAACAATAGATTGAAAGGTTATAAATGCATCCTTGTGCACTTTTGTACCTCTTCCCCCGGCTACATCATCAATAATACAGTTCAGATATGACATGAACACTAACTGTAGGAAACTAAAAAGGTAATAGTGAAGGTAACGAGTGTTCAAAAAGTCGGAGTTTTAGGTGGTTGGGAATTATGAAACGCAAAACTGTACATTTATCTTTCACAAAACCAAAATGACTTTTGCGATTATATCATGATAGCAGTTACACAAGGTTATTGGTGAAGAACACACGTTACCTCGTTCCATGACCGTTCATATTTTTATCAACCACGCACGATCAGTCCTCAGTCCGCTGGATGACGTCATCATCCTACTAGTATCCAACGGAACGAGGTCATCTCTATCTAAAAATATTGGCACTTAGATACGTTTTACAAGGACAAGATCTTCTGAACACATATGTAAGTTGAATTTACGTTTTATTTTTGACGTCGTCTCATCTTTAATTACCTACCATCTGACGCTACTCACCGACTGAATTTTTTATCAATGCAGTAGTAGATTGGAAGGTTGTCAGTGCATTCTTGGGGGTACAAGTCCACTTTTGCACTAATGCCATTTATTATATAGGTATAGTTCATTAATGACACGAACGTCGAATAGTTAAATACTAACTACCGATAAATTAAAGGTACGAGTGAACAATAGTCATTTAATATTTATTGTGTTTTGCTCTGTAATTAGTGTATTTGCCATAAGGCAACATACACTATTGGCGTTGGTCGGATGGCGGGACCTAGGGGTCGGACCAAAATTTCTCGACGTTTCATAACCTCCTAAACACTTTGGCACCATTTTTGAAAATGTTTATATATATATGTATATATATATATATATATATATATATATATATATATATATATATATATTTATATATATATATATATATATATGTGTACGCGCGATAACTTTCGAAAGAGTTCATTGATTTCAACGAAATTTGGGCCACGTGTTGAAACCCATCACCGCAAGAAGCCTATTTAAAATGGGCTTAATCGGGCTATTTTAAGGGTAGTTTTTAGGGGTTGAAAACTGTTTTTGGGCTCCAAAATATCGAAAAAATTCTCCGAATCGTTTCAAAATTGAAATTTAACCCTCTGGTAGTGATTAAAAAGTGTCCCCACAATTTTAATAAAATCGGCCCGACAGGACCGGATTTACAAATTTTATGAAAACACTAGTTTGCAGATAGCGACTTATTTATTGAAGGGTGTATTTAAATCGGTGTAGACGTTAGATTGATAATAATATTACAATTAAGAAAAAAATGTTATTTTAGGGGGTGTATTAAGGGGTTAAATTTTTTATTTTGCCCAAAAACAAACTTAATTTCACATAATAAAAGTATAAAACCACACGGCCCTACACAAGCAAATACACTATATTGTCGGCAGGGTTTTGGCACTGCGACCCGGGTTTTTTTGTGTTTATGCTTGAAAAGAGTTGACACCGTCTATGGTGGAAGTTCTGGCGTATCAAAACCGACGTAAAATCGAGAGTAAAGCCTGTTGTAAAAAAAATTAATTTATAAAAAAGCGGTTCGCTTCTAGAGATCTCGCATTTCTGTTGGACATTTTTAAAACCAAAAATTTTAATCAACGACTTCCTAAAGAAATTGCCTAGTTTCCATGTGTGTTTTATGGTAACATAGGAGACAAGTCGTCATTCATCACTTTACATCCACAGAAACCGAACTAATGAAAATATAGTATGATCACCTGATACTGAACGAACAGATACTTAAATAATAAATATGCTAGGATAATAATAGATTGTTTGGATTAATTCCAGTGACAGTTGAATGCTTTCACTGTATGTCGGTAAATCAGCTCTCCACATCCCAATGGAACACGGTCCATATAAAGGGGTCGCTTTATTAAGAATTTAAATATAGAGGGGTCGGGTTCATAAAATGGTTAGAAAAAAACATTTCTCTAATTGACCACCCCACTTAAATTATTGTACCAGAAGCGATTTTCTCTTGTTTATTTAATGCGATCCTAGAGTACCTAGGGCATAGATTACCGATTAACTCTAACCCCTTAGCTTAGATAAACTGGTATATATATGGTTTAATCTAAATTTGATAGATATTAGGTAACATCCGTTTCTGAAATCAAGAAATCATTTCTGTAACTTTGTTTAAAAAAAAGCCATCAGTATATAAAAGAATTCCTTGATTTTTTAAGAAACAAAGATAAAAACAAACAAAACATTTTGAAATGACGAAAATGCTCATTGATAATATAATTCAAACTGTAGTTTAGATAACTAATGTTACCGAGGTTGTATGCTATAAATCACACGGCATAATGCTTTCTTCTTTGTGGAAGTACATAAGGTATTTTTCCAGTAACAAAATTCTGGAATTCTAATCTTTATGCATATTGAGAGAAAATCAGATATATACTTGTTGCATTTCTCTTACTTCAAGCCCAAACCAAGCCCCAACAACATAACACGTCTATTCTCTTCCCATTGAAATACTGCACATAGCTTATCGGAATAAGTATCAATGTAGATGTCGAATGTTAAGACAGTTTCACATACTATATGATTATGATGATAGTCACTTGGAACCTACAGTAAATTTTTGATCACTTTTGAATAAATATTATTTAGTATGAGGCGGAACAGTTTAGTATATAGAGCAGTTTTAGGAATTTTGTAATATATTCTGTATTGTAATAACTATTAAGATTTGATGATTAAATTATATCTAAGAATTGTCTAACGGTTCCGATATTCAATTGTGTAATATTATGTATATTAAATGATTTGGAAAAGTTATGTTTGAAATATTATGTATGCCCTCAGCAATGATTTTATAAACATTTTTTCGACGGAAACAAAAGCTCGCTACTTTCGATCCATCGCCGTTGTGCGATCTTGTTAACAAACAGGTCAGTTTGCAGCAGTACAACACTTATATCGTTTATTTGGCCGCGTGTCTTTGGAAAAAAATTGAACTAAATTATTTAAGCGTGAGAGTCGCTAAAAGTATATTTTTGCCCGACATGTTTACCATTTGAAAGCGAAACTCTTATGTAAGAACGTTATGCGTGTGGTGTCATCTGACTTCCAACAAAATTGTACTGCAACGTTGGATCGTGAGTAGCGGACAAATTTAAACTTTTTGATGGAATATTTACGAAATAAGTAGGTACTCAAAGCCAGGAAATGTAATTCTTGGTTCGTAAAACGGAATTTTAAAAAACGTCCTCTTAAAAAATAATATATATCCCTGTGAAGATCCATTTGAGATGTGATGCAATATATGTTTTATATTATGTGCTTTGTTTATGAAGCTTGTGTATTTAACACCATCAAGTCTTATCAAAGGTTTCATCACATTTTCAAGCCAACATAAACTTGCTTTGAGTTGATATGATCTCGCTATGTTTACGTAAAAATATAATATAAAACTAAATGTCCCTTAAGGCGAGTCATTTTTGCATATGTCTCGTTAACGGTTGTTTTGAAAAAAAAAGAAAACTGTCTTGCAAAAGATGAAGGTTATTAAAATTCTTTTACAAAAAAAGAATAGTTTGCCATTCTGACTCCACAAGTGGGGAATGGTACTTTTTACAATTTTACCATACAATACTTTCCCTATTGGAAGTTCCTAAAAAACATGTATATTCAAAAAAGTGTGTTCGTCTTGTTTGTCTGTCAGCACGATGGCTTATCAAATCGAAACAAAATCTTGGTAGGATTTTAAAACGTAAATAGAAAGGACCTAATGTTTTTGATGAAAATCAATCTTGTAATATCAGAAATATTTTTTAATTAAGTCAGATGTTATTTTGCTTTGAAATAATGTGTTAGCTAACATTATTGGTTTATTTTTACATGTTCACCAGAACTAACCATAGAAACGAAAAGCAAATGTCCTAATATTACAAATATTTATTACTAGTCGTTATCTGAGCATTACACGCTTTAACAGAATCGTTAAGGCAGACAATTTTTTTTCGAAAATGTGGTATTTTTACTTAATAATTATCCGTAAAGAATTTTAGTGAAAATTCAAACATTGCAGCCAAATTTTCGTTTACAGTTTAATTATACGCATAGATTTTTTTTGTTTATCGTTAGTTTGCAGAATGCAAGCATGAACTACCAGTATATACATATGCATTATTCAGATTTTCTCTTATATTTCCATATTTTGTATTCGCATAATATATTCGGGCTATTCTATATCCTTATCCAGATATGTTTAAAGTAACCGGTGGTTACTTTCTTTATCTTCTGTAGCCAATTCTACGAAAAATGATTTACACCCCACTTATTTTAAACTACATTTAAACTAAATTAACATGTTAATTAGTGTCTTTGCCATATGACATACATTATTGGCGTCAGTCGAATGGTGGGACCTCATAATAAATTTATTAATTAATTAAATTAATAAATTTGAACGAAATTTAGTCCACATCTTGAACTCCGGTTTAAAACGGGCCCAATCGGACCATTTAACAGTGTTGGATCACTTTCACACAGTTTGTGCTGAGCCCCAGCGGTAAGAGGCGAGGTAGGCAAAAGACATATTATGGGTGTGACCTTCTTTAACTCTGTCTCGCTCAAATCATCCGCGCGTTTCAATTTTTGGCTGATGCCACCTACGAGGTTAAAAAATGTTATTGCAAGGGTGCCGCTGTCAATTGATTACTCTAATTTTTGGAAATATTTTGAAGATTTAAAAAACTTTTCCGAAAAAGGAAGAGTCACTTTAGGTTTGTGATGGAACAGTTTTGTGAAATAAGTACGAACAAGGTCGTAGTGTGACATTGAAAACGTGTGTTCTTTTGGCAAAATTAATGTGAATTTTTTTCTAGTCAATCGTACATAAATTACAAAAGTAGTCCATTAGATACCTAGATTTGTCCTTTATCTTTCTTATGGAGAAAGAATTTTTGCAGAATGTTGACGAATAAGTCTACAATCAGTTGATAGCCAAGCTCTATTTTTGGCTTAAATTCAGAGCGTTCCGACAGCTTTTATTGCAAAAATTTCTCAGAATCGTTTCAAAAGGAAACTTTACCCATTTAGTAAACATTAAAATGTGCTGTTAAGATTTTAATAAAATCGGCGTAACAGGGAGTGAACTTGCAAATTTAATGGAAAGTACTGTTTCCATAAAATTTGTTAATAAGTGAATGTTAGAACAATTAATAATAAATAGAGTAAATGCCCAAATATAATAAATGTATACATCAGTGACGTGTCAAACTATATAAGCTTGATGTTAAGCTATATTATACGGATGTAATAATTACAGGAGAATACTACCTGCCCGCTAGATTGCACATATGTACAGTACTGGTAAAGTTGAAGTAGATACGTAGGTGAGCAAATAATGTGGACAAAGCTGTGTATATCGACTTTGCGAAGCTGGCTCGTGAAATGTACGCGCGACTCGCGAGTCAGCTTCGCAAAGTCAATTGCGAGGCCACAGTGCGAGCTGGTCTCTCAAAGCCGACATGAAGCCTATTATTTATAGTTATGTGAATAAGTTGTATATGGCAAAAACTGAGGCCATTAGCGTCGTTTTTTATTTAAATTTGTGTTAATTGTTTTAATTATGTTTTAAAATGGGAACGTTATAAAACTTACTATATTAATTAATGCAGAACTGACTTATTCGGGATTTTGAACCGTAAATATTTTTTTTGAATAATGTCTTGTATGTTTATGGAACGGTTTGCCTAGGCCCTAGGGTTTAAACAGTCTATATATAGATTCAGGACACAGTGTTGTATTTTTTATTCGAGAAATCCAACATCAAGGCTTAAATTGTATATCTAATTCCGTAATGGTATAATTTACGAGGTGTGACATTATGTTAAAAACGAGTCTTAATACCATTACGCAAAAGGTATATATATTGTACAACTATTTCAGCTGTTGTTTGACATATATTTCTAGTGGTAGCTATGTGTAGTTTATGAAAATTTCTGTTGCACGGGTGCGGAATGGGTCACTTTACATGTCTATTATTTTATAGAGTGTAGTGCAAAATATGTTGTTCTATACATCAAAAGAATGATATAAATTTTTCCTGAAATGGTTTGGAGCTACAACCCCTGCAAATTTTCATCGACGCTGTTATTAGGTAGATTGAAAAATATTCCATAGCTGGTTTATAAAATGGAGAATCTCATTAACAAAGCTAATTGGTTATCTACTTCACCGTTCGTCCAATACTGTATTGTGTTCTTTGTACACAGTATATCAGATTATGTTCAATCAATCTATTACCTGTAATCTAGTTATGCTGATCTGTGCATTATTTATGTATGTGTGTATTGCTGAATGCATATTTACCAGGGTTGAACATATGACCTCATATTTCGAAATTGAATGCAGTAGGCTTTCGCAAAACAGTTCCGAAGATCGAACTAATTCAGTGAACGTTTTCTTTGTTGAACAGACGTGTTTCTCATGAAATACAATTTTAACTTGATATTTGTTACAAATATAAGTTGTTTAGTATTCTGATTTTATTTTTCGAAATAAAATGAAATTTGTTTTCCCTGACAAAAATATACGTACGTCATTTAGCAACAATGTTGACGTTCATTTATAGTCGTGGATTAATGACATATCATTATTATTATAATCGATTTAGCTCAGGTTTTTTAAGGTCGAACTATACCTAGAACACACTTTCAATCAACTGTCACTATTTTTTCAGTTTTTTTAAGGCGGGGGATATACTAATTATTTTTTTTAAATGTATTACGTAAATATTTTGGAGAACAAGTTAGATCTATTAAAAAAATGTTTTATTAATAAACAAAAATCTACATAGAAGCAAAATGTTACAAAAAAAAATGAAGGGTAATCAAGAAAATAATAAGTTTACAATTATGTCTAGACGATAATTATGATTTTTTACTTTCATTTGTTTTGAGTATACATAAATTACTAAAAATACTAATTTTACACGGGATAATCAAAGCGTCACCATATAAATTTAACATGTAGGTAATTTCGCATGTTAATAAGTCGAATATTAAAATTTTATCCGATTATAAATGCCTATAATATACTCGTTAAAGTTAAATGTCTCCTGTATAATAAGCCTACATATATAATTTAATTATTTTTATTTGATGTCAATTTCTACAGTCTTTAATGTCCACTTCCTCCTGCTTGGTTTTACATTTTATTCATTTTTATTGAGAAAATAAATTAAAAATGTCTAAATAGCTTCGACTATAAGGGACGGTTTTTATGTGAGTTTCTGAACAAACAAAGGATGCGAAATTTGTGAACAATTATTTCATTTTTTTCTGAATAACTTTACTTTTCTAACCGCCAGTTGAAATTTAAAATCGAATGATAAAACTCGAATTCCCAATTCACTGACTCGCAGAGAAAAGATGATGTTATTATTTTCAACGAGGAAAATTCAGGGATCTTTAATTTTTGGAATATCTATTTTCTCAATAAAATCAACCCTTGCTTTGTCATAATATTCTCTCGTATATTGTCTCATATTAGCCTATGCATAAACCTATACTTTAGAAGTCTTCTATCATTTGATCGGTAATGGTAAATTTTAGGTACAGGTTGTTTTCAACTTCGTTTGTAGATGTGTTAAGTAAGGCGGGAATATATTTATTATTATAGCAATTGTTTACAATCAATCGATGTTCATATTTTCGGTTTTGTTGATACAGTCGATCATTGACCACTATAACCCAATCACTTCTGAACAATGACCAAAGTTGCATAGAACCAGCAGTATTCAAATAAAAATTTAATTTTAATGTTAAGTGGTAGTTTCTATGATAGAAATACTAAAAAACGCTATATTTTTCCTCATTTTTAAGAAATTTATTTATTATTTAATAAATAAAACCTAATAAAATCACTCTCAAGTCACGTGACAATGGACACCAATCAGAGCGCATGACGTCACGGAGTCATGTACAAACATCAGCGCTGTCAAAGGCTTCATAGTTTGGTTAATATTTAGTGTGTAATTTATTATTATTTGTTTATAGGAAACGTCAAATTATATGTAACTATAGCAACAGCTACGAAACTATAGAATGGTAGCTCCCGTGTAAATGTTTGAGCCTCCTTTGGTATGACCGGATGACGTCACGGCAGTCACATGACAGGTATTGGCGTTTTGGAACGAAATTTGAAACGAAATTTAAAATACATGATTTTTAAGGCTTGAGTCGTATTTAAATAAAAATAATAAATATTTGTGGCTATATTAGGTACTTATGCACGATTTAAAACGCTTTCCCAAAAATTGTCAACATCCCTATTGTGGCTATTTCTTATGTCCGAGCCGCAGATTTTCTCAGCCTTAAAGTGAAGTCAGAAAGAAGTGAGACCACCCACATTGAGAGCTGTACCGACAGTAGTCCCGGGGTCTGTAATAACCCCTGCAGCTCCACATACACTGTGTAGGTACTACCTTACTATGTAGGCAGAACGACAGAACAGAGCTCCTGCTGCTGCATCCACGCTATTAAAGAAATAAAATCATTTCTTTTTATATCGACTGAATCGAATCCCCAAAAGTATAAAATTACAAGATAAAAAGAAGAACACATAGCTAGGGAAGAAGAATTCAAGTATACGTAACGTTCGTATTTATATTTTTATACGGTTTTCGAAGTAATGTTACATTTTTCACATTAACTTTGTTTGTCTATTAGTACAACGTATCTTTGCATATTTAAGCCGCTCTTCCGCTGATTCTACTCGACTACGATGCCATCACGACGCTACTTTAAGATTTCAAAACAAACTTCTTCCACTAGAGGGATCAGTGAAACTTCTTGTCATCTGGTTGCTAATAAATTGGTCTCATTTTGATTTACTATGAATTTATAAAGTGCAAAATTAGCTTTGGAACCTAGTAAGCAGCCTACAAACTAAATCTGCCTCTTAAGTCAAAAACCGGGTGTATGATATACATAAACTGAATAAGTTTAATCAGCCCTAGTACTAATAGTTATCAATTAACAGAATTGAATAGAAAATTTACAAGACTAGCACTGAAATTCTGTACTTAACTGATCAAATATACGTGAAATAAGGAGCCTTGAAACGTTCACTATTTGACGTTCTGTATTCTGAACCATTCAGAGGGTTTTCTTATTGCTTTTATTACCGGCTCTTTTATTTTTTTCTCGTTTAGTTTTTTTCATTAACTTAGTGATAAAGATATATATGTCCAAAGTCCTTTTATTTTGCTGGATGATAGATCCACATCATGGAACGTATTGATTTAATATATTTTTGGTTCTGTGCTCATCACTTTATAATTATATTTCTTTGTTACCGATATAAACTAATTAAATTTTAAATATTTTTGGAATTGATTGTCGCTATAAATTTAGTGTTCTTTCAGATGGTTGTATTTTATAACGAGATAATTTATTCGTAGATCATTTTACTTATAAATCACTGATTATACTATTTTCAATGCAATTTATGTAATACTAGCAATTACCTGCGGCATCATACGCGTTAACAAAGACTTTATTTTATTTATCACCAGTATGCAACCTCCACTCGTGAGCACAAGATAGTGCATCATGCGTTACACACATTTTAGGGCCTTTATTTTATTGCTCAGCTCTTTCGAGTTTCCAGTCTTACCGAGCGGGCTGCACCAAAAATTGTTTTATATACCTGTACTTCCACCACAAAATTACTGTACTTCCACCATGTCTGTTTATTTGGAATTTTTATTTTTTATTAAAATAAAATATAGTCTATATTACTTAAGGATAGTGTAGATTTTTATTTATGGAAGTATTTTTAGAATCGGTTCAGTAGTTCCAGAGATTATCTTCTACAAACCAAACATACACATTTTACCTCTTTATATATATAGATTGGTAGGGATAAGCAGCGTTGCCAGTTAATTATTTTATCAAATCAAAAATTTTAGTGTGGCGTGTGACAACGCCTGGTATGGATGGTCATTTTTTTAAGTAAGAAGACCTTGTTCAATTTATTCGAATCAGTCTGTATATGCCATGTGAATTACAAAAAAAATCTCACGTCAGCGTAAATTCATTGTTGCTGGTACACAATTTTTAGGTTAAAAGTTCAACGGTCAGAACCAAAATGACATGTCCATTGTAGGAAATGTGTAGAGGCAATTGATTGACTTGAACATTGCCTCATAGGTGGGTACGGGGCTAAATGTGAAGTGTGTTACACCATACCATCTTTATTGCTGTACTTTTCCTGCTCTTTGAAATGAAGTACAATACTATAACATAATAAAAAGCCTGAACAGTGAACAACCCAATTGTTCACCGCGTTAAATCGCATTTGTTAACTGATATATGAGTCGCTATATTTTGGCAAAATATATAAATTTTCCCTGCATTGAGAAAATATTAAACTATGATGTCTAAAAACCGTTAACTATTTTGTTCGTACATTATTTTAACAGTTTTATTATATAAGAAATACAAATGAAAGAATTTTTTCCCATGTAAAGGTAGCCATGCACGCTAGGGTGTACTTGCCCGAACATTATACCCGTCAGGTAAGCTTGAGCTGAGCAGAGGACATCACACGTAGTTGTAAACTTGAACAAACTCTTAGTTGAAACCATGGTTCCGGCAGCGACGCTTGATCGCGACGGAGTAGCGCTAATAGGTTTATTATTTGTTTTATCGAAGAAAAGGAAATTTTAACGAAGATACCCTGAAAAGTAATGTAAAGCATGGTTACTTCACCTTTCGCAATCACCGGACAAATAACGCCTGCGCAGGCGACCGCCACATAGTTCAACTGTACAAGTAAACCTGTCTGGTAAACCTTAGCGTGTACTACTACCTTAACGTTTTTATTGAACAGTATAACATTATTATGAAAAATATTTTTTTCGTGTTTTGACGCATCAATTTAATTAATATTTTTCACTATTTTGTGTCGTTTTTTTATTTTATTCATTTATATTCCTAAATCGTATTACATTTAATTAATTTTGTTTTCTTTTCATTTTCAGGTAAGTTAGTTTGAAACGACTTTGCAGTACCGTTTTTCTGTAATTTTGTAAGTATATATTGATAACTTTATCCTACGTTCCTGTGTAGAATTTGTTGTACATAAATTTAATTCGAAAAAGGGCAAACTTTTGCCTTCCGTCTACCAAGGGTGCCGGAACTCCACCTTATCAATATAATAATAATAATAAATTTCCGTTTGTTTTCTCGATTATGTACGCAAATCTAACGTTAAAAAATGTCTATTTATCCGTTCAAACGGATTTAACTCCAAAAATATTGAAGCTGTAGACATAAAATTTACACGGAATATAGTTAAGTATTCCAGAGACCAACTTAGTCTTTGTTTCATCGTGATATCCCAAATAGTTTCAAAACTATGCTGATGATTAGGTACTGAATTCTCTAAAGCGATTCTTTAATATCATAGTAATATGAAATTAAAAAATCGTTTTTGATAAAATTCCACGGAGATTACGACAGTTGATTTGATAACCGAATAGGACATCTAGTTTGTAAAGTAGTGTAGGACTTTCTTCAAGAAAGTGATTTCGGTCCCAAAGTGTGGTTCTAACGGAGCTTGGTCTGTGCAATGTACATGAATCTATTTTTTATGCTAATATATAAAGGAAACGAGCTATAGGTTATTGATTTATTAGAATATATGTATATTAAAATCTATATATTGCCACGAGTATTGGTAAAAGCTTTTCCGCGTTTAATAGTGTCATTTATAATGCACACGTAAGTCTGTAGGTTTATGCGAATAGGTATACTTAATCTGCACTAACACTTTCTACGCATCATCGTTTTTACGTACTCTTCCAAGGAGAAGACATGTCTGGAAGATCCCTCACTTGATCAAGATTCACCCATCTTTTTTTTATTATACAGCCAACTTTATGCTTTGGGGTGTCATCAACTTTCTAACAACAGTATATAAACTCAGAATTAGTGAGTTCGTTCTGTGATTCTAAGATATGCACTGATCTAAGTTACTGAGTAAATTATAGATTCCACTTTTACCATTGTAATCATAAAGAACATCCAGTAAACTTAGTCACACTAGTAGCGATGCATGCGAAAGATACTGGATATAATAATAGTAAAATTTGTTTTCAATATTGTCATTCGATGTTTCGATTAGGTTAAATGTGCAAGAAGCTTTAGTCTATTCGTAAGTCAAACTGTGTAATATGCAGATAGCTCGTACGCTTTTGCTATTACATGCGAACCGCTATAATCCAGTGGAACACCACGGTATTAAGGAATAGAGTTTGGCTTAACCAATTAGTTTGCGCAAATGTCACATACGACCAATTTATACGCAATCGATTGATTCATTACTGAAATATAAATAAGAAACTACAGTGATTTCACCTGTTTTAGATTAGATATCTTTTCACAAATATTGTAAACAAAAACATATTGAAACAATTGTTTAAGATATATGTGATTCACGTTGGGTTGTCCTCGATAAATTGATAAATTGAATTAATTTTTTTAATTTGTGAACTTTTCCGAAAAGATAATCCGAAGTGAACTATGTAAAACTGGCTTTAGTAGCAACAAAACAAAAATAAAGCTAAAAACTTGCTTTGCACAAATTATTTGAAATTATTTGAAATAGTTGTTGAAGTAGCGTAAAGGAGGAAGGTATTTGGTGTTATTTTTCAGCATCAGCCATCAAGCTCGTATTTGCTGATGAGACCACAACTTTACGTAGAATGTTGATGCGTTGTACATATACATTTATGTTAAATATGCGAATTCTAACTCACTAACTCATTAAATCACTCATCTGTTTTAAGTATAATATAATAACGGGAAAATGGAACCTTCGACCTGTACAATATATTTATTTTTATTACCAACGTTTCATCTGCAAATTGCAGACTTTTTCAGGGCTCAAATTTGCAGATGTAACGTTGGAAATAAAAATAAATATATTGTACAGACTGAAGGTTCCATTTTTCCCGTTATTATATTACTTATATTTAAATCACATAGGAACGAAACACCATCCACTATAATATAGTTTAGAATTCAGAAAAGTGACATTAAACTAATGGAAATTATCCTAGACATCGGTATATTCTTTTAAAAAATGTTGACGAGCGTTTTTCAAATTAAAAAAAAAAAAGATCGGTAAAGATATGACCTTGATGATGCCAAACTTAAATAAAAAAGGCGTTTTAAAATTTATTGTGTTGGTGCAGATAATGTTTATTTTTGTGCACACCCTATTCCAGATATCTTTTATACAATAAAATAGTATCTCAAAACTCTCTCATGGAAAATGCTAAGACAAATAAATAACTGTTGAAAATCCTTATTGGTTTTGATCCTATCTACATGAATTCGGCTCTCTCAGGGATGTAATTTCTAGACCAGTGGAGGACTGCCTTTATGAAAGAGTCATTATGATTTCAAAGTGTGATTCTGAAAGAGTTTGGCCCCTTTATGAAGAGAAATCAGTTTGATATATTTTACTGAATGGTGTCTTGTAGAAAGCAAGCACACATTATCGCGGTATTATGCAAGTGAGTGAGTAGTCTTTGTGCCGTTCTATCGCGCGTTGGCCTCCGACTCCGGGCCACATGGGTATAAACGAAAATTTGTTCCTGTCAAAATGACAACAAAAAACGACAAGTCGTTGGTGGTATGCGATGTATAGTGGCGCTTTAGAGTTTAGAGGGGTGCTGAAAAAACATCCATTACCTCATTAAAACTCCGTACTTTCGTACCCGTGGTGTAGTAGTACCCTCATCGTTCACACATTTACAGTGAAATCTTCTTTAATGGGCTAAATATAAATAAATTATAACCAAAATTCTATTTTCTTTATTAAAAAATTCATACGTGATTTTGCATCGTTTAAATGTTGTAAAAATGTTGTAAAAAACTCTTGGGCTCTTTCATTTTCATATTTTCAAATTTTGTAGTACTTAATATAGTTAGGTAATCCAGTGTTCTATAATTTAAGGGGTTAGGTGGATTTCAGAGGTTCAAAAAAAGGGTATTTTTACTATTTTTTTTTTTAATTTATACAATCATATATTTTATTTAAACAATTCAGCATATCAAAGATACATATTTAAACAGTATTTTGTGAATTTTTTATTTAAAAATTCCGAAAACTCAGCCGTTGGTACCTCATCTCCCTTGACGTCTCAAAAAAAAATGCTCTTGCCGTGGACAGAATAACTCATTATTGGTTCCTCCAAAATCAAAAAATGGATAAATCTAGGTATTGGACGAAGGAAAAAAAAATTAAAATTTGAATTTTTGACAGACTTTGAACAAAAAAACACATTATTTGGTCAAATTTTCGCCATGTATTAGCTCGAAAAAATTAGTTGTAATAAAAAAAAAATCCTTCGTTCAGTTCCTAGATAATGTTATTTCAAAGATGTGTGCAAAATTTGAACAAAATCGCTTCATAACTTTTCGAGAAATCGTGTCCACCGACTTAAAAAATTGAGTTTTGAGATAAACGCGTTTAACCTGCGAAGCGCTGCACTGACGTGGCCTGATGGGTGGAACTTCCAAAGGGTCTATCTCTTAGAATTTTACTCGGAACGATTTGAAATTTTAGGAGAATATTTTAAACATATTGTACTATTTAATAAGACAAAAAAAATAAATCGATTTTTTGAAATTTTCAAACCCACCTGACCCCTTAATTGGTACTCTTTTCCTCATTGATTATCTTAGTTTTAAGCCTATGATTTATACTGTCAGTTTTTAAGTTTGAAAGCAGTTTCAAAAATCGTTCTCGTTTAATTTTACATTCAATTCTTCAAGAATTACCGGGATAAATGTAGCGTTTACATAATTCAAGTATTTTTGAAGTTACTTAATTACGTTTAACAATAACCACATTATTTCCAAAATTTATCAAATACGAAGAAAATATTATCATGAAATGCTGCTGCAGAGTTTAAGCAAAGCATTTTCTATATTCCTGATATGAATCACCTGTAACGGGAAGCACGCTTTGTAATTCATTTATAATTTTCCTATAACGCTATTGCATATAAAATGCAGAGGTAACTTTTCCAATAAAGGCGCTTGTACTCTCGTGCCTTGATATAAAAACTTCCTTAATTCGTCGTTAATTTTTATCTCAACCTTTTTTACTTTTTATTCGAATGAAAATTCCATCATTAATAGTTTTACAAAATATAAACTTCCGCTGATATAAAAAGACGAGTTCTAAGGTATTTAATTTTCTATAATATTGCTGCGTTTAGATAATGTCAGTTTAAAATGATTTGATTGTTTTTGACGTAACGGAAAATTTGTATGTAATAATAATGCGGATAATATGAGAGTAGGTACGTTTTATACAACGCAAGGAGGAGGCAAGGCGTCAGCTCGCTATCCCTAACGAACATGGGAGGCTGCGAAGACAAAAACATCCACATTATACCGGGAGGAGCAACTTTCCTGCCTCTCTTACACTTCCGACCCCATATGCGTCATGCTACAGCGACCTGTCGAATTATAACCACCTGAAATATGTATTATGTAGGTAATATAACGTAATACGTATACATACATATGAAAAACAGGCATGGAAAAACTTCAGATCATTTGTTTTGTCATTACAGCACCCAGAAGAATTTTCTGTAAACCAGGCAGAATTGATAATAAAAGCTAAATAATCCTTGTGCAGTTTTTTACTGCATTGTATATTACTATCCAAAAAAGATTGAATAGTGTTGCAATTGGCCGGAAATATCTGGAGATAGTCATTAGAAAGAAGTTTCTTTGTATCGTAGTAATTTGACAGAATATTTGTTTCAGTATCCCGAACAGGTTGCTACTTTTCTGTATATTTCGAGGTGAATGAAGAGATTGTTTTTCCGTCACGAATTGGATAAAATATGCAGAGAAGAATCCAGAATAGACTTTTTGCATTGTACTTGCGTAGTTCGAAATTAGCACCAAGTTGTTTTTGAGATAAAACAATCAAGAAGTTAGTATTCAGAAGAAGCTTGACAATAACGATTTTAAATACCCGGAAATCAGCATCCAGAATGAATTACTCTATAGTCTATCATGTTAAGTTGATATAGTACCAGAACATTAGTACGTATCCAAAAAAGGTATTTTTTGCATAAAATGGTCTCGTGTGAATTTGTAATAAGAGAGACAGCCGACAGGCGCAGTATTTCGGGCGTGAGGGGATGACAAAGATGGAAAGAGAAGGTGAGGATGATACAGTATGTGCATATGTTGGGCTGTGGTATTGTTTGACGTCCGTAGTTTTGTATGTAGCCGCCTATAACAGAGCTAATACAGAGCTAATATCCGGTGTACAACAGGTCTGCGGTATGTGCGTGGTATTTAGGTACTGTATGGCTATCATACACTTACATAGTGCTATTTCCCTCTCACATCAATGTACTTAAACATACTTAGAACGAGACGGAAAATGTTGTCTGCAGATAATCAACCTCTAAGTTACGATTTTCATTCCTTTGAAACAGTCGTCAATTGAATAATGTAGTTGGCCATGGTAATTTAGAAGATTTTTGTATCTCACAAATCACACAAACTGCTATGAGCTCTGCAATCTAATGGTATAATAATCGTGTTCTGATTTATATTTGAATGATAGTGTTATTTGTCGAACACAGTGTATGTAATTATTATTATAATATATTATTATAGCGTGTGTAACGTAAATCTGTCTTTGGAAACAAATTAGACGAGAATCCAATAACGAAAAAGTCGCTAGAAAACAGTTTAGCGCGAACTGACAATGATAAATCTGGATTTTTATGGAAATCGTACGGGTGGAATATTTTCAAACGGCATGATTTCTAAAAAAGTTTTTGAACAATTTATCAACTTTTGAATAAAAAAATTTATACAAACATTATTTTTCTTTTATATAATTTTTAAAACATTACTAAAGTTTGTTTATTGCCATTTTAATTGAATTGTTAGTTTTTTTCCTCTAATAATTTTTTAATGATATATAGGTATACTTTAGACTCGGCTGGATTCTAGTCTAAATTTCTTACAACATTTTTTAGTCTAAAACGTGTTGTTGGTCATTACATATTTACAAAAAAACATATTAATATAATATTTCCCTGGGGTACAAAATAAAATAGACTCTGTATACAATTACTTTCATAGTATATTCTCGTGAGTGTGTGTGACACACGCTCTTTGTTCCTCTTGTAAATCCGTCTCAATTAAGAATTGAATCGTGTCATTCATAATACTGCCTACCAATCAATTTCTTTCCACTCCATAAATTACTCTGGCAAATGAATTTTCCGACAAAAGGCTGGAACGGTACTAATTCGGTTTATAATTTTTCTTTCTCCTTGATTCAAAATGCTTTTTATGGATTATTCGTGAGAAATTTCCATGCATAAAGTAGATCTATTCGATCCAGATTTATTTTTTTCTATGTATCAAAACAAAGTACGAAACTATACAAAAAAATAAAGTTCATTATTTTTTGTAATTATAAACAGGAAACTATTAATTGGGAAACATGTGCTAAATGCACGGTTACGAAAACATATTTTTAGGATTCCGTACCAAAATTGTGATAAAAGCGGAACAATTCTGACGAGCCTTCATTTTGTCCGTCCATTTATGTGTCTGCAGAGACCTATCAACTTCTAAACGGTTAGCCGTAGGTAGTTGAAATTTGGCATACAGATATGAGGTAGACAGGGGTCTTTTATTTGATATTTATTTCACGTAAAAATGTTCGACCACTAGTGTAATATTTGGAAAAAAAATAACATGCCGTATTTCGTTGGAATGGAGACACTTTAACTATACTTTTTTTAAATTTCGATAAATGTTTTGTAGGTTATTATAATGTATCAAAAAATTATATTTTTAAGACTTCAAAGTTTCAGAGCTAAGAAAATAGAGCACGCCGTTTATAGAAATCGGTTTTGTAGGTTTTTGTATATTGTATTGGTAGAGTTAGCATATTTTCATTATTATAGGTAGGAAAACTATACATAAAAACAGCATGTATATGAGTGCTATTCACTAATATTCTCCGATATTTGCGCTTTTTATTCCTGCTGTAAATATACCATGAGTATGTGTCGAATTGATGGAAAAGTCACGGGCGAGGCGTTTAAAACAGATCGGATAAACGTGCACTTTTCACACAAACGGTGTATTTTTTTAAATTTTTAACCTCCACTTGGTAGGTTTATTCAGTACTAATATATAAAATAGCAACCCAATCTAGCTTCGCCGGGATTCGTAGATTGATATACTGTCGCGATTTTTTTTGTGATATAGCCGTATTTGCCCGGAAATGACAGCATAGTAATATTTCGATACTCGTATGAAAGTCAAAAAAATTTCCTGCTAGGAGCAGCCTCGGACTGGCCATATAATCGAGGTGGCGATTGCCAGCCGAACCCCAGCCTGCGCGGACCCCAACAGAGCATTACGTTCCGTAGTGCGAGTGCGTAACTTTGTCTATGATTTAACACCAACCAATTTCTAGCTTAAAGAAGTCCTAAGATGTGTTTAAGAGGAGAATTGATTTGTCCAGATCCATAGGAAAAGTTAATTTTTTATATCCTAAGCACAAAGTTAAGTAGTTTCGGAATTTGCTTTCTACGTAACGTATTTTCAAAGTTCTCTGCGTTTTCGGCACGGGTTAAACTGTATAAATTGAACTGAAATTTTAAGCTAATCATTTTTTCAATATATAGAATCATTTCAAGGGGTAGCAGCACAAAAAATTAAAAAAAAAATGCAATTAAGAAAAAAAATGTTATTTTAAGGGGTATATTAAGTATAGTCAATTTTTTTATTTTGCTCAAAAACCAACTTAAGTTCGCATAATAAAGCCATATTGCCTGTATTAGCAAATACAATATATTGTCGGCGGGGTTTTGATACTGCGACCCGGGTTTTTTGTATAAAAATATCTTAGAAAAATGTGTTTTCGCACTTTGTGTTTTTTTGTTGTCACTCGAGAACATCTAGGCCCGTTTGGATGAAATTTGATAATCTGAGATGTAAACTTAAAATATTTATATAGGATATATTTTTTATTTGAATAAGATACCGTTTCTATCAAATCCTGCATTATTGACGGAAGCTGATAAAAATCTAATGATAATTTTATCCTAAAAACTACAAGTACCATCCTTTCAAACTTAACAAGCTGCGTAATTATTAGTTTGCTGATAATTGCGAGAAATTTTTACAAATAGACTTATCATCAGATCAATTAGAATTGCATGTCTAGCAAAATCAGTATCGTGACGCTTCGCTATTGGGTAAAGTGCGGCAAAGAGCGTGATCCTTGACATAACCTCGATGCAAGGCACTAAAGGAACGCCAAGGGATCGTTAAAGCCATATAGCTATTCAAAATCAACTTTCCTCGACGGTTCTCCACCCGGTTTGCCTTCCAATCTCACTCTACTTATCCGTAAGGTAACTCCCCACTTCGCTACTTCTATCACCGTTGTGCATTATTAATATATTATGATGTATGAAAACTTGTTTTCCGCGAGATAACTTTTTAAAAACAAACTTCGGCTTTACTCTGATGCTATTGTAAAGCTATGAAAGGACGTTCCGTTCTGACTAGGAAAATGATGATGTAGTTAAAAAGAGAAGATAATATGTATGTATGTTTGAATGTATAGGTCTGTATGGGCGGAAAATATAGGTTGTAGAAATGCCAAACAGGGATGGAATGGCTAAATTAACTGCTGCCTCTTAATTATTCAGTAGAGACTTACATTAGTTTGTCAAGTTTAAAACGATTGGTTTTTGAGGAATACATTATTCGTGCGGATAATTTCTTTTACCTGACTACGGCAAAACCGAAAAGAAAGATTATTAAACGATGATTTTTTTCAATGTAATTTTTTGTTATGCATTTTGAGAACAATTTTAAGACTTCAAAAATGAGGACAGTGTGGTCTAACTGGTGGTATGTTGGTGTTCAAATTAAACTGTCATGGATTCAATTCCCACCTTCTCTCAAGGATGTTTTGTGATGTCGTTTAATTTAATTTTGATGTATTTAGATGTCCCTTATGCTGTTACTTTAATTTATAGAGTAGTGGTGTAGTTAAATTGAAATCCTGCTACGGTTATTTTTAGCATTTAATAGACATTTTTTATGAATCCGGCTCTGTATTCTTCTATGTCTACTACGTATGTGTTTATTGTTTACCTCCACAATCCCAGTACTTACCTTGCAGAATGAAATGATGTTTTTAAAACTTTTATATTCATTTTATACGATATTTTAATTGAGGGGCGAAGTCTACGTTTCAATTGTGTTTTTGGCTTTTAATTGGATATTGTGGTTTACCAAAAATAATAACATTTTAACGGACATATTTCTCAAAAATATATGTCATTCCTTTTTGGAGAATTATACAATCCGCAGTTACGATTCATTTTTTTTACCGAATTTTTTTCACTAAATTATAAGAAAATATTTATTTGGGGTTAAAGAAAAGTGGGATGGACTGTCTAAAAGACAACGATTAACTAGTTTTAAGAATGTTTTTAATATTCTAGTTCTATATTAAAATTATATTTTTTTAGAAAATGTAATGAAATCAAAATTATAAGCTTATAAACTGGTGTTTATTTATTTAACAAAGAGTGTCTCAGATATGATAAAACGCCTATTTCCTGTACAGTTTTGTAAATAGGAATACCCTTCAGACATTTACGGTCACTGTTTTATTTGCTTTAAAAAATGACCGCTTTGTACTGAAACAGTTAGCTAGCCGGCAACTTGGCGCTCTATTTATGTCACAGTACATATGTAAAGAAGTCACTTGATAACGTTATCAATGAGGATTAATAAACCACTTGTACAATAATCACAGAATAAACAGTGTTAGACGTTAGTTGACTCACAAACTATCAGTGGCTGATCACAAGTGGATCATTTAAAGTTACGGTTTAAAAAAAGCGAAACAGTTATGGATTGCATTAATACATACAATACAATGATATTTTTGTGTAGAAGTTTTGGACATACTCAAGACTATATTTATAAAAGATCAGGTGAAGAAGTGAAACGTGTTGTTTAATACAATTATAAATTGAACCTCAAAATATGGTACAAGTCTCGTTTGGTTTTTCATATTCTTAGAGTTACCTCTTGTCGGTGAAAAATATTCATATTATTTAATAAATATATCACGGATTTCGAACAGCCATCATCGAGCCATCGAATATTAATAGTCGAATATTCGAATAATGAATAATTAATATTAAAATAGTTCGAACGAATATTCGAATACTTTGATAAACTCCCTAACCCTACCATGCAGTGGGAGATTTGGCCAGTTATTAGCAAAAATCAGCAAGGCGGATTCAGTGAAATTTGGGGTGCGTTCCACTTGGCGCCCGTAATTCTCAAAATTATAATGTTAACTATTCAGATGTACAACAATATGTTTTTGACCATAACTTAATGGTGAATTAAAATCAGATGATTGGATAATAACCACATGTTTGGAACTTCTGGTGTAAAGAAATTACCAAGTGTGGGCGCGACAGATTATATGAGACAGATTTCGTGACTACCGCTCTATAAATAAATAAATATGTATTTTATTTCTCTGTACAAGGTCAGTATTTTTATGTATGGTATAGTTTGTTTAACTATAGGCATCATACTTGCCTCAGTACAAGATTATTTTTCAGTATGTAACTGTAGTCTCATCAGTTATACTTCCGTAGAAAAAAATCTTAAACTTCTCCTGAATTTCCAGTGTCAGAAACAGTTCCCTCTCATGTTTTTCTCCATGTTAATTACGTGGTTGGTGTTTTTCTTATTTTCAATTTTTACTATAATTAATAATAATCAATGATTCTCTTGAAAACGGAACTAGAGCTAGGAATTTATTCGTATATTTGATTAATCGAACAATTCAATAAAATGTTTTGAAAGTATTTGAATATTTAATTATTCGAATAAGTTTCTAACCCTAATTTAAACCCTTTTAAAACGTTTATGAGTTTGTTGTTTGATAATCTCAGAAACTGCTCAACCAATCGGATTGAATTCGCTATACTAAGCATTTTTATGCGGTTTTTAACATTCGATAGCTCATTTCTTTAGGGGTGTTAAGGTCAAGAGCGGGTTAGCGAAGCGAGTATGTATTAATTAATCGCAAATTTTAACGAATGAGACGAAGCCTGGCCGAGCCGTTAATTATTTTAGTAAAATACATTTACGCGAAAATTACCATTTTATGGAATATTAATGTTGTAAACTTTATAAACATTTAATAGATTATTACGCCATTTGTTATAATGTTATAGAAAATATTTTTTTAATAAGGTTACTTTTATTTATGTTTATTAAAGTGTGAAAAATATGGTAATTGTTTTACAAAGTCACAGAGTGTTTTGTTTGTTGGAGTGCAAACTAGATTCTGTCGTTCCGTCATGCGTTAGAAAAAAAATTTCCATGTTACGAAAATATTTACACGCGGGTTCTCTCGCGGTAATGTCGGTTTTAATAGCTAGATAAAAACTTAATGGGTACTAGATGACAGTATACCAAAACTCTCATCAAACTTGATCGAGATATTCTTGAGTGATGCAAGCAAACAAAAATTCAGAAAATACATTTTCCCATATGTCAAAGCAAATCCCCAAGATTATGTTATTATTAGTATTGATTTTCTGCACGGATAGGAGGAAGAACAAATAGTTAAATCTAATTTATATTTTACTTCTAAAAAGTGCGCTAAATTAACAGATACGAAGAATTAAACGGAGCAATATCCAACTGGTGAGAACCGAGGTAGATTCCCAGAGGAGGCGTGATGTGACAGGACATTTTTTCTACCGTTAACTTTTATTTGTCTCTTTCTCAACTTTTGCAGAAAGACTTCGCGATTATTTCTCAAATAAAATTTACCATCAAAAAATATAAAATACTACGCATTTTTTACTCGAATAGTTCTGCGCTAATACTTCTAGCCCTTACTTTCGTGTTTGCTAAGTGCCTTAGCGTCACAGCGCAGTGAATTATTGCATTTTTGATAGACTTATAGTACCAGTATTATATTATATTTGTTATGGAAAATGACAAAAATATGATGGCTACTATTAAAAAAACAACTATTTCATTAAAAAGGAATTTTTAACTGTAATTTTACAATTTTGCATACTTTAAAAATGTTTCTTTCGTGAGTTTTTCATGTTTCGATACAAAATCCGGTCAATATTTAAGGTCATCAAAATGTTTTGCTTTTTGTCACCATGTAAGTCTTACTCTATAAATACTCAAACAAGGTGATAAATATAGCGAATACGGTAATTCATTGTAGTGAACTAAAATCTTTTTATAAAAAAATTAAAATAAATTGCTTGCAGCGTTTACACGTTTTTTAACATTTCTTTGTATAAATGGCAACATTCTTGAATACAGTTAAATGAGTCGTTTATAATTAACTATGTAGGGAAAAAACAAGCTTTTAGGCTTTTTGAAGCGTTTGATGCTGTATATCGCGGTTAGACAATTGGTCTGCTGGTATGTTATTCGTGTGACGAAAGCTTGAAGTTCATTTTGCTAACAAATTACTTTGCTTTACTACTTTATTACAACGTTATGATTTCAGGAGCGTAACTCACCTTTAAACATTTGATTACAAAAGATCAAAAAACAAAGAAAGACTATGTGGATTGCCGACTATATTAAATCATTTTAAGGTCTTTTTAAGTTAATTAAATTTAGTACCATTGACTCATCTAGAAAATCTAAAATGTTTGTATTCGGTATATACATATAGATTAGAGGCTTAAGTTATATTAACCGCGTTAAATTCGAAGTGGTCTTGTATTCGGGCTAGTACGATATTTTTTGTCTAAAACCGTTGGTTTTATAGTAACAGATGTTTATTATATGTAAATTGAATAGACATTTGATATATGTTATTACAAATACGAATTCAACCCCAATACGAAACCTTTTGTTTTTAGAGCATACCTTTAAACGAATAGGAAAACTATTTTTGACAGTGACTGAGTACATTGTAAGGAGGAAATTAGTGATGTATTGGCCCCACATCGGTTTATCTCGGAGGAATAATTATTTAAGGCTCTAAGTGCGTGTTACTTGGATGTGACAGTGCAGTGGAAGTGTTCATATCGATTTTTGTTGTCGTTTGTACTTTGTTGTTATTATTATTGGCAGCCGATACATCGATTCTATACTGAAATAGAAAATTGTGACGGAGCTTATAGATATGATTTTGTTTTCTTGCGAGTCTTTCGAGTATTTTCTATGTTTAGACGGAAAACGTTTTCAAAAATTTTGTTTGTCTATCTATCACCGAGAGCTACTGGATCAATTTTGATTAAATTTGGTACGCGCTACATTGGCATCAAAATTCAAAGAGCAAGGAACTTTTTATCCGGTTGCTCACCGACTAATGGTTTCTGTCAAAGCAGACATTAACGCGAGTAATGTCGTGGGTGAAAGCTAGTAAATCATTTTATATAAATGTTAAGTTATACCAGATACCTATAGTGTAGCTTTTAAGTTTTTAAACTCGAAGTGTAAATAATGTTTTTATAATTTTAACATTAAGGATGTATTGATCAGCAATGACATAATATGCCAGTTTTTATCAATGGTTACGTCACAGTGGATAATATTTTTGCACATTATATTGAAATAATAAAATATAAGAGCGGTTGTGTACCATAAGTGATTATAGGACCAGCTCCATACTTGACTTTTTTATTTAAAAATTCGTGGACGAAAACCTTTTATTTTGCAATTACGTATGTTTTTATTATTTCTACTTCTTTTTTAGTGCTAAATAATTTAATAAAGAACAAGTTAAAATGAAAATGTAGCAGCCAAAATAACGATATTTAAAAATGCATATATAAAATTTAATTCGCAATTAGTTGCAATAGAAAAGAAATTAAAAATCGTTTATGCTAAAGAACGTCAATTAGAAAACAACGGAAAATTGCTTTCCTGTTACAAATCGGAACTGAAATCCTGTTAAAAAAATAAATAGGCTCAGTACATTCATATATGTGTAGTAGTACTCATGTAACAAATATTTTTACTATTTTTCCATTGTACTTAAAGCAAGCGTTTTCTGTTATATATCGGATTAAAAATTCATGTTCTACGCAAGAAATTCGGAAAATGTATCTCGTTTATATGCAGTTCTTTTACGAAAAAACGTTCCCCTAGTCCATGTGATTCTTGATTAAAAATAAAAATTTGCATAAAAAAGTCAAATCTAAACTTCTTAAGTGAGGAAATTATTTTTTTTTGTTGCTTATTTTTCGGTTACACGGAAGACATCTATATTTTGTGGAACGAAAATAATTGAAACAATCTATGCTTAAATATAAATTAATGTCAATTTTCATTTGTATGTTTTACTAGATATTTCATTATTCATAGCAAATATTCTTTTACGATTTCAATAAATACAATAATTAACGAATAAAAGTGTTAGTTACCTCTATTTTCCATGGGAAAGGAACTATTCCACGGATATTCCTTGGGAATGTTCTTCAAAAATAAATTTTGGTAATTTACCCATCACAAGTTTAATTTTGAATTTTTGGTATCTAGATTTAAGATTGCCGTTCGTTTTTAACTAAATGAATCTTTCCATTTAGTTGAAAACAAATGACATTGTTAAAAGGTCGTACCAGAAACCCAGCATTAATTGATAAAGCTGACGAAATGGTGTGATTTGTAAATGATATTATACTTGGATGTATCTGCTGTGTTTGTGAGAAATTACGACTATATACACAGCATATAAAACACACGTGTTTTGATTTTTTCCGTTTCTGGAATGCACGGTTACATGTATACCATTGCATGTGTGCGTGTCGCCTACAGTTCTGATACGTGTCTACGTATGAACAGGCATTCAACTTGGAGGAGCTTTATTTTTAAACGTTCACAGTTTTAAGCGCACTCTAAGCTTTACTTTACAATTTTAAATACTACAATAGTGGATTCGAAGCCTGTTGGGCTCGAGGATTAATAGGAGCTACTCGAATGTAAGCTAGTGGTGGCCAGTTTACTGAGACATTGGTAAAAAATCATTAACATGAAGCTTCATCTCTTTTACAGGATGTTGAAGACCGCTTGTTTCCATTTTAATCTGTCAATAGTCGGTTATTTTAAGGCATGTGATAATATATATTTAGCCAATTTTCAATATTAGATGCCTGTGTAATTCTTTATCTACCTCTTGAAACATCCTTATCAGTAAAATGAACTGCACAAATTAACGGCACTAGTAAACTCGGAGCTATATCATATATTGTTAAAGTTTTACCGCGAGCTCCTAGACATCATTAGCGTAAGCGATTATTGAAGAGAGCTACTCTGTTGTGAGCTTAAAGACATTGATATATCATGAGAGCTACTTAAGCAGATGTTGCTAATATGCTTGAGTACACAAGTATGGATTATTTAACAAAGCATGCTAATGTTACTGAACAAAAACTATTTGTGAACTCAAAGAACGGGTTATTGTCCTTGAGACCATTTATTATTGGTGTGAAATTAAGTCAACGAATCGACACCGTGCACTTTTAGCTAGAACTATTTGAACAAGAGCGTGTAGTGGACTAGAACCGTAAGTTAATGTTCTCGAAAACATAAATATCGACAAGGCCAGACCAGAGTGGGGAACTCTAGACCATGGACTGTGTGCGAGAACTATTTGTGAGCTCGAGGGCCAGTTTAATATCCTCAACGACATGTAGTGCTTGGACAGATTAGCTGGGGAGCAGCACTGTTAGCGTGAACTATTTAAACAAGAACTATCAACGAGCTCTGAGGGCAGGTTAATATCCTCGGAGCCATATATCGACATGCAGCGTGAGATATTTGCACAAGGCAGGCTGGTGAGCTCGAGGCCATGTATAGTTAGCGAGAGCTATACTAAAACGGGATTCGCTGGTGACTGCTTGCATACGTGTTGGAGTATAGCTCAGAGCTACGCACTATTGATTTCATGCGCACGCGAGTGAGTGTATAGAAGGGAACGACCGAGGGTTGGCGAGGCGCGGTATTATACACACAGAGGGAGCTAGAGTGAGAGAAAAAGCGCAGGAGCACAAGAGAGAGCTTCAGTACACTGCACTGGCTGTGTACATACCTACGTACATACAGCGGAGCTATACACAGGGCCACAGTGTACTGTAATACCGGCATGCAGAGAGCCCTCGTGTTCGCTTATGCCCGGCTGGCTGGATCAGTGTCCGCCGACTGCTGGTCGAGACTCGACAATAGTATGGAACCGAACCGGCATGACCTACGCTAGCGACTTGAATCTGTTGGGAATCCATTTTCGACATTCTTGTGAAAGAGGAGATAACGAACGCCACAGGAATCTGTAATATTAAATGAAAAATTACCCAACTTTGTCTGAGACAGTAGCATCTATTCAAGTTCATAATTTTTGATCAGAAACTTTGAAAATTTCTCATTAGATGCGCCTTGTTGCTTGATTTTTTAATTCGAAAGACTTCCTTAAATCTGGAACTCTTATCAAATAATGAGTTTTTGTACAAATATTACTTCCATTCTAGACCAACAAAGATATTGGATTATGTGTGGTATTGTTGAACGGATGCATTCAGACGTCTTTGTTAGTTGTAAAGTTTGTTGTATATCCAACAGTTCATATAAAATAACTATTTGCTATATGCTTTATAGGTCTGTTTGATCTACCGCTCCAGGACTGTCGGTATGAAAACTAAACTAATGCAGTGCAAAAGCGTGGTATTACTGATCAGTGCTGTAGTTGAGATATCGAGCCATTGATTCATTTTTTTCACTGAAAAATGTTGTGTACCTAACTGAGCTATATAAATCACTGTGTATGCGACTTCAAAAGTACCTAACAAATTGTGTTGAATCGCTAAAATTCGTCGTGTAATGATTTTCAGCGGGAAATATCGTCATTGGCATGAACAGGAAAAATCAACGAAACAGATAATAATTACACATCCGACATATTTGCATTTATTAATGTAAACTGGCCAGTTTCCAAAACATGGCTCGATTAAATTTCGAGTAAAAATTTCATAATAACTTTTCTTGCACAAACGATCCATCATATTTCTCTTCTGTTTTTTATATTATATAAGAACGTTTTATTAAAACAACGTCGTCGCCCTTTCTCTGAGCCGTTTAATCGTGTTGTAAACATATATTACCTACTAGTTATTTGTACTTTCATACTGCAAGCAATAGATTTTATCTGATCATGGCGATAATATCTAATCGTTAATTAATCCCACTACTTGAACAATTGTATTTTACATTTCTTGATGGCTTTTGGATGTCAAGGATATTTTTCCTACGGTTTAGTTCCTTAAAAAACGTACGCTAGGCGGAGTGTTGGTGCAATTCAGCATCTTCGGGGTTACGCAATCTTTGATCGCTATACTTGCGAATTTAGCTGGATGAAACGCGGTTTTGTATTAGAAGACAGTATAACAAACCTATAGTTCAGAAGCTAGAGAAAATGAGAATACTTCGTTCTTAAAAGTATCTTACAGTTCTGTAGAATTGGGAATCGACCCTGATTTAAAATTAATGTCGCATCAGTAAATTGGTTAGAAAGGCGGTTTTCTAGCTATAACATGTCGACTTGAATTTATTTTGTGCGATGTGCACATTTGTAGCGATAGTTGATATTGTTATGAAACACTCAAAAAGTAAAAATCCTTTTTGATTAATGACCCTGCTGTTCTATTACCAGTTTATTATGCTAACCCTTTATCAAAAACAAACTCCCGCATTAAATCAAGTTATATCCCTGCATTTATGGCTTGTGTTTTTACAGTTCTAGCAGTTTTGATATTTTTTTTTTCTTTTTTAGTACGAACGATTTTCGAACGACTTTTGAGTAAATATTTTCTAGTGTATGCAGGTGTTCAAAATTCAGTCTGCATCATTGCTAACGTTATTAATATTGAAGTTACAACTTTTTACTTTGAGCGTAGCAGTATGCCCAAAGTTATAACCTCAATATTATATAACTCTAGTATTAATTAATTAACTAGTTAATTTTTTGCGTAGCTTACGATGGTGAAAAAAATGAGCGTTGGGTTTTTAAGTTATTCGCCAAATAACTTTTTTATGGACTATTGCGTATATATTTGCGTTTTCTGAAGGTTAAAGCAATTCTGGATATAAAACTTCCAATTATATCATAATATTGAAAACAACGGTGTTTTCACTATCAAACCTGCCGGCTTTGGATAGGGATATAGTACTTAAGACGGTCAAGAAAGCTATGAAATATTTGATAGTGTCAAATACTTCACGTTTAATTGTTAAATTTTATTGTTTCCTTTTTCTCTCGTCGTGAATAAGTGGCGGTTTTAAAATGTAGGTATTAAAATACGGAGTTTCAAGTACAGTAATAAAAGTGACAGTAAGTTAGCAATAAAAGTAAAAAACTTAACAAATAAACATTTAAGTATTTCATATGTTTCATGACCGTCTTGACCCGTCTCAAATAATATATACCTGTCCAAAGCAGGCTAACTTTAATAATGAAGATACACCGTTGTTTTCAATTTTAGGATACCAATGCGTTTTGACTGTAATGTCCAGAATAGTTTTCCCTTTCAAGAAATACAAAAATTGACAATGAAATCTCTAAAAAAAGGTAATTTTTGCGGATAATTAAAAAAATCCGATGTTAAATTCTTTTTTTTATCATTGTAATCTACCGAAAAATACTACAATTAATATGGCCATATAGTCGTTGCTAAAGTTAGCAAACCTAACATGGGACATACTGTATAGAACTCAATTATTAAATGTACAATCCATTTAATGTTTATTGTGAGTGAAATTTTTTAATAAATTTCCCAACTTTTTATCGTTTACAGAAATTGGATTTTTTTGTAATAAACCAAATCATTCAATACTGACGCTCGAATAGCTATTATTTTTGTCTCATTTAATCCCCAAAAGGTTCAGAGTGAATTGTATAACGTATTTGATATAGATATTGGTAAAAAAAAACCAGTCCAAATATATTAAGTTCTGAAGAATGTCAAATTGATTATAATTCGTACAGAAACAAGGGTTTATTATCCTTCTGTCGGATAAAGATCGACTAACACTCAAGCAAGGCATTGTTACTCAGGTATCGTGTATACAGCGTGTAAGGTACCAACTGTTTTCAGTACACAACAAAAATACGCACCAATTTTATTTATTAACAATTTACCAAATTTGAAAATATTATTACTAAATAATTGTATAGCAGTGCAAAGATATCTTCCTAGACATTCGACCAGAAGAAGAATAATGTTTTTGTGACAGTGCATCCAGCACAAGGTGCTCTGAATGCACCTATATAGTTCCCATTGTGTGATTACAGAATTATTGTGTTCATTTTTCTAAAGTTTTATACTGTTTTTTGCATATTATATTGGGAACAAATAAATGTTTCCAATTCTATAAGAAATGTAAAACTTCCATTACCACAGCAGATAGAACCATCAATAGATTCAGTTTGGCTGTCGATACTTTGTTGTTATTAATCGGACCGTTTGAGTCAGAAATAATAGCTGTGCCTTCTAAGAATATGACGACCGCCTGCGCAGCATGTATGCGCAAATTAGTTTTTAATACTTCGAGTGGTTAAGCTGTCATTTCTTTAAACGGTGTTAATGCTAATATTTAAAACGAAATCTTTGCTAGTAATTTCGTTTTCTTACGGTTATTTTTTGGGTAAACGGGAAACGTTCTTAAAGAATTTTTGTTTATCTTTCGCTCTGCGTTTGTTTGTTTGTTTATTTTTTTCTTTCAAAATTGGCATATACCTACGTGAGTAAAATTGAGATTAAAAAAGACAGTATGTTAGAACAGTTTACGTTTTGTTAATGCAGACACACTGTAGAAGTGTAAGAAAGACGTAATTGAGAAAAATAGTTTATCATTTTTTCGGAATGTTTCACACATTTTAATGTTGTCAACAACAAAAATAATTACCATAATTCCATTTATAGTGTTAAACGTACAATGCACTGAGAGTAATAAATTTAATCTGACTATGCCAACCCCCACTGTTTCATCCTTGTCTTCTCCCTTTAATCGTTATTCCGTCATGCAAGGTTGGTCCATGCATTTATGAATACTCGGTATAAGCGTACAGTTTTAAAGTATGTTTGATGAACGGACATAAATATATATGGATCAAATCTGTTCGGATTATATAGAGTATGACTAAACCTTCGATCAAAAATTTAAACACCGATAAAACAATCGACTCCGGCGAAAATCAGACGGAAAGTTTTGCCGGAGTAATATGTTAAATTTTCTGAATAATCGAATGAGTATTATTTTATTTGAATCACACACCCCCTTGATTTTTAGGATTATACAAGACCTTCGGGTCCGGGAAACGACCAAAAAACTGGCCCTTGATGGGACTTTAGTTAAAAAATATAAAAGATCCTTTAGAAGTTTGTTTTTTCGGAGACATTTTTTTACCAAATTTGACATGAAACCGTCCTAAGCTAAACGTAGCAGAATGAAGGGTTTTTTGATGTCAACTTTCAGTCACTAGCGTGTAATGAATCACGTTACATGCGTGTAAAGCAGCTTTTTTATAGTTCTATAGTTCTTTTTTACAGTTCTGCGTAGATTTGAAGTTTATGTAATTAAATTACTTATAACAAAGGAAAGCAGAAACTTTATTCTTTTCTATGAATGAAGTATAGAAATGCTGAATTTGCGAATTTTGGGTTTTATTTACTTTTTTAAGAGAACACCTCTCCTGGTATTGAATAGATATTCGTAAAGCTCGTTTATTGAACGTTGTGCTTGATTCATAGATACCGGATGTCCAAAATTCGTCAGCGATAATATGTTATATTCGTGATAGAAAGAAACCCCAGATTTAATTCTTGCTTTAAAAAAAATAATAAAAATATATTTGTATTTCTTATAACGAGCCTTTTCATTTGATAAAACATATATTTTTCTTTAATTTTCTAATTTGGCCATCAAAATTAACCCCTTAAAATCGTTATTCGTTTATTTACGCTATACGTTCGTGATTGGGTCCTCTAACTCATATGTTTCAAATTTCAATTTTTTTCGTCTAGCAGATTCGGCAAAAATAAGCTGTGACAGACGAACAGACACGAAGGTGATGCTATAAGCGTTCCGTTTTTTCATCTGGTGTACTAAATATGTAATATAAGTTGTATATTTGTCCAGTACTCTCATATTACGTGTAAACATCTGAAGTAAAACAACATATCTCATCTCACATATAAGATTCTTTATATTCACTCGATGCTTAGGATATATTTTTTTCTTTTTTTTTGAGAAGACGGGCACCTAAAGATGTTAGCAAAACATTACGGTTAACTAGAAGTACAAAACAACCTTCCAATTTAAAAAGCAGTTGTGTTTTTAGTTTGTATCTATAAACAGTGGCATTTACGCGTCTCTGTTAGTCTCATAACTTTGTTTAACCCAACGTAATACAAAAACGCAATTAAGATAGCTTAGTAGCCAGATGACGACCTGTCAGCTATACTGCGATTCGGTCTCTGCAATTCTTTTAGTAAAGACTATAAATGGAATTCTGTTTTATTATTGGTGTGCCTAATGTTATTGAACCACCACCAGTGTCGGACTTAATTCTCGACTGTAGATAAATAGATGGTTTATTATTATTATAGACCTATGTAAAGGTAAAAATTCGACTATCAATAAAATTAATATTTTTTGCAATTTTGCTGTTTTGTACAAAAAAATACATTGATTCTATTGAGCACAAGCAAATTTCTGTATACCTTTGGTTTGGAAGCAATGTACACTCGAAGTTTTATTTTTTGTGAATTTTAGGAATCTTTCATTGGATATAAATTCTAAATCAGAAGAGATGAGACTTTTGATTGTACTTATTGGAATCAGGTTGTATTTTTGATTAAAGATGGTGAATTTGAAAAAGTTCTGAGAGATTTCGAGTTTTGTTTATTTTTTTAAGGTGTATGCCTTAAACAAGCTTTCAATTCTTGTATTCGGATAAAATTTTAGATTTTTCAAGTTTTCATAGACTAAGAACTTTCATAATTTTTTCATTTTCATTAATCATTTATTACGGGTTTTTATTGATAAGAATTTGTGGCTGTGGATAATATTTTACGCATTTTTGCTTACACATGTTAGTGCCCCTGTAACTCAAGGACCCCGTATCATTGATATGGCTAATACGGCGCTAGCTACGCTCCTGGAATTACGTATAAATTGAAAATATCGTAAAACGTAACAGATATTAATTTTTATATTATTCAGGTTCCGTCTACCTTTTCAGATAGAGCCTGAATAAAATAAACAAAATTATATTCATTTTAATCTTTTTTATTAGCTTCAAAACACGAAGTAGCTGAAGCGTTCAAAATTTTAATTCTTAATTCTGTCAAACGCTCGTATTATCACTACATATATTTGTTCAACGATCGTATTATAATCCGCCACTGGCAATGCATCAATGTGAAGTCTAGTTCACATTAATGGAATCATTTGTGGTATATGTTAAATCTGAAAATTCAATTGACAAATTTTCATCGCAAGATAAATGCTCTTCACATACACATTTTACACCAACATGTGCATAATTTCAGTTCACTTTCAGAAACGTTCACACTATGCGACAGTATTTCGGCACAAATTTCTTTGAACTGACGTATGCGTTGAATGTCACGAAAATTTATATGTGCGTTTGTGTTATATGATCATTATTTCATTATAGAGATGATAAAAACGGATCTTTTTAGTGATCTGCATCTTTGCATCTGGATCCCGTATGTGAGCCGGCTCACTGAACCGGTTCAAAAAGAGCCGAGTTCTGAATATGTTACTGCAGTCTGCCACTGAGTTACCTAGTTCAGTCAATCATATCACGACCTGTATAGAATCAAGAATGCATAGCCAAACATGTGATGCATGAGTCATTTGAGCCGACAGATGCATCAAAGCAAGAATTGATACGTAAGTGTAAAATGTGCTTCTGTGTGTTAAGTGTTTCACTGAGTTATGCGGATTCGTTGATCCGTCGGCTTAAAAAAAAGTGAGTCGGCTCTCACGGATCTTCTGTCGCAGTCGGCTCTTTGAACCGGTTCAGATCTGAGTTACCCAACACTATTCTGTGTGTTAAGTGTTTCATGAGTTATGCGGATCCGTTGATCCGTCGGCTCAAAAAAAAAGTGAGTCGGCTCTCACGGATCTTCTGTCGGAGTCGGCTCTCACGGATCTTCTGTCGGAGTCGGCTCTTTGAACCGGTTCAGATCTGAGTTACCCAACTCTATTTCATTACCTAATTTCGTAATTTAAAGCAGTTCACATTTAGATGTTATGTCCAGTGGTCTAGTGTCGACAATGCGAGAATCTTGAATCGTCAACGCAACAACCGTGTGAACTGAATTCTATGGAAATGATTTACGATATGACAAGTCTACATTCAGATAAGTTTGTTAGAAATTGTAGTAATTTATTTCAAATAGAACACATAAAACAAATATTGATTATTGTGGACAAGGCTTTACGCACACAATTTATTATGTGTAGTAATCGAATGGAGGGTTGCGCATGAGACGGTTTTTCCCGGTCATCCTGTACGGCACAGGTTATGCGCGCATCCTTGTGCAGAGAGACAATAAAACTACTCCGAACCAACGTCTGACTCTCTCATTTACGCTTCATGCTCTCAAATGCTCGTTGCTCTCACGCATTAGCTCACGCTAGCACTTGTTCACGCTACTCAATAACCCTGCTTGTCCGCCTATGCTACCTCCTCCCATCGCATGTACACCCTGTTGCCGTTGCCTCCTTCCTGAACCTGAATGTATCCGTGTTTGACTATACCATGGAGATGAAGGAGGAAAAATACAGTATCCTTCCGTTAAGTCGATGCTCGATAAACCATCATTTCCCTTTGAATCTTTCCATTTATTGCTTTCGACTGTCACAAATTTTCACTGCTCATTTACGACTTTTGTAGTAAATTTGTGGGGAATTAGAAAGATTGGACGTGGCAGCTAGACAGGACGTGCTTGTGAATTAAGCGATTAAGCGATCTCAAGGCCTTCCTCGCACTGGGTATACTGTGTGAATAAAAATATAAGAAGCCAAAGAAAAATGGTAACGGATATACTATGACATTCGGTTTTCAACCAGCTGATTTTAAAATTCAGTGTCAACAACTGTATGGCCATAAACATTCACAAACTTTTAAAAGTTCGCGCGGTATAACTACATAATATAACAATGTACACCTCAAATGTTATGAACAATATCTATGAATGTTTTATGTATTTAAGATTTACGATATAAAAAGAAGATAAATGTAGATATATAAAATTGAATACTAATTCAAGCATATCTAAAAATCATCCCAGAATTATTGATCACAGAAAACCACATTTTTTTCAAACACCCTAATACTCAGTAAATGCTTATTGAGCTCAGTAATATGACTGATTCATATCCCTCTCAAAAAACATGCTTCACTTCTCTATTACTAGTGAAATAGATCAAAACTACAAGTAAGAACAGTTAAATATATCATCTCCATATAATTTCTATCTCCATGGACTGTATCGACAACAGCCTTGTTGTGAATGGTCTCTCTGTTGAATTCCTAAAGTCCAGTGTCCACTATAATTATTCTGTAAAAAGTGAAGAAGGGTTCTCTTACTTTTTTGAAAAGAACTAGTTTATTTATCTAGAATATGAAATTTGTAACTCGTTAAAAAAAGCAATTATAGTCCAAGAGATGATGACAGCCGTTTCATGAAGTGTTTGATTCAAGTAGAAATGTTATACAATAGTATATATACTAAAACTGCGTTTAACGTCCGTTTCTCGACTTTATGTCATAACAGACGTCATTCACACCATTACTATTTTCCGTTTACCACTTCCCGTATATTCTACATTTTTAAACCTTCAACTTAACTAATAGCAATGGGCGAATGAAGGAATTATAGGAAATTAGGATAGGGTAGGAAATTTTTTGAACTAGGAGTTTGATAGGTAATCGGCCATGGCCTGAAATAAGGAAACATCTCGATATTTATCTGGAAGGTAAGATTCCTGCACTGTGGGACATATGATGCCCTCGACTTCGCCTCGGACATCATGTTACACGCAGTGCAAGAATTTCAACTTTCTGCCCTTACGGTGTAATATTCTATATTTACTGACGGATATGCAGGTATATTATAATACGGCCTTGTCGGTGAATAATTTTATCTTAATATTATTTTTTTTGCGAACATTGTAAGCAGGATAACAATAGTTTAGATAATTTTCATTCAAACTGCACTTTTAAGGAAATAAGGCACATGACGCAGTAAAATGTACTTTGAGAACCAATATTATTTACAGTTGAGTGTTAAGGTTAGTGAGTACCAGCTGTTTAATATGCTCCCTTTTTCACCCTTTTTCTACCTTACGAACAATAGGGTGTTTTATTGCATTTTTAAAGACCTCGAGCAATGGGGCGCGTGAAAATAAAAATTTTCATGTCTCAGTTTCCTGTTTTTTTAATTGTTTTTTGGCGCATTGAGGGTAAAATTTTCTCTGTTAAGGAAATTGCGCACGAAGTATGAGGCACCATGGTGTTAGTTATTAATTTAATATGAATGTACTACGTGTATCGGCAAGGTTGAAATCGTCGATAAGGCTGACTCTTCGATGCAGTATAGTTTTACTTTGTATTCATAGATGGCACGTCTCATTTCTCTGTTGCAATGATCACCTATTATCCAAAATAAATAAGTACTACTCAAAGTGAACAGATTAACTTTTAACTATATTTATCATCTCCCTAGACATTTTATCGCGAAAATGTGAATATCAATTATCGCGACGACGCCAAAGAAGTATAACTTCTGTCGCGCATACATAAGTAGACGCACCATTTTTTTTAAATTTAAATAGACAATTGTATGGCCGTTTATATAAAATGCCTGCTTGCAAAATTTCACCAGAATTTATAACATTAGTATAGATGTTCTGCATAAATAGTAAATACTATTGAAGTAGACATCATGCATAAACGCACTGTCTTTTGTTTAAATGCAAACAAAAAATATGTAATTACAAAACCGATGGTAAATAACACGATGACGATCTGCGCCGAGTTCAGATCTTAGTGTGAAATTGGTGGAAAGTAAAAAGAACGTCCTTCGATTGTTTAAAGCCCCTTCTTCTCTCTTTTGTCTATCCCATATTCCCGACGTGTGAACCTGTGCTATAAGCGCAAATAAATTGTAATTTCTTGTGTCGAGAGAGGGCTCATTGTTTATTTTAGTTGTACGGAAACAAGGATTGATTGAATGGGAGTCATGTCCGGAAAATGAAAGTCCTGTTGGTTCTGTCGAAGTTATTTGCTGTGCAGACTGCATTAATCAAGTCCGGATACTTCACTTGGAATACATCTGCATCTTAATTTATCTCTATACATACATTATATATTATACGATGTAGTGTAAAATATAAATCGATTTGTATTTTTAACAGCTTTAAACCAGGTTTATTTTGAATCCAACCAAAATGAAATACATCTTTAAATATTTGTGCGCTTAAATAAACCTCACTTTGTTATTTATATATTAAATCTAACTTTTTTGCAAGGCACTAAATCAAATTAGGTTATATAGCCTGAAAACTCCGTGAGTTACCGTCACATAGTACAAGCTAAGTATATGCATCTAGCTTAGTAAAGTATTTTAAAACTGACAGCCAACCTAAGAGCCGGAGATAACCGCAGTAAATCTTTTCGGTATCTCGACTATGAATACTTCTTGCCTCTGGCAATATATGTGTTGTTCACATGTTTTACTTCAACTGTGCGTAAAGGTTTCACGCACACTTTAATAATAGTTTTCTGTTTTGGCTTCACCTTGCTAAATTTTGATTTGTCAATGAAATAATCAATAGCAAACATATATCTCTTATAATTTAGCCAACGCACGCCAATTTAGCTGAGAAATCAACTGTAGGATCCTCGACTTACATTAAGTTTTCTCTCATTGCTCATTTCTCGTTTGTCTTAGCGTAATAATATAGTAGGTAGCCTATATATATTACTCGGAAGAAGTAGTCTTTTAAAAGGTGGAATCATTTTTCAAACCGGTTCAGTAGTTTTTTAGAGTACGCGTAACAAACACAGAAACTTTTTATCTTCATAATATTAATCTAGAAGTTAATTGATTTAAATAAAAAACGGGAGAAATAGCGTCTAAACTCTAAAGGGTAACTGAATTGAGAATATGTGTTTCAAGATTAACTTTTCAATTTTGAAATGGCGTGACGAAGCATATATGATAATTTCTGTTTTTTAATCATTGGGAGTGAAGACTAAAGCTGATAAAATAGGGGTTGCTTCGCATCACTACAGTTAATTCTGTTGTAATTAGGACGTTAAAGCATATATATGTTAAAAGAATTCTTGTTGATTTGTTAAGTTTTTTTCTTGATTTGGTGACGGTTATTTTGTTTTGACGGTTTGTCGTCTTTAATTTGTCATTCTTTAAAAAAAAACCTATTATTTTGTACAAATTAATGTCTCTAATTACTTTAAATTGCTTTGCAACATTTTTTTTTACTTAATCGTGAAATAATTCATTAAGACGACAAAATCGTTAATGCTTGCTTGAATTAGGTTATTTGTCTTGTCGAGGTACGTGAATAATAATTTATAACGACAGATCTGTTATTGAATCTTAAAGTTAATTGGTATTTGCTGACTCGATTGCTTCAGATACTGAAGACTTCCTACTGATGAGTGAATAAATCCATGTGCATATCTTCGTATGTTCTAAATACGAACTAACGATATACAACCACTAATCAGTCCTTCGAACTCGGTATATCGAATCTACAGACTAGGATTAGCCATCATTTTGCAATAACCGTAGTCAAATGAAGAACAAAAAAAAGACATAATTTTTGAAGCGAAACTTCTTTAACTTCAATAATTGTAATTTCGTTCAACAGCGTAACAAAAAAAAGACACTGCCTGGAATGAAGGAAATGAGTTATTAGCAGGAAATCGATAAGAATAGCGTTGAAGGAGAATTTTCGATTGGCTGGCGGGTAGTGTACCTAATTCATTGACACGCCCCTTTCTCGTCATAGAAGTAATACCCATGGTTGAAAACTTCAAATTGTTACCGTTCTTGTGCAGCTCGTTGTACTCGAACTGCCTTTTTCAAAGTGCAAATAAACAGGTTAAAAAATTAAATATTTCAAACTGCTAAATCGCATTTTTGGCATGTAAAAAAGATTAGAACATCTGGAGAGTAGCGAAAGACAAAGAGTATTGAAAAATATGAAATTAGCGATATAAATTATCGAAGATCAGAACCAACATATATTAGTGTTTACACACACTACAAATGTTTACCCTTAAAGTTTCACTTCACACGCATGCCATTTATACACACGCAGTTTTTCAACTGTGACGATATTTCTGTTGTTAGTCCAAACTACTGAACCAAGTTGAAAGCTATTTTACTATTTATAGCCTGCTTATCTTCCCAAGTGGTATTAGTAATATTATAAAGGAGGATGAACAGTGAACTAAAATAGTGACTTTGGAAATACTACTGACATATGTTTGTTCATCATATATATTTTCCATCTGGAGCAAGAAAAAGATTTCTCGATACTTATTTATTTTAATTAGCCGAATTTTTAACCCTACTGCCAGACTATGCTCCTCGCACTGCTCCTCGCTCTGCTCATCGCGCTGTTGCCCTAAGCGGCCAGACACTGCTGTACTCGCGACGCTCCGCACTCGGCTCTCGCTTCTCGGTAATGGAGGTCGATACTGTGGCAGCGTGCGCACTATGCCTTTACACTTAGACCGCTACACTTAGACCGCTTGGCGCGGGAGTATGTGGCCGGCTTACTCGTGCTCTTATTGCCGGTCCTTTGACTCGCGCACAAAAAACCGACAATCGAGGGAGCACTGGGCATGACGAGAAGCATGACGTGCGACATGACAAGTAACGCGGCCACACAATGTCTCTGCCTCCTTTCCTCGCTACTTCCCATGCCACTCGTCGAGTGTGTGGCTGAGGCATAAAATATTTGTGATACTATTATAAAAGAGACTGTCATTCTTGCGCAACGCTGAGTACGACTTATAGATAAAAACATAAAAAAGAAATACAGAAGACAAGAAGTACAGAACCTTACACAGTAAACAATTTTTTCTGCCCATCGACAAATAAAATTATCGAATAAATTAACAGGTAATCGAAACTTTCACTCTTAATTGTAACGTAACCTAATTTATGGGAAACTTTTTTTTGTATCGCCTTTTTTCCTTAAATTACTGTTCTAGTTGTTGGAATAATTGGCAACTTTGAACTTGGGCTTGTTTCGGTATAGTTGAATTGTAGTAAATATAACAATTTTCTTTTACTATTTCCCATGAGTATTGTTCTTGGAATGCACGGTAGCAATACCAAAATAAGGGTGAAAACTTTTTCTTCGCTAGTTTATACATAGATAAGCTGAACGTATTGTCGTTAGAACAGCCTGTTCAGAGCTGATATTCGCTTTTTTTGAAGCCCAAATTCCTACACGTACTCTTTGTGTATGATAAAACTACCTCGAACATATGCACTTTCTCTGTTTATTTATCTTGAATAAATGTTATGCTGCATTTAAAAAAGAGATTTTATTTTTTCAAATTCAACCGAGTGAGTGGCATAATGGTGATAGTACTAAACTCATATTTGAAAAGTACAGTAGGGTTCGATTGGAGGTGGTAATAGTCATTTTGCTATATTTGAATCGATTCTCGTAGGGTTCATTAATAAACGTTTCTTCTATTAATTCAAAATTGCTTCTTCTCTGTGGGTATTTTTAGTGTATTTGCCATATGGCAACATACACTATTGGCGTCGGTCGGATGGCGGGACCTAAGGGTCGGACCAAAATTTCTCGACGTTTCATAACTTCCTAAACACTTTGGCACCATTTTTAAAAATGTTTATATATATATATATATATATATATATGTGTACGCGCAATAACTTTCGAAAGAGTTAATTGATTTTAACGAAATTTGGACCACGTGTTGAAATCCATCACCGCAAGAAGCCTATTTAAAATGGGCCTAATCGGGCTATTTTAAGGGTAGTTTTTAGGGGTTGAAAAATGTTTTTGGGCCCCAAAATACCGAAAAAATTCTCCGAATCGTTTCAAAATTGAAATTTAACCCTTTGGTAGTAATTAAAAAGTGTCCCCAAAATTTTAATAAAATCGGCCCGACAGGACCGGATTTACAAATTTTATGAAAACACTAGTTTGCAGATAGTGACTTATTTATTGAAGGGTGTATTTAATTCAATGTAGACGTTAGATTGATAATAATATTACAATTAAGAAAAAAAATGTTATTTTAAGGGGTGTATTAAGGGGTTAAATTTTTTATTTTGCCCAAAAACAAACTTAATTTCACATAATAAAAGTATAAAACCACACGGCCCTATACAAGCAAATACACTATATTGTCGGCAGGGTTTTGGCACTGCGACCCGGGTTTTTAGAAATTATTAACGTACTGAATATAATTGAGCCAATTAGATCTTATCAGCCTAAGATCGATCCTGGTAGACCTTATTTATACAACGTTTTACGTTCATTTAATAGAATACATCTGCAAAAATATACTGAGTGTCCTAATTTATTTCCATATCTTATACAACTTTATGTAAGATAGATGACGATAAGTCCCTACTCTTGATTTTACAGTCTATAGCTAAGAAAAAATGCAGAAAATGCATTTTTTCCTCAGCAGCACTGTAGATTCTGACATCAACGAAAGTCTGCTGTGTAATAAAAAAAGTGATAATCCAGGAATTTTTAATCGTATCAACAGCATATTTTGATATAGAAGTGACAACTTTTCGACACTCACTTTTATCGTGTTTAGCAGAAATAGGGTGTTGTTTTTTTCATGTTCAGAATTTGAATGTGGATATTCATTTAGCAGTTTTGTGTTTCACATATAGAGTTTTGTTTACATCGCGATAAATTATGATTCAGTACGTGACTTTGAAATCACGCGTATGGCGAGTACGTTGAGTTGGGGTTGATTTTGGTATAAGCAACAATGTTGGAAGTCGTGCAAGAATCTATGTATATATTACCGTCAAAGTTCTAACAAGCATAGAAAATTCCGTTCTGTGTTTGTTGCGTTAGAGTAGTATTGTCGTATAAAGAGAGTGGAGAGAGAGCGAGCGAGAGACAGATTGTAGATTATAGACGCCGTGACGTCTCCGAAAATTCTAAGTTTCGCTACCAAATCTTCCTCCGAAAATCCTCAGTTTATTTGACTGTAGCTTAAACATAGAATCACGTGCGGAAACGACTGAAAATGCTTCACCTGTTATTTAAAATATGTTTATAATTTGTAATATACTTTAAATATATTTCGTAGATTAATTGTTTTTTTTAATTTTACACAAATTAAATAGACACAATCTTACATTTTATGAACAAATTCTTAATTCTTTTTATATATTTGACTTTGAAAGGTTTACGTAATGTGAAATCTAAACTTACGTGAATGATAATTTTTTCAATGCAATGGTCATACTTTTTTTAGCAGTATTTGTCAGACTTTTATTCTGTCGACTTGGTTTAATATTATTTATTTCTTGTGTTTTAAGATTATATATGATCTTTTTGGTTATATGGAGGCTAGTTAACGATACAAAGTTTAGTGAATGACACACTGTGTGATTTATTATTGCTTTCAAGTCTGGAAATTTAGTTGTAATTTATTTGTGTGTTATTTTTGTATTTTTTGAGCAAAGTATATATCTTCTATCACGCGTAATGCTTAGGCAATCTAAGATTTTTTCACAAAACGGATTTTAACGGTAACATATATAATAAATTGTATGTACATATGCATACAGGATAGAACAGAAAGTTTTAAATATTTATTTTTAATAATTGTGATAGTGTAAAATTTTTTTTTTAATCATAAAACATTTCATAACGTGTTGCTAGTGTAATTCGATTTATAATATAATTTTGTTCTCAAAGCTGTGAAAGCCTGCTTGGTACGTTCTCTGAATTCTATACAAGGTATGTATTCTATAGTAGTTGAAATATTTGATTACTTAGGCTTGTGAATATTACTAGATATATTTTTCTATCGCTATCTCGGGTTCTAATATAGATTCAAACCTGCAGAGTTTTTTACGTTACACATGTTAGGTACTGGTGGTTTTTTAGAGACAACTAGGATTACTAACGGTTATACTACTGTATCAAAATTTAAGGAGCTAATCATCATTATTGTACTGTTCGCTCAACTAACTCCTTAAATTTTGGTGCAACAGGATAGACGTTTCTTTAGAAGTTTCGCCACAGGTAATCAAAAATTAAAACAAATATTTTTTTTAACAAAACAAAAAAAAATTAGAAATATATATTTTTTTCTGTTACACCCTCAATAGTGTATATGTACTTACTGTACTAACGACCTATTATAACATACATTCAGTCTCGTACAGTTAAATTCCGTTTTTGTTAGTAATCATAGTCTTAATTACTGCTCAGTTCTTTTCGTCGTAATTGTTATATCGAAACTTGAATCCTACTACGATTAAACAGAATCCAGCTCTGTAAGACTTAAATCCATCTTAATAACAAGCCATGAGGTGGTTTTTTTTTCAAAACTCTACAAGTGCGACCCTTGGGGTCCACGTGACCAACTTCCCAGTATGATCAATATTGAATAATTTAAGAAATTAGATAGTGATCATTAACGTTAATTGCAAAATTACAATTACGGTAATTATAACAAATATGTTTGGAAAGACAGCCATGAAGCAATGATCTCAACTGTACTCTTTCTCATCAATAATCGCTATATTCTTGAACAACGACAGAGGATACAATTTCATACGCATTGGGACTGAATACCCTAGCCCCCTAAGTCTCAAGGACCCACAAGAATTGAATTATCACTTTACATTTTTAATATTTTTCATAAACAATGAGCACTTATCGTACAGTAAAAAATATTTATGATTATCCTAATCATCGATGGATTTTGACTATTTTTTAGATGAATTTTGTAACATTCTGGGGTGAAATTGGACAATTTTTTGAGTGAATTGTGATTTTTTTCTCTGGTGAATGTTGACAATTTTTTATTGTAATTTTGACATATTTTGGGTGAAGTTTAACATATTCTTGTGTGACTATAATATTAATTATGTGTTGAGTATTTCAACTCTGATTTCGATGTTATTAAAAATTAATTTTAAACCCCCGTTTAACGAATTCTAATCAACAAAAAACGGGGCCTCGTTGGACTTCACTAAGTTCTAGACCCCGGAAAAGCGAGATCAGCCTTTGTTCATACGTTCATATCTATTGAGAGGAAAATTTGACAGCTAAAAGAACATAAACTATACTTTTCTGTGTATCCGTAAGACTTGAAAACGTATTTCATTTTTGTGTCAGTTTGTACCAGCACCAGTGGAGAACGGCTTGACCGCTTTTATTGAATTTGGTACACTGTCAACATTAATGTTAGACGGTACTTTTTATCCAACTACGCTCGAGTTAATCCAATATTAATCCGAGTGGCACTTTTTTTGTATCTAAAAATAAAGATTTCGATTTTTAAATATTTTCAATCAAAACTGTATTGAAGCGATAGTTCGTAAGAATTATTTTGCGTGAGATTCTACTGTAATATATGGCATGTACATTGTACAGTATACTGTTGGAGCCGTCAAGTTCATATATGAAGTAAAGTCATGTCAAGTCTGCGAGAGTGTAGCTGGAACTGGAGGATGAGGTGATGTCGACTATACGAGATGTGTGTGGATTCTGAGAGGACCACCTCACTGGCGTACTCACATACTATATTCCATCATTCAATTTGTCGTTGAGAGGTGAAAAGCATGGCTACCGCTGTTGGTGATGATGGTGTGTACAGTACTGTGCATATGTTTTATTTCTCTACAGTTTTTTTTCAAAAACTTTTTTACCTACCGATCCCTAGAGATTAGCAAAATTGTCGCTTATCCCAATAAACTAAATCAAGTGTAATTTATTTATTTTTTTACGTGGTAGATGGATTCATTTGACAAAAAGCAAATTTTGATCGTATAAATGTCAATGTATAACATTTAAGATGTTGTGCTGGCGATATTCTGTATGGTCGATGTTAAAATTAACAGTGCTGTTAAAATTTTGTCTCACTTTAACTTATGTGATCTTAAATTAGTAATGTAAATTGCCACATTAAGGCTGTGGGAACGCTCTGAATATAACCAAAAAATAGGGTTTCGGCTGATAGTTGACTGTAGACTTATTCGTCAATATTTTGCAAAAATTTTTTCTCTATAAGGAAGATAAAGAGCAAATCTAGGTCTCTAATGGACTACTTTTGTAATTTACGCACGATTTACTAGAAAAAAACTTGGCATTAATTGTGCCAAAAACACACGTTTTCAATGTCACACTACGACCTTATTCGTACTTATTTCATAAAATTGATCCATCACAAACCTAAAGTGACTCTTCCTTTATCGGAAAAGGTTTTTAAATCTTCAAAATATTTCCAAAATTTAGAGTAATCAACTGACAACGGCACCCTTGCAACAGCATATTTTAGCCTCGTAGTGTGGCTGAAATTCAGAGCGTTCCGACAGCCTTAACCATATAGAATAGGACCATTTATATAGCCATAGCGTATAGTATGAACAACATATGAGTGTTGGCCGAACTGTATACATTTATCATTTTACAAGCTTGCGTTCCAGATCGTCGATAAAGTCACTATTAATTGCAGGACGGCGTTGATAGTTCGGCAATAATTTCTTAATGCATAATACTTATGCACGGTGCTGGTATGTGTTCTTGTTTGTTATATTAGCGGTGCTTATTCTTGATTCACACTTTGCTATAGTAAATAAAGAGATGCTGGGGCAACCTTGTTTACTAAAAATTTTAATAATAAGTGGTATTCAACCAAGCATGCAGCTTAATGGTAAAGCACTAGAGTACCTAGATTCACTAAAAAAATACCAAGTTCAAATATCGACAAAAGAATATTTTTCCCAATAACTGTCGTTAAGAAATGGTAATCCTGCATCGGCCATTTTGTTGAGTCTATATAAATTTTGCACTGCGAATAGAATGAAAACCGCGTAAGCACCATATCTGGGTTTTTGTATGACGCCAGTTTCGCAGTTCTCACTCGACGCAATCCAAAGTTATACTTCAATTCAGATCCCACATATTAGATTTAAGACAAATATCTAAAGACATAACTTATTTTGTAACCCACTTGTACCCTTTATATAATTGTTAATAGTGCTAATAATCGAAAGGTTGATGCACAATTATAAAAGTTATACTGGCCCAAAATCCGCTGGGCACTGTATAATTGCGAACTTTCCTCGTGCTACCTGACGCATTCAGTTTGAAGATCATCTCAGATGTGGACATTCTTTTGTTTCTTCGACGCTATATTTATCGTTTAGATTCTGCTTTTAATTTTGATATTATAAGACCAAACAGTATCATCCATTTTCGTCAAAATTTTTGTAACATGTGGTCCCTAGTACTGTTTCAATTTTAAAGACGCATTAACGTCAAAAAAAGTGCTGTCACAAGAGAGATGTCTATATGTATTTGTAATTTAACTTAAATCTTCTAGTTCTTAAAATACGATCGAAAGCATATAACAAAGGTTGGCATGCTGTCAAATCAATTTTTGAGTGCTTTTAATAATTTAAAAAATATTAAGATACCTATATATATTTTTTTAGTACGAGGGTCTACTAACTTTTTATCAACTATCTATTGCTAGTGAACCCAAACTAGCTAATGGAGCGGTAAACCAATTAAACAATGTACAGCATACTCGTTATTACCGGACTGCCAAGAAGGGTTGTGTGTTTTGCGCGTATCTCTGTATGTAATATTTTTTGTCTCGTATCGTCCAAACGGCTGGACGGATTTCTAAAATTAAGGTACCGTTAGATTTGTCTCGGCAACCTAAGTGTCCTAGGATAGGTGACGTCAAAAAAAAAATCAAAATGGGGAATATTAGCTCGAAAATTGTTTTTTCTCCAAATGAATCCAACAGGGTGTCAAAATGAAGAATATTAAAAGGCGATTACAAAAATATGTATGTTTAAATTTGGAAAGGCAAATTGCAAAATGGAACTATTAATTGAACCATTCTATGATAATTTTACCTCCAAAGTTTCGAGACTCAAACTATTGGGTATATTTACAAAAGAAAATAATCTTATAAAACTTCAAATAAACCAAATTATATAAAAAAACAAAAAACCCGACTGCAAAAACATGTCTTTGAAAAAAAATAAACAAGACTAAAAAAAAAACCCGGATCGCAGTGCCAAAACCCTGCCGACAATATAGTGTATTTGCTTGTGTAGGGCCGTGTGGTTTTATACTTTTATTATGTGTAATTAAGTTTGTTTTTGGGCAAAATAAAAAATTTAACCCCTTAATACACCCCTTAAAATAACATTTTTTTCTTAATTGTAATATTATTATCAATCTAACGTCTACACCGAATTAAATACACCCTTCAATAAATAAATCACTATCTGCAAACTAGTGTTTTCATAAAATTTGTAAATCCGGTCCTGTCGGGCCGATTTTATTAAAATTGTGGGGACACTTTTTAATCACTACCAAAGGGTTAAATTTCAGTTTTGAAACGATTCGGAGAATTTTTTCGGTATTTTGGGGCTCAAAAACATTTTTCAACCCCTAAAAACTACCCTTAAAATAGCCCGATTAGGCCCATTTTAAATAGGCTTTTTGCGGTGATGGATTTCAACACGTGACCCAAATTTCGTTGAAATCAATTAACTCTTTCGAAAGTTATCGCGCGTACACATATATATATATATATATATATATATACATATATATATAAACATTTTTAAAAATGGTGCCAAAGTGTTTAGGAGGTTGTGAAACGTCGAGAAATTTTGGTCCGACCCCTAGGTCCCGCCATCCGACCGACGCCAATAGTGTATGTTGCCATATGGCAAATACACTAATAAAATAAAAAGTAAATTAAAAAAATCAAAAAACCCGACTGCGTTAAAAGTGAACTAAAAAGAAGGACACATAATTAGATGATAACGTGCACTCGGAGGCATACATGTAATAACTGTAAAAGTTGAACAGAAATTCCAGATGCATCCGATTGCATGTTATGATTTAAATTCGTTTCCTTCTTTTTAGTTCGCTTTTAACGTACTCGAGGTTTTTTGATTTTTTTAATTTACTTTTTTTTACAGTTATTGTTTAACCTTTGTGAGAATATAATTTTATTTCGATTTGGTATAACGTATATTTATATATGTCGTAGGATAATTGAAATAATCGGATCTTTGCGAAAATCCTAGGGTAATTGAGATCCGGTTTTTTGCAAACATCCTAGGATTTTCGCGAAAATCCGAATATTTTTATTTATCCTACGACATCTATAATGTTTTGTGTGAAATTGGAGAGATCGTTATTTCCGGTTTTGCAGCATCGTAATTAGAATAAAAATAGATGAAACTTCGCCTGTTCACCTGAAATCAACTTCAATAATAACAAAGTTAGCAAATAGATAACGCTGAACTAGTCGTATAATGGATGACTTTTTAACACACTCTAGTAAATAAAACAACTGTCAAAACACATAGTTTACAGCCGCTAAACGTAATAAAAACAGATAGACAGATGCATTTGTAAGCGGTATCGTATCTTCTTTCTCGATTTTCCACATGTCAAATAAAAAAAACTTAAGAGTGGTTCTTTCTACATGTAATATGTAAGTACATGTTGTATAGCGGACTTTTACAGATCATTTAGGGGAGTTAGTGGCGGACAGTGATGGGGGTGTAGAATTAGTGGTGTTTTTGTGGCTGCTATTTTCAATTATTATAGAATATAGATAGCTCTTCCTACAAGAGTACAAGTAAACCTTTGAAAAGTTGTATGGTTCGTTATTGTATAGTTCCCTGATTTTTTTTGTTGAGAATATTACAATTTAAGGAGTGCTTTGTACACCGAAAGTAGCTCAGAAATTCTGCTAGCCGTGTATAAAATTTTGAATTTGCCGCCCCTTGTATGTCGTCTATTTCATTTTTTCCCTACATATTTTGATTTATTTCAAATATAGGATTGCGCACACCCGTTTATTCCATATTTTGCAGAGATTTGTTTTTTTGTATATAGTCTAAAGCACTCCCGTAAGATGACGCTTTATGCAACCATGAAAACCAAATTGAAATCGGTCTAGCGCTTTTCAAGTCCATTGCAAACATAGACTTAGAAAACTGATTTTATAATTAGTAGATGAGTGCTTGATAGAAGGTAGATTTGTGAAAATATCTTTCCAAGCTCGTTGATAAAGAAAAAGAACAGATTTATCTCGATCTTTGTATTGTCTAATACCATCTTTTCGTAAATTCGTAAACAAAACCGGCACCCCTACTGAAAAAAATGGGCGTCTTCTCAGTTATAAAATTCACACAATTTGAAAAAGATAAAACAACATAATTTTGACAAATGGCTTTAAAATGTCTAGTCATTGTATGCGTTTCGCAATACTATAGATTTTACCCAATGTCATAAGATACACAGGTCACCTGGTCCACTGGATGATATCATCTCCTCATTATTTTTGAAAGGAATGAGGTCACCTCTGTATCTCATAACTTTGGATTTTACCCGTGTCTCGCGGTGCGCCTTTGCTGTGTGGCAACCCCTAAAGATACAACACTGAAGATAAGGTTCTTGTCTAAACCGATATCAACGCCAACGTAGCCGCGAGTAAATATTAATCTATTAGTAAAATGAGGTACATAAAAGTTAAGGTTGATATATTAGAGAGGCTGCATCGTTCCATCTGACCAATCAGCGTAAGCGCGAGAATGACGTCAGTTGGCGGACCGTTTTATTTTATCAACCTATAATGACAATATGAAAAATATCATTGGTATTTAACTAGGACTATGTAAATCTCTTACCTTAAAAATTAAATTTATTGCAAATAATATTAAAAGTTTGTATTTTGATTTCTTTGACATTTGTTAAATTCTACCACCAGGGTTTATAAACAACAGCCGTTGCCACGCAGTCAATTGACACTACTATCCAACGGAACGAGACAACCTCTGTAAACTATTAACCTTGCATAAAAGAATAGTCTTTTTAAATTTTTTAAACATCTTTTGACAAACAAGTAGAAGGTTTGTGTACTTTGCAGGTCTTTTGAAATTCTAAACTAAACATGGAGAGGACATGGATTTTATATAATACTAGTCCAGACAATATTTCTTTAAAAACTTTTATAAACTTCTAACATGTTATTTCAACGAAAAATTGTTTTCTTATTTTCTTTTTTAATGTCACGGAAATGGTTGCTCTTCATTTTTCACTGTCCGACGTTAAATTTGAAACGTAGCAAATAATTTTTCGATATTGGAAAATTGTGTTGAAATTCTATTATTGAGTTAAACAGTTCGTAGTTTTTTTTCTGTAAAAGGTTACACCTGAACCTAACAATAGAGTAACAAATATTATATTGTAAATATAGTATGTTTGTGGCAAATTGAAATTAACGACGTTGGTGTGTTTCTTGAAATTATTTTTCTATATCGTAAATCTCACAAAATGAACACTTTGAAATCTAAATATAGCAAAACTTTACTTGCTTTGTAAGTAAAAAACTAATTTTTTTACACTTTTTTAGATTCGTATTTTCACTCAGAAAGGTAATGAATTAACTATGATCTCGTTAAGTTTCTTAATATACAAATAAGTAGTTAACAGTTTGCTATAATATTATGAAAAACTCATTATTGCAATTATAATGCGATACTAGAAAAATTTACTCCAAACAATGTTACAGTTGGGATTTAAACCCGAGGCCGAATCTTCCACTTTCGCGACGACTGAATATTCTGAACACAGACCGATAAACTTAATACCCTTCCTTTGCCGCAGTTACGTAAAAAAAGATGTCTGATTTCCAAATAATGCGTGTGAAAACATGCCGTTTACATTGAAAGTCTTTAATATTCTAAATGTCCGTTTATTATGAATTCTGAAAATCAATTAGTCATCTTACGAGAACGATTATGACTATAATTAATGATGTAGCTATGAACTAAATGAGGACGTTTTAATGCATGCTTTCGCCTTTCAGACTTGCGGTGGACTACCCCGCTTTTCAATATACAGAATATTACAATATATAAATATCTATATGGTGAACTATAACTTTCGTGCTTCGAAATCATTTTTCAAAATAAATTTTAAAATGAAAAATTTCAGTAGATTCTTAGATGTTATAAAACATGCAAAACATTCCCTATGTATTTTTTTTTTGAGTATGCGACATAAAATATTCGAAAACTATTAAAAACGATATAGCAGTTACAATTTATAAATTTAAACGTGTATTTAACATCTGATGTTTACAGCTGAATATATTATATGTTATTTTATTATATATATTTATTTTAATATATATGTTATTTTTTCATACTTAAAAAAATTTGTCTAATTAAATAAAGTTTTAAAAGAGTCTGAAAAAATAATATATTGATCGCTTAGTTATTTTTATTTATGTTATGTATGAGCTATAGCGTTTTATAAGTTAATATATATTAATGTTTTTTTCTTTTTTACAGGTGAGTGAGAATTTCTCTAAAGTTAACCTCTGAAAAAACTATTGTAAGTACCTACTCATTTTTTGAGTTTATATTTAAGTATAATTCGTATTTATAATGGAATGAACTGGATTTTTGGAATTTACTATGTTTCCCGTAATTAATACAATAACTATACCTACATACCGGCTGACCACTGAATTAACCTTGAATATTTTTTGCGTTCAGGAAATATAACATTTCGTGGGATAATTTGCAGTTATTTCACATATTCCTCGCATTGAAAGCATGGCCAGTGAAGGGTGAAAGCATGCACTGCTTGCGTCTTGTGCAGGTTGCATGAACACATGTTACTAGATCTATATATAACTGTACCTGTAATTAGACTAGTGTTTCTTTCTTAATATGTGTGCTGCAAGCACGGTTCAATATCATTTAAAAAATTGAAGGATAACGATAGAATTATGTATAGATTAAATGTAAGTCCCGACAGTCGTCTGTCTGTACTGGCTAATGTTGAAAACAAATTTGAATGCAGTTTTACCAGTCGACAGCTTATTCCTTAGAAAAGACCTAATGTAATAACTGGCTGGCCCGTCTTTGCCTGGGTGCAAATCGGATTGAATGGGCTATATTGAATAAATTTGCAAAATTCATCTTATTTAACAGACATTGTTTTTTTGCATCGTTTAGGAGATCCACTTTGCATTGTATTCTTATATTTAACACACGGTATATATTTTTGTACTTTTATTAAATCGTGGATATACGATATAGTCGTTGCTTTTTTTCCTTTTTTGTATTGATATGTGCTTCTATATTGTAAATTGCTGACATTGCTTGTTATATTTCTCTTAGCAGTAACTAATAATGAGGCAGGAATGTAGGACTGGTTATTTTCCTAGCGTTTTATTTTATCATTTTTCCGAACATATATTTTATTCATATTATATTCAGCGCTATTTCACATTCAATTATTTCCATTTAAACTGACTAGTTTAACATTTTGCTAACTATAAATTGCGTTATTATGCATGAACCATTCATTATTTTCTGTTTTGCTATAATAAAACACACGCAGCTAAGTACAAAATAATAATTTTGAAATCAATATGTACTGATAAAGCAGTATATGCAATATTTCTGAAATTTCGTTTTCTTATAGTGTTCTCGGGCATTTGTATAACACTTACGCACGATAAATATTTGTCTGTATGTCTGTTTATTCCAGTGTTGCATCAGTGCGCCTAAAACAATTTTGATTATATTTGGAATATTGTTTAGTTAAAGTATAATGTACTTTTTATCGGACTTATAAGACTTTTATCAAAACCGACAATACGCAAATGCAGTATGACAATAAGATCCATTGCAACAATATAATTTCGCAATAATTAAATTACGTTCTATATAAAAAGTCGGTTTAAAACTTTTAACGATTTTAAGGGATTGTCCATCCAGATTGGTACAAATTATTTCGGCAATTTTTAAACTGTGTTTGCAAAAAGCATTTTATTATTATTTTTTCAATTAAGTTCGTCACTTAAACATTTCCAAAAACACATGATTTTGTCCTAAAAGTTGTACAAAAAATGTGATATTTGTTAATATTTCTCTACGACATGAAATTTCAAATTACGGGAAGTCTATTTTTATAAATATAATATGTTGAAAATACTAGAAACTATTCAATAAGGGTATTCAAAAAAATTCTGTATATAAAATTATGTTAAACTTATGCAATTTTTGACATATTTGCCTGATGTTAAATAATTTATTTAAATCAAATAATATATAAAAATCTGGCTCAAAGTCATTTGGGAAGAAAATGAAATTATACATAATAATATACTTCTAGTTATTTTGAAAGCAAAAACAACAATAATTGGGTAAGATTTTTCATAGATATTAGACATTTTTCAGTTGTTCGTAATATAGAGCTATGAATAAGCAATCATCTTAAATTATTGTATAGTTGTTTTTAATACTAAAAAAAGCTTAATTGTTTCTAATTTTATACAATATATTGCGAGAACATTTTTCGCTAAAAAAATAAAAAATTGAGCGTTGTATAAAAAATAAATTAAGCATTCGGTAGTGATTTTGAAAACAAACATTCTCAGCAATTCACTTTGTAAACAAAAAAAAATCGTTGTGAAATGCGATTTAAATATAATTAAAATTAAATTTTATAAGCCCCGACCTTTGTTCACGAACTTACAGTACCTTTTATATTCTATTATGATGAATATAAGGTGGATTATACATTCAAAGATAACATGCAAGCATACACTTGAAATCATATAACAAAATGGCGTATGTCGAATTACTGTTGTTGCGTGGATTCACCGAACTAGTATTTTGTTAAATCGTTCATCAACGAAACAGCTATTTCTCTTATTTAGAATCAACTAGTTGACGATTCAACCTGCGTCTTCATCTGTCGGTAACAAAAAGAAACCGCCAAGTGAACTAATGTTGTTGTGATTGGTTGATCGGGACAATCAAACGGCAGTATTTATATTGAAAATTAATATAGTATTAGTATAGATCTGATATGTTCGTTATTAAACCAACGTTACAGACAGTTTTTCGTGCATAATCTGAGGTCGCAATGGCCGCCTACCGTTCTTTGTGAAACTATTTAACAAAATTAACTGGCTTTTGAACCAGTTAAAGTGGCACATGTTATTATTTCTTTTCGTTAATGGTAAAATCCTCAACGACCCAGCACTAGTCGATATCGTTTTTAGCTTTATTTTCTCATGTGGTGCAAAAACGCTTTGTAGCATAGATTCAAAGTACACTTTAATTTGACTTTCAGAACAACTTATTAAGGAACTGTTTGGTTCTTGGGTCACCTGCCTACTGATGTATTTTTCGATTAAAGGAAAAGTATAGTAGCTAGGGTACTTTTTGATACAATCGGACTAAGATAAGGTTTCTGTCAAAATCGTTTTTAACGTGAGTGAAGTAGCACTTCATTAGCCGTCAAAGGTACTTACATTGAAGAATACAATCGACTTTGCAATAAATTACATATCGTATGTATAATACTCGCTACGGTTCTGAAAGGTTCTGAAGTTAGTCACAAAGTTAGTCACAAATAGCGTCGCAAATGCATATTTTAGGACCGTCCTGGTTGTTTTGTGGGAAAGAAAGACTCCCACAACCTCCCAGTTACCGGCACAGAACGTGCGCTCGTCGCTGATTGGTTATCGCTGGTTGTCGTGTCACTTGTCGTTTTTCTGCTATACAGTACAGTCCAGTACGCTATTGTTAAGTTGTTTCTTTGATTGTTAATTGATCAAGATGCCTAATACAGTTTTGCATAGACAAGCATGAAAAATAATTTTTTGGATGACTTTATGCAAGGAATTAGACCTTTAGATTAAAGAAAAATGAAAAATAATATTATAGCGCGAGTTTGTAGTTTTTAAACCGACTGTACCTTCGCAAGCCTCCATTTGCATCTAACTTCAGAACCTTTTAGAACCGTGGCGCGTATTATACACAGATCGATAAACAAAGACCTTTGCGGCATGTCACAGTCCTGCAAAAAGAGACACGTCTACTGAAAGCCATGTCGCCTTGTGACCATAAATTCACGTGTTGTCAAAATGTGTAATTCAATTTGTACTCGTTATGCGATGATTTTGTTTTATTATTTGTGCAAATAGAACATCACACAGCGAATAATAAATATATATACACAGATGTGTATGTAGTGCAGCTTCTATTATCCGTTATCAGTCGTATACGTATTTTTAACCGACTTCAAAAAAAAGGAGGAGGTTCTCAATTCGTCGGAATCTTTTTTTTTTTAGGTATGTTCCCCGATTACTCGAATTTGGAAAATTCTTTTTTTGTTTGAAAGGGTATACACTATACATCCCAGGTGGTCCCATGGTCATCAGGGCAGGATCTGATGATGGAACCCTGGAGAAATCGAGGGAAATCTTCAAAAATGTGCGAAATCAAATCCACCACATAAAAGTAAAAAATAAAAAAACTTTAAAAAAAAATATTAACCTCCTTCAAAAGAATCACTAAAAAGATGCAAATAATGAAATTTTGAGGTCGGAGCTAATTTCATTACAAAAAAAAATCACTAAAAAGATGAAAATAATGAAATTTTGAGGTCGGCGTCTATTTAATAAAAGTAGATATGTAATTAAAAGTTTTTGTAATGAAATTAGCTCCGACCTCAAAATTTCATTATTTTCATCTTTTTAGAGATTTTTTTGAAGGAGGTTTATATTTTTTTTTAAGTTTTTTTATGAGAAATGAAGTTGGTCTTGATTTAAAATTTATAAAGTTGTAATTTAGATATAGGAAATTAATTAGTGCAAAAAATATCTTGATATTTATATAAATATCACTGGTGGGTGTATATTATTACACATAGAACAAACTAAAGTCGCCTTTGAATTACGAAAACTATAACTATTGAAAGCATGTAGGTAATGATTTTGCAGTAAAGTATTCGTTTATGGCTATTATTAGTTTTTTTCGAAATTTTACCTTACAAGTTTTGGAACTAGAAGAGGAATGATATTTCAGAAAAATCTGGAAACTAAGTAACAAAATTTTGAAAAAAACATAGTTTTGACATCCTTGTGAAAAGGTCTTTAAAATTATATCCTATATGACCGATTACAAAGATTTTTTTTTGTATCAAATTTTTGAACCCTTCAAATACTGGAAATATTTTTTAGATTTTATAGGAATATATGCAAGTTAGAAAGCTTTTGATATTTTGATTGTGACAGACATCAAACGAATTATCTACGATTTCCGTTTTTTTCTTTGTGAGATACATAAACGAATCCGAAAACGACTAAAAAGTTGTTTGTACGGATAATTTTAGTTTTGCTGTAATTCTGATTACGAACTGAAATTCACAATTAAAAGGAAAAAAATATGACGTGTTTTTATTTGTAGTGTGACGCAATGGCATAAAAATGAAATACAATAAATAAAACGTTGTCCGTCTGTGTTGGTTTAAAATCGTAGTTTAATATAGCTGCTAATGTAATTTAAATAAAACAGTTTCTACGATGCACAGATGATCGGATCTCATTTGTCAATTATAAAATTTGTTATAATTCATAACTACAAAACAAGCTTTCAATATGAAAAGAAGTCGGGTAAATAGATGTTAAGTATTAGGTCTATGAAAGTTTTATTTCGATAAATACCATTTTCGTTGTAAGCGAACGCTATTGCAAACCATTAAAATATTTTTTGTAAGTTCACAAAAAGTCTGTAGCTTAGCAAGAAATTTAGTTTAATTAAAAGAAATAATTGTATGAATTCCTCGAAATTATTTAAATTCTGAACATAAAGTAATATTGGAAAAGAGAATAATATGCTAGTATCAAATTTTATCAAATCGTTTTGTTTCAATTGAATAATAATAAGTAATTTGCATTGTATAACAAACAATTCAAATGCTTTGTTGCTCGGGTTGGAACCTGGTTCGATACTTGTTGTTCTCTTCGATCAGCTTTTCAATGCTTTCCGATTTCAAACCTTTGACGATCATCGCCAATCATGAAGTGAGATAGTAAGCAAGTAAACCAACCCCTGGCAAATGCCAGACGGCAAATCCTCGATGGTTCGACCTACCCACAGGGTCCTTAGAGACAACACAAGTTCTAAAGCTAACATCAATCTACGAGATACCTATATTGAATGCATGAAAATGGTGCGCGCTTTATATTTATTATACGAATTAACAAGACATCAACTTTGATATATCATTATTTTGTATAGGTACTTCATATTTCATTTTCGCATTTTTATTTTTCAAAGGGCCTTTGTAAATGACAAGGAACAAAACATAAAAGAATTTGCATTTACGGAGTTTTTTTTTCAATGGAAAATTCTTTGATATTTACATTTATAATGTACATAGTATTTAAATATACATTGCAGAAACATTATCGTATCAATTGTTTCTTTGAATATTATTTTTTGTGTAACGTGCGTTCTTTTGAACACTCAGATGAAAAAAATGTTTAAAAATCAGATTAATATGATTTACTACCCTACCAAAAAAATGAATGTGAAAAAATGAGCCAAGTTTTTTTCTACCATCAACAAATTAGAAATGTAAAATATATACATTTATAAGGTCATGTTTCCATCACGATGAAAACACTTAAGCGGATTTCACTAGTCTTAAGTTAACCCAGCTTAATGATTTTAAAAAGCGATACCTCACCGATAATAATTTAACCCTAATTTTATGTCGATGGAAACATGGGCTTATAACTTTATATAATGTCAAAAATTCTTATAAAATCACACCATTGAATTTAGAATAAAATACAATGTCCCCTTAAAATAGGCACGTGTCAATGATACATTCACCCTTTTTCTCTTTTAACAAAATTAATACCTTTCTCGACAATGCGTAGTCCATAATTACATCGACTTAAAACCAAACGTCTGTATTTTTTGACAGTTACTAATGAAACAGTTGAATGTGGTTTATATTTAGAATCCGCGAGTGTAAAAGGTTGACGAAAATTTACCATCCAGCCCTTTGCTGTAATCCCTCATTCAAAAATCTACTACCCACAAAATATATATAGGTATATTACAGTCACTGACATCATTAAGGGTGACATGTACCAGCTAAGCGTGAGTATAAAATGATTGTTACCAATATCTGTGCTTGCATTGCAATACAGTTTAATCGTTTGTTCATTTCGTTTACATTTTGATTTCTTTGGTAGTTACGCAAATTTTGCAATTGCCTGTTTGCTACAAACTTTGCAAAAAGCGTGCACTTTGAAGGATTAAAAAATAAAAGGATTTGTGTGTATCTTTGACATGATTATGGAAATATAAATTATTAATCAATCATATTATTAAATTATTGTATTGTCATTGGTCCTTGATAAGTGTACAAAGTTTCAGTTTAATCTGACATTTTGAAGTAGATACGTTTTTTATCCTGTAGGTCCTGGTCAGGGTAATGGCACAAACTTATTAAATTATTGCATTGTCATCGGTCCTTGATAAGTGTGCAAAGTTTTAGTTTAATCTGACGTTTTGAAATTGTAGAATTTCATGTTAAAAGATTCCATACATCTTTGAACGTGAAATAAGAAAGAAAATAAGGTATAAGAGAAATGTTATGAATCTTTTAATAATACATAATGTATATATCAACATTGATTTTCATTGTCTGGCTACATACATATACTCGAAAAACATTGGCCTCCTTTTGGGGCAGTCGGGTAAAAATAAGAAACGTACAGGAAGCGGCAGTTTCAAGATCTCACACGGTTATCGACAGGCTTGAGCTCGTAGTCACTTCAAAAAATGCTTCCAATATAGGCAAAAAATAATTAAGCACAGATAATATTCTCTGTAAACCACACCTTGTCTCTAATTTTAATTCTACTCTACATTGTATTAAAATGAATATTACAACAATGTAAGTTTTCGAATAAAGGGCTACATTTGTGACCATACCGCAGTGAGTGGAGTCTGAAACGCCTTATATTATCATCATAATAATAAAGTATTAATATCAATTTATGGCTTTGTTAGTGATACTAAAATATGGTGAATAAAATTATACAGGATGTTTGAAACCGGAATATTTACATTTACTGTTTTCCACGTTTGTTTGGAAAAATAATGATTTTCATCCACATTATAGTTATTTACAAACGGAAATCTGCCTAATGATGGTATAGTTTTTCCACGTATAATCATAGTATAACCACGTTTTGATGAAATCTAAATCGGCTCAACTTGAAGTGTAAAATATAATTTGCGCATTCATGCTGCCCAAGTGATCGCTATATTCTTAGAGCAGCTACCAGATCCAACTCAAACTGTCGTTTAGGAAAATTAGGAGCCAGATTAGCATACGCGTAATACAGCTGGGTTCAAGGTCTCATTTTAATTTAAAAAATAATTTTACAAAAAAACAACACTAAAATCTTCGAGCCCGATAAAATGATTGATCGAAATTTGATGTAGCATGGTTCACGAGTTAAATCGAATTTACCCTTTTTAGTTTTTTTATGGAAATAGTATCACTTGCATGCATTGGGGAAATTAATAATTTGGATTTATTTTCTACAAAAATTCAGCGATTACGTGAAAACTAAGTAAACGTCATTTTCGGTGTCATTCCGACTGTACTTTCTATGAGAATTGATTTCAGTGACGTATTTGCAAAGGCCACATTACGCGACGTGGGAAAAAACGCTCCTGCACAACCGCGATCTCACTATCTGTACATCGGCAAGTTTTGCATCGCTTGTTTTCGTTTAATTAAGGTTAAAAGTTCGGATATTACATCGTTTGCCTACGAAATTTCACAATTGAAAAGTTAAATGAGTGCTGAAATTAAAACTGTCGCTTCGTGTGATTGCGTACCTGAGTTTCATTACTCCGGGTTGTTTTCCTTAGTGTGCAAATTTTACCGGCAATTAACGGAAACCATCGCGCTACATTTCGTGTAGTGCAGCCTTTATATGTAAATCATCCATAAACACGTTTAATAAAAAGCAATAATAGATACATATAATATTTTTGTTGTCTTTTCTCTCTGTTCTACGTTATCAGGTTTTACTGTAATCTGGTTTGCTTTTACCACGCGACGCCGCCTGTGTTGTACTCAGCACATATACATAATACTTTAGAGTGCACGGTTATATTATTATAACATAGGGAATATGAGGTGCGACATATTGGAAAGCAATAAACTGTCAGTAGTTCTCACTGTGCTTATTGAAATATGAAAATATTGGCCAAACTCTCGATCTTCACCAATACACATGTCTTCTGTAGTATATTATCCATGTCTCTACAACCTGAATCTATGTACTGTTTCAAATTTTACGTATATAGAATGTGGTAAACACCAGATTCGAATTAAGTGTCTCTAATATTGAATCATCCTTAATTCCGAACCTGATTTCGATATTTGGTTCTCATTTTCGGGATTCCGTAATTCGATATCGCGAAGAGTCTAGAAAAATAGCGCATGTAGAAGAGAATGTCTTTTAAAATTGAAATATGTTTAGCGACTTTGATAATGTAGAATGAAACTTTGTTAGAAGTTTGAAAACGATCAAAAATTTAATGTTGCCGACTAATTATAATTCGAATATTAAACTTAAAATACGACTGATAACCACAATACCCTTGTGGCGTGCCGCATTTGGGTAAAATCTTTGTATAATTCCAGAGAGATAATTAATCATTGGTAGAAAACTTTCTAGTTGCATTATCAACAAAATTTGGCCTGCTAAAAGCAATTCTTTTCTTTTTATTTTCTACTTAACAGAGTTTGATAACGCCATTAGACTGTTTCTGCATAGTTACGTATAAAAATATATTCTTTTATCATCACAATCTAAAGTCATTGTTAAATAATATTTTCCGACAATGCTTTCTGCAATCCATCATCGCTACTATACAATATTTTGTTTCAATCATGTTTACTGCGACTTCTATCAGGTAAAGATGATTTTCAGGCCGACCAATTTGAAAATTTCTGCTGCATATAGGCCACCGAATGGCCCTTTAAATACAATTTTGTATGTTTTTGGTCGTCATTCAAACTGATCATTTTGTACGGTCTATCTATGACAGTGGTTCGATGCTAATCCCTCTTGTGTTCTCGTCATATCTGTTGCTTATTAATCCATTTGATTTTTCTCTTGTAAGTATTAATTAATTTTCGTTTTTTCTCTTCAGATTCTGGTAAAGTAATAGTGATTTTAATAATGCGTTGACTTAACGTCACTTTCTTTTTTTCTTATTGCAAATCAAACGTACTGCTGGAGACCAAAATTCAGGTCTATTGTTACGATTATTCGAAAATCGAGTTATTATAAATCTACATATTTCTATAATTTTCTGATGTGTGTTTCAGTGTTTATCTTTTCACACTCGTCCTCTAGGAGATCTGCGTGAATCCAAAAAAGCTGAATCTTTGCACATTTAGTATAGGACATGGGACAAAACCTAACTGAACCGAATTTTTAGTTTTGTTATCAGGGACACAAGTAGAATTTTTTCAAAGACATTGTTAACTTCCGTATTATAATGTGTAAGAATATATTTGAAAACTACCTTGATTTTTTTATTGTAATTGTATTTCAAATAATCATAGCTACCTGTCGAAGACGGATTACATAGTAGTTTGTTTATGTATAAAGAGACATTTTCTTTTTTAACAGAAAATAATGTTTTGTGAACATAATTATGGTAATTTCCTATCGTACGATTTAAACTTCTGAAACTTTGTTGTGTTATTTTGTATTTGTTATTATAGTAGTAAACTTATGTTATATCTCATGCAGACAGTTACTATAGGCGCATGCTGCAGGCAAATATAAAATATAAAGTGCCATAAAACACGTCCCCGTTGGTAAAAACGTTAAACTTTAATGTATAAATAAAATCCATACTGTCAAACAGGTGAACATTATTCTGATAGTAATAAAAGAGCACCACTCTGTTGTGTGTACGCTTAATGTCTAGTTCCAACAGTTCGGATGAGTTGAACTATGGATTTGTTCCTGACAGGTTTCTGACGTTTTCATTACATGTGCCCTAAAATGACTAATTGAAACCGATTCTCAAACTTGTTTGTTGAAACAGCTGACTTCATGTTTAGAGACGCCAAAAAAACAAAATCGGTAGAGCTTAATAATATAGATTGTTTGATAACTGTTCTCTTCTCTGACACCTAAAAACCGGTATTATTTTTATTCCGATAATATCAACACTATTATTTATCTTATTTTTTTATCCTGATGATCTTGGTCAGGATAATGGGACAAACTTATTAAATGATTGTATTTTCATCGGTCCTTGATAAGCGAGCAAAGTTTCAGTTTAATCTGACTTTTTGAAGTGCGTGAATTTCACGTTCAAAGATTTTGTTACAAACAAATATATATACAGTGAAGCTAATAAAAGCGTGTTAAAAAAATTGCCGGCATAGACAACAGCCAACTTGGCTTATTGGTAATTCCGGAACTGCGAATTGGCCAACATAGCTAATGTCATGGAATCAGTGACACTGGTATTTTGAAGATACTTTTAGTAATTCGCAACTAAATAGATAATTATGTCACAGAATTTGAATGAGAGTCGTGTTCACTACATTTAAATATGAATAATATGTATGTGTGGTCGTGTGTATGTATGTTCGGTTATTATCGGTTGTCGGGTAAACAGCGAACGAAACAGTAGGTTACCTCAACCTGACGTATTTATGCACTGACGGGGTGGATCACCACTTTAACATCTAGTACACAATGTAGGTATGTGTGCTTTGTACACTGACTTGCCAAATAAATAATTGCAAAGGGTAGTTCCGGCTTGTGCAGCCTAAAAGTGATTGCGCATAATGCATACTTGTAAATACCCATCTTGTTTTACAGTGTTATTATGATGAGTTTTTCTTACACCAATATCTCCCCTAAATCTCTCAAATGTTGTCGAAATTTTTTTTTGCGTTTTTCTATTAATTTGGGACTCTAATATAGGTTCGTTCTGAAAGTTATTGATTTTTTTCCAAAAATCGCTCCCTGTGCACCCTCTAAAACTACCAAATATTATTATATTTTTGGTCAGAATTTGTGATCACTGCAGTGTGAGAAACTACATTCCAAATACAATTTAGCAATTGTTTCAATATTAAATTATTATAAATGCTATATTTCTATATGTAGTTTTCTAATTTACCTATACGAATATAAAGTGTTTGCTATTTATTATTTTAATAAACGGTTTAGTCAAATGTTCCGTTTTTAGTCAACAGTTCTAGATTGTAAATGTTCGTAAATTTTGAACACTGTTAGTGCACCTACAAAATCGGCAAGAGTAATGCCAACGTGATGCGATCGTATACAACTGCTGGGGATGAAATGAGGGTGCGACTTCCTAGTTTGAGGGAGAGGATGACGACGGTAGGTTAGGTAGAGTTTCTTGCTTGCTTCTACCACATCGACCTGGCTTTGGCGCTTCTAGTTCTACCAGACTAGTGACTCTACCCTTGTTTGGGAAACTTGAATGCCTGACTGAATACCACCACATTAAGAGCTTCACATTGCTGCTAGACTTCTACGATTGTGCTTCCGTACAAACAAGAGTTCTGCACGAAAAACGAGGAAGATTGTATTCCGTGCATACAAATTTTTTTCTACATTGTGTACGATTATGTGTGTCTAGTACCGCTAGTTTTTTTTTAAAGATGGGGTTATTTAAAAACCTTCTATTTCATTCCTGTGAAATGAATTTTTTTTCAATGTCAGGAACTTCCAAATCGTCTGATGTTATGTTAGTTTGTATTGTCGTTGTGTCAGTATGCCTATTGTCTTTATATTTTTAAGAATGCGTTGAATTATTGACAAAATATTTAGACAAAATTACAACATTTTTGATAACAATTAGAATAATTAGTAAGTAGCGGTGGTGTGATCAGCATCTGATTGATTCACTAATCTCTGTACTAACTGGCGATAATCAGCGCCACACAATGTTGGCCCCGGAACTAAAATGCACCTAACTGCGCTTGCGTGTGTATAAAGACATAGCTCAGATTTTCTAGTAACGCGTTCTGCAACATTTAAGTTTGAATAGAAAAAATAATTAAAAATATTCTAAAAAGAAATTAAAATTCTGTGCCAAATCACCTGTGAATAAAAGCAAACAGCCCTAAATAACAAATCAATATATAAATACGATGAAGCAACTAATTCAAAGTTCACACTTCGTGTTTGTTGGTGAATTTGATGTCATCTAAGACTTAGGTTGCTAACTGGTGTCAGGAGTGTAGTCTGGACTATATTCATGATGCAAATTAACAGGGCTGTAGTATAGCATGATACCGAGTTTCGTCAACTACCTAAAATATCTCCAAAATTTTTGAGTCGCCTTTAATTATGTGACCAAAATTCATACAGTCTACCATTAAATGCATGTAGAATTTCATTTTTCTTAGATATATTTATCATTCCTTCTATGAGGAATCGTGTTTACTGATCTTGAAAAATCTCAGTAACTTTTTTTTTAACTGAACGGGAAGTAATTTTTAAAATTTCAAATATCATTCAGATACCTATTTAAGGTCAGATAACTGGAATTTCGTAAAACTACAAAGTTCTGCATTTAGCAGACTCTCAATTAGAAGTTCAATATATATATCGAACAACTTAATTTTTTTTTTTCATTTTCGAATATTTCATATCATTCTCGGATTTCTAGGGATCTCCATGCCGTTTTTCAATTTTCTATCTCACTAGGACGTACGTAAGGAAAAACAGGCAGACGCGTGCGTGGTAATGGATTTTATATTAACGATATATAAAAGATTAGTTATTGGTTGAAAATGGAGTTCTATAGTTTCGGGTGGGTTAAAGGCATTAGAATGTGTCCTTTCAACTATTGACACATCCTAATATGTCAGTGCTAGTTTAACATTTCAGATAACATTTGTACATAAACTTGGCATTAAAGTTTTCCTTTAAATATGTTACGCATTTCATTAGAATTCGTCAATATTTTCTGTAAATAATGTTTAGTCATCGGGAAATCCAAATTGCTATATTGTGTACATAACAATAGTGTATAATATCGATATGCCCGTGATGTGATATTGGAATCAAGTCACGTGATCTGTCAATAATAAATGCAATAAAGTGCTATCCGTGAATGTTGATTTGTCCTTGTAATATTTTTATAGCTCTATGATATGGAAGCCCTTTAATTATTTACCCCTTAGGAAATATATAAAATTACATCGCATTTAATAACACATCTTTTGTTATCTATGGAAGGTATACAATGCGCTCTACTATATATTGACGGTGAACCAAAAGTAAGGGGATACCGATTTTTGACAAGCTTTTTGAGTGAAAGTAAACTTCTAAGATAAAATATGTCTGGCAGTATTCAGTAAGCCATTTTCAAATTGCAGTTTATGTTCAGAATTTAAATAGATTAGCCTTTACTTGCGATTTCACTGATGGCGTTAATGTTACCTTTTTAGTGTTCCGTGCAAAAACGGAACATTATTTATGGAATCACTTCATTTTCCGTCCATCCGTCACAAGCGATTTTCTCTGAAACTATGTGTAAGTAGGTAAATTCAGAAATGGAAAAAAATGCAGGTGTATCGTGTAGGGTGTCAAAAAAAATCTTATTGGAGCACGAATTCATTTGCTTAAAACATTTTTTTGGAAAAAAGATTGCTATCCTCCACCTTTATCACCAAAAGAATCGCTCAGAAAAATCTGAAGAAAATCATGAATATTAAGAATTAATTACGACTTTATACGGTTAGATGATAGCGGTTTTATCCGGTTTCGTCCGAGTATAAATAGGTTTGAAGTCATGTTTGATTGAAATCAAGTTTATGTCAAATTAAATTTAAAAAAGCGGTATAAAATGAAATAAGCTTCAAATCGAATAGCTTATAACAATCCTGACAAATCAGGGAATACGTTAGTGAAAGTTTCATTCAAATCGGTTCAGTAGTTTTGGAGATCAGCGTCTATTAATTATAAATAAACGAACTTGCCTCATTATATGATATAAGAGTATATAAAATACTATATAATATAGACGTAAAAAATATACCTGAAGATAAAAAATTGCAAAAAATTGTACGTAAACGGTTTTTCTTTTTGACCACAGAATTTAAAGGGTAGATGAAGAGCCGTTCTTAACTGAACCAGAAACGTTCAACTGCGTTGCAGTTGAAAAGCCACAAAAAAAAACCCTGTGGGATGTAAACATATACATAAAGGAATATAGAAAAACAGCCAACTTGTATTTCATCCGGAAAAAATAAGTTGAAAATAAAATATCAGAAGAAATAAAATTCACGCGTCTATGCTTTTATTTGAAATCCATATGTATGTATGTATAATAGGTACCTACTAGTGGTGGGCTCTAGAGTGCTGTGGACTACACAGTAAATACATAATCTATACTGACTGTTCGACAAAAACAGTTAAATCCATTAACCACTTGTAAGCGTGAAGTTAGTGTTTCAAATACCATTATCAGTAGACTTTTGACCTCAGTAGGACGGGGAGATTGAGTTGTTTTTTGTAGACGCAAATACTTTTCCAAGGATTTATTCAAATATATGTCACTGTCAGGATTTGGCATTTTTTTATGTATTTCTTAGACAATGATTTCTGTATTATTTTTTACTCGACTACGGCCAAAAGGAAGGTATATGATTTTAACCAGTATGTATGTACTTATCATCTGTTCCCGCATATCTTCTTAACTACCTATCAAATGAGGTATCGTTAGAAGTGTCTTGATCGTCCGTTAGTTATAGCGTATGTGACGTCACACTAAATTAATTATGACGCCCTCTAGAGGGCATAAGGTCCTGTATTAATTTTTTTAAATGTGCCGTGTTGGGTATCAAATGAAAGGTCTTAATTAACACATTTCTCCAATATATATATATATATATATATATATATATTACTAGCTGTTTCCCGCGAAAATGACACCTCAAAATAATACAAAAAAAATATAAAGCTTAAAAACTGAAACCAAACTACGGCAAAATCGCGCACTGAAAAGTACGAAACAAAAAATTATTCTTATCCGTAGTTGTATGCCACCTTACCCTAAGGGTTGCTTATACTTAACAATACATTTTCGGTGACATTCGACCACGGATAAGAATATTTTCTTGTTTCGTACTTTTCAGAGCATGATTTTTGCCGTAGTTGGGTTTTAGTTTTTAAACTTAGAGTGCTCGCCTGGCGTCGAAAAGACAGCGCAATTTTTTTTTTTTGCTGCTCTAAGCAAGCTACCCTTCTACGTTCATGTGAGCGAAGCCATAAATAAAAAGCTGATCTGATATACCTATAAATAGTGCGGTACATAATTTCGTTTTTATGTATTATTAGTCAACCGGTATATATTATTATATCTGCAATCCCCAGATTTGAGTTTTGTGTGAGGGTGTTGACAGGGGTGGTCGTCTATTGTCATTTTTTAGGGTGACAAACTTTTGAATAGTGAGTTCGTACATAGGCTAGTAAAAAATCGATGTAGCACGTGTTCAGCTTTGATAACATTTCATGTACTATAAATGCACTGCTATATGCTTTCCTGTTATTTGCTTGCTTCTTTGTATTGTCATTCTAAAATGTGTTGACATACAGGAAATCATCTTCATATCATTCAATTATATGCCTGCAATTATGCGACGCTTTCAGGAATATTACGCTTTTAGACCACATATAACTCACCTATTGTGTTATTTACATTTTACTGTAAAGTTAAACTTTACACCTCAGTAAGCGCTTGATTTATTCAGTATGCGCTTAATTTGTTCAGTATGCGCTTGATTACCATCTACTAAGAACTCGATCGCCATTAAAAGTAAGCTTTCGATTACTATTTACTAAAGGCTTGATAACTATTTTATTTGATTATTGCTCAGTTAGTACCTTGATTAATTTATAAAGTGCTTGGTTACTAGTAATTAAAAAGAATTTGATAATCATTAAGTAAGCACTAGATACTATTTGGTACGCTTGAATACTATTTAGTAAGTGCTTGATAACTGTTAAAATAACTATTTGATTGCAATTGTAATAGTATTTTAACTGACGCTATTTATACAGCAATATGATTTAAAAAAAAATGATACCACTGTTATTAGGTAAGCGTTTAATTTCAGTAAACAATTTCAATAAACAAGTGCTCATTAAATGGTAATTATTTAGTAAGCACTTGATTACAGCTAAATATATGTTTAAAAATTTAACATTTTTTTGTTGATTTTAATCAATTCATTTGTTACTAATTAATGCAAAAACTATTTTTTAGTTTGCCAAGTGAAATTTTAGCTCTTGAGATTATAAGATTTATTTTCTTATTTAAAATGTGGAAATATAATGTCCAGGACAGTAAATTGTGCGCCATATGTGAAGATCCATGCAAGTATCTGGTTGTGTATAATTTTTTTTATTGCTTTTCGGTTGTACAGTTTTTTTTAAGATATTTAATTTGTTTTTATTATATTCGGCAGAGTTTAGGTTAAGAAAAAATATGTACATTTTTAACTGTTAAATAAAGAACAAACGATTTTGTTGTTTCGAAAACATAAGTGTAGTAAATATTAAACAGATAAATGTTTCAAGAATTGTGTTTTTTTCCTTTGCATTTGAAATACTGATTATGTCGGAGTCATATGTGAGTGGTTCTTTATATGATTGCAAAGTGTAAATTCTCAAAGGATTACAAAAATAAACATACTCCCAACATTATGTAACGTATAATGTTAAAACGCAGAAAATCTCTCGCTTAGGTGTGTGTATAAAGGTGGGTCAGAAATAATTATTGCATATAATTCTTTTTGTCTAGCGCAAAGTTATTTTTATCTGCAGAGACACGAATGCCGATAAGACGACAAAATTGTTCAATTTATCTGCATTGGCAGTACCTAGCTGATTTTTTCTCTCAATGAATTCGTCATAATTCATAATGTATTTTTAACAGATTTCAAAAAAAGGAGGTGTTGCGTATATTAATAATTTAACTTCTTGAGGGGTTAATCGATTTGATTGATTTCCACCTCGCTGTGCTCAGAAGTTGCCGATATAGTCTCATGTAATTTTTAGTTAAGTTGGTTCAGTTGTTTTTTTTTTCTCTCTACTGATTAAATATATTTTTTTATCTTCGATCAACACTAACTCTCAAGGGGTTTACCGATTTGAAAGATTTTGAATCAGAAAGATGTCGAGGTAGGTCTTTTTATTTATTTTTTTTTTAATTGTGTCAGTAGATTTTTTTTTAGTTTAGTAATCAAATATCATTAATGAAATTGGTCAATAACATGCAAACTACCTGTTGCAAAACCACTAAAAAGTGAAAAAAAAACTTTTGTGGAAATATATACACAATTGAACCTCCTTAAAAAAAGGCACTAAGTTTAAAAAGTGTAAAAAGTCTTAGTAATTAAATTGGCGTCGTCCTCAAAATTTAATTATTTTCTTTTTTTTAATGACTTTTTTCTAAAGGTTATTTTTTTAAACGTGGAGGGAAAGTTTGACTGAGAAACAATTTCAAAAGAAACTTTACCGATCATTCGCTTGTGGTCAACGTTTCGAAAGGTGAAAATAAATTTTTCGAAACGTTTAATATTTATTGGAACAAAAGTAATTTCGGGCAGCGTTATTTTTTTTATAAAAAGTATTTTATTGATGATTGTTCATTAGCTGAATATTTTTTTCAGGATAGGCACTTGGTTTTGTGTATAAAAACTTTGCTAATGGGATGTTTCATCCTATACATACATACCTAGACCGCTTACCCATTTGTGAAGTCGGACAAAAATGAAGGCTTTGTACCTATAAAAGCAAATAATTTACCTTAGGGGAAACAGTTGATGCTTTTTTGTCAATTTAAACGGAACGCATATTATTTGTACAAAACAACAAAAGAAAGTCCCCTGCAGGAATAAAATCACGATCTGATAAATAATATTTACTTTTATATCTTATATGTTGATAGTAATTCAGTCTCCCTCTAGCATGGCAACTTGGGGATTCGAACGGTTCCAAGTAGGTACCATGGGTTTTAATAAATCAACACTTATCCGTTCAATATTAATTGCGATTAGTTCAAAATGCCGATCGCCAAACCAGTGGCGTTACTTGGCGATAATAGCAATCGAACATTCGTTAACCTTACAGTTTAATCACGTGTTACATAAGGGCCAGCGCTACTTTGTATTTTACAATAGTACCAGATTTTTAATTTCATTTTGAAAGTTTACTTCTTTTAATTTTATAATAATTTAATTTTAGTTCTATGACTTCTTTTTTTTAACACGTTTGTATTAACTTGATTTGTGAATTGACGTGAAACTTAGTGTATAGTTTTGATGACAATATATTATTCTAATTATATATTTTTTTAAATTTATTAAAGACCAGGAAGCTAAAAAATAAAATTTGTAATTTTAAAAAATCTAAAAAAATACGCTTTTATCAACCACTAAAAAGTAAAATATAAATTTCTTTCTTTTCTATAACATTTATAAGTAGTGGGACCCCTAATAACTTAAATGAAATATAGATATAGTGAAAACTATATTTTTTTAATATGATTGGTTAGCCATCTAACCAAAATATCACATAGCATTTATGATTTTATTTTTAAATTTGTTCCTTTTTTATAATAATATTGACGTGAAAATAATTTTGATATTGCTGTAGTTTTTTTTATTGCATATCCAATGGTGAACTCAGGGGCGTAGCTACCGCCGTATCTGCCGTATCAATTATACGGGGCCCCCGGGCCACGGGGGCCCCCAACGTGCGTAAGTAAAAATTAATAAAAACTTCCCAATTTTTTTTTTATTTCAGAAATGACAAAAGTCAAAAAAAGCAATTTCTTTTTTTCCCGCGTAAAGCGTGCGTTCAAAAGTTGGCAACACCCTACATCGGTTATCGCGGGCTGCGGGATTTCCCCGTTTAAGTCATTTACTTCAACGGGGGAAGGGCCCCCAAACAAATTTTTATACGGGGCCCCGCCAAGGCACGCTACGCTTCTGGGTGAACTGTACGTGTTTTTAAATTCTTCGCCAATTTTGCATATCGTTTTTCATTTATATTTATTCGAAATTTAATTGACAGTATTTCGTTGTATAAATCGTAAAAACTGTAAAAAATTTCGCTAGTGTATGAACAGGTATTGTTTTACAAACATATCATTAACTATTACCCAATAGCCTAGGGAGGTATCGGGTTTCTATTCAAACATGTTACTAACTTATGTACATTTTATGCTATATGTGCACGTAAAATGATTGTTTATACACATGATATGTTTTTAGTAAAATAATCGCAATTCAATAATTAAAGCCATGTTAATATAGATCTAATTTGATGGATTTTATTATTTTGGCCAGAGTTCCTGAACCAAAAAAGATGTAAATGGTTCTATCCCTGAAAATATTCAGCATATGTTGATGATCAAGACGCTAATGACCCTAGTTGTCACGCGTCTGTAATTTCAGTTGCTTGCTCAATTTGAAAAAAGATAAAAATATTCATTTTGGTATCGAAATAATATGTCCGATAATTTTACAAATTTAGTATGTTGATGGATTATCGAAATCAGTTGTCAAATTTTAAAGAGATTTGAGAAAGTACACAAGTTTTGTCATTTAATGGAAAATATCTCAGAACTTTTGATGACTTTGGGAAAGATCTGTTTGTCAATGTTCTTAGTTTTTTAAGTTGAATAAAACTTCCATTTGGTCAAGTGGATTATAGTATGTTTTTCTTGATTCATTCAAAATTATTTTTTGCTTGGTGGCAGTGATAAAATCAATATATAGTGAAGTTTTTAATCCCTAGCGCAGGTCGAAAACTAATCACTGTCCAAGCCATTTATAATGTGGATTATAAAATATAAAACTGAATTAATCACCCACCTAATATTATGTAGGGTTGGGTAATCGTAACATTGTATTATTAGGGTTCAGCGTACACCTGTCCACCATTTGGAAATTTATAACGCTTTCCCGATAGTATTTAGTGAACATATTATATATATTGATTCTAGAAAATGTCCAGTTCAGTGGCCGATTAAGCATTTATAGGTTCCCAAGCGTAGGCTGATTTAGATTTTAAGGCAACATTCTAAAATGTTATATATTGTATTTATTAATGATCAGAACCTTAAAAACAAAATGATCTAGCTTCATTTTTTTTGAAGACGCGCAACTATTCGGCTATGTGCGTCGAAATGTCTATTAATTCATATTTGTGTCAGATAAGTTACGGTAAGTAGTTTCACTTTTGCTGTTTCAGATTGTCGTGACATTGAGACCCCGAGCGCGCGTTTCTTGAGGCTTTCCTCTAGTTTAATTGGAAAATAAAAATTGAGTTTTCTTGTGTTAAATTTATTAATTGTTTTTATATATTAGAGACTGTTTGCTGAGATTTAGTTTGTTATGCATTGAAATTCAACTGTAAAATAAAAATAAATTATAAATATATAAAAAATTTCTAGATTGCAATTAATTTGCATTCCAGAAGTTCATAGGTATATTGAAAATTTTAAGGCGTACAATTCAGATATTAGCGTGAATATTATGACGTAACAACTTCCGAGGTGCCTACGAACCGCTTGCGGTGCCCCCGTGAATTCTAAAATCAGGTTTTGTATTTTATAGAAAAAACGGTGTACTCGATATCACAAGGTTTTACTGGAACAATACATGGAATAAAATAAACAAAATTACAAGCCTTTAAAGTTGCGTTCGCGAGTACTTGAAAGTGTAAATTGCGTAGACAAGGCATAAATGCATATGAGTTCAGTTGTCGAGCGTTTATAATATAAATTTTTAATTTAGCATACTCAATGGACAGTATCAGCACTTACCAGTAGTACATACACGACCTAAATCGAGAAAATTCTACCCCAAACGCGTTGTTTTCCATTGAATCCTCCAACCACCAGAAACTATATAGATATACAAGAATTTAAATAGGCTGGCGGTAGAATTTATATCGGTCTAATGAAATACGACGGTCTACCAGAATTACGGTTCTCTATCGATGTGCCAGAGTGTGTGATAACTCTGTTATATTATATATGGGTCGTGCGAACGAAAATTGTCAACTAATATAGTCCTTGTTCGTTGAATAAGGGCCATGTGCATAACTTTTATTAATAGTTCTGTGAGCCAGGCTGGTAGAGTTGTATCATTTAGAGAAGAACATGGGGAATCGGCCTACTAAAAACACTAAGGAAAAATGCTCGACTTAAATATGGCAGATATGGACGATACGTACGATACTTTAGGTCTTGAAATTTATTGCAGTTTCTTAATTTTCTGATAGACTTGTTTTGTGGGGCAGTGAACACGCAGTTCGACCTACTTTTTGGTATTCGTTTTGTGTCCTTTTTTTTTGTCTTGTAGGTGGTCGGTTTTTTTTATTTAAAAAAGGATTTTTCTTACGGATCGTTAATTGGGACTTGAGTAAGCGCCGACCTCCTATTGAGCGTAGCTTCCCCCTCCATTATATATCTTGAAATCTTACCACGACCTGGGATGCTGAATTAAAAAAATAACTGTGCACTTACAACCAAGAAACGTTACAATTCATAATAATTATGGGTTGTAAACTGTATGATAGCTCATTAGTCACGACCCACTCCTTTATAATTAAGAAAATAAATTAATAAACATCATTTTTCCATTTTAAGTACATTTCAATAAAAACTTGTCTTTAAAATGTTTCTTGTACTAATATTTTATATAGCAAATAGTTGATGCAATTGCAATGCTTTTGGTATAGGCTACTATCGTAATTACATCTTGAAAATACTAGAAATGCGGGATTAGGAGATTTTACAATCAGAAGTCTAATTATGAACGTTAATTAAGTAGTTGATCTATACCAAACATCTTATTTTGTATATAGAGTAATATTAAACTTAGTAGAGACTAAGTTGTACTTATAAATGTTATTTGTAGCCCGAGTTAAAAAAAGAGGTTATTAATTCGGGATGTATGTATGCATATATTTATGTAGCTTCGCAGTTGTATGAGGAATTACAGGACCGATTTAAAATGACATTGTTTAAAAACTGTCTCCTTTTTTAGTATTGTAGGTAATATATTTCGCTACGACAAAATTATAATATTACCGGTATGCAATTTGTCCTGAGTTAGAAACATACATTTTTAGCGATTTTTTCACCGTAAGGACATTTTTGGAGAGGTTCCACCACAAAAATTTTGGTCTAGAATATTTTGACCTGATATATACTTTTGATAATTTGACGAGTTTTCTCGCGCTTGCCAGTTCTGTCAGAAAAGCTGCAGGTGTATTTAGTTGATGTAATAGTACTACATTATCTAATATTACATCATATACACGGAGACAATTGCGTGTAAAGATTAGGTTTATAGAAATTAAAACGAAAAATGTTATAGGTACTGTAATGATTTCGGACGATGAAATTTTACAGGCACAAAATGTACTATTAAAGCTGCAACCAAATCCACTTAGATTTATTCTTATCGTTAGATTAAACTACTTCTGTTTCTTATCAATTGAATTTTGCTAGTAGTTAAGATTGGTCTGTACAGTGTTTGGTAGTACTTTTTCGTCTGGGTCTAGACGACGGACAGATAAAGTTCCTTGCACAGAGCCATTGTAAGGTATTTTACTACTTACCGAACGAATGGTTTACCGAAAGAAATGTTTCTGTAATGGTTGAATACAGTTTTTTGACTTGGTTCAAATTGTTACGAAGGATTTTTTATTTGACTCGACCACGACCATCGTGTACTTTTATCGCTCAACCTGACTACTCTATTCAACAAAGGTGTTGCTGGCGTTGCTGCATTTATTACCTGACTTGATTTTTTGTTTCATACCACAGAAGGGAAAATGAAAAACTTATAGGATCACTTTTGTCAGTCTGTTCGTCAAGGCGTTTTTTCTCAGGAACGACTAGAGATATTAAGTTGAAATTAATTTCAAATTCTAAGATTTATCACGTCCATAATCGAAAATGAACGCGATGCTTGTAAACTATTTCTGAAACGTACAGTTTTTATTAAATTGTTATAATGGCACTAAACCCTCAGAGCGCGAGTTCTACTCGCACTTGTCCATAATTTTCTTTTCAATTCAATAGACGCTCGAGTATACTTAAGCGGGACTTGTAAATAATAGTTTTATTTGCAAGGACTTTATCCTCCTTGTAACGGATCTGTGTGCCAAATTTGTTCACACTGAAATAGGTTTTGTATTACACTCTATAAGTCGCTGTTGATTTCTACAGGCTTCGGATGCGGGTTGAATCTGCATCAGACTAACACTTATTGGACCGGGTATAGGAGGTTAAGTTCGCGGGTAGCGGGTCGGGTTTAATTTCATTAGCACATTTTATTGATTTTATTGCTTCTGAAGGCTCTGTTACAGAATATATTGAATATAAATGTTTATACAGGAGCCTCAGTTATTACTAACTCAATTTCCCAACAAATAAAATCCAGTAGCTGACGTCATAAAATCCGCTTGTTTTCAAACTTACCAATTGAAAAATAAAAAAAATAAAGTCACTTTGTTATACATATATGTAACAGTTGATTCTTTTGTAATAGAAAGATAAAGAAACATTTCATCTATATTTAAACAATTGAAATAAACTAAGTAATAGCTAGATGATAATTGAAGTTGAATTTCTTCCACTGAATGGTGTGATTTTGATTGGCTATAATGTTAGAATTTTCAATCGTGTTCCAGTTACAACTACTTTAGAGATATTATTGGAATATAAATATGTAAATTAAATTTGAAAATCAAGCTGATGCTAGTGAGACTAAACAAAAGTAGTTTGGGTTATAATAACCATAAGGATATTATAACGTCTTCTTTTATTAAACAAGGAGTATAACTAACAAGACAAGGTTGCAGTGTAGTTTGCAAGAGACTACACTGTAATGTGTTGGGTAACTTGAGTGAAAACAAGATCTTGTTTCAGAAATTGCTGGTCTAACTTACAATACCGAACACCTGAGAGAACCCATTAATTTACTTGTAACATTTTCCTTGCCTACACTCAATCTCTACTCACGTGTAGAACATTTGAGCTCAAATATTGAGGATAGTCCAACTTAAATACTTTTTTTTTGGCATGATATAATTTTATTTATATGACCAAAACATTTGTATACCAATCGTCAGAAATATAACATATCACTTGACAATAAATCATTTAGTTCATAAGGATTGTATGAGATGTTTTTTCCAATTTTTTTTATGATCAGAGAGACTGTTAGACTTTGGTCATCCAGTAAATGTGAAAACGCTTATAATGTAAGACTGCTTTAAAAAAAATTTGTATTCTGCGTAATGCAAATGACCTCAAAATTTTCTTTTGTAATATGAGTATTCTGTGTCGTTCTATAGAAGCACCCCAAATAACTATAGCACGAAATATCTTATGACAAAAATAAACAGAGGCAGATTTAGGTTCAGTGATGCTATAGGTCACTGAATATTTGCGACCCCAGCAGGAATGGATTTGACTCCAAAACGAAGCTCCATGTTCCCCACAAGGGTTAAGAGGGATCCACCACGACGAGGTTTGAAACTATTCAAATAAAAAGTCTCTTCGTTTCAACAGAATTCTGTTGATAAAGTAATTTTTAATTCATAATGGAGGGAGGCGTGCCAAAGCTATTTGCCCGGCTACCCTTTTCAGGATGTGAGCTCTATGACTAGCCCCAAGATCACAGAATTATTGTAAAATAATGGAAACCGAGTATTTTCTTGTCGTGGTTTTCTTCTACAATATTTAAGCCATTATTTAAAGCGGACAAGTATAATGTTTCGTTGAATTTCCGAAGTACAGTGGAAGATAAAAATTTTAAGAAATATATGCACAGAGTAGGTTGTTTTGCGGCTAATGAAAAGAGACGGAATAACAGCGTTTGGTCTTTTTTTATTTATACAAAGTCATAATTTTACGCTAAATAATGTAAGTGAAATTTTAGATGAATTTGCATATAAAAACAACACGTATTTTACAACTTTTGTTTGAATTATTTAGGTCTTGTCATATAAACGTATCGAAAAGTTTTTTTTTTATTTTTTTTAATAGCAGTCATTTGGACGTTACCATTTTACACAAAGTGCATATTTGAAATGAATTAGAAACCTGGAAACGATTTTTAAAATCGGTTTTTATGCGGTCTAATTTCCATAATGCTAACTTAACAGTTTTAAAATAAATTCCATTCCAATACACCTGGATGTGTTAATATGCCAACCGGATAGTAATGTTTCGAATTTGTTATTTATAGTAAGCGGCGTATGTAATGTTATACTTTAGGTACAAGCTGCTATTGTAATTACGTATAGCGCATACTAAAAATGAGGTATTAGTTGACTTAACTATCCGAGCTCCGGAAATTACTCAGCCATAAACTGTAAAACTTGTATACATATTTATGTGATATTTGAACATAAAAGTCAGCACACTATCTAATAAATTTAAAGTCAATGGTAAATAATACACAGTACAAAGGATATTCGTATTAGCCAAGTAAATTGTTTACTGTAAAGTATAATATGTTTCCTTACAGCGTTCAACCACCTATGTGTCTACCATTTACTGCTATCTTATTCAGAGGTTCTCAAAATTAAAACTAGGTACGTTTACGGAAGCCAACACCACTGAGCTCTGTTGACATTCTAGATGTACGTAAATTTGAACATTTACACAGAGGAATAGATCCCCTATGTCAGCATTATGGTCAAAGATCACAGTTGTGTGGCAGCGAGATGTCGACTTTTATATGTCGATGAAGATAAAATAAAATTACTGTAGGTATGTATGAACGTTGTGGTTCGAGTCTAATGAACGTTATTGGCCCGAATTCGAATCTCTGCGAACGCAATTGTTCTAAATCTGAATCTAATGCTATTGGCCCAAGGCTGAATTTGTGAGAACTGAGATTCACTTTAAAAAATCTTGCGTAGGAAATAAATTTGGGAGTTATAACAAATTAACCGAATGGTGTTTAATTGTCGTCATGAAGTCAGTTTTTGCTCAATCATATCGATTTCTTGAAATCATGACGTACTACTCGGCTTAAAGAGATTCATGAAGTTACATTCTAATTGCAAACGATTTCAAAGTAAATAATGAACCCTCAGTAATAACGATACAGATCCGAGTCTATTACCTATTTGGTCTTAGAATCGTCTGAAGAATCAATTGTCGTGATCGTTTTTTATTTGTTTTTAGGATGCCCAATTTTAAGATAAGAGTAGCTGAATGGTAAGGTATTTTGAAAAGTACGTTCTTGGACAATTATATTTGGTTTTAAGGAAAGCCATGAAAAATACTACAGGGTTACCATTCGAACTTCCCGAATACAAATTTTGCTGCTTGTCACTTCATATTTTTATAAAAATACCTATTTGAAGTATTTGAAGATTCGGAGTGAATCATTCCTCAAGTTTTACGCTTAAAACCTTTCGATAACGTTTTTCATTGTATCAGTAATCGTGAACTAGTAAGTCGTTAAATAGTTGAAACTGAAAACATCTCAAGAACAGATTTCTGTGTGCGTTTTTATCATCAAAGCAATTTAATCATCCGTTAATGAGATTTCTCATGAATGGATACCTTTTACAAGCTTTGGATGCATTTAGGATCTATACTGACATAACCTTACTTTTTTTTGTCAACAATTGAATTTAGTCGATCATTTGAAACTTTCCCTTGCACCCTTCATATAAAACCATATAATAGTAGTATTTCAATGTTACACATCGGCGGCAAGCAAAAGTAGAAACGTACAATACTAACAGTTACAGGTATATAGTGCTACTATAGATACTCTATACATAAGGTGATCGTTTAGTCTAGCTTTAATTAGCCAATACTATACAATTTCAAAAACGTGCGACTCAGGCCTAAAATTGGCGACAAGCAACATTAACCCCGCGAGCGACTTAACGTGCTAAAAATATTGACGCATATTAAAATGAAATACTATAGAAACAGTATCATAATGTAATCATTTTCGCGTAGCTAAGAGAATATTACATTAGAGAAAGAAATTGTTGCTACATCGGTGGCACACCGACTCCAATGATGGCAGTTTTTTAACCAACTTAAAAACGGGTGTCCCAGACATGACTTCTCAAACGTGTTCTCGATTTTTTTTTAAGATTACCCAATCAAACTTTATATATTCGGAAATAGGATTATGGGTTTAAATTCTTTACAAGATGGTTGTAAATTACCGACTATATTTCTTTTCAGGCTAGATAGGAAACACTGAACTTTTTTTTAATTGAATATTTCCATGGATATGTTTTTAGTTGTTCTGTAGAGCTTCTTATTCTCTTCTCATTCGTATGATTAAATACGAGTTTTAAATTACACAATTTTCGGGATAAACATTCCTAAAGTTTACGTTCACTACATTTACCAGGTACCTTTAATATTGGTACTAGATGTTGAGCGTCTATAATTTACAATGTCTCTCTCTCGATTTGTCTCTTAATATTAGTATCAATATAAGATTTTTTTTTAATAAACGTTGTATTGATGCGGACTTCATCATTTTACTTTTTGTACTTAATTCGAGCTTTTTATTGAAAATTGGATAAAAATAACGCATGACGGCATAGGCTGAGCCTCTTAAATAATTTATCTAGTCCTACTGCATACCTAAAATATAAACTTTTTGATCACAAGTATCGTATTATTACTTATTAATCAGTAATCATAAATGTTTTTAATTTTTTTTAAATGTTTAAATTTAAATTGGTAGAGTGGTATCGTTTAGGGAAGATAGTAACAAGGTGCGTTGTAAGAAGAGTGGGAAAAGCGATCAATAACGGCAAAATTTGTATTTTTAAAGGAAATCACAGGCATCTATGATTTCTTGGTGCGTCTCAACTAGCGACGAACTACTAAACGACCATATTCATAGAACCAACCCTTGTTAGAAAACATAGACCTGCCCGACCCGAAACTGTGCGCAGAAATAACACCACTATCGTCTCTAAATAAAAAAACATCATTATATGCCAATAATATTGGTGATATTTGAGTAAATGTAGAATGAATATAATGCGTTTTATTAAAAGCTTTAAAAATTTGCACGTTAGTGTAGTTTGCAGACTATAAACTTTTTGCCATTAAAACACATATTCATTAAGCGACTTGCTTCTACAGTCTACCGTATTGGTGTCTGGAAACTGGACCTGTATGTACGACCGTGGTTAAGACATATTGGACGTACGTATATGACGGGTTTATGATCATTCTGTATAGACTTTGTACCACGGATGGCGGTTATACAATATAGCTTGAGTCTTGCTTTCTCTCCATATAGCCTCCCCGTTTGTACCCTGTTACCCTCCTCCATCGTTTGCGTTCCTCCCTCCATCTCTTTCTATTCCCTTCTCTATATCGCTTTGTGCGGGGTTTCATATTATTAAATTCTGAAATTGTTTTCACAAATGCTTAATAACTAATTGGAGGGTTTGCTCTTTATTCAACTCGAATAGATTTACGAGCTTTATAACATAGCGAATTGTTTATGAAAGTCGCAATAAAACTAAGGTTTTGAATTATTTAGAGAAACACATACATATTGGTATTTGCGTTATAAATAAACGTTATGGAATTTGATCTTCTTAACGCCCCCGTATTACGGTTCAAGACTTTTATTATTAGCTTTTAACTGCGGCTTTCCACGCGCGAATGCCGTTTTTGACAGTAAATTCTATTGACAAAACATTAGGATATGTTGACGATTTTAATTATTTTTGGATTAATTTTTGTTTAATGTCTCATTTTGATAATGGTGACATGTCCATCTGGTGACAATAATAACTAAGTTGTAAGTTGATTCCTCTACAAAATTATATCCAATAATTTAACTTAAATTCACGAAGCAAGATATACGTACGTATATAATACCCAACATAAATTTCGAAAATTCTATACATATTTGGAAGCTTACATTACAATCAATTAAAAAAATATTGGCTGTTTGTACGCTCTTAATTAACAGTTAAATTACTCAGTAACTAATGACACTGTCAATTTTTTTACGACAGCATTTTTGAATTTGTATAACGGGATATTTTTGTTGATTTTTAAATAATCTCCACTTATTAATAAATGTTACAAATTGACGACTATGTAAAAGACTTGTCATAACGTTTATGGAAGTAGTGAACAGGTTACGACGTAGTCAAAGCACTATCTAATACTGTATAAATTGAAATTATTATACAGCAGTGAAATAAAAACTGCAAATATTTTGAATATTATTTGAATTTATTTTGAAAGTTTCTATATTTTTTTTTTATAAAATTAAATTAGATAAGAAATAATTTAAAACAATTGAATATTAGAAGGTTTCTCTCTAATATAACGATACAAAATTAATACGGACCAATAATAAATAGCATAACTAAATATTGAGATTTACCTATTGTATTTTATGATTGAGTATCGAACGGTTTTTCTTTGGTAAAAGATTATAAAATATTTATAGAATTTCAATTAATGTTGGACGGTTTTTCTTCGACAGAAATAGTAAAATTTAACGAAATTTAATCAAACGGTTAAACCAATAAAATGATAATAATTATAATAACACGAACAAACGTTACAAATTGTCATCACAAACAATCACGAAAGATTGGCGTTCATGGAAAGTTCAGAATTTTAATGTTCGAAATTTATGTTGGCTAATTGTACGAGAGTGACAATTTGTTTACACATCAAAAATTGTTCAGTAAAGTTTTGGTAACCATGGCCAATTCAAAAAAGAATTATGGCGACAAAAAAAAAGAAATATTGCGTATTGAAGGTTGTTTTTAGGTATGTGTAAACCATTGGCCAACTAGTAAAATTCTATAAATTAAGATATAATCTAACAAAGGTCCATTGAACGAAGCAATTTTCAATCCAGTGAAGTTGCTTTACTCCTCTGCTATAGAAGGTGGAGTTTTTTCTTACAAGTCGTGTTTACAACCCCATTAAACTAAAGCCAGATTTAGACTAAGCCGTCATTTTGAATTACTGCATTGTTATATTACTAAACTGGATATAAACATGATTTAAAATCACCCCTGATATTCAGAACACATAATCCTTTAGTAAATATGACTTACCTCACATATCAACTGGGTTGTAGATTAAACATTTTTTTACTAAAAATAGAACATTTTTTTAAACAATTCAAAAGTATCATTTTAGTCCGAGTACAAGTTATAAAAGTATAAGTTGTCAAGGGCCTATAATCCTTATCTTTCACCAGGAACAGAACCCAGCAACTATTATTCCAGCGTTAGAGTCAGTAGACTGTAAAATTTAAAGTGAAAAAAAAAATACATTGAAAATGTATGTATCACCGAAAGAAACTTTTTAAAAGAAAAATGGACGATTAGCGAACTGATTGTTAATTAAGCACTGTTATTAATTAATTTGCATTAATTTACATAATTATTTTAGTTGACACAATTATATATACAGACAGAAATGAAAATTATGTATATATTTAAATATTTGTAGTAAAAAATGAAATACACTTGTTAACTGGAAAACAACAAAATACAAATTATTTTTTTTACAAAATGGTGGAGATGGAGTAACCAGTCACGTTAATTCGCACATTTTTGTGGCCACTGTCAGTAATAAAATAATTAGATGATATAATAATTATTATAGAAGTTGACCTTGGTTCAGAGGTTATCAAATTGCATCGAATTATTATCAGTATTGTTTGAACCTGCTAAAAGTGATGTGTTTTTTTGTCGAATAACAATTTTATTTTGAGCTAAATTATTAAAATACTCTTTTGGGTGAATACTTTGAATATTTTGAAATTGTTTATAAGTGCTTGGAATTAATTTTTGCTGCAAAGGTAATTTTTTTCTGGAACATATTTTTTTTATTAATATTTGATGACCCTTTTTATCTAGTGAATTGCGGGTCTTTTTCGGTTGTTACTTAAATTGTTTGGTTGATTTTTTTTAGCTAGGGTATCAATTTAATATTTTTACATTTTTTTCGTGATTTCAATTATTTCGTAATTATGCAATAGCAATGATCTATTGTAAATATATAATATAGTTTTTAAACACGTTGAAGGTCGTTTTCGAAATATATTTTCAATATCACATTTTTTTGTTTATGTAATGCATCCATTCGTTTGTCATTTAAACAAATTACTGCTTGATTATTATTAATACTTCACTGTAAATTTAAGTCACAAGTAATTTTAGCACTAAAATTTACAATATTTTCTATGGTAATTGTGGATGTACTTTGAAAAGAGATTTAGGGCAAAATACGTGTATTAAAGCTAATTATATAGTACAATTAAAATATGTTAACTTTTTTTATCTGTAAAAATAAATGTGCTACAGACTTTACCCTTTTTTAAGAACGCACGGTATGTAATATGCATCTTTTCTAAGTTCGCCCTGTATACTAAGACCGATAACAAATTAAAATCGTAACGACCAAATGTAACTATATTTTATTTCCATACTTTAATGTGTTCAAAATTTATTCAAAAGTTTTCATTTGTTTTGTCACGCATTTTGTTTTAACTTGTGCGTGTTTTGTTTTGGCCATATTGTAAATAATTAACTTTATGTTGTTTTGTTTAGCGCGGTTCTATCTTTTTTTGTTATTGTCGTTCTTATTTTCATTGACAGAATGCAGGTTCAAGCCGCGCGTTAAATTAAGCGTTGTATAAATGTGACCATTTTGAAATAGAAAATAAGTTATCTCAGTTTTGCAATATGAAAAAATTTATATTCATATCACGTTGACACTGTAATTTATTTTCATTTTTTCGTCGACAGAAAAGTACAACTATAGAGATTTAAGGTTGGATAAAAACATCGATTTTTAAATGAACGGGGGAAAGACCACTTAATATCAGCGTATATACATCCGACAATCCTGTCGGTAAAAGTAATAAAGGTACCAGCTATTATATTCACTAACAGTTTAGATTGAGTTGAATTTGATTTTGCAATCAAATGGAAAATTATAAAATCTTTTCAGGCAGACCGTAGCTGTATATTAATACAGTGAGGCACAAACGTTTTCTTTCGATATATTTTAAAATCGCAGGAGTCGTGTTGAGTTCAATTTGATTTTGCATTTTAATGAGAAATTTTAAAATATTTTCACACAAATCGTAAATTTATTAATACAATGATCTGCAACGTTTTTATTTAAAAAGAACAGTTAAAACAGTAGTATTTTAGAATAGTGAAAGAGCAGGTTAATTTCGTATATGTATTTTTTAGATTACGTTTCTTTAGTAAGTACTAATATTACAAAAGAAACACTCGGGTCGCAGTGCCCAAACTCTGCCGACAGTATAGTGTATTTGCTAATACAGGTGTTGTGGCTTTATTACGTGAACTTGAGTTTGTTTTTGGACAAAATAAAAAAAAATAACCCTGTAAAATAATCATTCTTCTCTCAGTTGAAATGTTATCAATTCAACATCTGAATCAAATAAAATTTGTAAGTTCGGTCCTGTCGCGCTGATTTATTTAAAATTTTAACAGCACATTTTAATTTTCACTAAATGGTTAAATTTCAATTTTGATACGATGCTGAGAATTTTTTTCGATATTTTTAGGTTCAAAACGAATAAATAATATATATAGCTTGCGCCAGTCTTAAACTTAGTTTTGTAATAGCGAATCAAGTAAACCTTTAGGCTCAAATTAGGTAAGAATTACATTTATATTTAAACTGATTTCTGTACTTTTATTATTTATTTGTAAATAACATAATTGAATTTATATCAAGTTTAGATATTAAATGAACTATTATATCGATAATAAGTAATATATTCCATTACGAATTAGGCAAAAGTAAAAAATACAAAAAATTATACACAGGATTGTAGTCTAATTACTGGCACCAGTGGATTTTGCCAAAGTATTCGTCTTTCATAATATCGTATAACCATTTGTGGCCATTTTAAATTGGCAAGTTTAGCCGGAACTAAACTAGCTTTGTTAACGGCTCTCCACTTGATAAGAAACTTGAGTTTACCGGAATTATCACTAGCAGCAATTATCATCCTAGGAAGAAGGCCTCGAGTCGTACCCTGTTTCTTTTTATCACTTCTCTTTTTCTTTATTATCTTATTTGGTTTATTATTAGCTTTCTTTTCACTTCGCTTTTCATCTTTTTTTTTACTGTCTGACTTTTTTTCTTTTTTTTTAAAGCTTGGATCTGCTAGTGATAGATTTTGTCTCTTTGCAGTGGGCTTCTCTTTGTTTTCTGTATCAGAAGCCTCCTTAAGTTTACGGTTGTCTTCAAAATCTTGGTAATCCAAACTTTCTTCTGGGTTCCATGTTCCGTTCATATACTGAACCTATAAATATATGAGAATTGGTATTACTTAACCAATAATACTCGTTCCTATTTGGCAAAATTAACCAATTTACCAAATCGAGAAAACTTTCCTGTAATCTTATTTAATAAAAAAAATCCGAGTCGCAGTGCCAAAACCCTGCCGACAATATAGTGTATTTGCTAATACAGGCAGTGTGGCTTTATTATGCGAACTTAAGTTTTAAATAGGCTCTTGCGGTGACGGATTTCAATACGTGGGCCAAATTTAGTTGAAATCAATTAACTGTTTCGAAAGTTACACACACACACACACACACAAACTATAATAGTTATTACACAAACTCTTATGGCTGACAAGCTTCCGTCACGTCTTTTTTTATTTTTTTTTACTAACCTTCCTATTTTAAGGAATAAAAAACATGTAAAATAAACTTGAATAGTTGTAAAATATAACATTGTACCGTTACCGTTGTAATTATTTAAATAATTGAAGTTAAATTTTGTTTTTTAATTTCGTTTATTGACCCTGATACATATTACTGGGAGTTTTACAGAATGACCTCAAGAATTTCTTTATTTTCTTTTATCAAATCAATAACAATTATCAATTTATAAATTTGTTATATTATTATAAATTAAAATAATGATTTTTTATAACTATTTGAAGAATTACGCAAATAGAAAAATTCAAACACTACTTTGACAGCTGCGGTGAAGAATCCCTTGAGTGCAACACTAGCTATTTTCATCAGTTAGCTGCTGGGATTTAGGTTTCAATTGTTGATTGTTTTTAATAAAAATAAAATTGACTCTGTTATTGATACTTTTGCTAGTTTTTACAAGAATTTATGTTGAAAATTTTTAGGATACACAAAACAAGAAACTAAAAATTGTATTTGCGACATAAAATTTCCTGTGCATAAAGCAAATTGTAAGTGCGTCCAAACAAAACCGAAATATCAAATACTGATCATAAAACAAAATAAAAATTATGTCATGTATATTCGTTACAAAATGGCCTCCGAGTTGATACATACGGGAAAACGTGAAAATTATACAGACCTTTTCTTTAAGAGGGCGCCGATCTAAAATCTTTTCACCAGCGTATTTTTCCTCTTTGGAAGCACTAAGAAATCCAGCATCGCTTTTACCAGGGTTAGCCATATTTTGTACTTATATTTCTTTTACTGAGCGTCCTGTAACTTAAAAGGGGGGTCAATTTAGTTTCAAAAATGTTTATTTCAAATCCTCACAAACATTATAGAATTGCTAACTGAATTTCGTTATTTCTATTCTAACCACATTTCAAAAAAGCAAACCCAGTTTTTAAATAATAATGTTACTGTTTCAACAAAACATTGCGAAAATAACATACCGGCAAAGTCTAATGGCTGTCTACAAGTCGATGGAGATTGGCTTGTAACTATCCTCATTCCTCACAGAACAGCAAGATTCTGATTTTTCAGCCAACATTTGAAAGTAAAATGTGAGTCAAGGAGGAACACAGTAGTCGATACAGTTATTATTATACAGATAGTAACAATTTTGAGCTGATAATTTACAGCAAAAGCAAAACACACGCGAGGGTTGATCAATAAGTACCCGTGTTTGGCGACAGATAGCGTTGACGAGTGAAATTGACTTTACCGTCGTGTACTGCAGACTTTTGGACGACCTCGTAGATAAATTCATAGGTTAGGTTATTTTTGACAGCCAGTTGTATCATTCGTGTTTTGTATGTTTCGACAAAATGGAAAAAGAGCAATATCGATCCGTAATTCATTTATTAAAAATCATGCGAAGAAATAAAACTGAAGTTGGATGCTGTCTATGGGGACCCTTCACCATGCATGACCACGGTGAGATACTCGTATAAAAAACGAGTTACGGAGTTATACAGGGCAACAATTTTGGGAAAAAAGTTTCGGACAAAAGCTGTTCAGTTTGAAGGGGGTATTGTTATTATTATTAATACCACCCCCACCTCAAAACCCCTGCGCATGGATGAAGGTGACATACAATTAAAAAAATGGGACATTTACAATTTTAATTCTGAAATGGGGTAACTTCACATTTCTTATATGTAATTTTGTTTGATTTATTTACTTACTAGTTGAGAGAATTGCATAAAAAAAATTTAAAACACACGGATTTAGTAATTTTTCATGTAAATTTGTTTTTTTTTTTTACTTTTCTAAAGTAAAAAAAAAACATTTTTCGCATTTACATGACAGATGCGTGTAATAATACCACCTTTAAAATTGTAAAAACACCAACTTTTTTACAGTGTACGATAGGCCAAAATATAGATGCTTATGTTTGAGTAGGTACTTTAAAAATTAAAAAAAATACTTCGATGATATTAACATAAAACTTGAAAAAAATATTTTCAAATGCGAGTTTCCTGAATTAATTTGCATTTTCTTGGAAATTTTCTGTTTAAAACCGATTGGAAGTTATAAATAAACTTCTTTTTATAATAATGTTAAACATAATTAGTTATTGGAAAAACATTACAAGCAAAATTTAATAAGTTTTGTTTATACCAATAACTCCACTTTTTAACTTTGATATGACTACTAGATAATATGAAACATTATTTACTGTAAACGTCTCAAGGGATTTATGAAAGTAAGATATCATGTATGTCATCAAAATATAGAATGATTCATAATAAGTTTATTGCAAAACTTTGATATAAGTCGTACAATCAAATTCTACTAAGAAGGACAGTAAGAGATCGAAATCACTTGGATAGGCATAAGAATTTCTTGCTTAGAATGATTTCTTATAATTCTAATTTGAATCCACGTTTTATAAAAGAAAAAAAAAATTCAGTTCGCTGGAAAAAAATATTGCACTATGGACTTTAGTGTATTTTTATTTTATTAAATAACATCTTAATGTTTGTTCAAAAAAAATGAAATAAAAATTATTCGGTTTTAATTTCGTGTTTGCCGTTCGCGGTTTATAATAAACGCTATATTAATATATTCTAATTTATTAATATATTCATAGTCAGAAATTAATAGATGTCTCCATTATATACCACGCTGTTTTTCACACGTAATTTGTGTCGGAATGCTGCGGGGTGCTTTGCCTCATTATTATTATTATTATTATGTATTGTTTGTACGTACAAAACTGAACTAAATCACAAAATCCGAAATCGTTCTGGGACATTGTTGCGTTTTTTAGTGAACTTGGAGAAGATTTCTTCCCTTCAATATAAATAATAAGGGTTCTCAATATTGTTCACGTCCATTATAATTAATAAGTTTTTTTTATTTTTTAACGGGAAATTGGACAAATCAAACTTAATATAGTAAAACTAAACATTTTTTAATTTAGTTTTACTATATTAAATTTGATTTGTCCAATTACCCCGTTAAAAAATAAAAAAAAAATAATAAGGGTGTTCGAATAGTACTCGGAAAATCGAGTACGAGTAAAATAGACGGGAATAACCTTATTTGTCGAGCGTTTATAACCAATAATCTTTTTAAATTAATGGATATTAATAAATATCGTATTTTGTTAATCTGTATTACTAAAGAAATATTAAAATGTAGTTTTTCTAACAGTTGGCACAAAAAACGACTGGTGCGATTTTAATGAAACATGCATAATTCCTAAAAGTGACGTGCACTTTGTTTCAGCTCTAACCGTTCATACTCTTTCGCCTCGAACGGTGTCATTTTTACAATTATTTTTTGACAAATGATTACTGACACAATTTTTACTATTTTCCGTATCAGTACTAGGTCATGAAATATTTCCTAGTTTTTTGTGACATTTTTTGGTTTTGAATTTTTTCGGTTTAGTCTCATTCAATATATTTTTCAAATACAAAACAAATTCCTTCTAGAAAATCAAAATTAACATTAAGTGTTCTTTTTTTTAACAGTGGAAAATTACATTATACAAAAAATATTCAATGTTTCAGCAGTTCAACAATTAAAATGTCTTAATTTTCATTTGTTTAGCTCAATAATATTGCTTTTAAAATGTAAAATCGATTGGCAATTAAATGTAAGGATGCTAATTGAAGGATTAAATTGAATGTTTTAATGCAATATATACTATGTGCCTATACATTCGTTGAGTGATGTTGTGAAAACCAGGGATACATAATTACTTTGGAGACAACGTTTCCAATCAGCGTACTATACGTTCAATAAACATAGAAACATTCATTTCCTTTAAAATAATAATAAAAGTTAAAAAAACCCGGGTCGCAGTGCCAAAACCCTGCCGACAATATAGTGTATTTGCTGATACAGGCAGTGTGGCTTTATTATGCGAACTTTAGTTGGTTTCTGGGCAAAATAAAAAATTAGACTCCTTAATACACCCCTTAAATAACATTTTTTTTCTTAATTGCAATATTATTATCAATCGCACCTCTATACTAAATTATATACACATTTCAGTAAATAATTCATAATCTGCAAACTAGTTTTTTCATAAAATTTGTAAATCCGGTCCTGTCGGGCCGATTTTATCAAAATTTTAAGGACACTTTTTAATTACTACCAGAGGGTTAAATTTCAATTTTGAAACGATTCGGAGAATTTTTTCGGTATTTTGGGGCCCAAAAACATTTTTCAACCCCTAAAAACTACCCTTAAAATAGCCCGATTACGCCCATTTTAAATAGGCTTCTTGCGGTGATGGATTTCAATACGTGGGCCAAATTTCGTTAAAATCAATTAACTCCTTCGAAAGTTATTGCCCGCACATATATATATATATATATATACGTATATAAATATATATATATATATATATATACATATATACATAAACATTTTTAAAAATGGTGCCAATGTGTTTAGGAGGTTATGAAACGTCGAGAAATTTTGGTCCGACCCCTAAGTCCCGCCATCCGACCGACGCCAATAGTGTATGTTGCCATATGGCAAATACACTAATAAAACTAAAATCCGACTACGAAAAGATAGAAAACAAGCTTCCAAACAGGGAGGCGAAAACGAAATTCATTTCGGTTTTTGTTTAGTGTTAATTCGGTTTTCGGTTACAATTTCGGTTTGTCAAATTGTTAACTGAACTTTCGGCTACAAAAACTTCTTGTTTCCTGGCTACAGTTCGATGATTTCATTTAGATGTGGTCGTAACAATATTTTTAGGCGGGTTTTAAGTACAGTTTCGGTTTTTTGAAATTTACATTTGCGGTTTCAAATACGGTTTATCTGAGGTTTCATTTAGAGTCTTGGTTAGCTGAAATGAGTAATTCCGGTGCAGTTTTGTGTTTCGGTCCTTGCTTCCAGTATGAAAAGTAGTCTGGTGAAAAAAGTGTCAATTTTTGTTATTCGGCTACTTTTCGTATTGGAAACTTGTTCTACTTTTTTATGTTAGACTCCTTATTTATCAAAATCGGACGAGTTGTGTTGAAATAAAAGACGATTTAGCTATTTAATGTTTGATGGGCTATAGGTACAGCTTAAAAGTAAATGTGTTTTACATATTTAATGCGCTTCATCATGTTAAAATTAATTCACTGTAAGAAAAAAGGTAAACTTATTTTTTCAATGTGTAAACTGTAATATATCTTCTTTCTATAATTTAGTTTTTTGATGTGTATAAGCATCTTTACTTTAAAAAAAATAAAAAATGTTAGACAGATGTGATGAAATGTCACGAAAGTTACTAAAATTGGAACTTTAGTTCACTGCGAGCTATATTTGATCTACTACTGTCAAATTTTTTTTATTTACCCATCATGGCATTCGAATTCTAATTTTTTTTGAGTATTTTGTGTAATATCTAGACGGGAAAACGTTTTTTCCAGAATTGTTATCTGTTTGTGCCAGCATCACTCGAGAACGGCTGAATTGATTTTGGTTAGTCCTAAATTTAAAGTATAGGTTAATGATTTTTTCAGTTGCGAGCGGGTTAAGATACGGTTTGTTTGACGCAAGTTAAAGGGATGTTTCTATATTTTTGCAATTGGCATCAGTTAATAATAGTGTAACATTTGTGCAAATGTATGCACTGTGTCTCAAACGTGAATTTGAATTCATTTGACGACGAAAATCCCTATTTACGATGCTTTTGCAAAGAACGTTATCATTGAAAACTTCGAAACATTTGATTTTTTTTATTTATAAACATTTATTTTGCTTGTTTATACTTCGATGTATAAATTTCAAAAACAAGTTTGCAAGATAAATATTTTGCTAACAACTATTAAAACCAAACAAAAAAATAAATACAATACTGGTAAAAATAGGTATTAGTTTCATTACTGTATTAGTTAAAATTAGTAACGCAGCTCTCAATTCAAGAGAAATAACAATTTTTGTACCGAACATTTTGTTGATGTTTTTGATGATTTTCCTCTATAATTCAGATGATATCGGTCTTAATGCTGTTTTCTTTCCCATGTAGATAAATAAACCTGTCAGGTTTGAGACTCTGTTAGCTTTAAATTGATTCTGTAGCTCTTAAGTTTTGTACGTAACATTTATACACGTTTTTAACCGCTCTAATCGGATATGAAAACTGTGTTCAATCGGCGCGGTAGTTCCAGACCTATAACTATTAACTATTTTTAAAATGTAATCCATATTCTATTTACACGGACGAAGTCGCAGGCAAATACTGGGGTTTGATATAATAGGTAATTATTTAAAGCACGCTACTGAAATTGAAATGAAGTGCGATCATGCCAGTTAATGTCAAATCGATTTACATAGAATGGAAATTAAGTCTTTGCACTGGCAATATTACTGTGGTGTGGTTATAATTAAAATGTGAACGAAACGCTTTTCAGCGACCTAATGCTCATTTGCTTTCCTTTGTACTAATCCAAACGTACTTTTCATTGTAAGACACGTCTTTTTTCGTCTCACTTAAGCTTCACACAAGTTTATTAGATACAAAGGTGACCTCATTCCGTTGAATAGTAATGGGACTGTCAATTGAATTGCGTGGTTAATTAAAAATATTGAAATGTCTTCCAGTTGACGTCATTCATTACCGAGGTGACCTGTATATCTAATGGCCTTGAGCCTCATACACATTTGTGACAAAATTTCGGTACATAACTGTCACGTAACAAAATCGCATTCGTTGCTTGTCTGGCAGCTACCTGGATGAGTATATTTGTGACTGATAAAGTATTTAAAGAGCGAAACAAAGTTGCATTACGCATAAGGAAAGTCTAAGGCAAAAGATGGTCCGGAACCATAGACTATATGCATTCTTTGACAGACATAATTTTCTCGGTCACAGTATACAATGGCATTAGAAAAAAAAAGTTTTCAATGGACAAAGCAGTGAAATCTTGTTCGCAGATTGACCGCTTAGCTGTGTTATGGAACATATAGTAAAACCTCGTTTATAATGTGGGGAGAGGTACTTCGGATAAGCTAAAACTCGGATAACGCGGAAGAAATAAAAAAATCGAGAATTTTAATTGTTTTTTATAGATTTGAAATGATAGAATGAAATTTAATCACAAAGTATATAAAAGTGAAAATCTAACGAACTTAGGCGTATAAAGCATTGTTTATAACGTGTAACTTGTCCATCATAGAGCACTGTTTCAACCTACTCATTCGTTTTTAGCTGCAATATCTCGCCATCGTTTCATTAATAAGAGATTTACTTTCCGGCTGTTCCTCAATATATTTAAGAGCTATTTCAAGCACATTTAATCCCTCTACGGGCGTACAGCATAGACATAGCGGCTTCATCCGTTTTATCCGAGTTTTTCCGTAATTAATGCGGAGTCTCGGATAACGCGGAGGCTCGGTTGATCGAGAGCCGGATAAACGAGGTTTTACTGTAATATCAACCTTTTATGACATAATAAATATATATCAACTCTATAATTAATAACTATAATATAAAATTCATTCCTAATGATTTGGCGTAAGTTTTCTGGAAATCGGAGAATAAAGTAAAAAATCCCACACTTGAAAAATTCAAAAAGGAGGGCCACAAAGTTTCTATGCTTACTTTTCATTAAATAATTAAGTTTGATTGCGCTGAAACTCGATTTCTGAGGATTGCTAAACATAAACCTATTGTAAATCAGTCGCTATCGAAACGAGAAAGACGTCCCCGTACTGAGACGAAAATGGTGAAATTTCTCGTCTTGATGTAAGTACTTGACCCCAGAATGGACATGTCTTGTGGTCTGTTGTATTATGCTTTATCGTCTAGAATGATTTTAAACACATTCAAATGCGTTGAGTGTTAAAATAAATTATACTTTTGTACTTACCTAAAAACCTCTGTTGTCTAGCGTCTATAATCAACAATATCTATCTACATATATTAATGGAAGTGATATTTATATAATAAACAAGTCTAACGATGAATATAAACTGAATTGAAGCTACATATTGATGCGATGAATGTATGTTATTTTGTTGTTTTTTTTTTATTTGTATAAAATCAGTTTAATGATGAATTTGCTTTATGTACGTTTTGATTGAAAGAAAAACAAACTTTATTGATGAACTGACCAGTCGACAAATCGGCTGTAGCTCTTATCGGATTATTGTAACACCACAAACAAATCGTTTTCGCGTAATAATATCAACAGCTCTAACAGTAATACTTGCAACTATATGCATTTATAAAATTGCTGATTTAAATTATGTTTTATTGACAATAATTTTAATCTATAAAAACGATCATGGCAATTATTACTATTCAATTAATATTTTAATAAACCGTTTTTATTGTTTATTTCTATTTTTTATAACTCTGATAGGGTTGTATAGACTCCCGCTGTTGAGCGTTTGTAATCTACAAGCTAATTTAATCTTTAAAGTTTTTTTTTCTAGAACATTAAAAATACTCAGCTGTGAGCTCAGAAAAAGTAACTGAGAAAATGTAAGTTTTTTAATCGCAGTGTATAAAATACATCAACAATCGATTTTATATTATTACTCAATGTTTCATACAAACCTAATGTTTCATTATAGTTCGTGGGAAACTGAACATACCGCGTTTACGATTTGGAAAATATATACAAATTTTCTTATATCGACATCATTAAATAAATCACATTGCATTGTGTTACTGAACTTTTTATATATTTTTATTGATTTTTTATGAATATAATTCAGTACAGGATGAACCATAAAATCAACTAGCTTAAAATATGATTATGAGAGAAGTATCGAGTCTAAATTTCAATTATTATTTATTATGACAGAAATTTTTCTTACTTGATCGTGACGATTGGAATCTTGCAGATGATCTTTTAAACTATTATGCAAGTTAATAAAATTATCTCTGGAATTTTGCAACTGGTAGTTCCATCGTATTAAAATGGTTTTTAGCAGAAACTTTGCCTTAACCCGACCACGACCGAATAAAAAAGTAAACTATACTTGGTTGTGCACCAAATTTCATTGAAATCTCTAGTGATGTTACGTAAAAATTCTGTTATGCAAAATATCAAATAAAAAAAAAACAACGAGTTTTATTTCTTTGTGTAATTATTCATTTTGTGGTTCTATTGTAACATTGCAATTGAAATGTACATCCAAAAAATATTTCTCATATTTGAAATATAGTTACTTATGTTTATTATTTTGTTTCAGAAATTACAAACAATCAGTGAAGATTTTTGTGGTTTAGATGTGAATACTCCACTTGGAGGTGAAAATCCAATTGTCGCGATACCAGTTCTTCAAGTGACAACTCATCTCACTGCAGTTGCTGCAACATCCACAGGCGACTTTACTGTTGTTTTCCTGGGAACTGCTCATGGACATCTCAAAAAGGTCAGTTTATATCATATCAAACCATAAATGTAACATTTATATCATAGGGTGCCCTCTTAAATATCTGGAAAGTAAAAAATGTACGACTCAACCACAGTAGAGTTGAGTGATATGTCCCTAAATTCTAGACATCACGGTAAAACTAGGTTTTAAATTCACATCAAATTCGACATTTTCTAAAGTACTCCATGGTATATTTATATAGTTGATTAATCGTAGGATAATTAAAAAAATCGGATTTTCGCGAAAATCCTAGGTCGTTTGCAAACAATATAATACCGAATTTAAATTCTATTTTTTTTTTGGAACGGATAGATTGAGTAATCACTTTTTAATAGTGTTACAACAAAAATCGCAATTTGAAATAGTATAACAAGAATTGCTTGAAAGCGACAAAATTTTAGCGGAACCGGATTTTAACTGTTTAATGGAAATGAAACGGTATTTTTCTAGCAATTTAATAAAGTTTGTAACAATAAAAACGTTATGTTTATTTTTAATTAATTAGTTACGACTATCTTAATTGTCTGTCGTCATGTTAGTAATTAATATAATGAACATACAATCAGACCTCTGAAACTCGAACCCATTTTAGTCGAATTTTTGTTTGGATAATCTGGACTAGTAAACACGAACTTTAAAACCAAGCTAGACTTACTCGGCTGTTGTCACTATTTCAACACAGCGGAATTTTAACCTGTGTTCTTGGTCGTCGATTGCATAGCATGCTTGTGTGTACACTTGTACTGTTTCAGCTGATATTTTTAAGCTGTGTTATAGTTAATCGATCTCTATAACTCCAGCTTGTTAGAAAAACCCTGTGAAATTTTAAACTCAACAAACCTCAAGTCCACCAATTTATTTTATGTACAGCGTAGCTCTAATAAAAAAATCAACTTTTTTCGTCGAGTCGATTCGGAGAAAATAAGTTCTGACGGACGAACAGACACATACGTGAGTGATCTTATAAAATATAAGGGTTCTGTTTTTTCATCGTCAAAAGAATTATCACTGAAATTATTATCTCAATAAGTCAACATTTTTTTATTTAACCTTAGTGAATGGAACCCTGGTGAGACGAAAATGTGAAATATTTTTATTTTTCCTTCGCGTAGTGCGACTAAGCGATTTCTTACTGTAGTTTTGAACTTATTCAAAACAATGAAGGGATATGTAAATGATGTAATTATTGATAGATTGGTAGTTTTATTCGAAATAATAGGCACTTTGATTGATTGATTAATGAGTTTGCAAAAATAGTTTTATGTAACTTCAGTGATTATTTAATTATTACGCAATTTTAAAACGCTTTGGATTTTACGCATTTGTTTTATTTCAAAGTAAAATGGGCGAAATTTATTTTGTTCCGTATACAAGCGCTTTTTTTTTTTATAAAACTTCATTTTTTTAGTATTTCATATTATTTATTTTTTCGAACAAAAACAGCTGATTCATTGTATTTGCCTACTGTTTTGCAGAATTTTTGGGAAATTGATTTTTAATAGCAAAGTATAAGTAATTAAGGATCAATAAAAAAAAAAGAATTTATCAATTTATTCAAAGGCATTTGTTAAAATTTTTGATCTGTTTTTTTTAAATAAAATATTTTGTTTCAGTCTGTAAAAATAAATGAATTATAAAGTAGATAGTCAGTACGCCAGGCTAATTATATTTTTTATTGTTCAGGTCTAACATTGGAAATCGTTTAAATTGGACTAATGTTCGACAATATCTGATCAGAATAAAATTATTGTTCATTATATTATTCCTTACGTGTTCGAAAGTTCGGGGAGGGGGTGCGATTAACACAGCTTTGACGTTTCCAGGGGGCGAAATACATATTTATATATTTTGATTATTAACCAATCGTAAGATTTATTCTCAAATATTCAAATACCATGACGATGACAAATTCATATTATTTTGGTACCTTACTATATATGTATTATGTAGGTTGGTTTTATTAAAATGAGGTCTGTGTTTTTTTCATAAATTATATTCAATAAATCAACTCTATATCAAACAGCTTTCACAAAATACTAGCTTTTTAAAGCACCCTGATGCCAGAGGTTCCGACCGCTAGTTTGGTGACAGCAATATATTTATTTCCACATCAAATACTAGCTAATCTCAAAATTACCTTTTACAAAAATATTGCAAATTTTCACCACGAGCTCTTGGCGAATATGTCAAACACGCATGGATTAATAGTTCTAGACGTTGAAGACTATATTCTCATGATGAACTGCTTAAATTCTTTCTGTTAATACTGTGCGAGTTATGAATACTGCCAGTTCATCATAAGCCCTGTATACTTGACGGATTATACATCAGGTTTGTACTGTATTTTTATTTTCCTGCAACCCTACAACACGTTTTATTTATCTTACTGATAGGGACATTGCGTGCTGGTCGGTCACCCCTTCTGTGGTTCAGTTACCTACCTGTAACCAGGTTCTTTAATAAAAATACTCTATTTAATTTGACTACTAACCACACTTTTATCCAATATTTGAATTGCGCATTAATTATTATTTGAGGTCGGATTTGCTTGCTGTTAACAGAATCGACTTCACGAACTGTACATGACGTTCTATGACTCGAGGTCTGAAGCTTAAAATATTGATACTCGTCTACAATATCTTTTAAAAGATTAACTGAAAATAGTAATCGCATTTTTGTCTTGTCTTTGTTTTAAAAATCATTCTTCAGAATTATATAGCGGTATTATCTGCGTAAATCTTCTTTTAACTGGAGCTTACCTTATAATTGAAGAACTAATTGATGCTATACCAAATTTCATTCAAATCGGCTTTCAGGTCCCACTGATCTTTTTGAAGTACTTTTTCTCGTATTAGTATCATAAAAATATGTATATAAAAAATACGTCACTTGTCATAACTAAAGTGTTATTATTATTATTATTTTGAAGCGTTAAATAACAACTCAACAGTTTTGGAAATGATAATTTGAAGTAAAAAATCATTTTGGTGTTATAAATTTTCGAAATACCCTCTTATAGTTCTCTGTATACATACTTATATTGAGAACTAACATTTTCACGGACCTTAGCGTATAGTTTAAATAAAATATTTTTCTTGTAATAATTCAAAAATACATAATTTCATATTCCTGACAAAAAAGAAAACTACGACACGAAAGGAAGGAAAGAAAAGTAAATACAATCATCTCTGTTGTGTTGCGTCTCTTTTAGTTAACTAGGTGCGTTCAACATTTTTTTGTTTCTTTATAAATACATCAAGACGTGAATTTTATTTCATGTGAAATGAACTGATCAGTCATTTTACGCGTATTTATTCTTGGGTATTTTTAGATTAGTTTGAATACTGTAGAAGTATAGTTCTGTACATAACTGCAAGTAATCGAATATTTCTGTTCAATTCCACACCGCGGGTGAAATCTTGATTTAGTTATGTTTATTAAAATATTAGTTTCACATCACTGCGTAAAAATAATCTTTAAAATCCAACTTAAAATATTAATAATCGATTAGTTTTGTCTTTTGTTTCCAAAATAAAAATGTTTTTTTTTATTCGTAAAGGCTACTAAAATCTCTCTTTTTACAATGATTTAATTTTACTTGGCCGTAATAATTGAAGCACTAATATTTTTTTCTAAAATATGGGTTTGTACTGTGAACAAATAGCTAAAAGCTTGTTTGAAAAATTCTTACATATTTGTTTACTGTAGTTTGTTATACTTATTTTAACAAGAAAAACACATTAGCTAGTATTTTATTAATATGTCCAGGAAAAAATTCTAAATAAGGGATAATAAATAATATCGTCTTTAGAAAAAGGCAGAGAACATCAGATTATTTTATTTAACTAATACAATAGCGGACATATTCAGTATATTCTGATAAAAATGCGCAGTACATTTTGTAAGTCTAGAGTTTACATTGCCAAGTTCTTTTAACTTCAGAACGTTGTATACATTATATGAACGTAAAAAACGTTAGGGTAAATATATGTTTTTGTTTTATGTTTGGCGACAGCTGGAAAATTATAAAATTGCTATAATATTTCATATTTCACATATTTTCACCTTATTGTCTTCATAGTCGAAACAAAAAAAAAACTATTTCTAAGGTGAACGAAAATTCCAGACAAAGAAAAATCTGAAAATAGCATAAAGTTTTCTTATAAGACATCTTGAAGGTAAAACACTGATAATACAGGGTGTCCGATGATTCGTTTTCTGTAGGGATGTAAGGGTAGTGTATTTTCTTCTTTGAGTCGCATAATAAATGATAATTGATTTTATTAAATAGTGTAGTAACTAGACATTTTCTTTTTGATTAAATACTGTTCTAAAAAAAATTGATTAGAAAATCTATCAATCGAACTGCCTTTTTCAGAATTATAAATTTTCTGATAATTCTCGACTGCATTCAAAATAAAGAAATTAAATTCTTTCTAAAAATAACATACCCGTGGGTTTCCAACTATTTTGGTTTTTAAAAATGATTGATTTCCTCTACGAATTCTACAAATTAACTTAACTGGCAATGATATTTTTTTCTTCTGATGAGTTTGAATATCACAACACCCTGTAGCATGTATATTTTGTAGAAAGAAGCTAATCTTTTGTTTCTTGTACTTTCATTTATTTCTGCTTTGTAGCATTAAGCTCTTTAAATTATTTTCGTTTGTTTTTATATTTATATGTTTATTCTCAGAAGATCTTTTTTTAATAAAAGGCTTTATCATTTTGACGTATCATATTTGAAAACTTATTTTTATGGGTTGGTTACTGGTTTATAAATTAAAAAAAGTTAATGTTTTATTCGCCAGTTTTTTTAATTACAATTCATATTATGTTACCTTACGTGATTGCTTTCGTGAAAATAACTTTTTGGATAAAATAAACCCTGGTATAGGAAAATACAGATTAGAGATGTACAATAGATTGTATATCCCACCAAAACATACATGTAAAACAGGTCAACTATTCTCGTCAGGACTATATTTCGTTATTTGAAAAAAAAAAAAAAAAAAAATGTACAGGTTGTATTTCGTAACGTTCCAAAACCCACGTCGCTACTTTGTGTCAGAATCTGCCGTGTTAGATTTTTTTAATTTTTGTCTTTTCATGTAATTATCACATTTAAAACTATGGATGTATCCAAATTTCAAAGGTCTAGTTCGATTGAAAGTACCCTAGATTTATGATGATCTATCAGTCAGTCAGTGAATTAGCAAACGCCCAAAATTGTGACTTTTGAACACTTTTGGAAAACCTAGATGTTTGAAATGTGGAGTACTCTTTCTTCTAGTTAACTCTAATCCCTTGGAAAAAAATCAGTCCTGTAACGTAACTAGCCTTAGATATAGGAGTCGAATAGGGCTCGAAATGGTTCACTCAGTGTGTTTAGATCTAATAACATCATTACACTCGAGATATATATGGTATTTTCACATCATATTTAGTATATTTGTAAGTTTTTTTACTGTTCGATTGTGCAACAAACTTCTTTTCTTTATTTTTTATGAAAATTACTTTTCGTGCCTGCTGTTTTACATATATTTCTAATTGTACCTGACAAGTAGTTTATGAAAATTAGTATTTAATTGATTAACTTGCGTACTTTTGGTTTTCATTACAGCGCTAGTACAGAATAGATCATTTTGCATGCCTGTACACATGTATGTAAAACAGTTATAATTTTAGAGAGTAGTGCAAAAAAGTATTTGCAGGGCAGATTTGAATTCGTCGTCTGTACTCTAACCATTGTTAAACATGGTATAGGTTGTTGTTTCAGTATACTAATTTATCGGCAGAATTGGACTGTACAAAAGTAATTTTGTCTTTTTGATTTATGTATGATACGGTGACATTTGTAATTTGCAAAAATATTACTTTGTTCTTCGACTGTGTTTAATTCAGTGTATAACATTTTTGTTTTAAAAAGTTTAACGAGTTAAAGGTATATTTACATGTTCTGTTTTTATTTTTCCTTTTTTTTACAGTCTTCAGACAGCGCATAAAACTTTTTACTTTAAAATTCAAATTACAATGAATAGATTTTCCAACATACTAAACTCGTAAATATATACAAAGTCTTCTGCTACTATGTTGTACTTTTTTGAAAAATCCAACTCTTAGAATACGTTTGTAAAAAAGTGTTAAAAAATAAATTTTATTTTATTTTCAATTGTAGACTACTTAATACTTATGCATCTGTTTGGTGGTATAGTTACGTAATTTTATTTATGAAAATAAAAACAGAAATGAGATAATGTTTTTTTGTACTTCATTTGTTATTTGCAAAAATTGGAATTAAAAATTACCTACCTACAAATATCTGAAACTAACTACGGTCATGTGTTAATGCGTTCTTCATATAAAAATTTCCAACGGAAAATAAAAGAATCAAAAACTGGTCAAGTGCGTATCGAACTCGCGCACTGGGAGTTCCGTACATTGAAAACCCTAAAAAGCTGTGAAAAGGCAAAAACAGTACTGATTGAGCCAATAATCTTCTGCGTTCAACGTAAAAGCTCTAACCGATCGTAAGTCCCTTCCTCATTTCGTTGAGAAGTTGCCTCTGATAGAAGGGCAGACAACCCTAAAAATGTATTAAGTAGTATGGAAAATATTCACGATATATGTACAATATTTAAAATTTTGATTTTTTATCAAAAAGTTTGTGCATCCTTAGTTTAAATGAAAAATCTCATTTTAGCTATCGCCGATATTTCCTAGATTATCGTAACGTAGTTTACAAATGTAGTGAACAAAGTATGTATATTCATTTTTTTGTATTTTACAAGAATTTATTAGTATTATTTAAAACATTTCTATAAAAATGTTCATTAAATAAATATTTGAAGAGTATTGAATGTTATGAATAATTCAATTGAATTTCACGAATGTAAAGCTAAAGATAAAATATATCTAACGTATAATGTTTCCAGTTTTTAATAAAAAAATATAACAATAAAATATAATATACCTAACAATAAAATAGGTGGAATACCCATTTAAGAGTAGGGATTTTAGTGTTTCATAAGATTGTCCTCTACATGTTTTAAATGTTTGTAATTTAACATATCTCAATAGTTCTGTTTACCTTTGCGTTTTCAGCTTTTTGGTTTACGAATTTTTTAATAGGGCAAAAATAAACGGAATTTTTATAGTGAGTTTCCGTTGTCCTCCCGTCCGTCCAACTGTCACAGGTTTCTATAACTTTTAAACGGTTGAATTTAAAAACTTTAAATTTGGTATATTGCTGTTCGGAAACATGCAAGAGATTGTTTTACCAAAATTATATTGAATTGTGAACAATACGTGTATTTTTATTCAACTTCTAGTTTTTTTTTTTAATTTTAAAATATTTAATATTTTTAATCCACACGTAGTTCTTACCATTCTCCAAATACTTGTTTGGTTTAAAATAGGCACAAAAATAAGTCCAGGTATTTTAGAATAGTTGACTATGATTTCACATGAACGTATAATAACGAGAGGTTCTACTGTACAAGTTTGTATGCACTGCAAGAGAAATGGGTGACTCGTTTCATATATATTTAAAAAAGAGAGGGAGAATCAGATAAAGCACATTATAAATCAATATTTCAATTACAATGTTTGAATACCGCTGTTTTAGTGGCGCTAGAGGGGAAATTAACGCATATAGCTAGGGTATGTATATTATAATGTACGTAAAACCTGTACACTTCTGCTCGTATAGTGTGCTCGTGTTTTTAACAATTAAGTAAACAAAATGCCGGAAGGACAGGTAGTGGTCACACAAGGTCAGTGAATTACAGAAGTTACCTCATTCTGTGGATAGTAGTGGTGGGCTAACGTCATCCGGCTGTTTTATCAGTTGATATTGCGTGGTTGCTTAAAATATGAACGGTCCGTCAGCTAACGTCATTAACCTACTGACCATGGTGGTCACATATCGTTGAGATAGAAAATCATGTTAAATCAAGTTAAATAGCATATCTAGTTTCGCAATATCATTACGCACAAGGCATTTTTTGCACGTATCTCCTTTAAGATAGCTGGTTTTCACTTCACCTTCAAAATTTTTGACAGCTCATTTTTGAGAAAAGCTTACTTTAAGAAGTAAGTTATAAAAACAATAACAACAGACGCATATTGTTTTATTATTGGAATTTCTATAACGTCACCATTTTTGTTTTATAATGGGTCATTTTACATGCTTGCATACGTTCACGTAAAGCAGCTATTTTAAAGGGGTAGTGCAAAAAATATATTGCAGCTGATTTCGATTCACATACTGATGCATAAAGTACCTTGTAACACATTTTACGAAATTTAGCACGAATCTCACTAAATATAGATGACTTATGAATCACTTTGTTAACTACGGTATAAATCATAACTGTCGCACAAATTTTTCACGTCAATTGTAAAAATACTCATATTTAATCTGACGATTTATTTAGGAGAGGTAAAGAAGGCCTTGCGATATAACTAATATTCTGAAATTATTTTTGTTATTCTGATAAGTGTCAAAGTTGATTTCATGTTTCAGTCGTTTTGTTAAATCAGTTTTACTAATGACTTATGGAAGCTGTGGGAGCTAACTTATTATTCTCTTTGTATACAGTGTGTTTTATTAATTTTTTCGACTACTTCCAGTAGTTATTTACTCTAATCACAAAGCGCCATCATTCGGGAATGGAATTAAAGGGTGGATGCAAATGCAGATGTTCACGATTTTAATGGGTTTTAATTGCTGTAAAATGTGGCTATTTTTTAAACCAATCTTTGTGTTATATGTGTTGTAGTGGTAAACCTTGCAATCGATTAAAACATTTCAAATAACCGTCGTGGTCTGTTAATAAAAAAATCGTATTTTGCTTTTTTTATAATTAGTTTTGACCCAAAATCGTTGTTTTTGGTAGGCTTTGAACTGCACCAAAAATACTTGTATATAAATATCAGTAATGTTAAGGTCTATTACAATTAATTATAACGTAATGTAGATGCCTGAGGAAGTCGTAATAAAACCGACGAAAAATCGCGGAATTGATAAATAAAGAGCAATACGAAAAAATAAACTCCTGGTCTATATAATCTTTTGTATATGACATGTGATTTCAAGAGACAAATTAGTGTTAAAACAATAACAAAGAAAACTGAATGCAATTGCATATTATATCAAAAGTGCTTTTATAGATTTTTATCATATCAGGTATCAACAATATTAAATAATTTGCAGTTGAATTCCGTTTACATTTTACTTTTTAAAAATAAATAAAATAAAACAGGACTTTTCATTTAAAAAACGTAATAAATACGTTGCATCATTTATTTATATATGTATGTATATGTTATAAGGTAAAGAAACCATTTCTCGACCATCCACCTATGATCTATCTTTATTGTAGACAGTTAATAGATTTAACATAAGATAAACATTTTTAATGAAGAAAATTGTACTGTTATATAGATTTCGTATTTTACCGATATGTTCATCGATTCGAAGAAAAATAAAAAAATAGTAATTTGGATAGTTGAACATCAATCACATATCTGACTCATTTGCAGATTAATATTTTTCTTCCATCGATATCGATACGGTTTCAAACATGGAACTATATTTGTGTGATTAAGTGGTTAGCGTGCTGGTTTCTTTATCGGACTGTCGTGAGTGCGAATGTCGCCTCTGCTCATGGATGTTTTGTAATGTCGTTTAGTTTTAAGTGATTATGTTATTTGTTGTAATTGTTGTCGAGCGTCTATAATCTACAATAAATAAAATGGCACTAGATTTTAAATATTTTAATTTTCTTTAATACATTTGAACGTCAATTTTTTCTGTTAATTACTTCATAAATAGTCGATTCGGGAATTGATGCAACCACCCTATTAGAACTCTATCTGCCATGTAATCTGTCACTTCAATGGTTGACTACTTCAACTAAATAACACGACAAATTTGTTGATGAACTCCATCGAAAAACACATTAAAGTGATAAGTTCTTTTATGAAGATTTTTTATGATAGTATTATATCAACATTATTACTTATTTAAAATCAGAACACATATCAAGCATGGATAAAAGTTTTTTAATTAAACAAATTAAAAAATAAATTTCTTTTTAAATATTTATGGACGTATCGAACTCAAAAACATATATTTAATACGAGGTAGTGTCCCACTGAACGGTAATACCTACATTTACCGTTAGATTTTTATGTAGATTAATGTTGGTTTAATCTGAGTGAATTTAGTGTATGTCATGACTATGTTGACACGTAACCAAAAAATAAACAAATATTTAGAATAAACTTATCCAAAATTCACTTACGACAAGGTTCGGTTTTGGTTTTAGCCGACATTTTTTTTTGAGTACCGAAATTCGAATTTGGATAAAAAAATCAGTTTTGGTCAGACATTAATGTCACTGCTAAAAGTAATATGAGTAGAAAATTGTGTTACTAGAAATGAAATATTTTCGCATATTATGATTTGCTTTTATAAAAATGAAACATAATTGATCTTGCGTTTGCATTCCTTGTTTGTATATTCGTCAACTCTGGAAACACTGATAAATGATGATATTAGAATGCCTCCAACGTTGTTTTAAAGAATACTTGAGTTGACAGTAAAGCTCCAATCTCTTTGTTGCACGAACACAAATATGAGTCAGCTGCAAATCAATGTGGATCCGATCACTTACAGTCATTGTCAATAAAAATATAGGTATTTTTATGTATTGTGTTTATTGGATTAGAATTTATGTCAGTGTTTTTCAAAATGTTGTTTAAATCTATTTTAACATTGTCGCGTTATCCAATCTCGATATACCATTAAAAATATGGAATTGAAGTGGGGATTAAACATACATAAACATTGCGATTTTCATGAAAAAGTGAACAGAATATGTGCCCGTTCGCTTGTAAGCTGGGTTCTTTAACTCGTCACAATACATGCTTTGTTGTATTAAAAGTCGTTTTCTGAAATTACATTTTATGAAATCAGTTTGCAGTAACAATGTGTTAAAATACGGGGCTCGGCAAAAGTTAGGGTAGACACCGAAACTGTTTCAGAACATGATCAAACATTTAGTTATAATTGTTTCACATCAGTAAAATTATTGACCTCAGCTGTTGAGCGTCTACAATCGATGTTCAGAGGAACCTTGCATTGTCTTCTGTCAATCCATTTTTTTGTATAATTTTTACAGTTACGTTCTTTTCATAAATTCTTACCTTGTTTTAGGCATTCTTTTTGCTCAGTAAAGATAACGTGGATTAGACAGAATATTTTAGATTTGAGATTTGCGATTTGGATATACTAGTCGACTAGCGTATAGAACGTGAATATTTTATTGTTGGTAGATTGTCTCGTATCACATTGTTTGAAATATACTGATTGAAAGAATCCACAGGTCTCTGTTTCCGTTGCAATACCACTTTCATAACATTTTATTTAAATAAATACAATCAAATTGAATATATTACAAAAAATGCAATATGAATGTACGTGGTATGTATAGATTCAATATGATTGGAAAATATTTTGTTGTAGTTATATAAAATTTTATCAAATTCGATATGGAATTGCTATATTAAATGAGAGGTATTTTCTGGTCTGTCAAATTGGGAAATTTATTGAAATTCCTTACATATTTTAATACGTCAATTGTAAATAATATCACGACTAAAAATGGTTGTACTTCATTTAAATATCAGTTTTATTCATCTTACCAGGTAGTTCCATGGGATCAATAAATTAGTATTTTAACATCATTACAGCACTCTAACACTCACGTCTGCTCATCGACGGTTTTTAAAAAATATTGACGTTCCCAGCGTGTCGCGGAAAATATGCATGATTTTGCATCCCGGCTTTGATTCAACCCAAAAACTTCGCATATAAACTTGCTAAGTGTTGTTCGATCAGACAAAAGCTGTAAATGTTTATTGCGAAGCGTTATTTTTGTCGACAACGAGTGTATAGTGATGGTAGAGGTAGGTTGGTAACCGTTATTAAATCTGAATGCCCAGTGGAATAGGCCCCATTTTCCATTTTCACCCTGATCTAAGTTGGCGAACTGAATCACCCCTGTATGGCCATGCCGTCACACATGGTGAACACAACCGAACTCGGCAACCAGAGAGGCAGAGCCCTAGCACACTACATATGATACTGAAAAGGGAGGATCAGCTATACTGTGATCTCACTACAGCCGAAACAGTCATCGTTCCAATAACAAAGCTTGAATCAACTATTAAAAACTTTCACAAAACACATGCATTCTATTTTGGTTGTCTCTCTATTTTCTGTTTATAGTTCCAAACAAGTTTGGGCTCACAGAAAATTCATCATCGGCATTTTTTTCTTCAGCTTACGAGGCATCAGTTCCGTTTCTTACAAATTTTCATTTCAGCCATACTTTGAATTTTCAGATCTTGAGAGTATGCCGCGAGAGCATCTCCTTTTCACTTTTATTAATTACTTTTGTTCCAGAAAAGTGCCGAATTATTTTTCTTATTTTCTTTACGTTTTCAAGCAAGTTCTTTTATAATTCATCATCATCATCACTACTTTTCTTTTGAGCCATAAGTGGAAGTTCTTTCTTTATAATTATTTTAATGATTTCGGGATGAGGACTAAAACATTTTTCTCATTTCTGTGTACTCTTTCTTTTAAACCCATTGATGAATCAAGAAATAATCAAAATACGACACATTGATACATTTTTGAACCCTTTCTTAACATTTTGTATACGTATTAATACATATTATGTAGTACCGGTGTAGAGAATGAAGTTAGTAGAATGCCAGAGCATTGAAAACTTAACGTGAATGCGTCAGACTGTGAAATTGAAGCATTCATATCGTATTCAGCCCTTGTTTCGTTTTGATACTGTATATACCGGGTATTGAAAAAAAAAATCACTTCGACATTCTAGTAATTATTAAAGATTTTATTGCAGACTAAAACGTATATAATCCTTGTTGGTTGAAATATAACAGAATTGAAAACAGTTAATTGATATTTTTTTGATGTCCCGCCCGACTTCGCTCAAATGTCAATTAACTGTCGTAATCTCTGTCGTTTGAGTTCTTCTTTTGCATCATAGATAAGGCCGTGTGGAATTTTACCGAAAAAGCTTTTGTACTATCATAGGCATAGCTGAAAAACAACCGAATTCCAATTCCTACATCCCTGGTCATCATCATATCTCCACTGAACTGTTGAAACAAAGACTTATTTTATCGACATCCTGCAGTATATAAATGTTATCAACAGTATTAGTAGTTTTTGAATTAAATATATTATTAGAGAAATATTGAATTTTTCTTTATGATTAAAATTTATTTATTTTTACTTTACCACACTAGTGTATAATGGATAACTTTACATATATGTAAAGCAGCTATTTTGTAGGAGCTAGTGCAAGATTTTTTTTTGAGTTATATTTCTTTATTTGAGCCGCCGCTGGATGTAGGTGGCGGTTAAACAATAAATAGGGGTATTCGACTGGTTCATTGTCTAAAAGTCTCAGCCTGGATGGAACCGGATGGTTATGGGGCCACGTCAACTCGTTTTAGTCGTGACCAATAATATTGAAAATATGAACATCACGTACGGACAGTATCTATCGACGGGGGTTATGGGTCAAACGAGGCCAGGACTTCAGATGAACGGAGAACCGTTACCACCGGACGGTTAACAAAAGTTTTTTTTTCAGTCTACTTGTCAGAATAGTGTAGTACAGTTTCCGCAAGAAATTCAACGCAATTATGGACGGTCGACAACAGAGATAAAAGCGTAAATAAGTGTTTTTTTATGCTTTGTTACAATTAAGAATATTATATAAAAAAAATATATGCCTGTATAGGGCTTTCAATATCGAATCATCCTTAATTCCGAAACTGGTTTCGATATTTGGTTCTGAGTTGCCGAAAATGTTGAATGAAGTTTTGAGTCAGAAATTTGCAAACAAAAAAATCAACATTATCGATTAGAAATAATTAGAAACACTTCGAATATGAAACTTTAAATTAAACTGTTTTTAAAGTGTAAGGAGTAAAATTGATTTAAATAGAAGCGAAAATAATTGAAAAGAAAATTCCATAATGATAATATGTCAGCGATTTGTAATAGTATATTCATGTCAAAAATATGACTTCTCACAGAAATGATCTGAGAGAAATTTATTTGTATGTGCGTAAATTATTGATGTATATTTTTAAGGAAACGTTGATTTCTGGGCATAGTTTTATTTATTTTGGCGTGATTTTGCAACTGACTAGTGTAATCATGAATGCATAGTAAATGCGAGCTTGTGAAACAGGTGACGGAAATTTGCAATTTAAATTCGGTTTAGTAATAACGTTCAGTTTTATTGAACAGTTTTACTGAACGTTACAAATAGTATAGTTTTTAAATTGATGTTTTAAATATGTTCATAACTTTTGTCAGTGCTGACCCTTTACATTTGAGATCTTCCAACATTATGTACATCTTTTGCTTTGAACAAATAGTTACTAAAACCAACTAAAATATATGAAAAATTTTGTTTTTCTAATTTTGGTAGTTGATTTAGAAGTAAAGAAGGTTAACCGATCATTTTTTCATAAACAAGTTAGCTGCATCATGTGTTCGCAAAAATTTCAGATATAATGTATCGGCGCGAAAAGAAATTAGGAAAATTTATTTTGCAAGCGAGTTACAGATCTGTTGCTTGCTGCGTAATTTTCCTTCATAGAGATATTTTCTTATTTCTCTTTTCATCGATAGAGTGTTTTAAAGTTAGTAAAATATGAAACTAGTTTTGATTTTTTTTTAGTGCATACACTCTGATGATCTCAGTTGTTGAGCATCTATAATTATTAATCTTCAATTTCTCTTTCAAGACGTTAGTTTGTAATATATTTACTTAGTTCATGATTGAGAATAATTACGTCGAATTTATTTTCCTGTCATAGATATATTTGTGTTTGAAATCAAACAAAATTTATCCGAATATTTGTTACAAAAGAAGTGGAAGTTTTTAGTAGTATAGGAAAAGTTCCTTCTTTTTCTTAACTGTGTTCCACAATGTAGTATAATATCCACCTGCATCCAATGAAGCAGAATAATTTTTCCAACTTTCGCAAACCTTGCATTATGTTGGAAAAATCTACTTTGTAATTCTACGTTGCTCATCATGTATCAAGGCTTTATTTTCAATTCAACTCGCGACAGTAGAATTGTCTCTTTTCATTATCAATATATTTTAACCATAAACTGCACATCTTCAGTAATGCCTAATTGACAAGAACTGAGTTTCTATTATAGAAAATACCCATAGCAGGGGTGGCCAATTATGGGCTTGGGAGTCAAAATAGACATAAGATAAGGAAGAGCTACAACATTGTTTAAGGTCGTACATTTTTTTTTTGGTAGAGTTTTTCTATACCTGATTCATCTTTTCTTTGAGTAATCTATATTTGTTTGCCAAAATAAAGTCAACATATATATTTTAAAGCGCCATCGTACAAAGTGAACACGAACAGGCGAGTTGAACGAAGTTCATTTAACAACGTACATTTCAAATAAACCCACCAGAACAAGGGAACTTCCTTAGAGTTGGTTTGTTTTAAGTTTATTTATATCTGAAATATATGCTAGCGAATTCGTTTGACGCGTTCACCACGTTCGTGTAATACGAAAGAAACCGGGAGAGATAATTTAATAATGTAGTTATCATAAATTTTGTTTCACCAAAAATTTGACATAACCTACTTTTTATGAATAATTTGAGCACAATTTGAATGTCGATATTGATTCGTTTTTTATCATATAAATTGTAGTGTTTAATAATAAATCGGTGATGTGTATCTTTTGATGTTTTTTTGTAATACATTGCTGAACTTCAATTTATGACCATATTTGTTTTTAATTATTTTTGTATTGACATAAAAATTGCAACGAAGAAAAAAATGTACATTTGGTAATGAAAACGTGCTTCATTTAAAATTGTACAAACTGAAACGATTTTTGCAGGAACAGCGGACATCAAAGGTCAAAAAAATCACTCTCATTATTTTTTCATAACGCGCCAGAAGAATTACTAAAACATAAAAACTTGAAAATATAAATTGATATTACTAACGAATAACTAGCTTTTTGAGTGAGATTAAAAAAAATTGAATAATTAACCTAGTATATCGTCGATAAAAGTCGATAAAAGCAACCATCTGGATGCATAGGTTTTATTGTCGTCGATAAATGTAACTATCGGTATCTCGGTGCAATCCGTTTCTTCTGTGAATGGTGAACTTTTAACATTATCAATAGCGGTATCACCACAGAAGAGACTGGCAGATGCGACACCCACTACAAGTTGAACAAGCGTCGAACTTGCATTATGCAAAATTGAATGATCTTGAAATCATCTCTAGTTTAAAAGATATTTAAAATACATTCGTTTACTGTAGTATATTGTCGTGCTTAATTAAGCACTATAGAATATGTCGAAATATAATACAGTAAAACCTCGATTAACGCTGCTTCGCTTAACGCTGTTTCAGTATTACACGGTTTCTAAAAAAAGAAGTTAAGCCACTATAACGTAAATTATGGATCAGTTTATACAAAATATTTGAAATGTTGATAGAAGTTCAAAGACAAAACGAATTGTCATTCATGCGATATCTTGGTATCGACAACAGCTTGCTGAACAAAACAGAAAAAGGCAAACGACATTAGATGACTTCTTCACAATATTCATAAATGTTTTATAAACAAAAATCGATATTAGCAATAATAAATCTATAATTAATGCGATAAAAAAGTAGTAAACAATAAATGTCTCAAAATTAAACAAAAAAAAAAAAAAAGAACTAAGAAATTTTGTTATTCTCGGTTCTGTTACACTTATGCCTATTATCTACGTAATAAGATGACCTCGTTTAGCGCTGTTTCGTATAGCGCAGGAACTTATTGGAACATATCTCCCGCGTTAAGCGGGATATTACTGTATTTTACAAAATATATTGGAAAAAGCGATTTATGCTCGATTTCTGATACAAATTTTGGCTAAATTTTAAAAGTTGTGTTGGAATTTTTAATGTCAATGAACTTTAGATATTAAAATAAAATGCATATTAAACAAATTAAAATGGTAGACATAATAGTAGGTATCAATGTCTATGGATTGCATAATAACCAACTTGCATAGTTCTCTTCTGTGGCGATGCTAACAGAAAATATTCTATTGTCTGCTATAACGGGGATTCCACCTTCCGAACGTATCATTCTAGTTTTTTTTCTTTTCGATATCCTTCTTCCTCCAAGTTCCGACCGTTTTATCCCTCAGACGGATCGTCTTGACTTTCCTATCTTGTTGAATTACTAGTAATTTAATCTTTATTTGTTTTTTCCTCTTTCAATTTAAACTGTCAGTTTGCTATATTCAGAAATATTGTGACAATTTATGTGTTGTGTAATATGGTGTATTTGCTCTATAACAAGTATTCCTCGGTTTTACTCAAATCATGTGAATATTTAGTCGAATTCCACATAAACTATACCTGCTTTTTTAAACACGTGGCTCGGACGCCACATCCCTCTTACAAAGTACAAGCTTTATTGAAAAATAAATTTTAAACGGTGGTTTTATCCAATAAAAAAAGAGGCCAAAACTGTAACAAAGTTAATCAGAAAAAATGAAACGGTTACAAACAAATGAAAGAACTGATGCAAAAATATGACTCTTACGATTTTGAAAATTTATTACATACATACGTGTTTTTGCTAAATTAATCATTCATTCAAGAATTTACATTTTTTGGGTACGATGACTCCTTTTGCTTAGCAAGTAAAACTCAATTGATGATTTTCCGTACTAATATTCAACATGAAAAATAATGATTGGCTTGCTGTTTATAGAATAAATGCGTTATGTATGGGGTATATTTTTTATGCTAATCTTTTTATCGTAAAGCTAGGGAATATATTGTCCACATTAAGTGTAGACTTTCTTTTTAATAACTCGATAAAAAATAACGTAAAAAATGAAAGCTAATATTCAGTTGCATTAATTGACTTTATATAAGTCATTTTTTATATTCATATATTATACGGAGGTAATAATTGAACTAGTATAATATAAATAAAATACATAATAAAAGCAGTAAATTCAGTATCGTGAATAAACATTTTATGGACCCAGTAATACTCACGTTTGTGACGTCTATGTTTTTATTTTATTTTTTATTACAAAACTTATAAAATTCAAGTAGCTTGGTTTATAATACTTTTTAAAACAAAGAAATAAAATATAAACGCAACAAAATAGAGGAAAAATACACCGACAGTCAATTGTTAAGCGTGTTAAAAATCCACAAAAAACCGTTGCACTAAAAAGAGGTTAAAAGGACTTATGTCACAAGTGCACATAGTGTATACCATTTTCATGGCAATGCCGGCATTTTATTTCTTTGTCCAGTATCTTAACCTCGCCATGGACCCGTAAACCACCAAATGTCAACTCTCACTGAAGGATCATATTAGGGCTGAGAATTTTCCTTCAAATTCACCTGAAAACATCAGTAAATAAACTTTTATTACAGAAATATAACGTGTTAATGAAAGACTTATTGGGGGAACGAAAACTTTATTTTTATGCAACTCGGTCTGAATAAAAAGTTATTAAATGAATAACATTTCCATGGTTACATCGGATCTTTATCGATTAATATTGCATTGTCTAAATATAATTTAATTATATTTCAATTATTGAGCAAAAGGACAGGTTTTAATAAATCATTTATTTCTTAAACAGCAATGTTTCGACTTTTATTTATTTGGGTAACAAAGGAAGCAACGTTGCTATTTAGAAACAAATGTTTTATTAAAACCTGCCCTTTTGCTCGATAATCTAAATATTATAAGTGCTTTCAAGGACCATAAGAAATTAACATAATTTAATTATATTATATATTAATTATATTGTTGTCACTGGCATAGGGATAAATGCATACAACAGAACTTTTTTTTAAATTAAATTTTATTAATACGTTTTAATATAAACAATTTCATGTTGAATTTAATGTTAATTTTATAATACAATATTTTTAAATTTAATGACAAACTTAGTTTGACATAATTTCTGTCTTTCTGTACGCTTACAACTCGAAAACAGCTTAATCGATTTCGTGCATTTTTCCCCATTAAAATTACAATATCTGATCAGATTTTAGACTTTGTTTGAATAAAATTGGTTTTGTAGTTGTCAAATTATAACATTTGTCTAAACGCAAATTAATAATACAAATCGTGCAGCTCACGCAAGCGGAGAAACGGGGGATAAGCTATTAATGATATAAATCAGTTCTTCGATATAAACTGGGAATATATTGAGATATTTTTTAAGTAGTTATATTTCTGACTACCGAATCGAAAGATTTGGGTTATTGAAATGATAAAAGACAATGTTTCGATTTAATCAAAGTTTTTGGCTTTCACGCAAGATGAACTTCCAAGGTATTAAACAAGATATTTCTAAACCCTGTTCCCAACATTTTAGTTGTATACGCTACAGTTCAAATGCGGAGGTCTTCAAAAGTTCAAGTGTGTAACATTTTTATATGGTCATGGTCTAGTGGCATCCGGAAGTGACCTGACGCCACTATATATTGTCCAGAATCGTCACACCGAGTAGTCTTTACAGTAAAATTCCCGTAAAACACTATTATGTTATATGCTGCTCCAGTGTTACTTCCTCTCCCCCAGTTTGCACTGTCTTCTGCTAGCAGATGAACTCAAAATTCAGGTAACGTTGAAATATAGTACACTAGCAGTGTTCATATTTTATTAGGTATATCTAGTGTCGTAGTGGAAATTACGACGTGAAGTGACACTATGTTTAAAATGAGCGCCACTGAGTTTTAAAAGTCACACTAATCGTAATACCATTACGCACGAGTTATATGTGATCTTTCTGCACGTATCTCCTATAAAATAGTTCGTTTTAAACATACCAAATCTCGCCGTAATATAATATTACGACACTAGATATACAAGCTACTATTTTATTTCGAGTTGAGTTCACTATTTGATGAATATTTGTTTTTGTTTTGTCAAAAATTTTTATTGAAAAATATAATTAATCGTTTTAACTGCGTAAAGTTTCCTTTCCGCAAATTAAGTCATTTATTAAATTCTCGACCCGACCAAAATCAAAAAGGTAAATCTACATTTCGCACACCCCTAGAAAATAAACATTGCTGAATTGTGTTGTATTCAAAATGTTTTTTTCTGTCATTTTTTTAATTATATGTTTACTAGCTTTTACGCATGGCTACGTTCGCGTCAATGTCGGTTTTTGGCAGGAACATTATCTTAACGCAAGTGTAGCAAGATTAAAAGTACTCAATTCTTCAAATTTGGATACATATTCTTGCCGCGTTCTCGAGTGAAGTTAGTAGAAAGAGAAAAAAATTCTAGAAACGCGTTTCGTGTTGTTTTTTTTTTAATAATTATTTAAATATCAATTTTTATGTAACATTCGGCAATAATTTCTTGCACAATCTGTATCTTAGAATTCACCTGATGTAACTTTTGAGTTTGGGTGTGGATGCTCTTATACAGCTGCTTAGTGGAAGAGGAAGGAAGTAGAGGAAGTGGGGGTGGCTTGTTCTTCAGAGCGAAGGCCAGCTACAGCTTTATCCTGGCCGAAGGCTACAACGCTCCCTAAAGTGTGTTTCTCACAACGTTTGTATTTGTGAACATCGTTTATGACTAGACTTCTCGGGTAGGAAGGTATCCTAAACTCCTTATTCTGTATGCGTTAGAAGCACGTATCAAAAGCTACATTCGCCGCTCACTATAAGGTCAGAGGTTAGACACTCACAATCAAGTGTCCAGATATTATAACTAGATTTTTTAATTATTAAGATACACTCAACAAATACAAGAAAATTAATAGATCCAATTTTACGAGATTTGTGACTAACATTAATGTTGATTTGAACGGTGTATCCTAATAATGATGTTTGGAGGTAGAAAAAATCCACTGCGGTTAAGCCTGCCAAGGGTCAGTTCGACATCTTTCCGTACACAAATCGGTTAACCTCGTTTGGAGGTAGGAAAAAATCCACTGCGGTTAAGCCTGCCAAGAGTCAGTTCGACATCTTTCCGTACACAAATCGGTTAACCTCTCGAGAAATTAAGGCTGACAAACATAAAAATTACATGCTTTGGGAATGTTTTTATCTCGCAAGGAAGCTTCCAAAAAATATTTTATAGCTTATTTCTGATGTAGACTTTCACATTCAACAAAAAAAAATATTTAGTGTGACGATCTCATTTTGCCAGTCTTTGAGTTGACGATTCTAGTTTAATTTTAACTAGTTCGCGTATCGTTTTATTGATAAATGAGCACACTGTATATTCTTCATGTAGAAATGAACCTTGATATATGGGATGCCAAGTTAGCTTGGCTGGAGGATCATATTGTCTAGTCATAAAACAGATTTAATGGTGTCACAATAGGGCCATATACGGAGTGCTACCACCAGTATAATTCTGCTTCTGTTGTTATTGTTGTGTTGTTTAGCTACTGGATGATAGTATGCCAGAGAACTGGCGCTAGTGCTACCAGAAATCCACTTTGGCCGGGATATCATATGCTCTTGACTGCTCTTTGTCTAGAGTTATTGTCGCTTTTCTTATTAAACAGGCTGCGTATTCACAATTCCTCGAATACTAACTGGATCTTTCAAATTACAGTTAATTATGAAAAATTACAAACACACTTTTAAGTTAAAACATATTAAATCGTTCACAAAATATATGTATGTAATCATCTGGTGTAATGCCTAAATAATTGGCGAAGCTTTGAGATGTTGCTAAAGAAAATCCGTATTTTAACAGTTCTTAAATAATTATAAACGGCACAGTTTATATGCGTTGAATCGCCGCTCCATTAAGCGAACGTAGTACAATCATAACTTTTTTCTTTTTTGTAGTACAATAATTATAAACCATAAGCTGAGCTATAACTAATTTAACAGTTTTGCATACTTATTATTATCAAAAATGATTATTTCTGCTACTCTACGTCCTAGGATAAATCATTTTGGTGCAATAGAAAAAGTTGCGATTTATGACAAGATCTTTCGATATTCACTCAAGTTTATTCTGGGCAACCTTTGGAGCAAAATTATAAAGTATCCTTTACTACAATCACTTAGAAGAATGTGCTTATTTTGATCTTTTTTCGAGATATATGTTGTTCTGGAAAGTGAAAGATTATTGAAATATCGTTCTGTATGTGAGAACACTTTTGTAGACTTGAAAGTTTTCTCTTTTTCGATACAAAACATCAAAGTTTTCTGAATGATAGAGCAAACAGCATAAAATATTCATCCACTGAAGAAATAGTTGAATACACAAATGAATAGCTGTTTTTCGAGAAATTTGAAACAAAATACGAAGAAAAATAAACACTGTCAAAGTGTTAACAATTTGTATAAACTTTAAACGCGCGAAACTTTCTTGGAATACGGGTAAATCGACCCATTTTATTATATATAATAAATAAGCAATTGGCAAGGTGTGAATTTAGCTTAACAGTGATGTTCGTTATGAAATTATCTAAATATATAAAATCGTTTGTCCTGATTGAATGACTGACTGATCTATCAACACACAGCCAAAACTACTAAGTCTAGACAGCTGAAATTTGGAACATAGATAAGAAAGGATATTTGGAAATTTTAATCAGATGGGAGGTGAAAGTTCGTATGATCGTTTTTTTTAAGGTGGGAACTTGAAAAATTGGAACTGTAGCTGTTCTTCATAAATAAATAATGATGTATTTCAGGGTCAACCTAATGCTCTTCTTCTGAAAGGACAGATATTATGTAACTTCGCCACGGTACAAGTGCTGTTACCATAGTTACTCATAAAGCTACGTACCTGTCCTTTCAGCAGACGGGCATAATTAATTTTAATAATTTGTCCTTATCTAAAATCGGAGCTGTCAAAAGACACCATGCTAGTTTACTGAAAGTTTAAAATATCTAATTACAATTGAAGCGAGTGTCTCATAGTTTGTTTATTTTTGTATTGATAATTTTTAATAACATTTAAGCAGACAATTATTTCACGATTCTTCTCAGTTCTCCTCAGTTGTAGAGCGTCTAGTCTATTATCTACAATCCATCTATTTGGTTATTAGTTCCTAAACTACGCTATCGGTCTGAATTCATATCCCACTGAGAGTCAATGTTATTGTTCGTGTGGTTTATAAATTCACTTACTTACCAAGTACAATATAAAATAATACAAAAACAAAGAAAGAGCGTTACTAAGAAACAAAACAAAAGCATTACTGCTGAGTTCTTGTTTATAGAAGAAAAATATAAACGGGCTGTGGTCACAGGTTATCAAATGAATATTCTTTATATAATAATATGAATCATAATTGACTTCCAATTTTTGCTGCATATTATGAAAATCGTAATATGATATCATTGTTCGTGCTGCAGTTTTGCGTTCCATTCTTTGCTAATGAGTCAACAAATGCCTCACAGTAATGCATAAATATGCGTTGGAAATTATGTATATGTCGCAGCCCAATAGGTAAATTAGTCAGTTTATTGAATGACTAGCCCGTTAGATAAATGGCGGCACTTAACTTCATGCCTAGCCTTTTAGTTGTATAACAATTACGCGTATGGCATTTAACGTTTTGGCTTGACCGAAAACCAATCCTTTAGATACGATTGCTGGCTAATTACTTGTCAGAGTAAAGGCCATTCTGTTAAAAAGAAAGAAAGATACGACTGATACGATTTGAAGTGTATGTTTTAAGGTTTTTTCTTTAAATAAAATGCTTTTATAGTGTAGGTACTACTAATTTGCCGCAAAATTATTTTTTTTATAGGTATATCGACTGATTTCAACGAAATTCAATCAGAATAAATAAATAATTTTGATATCAAAAATAAAAAAAACATTTTGTTGCGTATAAAAAATCATTTTTTCTTATACTTTATTTTTTGTCAAATTTCCCACATGCTCTAACAATTATCATTTGTACTTTCCTCGATCAAGGGGTTAAAGTAATTCACCACACTCGTAGTCACCTTCGCAAACTGCAATAATTTCGTTTAACCAGAAGGTTAAGCATTATTCAGCCCTTTTGTTAAACGTGGCGTTTAGCAATTTAGCTTCCCGTAGATTGTTTGGTAGCGTTTGGCTAACGGGATAGTACTCCAATTAAATGGCTAATTTCACTATTGGGCTGCGACATATATAATGCGTCGTTTGTTGATAAAGTATTCAGACATAAATTAACAATTTGCTTTTTTGAAAATATTCGTTTTTCTGAAAATTTTAGATCAAAATAGTCCTTAAGGTAATTTTCCCAGATCGAAATAATATTTTCGTTTTAGTCGAACAATACATTTTATTTTCTGAAAAAATATACAATTGAAATTGTGTAGGCTTTAAAGAATAAGTTTGGAGACAAAATGGTTATCTACAAAATTAAGCGAAAAATGAAATTGTTGCTAAAATTTGTTGCCGATTTAAAATTTCTAGTATTTGACCTATGTATATGTCGTACTGTAGTATTTTGAACGAATCATGCTGGTATAAATGAATGGAATGGATTTTCATTGGATATATTTTACCGTATAACAAAGCAGTTTGGTTGTCACTTGATTTATTGTTTAGATTTTGTCATTAACATTACATTGTTTTGAGATCTATTATACAGAACATTGCGTGAGAATTTATATTGTTGATATTCAATGAAATTATTAATATATTGGAAAAATTGCCACATTTCCTAAGTTTGAATAATGTTATTTTTTTTTTGTAATTTTGAAGAGTAGCTTAGTTTTACTGTATATGGTGCCAGGAAAATAGAAATATTTTTGCACGAGATTCCTCAAGTGACATAAAAAACAGTTATTCATGCTGAGTAAATCTGTTTTTCAAACGCATCATTGTTCTATGCTATAGAAAAAATGAAAAATGCGTTACGCTCACGGGTTTTAGGAGACATACGGTATAGCGGATAATCGAGGCTGTATTGTAGGCACTTCTACATACAGCACGAAATATATAAATAATGAAAATAGTTATTTTTTGTGCCGTGACAATAACCTTACGTATTATGTTGAATCAGATTAATAAAATACAAAGAAATTAAAAAAAAATATATTGATTCAGCATTTATGCGCTTACACGGGTAATTAGTTGCAATGCGTGATTAAAGAATCGTATATAGGAAAATTATAAAATAATTAAGAGTAAATATTTCATGTTTCATAAACTCATTATTTCTTTCTGACGTATATTTTTTATTGATTTTTCCCTACTCATTCATGTTGGCATTTTGTTTCACAACTGATTGATTTTAAATATTAACTTTTTATATTAAAATTTATTTTGTATTTGGTATTGCGTGGGCGGATAACCTGTGTTCTTCTAATAATCTTTGTCAATAGCTATCGTTTGTAGAAGATTTTAAATTATGTAAATAAGGCTATCAAATAAAGTAGAAAAGATATAAATATATATTTGATCAATATCAAAAAAATATATAAAGTTCAATTCCAGATATATGTTATAATAGAAAACAGTATCACGGGTAATTGGAATAATGAAAATAAATCAATTTATCAATTCATTGATTGCAACGTTTATTCTTTTTTTTATTAAGACTTTTTCAAGCTCTAAAAAATTTTACAAAAATTAACATTCATATAATAAAAATATTAAACATTATGGATTAAATAATTTACTAAAAAGAAACAATGGTGTGACTAACCTCAATATGCTTAAACGATAGTTAAACTGTGATATAATATACAATTTGGCATTACAAAAACAATTATTAAAAATTGAAAATTGTAGAAAATAATGTTCTTTTTTTTTTTTAATTAAATATTATTTTCACAGTCAACTAAAAATTATAGTATGACAGTTGCTCCGTTTAACTAATTCTCCGTTAGAGGTCAGTACAATTCCCAAACTTTTGAATTTAAATTAAATGTACATCACAGAAAATAATTTGAGTTAAACTTCTCTTCGCTTATTTGCTATAACAAATCTTCATTATGTTTGTATTATTTAATTTAAATTTTAATATAAGAAAATTGTACTACTTATCGCTTTTGTACGTGTGTCGATTAGGGCTCCTCTCCTCAATAAGAGAAAATATTGCCAAATTGTGAAAAAATAATTTTGACCTTAATACCATTTCCCCACTTGTGAAGTTGTAATGTTAAAACAAAAAGATTTTACTAGTTTTGTTACACTTTGTAGATTTGTCGGTTGGAACTTTTATCTATTTAAAATTTATAAGACATTATAGTTTTATGATAGAACATATACAAATGTAAACCGTATTCACATATTCAACTTGAAACTATATGTGAAAATTTTACTGCCAAGCGTCTACTATTTTTACGTGGAGAGAAATTGCATACTGTGGTAAGGTATTCAGCTACCTTAACTCCTCCTATACTTACATATTACATTGTAAAGAGTCTAGTTTGCAATATTTTGATACTATTACCAGTGGCTCTCCAAACGGTAAATTTCAGTCTCTCCACGTTTTAGAGTTCCGTGCAAAACGGAACACTTTTGGAATCACTTTGGTGCGCGTCTGTTCCGTCCGTCGATCACAGACTTTATATGAAACTAATAAATAATATATAAATATAAATAAAAAATTAATTTGAACAGTAATTGCAAGTAATTTCATTTTGTTTAAGTTTTATATGAAACTATTTGAGGTAAAAATTTGAAATAGAATGTTGTGGCCTAAAGACAGACGTGAAGTATAAAAAGTTGAATTTTGATTCTCGGAGTTAATTTCAGGGGGTAAGGGAAATGAAAAAAAAAAAGATTTTCATGGGCATCGTGTAGGGTTTCAAATGAAAGCCTACTAAAGTACGAATTCTATAATATAATTATGATGTATTTTCAAATTTTTTTTAAAAACATTTTATGGGAAAAACGTTTAAAAAAATTGACTTTTTTTAGAGCGTTTTTGAAAATTTTATGCACAAAAATAAAGAATCGTCTCGATATGTGTTGGAAATCTCAGGAAATATTTTGAATTTATCAAGACAGCCAAGTACAATAGAAGTGTCTGGTATATAAATTTAGGAATGATAATAAAGGTGTTTTTTTTGATAAAATTCCACAAGGCGTCATCTGCAGTAGAAGGGCCCTAATAATTGAGATTACGACAGTAAGACATCAATATACAATAATCTGACAAATCCAAAAGTTCACGCGAATGTCGCGAGTATATCTAGCTCTATAGAAATATACAATTGTTTTCTTGCTATGAATCTACCTTGAAAAATGAAATTTTATTATAAACTTGCAAAATGGTTTTGTACTTACATGTTTAAAAGAAACAGCTTTTATGTGAAATGCATCTTGTATAACTTGAAAGGGTTGTTTCTCTCCATAAAATAACTGTGAAATGTAAAATATATCGCATACACCTATTTTTCAAATTGCATTTGAATATCGTTTGAAAGATGTTACGTTATAGCAGACCTGTGCAAAGCACTGAACTTAAGTGCTTGGTGCATCGTTCATTAATGCTTAATTCATTTATTCAACGAAAACTTTCGTTTTCAAAAATGCTTAAAAGTATCGAGCGCTCATTAATGTGCTTGAGAAAATTAAGCATTGGACATTTTAAATTCTCAACTTTCAACATTACTAAAGTTTAAAGTCCAAAACATACATTTTGTGTATCACAATTAATGAAACTTATTAAGCACTGAAAATGCTTACTAAGGATTTAAAACGCTTATTAAGCAATCTATAATGCTTTATTTGCTTAATAAGTCGCAAGTTTTTGAGCAAGTGCTTTAAGCATCTAGCATCTGTTTTACAAAATGTTTTAAGCGTCATTAAAACAAATCGAATACCTCCATTATAAAAATATGAACTAACAAACTAACCATACATACATACGGACTACATATATAGGTTTTTAAAATCCTAACCGTTTTTTTTTTGTAATCGGGTAAAAGGTCGCCTATATTTGCATTTGTGTTACATTCTGTAATAAACAAAGTACCAATACACTTAAATGTAATTATTTGTACATTTACCTGCAACGGAGGGAAGCTATATAAAAATAAATAAAACATGATGGTGTTAACACTTCCATTTGCTATTAAGACAATTTTTAGTGCCAAATATATATAGGGATGAATTACACTAAATTTTAAGAGATTAATAAAAAGTCACAAAACAGTGGTTCTTAACAAACGATTCTTCTCAAAACTGTAAGATATTAAATTAAAAATTCTAGAACTGTAAAGTGTGTCGTTTCTCGAAAAATGTAGTCACTGACTTGTGAAATAATGAAAACTGAATATAAAATATTAAAAAATGCATAAATAAAAAATGGAAAACAAAAGTTAATAATTAGTATTAAGATAGCTCTTTTTTAAAGTTTTTAATTATGCAAAAAACAAATCTTTATTGTGGGGGATACTTCTTCTGCAAATCGATCACTTCACTTCCCTGTTTATTTTACAAAAAGATACAAATTGAATGTCTGTAAATCTTAGCCGAATAGAGCAAATAAAAAGTGATAGTATTTATTTGTCTTATTATGTATTTTTGTACACGCTGTGATTTGTACAATATTTCTATGAACGGCTATAAAACGGTCGGTAATAAATGTGTTAAGTAGTGTTAGTCTAGTGCTGCTGAATAGTGTAAAACTAAAGAAAGAAAGAAAAAGAATATGCTCGTAATTCAGTTTGATTTGTTGTCGAAGATTTTAACTCTCAATACTTTGTAATAGTTTCTGTAATAATATTACATGTTAATGCTTCAATTTTAACTGTAAACGAAAATATTTTATTTTTTTGTAATCCTTTTATTTATCGCTACTGATTGAACAAATATTGAAACTATAATAAATAAGTGGTATCAAAAAAAGAAGAGGTCAAAGCGTGGCCTCGTGTTAATAAAAGGAAGTGACGGTAAAACGAAGAGAAAATTGTGTTATCATTTTTAGATCCAATCTTGAAGTCGGCTTAATAAAAAAAAGTAAAAAAATACCGTTATACTCTAATTTTAAATTCTCTGATATCTGTGTAAAATTTTTCTCAATTTAATTTTATAATTTATTAGAAAAGTCGAATTAGATTTAGTTTATTATGTGTGAATTTTGAAAATAGTGAAGTTTTATGAAAAAAAATCAATAGGTACTTATACTCATTTTATCTGTCGCTACTAAAATGGTCACATTGGAAATACATTTAATTATATTTGGTAAATAAATTGTAATACAGTTCCGCTTAGGCTGTGTTAATGCAAATAGCCCCCTTAATTGATATAGCGAAACGGGAGACCGACGCCTGGTGGATGGGATATGAAGTGGTTTGTTGAGCTATTTCTCTCACCAGTTACCAGCAACCACCAGACAGCAAACACCGACTGAACTGCAGGGATTGCATATACACACAAGGCTATAACCTATTGTACATAGATATTATACACGTTTGGTAAAATAGTTTGTAAGTATGGTAAAGCATTGATTATTATCCACCTGAAATTAACCTGGCGCACAGTGGAGCATAATACAAAGAACGTGGTCAAAACTGGTAATTTCGAAGTTTTATAATATGCACCGCTTAAAAGCCGTTTTTAAATACAAGGTTATTAGATATAGAGGTGACCTCGTTCCTTTGGATAGTAGTGAGGGGACGACGTCATTCAGTAGACCGTCAATTGATATTGCGTGGTTGATAAAAATATTTAACGGCATTCAATGGACGTAATTCATTAACGAGGTAATCTGTGAATCTTACGCCCTTGTTTAAATAGAAATGTTTAGGGCATAATATGGTATAATATATTTGCAAAGGATATTTTAGGAATATTTGCAGTTAAACTTAAAATTCGTTTTGTTTTTGAGTGAATAAATCTAGATTATAATGTATTATGTTTCATTTAAAGCAAACTTTAAGAAAATTCATTAATATGGTAATCTGTCTAATTTAGGTCACATTTTTGTGGAATGGATGATGGTCAAAATACGGGTTTCATTTCGTATTTACATTTATACTGATTGCAAAATTTTTATCGCGACTCATATTTCCCCACTGTGCGGCGTCATGGAAGTTCTTCCGAACGAGGAACTTTAGATCGTTCTAAATGAAAACTAAATGTACTTAAAATGAAACTTCGAAGAGATAATAATGATTTTATAATGAAAACTATGAACAGCAGTGCATCAACGGCAATATAAAAAAATGAATTAAAATTAAGAAAATTTTAATTTCATGAAAAATTGTTCTTTAGGTAGTGTTTTTTGTGAAATCTTTAAACTTTCAAACATTATTTGTTTGTTTAAATTGCCAGAGTTGTCGGGATTTAGTACCAAATCATTTTTTCAATTCGTTCTTTTTAGAATAATAAGCGTTTAGGGTTTTTTTTAACGAAACTGACATATTTTCCAAATTTTGTTACACAGTTACTTGTCCTTAACATATATCGGTGCGAAAAATCTTGTAAGTTAAATATTCTAGAGTAACCGCTGATGGCCTCAGCTGTCGAGCGTCTATAATATATAACAAAAATATTGTGCAAAAATAAGTGAAATAAAAAAATATTGTAACTCGGCTATTAACATATAGCTTTAGTTAAAATTAAAATATTCTTGTGGTTCATAATAGGGTTGGGTAAATCAGATCTGAACCGGTTCAAAGAGCCGACTCCGACAGAAGATCCGTGAGAGCCGACTCACTTTTTTTTGAGCCGACGGATCAACGGATCTGCATAACTCAGTGAAACACTTAACACACAGAAGCACATTTTATACTTACGTATCAGTTCTTGCTTTGATGCATCTGTCAGCTCAAGTGACTCATGCATCACGTGTTTAGCTATGCATTCTTGATTCTATACAGGTCGTGATATGATTGACTGAACTAGGTAACTCAGTGGCAGACTGCAGTAACATATTCAGAACTCGGCTCTTTTTGAACTGGTTCAGTGAGCCGGCTCACATACGGGATCCAGATGCAAAGATGCAGATCACTAAAAAGATCCGTTTTTCCCATCTCTAAACTCGGCTATTCACATATGGTTTTAGTTAAAATTAAAATATTCTTGTGGTTCATAAATCGAGCTTCACAATAGTTCGTATGCCTACCTATGTCTGGTACAGGGAAATCTGTATACCTGTAACACTAGATACTGTTGAGTAATATAAGTAACTACGGTGTATTTCACAAACGGAATTGAAAATTCCACGGATAGTAGCTGAATTTTGTGTAAATACATTATGCTTCATATATACTATATATATATGTTACTGTTAAAACTTGAAATCAGTTAAAACGCAACCTAACTAGTAAAAACTACTTTTGGATTTTCGTCAATAGTAGTTTTGACTAGCCAGTATTAGAAATCACAAAGTCTCTTAGTAAATTCTAGAACTAAAAATCTTAATAAATCGTCTTAAATGAAGTGTGAAGACACAAGAGACTAGGGATTAAACCATGGGACCCCGAAGTTACACAATTGTACCAACATGCCTTGTTTTTTTAAAGGAACACCACCTACATTTCTCTTCTTTTCCTTGTAAAAATGCCGTCACATCATCTCTCACTCTCTCGCCGCGAGAAACAATCGTAGGGCTACAGTCAAATGTAGTTTTAACTGATTTCGGGTTTTAATGGTAACATATATATAATATATATACATTATACATATTGTATTATTCGTTTAGGTTTACGTACATTCCTAAAAAGTCTTTATGAATAGTGAAGAACGCTATTTTTGCACGAAAAGTCGCGGTATATAAATTCTTGAGTTTTTTTATGTAATAATATTGTTTTTGGACACAAAAACGAAACAGCGTTTCATATCTGTTTTTATCAAATTCAAAAACAAAGAAAACTGTATTCTAGAATTAACAAACCTAATTTTTAAGGTAGTTGTCGTGGTACAATATTGTCAAAAAGTTATAAATTATACGCGCCACAAAAGTATACTAGCTTGTAGCTAAGTGATCCATAATTTGTACGCAAGACTGTACCCGTGGAAACGTAACCCATACAGTATTCATATGCATGTATATTTTTCTATAAATTGTTGAACTTTAAACCGTTATTGATAAATAATTAGACGCTCAAAAAATGTTTTTTATTTTTTTTAAACTCATAACAAATGCATTGAAAGACTGTCAGTTTTTGGAAAGTTTCTGACAGTTAGTTCTTTTTTTATAAATAAGAAACTGGTTCAGAACTACAGAGATCGTGTACAATCAATGTTAATTATCCAATTTTTATTGAATGTATCTCGGATTATATACGGTCGATCGACTTCAAATTTTCGGGGTAATTGTATTATCATGTCTTTAATAAGGATACAAAAATTAAGAATTTTCTGATGGTGTGCCTTAACCACGACAACTACCTTAAACGCAATTTCAACGAGATGTTTTGCTTTAACATTTAATAAGACAACCTGTATACATTCAGAGACTTGGACAATTGTTTCATATTTTGTGACAAATTATACATAAATGCATTTTCATTTTGTCCATAAAACATTTTACATAACTATTATATGCTTTTACTGTATGAGTCTTTGTCAACTTTGTGCATAAACTGACAATAGAAAAGCTATTATGTATTATACTTCTGATCAGTGGCTCGTTATATTTTTCACAGATCTACTATAGTTCGTTTAAAAATGAGATTCAGTCGAATCAGTGCATGTAAATAATGTTGTAAAGGGTTTTTTTCATTTAATTTTCTCCCTGAAATCACCTGATTCTGAATTTCCTGCAAGTGCCCTTTTCGCCATGCGGTAAATACGTCGCTGTATCTTTTTTACCCGACTGCCAAGAAAGGTTATGTTTTTTGCGCGTATCTATGTATGTAATATTCTTTATTACCTCGGTATCATCCAAACGGCTGGACGAATTTCTAAAATTAAGGTATCGTTAAATTTGTCTGGGCAACCCAAGCGTCATAGGATAACTGACGTTAAAAAAATCAAAATGGCGGATTTTAGGTGCCATAATATGTGTCTCGAAATTTTTTTTTTCTCCAAATGAATCCAACAGAATATTAGAAGGTGATTACGAAAATATATACAAGTTATATGTTGAAATGTGATCTGAAAAGGCAAATTGCGAAATGAAACAATTAATTGAACCACCTATGATACTTTTACCTCGAAAGTATCAAGACTCAAACTATTGGGCATATACAAAAGAAAATAGTCTTATAAAACTTCAAACAGACCAAATTATTTAAAAAACAAAAAAAACCCGACTGCAAAAACATAAAAAAGCGAAATAAAAAGATGGAAACAACATTAAATGAAACATGCAGTCGGAGGAGTACATGTAGTAACTGTAATAAGTTAAACAAAAATACCAGATGCATCCGACTGCATGTTATCATTTAATCTTGTTTCCATCTTTTTATTTCACTTTTAACGCAGTTTTTTTGATTTTTTAATTTACTTTTTTTTAATCTATTTTAATAATAAATTATTGTATTTATTCCCTTTTAGGTTTACAGTTTTTTTCTAATGATTCTTTTTTTTTACAGGTGAGTTTTAACGTCTTGTAAAATGTGAAAAATAACAGGTATTTTCTTCTTTCTTTAATCAAATTTATTAATTATTATTGATCCACTTTTAATACATAATTAATCTATATTTACAAGCTTTTCATTAACTTTATTTGTTAGTTAGGATCAAGTTTTATAAACAAATTTAATTTGCGTAACCATTTCCTTCGTCATCGAAATTTACGTATTTGTCCCGCCACTTCCACCATAAATGTCCGGTTTCTCCCACCATGTGAAATAGAAAAATTTTATTGGATGGCACTTACATTGACTATTGGTTGTATATATTGGTAGTATATTATATTGTTTCCACATGACAGAAAGTGTATTGATTTCATCCATCTGTCATTTCAGTTTGAGTCTCCTATGACCAACTTCATAGTGTCGAATTTTCGTCAGCTGTGCGCCGGCAACCTCCGTTGCATGCTAAAATTTTTCTCTCAACCCACCAGAAGAAGTGTGACTTTAAAAATAAACTTAAAACGGTGCGACCTCAATGTTTTTTCATTTAGATTCAAAAATATATGTTGATGAGAAATTGTTGTAAGGCAAAAAGTTTCCTGAGTGTGAAAACGAAATTTTGAATTGGTGTTAAAATTTAGAATTCATGTGGAAGTGAACGGTTTTTATGCAATGTTAAACGAAATAAAATTAAATATACACAATAAATACCAATATTTACTTACTGTAAATGCTCCAACCACACTAAACACTGTAATAGCTTGTAATCACACTGCTAATTGCAGTGATTAGTGTAACATTGATTTTAGTTGATGACGGAGCGAAGTCAATAGATTCAACATTTAAAAAAAATCTTAACAAAATAGAGCTGGTAAACTACAGAATTGTTCGATTAATTAAAAAATAAATATTTGAAAATTCTCTCGCCTTCTGTAAATATACAGGGAGAATAATTTGAAGTAAGATTAACGGGATATAAAACATATTCATTTCACTTACGTTGTTTTGTTGTACCTAGTTTAATTTGCTTTCATTTTCATTACTTATAAAATTGACACGAAACTGTCTGCTTCTATGGTTGAAAGTCTATAGCCTTGAAAAAAAAAAGATAAATAGCTGGCAAGGTCATTAGATGCGCAGGTCACCTCGTTAATATTATTTTTCCACTTTAATGCTACCTAATAACACAATAATTTAGGCTAACAAAAATAGCTCCAATGCTGCGCGTTTAAATAAATAAATACAAAAAAATAAGTTCCGTTGCCTACTTGCAAATGGATATAGGAAGATCTATATTCTATTTTTAATTATTCAAAGATCATGCATGTTTTATTCAGCCTGTATAGGTATTTGCGAACTCCTTTTCTATTTTTTTGTTGTGTCAACAAAAAAAATATGTGGGGAAAAATTGACATACTTGAGCAATTTTGTCTTTTAACTACAGAATTTTAAGGTTATAAAGTAAGAATTAACATCTAAATTGTGGTCATTGGACTTAGCTATAAAATGAAAATTAGACAGGTCAGTTAATGGACTATGGCAGGTATTCCACATCAGAGTACCTATTCCCCTCTGGGACAGAACATTTACTGAACGTGATGTTTTAAACACCTTTAATATACGACGCTAGACTATACTCTGAGTCAGACTATCTACTACATTATATATAAAACCATCATCTAACAGACCTCTGAACTTGATGAGTTGCAACAATGTTTTCAATATCAGTGCTTATAAAAATCTTGGTATTGTTATTATATGCTCTGAATATTCGGAATTCTTTGATATTTGCTATAAATATATCAAAGACCAAATCGTTTGTAAACTAAAATGCGTTCCAAAATTGTTACTAGGGAGTAATCTGTCATTATAATAATTATTATTATAATGCGTTTAACGTTCTTTTGTCGACTTTGTCATAACAGACGCCATTCGCACCATTACTGTTTTTTCATCTACCATTTCCCGTTATTTTCTACGTTTTTAAAACTTCAACTTAATAGCAATGGGCGAATGAAGGCATTATAGGAAATTCGGATAAAACTAATGTCATTGTATGGACGAAGATATTCGGTTGGTCTCCACACAATTCCTGAAGTATCTTAGAATCAGTTGAAGGCGTACCTACTGAAGGGGAACTTTTATCAGAAAATATTTGACACGGAAAAAATGGTACATAAATTTCCTTTCCTCGGTGAAAGATATTAGAAAAAAGTCCTATGCCAAATCTGTCTTTGTTCGGATTTAAACTCAAAATTTAATGGGTGACAAGTTTCGAATATTAAATATTAAGGTTTTTGTAGGTTTTTAGAGAACGCTTTAACTCAAAAGCTGTTTCACCTTGATAAATGTACGTGGAATTTCCCTGTTTCTTTCCACAAGTGGAACCTCTATGCGTTGAAGTCGGTATCCAAGTTTGGTTCGCAAGGGTTGATGATGTAGACCATCGCTTTCTAAATATGCATGTACATTATACACTCACTTAAAAGCAGCATTTAATCCGATTAACATTTTAAACAGCCATCGAAATGTAGCATTGCGGATTTGAGTGAAGTGCTTCAGGATTACTATTAGAAGCAACTTGTTTACTCTATACTAGTGATGAGAGGATATGACAGTAACAGTTATTTTGTGACTTGAAATAAATCGCTTCTAAAAATAATAATTTTCATCATTCTTTTTAGAAATAACACGTATTTAAATATAAGTTGTCAAAGAGTTCCAGATCTCAAAAAAAAATCCGTTTTCCAAAAACGTCCAGATTTTCAAAAACGTTTTGTAATCCATTAACTTTGGATTGTTGCCTGTTCTTTAGTAACTTTTATTAGTTTGTAAATTAAAAAAAATAATGGGCGTTTAAAATAAATAATAAATCTTATTGCAAAAAAGGTTGTGTTATTTAATTAATAATTCAAAACATTTTCAATGCTAATTGAAATGCGCTTCCCTGATTTTGAACGTTACTTAAAATGATAGGCATTTACAATTGTTGACCAACAAAATATTCCAATGAGACACACGACCACAAATATAGCCGTTGATGCGAGCGAGAGGGGGGAGAGGGGATGGAGATTGTAGATTATAGACGCTCAACATTTGAGGTCATATATATCATTATCAATAACTTTAGTTTTTTCCGTTGTTCGATTTGAAATAACCACTGTAAACACTTGAGATAAATTACGCATATAACTCGAACGGAAAAACCTCTATCAAATATATCGTAGCAAATAAATCGGGCTAGATTCAACTTAGTTCTCTGTACAGCATACAAACAAAATAAGAGTCCCTCAAATCATAAAACAAAAATTTGTGGGTCATATAAAACATAACAACAACTTCCAGTCATATGGTGTATACAGGCCCGGCGGATGACCAGGGTTTTGTGGGTACCTATACCCATACGAAAAATTCCGTGTGGGTAAAATACCCACATGGAATTTGACATTTTTTTCACATATTAATAAATATTATGTGATGTTGACTTGTATCATTTTTTTTAAGCGTGTAATATTTTTCTCAATAAAAATTCAAAATATGTTTTCTGTAATGTAAAGTTTGTTAATTAACCAATTTAACTTATGTGCTGGCTTCCCCAGAGTTATGGGATTTCGAAGGTTTGTTATACGATTACGAGGCTTATAAAATATAAGCTATATACAATTATTAGATTTTAAATGCTCAGTGCTGGCATGAGTTAATTGGAGGGGGGTTGCTTTTAAGTTTGTTAATTTAATCACCGCTAGATCGAAAAAAACATTTTTTTCATCTCACTACCCACACGGACTGAACATGACCTGCCGGGCCTGGGTGTATAGTCCATGAATGAATAGTCAATGATGAATTTACGCTTTTAATTGTTTGTCTCTTTTACATAAGTTAAAGTGACAGCGCTGTTAGGTTTAACACTGACTATACAGAATAGCGCCAATAATAATCTACAGCAATTCATAGTTCACTGCGAGAACTGGGTTTATTTTTCCAATTAGTGTTGTACTTGATTTTCGAGTCGAATAGTTTAAGGGAAACTTTACGTATTGAAAATGTTTTTGATATTTTTCAGTATCTAATTTTCGTACCTGGATATTTTCCTTAGTGTAATGTCTGTTTTATATAAAGTTGTCGAGCGTCTATATCTGCAGTATCTATATCGGTGTATGGCAATTCCAAATCTATTTATTTAATATTTTACGTAGATATTTTTATGCTCTTGTAGATATATAAGTTTATTTTTGTTTTTTCCTCCTTTTACATAAATAATACTTATTTTTATTTTTTTCGTTTTTACGTTGTTTATTTTTTATGTACAAATCTAGAACTTTCTGTGTCTAACTTAGTGATAAATAATACGCAAATGCAAACGCATTTTTTTTGTTTAATATATAAACGTTCTCTACACTTAGCAGCTACAGAAATCTTTTATTTCTATTTTCTTGCTGCTTGTTCTTACTGTTTACCATTATGCATGGTATACTACATGCAGTAGTTGCTAGACTAAACCTGTCTTCATTTAAAGACGACTTGACCAATCAGCAAACTTGAATTCAGACTTTCTTTATTTCGCATTGTCTTTTAAATACTTTTATTCGAATTACTTTGTGCATTTCTTTTTGAAACGAGTATATTTACGTGTGGATATTTTTTTTTTGTAAAAATAACAGTTTAGTGTTATTATTTCCATTTACCATAAAATAATGCCTTTAGGTGCCAACATTTCTTGTCCTTTTTTACAATTAACGATTGGAAGAAGAAATTGCATTTTCGCTTAATCTCATCAACTGCAGTTGCGTTCTAAAAACCGGACCTTATATATAAACATATAAGGTCCGGTTTTTAGAATGGGATTAAGCGAAAATGCAATTTCTTCTTCCAATCGTTCGGACGACATTATCAAACATATATACCTACTCGTATGTCGCAACCCGATAGTTAAATTAACGTAACGTTTAAAAAAGAGGCTGAACAATGCTTAACCTTATGATCTAATGAATTTATTACAATTTGCGAGAGTGACCATGGGTTTGGTGTACCAAGTTTAGCCACTTGATCGAAAAAAATATAATTGATATTTATGAGGGCAGGCAAGTGTGAGAAGACTGACAATATATTGAAAATATGAAATATTGAAAAAAACGTCTTACGAAACTATTTGTTTTAATCAAATTGATCGTATTTCGTTGAAATCAATGCCGTTTAAGAAGTTCTACTTAAAAAAAAATCTAAATGTTTAATGACTGGCATGTACGTACTCAAGTGAATTGTTTCGGAGGAAACATGAAACAAGCGATAACAAGAAATAAGTATTTGTATATTTTTCTTTGCGAATTCTCCGGTAGTTCAGGCTAGGCAAGGTCAGATATTGACGTACCCTCAGGGACCCTTACGAATATTAGCGTTCCTGAAAAAAATACCTAGTACTCGCCTGTCGGGAAGAGGGCATTTTTTCGATCCTCCTTTTTGGGTTGAAGAAACGAACTTGATAGTTTATTCTACATTTTTTTGCACAAGAGATGAGTAAGTCAACCGGGATGTTTAGTTTTATATTCCTAGATTATACACGACGAGTAGGAAAATGCTTGAGAGAAGTGAACTAATCAGTAAGGAACAGACGTGTTCATTTATTATTCAATACTTCCAGAAATTGCATACAAAAAGTGATGTTGTTTGAGACACACATTTTGAAATTTATTACATGACTGTTTTTATGAGCTTTTTGTGGCTTTTCTGGGTATTTTGTAAATCTCATATACTACAGGAGAACCATCTTTCAATGCCGGTATTTTAATTCATTTTTTAACAACAGTTCAATTTCTAAAAAGTAAATTTAAACTTTTAAAATTGTTTTTTGAAGAGTTTGTATATAAATCCTTCCAGTGTTTTATACGCCTATTTCGTATCTATGACAGGTGATAAAAGTGCTGCATCGTCGATAAAAATTATAGATATGGGCAGGTTCGTTGTTATGGATATAAGAAAATGACACTTGTGGTCACATAACGATGTCGGAAACATCGTTTTATTATTACTAAAAGATATATGTGATATACTCGTATGTGGCTTAGATTCAGTATATTATAATGATATTGTTTAAGAGGACAGTGGATCAAATAATTAATGCTATTAAGTAATATCTAATTGCAGCGTTTCGTTTTGATTTCAAAACTTCTTCAGGCTCTACAAAAATATATAATCAAAAAAAATATACATACACGTATTATATTACTAAACACAGTATAACCATAGAAACATGGATATTGGACATTTTACACCCAAAATTTTTTACGCAACCCAATTTTTCAAACAAAGCTCTCATTTACTAGATACGCCATGAAAATATGTTTTTTTGAATGGAATTTCGTAATTATTATCTAATATTTCAATTTCAGTTGTTTTTCTGAACAAAAAAGTTTGTTTTCAATAATGTCAAAATGTATAAAATAAACGAATTATAACCATTTTAATTATTTTTTCTAACTCGCCTTACCAAGCATTGGAGTCTCTCTTGTCATATAGATTTCAGTGGTAATTTGTATTTAGTATCATATCTCGGCTGTAATGAAAAATGTGGAAAATTTACTACTAACGAAAATGAAAGTCATTTGTGTAAGGCCTTTTTTTGGAAATTAACTATTTTTAATATAAAGAGGCGCTTACAAGGTTTGTGAGGCAACTACGTGTTTTGAACTTATGGTTTCGCAATTCGATGAAACTAAGATTTACGCCGACGTGATTAAAATTGTTTCAACTGTCCTTTTTTGTATTCCTGGTGAGTCGTTAAATGCGGTTTCCTATTCTTTTTTATAAAAAATTAAAAAACAGTGAATTATAAAATAGCCAATAAACAACTATTTTTTTTATATAAATCTGTGTTTACAAGATATATATATATATTTTTAAATAGATAGTTATACCTAGGGACTTAATTTTTTCGTTAATGTTAGATAAATAACAATAATGATTTGTTACTTACATGCGAAAGATTAAAATAAATTAGGCAAGTTCCACTTGTTCAAGAACAAGAGCACAGTGATAAAATATATACTTAGCTAATAACTGACTTATATTTTTTTTTTTTAATAGAGCCGTATATCGACATTTTAGATCACGATAAATCTCTTAATAATGAACCTTATTATCCGCACGTTCTTGATCTGTATTAATGAAAAAAATACAAAATCTTCCAGTTCTGTTGTCATCTCACATAAATAAATTACTATTAGGATATACATCGCGCGTTTATAGTGAGTTTTAAACGCATTGGGCATGAAATTTAGCTAAAAAATATGAATAAAATTGAGGTGAAGTCTTATCACATACACAATCTTTTGGAAATAAATTGGTTTTTGAAAATTCAAAGCTGGCGTGGATTTCTAACTGAATGTAGGAATAGGCGAGATGGCTGTAAAATAAAAGGAACCATTATTATATATTTTTTTAAGTTCATTTTTTTAATCAGTTTTTTAATACGATGTGAATAATTCTCCTGTATAGTGAAATATTTTTGACCTTTTGTTGACACGGGCCAGGATACATAATATCCGAATGTGCGGGGTACATGGATATTCCTAGGTCTATGGCGGGATATAATTGGATAGATTGTTTAGTTTGGCCTTGTGCGTGTTTGTGTGTATGTAGTTTCCAGAGACATTCTAAGTTCGTCACGTAATTATGTTGCTTGGAGCTAAAAAGCAATCTTCGTCAACACTATAGCATCTCCTTCTACTTCCTTAAAACGTGATGAACATTTTACATGTACATAATGTAGTATGCATGCTCGTAGTTTATTCCAGGCAGCTTTACCATGATGCAAGGTTTTTGGAACTAAAGCTAACTACACGTTTACGCCCCGCATTTTAATGAAACAAACAGCAGAATCATTCGAATGTTTTCATTTTGATTTCTAAGACCTAGTAATCGCTATCGCGGCACAGTTACGGGTTGATACTGAAAATAGGAAAGTCTTCTTATAAATAAACATGGGTGCGTACTGTATAAGCGTTTGAAGTTATACTTCTTTGGCGTGATTAAAAACTAAGTTTTAATATACATGCAAGTTGAATATTACTTACAAAAAATTGACATTAAAAGTTTTAAAACCCTTTCAAAATTTTATTTTGTTTTTAACTTTTATATTCTATTGGGAAATCAAAAATGCGATATTATTAATTCCACTGGATCGCACTTAAAACAACTGTTGGTTGTAATCGAAGGTTATAGTCGTCTAGTATATTATATAATTTCCAGACGACGCAGAAAGTGCATTGATTTCATTAAGCTGTCATTTCAGTCTGAGTATCTTCATACTGTCATATTTTCGTTAGTTATGCGCACGCAAAGAAGTATAAATTCAGTAACAGTAACCTGAAATACACCTCAGAGAAAAAATATGAAAAATTCAACTCAAAATAAACGTAAAAATACCTTCCTCCCCTCTCTTTTGGGTCTATAATATGTAATACCATTGAACGGACGTCTGAGATTGAGCGGTGTGTTTATGGTCGAAGTCGGTTGATTCCAATATTAGATTCACAATCGCATGGTGTCGACCCAGGCTTTTGGAGCCGTTTGTATTCATTTGTGTAAATGGCATATACCGTGTGACACGCAATAGTGTCCAATGTTTTTTTCTATTTGAAGTGGGCTTTCTTTAGACTCAGTAGTATGCAGTCATTCCGATTGAATATTGAACAAGCGCGGCGAAGGTAGTTGCGGGGGTGAGGAGAAAGCAATACAACCGCTGTACAAGAATGGAGGAATTAGTTAATTCGCTAACAGATGGCAGTAAAAAATAAATGAAGACAAATTTCATTAACCCGTGCGAATACTTCGCACCGTAAGTGGTCAGTTGCATAATGTAATATGGTGGAAGTAAATGTTATTATATTCTTGACTTTTTTTCTTTTTTGTCCTTGGTAATTAATATAAAAATGATTTGTCGAGAAAAAAGACTTTTTAAGTAAACAGTTATTTGTTATTATTATAAATAACAAATTATAAATAACAAATAAGTGTTTACGTAAAAAGTCCTTTTTCCCGACAAATCATTATTATGTTATTATATTCTATTCAAATACTTCAGCGCCACTACGTCACTTAATATTACCGATAACTGTTAAAATAAACAGATTGCCACCAGATGGCTAAATTTTAAACTGTAATTTTTTAATGAAAACACTAATTTTAAGCTAGTGACTTTTTTTCGTCATTAGAGAGAAAAATATTCTCCAAAATGGCATATCAAACATTAATTTTGATACAGTATTAAGGGAGATATTTCATACCGACCAAAAACACCTTTGAGAAATAATATATAGCGATAGCTATTTGAGCATTCAGGATAAGCTTACGTAAGTTTCTGCAGAACATGTAATATAATTTTCAAAGATTTTAATATTTCATGGCCTTTTAAAACAGCACACTCGTGAACAGTGTGATTCGTTCTCGTGAGTCGTGACTACATTTTCACCAATCTATGGTGCTTTCTTAGATGGCAGTGTTCTATAAAGAGTCCTTTTATGATGCTACAATGCTTTTTGTTCTGTTGCAGTTCCTTTACGAACATATAATTATGTTTTTGCGTGCTTTGCATTGGTTTTATGTGAGTTGCATGTTAAATGCAAGACACTTGCCAAATGTCACGTCACTTCAGTAATTATTCGTATATTAAAAACAAACTGCGGAAAATGGTCAAAACAAGAATAAAATATTAGTAATTTTTTTATAGGTAAGCTTTTATTAACATGTACAAAAAAGGAGAAATAATTTTTGAGAATTTAGGTTCATATTTTTAAAACCGTGGGTTGTAAACTCAGCTATATTGTAAACAAACTTCGTACGCACAGAAGTGTTCCAAACAGACTAAAATTACAGATTTTATGAATACAGAAAAATGATAATGATAGTGTGAATATTATTCCTATTAATATCTATGGATTTATAATGTACCTATACACATTTAATAATACTACATACTTAATAAAAAATTACTTTGTACTTCGAAAACATCACGAGTTGTTACGACCAAATATGAATAGACCCTTCGATGTCGTTATAACAGATTTTGACTGTATATATGGTGTAAAATATAATTAGAAAAAGGAATATTTAATAAACAGATGCATTTGAAATAATCGGCAGTGTGAAATAGATAGCGAAGAAAATATTCAAGAAAAAAAAACATGTTCCACACGGTGTGGTTCAGAGTAAAACCCTCTCTGTATGTTGTCGAACCTGGTATAACCGTATAGCAGAGGTTCTGATCACAAGGATTTCGTTAGTACCATTCAATCGATGTTCAGCAGTGCGCAGTTCTCTGAAATTGAATTCTGTCGATAGGGTAACCTAGAATAATATTATGATCGTATGCGGCCAGAAATATAACATAAATATAATACAAAAGCATATCTTAAATACGGCTACATCAGTGACGATACTCAGTTTTTTTTCTTACTTTAGTTCTATTTATTAAAATTTCTATTTTCATCAAAAGTAACGTAACAAAATTGCTTAAACTTTTATTTAATTTGCTTGTTTGCTACAATTAATTTTGCAAGTCGATTTTGACGCACTTTCGGTTATCCGATTGGTTGAAATTTTGCATACATGCGTAGTTTCGGTGACAATACATTTTAACGAACAATTATTAGAATTAAGAATTAAAATAATTCTCATAAATTAATATATTTTTCAGATTGTTGAATGGACGAGAAACTGGTATATAGTAATATAGAACAATATTGGCAAGTCCATCTATAGCTAAGTCGGTAGAACATAAGACTCATAATTGCACAGCAATGGGGTTGAATCCCACTTTGGGCGAGTATACTTCAATCAAGTATTTAAAATAGTAATGGGATAGCCGCCTATAATTTCGTTTTCTAGCGAGTTTTTTTTTAAGAAAACTCAATTACATATTTTTTTGTTTGCATCACTGTGAATCAAGAACGATTGAACCGATTTTAATGAATCTTAGTGTACATTATAAATTGGCACCCAATATTTTCTGTTAAAAATAATTTTACCACAACTGGCAAGCTTTTGAATTAATTTATACCTACAATAAACGGGATTTGGTTTTAAACTATTAACCACACTAAATTGAAAATTTCAGTGATATAAACCACAATAAACACGGTATTATATTATGCTTAAACAACATAATGTGAAATTTATTTAATATTCACTAGTTTCAACTCCGCCACTGGTTAACAGTTCTGTGATAACATTTTACTCATCTTACGAGAGCTTAGTTCGTATCGATTACTAAAATATATTTACAGGATTTTGTATTGAATATTTTTGATATTTTCTTTTTTTTTTAGAATTGGTTTTTAAATTATTTCCTACGTGCTTGTGCATTTTTTTACAAAAATTGTGTATTTTGTGATTTTGTAGCCATCCTGACTAATAATGAATTTATTGACTTCTAAATTTTTCATGAATTATTTTTTCTAGTCTTCGTTATAATTTTAACAGATTCTTCAATTTTTTTTAAATTGCGTAATTTTCGAAAAATAAATTCGCTCCGTTTCATTCGATATTAAGTACATTTATAGAAAAAATCACGCTGAAGTTTATTCCGACCATCCGCAACACTGTAGCTCGTTTGGTTTCGAAACATTTTTTTATCAGACACGTTAATGTCAAGCATATCTAGGATATTTGTATATTTTTCCAAATGTCGCAAATCATGTTTTCATGCGTTTTGTCTCTTTTTATGACATTAAGAGCTTTTTGGCCGATTGAAACTTTAGAAAAACGCCAAGCTGAATCTAAGAGATATGAGCGTTTTTTTTATAGAAATAGATAATTTTTTTATTGGTTCAGAAATCGCCCAAGTTGGCAACACTGCACATGGCTCTTTTTTTTCTTTGAGGTGGGAAAGAACACATGCCGTAGGGGACACTGGTACAGGCTCTGGCATTCAGAAAACAACACAGCGTTTCCTCCGTCAGACTATGATGGGGGTGGAGTTGTGACGTGATAGAAGATGTCTGTGAATAAGTATATAGGTGTAAAAAGAGGGACATGAGGGTGTGACAATGACAACGACTATAGAGGTAGATCCTCTATACCTCTCTGTACTTTACGTAGGACATATTTGCGGTCATAAGACAACTGGCTCATGTCAGATTTTTTTTTGAATTAATATAAGATTCATTTTATTTGTTCTAATCTTGTTATATATATAATCGAAATACCATCTACTGACTGACTAACTTATTCATTACGAAATCGTAGGAACTATGAAGCCTACAAACTTAAATCGTAGGTTCCTTTTATGACGTAAGAATCTATTAAGAAAGGATTTTTCCAAATTTGATCCCTGAGCTAGTCAAAACAGGGTATGAGTTTCAGTTCCTCTTGCCTTCGTCCAAATCCAGCCCTGAGAGGTATAAAACTTTTTATAGGCGCATTTTTAAAACTTATTAAAAAGAGTTTAAATATACTTATTGTAAAAAATGGGAACCTCGCTCAAAAGAGATGCTTCGGGGTGTTGGTTATTATTATTTTGTTTTTCTCGGATAGCCATGATAGTGTTTTTGCTGGAAAAAATCTTTAAGGAACACTAAAATAAAATCGTAAATGTTTTGACGTAAGTCACTTTGCCTTGATGACTAGAAATGTACACAGATGAATTCTGTTGATGACCTGCTATATGCCTTATGATTTATGAATTTATATTTGTCTTAGCAGACGGCCTACCTGTAAATTTAAATATTGTTGTAAAGTTATACAGAGGAAACTGTGCATACTATATGATCGTTGATAGTGTTGTGATTTCGTTAATAACGACAGTTGGTATTTGACCGAATATTTATATAATATATTGCTGTTATGTAGATTATGTCTATGAAATAAGTGTTCTTTCATATTGACGATTTATTGTGCTATTTCTGTATGGTCAAACTACGAATTTACGGTGCTGTGAGTTTTTTTGTCACTTTCTAATAAATTTTACATCACATAAGTTAAAGTTAGACAATAAGCTAACAGCGTTGTTGATTTTAACTTTGACCATACATAATAAAGCAAAAGTCTCGCTGCTGAAAATCGCCAATGTGAAGGGGCCTAAAACACACTTTACAATGAAACTGTTTTTTTATACAATATGGTTTTGTTTTTTTTTTTTAGTGAAATTCGGATAAATGCAATATATTTGTATAGAAAATTTTTTTCAAGGTTGAGGAGTGAATTTTCATTGGGTAGTCATTTTTTATTATACACAAATTATGTTAAGCAGTTTCTTATAATTTAAATTGTTTAATGTACTGAAAAATACTTCGTAGGGTTTTTGATTTATAATAATTATTACGTTTTATTTCTCTCTTAGGTGCAGTAAAAACCATCTGTTGAAAAAGAACACGGATAATAAAATGCAACAAAACATTATATATTGTAGAATGTATGTATGTGTAATTTGTAGCATTTGTGTTAGGTAGGGTTCTTATATTAGATATTGAATTAGATTATGCATTTTTAGAATGTGTCTGCAGAGACCAAAATTCTACTGTCTCTTGCTATTGGTTTCCCTGGATAGCTGTTAAATAGACAATTCATTTTTGTATATTTTGAATTCTTCAGATACGTATCTCAATGACAAATATTTTAATCGAATTATCAATTGGCAAGTGATTTTTGAAATGACATTACCTTGTGACAAAAATATAGTTTGATCTTCTTTTATAAACAAAATATCACATGACAGTAAAAAAGGTGAAGGTACAAAATAAAATATTATTGCTAAGTATGATCATATGCATTTTCGTATCAGAATGTTTTCACCAAAAAAATAGATGCCTATACCGCTTGACGAGCAAATGTATACTTGAAACGTTGTATAAGAACAAATAAAACTAATTTTTATATTATAAAATTCCTTTCTGCAATACAAATCTTTCAGGACCGAATTACGATATAGACAACAATGTTGTCATTAGCCTTGCAAAATTATATAAGAAGAAAGTTAAATGTCACTGTCGGGAGACACGAATCTAAATTAATATTTATATTTTGTTCTAACGCTTTGGTTACCGGTCATGTTTTAAAATTCCGTCGTAAAATACAGGTACCTTAAATTCTCTACGGTGTTTATGATTGGTTATTTAAGATTATGATGCAAGATTAGAAATTCACTGGCAAAACTGCGGGTTCTTCTTTAGTTTTATTTGCTCCGAGTTCAAAGCACGTCCGATATATTTTTCATTCAAGGAAAGAAGGTACTCCTAGACATAGTTTATTAGATGACAGCTTATGTAACGAGCGGTCCGGGGGGTGAATCTGTATGTCTCCGCTTCGCTATCCCCCATTACCCTATCCTGTTACCCCTTTAGTAGCCAATATCTTCAGAGTTGCCTGTCTTTCTTTTCACTGCAGGGGTGAGTTTTATGCATACGAGGCTTGCATAGTAATACCAATATATATTCTCATTTTTGTTTGAATGCGCTTCATTTTTTAGTGACTGCTTTTTGACATGCTACACCGGGATTTTATTATTTTGATGTCTTCATCAAGATTATTGTAAAAAAGTATTATATTACATAAACTAAGTTATTATATTTTTTCGTGTTTTTAATGACGCGGTTGCAGCAACGTTGCCGTTATTCGAGTTTAAATAGTGATAACAATTGGATTAGATAAATAATTTGAAATAAACTCGAGCTTCTATATTCTTGACTCGCATTCGAAAAGTACTGGGCTCGGATTCTAGTAGATGTGATTAGGATTTTTCCCTAGTGCCTCTTGCTGAGAAACATGTAATTCCTATACCGGCCGTTTTCTTGAGGTTTTCCATAGTTTCCCTCAATAATTCCAAAGAAAGAGAGATTGTTCCTTATTCAAGACCATGGCTGGATTATCTGTCAAACTCCAATATTCACAAAGCTGCCTACCTTATCCTAATTTCCTAATTCCTCCTTTCGCACATTGCTATAATTTATTTGAAGTGAAAAAATGTAGAAAAATAAGGGAAAGTGGTAAATGGAACATAGATAATGTCGAGAAACGGACGTTGAAAGCATTATTATTATTTGGTTTATTTCAGAATTGTGATTTTAGTGTTAAATGACGAATAATGGTATAAAGAAAGTGTAAGCAAGGAAGTAGCACAGAAGATAAACTAAAATTAGTGAGGAAAATTTCAATTAAAATTCAGTTACGACAAGAATGTCCTGTGACATTTTTTACGTCGGATTTGAACCCTGCCCCTACCGAATAGGCGATTGCAGACGATAAGAGGGCGTATCGGCGGAGAGAAGTGATACATATATTATATGTTTATTTAATTTTAATAAACACAGTGTGTTTGAACAGTAATATTTTTAATATTCGAGAATCATTTGTTTGTTTTTTAATTCCCAATTGCATTTTCATTTATTTAATCTCTTTAAACAAAAAGCGTTTCCTGAAAATATTTATTTACGCAATCTGAACCCTCGTTATAAAAATTGGGTATTCATAAATATAAAAATAAGACAGGATAGATATTTCGTCCTTTTTGGATAAGAGTGTGGGTATGGTGAATGGGCATTCAGTAGGGTAGAGCTGGGTACAGTTGGTAGGGGATAAGCGTACAAGGATTAACATTTATGGCATGATTTGGGATTACACTGGAGCGTTTATTTGCACCACTACGCAATATTTAGTGTTGATAAAATGCCGGGCCTGAATGCAACTTCTCCCTGAACGAAAACTTTGTAGCTCCTGAGAGAATTCCAACTGTTCTGTAGTTAGTTGGATGAACAGAGAAAGGAAGATGTGTAGGTGTATTGTTGCCTGAACGCCATTGTTATTGTACCGACATTCAGGGCCGTAATATGAATTCTGCTCAACGAAAACAAATTGTAAAAAGTTAGTGTACATATATTGAATAATAGCAAGATTTCTGACTAAAAAAATACAGGCGTTTTTCTACTTTATCCAATTGTGTAGGCTTTCACGGCTGGCGTTGTTGCAAAACTTCTTGGTTTCCGGGCTTGTACGCAGTGGTCCATTGGTATTTCTACCTGACGTTTCGTCTACAGCTGCGGTAGATATTATCAAAGGCGATGTGGTAGCGGGCGAAGTGTCCTTCTCGGCTGCTCACTTGCTTGTGAGCAGTCGAGAAGGACAATTCGCCCGGAAACCAAGAAATTTAGCATTTTTCTACTTGACAGAATTGTTAAGGTTCGCTGCGTTAAAAAATATGCGTTGAACAAACAAAATAAGGGATTTTGAGAAAATAAATTGACTTTTATTTCCATAATTTATATGACACTTCTTGCCTTTGAACTTCTATCAACATTTGAATCATTTTGTTTAAACTAGTCCATAGATTACTTACCTTATAGTGGCTAAACTTTTTTTTAGAAATCGCGAAATTCTGAAACAGCGTTAAGCAAGATCTTAGTGTACTCTTTTAACGTATGAATTATAGTCACTGAGCACCGCATTTTATAAATCCAAATAATAAAAAAACGAGTTCATAATTCATCATATAAGACGACACTAACTGCTTCGGTCTAATTTCGAAAGTAATTCCAACCCTGTGGACAGTTTGTGCCATTCACCGTTTTGCCAGTTGACGATATACTTTACACACTGGTTTGGTAACTACTACAGAAGATTAAAGGTTGACATTTTGAATTCTTAGACAAATGTAAATGGCACCATTTGTGGCAATGTTATACTTACGCAATATAATCGATAATGAAGATTTACAATGTTCTTGCGAATTTTAATACAAATAAACGATATTGAAATACCTTGGATTTTACCACATTTAATTTTTTTAATCATAAATTAATACTTCTACTTGTGGAAAGGTTTCGTAAAAAAACAAAAATAAACTGAAGTAAAATTATTAAAAGTTTTAAAAAACCAACCAAACTAAATAAAACAAGGAAACAAGAAAATCGAACATGAGATAGTATTTTTTGGTTATCGCTAGTCAGGGACACAAATATCAATTTTTCAGTTCCCAAAGAGTTTACCGATAACAAAAAAAATACTACATCATATTTTGATTTGTTTTTTAGTTTAACTTTAAATTTTTTGAGTTATTTCAATTTCACTTTGTGAGAAATATTAATAGGTACCTACTGTACAATGCAAAATAGCTACTGCTAACGATAAAATAGTCTCATTTAACAGTCAATGTGTAAGAGACAAAGACGATAAAGATATGTTCAATCGTCTTTCTTTCTCTTTCTCGTACCAGTCTATCAGAGATCTTCACGTCATTTTCTTCTCTGCTCAACTTTTAAGTAGACTATTTACAGTAAAACTGCTATCAGAGACACCGCGCTAATGGACTCAAATCATTCACAAATCACAGATGATCTTTCAGTGTCGGAGTTTTTTATTAAAAATATGTATATTTTATTGTTTTCAATCATGAATAGACAGTAATTAATTAAATTGTGAATCAATGGCTATTATACGATAAATTGTGCACGGTAGCCAGTCCAAAAACATTACTGTATATCACAAATAGTGCAGAAAATGCATTGAATACAACCTTGTCATGCCTTGTAGTCAATTAAATCGTTAATGGAAAACCACATGGATTGTACATGAAGAATATTATTCATAAAATCAGTCCATAAATAGAACAGTAACCAGTAATTAAATGATTACTGAAAACCGTGTAAAAAATTGAAACTGAAACAATGAAATAATTCTATAATCAATAATGATGCACATCATTAAACGATATTTTTTGTACATAGTACGATAGAGTCCATGCTGTTTAAATTAGGTATTATATTCAGGAAGCAAAAACAAAACATAAAACAGTTCAAACATTTCATTCTCAATCCATGCTCCGATAAAAATATTCAGCCAGTCAACGTTTAATGAAAGTTAATACGCTGTGCTTATGGAAAATTAATTGTAAAAAAGTACAGTTTTATTGCAAGAATTTCAGCTATTTTTACGAACACAAAGTACCTTTCCTTCGGTAAAATACAGCAACTTATAAAATTTTTGTCTCATTTAAAATTCTGTTCGTTAGAAAGTAAAGAAAACTTGAATGTTGATTTTAGCATTAAGACCGAATAATGGCGTTTTTATTCAATTTATGTATGGTAAGCGGCGAGTTCAAGCCAGTGCTTTTGGTTGGTATCGTAATTACGTATATCTATATACTAAAAATGAAAAATGACGAAACGGTTATATGTAGGTATATTATACAAAGTCGATACATCTCTTTAGAATTTAGATAGATATTGAAAACTATAGACGCTTGATAACAAAGGTCAGTGTCTGAAAAACATCTTTATATAGACATGTAAAAAAATATAAATATTAATGTTTTTTTTCTTTTTTTCCAGGTGAGAGAAAATTAAATTCTGCAATCGTAAGTCCGTACATAGATACCATATTATTTTTATTTTTAGACCATATTTTGACCAGAAAAGTCAGGGATTTTTTTATAGATCATAGAAATCGTCCAAATGTCGGAAAACATCAAGATAAGTGTTTTTCATATTCAAACGTGCAGCGAATTTACCGCGCAATGTGCTTTAGCGTCTCAATACCGTACTGCGGATAGCTTTTTCGGTCATAAGGATAATTTTTGTAAATTTATAACAGAAAGCTAGAAACGGAGATTTGTACATTAAATATGTATTTTGCAAAAATATAAATGGAGGAATGAAAGATAAGTGATAAAATGCACTAAGATAATTTTTGTCTGTTAAAATAAAACTTCCTCAGGCGCGTTTTGTGAATTTCACGATGTGGCAACTCCTTAAGTTGTCATTACATAATCTATACTATACAGTATAAGTTAAGTATATGCATGTAGTTTAGTATAGTATTTTCAGTCTAAGAGCCGAAAATAATCCAAGCTAATATTTTCGATATGTGGACTATGGATAGTCCTTACCGCTAACAATATATGTATTGTTTACATGTTTTACTTCAACCGCGCATAAAGATTACACGCCCACTTTTTTTTTAATTTCTAATATTTGTGGTCGCCCTGATAAAGTTATTTGTTAATGGATACAAAAAGCATTTAGCAGTTTGTTATGATAAAAAATAGGAACTTTTTGGAGCGTTTTAATTTGTTTTTAAATCAGAACTTGGCAGTCACATAAGAAACACCACAAAACCGTAAACGTATACCAAGTTATAGAGCACGTGTCGTAATGCCGACTCATCTTATGACTTCCGAAAACGTTTTACGACATACATCTACCGTCTTCCGTTTCATTGTAAAACGAACCTTACAAATGAACTGCGGGAACCGAATGTTAGACTCTTTCATAATCTCGTATGCATCCAAAGAAACATTCACCAACTTTTTGTCATGCGCCGTTATTAAACCATATGTTGAATTTGACTAGAGAATTTGTTAGTATGTTACGTCCGTCTATTTGTATATTAAGAATTACATATGCTACCGACATGAAATTTGGCTGTTATAAAGCTTGGGTGCCCGAATCTAGTTCAAGTTCCAGAACCACAAACACATTTTTTGTCTAAATTGAGAGTAAAAACGTTTTTGCATCCCCCCTTTCTCTATAAAATGCTACTTTTCATGTCTTTGCAGAGGTAGTTGAATAATTCATTAAAAGAATTGAACCAATTCCAACCGTAATTTCCAAAAACGACCTGTCAGTTATAATTTAAATCTATGTGAGGAACAGAGGCAGCAAAGTAGGCGTAGTTTTCGTAAACTACCCAAATAGATTGCGAACGGTTAAAGGTACAGCTGTCAATTTAAAAATATACTAATTATGATGTGAAAACCAGCTATCTTATAGAAAGTGCAAAACATGTAGTAAACGCACGAATATCTTGATCGAATTGATAGGACTCGATATCGCTCGTTTTAACATTGTGTCGCTTTCTCGCATATTAACTGCATTTAAATTCCAAATACATGACCTGCTATTTCATCTTAAGTGATTTGTCATGTGAAAGAACATGTGTAATATTTTTTTCTATTTCCAAGATCTTATGAAAAACTCCATACATTATTTTCTCAGAGCACTATTAAAAATATAAATTAATACTGAACATAGATGATCATTGAGACTTGTCAGCGTAAAAGTTAAAAAAAAAGATAATTGTATTGAATCAGGACAATTATTTGAAATTCATCCTACATCATTATTATTAATTTATCCTGTATACAGGATGTTTTCGGTCTACTTATTTTATTTTTAATATGTGACAGTACATGTTAAAAGAAGATGATTAGTGCTAAAAAATATTGTATGATAATTTTGATACACTGGAACCATAAATTAGCATCATACTAACTGATGAAAAAATAATAAAATACGAATTTTGATGATCGATTCCATCTCTTACCATACAACTTTTACTGTGGTTTTTTCAACACTGTCTTCTATTGATCACATATTAAAAATAAAATAAGTAGACCGAAAACACCCTGTATATACGTATTTAGCAAGAAATATCGTAGTCGCAGCATGGAGAAATCACTCACTGATAACTTGTTTATGATAAAATGTAAATGTAATCTGATTGGATTAAATTAAAGTGCTGAACGCTCTTTTAAACTAGTATATTCTCATGGAAATTGAAAGTAATTTATATTTGCATAGTATTATTACTCGGTCGGTAGAATCGTTAATGTTATCTTCCATGTCTCGTAATGAAAATAAGTCCTCAGGCTTTGAAAGAATCGACGTCTCTTCTCCTATTCACTGCGTTCGGAGTTCTCCTTTCTTCCTCAGTTTGTACACCTCATCACTGTTTCAGTGTCGCAAACATGACGTCCGTTCAGTAAAACATTGTCATCATTAAAATACTTTAGTGTCTCTAAAACATAAAAATTGCTTCCCTCCAAAGGAGGAATCCAAAGTTTAAACTTCACATCTAATGCTGAGTGGCTGAACAATTTCAGTTGTTCTCGGATATCGTTTTTTTTTTTTTATAGAATAATTAAAAAGCTACGGTATTAGAATATTTTACGGTTTTTGAAAACTCCAAAATAATTACGTCACGAAATCAAGATTTTAACATTAAGTATTCCTGATGTCGAAAAAATATTTATTGAATAACGATAATCAGATATTGGTGAGATTTATATTTAAAAATTGTGGTTTTGAACGTACTTTTTCTTCTCTCTCCTTGTTTAGCTCATTTGAAATGTATTGTCTGTCTTTTTGCAGAACTTTTTCCAGTATCGAATCCTCGTAAATTTGTTTATTGCATATTTTATGTGAAATTTATTGCATCCTGCGGTTCGCCTTCTATAGTACATTTCTTTTTTTATGATTCAAGATACAATTTGAAAACAGTAGATTTTCTGTTGCACTTATGTTAAAATTAAATACATTGGAGAAACGGTTTTACATTTATAAGGGAAAACCAGAGCTAAGGGGTTGCTACTCTCGACTAGTTTTCTCGAAACTTGTTCTATTTTCCATTTTAAAGCAAGGTTTTAGTGTGATATTTAACGAAATGTCAAAAACAAAAGAACTCTGCTCGGAGTTTATTTGCAATTTGAACTGAATTAAGCAGTCAAATAAATATATTTATTTTTAATTTACTACGTACTGGTTGCGCGCGTTACCATAAGATGGTATTTTTAGTTTCATATGTATTGATATTTTTAGACGATGATTAAATGGATTATTTAGAAGACTTGTCAAACACATGCTCGCAAATATTCATCACAATAATTTTATTTGCAAATACGAAATGATTAACATGATATTATATCTCAGTTCTTTTTGTAGGGTTCCGTACCCAACGAGTGAATCCTTATTTTTTTTAATATTAATGTTATCATCCATAATTATTTAAGTTTAAAATTATCAGGAAATTGGACATAAATTAAAATTTATAATCAATTTAGCGACGTTTCGATTTGTTTATTTAAACAAACCGAAATGTCGCTAAATTGATTATAAATTTTAATTTTTGTCCAATTTCCTGATAATTTTAAACTTATTTTTTTTTGCATATTTTTATAAAACACCTCAGTTTTTTATCTTATAAATGAGTCCTTTTTACATACTAAATCTATTTTTTTAATATTGAGATTGACACCAGGAAACACATTTTGTTAAATGTTCAGGTGTCTTACAGATCTGTGACAGAAAATACATAAACAAACAACGAAATCTCACCATAACTATTTTGGTGGAGAACCCTAAAAACGTCAATTTAATATATTTTATTTTTACGGGCAAAGATTAAAATCTGCACCTTGCCGTATGACTAATTGATATGAATTGAAAATCTCTTATCGGGCGTCAGATATTAAAGAAACAAATGGATAGAAAACTATTCCACGCCGTTGAACAATAAAAATGCATTTATTTATATTTTATGGACAACATCGATATGAATGATCATTTGTTTATGCTCATTCACGTCTTCAATGGTTTCTCATGAACTTTCTAATACTCCTTGTAATAATTTTACTATCAAATATTGAATCTTTCGCTTTTATGTTTCGCAAACAACGCCAGTTTATTGTAGTTACAGCGTTCGTTTGCAACTTTACAGTTTATTGAAAAATATTGCCTTCTTTGTGTACGCTATTTGTCGTGAAATTTTACTGACGTCAAATTCAAATAAAGTTTTTGAATGTAGTTTATTTTTTTAAACAACTTTCCATCTTTTGCATGCCGTTTTTTACATTTTTATGAAAAGGCATTGTGCTATCGAAATTTCAAAAATGAGATGTCAAATATAAAAAATAAGTACTATAGTGGTAAAAATATACCATAACACGGTTTTATAAAACTAAATATTTCTTGACGTTAATGTAATAAAATACTCCTACACAGGTGAACTTTTTTTTTTGTTTTACCTAGGTCCTAGGGGATACCAGCTATAACACATACTAGGAGCCTAAGTACTACTCATTTATGCGATGGCAATATAATTCTTTCAACAAGTTTGATTCGGCTGAATATTTGGCTTTCAGCGTTCGTAATATTAAACCTCAAATAAAAAAAATTGTAATGATATAGAATGTAATAACATTACATTCTATATCATTACAAATTTATGTATTTCTTTATTATTATAAGGATAAGGCACATAATGCCTTACCCTTACTATAATATACTATATACAAATTCATCCAGCCGTTTGAGTCCTGCGCAGTCGGGTAAAAATAAGGTATTTCTGTGATTAGTCAATCACTATTAAGCTATTTTTTTAAAAATAGAACCACAAACTCTTAATTGGTTTTTCTGCTTAACTGAAATTGGCAAATGCATCTTTAACTATTCAGGAAGGTGGCAATAATGTTGTTTACAATATCTACTGTATTTGAAGTGTTTACTTTGAAAGGCTGTACTTCAGGTGTACAGTAAACATATTTCGTCAAACGGAGCTGCATTAACCTGATTTGCATAATAAGCCTCATCTAAAGCCTTTAAATATATTCTTCAAAGCATACGTTTTAAATTTAACAAGTATCTACTTACTTCCCTATATTATCACTAGACATTGCCCGTGTCGGTTTTGGCAGGAACGTTATTTTAATTCACGCATACCATGATGAAAAATACCCTATGATTTAAGTTTTGATGCCAGTTCGTAGTGTATAAAGTTTTTTTAAAATTGGCACATTACTAAATAGACATACAGACAACAGTTCTGGAAACAAGTTTTTCAGTGTTCGAAAGAAATCCAGATGAAAACGAAATTAGAATTATAAGTATATTAATTATATCATTTGAGCGTATCTTCATTTAGTTTGATATGAGTCCGTTACATCCATAAAAATAAACATTTGTGATTTAATTGCATTGACGAACCATTAATATAAGCGCCCATGTTAGATATATCTATCAATATTAACATATAAAATAGTAATATGGCCTCAGTTTGTGATTTAGTTTTATTACAAGTTTTTTTTAATTTTTGGGAATCTTGTATAATATTTCGGCCAATGACTTCTTTCGCATAAATGTACATTTAGATAGGATCGTCATTTTCCAAGCGTGACAGTAAAAAATTCGCTTTACTCTAAGTTTCGGTATCAATTTTCATCAAAATCGATACAGTGATTTTGGACTGAACCGATTTTGATCTAACTTGATACCGAAACTTAAAGTGAATGGAATATTTTATCCTACTACACTCGGAAAGATGACATTCCTATCCAAATGTTATTGGTAAAGGTTGGTATAGAGCAAATAATTATATATTTATTCCAGCTGGTAATTGACTTTACTTTTGGAATGAATTAGGTTCAGTACACATGACGCAGTACCGACATAGACAAAATGTACAATTGAATACAAAAGACGAGGTAATCCGAGAATTGAAATCCTTCTGTTAAAGCCTCCTCTTTCCGACTATACAGCTGATCTAAAAGTAACTTTCTATTTTTAAAATACAGCTTCTATCTTTCTACAACCATCCACCAAACACTACTGTACAAAGCTTGCGCATATGGGTTTTAGTGTGATCATCTTGAATTTCAACGAATAATTAATTAACGAAATGTGGTTTAGTAGCAAACTGTCGTCAAAATATTGAATTTAATTGACTATTTAACGTTCGGTGCTGTCAGTTTCTTGATTTTTCCGATTAATTTGAATAAATTTAACAGCGACGGTGTATATGAATGATTTTGCGATTAACCGTAGCTTGGGTGGAGTCCAAAGTATTAAAAAATGTTATGTATGTTAAGAGAACGAAAGCATAACCTATACGTTGTTATATTTTTGGGTCAAAAAACTTGAATAATTAACAGAAACGTTAAAACGAGATTCACAGTAGCACCGACCCTCAACCTGTGAATCTACAACAGTGTTGTTGCCAAAATAGATTTCTGGTTTGTATGAGTGGGCCTACGAAGTTCAGTTGTCTTAAAATTCAATAACGTAAAAACAATAAATTGTACTTTACTAGTAGAGCTTATTATGTTTGACTGTGCATCATTAGACTATATGATCGTTATTTGCCAAGTCATTTCACTTGTTTAATTACGTCAACTTTGGAAAAGCTTTTAAAGCCCGCTCCTCACGTACCAACATCATAATAAGATTTTATTGGATTGAACACAATTAATTGATCGTGAATGTTTGCCAAACGAGCCAGTCAATGAGATTTGACCGCAGATAAACATCTGTCAACAGCAGTACAACACTGTTGGTTGGATCGTTTATTTGATCGTGTATTGTGACTTTCGGTACTGTAATCGCATTCGAAAAAATTGAACTACTGCGTTGGATCGTGAGTGGCGAACTTTAGTTTCAATGTTTGAAATGTTTTTTGTTTTTTTGTTTTTTTTTGTTTTTATAGACTAGACAAAACTAAGTAAAACAAAAAATATGAAATATTCCTGTTTAAAAAATGAAAAATTAATAATTTTGATTGATCAATCGTTTTAGAAATAGAGAGAGATTTTTGTATCATACTGTACCAATATAATATGTATAGTATTAGGGTGCATGGGACCTAGCCTAGGCACTTTAATTTCAAAAGACAATAGGTTATTGTGATACGGCAGTTAGCTCGGTTTGGCTTACTGCCATTGAAAATAATACCCTGTGAATAACTGTGTATCTCTATAAAGTATACAATACAACTCCCTGCCTTAAAAGACGTTACTCATGAATTGGTCAAAATTGATTTCATTGTTCAAATTTTGGTTTTAACGTGCACTTTAACATCGTCATAGTGTGTGAGAATTCATCCTACTGTAACTCCTTGGTGGCCCTAATTTTTCAAATTGTTTTTCTGTTTTCTTATATATCGAATACATAAATAAAATTAATGTCAGAATGTCGATCATGATGTTCCAAAGGTCATCCTGCTGCAAGCCCTTAATAGTCCTAATTTTCCAATTTTCGACAGAATAAAAATAATATTAATTGTTGTTCTATTATATGTCATGCTAACTTACTCAGAAAGTCTGTATATTTCGCCGAACGGCTCTAGGACTATTTGCGTTTTTGTTCGCATTTTTTCGGTAGGGTAGTATACGTTCCAATGTTCAACACAATACATAGATGTAGACAGGTTCAGTATTTTGTAACAACGCGAAAACAACAACGACGCTCTGTTATCGAAATACCTGATAATGAGTCGTCACACTTTTGGGTATTACAAAATATTTAACATTGAAAATAAATGTTGATGCTCTGAATTGAATGTTTTTAATCCTCATAAATAAAACAAAGAGGGTTTTAAGTTTAAATGAGCACACTTCATACCAAGTGTTTGAGAAAAGAAGACCCGAAATCAAAAGATAAATTAAAAACGCTGTAAATACTTTTGTTGCAAGTTGGTTTAATTAATACTTTTTTTTGACGGCAGAACATTACCCTAAGGTGGCGGCGAGGTAGAGTAACTGCCTCGTGACCTAAAGATCGCAGATTCAGTATCGACGATAGGTGCCATTATTATTTTTTTTACAGTTATACCGGTTTTGTAAAACACAGATCTTCTATATGAGTTTTTATAAATTATCATGCACAAATTGTAAGATCTAAAAATTGGACTAAAATCACGCTTATAAAAAAAATATTACAGGGAAATAATTTTAGCGAACGACCGTCGACGTCTATAGGAAAATGATCGTGTCTAAAACGCTGTTTAAACCGTTAAATAATTATAAAAATTATTAAAATCGTAATCAATAAAAATTGTAGGAGTTAAAAATATAAATTTCCCGCAATGATAAGCATTGGTGACACAAATTAAAATATCACCTTGTATTCCTGAATATGACTGAAGATCTGAAATATATAGAACCTTTTGAAATAGAGTTTCCGTATGGTAACTGTCTGTCTGTATGTCACTCTGCTTGACTGTGTACCTAGCCTAGTCGTTCCTCAATCCTCAATTCAAGGCGAGTTCCGCTTTACAATTTCCACCGGTAGTGACGTATTGTGTTTGTTCCATGAATGAATACGTACCTTGCTTCAAAGTGAATCAGGTTCATAGTTCAAACAAATAGCTTTTTCATTTGGACAATATTGCAACGACATTCTAAAGGGATGACCCAAAATGAAAGAAAAAATTCATTTCAACATTATAGCAAAGTAACTGAACATAAAAAAATCCCGCTATACAGGCGATTTATTATGCCATTCCGATTAACATGAATCTCTCAGAGATCCTGTGTTTTCGTTAAAACCATGATATTGTATTATTCGAATCTGGATGTACGACATGGCCCCCGCCAAGTCGATTCGGTATATTTTTGAACCGTCGTAACTTTGTTCTAGATAACATTTCAGCTCTAAAATTTTCAGGATAGGATGGAGTCGCCAAGTTTATCCAAAGTACTAAATTTCATTTTTATACCCGTGCTACTTTAGATTTTATTTTTACGCAAAGTTCATTCGTTTCGTCACTCACCCTACACCCACGATCATCAAAACCCGTAGGGTACTTCCGTAGTCCTAAAAACCTGAAATTTGGTATGCAGGTTAAATTTCACGTACATGTAACGAGAAAATTAATTATTTTTCGCGTCCAAAAGAGAATTGAGATCTAAAAGGGTTCCAATTTTTCACACACTATATAAAACATGAAAACTGGCCGGCTGAAAACTTAGATCCTAATTCTTTTTTGTACCGAGACTTTTTCCACATGTATGTTTTAGTATTGAGAACTATATTATGTTGCTTAAATGGCAATATAGCTATTTTTTTATTGAAGTAAAACCTTTTTAGACGCGACCTGAGAGTAAATCAGATCTTTTCAAACAGAAATCTTTCAGACAGATAGTCTGATATTTCAAACGTAACTAGATCTTTTCAATCGGAAATCAGTCAGGCGAAAATTATGTTGTTCGTTGCATTCAACAGTATACCGGGTGTTTTTTTCAAAACTTTGAATCGATTGTTCCATTGTATGGCAGTGAATGGAGAACACTTTGAAAACTTATTATCTTAATGTTAAAATAAAGAATAATTTAATTGAAGTACCTGGTGAGATTTTTAATGCAATTGGCAACTCGGAATACTCCCCCACCCATCATTATCATCAACATTATCAAGACTTTACACAAAAATAACAGGGAAAATTCAATTAATTAAATTAAAAAATTAAAAAAAGTTTTAAACAAAAGTTGTTCATTTTTACACAAAAATTTAATCATAAAAATCGGGGGTTTTCATTTAAAAAAACAAAAGTGACCTCCTCCGCCTGCCGAGGGGTGGGGGAGGGGGTTGGTATTACGTGTAAATTATTTCCCTCTCAAAACCCAACAACTTTTGCCTAAAACTTTGTTTGATTCAACCGGTGTATCAACAAAAAAATCCAATCAAAGTTTTGAAAAAAACACCCGGTATAGTAGAACAGCTATGAAAATAGCTAGATACTAGTTGAGCTCTGTGGAGTAATGATAAGGTGTATGCTTAGTACGGACATGGTAGCCGGTTCGATCCCGACCTACACCTGGTAAAAATTATTTATTTTTTTAATTTAATAGTAATATCTGCTGCAACGTCAAAGAAGTTTTACTTTATTTGCGCGTAAAGGTTATACGCACTCATTTTTTTTACTAGTTCTATCTTTGTTTTTGTGTACAATTTAAGAACTAGTTTTTAAATTGTAAATTCATTCGAATATCAAACCGAGCTGGGTAGAGTAGTGGTACAGCACTAGACTCGCATTCGGGAGGTCCGGGTTCGATTCCCGGCGGGGGCAGATGTGGCTGGGACTTTTTCCTACTGCCTTTCGCCGAGAAACGGTAATTCCTGTACCGGCCATCTTGATTGAGGTTTTCCATGGTTTCCCTCAATTAATTCCAGATAAATATCGAGATGGTTCCTTATTTGAGGCCATGGCCGATTACCTATCAAACTCCTAGTTCAAAAATTACCTACCTTATCCTAATTTCCTGTAATTCCTTCATTCGCCCATTGCTATTATATAAGTTGAAGTTTAAGAAATGTAGAAAAAACGGGAAGTGGTAAAATGAAAAATAGTAATGGCGCGAATGGCGTCTGTTATGACATAAAGTCGAGAAACGGACGTTAAACGCATTATTATTATTATTATTATTATTATTATTAATAATTCATTCGAATATCCGTACAACTTTTTGTATGAAGTCCTCCGTAAAAGTGTTTATATAGTTATACATTATTGTCTTTCCCTACCGACTCTCTAGAGTCCAAACAGCATTTTCGTAATCAACAACAAAAACATAAATGCGAAACAAGAGAAATTTTCATCCTCATAGAATATGTCATAACCATAATGCTGCAATGATATAGCCTTCAGCTATGACTGAAGCTCACTTTACTTGTAAACTTGACTCCGATCTCCAGTTTTTTATTTACACTGTGCAATTTGTAATGATTTTATTAGTGTATTTGCCATATGGCAACATACACTATTGGCGTCGGTCGGATGGCGGGACCTAGGGGTCGGACCAAAATTTCTCGACGTTTCATAACCTCCTAAACACTTTGGCACCATTTTTAAAAATGTTTATATATATATGTATATATATATATATATATGTGTACGCGCAATATCTTTCGAAAGAGTTAATTGATTTCAACGAAATTTGGGCCACGTGTTGAAATCCACCACCGCAAGAAGCCTATTTAAAATGGGCCTAATCGGGCTATTTTAAGGGTAGTTTTTAGGGGTTGAAAACTGTTTTTGGGCCCCAAAATACCGAAAAAATTCTCCGAATCGTTTCAAAATTGAAATTTAACCCTTTGGTAGTGATTAAAAACTGTCCCCAAAATTTTAATAAAATCGGCCCGACAGGACCGGATTTACAAATTTTATGAAAACACTAGTTTGCAGATAGTGACTTATTTATTGAAGGGTGGTGTATTTAATTCGGTGTAGACGTTAGATTGATAATAATATTACAATTAAGAGAAAAATGTTATTTTAAGGTGTGTATTAAGGGGTTAAATTTTTTATTTTGCCCAAAAACAAACTTAATTTCTCATAATAAAAGTATAAAACCACACGGCCCTATACAAGCAAATACACTATATTGTCGGCAGGGTTTTGGCACTGCGACCCGGGTTTTTTTGTTTTCTGACCATTCACACGCATAAATTAGAAAACCACATTAAAAAAAATTCAATAAAAAATGTAAAATAGTCTTCACGTGGGCGTCATTTTAATTAGGTCCTATACATTTTTATGTACCTAAATACTTTTATTAAATGGACGCCGACTGGATTTACGCTTTTTAGTGATTTTTTTGAAAGACATTTTTTTTTTCAATATTTCACGTTTAGTGTGCACGTTATTAACCGCTTTTTTCCTTATTTGATCACTAAACTAGAAAAAAAACTACTGAACCTATTTAAGTACAATTTATGTGGGTCCACCGTCAAGGTAAAAATTAAGAATAATAATAATAAACAGTTTTATTCCGAAGACCTTACAGACGTCTCAGGTCGCATTTGGAAATTATTTGACCAACAACATGAAATTTGGTGGACATATAAGTCTGCGCGATTGCGACATAACGACGAATGCATTCAATCAAAATCGGTTCAGTGGCTACTTAAATAAACAAATGAGATATATAATAGCTGCAAGTACAGAACCCTTTGTGTAAAAATGGACTTAGTACTTCAACTATTCGTTGCAAGAAATAGCTAGAAATTGATTTAAGATTATTATTTTTAGGGAAGAGTGTTTGAAAGCACTGATGCATAATGTACTATAACATTATAAAAGATAAACTATACAGAATTGCGTGTACTATGCCGAGAAGCAGAAGCCATTGGGCACTCATTAAGGACTGTAATGGTCATGAGAATTAAGCAAAGGTAGTCGTATACAAGAACCACTGACATGATTACATATGTACAGCTGTACTAATGTAACTATGCATTTTACTGTCTACAAAATTAGTGAAAAATGTGTGATATCACAATGATCCTGCAGTTAACTTTTTTTAAAGCATATTTCCTCAAGTTAATAATTTTTGTTTGGCATTTAAATTTGATTCGAATAAGAAAACCACTCATCTTAAATTACGATATTTCATATCGTTTATTTATTCTTCAAAATGTAAATGATTATTCCTAAGTAAACATGATTAACCAAACATCAAACCAATTTGTTACAAGAACCAAACTTTATTGGAAATTAATTATTAATAATCAACCATAAATGTATTAAGTACAGGTTTATTAATCAATTTTACCAAATGTCTAGGTAATTATTAATATTTGCCGGTAATTATTAATACTAACCGGATTTATTTAATATACCATACCATATATTTTACATAAACGTTAAGGATGTTGCATGTATAAAAAATATGAGCCGTCGTGGGACGCATAGTAGATTGTTAAACGTTTCGCGACACTTTAACGCGAGTGTGTAGTGTAGTAGAGAGGGGAGCGCCAAGTCGGAAAGAGCTGACGAGATGTGAGGCTGGCCGGATGAAACGCCGCAACGTGCAATCTAAACGTTTTCACTCTCCAAGCGCGCCATCATATATTTCACATCAAAAATTACTTAGGAAGTTTTGGACTTTAACTATCGATATGAAAAAGCCCAGAAGTCGGCGTTTTGTTTGTTGTAAAGTTCATGGCATAAATAGCACATAAAGTACTTCCCCACAAATTGTATCATGAATTATTCTAATTTAGTGGGTAGCAAGCTCATACATACCATACAATGTTAGGTGCTAATGCGACTCTGTGTGCAATGTACTTAATATCTCAACCTCTGTTTCAATTTAGAAGATAAATCGCCCCTCACTGCCTCAACCTCTTATTGCATATATTCAACGACACACGTTTTGTACGTATGTGTGTTTGTATAATCATGGTTTCAAGGCAACATGCCTAGTGATGTTTTATTTCCGTTTAGTGTTTAGAAACTCTCGCCTCTTGTCCAGCTGTACCTCTGCGACTCGCATTTTCCTTTTCGTCATTCTTCTTCATTCCAGAAGTAAAGCTGGAGGTACATTTGTAGATCTCATTTGCGTTTAGTTTAATCGTATCCTTGCACTTCTTACGTTCACAGTTAAAACTCTCTTATCCTTTCTTTTCTTCATTCTATTTCAAAGATAACATTAGTTCAATAGAAAAAACATTTTAGTATAAAATAATTTAATTTTTCTTTGCGGAACCTAGGAGACTTCGTGGCAGCATAAGTGCTATAAAATTGGGTGTCAGTACTTAAGGGTTAACATTTAGCAATGAAACTTGGGTAAACCGTAACAAATAAATGCAAGCAAGTGAATCATTCAATAGAGGGTTTCATCTTAATACACACTCAAAGTATCCGTTTTTTAATAAATTTGAGATGCCTTAGAAACGGCTTTTTCTAATAAATTTCTTTTGATGGTTTTTTAGCCTATATACGAGAAACGTGTTATTTACGTGTCAAAAACAATTTTACATTTTACAGTTCTAGTTAACTATGATTTATTGTCATATCGTACAGGAGTTCCGTTGGAGATTATAAAATTTGAATAGTCTTGTAATAATATTTTAATTTAATTTTTTTCCGTTTTCTTATTCGTGTAAAAATAAAAGTACATAGGTACTTTCATTTTTGGTATTGGTTTTGTAAATACTGCAAGATGAAATTAGTAAAAAAGTGTTTTTTTTTCTCATCATTATTCGTCTATCAATAGACCTCTTTTTACTTTTATTTCAATAATAATCATGTACTTACAGTACCTATACTTTGCTAACTTTCACGTTCTATTGTTTTATTGAAATACAGTTCTACATAATATACAAAGTGGTGTAAAAGATATGGTCATTCAACTGTGACAGATACTAATAGAAATTTTTATTTTAAATTATTGACAACTAAATTTGCGGATGTCAGCTATTTTTCGGGTGCTGAAATATTTGTTTTTGTAATTGTACCTGAAAAAAAAAATCCTACTCTAATCATTGGTCATAACTTCAACACTAAGTGTATAATTTTCACATCATATTTTTTTTATTCAGTGATGTCATAATATTTTCTGTATTTATTTTAATTTTTTCGATATGACACCAAATTGAATTTTTCAATACATACCCTGGGCGTGGAAATAGAGTAAAAGATCGTTTTTCCAACTTTTAGAAAATACATAACTTTGTATAGGTACCTAGTTTTATTTAGAGCGAGCCGTTTTAGAGAGTCTTCTATTTTCAAAACTGTCGTGAATGTCTAGTGGGCTATGAAAATGAAAAAGTGAGATTCTTGGGCATAATTTGGCTATTTTTAATTGCATTCTTTGTTTTAATGTATTTTTTCCGTCAACTAACTGCTAATGATAAAAAACCCGGGTCGCAGTGGCAAAACCCTGCCGACAATATAGTGTATTTGCTTGTGTAGGGCCGTGTGGTTTTATACTTTTATTATGTAAGATTAAGTTTGTTTCTGGGCAAAATAAAAAATTTAACCCCTTAATACGCCCACTAAAATAACATTTTTTTCTTAATTGTAATATTATTATCAATCTAACGTCTACACCGAATTAAATACACCCTTCAATAAATAAGTCACTATCTGCAAACTAGTGTTTTCATAAAATTTGTAAATCCGGTCCTGTCGGGCCGATTTCATTAAAATTGTGGGGACACTTTTTAATCACTACCAGAGGGTTAAATTTCAATTTTGAAACGATTCGGAGAATTTTTTCGGTATTTTGGGGCCCTAAAACAGTTTTCAACCCCTAAAAACTACCCTTAAAATAGCCCGATTAGGCCCATTTTAAATAGGCTTCTTGCGGTGACGGGTTTCAACACGTGGTCCAAATTTCGTTGAAATCAATTAACTCTTTCGAAAGTTATCGCGCGTACACACACACATATATATATATATATATATATATATAGATATATATATATATATAAACATTTTTAAAAATGGTGCCAACGTGTTTAGGAGGTTATGAAACGTCGAGAAATTTTGGTCCGACCCCTAGGTCCCGCCATCCGACCGACGCCAATAGTGTATGTTGCCTTATGGCAAATACACTAAAAATACAGAAGTGTGTTTATGATAATTGAAAATTGGATAAGGAAATGTATATTAACTCCAAATTATCCCATAAAACCACTCCTCAATGGGTGACTATATTCTTCGATCACTCTGTAGTATATGTATGTACTTTCTGCAAATGACTGTATTTCGAATTATCTACTCGCAATTAAACTGAATTTCTATTTATAATCAATGGCTACGGTTTATTTAACCCTTTAATGACAAGCTTACAACAATAGTGTTATTTTGTTGTAGTATTACAGCAATAATGTGAGAAAGCGTCAAATTTCGGAATACCTGGAATACAATGGTTGCACATTTATTTTTTGACACATAAAATGTCAATTTTTACAGTGGTTTATAACTATTTAACCTTGTGGTGGGTTCGTAGATTTCCTTTTTTATTAGTGTATTTGCCATATGGCAACATACACTATTGGCGTCGGTCGGATGGCGGGACCTAGGGGTCGGACCAAAATTTCTCGACGTTTCATAACCTCCTAAACACTTTGGCACCATTTTTAAAAATGTTTATATATATATGTATATATATTTATATATATATATATATGTGTACGCGCCATAACTTTCGAAAGAGTTAATTGATTTCAACAAAATTTGGGCCACATGTTGAAATCCATCACCGCAAGAAGCCTATTTAAAATGGGCCTAATCGGGCTATTTTAAGGGTAGTTTTTAAGGGTTGAAAACTGTTTTTGGGCCCCAAAATACCAAAAAAATTCTCCGAATCGTTTCAAAATTGAAATTTAACCCTTTGGTAGTGATTAAAAAGTTTCCCCACAATTTTAATAAAATCGGCCCGACAGGACCGGATTTACAAATTTTATGAAAACACTAGTTTGCAGATAGTGACTTATTTATTGAAGGGTGTATTTAATTTGGTGTAGACGTTAGATTGATAATAATATTACAATTAAGAAAAAAATGTTATTTTAAGGGGTGTATTAAGGGGTTAAATTTTTAATTTTGCCCAAAAACAAACTTAATTTCACATAATAAAAGTATAAAACCACACGGCCCTATACAGCAAATACACTATATTGTCGGCAGGGTTTTGGCACTGCGACCCGGGTTTTTTATTTATGTATTATGTAGTTGTGAAGACAAGTTCCTAGCGATGTGTTACCTTAGTTTATTTATATATTTCCCTACAGACATCAGGTGTAAATTACTGGTAAAATTTAATATAGTAAATACAGAAGAAGAGATAGAAAAAAGTTACATTAATGAAAAAAATAAACAACCGAATCACTTAAAAGCAGCGGTAAAAAGCTTAATGTTATATCTATTCTTTAAAAACTTTCGGAATTTTTGGGCGGAAATGATTTTTCAACCCTTACCTACACTAAATGGTCTAATTGCTCCCATTGTTAAGTAGGCGTGCCGTGATGAATCTCATATCACAAATCGATTTCAAAGATAATATTAAACGTCAATTCTTTGATCCAAAGGCTGTTGCTGCCTAATTAAAAAACGATATTTTATGCGTTTACATTATTCGAGTTTTTTACATGACTTTATATTTTTTGTTGTTTATTATGCTATGTGCATTTTTTTGTACATCATATATTTTATGATCGATCGCAAAAGACAAAACAACGTCATTAGTATCATTATTCGACCAATGACAATAGTGTACCTGTATGTGCCATATACTATGTATCGACAAATAGATTTATAAGCATTCATGCATTTTTGTTTAAAATAAATAATGCAAAATATACCACGTAGGTAATTTTTTTCAATAATTTTTTTTTTGTTTCAGGTTGGTGGCAAAATTATATATCATAAAATGTCTACATGTAAAGGTATCACTTATAGTTTTCTATTTATAACTTTAGTTAAATTAATCGTTCCTTCAACTTTCTCATGAATTGTTGATAGCCGAGTTTGATTCGCAGCCGTTTATCGTAACTATTCATTATTATTATTGTTTAGTGCTTTTAATAATACCCATTCGTTTTTGTCTGGACATCGTCAGCTTAAATATCTTAAAATCTGAAGACTACATTGCACTGTATTGAAATCTTCTATTATTTTGTTTTTAAAATAAAACTTAGCAGGTTTTATGTATTTAAATACGTTTTTCACCTAAGATTTTAAACTTTTATTGAATTTATTATTCACGATTTAAAAACTTCATAGTAAATGGTTGTAATTTTGGTGTAGCTTCTTTGTTTAAATGGTTATCAATCGCAATGCTGTATGAAAATGATCCAGAGAACGGCAGATAATCATAAAATATGATAATATATTATTTTAAAAACAGTCTAACAACGTACCTTTACAAAACGTGCTGAAAGATTGTCTGTTGATTACTTTCTATGAAAGAGACAATTTTCTTTAATAAATCGATAAAAAATTTTCTTATATAACTTATATTTCAAAGCCATCAAATCATTACATATAGCATACTATTTATTTTCAAATAAGAGTCTGACTGTAAACTGTAAATAAAAACCAGCAGCGTTCAATCTCTATTTTATAACTTTTTTTATGGGAAGGAAATCAATCCTTTTTTATATTATGTACAACGAACTAAATAAGTGAACATCTCTAAAGAAAAGTTTAGTTCCAAGTTTCGTCCGATCGTTTTCTAATAGTATGAATCGCCATGTCGCGAAACAGTCGAGGTGTGCGCAGTTTCGTTCAATTTCCAGTGGCGCCGGAACCCTTTTCAAGACTGAACAATTGTGTCTTTACTTTTAGAAAAGTAGACTTCGGTAGTTTCGGACAGCTTCAAGAACCGTGCTCTCTGTCGCAGATGTTTCCTATCTTTCCTTCGAACGCATTTAACGTGCGTCACATTTAATGGTCATAGTATTCATTCGTTCCAGAATGAGAGTGCATATGTGCTATATCGATCGTCTGACATGTTAGAGTAGACTCGGCGTTTCGACTTTAAAACTGTGAAACGAGATCGATTCCGCAAACCGCGGACATTCACGTATTTCCTTTAACGCAAAGATGCCAGTGGAACAGTGGAATAATATACAAAGCGAACGTTTCTTACTCAAAACGGCTGGTAAATAAATAATAAAACTCATTTCGTCCAACTATTGGCCTAAGGCCTCCCCCAAATCTGCCCATGCTTTTGTGTCTGCTGCAGTACGATTCCAATATTTTTCCACCTTTTTTCTGTATTCCCTGTTTCCTTTTACCATCTCTTGGATACCGATCATTACCGATTCATTCTTGCTATATATATAATATATATTAAGCTTTTTATTTTACGTCTATTATTTTTGTTTTTTTTTTCTAATCATACTAGAATTAATTTTATGTATTAGTTTTATGTTGAGGATTTTCCTTTCCTTTGAGCTGTGACAAGTATCCAGTTATTTATACTGTTTCAGGTTAAAAGAAGACGATTACTGTTAAAACACCCTAGTAAAACTTAAAAGAATTTTAATGCACTTCCCAATGAATCAGTCATAAATTCAGCATTAAAATATTACCTTCTAATCACTCATATCTGTAAAAAACACGTATTGTTATTATAAAATTTTTCAAATCATTTCGACGCTACTGATTTTTCTAACAGACTTTTCGTTCTTGCGAGGAAAAAACTGAATTGGTAAAGTTCTAATTTCCAACGATGTCTTCAGGCTTGTTCGAGTCATTGTATGTAAGATCCGTGTTTTTGTTTGTATTTTGTTTCGTTAACAATTTGACTAAAAGTTTCAGAGTATGTTCTTTTTAGTATGTATTTAGTTTTTGAATGATTAATTCGAAAAGTGCAATCCAATTTGCAGTGTAAAAAAAGTAAGAAAATACATCTATTTTATTTAGTTTTCATTTATCTCATGCATTTCCTAACACTACACAATACAGATATCTGGTTTTGTTTATTCGTCTAAGGTTTTAGGATAGGTACATATTTTTTGTATCTAGACGGAAAGTATCTTCAAAATTTTTATCTGCCCGCATTTGTAAACGCTTTTTAGTGTATTTGCCATATGGCAACATACACTATTGGCATCGGTCGGATGGCGGGACCTAGGGGTCGGACCAAAATTTCTCGACGTTTCATATCATTCTAAGCAACTTGGCACCATTTTTGAAAATGTTTATATATATATGTATATATATATATTTATATATATATGTGTGCGGGCAATAACTTTCGAAAGAGTTAATTGATTTTAACGAAATTTGGCCCACGTGTTGAAATCCATCACCGCAAGAAGCCTATTTAAAATGGGCGTAATCGGGCCATTTTAAGGGTAGTTTTTAGGGGTTGAAAAATGTTTTTGGGCCCCAAAATACCGAAAAAAATCTCAGAATCGTTTCAAAATTGACATTTAACCCGTTAGTGGCAATTAAAAAGTGTCTCTAAAATTTTAATAAAATCGGCTCAACAGGACCGGACTTACAATTTTTTTAATTTGCAGATAGTGACTTATTTATTGAAGGGTGTATTTAATTCGGTGTAGACGTTAGATTGATAATAATATTACAATTAAGAAAAAAAAATGTTATTTTAAGGGGTGTATTAAGGGGCTAAATTTTTTATTTTGCCCAAAAACAAACTTAATTTCACATAATAAAACTATAAAACCACACGGCCCTATACAAGCAAATACACTATATTGTCGGCAGGGTTTTGGCACTGCGACCCGGGTTTTCTTTTTTTGATATGAAACTTGAGCAATAACAATGGATAGTTAAGAAAGTTAAGAATAAGAAACCATTTATCCGGCAACGCTCGGACTAAAATTGCGTTCGCGAATATATGTTCAATGTTCTGAATAACTTTATCTGTGTGAGATGAATACCTATTTAGCTTATAATAATTGTTCATGGTTAAATATTTATTTTTCTTAAGTCTGTACGGAATTACAAGTTGCACAAACTAATTACAGAAAAATATATGTATGTTGTTAGAAAAAGAAGCTCTTCGTATTCAAAGAATAGTTTGTACTTTTAAAGTAGAAAGAACGTGAAATTATCATAAAATTATATTACATTTCAACACTTTGGTACGTTTGAAATTATTACGACTTGACAGCATGATAAAAAAACTAATTTCTCTCATTTTCATACTGTAAACTTTTCCAACTTGTCTGTTTTACAATAAATCCCTAGGTTTTAAAACAAATATAAGCTTTGGAATTTATGCAAATAATGATATACTCTAGCAGGCAACGTCAAATGGTAATATTCCCGAATAATATTATCGAAAACACAGTGATAATTTTTAATTTATACTTCACGCTCCTTGGGTAAAGCATTTACAGATTTTGGCTTTTTCCTTTGGTTATAAGGGGCGCTATCAATAAATATTCTAAATTTAAATTTTATGACGTATCCGCAAGTGGGTTGAGATTTGCACACAAATTTTGTGCTTGATTCAACTATTTCCAGAACACAAAATGGCAAAAAATTGACATGCAGAAATATCGTCATTATAAAACGTGGAGTATACCTACTGTATGTTTCTTGAGCATTTTTAAATTTTTTTAAAATTTATTTTTCAAATTTAATCGTTGGAGAAAGATACTGATCGACTTTAAAAATCAAAACTGTTTTAAATTTTAGTTTGTTATAATAGAGAAACTGTTTTTAAAATGTAAATATATGGAACTGTGTCTTTGAATAATGTGGACATTATGGTACAGCGTATGGGTAATAAAATGTCATATAGGTCGTTAAAATTAATATAGACAGCTAGTCAGCTGGAACATTAAATATTTTGTTGTTTATAAATTATGCGCCATATTGATCAATTCTAAAACAACGAATTTTAGAGTCAGCTTTTAATGGCTTAAGGCTAAACTTGCCCCGAATCAATTCTGCTAATTATTAGAAACCGTCTTAATAATTCAAAATGTATTTTACATATAAATTTTGTTTATTGGTATCAAAATTTTCTTTAATTATTGGTAAATTTACGCTCGATTAAGGCTACAATTAGAGTTTAAAATCAGTTGCAGGAGTTGATTCTCATATTTCAGCAGTTGTAATAGTAAACTAAACTACATAGTTTTTTCTAACCTTATTAATATTGATGGAACGAAATTACTGTTTTAGAATAAATAATTTAAGTGTAACGGAAAAGTTGTTATTTATGACGAGATCTTTCGATTTTACACATGTTTTTCTACAATGTTGATCGGATTCATTCGTACCTATACCGCGTCTAAAGAAATAAATCAAGATGTTTACACATCCTTGTTTAAAACTACAGGAACGACAAGGCTACTGTTTTATATTTTGATTATATTTATAATCCAGATTAGACGCAGCGAAGTAGTCTAGAAGAGAGTCCTGAGTTTGCTGGAGCAATCTGCCGGTTACTATTATGAATTACGGGTCGTAAGCTAGGGAAAGGGAGGGGGGTGTCATTCATCTTTTGTAGTAAATTACCACCATCGTTTCCACCCTCTTTGAGACACTGACGGACGCGACGCGACGTAATGGGACGTTAGAATCGCAGTATAAATATAGTCAATTATATAAAATAGTATCGGTTTCTCAGTTCCTGAAATTTCATTTTTTTTTGTATTTTTTATATTTTGTATGACATCTAGACTGGTAGCTTATATATCTAGAACGTAAACGCAGTTTTTTATATATGAGGGATGGCATCATGTTAAAACGGGGACCAGCAAGTTTTAATAGTTACTCAGGTCATACATTTTTTGCACGTACCTCCTATAAAAGTAGCTGATTTTCGCTTCATAATAAGCATTTATATATCTGATTGTTGAATGTTCGACTATAGTGGAATCTATTTGGAGTGTTATTTTCTGAGGCGGAATATTATTTCCTTTTTTATTTCTTATATTTTTGTTATTTTAAAAGATGGAAGTTCTCTGAATATTTAATTTCCTTTAAAATTTTTCTTTTTTCATATACATATAGCTAATTGTGCTTTATTGATTGTCGTAGCGCATTTTAAACTAAAGGACGCAGATATAATTTTCGAGTTAAAAAGACCGAACGTAAACTTAATTTGCAATCAGAATAATCCTATTTCGTTGTTACATTTTTATTTCACGGGTCGTTATTCTGTAAGCTTTGCTACACAACTGCAATGTTGTCAAGTTTGTTATTTGCTAAGCATTTGTAGTTAATTTTTTTCTGTTGAAAGCGTGTAACTGAATTTTAATGTCTAACTCTAATCTTTTACATTTTTACAAGTTTTCTTGTCGTCTATACTTTAGCTTAATAACATTTAGTAATTAGTTAGAATCTTTTGATAATCTGGCAACGCGGCATATGAGAATATATTCATGTTTTCCGTTTCTTTTAATACAAAGCAAATCTACATAAATGTCTACAATACTTGAAATATCTCATTTTCATATTATATGTGACTACATTTCGTTACTAAGATTAATTTTTATTTTATTGCTAGCTTTTACTCGTGGTTTCGCTTGCGTTATTGATGATTTTTTGGTTACTGCTTAACCTCCTTAAGTAGAAAAAAGGATAATGAATGAAATCTATCCCATTCTCTAAAAAAATTCGAAAAAACCGGTTAAGTAGTTTTTGAATTTACTCGATACAAACAAATAGACACTGAGAGACAAAAATTGTAAAAATGATTTGTTCGATCTAGAAGTTAGATCTAAATTAAAACAATTTAATAAAAATATTCTCTAATTGTTTAACGGAAGTGTAAACACTTGTTTAATTATTTAATATAACTAACTAGCATTTAGACCCGCCTTAGCCATGTAACTATTGTTATTTGAAAAATTAAAACTGCAACAATCACAAAATGTAATGGTTGAGAGACATTTACAACATTTTTAAAAAATCGATATCAGCCCGGAGGGTGAAAATCGAAAATCCGGGCCCGTTATACTATACGTGTGAATCGGGAACCTTTTGAAGGGCGCAGAAAGATAGACATAGAACCCACGGGTCGCAGTGCCAAAACCCTGCCGACAATATAGTGTATTTGCTTGTATAGGGCCGTGTGGTTTTATATTTTTATTATGTGAAATTAAGTTTGTTTTTGGGCAAAATAAAAAATTTAACCCCTTAATACACCCCTTAAAATAACATTTTTTTCTTAATTGTAATATTATTATCAATCTAACGTCTACACCGAATTAAATACACCCTTCAATAAATAAGTCACTATCTGCAAACTAGTGTTTTCATAAAATTTGTAAATCCGGTCCTGTCGGGCCGATTTTATTAAAATTGTGGGGGCACTTTTAAATCACTACCGAAGGATTAAATTTCAATTTTGAAACGATTCGGAGAATTTTTTCGGTATTTTGGGGCCCAAAAACAGTTTTCAACCCCTAAAAACTACCCTTAAAATAGCCCGATTAGGCCCATTTTAAATAGGCTTCTTGCGGTGATGAATTTCAATACGTGGCCCAAATTTCGTTGAAATCAATTAACTCTTTCGAAAGTTATCGCGCGTACACATATATATATACATATATATATACATATATATATATATACATATATATATATAAACATTTTTAAAAATGGTGCCAAAGTGTTTAGGAGGTTGTGAAACGTCGAGAAATTTTGGTCCGACCCCTAGGTCCTGCCATCCGACCGACGCCAATAGTGTATGTTGCCATATGGCAAATACACTAAAAAGCATATAATATGTAGATTTTTAATCTCGTTTTTTTCACACAGTCAATTTCTATGGCTATGTGTGAAAGCTTTCCCATTAGTTTTTTTTAGAAACAGTTTTTCAGGACACCTGTTTGTATAATCCTAACAGATGTTAAAGAACTGTTGACATAATAAACAAAAAATGAATGCCAATACATACACAATCCGTGATTTGAACAATGTTTACGAACATTATTATTATGGATTTATTGGTAAAACTGAACAGTCTATTTTCATTCCAAATCCAGATAGATTAATTTATAGGATTCATACTGTGTTGCTGCTGTCGAACGTCTATAGTTTACAATATGTATCTATTCTTACTATATTATTCGTAACTCAGCTATCTAAACTATAGAAATATATGCAATCTTTTTCTTTATCATTAGTGTATTTGCCATAAGGCAACATACACTATTGGCGTTGGTCGGATGGCGGGACCTAGGGGTCGGACCAAAATTTCTCGACGTTTCATAACCTCCTAAACACTTTGGCACCATTTTTGAAAATGTTTATATATTATATGTGCGGGCAATAACTTTCGAAAGAGTTAATTGATTTTAATGAAATTTGGTCCACGTGTTGAAATCCATCACCACAAGAATCCTATTTAAAATGGGCGTAATTGGGGCATTTTAAGGGTAGTTTTTAGGGGTTGAAAAATGTTTTTGGGCCCCAAAATACCGAAAAAATTCTCAGAATCGTTTCAAAATTGACATTTAACCCTTTAGTAGTAATTAAAAGGTGTCCTTGAAATTTAAATAAAATCGGCCCGACAGGACCGGACTTACAAATTTTATGAAAACACTAGTTTACAAATAGTGAATTATGTACTGAAAGTTCTATATAATTTGGTATAGGGGTTCGATTTATAATAATATTGCAATTAAGAAAAAAAATGATATTTTAAGGGGTGTATTAAGGAGTAAAATTTTTTATTTTGCCCAAAAACCAACTTAAGCTCGCAAAATAAAGCCACACGCCTGTATAAGCAAATACACTATATTGTCGGCAGGGTTTTGCCACTGCGACCCGGATTTTTATTTTTTCTTTTTGATGTATTTTTCGCAGAAACTCTAACGACCATGATGGCAATAAATAAAAATAATGTTATTAGCGAACGATTTTTTAAAATTTTCGTCGATTTTTTATAATAAAAACATGTGTTTAATGAAGTGTGAGCCTCGTTCACATAAGCTAACGGCGGAAGTGAAACTTCTTTAGTCATAGATGTTATATTTTCTTTCACGAAAATTAATTTAAGTATATAATATAGTTCTTAATTTTCAAATGAGTATAAATTACTTATCAATATAAAATTCACAGTTGACAGCACTAATAAACAGGCGCTTGCATACCACAGATACTAACAACATACACCAACGCATACATACATACGCCTATCTCTGTGTCAGTTGAACCGGCGTCTCCACTACGTTCCCCTTTCCTTTCTCGGGCTCAAGACATTCTTTCTTCCCCTTCTTTTTCTTAATCGTTCTTGTAAAGCATCACAAGAAATTTCAAACAGATTCCTTCGCAAAGAAGTTTCACTCCAAAAATTAAATAAACATACAATTTCCTTTTTATTCTAAATAAATACAAAAAAAGTGTCTCATTTTACTGAAAAATGCCCTCCGTGCAACCCTTGTACACAACTTGAACATTTCACAAAGATCAAATAAAAAATTTAAATAAACATGTATGAACAGATGTAACTGAGAATACGTCTCAGCTAATGGTGAAACGCAACTTAATCAAATTATTGTAGATAAAACTGGTCAAGTAAACTTTTAAAAAATCGATCTATATGCAAAGAATGATGATTTACACAAAAAATCGCAGTTCTCATTTCTCTAAAAAATTACACAATTTTCTAGTATCTCGTGACATTTAAATTTCCTCAAAGCCCGTAAAAAAGGGCTTACCTTTTATATTAGAGTTTCTAAAAGTGACTGAGTCAAATACACACAGTACGTTTTACCCTCTTTTTAAATGAAAATAAATGAAAATTTTCATATTATTAACGGCGAAGCCATTGTACGAAGAAGGGTCCGTTAACGATACCTATTTATCTTTTTGACTTACCTGTGAGAAGATGGATGCTTTTGCTGCATATAACCACCATCTTTCCCTCTCATGTTTTCCTCTTTCACTTCATCTTCTTATCTCTTACAATCGTACCTTATATGTCTTATAATTTACTCTACATAAAGTAAGACTACATACATGTATAGCAGAGCACCACTTACCCTTCGGAATATTTAAATCACAATCAAATCAATAAATTGTCTCCTGAGTTTTGTCTTCAATAACTGGCAAATCTTTTCTTTAAATTTAGAAATATAATATTTTATTTAATAAATTCTGGCGTGTTATGGAATTAATTAATGGTTTAAATTATGAAATCTAATTATATTTATTAATGAAAATGTGATCGTTATCGATTAATTAAATGTATGTTGCGATAATTTTGAACATTTTCTTAATGTTTGATCTGAACTATTTAGGTATATAAAAGCAGTAACGAATTAGAAAACAAACCAGTAATCTGTAACGTCAATAGGTTTCATTAAATCACTTTATACCCCAATATAAAAGAGTATCCTTAGCAAACTCATCGCTCAACTTTGGTTCAAGTATTTATACGTTCGAAGAGTAAAGGAGAATAAGTGTAAAAGTCACGTTTCTAAATGCCAAGTAAAATACTTGTCAGTCATTTGAAGATAAATGAAATGAATCCATCGCTGAAGATTTATCTTATCTCATCTAAAACCAAAATTGCTTTATTTACAATTTGGAATTGTATTGCTTGGAAATGTATTTCTTATGTTTTATATTCTCATAAACCATTTCTACTAACGTAGTAAAGACTAACTCTCCATTACCATTACTACGCGTGACAGTTGCTCCTATTTTTGATGAATTTTTCCTATAATCTCTAAGACGGTAACATTGACGAGTTTTTGGAACCTCAATGTTAACTGGTCATTTTAGGATTTAGAAATATTGTGGAATCCTCGAAAATATAGAGTTGAAGTGGAAACTTTCAGAACAAAAAAAATATTTTAGAAGCTTACGGAATGTTTTGGTTCTTGTAGATTTAGGAAGTTAAAATTTAATATTTTTTTAGATATTTATCTTCACTGCATATCGGGTCGGTAAATAGCTATATTTACTAGCAGATTGTAAATTAAAAAAAAGCTGACAGATTCCTGAAATATATTTGAAATAATAAAAGCCTCTATTAAAAGTATTACTAATAGAAAAATATATATTAATACAAAAATTGCGTCCAGTGTATAGTATTTACACATAATTGTTTAAATTATAAAAATTATTTTCAAATAAAAAGTTTCTAAATGTTTTCTTAAAGTGCTGAACATCATTTATATTCCTAATATTTTCTGATATGTATGTCCAAATTTCTGAAGTGAAACAATTTTGTGTTTCATGTTGCAGTCGTAATCCTACTTTTTCCTTTATGGCTAGCAGTTTAAGAATTTATAGTTATGTTAAGCTTTTTATTATCTTATTTGTGTTCTTTTTATTTTTGATGTTTCACATCTAATTTTTATGTTGACAAAAGTGAAGTAAATATTTTTTTGCACACCTCCTGTAAAATAACTGCTTTTCATGCATAAAGTAAAACAAACGTAGGTAATCGAACCAATTCAGCAGTAATTTTCATAAACCACTTAAGCTTAACCATTAAAGAGGTACATATATGAAAACCACAGTAGGCGCGAAAAGTAATTTTCATAAACAACCTAGTAGAACTAAAATGTGTTACACAACTGAACTGTCAAAAATAAAATGTTCAAAAAATGCAAAATAATTTGACAACCAAATTAGCTTTACTGTAAAAAGCATGAGGTGCTATCTACTTAAATTTTCATAATAGCTCTACGTTTACAATTAGCTAGTAAATGAAAAATTTATTATCGATATTAAGCACTCCACGCTTACAGTGAAGTTAATTTAATAAAAGCGTGTTGTTTTAGTTTTTTTAAACTCTAATTTTATTACAAATATATTGGATTTGACTATAGGGTAGGCAACGCAATGTACGTCACTGTACAGCATGTTAGTTTTTTAGTTAGTTTTTTTTTCCTGAAGGTCCTGGTCATGGGACAAACTTATAAAATTATTGTATTGTCTGTCCTTGATAAGTGCGCAAAGTTTCAGTTTAATCTGACATTTTGAAGTAGATGAATTTCACGTTCAAAAATTCAGCTAATAAAAGCGTGATAAAAATATAGTATATGCCTCGATACTATTACTCGTGTGATGCAATTGATACATAAGCTACTATTATATTATATGTGAAGGTACAACCTATGGCATTTAAAAATTGCGAAAATGTTTGCTGGAATAATCTGTTTACTCTTGCAGATCGAACATGAAACGTTCCTTTGTTATTTGATTCGATTTTTTCAGATATTTTTTCTTGATGATCTAATACTTTTAAACCTCGATCGGTACACGATTTTTCGAATATGTGTACACCCCTAAATAGGTTAACTTCAAAGTAATAATTCATTAAACGGGGTAAATGTAATACAACACCCTTGTTATACGTAATACGATTGACTTTTGTAATACATAGTTTTTTCATATGATTGGTCTATTTAGAATACTAAGTATTTGTAATACAAATTACGAATATAAAAATTCGATACGAACAGTGTGCATCTAGCTTTATTCACATCCAATTCTACCAATTACCTTGGTGTATCGTCGACTTCAAGAAACTTCTTCGATTTTTCTTCTCTGTTTTCACTGCGGTGATCAATTTATACTTCGTTTTAGGATATGTCACATTAAACAGTGATGAAGTAAAACTTGTACAAATCTATGGTTATCAAACTAAAGTTCCACGAACATATACAGCCTAAGGTCAAAGGACATTTGCAACTTATGTAGTACGTGACTTACAACGTGTGTGTGTGTGCGTGCGTGGGCTATAACTTTTCGAAAGAGTTAATTAATTTTAACGAAATTTGGTCCAGATGTTGAAATCCATCACCGCATGAACTCTATTTAAAATGGGTCAGGCGATTTTAAGGGTGGTTTTTAGGGGTTGAAAAATGTTTTACTTGTTTGATTTTGTAATAGACTTATGGTCTCTTTTTACAATAATAAATAAAATACGACATGCTGTTTTTTACCTTTATTTCATTCAACATTTTCACTTCGAAAAAAATTTTTTCTTCGAAAGCTACTTATCACTTCTTGTAGAGAATATTTTGCAGTTTACAAAACCCTACTTTAATTTTCTGTACGGTCATTATGTCCCGGGTAATTAATTATCAAAGTCAAAAAAGGCTTTTTTGCTTTGAACCCCAAATATTTCCGGGATAAAAAGTAGTCTAAAATAATCTTTGAAAAGTCCTCTATCTGTAAATGAATCCGTGCAAACAAACAAACAGAAAATTGCGAATTTTGGTTTTGGTAGTATATGAATAACCATATGAACTTAGGAAAAATTATTTATTCCGAAATCACAGGCAGACGCTTCAATGTTTTTTGTATGTTTAGATATGTGTACTGGTATTTAGTATTTCTGCATCGTAATCTAACACCATTATTAATGTGTGTATGATACTTCTTAGTGTTTGTTGCAAAGATCGTTGTAAGTTTATTGCCAAGCCATGCGCGCGTCCCTAGGATTAGAAGATTAGAGTTCAGTTAGCGCTTAACTGGCATTCGATGGACTTTATATGTATAGTGGAGCTCCCCATTGCTTCACTGTTAATGCGCTTGTCTTCCGTCACCTAACACATACATATTACACTTTTACTTGGATAGATTTGTTCAGATAGAAATGAAGAACAACACTGATGAACAACCCTACAACAAAGTATGCATCTACTCCATTCTCCATAAGATTATAAATGACTTACTACAGACAGGACTGCTCAATGAACTATATCTCTGGAACATCAGGCTTTCAAGACGGCATTCATATCTGCCACTAAAAAGTGATTTTGTGTTTCTTATAAGATCATAATTGACTCATTTCTCTGGGCCATCAGCCTTTCAGAATGATAATCAAATACGCCTTTTTACATCTTTGGAGGGTAAGCCTTTCAAGCTAGTACTTAAATCTGCCACTCATGAATGACACTGCGTTCCTTACCAGATACCTAGTAACTCAGTACAGATATGCCTAAGGATTGCATCTTGGAACGATAGACTTTCAGAGCGGGATAAGATCTGCCACAGAAGAACGATATTCAAGGCTCGTAATATTTGTAGTTTTTAGTTTTGTGAAATTTCAGCATGAGAAAACATCCTTAAAAACACTTCTTTGTTTGAACGTATAAAATATTCAACCGTAGAGAAAATTCCGGAGACATCCCCGGGTAAATATGATCAGGAATTCATATGGCGTTTTTTCGTGGTAAATAAAAAAAGTGAAAAATCTCAATTAATGGTTGAAGTGTTTTTTTCTACTCAGCTCGACGATCGATATCTTTTATTACTCGACCGCTGCTCCTCGATGTTTTGAGTACTTGCACGCTGTTATATAATTTTAGTGAAAAATGTGTCAATTCAAAATATTTAAGAAAATAGAAAGTGCCAATATTTTATCGTTTTTGATAAAAGGCAAAATTCGATTGAACAGTCCGTCAAATGCATCACTCAATTGTAAATCCACGTCACCTCGTCGCGCCAACTGGCTGCGGTTCGTGTCCGGGAAATTTAAGGCTCAGGTTACAGTGCAAGCTTCTTCGCGCAAACTTCATCTTATGCCTAACATATATTTTCACTTTAGATATTATTTGGCAAAAAATTCTGTACTCTCCAAGTTGTAGTCTTTTACGGTCGGGGTTGTTTCAAATCTTCTTGGTTTCCGGGCTCGTAGGCCGTGGTTCATTGACGTTTCGCCCGCCTTTGATAATTTTTTCCGTAGACAAAACGTAAGTGAAAATACCATTGGACCACGACCTATTATAGCATCTATTTAATAATTTCCGTGGGAGTTCGTTCGATTCACCCTGTCAACCCTACCTTTGTGGGGACTATGACTATGCCCTACTGTACATGGACTTGTTGAAATTGTGCAAGTTCGGCAATATTTAAGCTCGCGCGAAAACGCTTGCACTGTAACCACAGCCGAAGGCGATGGGGTGTAGGGCGTCCCCAGTTGGTGCTTTCAGTGGCACACGTTTGTCCCTTGTGAAGCTTACCATACAATATCGATTCTCGTTGTGAGCTGGTTGCGTATACTATTAGTCTGTGTGTGTGTGTGTGTGTGTGTGTGTGCGTGTTTATGTGCGTGAACTGTGTAGTCTGTACTCAGATCTGTATTATATTATATAACTCTGCTGACAAGAGTCTAGGAATCGAACCATGAGGAGCTTTAAAGATGTACAATTGTACGAACACCTCGCATATGTTTTTTAAGAAACTCCCCCTTGCACTACTCTTCTTTTCATTTCACAAAATACTCCATCGCACCAAAATCCCCTCGCGAGAAAATCTGCTTCTGCAACAAAATAATTTTAAAATCGTTGGGCTGATTATATGTAAAAAAACAAAACAAAAAAATAGTGTCAATCGGAATCGAACTAGCAACCTACTTAGCTACTGTGTTCTATTCGTCTACAATTGTTTTTTTATGTTAATACAGTATATCAAGTATGTGTAGACTTCTCCGTGGGCTCCTCATGGTTTGGTCCCTAAACTATTATAGTTGGGGCGGCAATCGTAAAAAATGGCTCATTGTACATATAGTGACTTCAATCACTTGCCTAAGCAACCCTCAAAAAACTTGATCGGACAGCGTGGAAACACCATTTCCGATATTCATTTTGATAGCTTTTATTTTTTATGCATTTGTTGGTCAGTAAGAGGTAGTTACGAGTATATTATAATTATGGTTGCCGTTTTAAGTAATGATCAACAAACATAAAGACAACTCAGATTTGTTTTTGTTTTTTTTATTTATTTTTATTTTTTATTGTAGCTATTGGCATGCCACAAAAATACAACGGAACTGAAACAAATTGCTCATTAAAGTTTAAAGAACATCAAAATGCTTCTGGATGCATTGCATTTTTAAATGTTTATAGAACATCACGGTCGCGTATTTTTTTCAAGTAGAAGAAATACGAAGGTTTTTTCCTAAATCTATTTCTTCGATACACACCTACGTAGGTCAGTTGACCCCAAAATAAATGATCTTTAATTGTATCGCTGCTGAAGTTGAACGATACAGGCTCACGTAACGCGTGCCCTCGCCTACCGCCTATTGCCGGCCATTCACTCGACCGAAAACACATAAAAACGTTCACTCGACTAAAAATTAATGCCTTCATAAAATTTTCTTCGGAAAAATTTCTTAAACTAAACGTCCATGGCTATATTTATAGTTAAATGATATATATAATATGCAATGTTTTTATTTTACAGCATTTATTTAGTTAAATGAAAATGGAAAGGTTTTTTTTTTGTGAATTCAATCAATAATTTATATATACATATATGCTATTTTATAGTTGTCATTTGTTTGGATATTACTGCTTCATTAAGGTAACAAAAAAGGTAAAACTGAACCTACACATTTATTATATTATTTAATTGATTGTTGACTAAATTTATTGTTTGTTCTAATTACTCCAAGTCATAACGCTTTTTTCTTTTATAATAAAAATAAATGTGGTATAAACAGTTCATTACAAAACTGTTTGGTAGTCTTTTATAGCAGATTTTGTACACAATAGGTTAGTGAAAAAGGTAGACAAATTTAATCTAATCTGATTAACCATAAAACTGCAGAGTTTGAATAGGTAGCATGTATATATGTATTAAATAGCATTTTAATACAATATTTAAGTATATGCGTCATAAACTGGTAGTTACGTCAAATAGAAATCGTAAACATAGTGCCAAATTACCTTGAATCTACAGAATGGCCCATGACTCAACTAATGACATATAACCATGGGCCAACTTCTGGATACAAAAATACCGAATGACACAACTACGTAAGGACGGGCTGTCAGGACGTTGATTTTTTTTTCATATTTACAATGAGTGTCTTTACTACAACGAAGCTTTCTTCTTAATACATTTTTCGTAACCGCAATATTCTTTCTGTTCCTAACAAATAATTTTATATTGCAGGTTTGCTTAGAACTTGGAAATATTTTAAACTGTGTAAACGTATCTGTAATACTAACATATTTAAATCAAATTGAAGATTTCATTGCAAACTAAAGTCTCGAACTACTGTAATATAAATTTCCATTATAACTTTTAAATTGAACACAAACTTTCTGAATCATCTTGTATAATACACCAGGAGTATTGTAAGTAAATCCCAAACATGTCATCTAAAATGGCAGTAGATTAATTCAAGATCAGCTCTTATAAGAAAAAAGCCTATTACAGAGACTTTACAACCATCCTCCTTACATAAGAACCCCTGTAAGAACAGCACCTTTATCCACCGTCTTCCTTGACCCCTAACGGCTCCATCCCCAACAGCAGTGTATACTCTGTGTGTGTGTCTGAATACAGGGTGGTAAATCCCACCACCTACATCCACATTGCATGGCTCTAATAGTAACACTACGGCTTGACTTGCCTTACTGTTTTAAAGACTGATAGACTCTTTTCATTAGCGAAGAATAATTAACAAATTGTGCATTGATATATATTTTTTGACAGACTTTTCGATGTGTAATTTGATAAACGATTAACGAATACTGAATAATAGATTTAGCAGATTATAGTCGCTCGATAACTGAGATTGTAAGGGGACTAAATAATTTAAAATAGCAAATATATTGGAATTTGTAAATGTCGAAAAATACACTCCTAAGTGAAGAATAATAAGAATGGATGTAATAAGTTCGTGTAGTAGAGAACAATGTGCTCAAATGGGAACATTTATCTTTGGAGTTGAAGAAAAATGTTCATTGCAGCCTTTTGGAAGATAACATTTTAAAATTGAGATGTGAGATATATGAAAAAAGCGACACTGAATATTTGGACATGTAGTTATATCAACCATTTAATTTCGTGATAATAATCAATTCTTAGAAAGTATGTCACCTTAAATTTAGATTATAATACTTCAGCATTACGTTTTAATCAATTTTTCCCAAACTGAGATTTGCAAGTATAGAGAGTGGGTGAAGTTATTCAGTTGAGAACTGTATAAACGCCGTCTGGCAAACAGTGATAATATGCTATTGATACTACATACTAAAAATTAAAGCAATAAATTACACATTTTATATTAATGGACGTCCGCAGCAACTTTGCTAAGAGGTCGTAGGAAACGCTGGTTAAATTATTATATTTAAAGCTGTCAATCTTTTGCTACTAAACAGAATAAAATAGTCTGTTTTTCATAGTTAGATAGAGTTTATTAATTATTATAGATTTAATATATAAAGGTATAAATAATTTATTGTTTCAGTTATATTAATATTCTCACGTTAAAGTTTTGTTTAGTGATACCTAGTTATCTTTAACAGTATATTATCATTTTTTTATCGACTAGATTCGCTAATAATAGTTGAATATTTGAACAGAAATATAAAAATTCTTGAAATTGTATGCGAAACTTTATAATTAAAAAACTTTGATTATAAATGTTATTTTACTAGACGCAGAATCTGTGTTTCTCACGAGCAAGAGAGAAAAAGAATGAGTTTGCTTTTAATGATACCTCTTCTGGTGGAATTTTCGCGCTTATAGTCTAAGTTTATAGGCTTTGATGACTGCAATCAGTGCCGTAGTATTTTATTTATATATTTATCACTTCATTTATAATCTTTCTACCGCCTCAATCAAATATTTACCGCCGTTGAAATACATCAAAATCACTAAACTTAAATAAATAAATAAATTCATCATCAGTTCACATCCAAATTAATAATTAATTGATAGTCATAGGTATTTGAAGTCCCCATAAATTAGAGACGAAACGTCGCATATCGCATATCGCTTGTCTAATTGTTTTTGGCATTTAAAGTTCAAATAGCTGTGACTCTACTATCAATCTAGAAATAAAGTGTATTGTTTCAAATTGAATGAACATGTCGTCCGTGAACCTGTAAAATACGTCCCTTTTAGAACTTGCCGGCTTTGTTAGTGCTAAATGCCGACCTTGTCGATAAATAATTTTAATTAAATCTAAATGTTGACAGTAAAGTAAATTTTTACTAACGGAAAAATTATTTGTAAAGTAATAGTTAATTGAAAATAAATTGGCAAGTACAGAAATAAATTGTTTAATTTATTCAGAAATGCCGTTGATGGTGAAAACCATTGTATATCGGGCTTTAACTTCTCTGCTACTCTGGCAATACGCGACGGATTGAAGTGGTAAGGGTGAGAGGTATATAACTATAAGGCGCGAGAGGAGTTTGAGAGGGGAGCTGTTAGATCTTGGGGGTCGTGTATGGGTGGCCTCCCTAATTCCCAAGAGAGCCATCCACCTAGAAGCAGTCCGACCTGACCTCACGATCTTCTCTTCTCCTTTCCTAGAGTTAGCTAGCTTGTTCGTGCCATGTAAGATGTTGATGTTGTCCTTGCCAACGCCGTTCGTCATACCAGATCTACCGCCTCACCTGCGTGACATGTGTGATTTATCGAACGTCACAATCTTTTCTTTTCAGCCTAGAATAACTCAAAATTATTTATTCATACTCCAATAATTTAATATACCGGTGTTCTATGCTCTTATTAACACCAACGTGAAATTAAATATAGTGAAACAAAATTAATGACCGGTATTTTTCAGACTTTCTAAAATATATTTTTTTAATTTTATTTATAAACGATAATAAAATATTGTGATCAAAAAATCTGAAAAATACTGGTCGTTAATTTTATATATTTCACTATAATCAAAATCAGGCGTCAATACAACATTAAATATTAAAATTAAAAATATTCAAAAATCCGTTGTCGCGTTTTATAACGTACGTTGTCATCACAACATAGTTTTTGGTTTCACGAGTATCGAGTTTTCACGGAATAGACAAGTCTAATTCTATTTTACATATATACTATACTAACTAAACTCTACTAGACGTCTAATGAAATTCGTAAATAAACTGTTTAGTAAGTGGGTGTAATATTCAATGAAAAATTTATATTACATAGGAATGGCAATTAAGCAAGGGCGTACCCAGGATCAAAACTAGGGGGGGGGGCAAGCCATGGTCGTTCAGGTTGTAACATTTTATCACGGAAAAGGTGAATAAAACCAAAATATTAAGAAAATTATGTATTATTATAGCAGTGCTTTATCAACTAAGTTATTACAATTATTTGCTTGAAAAAAAAATTATTGTAGTTACATGTCTTATACTAGTATCATTTTTCTTGAATTGTAAAAATTCCAGCAACAAAATTTAATAACGACTTATTTTTTGCTTCCAGGGGGGGCAGCTGCCCCCCCCCTGCCCCTCGCTGGGTACGCCCTTGCAATTATGATCAGCTAGTTTATTATTGACTCTAAGTTAGCTCTAATCAGTGAAACATCCATTATATGACTGAAGAGTCGCCCATGTCCATAGTACGTGCAGATCGGTACATTTCAGCTTTGAGTGTTACACACATGCTCAGTCTTCTTGTGCTGAATATTCGTTAGATTCTTACAGTGCGTCCTAGGTAAAATGGATAGTCATACACGTCGGTTAAAGCGACAACTACCGACAAAATGCTAGAAAAGCGTCCATACTATTTTTGGAAAACTTAAGTGGGGAATTAACTATGCGGATAGCAGATTTTCGTAGTCGAACCTAGTTTAGTCAGGTATTTAATAAATAAGTAGTTGACTTGCATTACGTAGTTGGCACGTTTTTAAATATTAACCGACTTCTTTTTTTGATATTTGATTTCGCAACTTAAAACTAAAAAAAAATTTTAAAAAACTACTGAACCGATTTAAGTAAAATGTATGTGGAATCACTCTCATGGTATGCTCTATTAAATAGAAAAGGAACCATTAAAATCGCGGAGATATCGCGGAACATACACTATTTAAGGAAAATTTATGGGGGACCATACCGAAAGTATGCTCTATTAAATAGATTAAGAGTCATTCTAAAATCGGTTCACAACTAGCTGAGATATCGCGGAACGTAAACAAAAAAATTTAAAGTTTAAATAAACAATAACAACACGCTTATATGAACTAAAAAAATGCGAAATAATTTGACAACAAATTTACATTACTGTAAAAAGCATGGAGCGCTTAATATTGGTAATAAATGTTTCATTACTAGCTAATTGTAAACGTAGAGCTGTTATGAAAATTTAAGTAGACAGCGCTCCGCACTTTTTACAGTAAAGCTAATTTTGTTGTCAAATTATTTTGCATTTTTTAGTTCATAAAAGCGTGTTGTTTTAGTTTTTTTAAACTTTAATTGTAATCATAAGACTAAAAAACAAAGAATTTCAATTTATTATGGGGTAGGCAACGTCACTGTACAGGGTGTTAGCTTGTTTGCTGTAATTTTTCTAGTTAATTAATTTATATAAATTTATAATATATATGTAAATATGTATATAAATTATTATATTGTCATCGGTCCTTGATAAGTTTTAAAGTGGCTGAATTTCACATTCAAAGATTCCGTTAAAACGCGTCGAATTGATAACCTTTTCCTCTCTTGACGTAGGTTAAAAAAATTGAAAACAAGTATGCGCTGACAGAAAGGTTCAAACTATTGGATTTAATAACTTGTGGTTTTATTTATAGCCAAAAGAAGTTGGAGTGATTGGTACATTGAAATTCAAAGCTGCTATAAAATTATCTTTTCTGTAAAAAACTGGTTGCTTTTTCTGAAGAAAGTGTAGTAAATAGGATGATAGCTGTGATGATGTCGTGCTTGCTTTTTCGTACTTCTAGCAACATGCGTCTTCTTAAAGAGTAGACTCTAAGGATATCTTTTATTGATATAGATTTTTCATTTATCAACTCGGTGAAAATGAGCCAAGGTACCATTTGACAAATAAAATATAAGACGCCAGATTTAAACTTGGGTGCTTCAACATTACTATTCTTTATAACAAAACTGAAAGAAGATTATAGAAAATGGACTAAAATAGACGACTTATCCTCTCTTAATCCACTGTTCAGGTAAGATCCACCCGAGGTCATTGAAACGATCTCATTAATTTGAAGCTATTCGAGAGATTTGTGGTTTTTTATATCCATCTTGTCCACCCTTCCCTGCTAGCTGTGTGCTTTTAAGCTGGATGACAAGGAATAAATATATATTTAAATTATATAGACAAGAAATCTAAAGTACCTGTTCATATATTATTTTAATAAACGAAACTTTCTGAACTTCAATAAATTAAATTAAATGTGTTTTTTCCGATTTGATCAATCCATTTTTTAAAACTAAATATTTTACATTTATCCTTTTTCTGTATAAGTTACGCTCAGGATAAATATAAATTATCCTGAGCGTAGCTCTGGTTACTGTAAAAAAAATCTAATTGTGGAAATGTTAATGTTTACAATTTAAATCATAAAACCGTATGTGATTTCCATAAGACTGAGAGATGTTTTAGAGCATGAAGTATGTATCAATCTATTTGTGTTCGAATATCGTTGTGAGACTTTATCTACCCTGTACCCATCCTCTTGACATTTGCTTGATAACACTCCAAGCTATTTCTGACATCTCTGTCGAGTAAGAAACCAGAGAACCCGACCGGAAACCAGGGAACGCTCGGACCTTATAGGAAATAAAAATAAAGATGATATTCAAGCTGTGAATCAATACGGCGAAAGTTCAACAATCAGTATCATATTTAGTTGTTATATTAATCAAACAATACTTCATCTCGTTAAAGTTAAAGCTTGCTTTAGAGAGAAACAATTTTGTATTCGAAATTGAGTACAAAGTATTTAGATGAAGACGTGAAATGAATTACTTAGTAATGTGTCGGAAATTTCTTGCGTTGAGAAAATTCTCGAAATGTTGCCAAGACTCATATATATGATCGAAATGTGAGAATATTAAAAATTACAAGTGTCGGAAAAGCAAATTGGATCAATGTTCATATGAGTTATATGGTCGCTAGTGTAAGGCATAAGTCGTAAACTGCATATACAGTCAGAAATATATTAAAAATCTCACTTATTTGATACTAGCAGCCCAGTCATACCGAATACACATACAGTGACTAGTAAGGTTAAGTCCTGGCGCCCAGGTGTCAAGGGCCCACGCAAATTGAATTTTTATGATAAATTTTTAATGCTTTTTCATTAACAATGAGTAAAAAACAATATTTTGAATTTTAACAGTTAGGAGTGAATTTTGATAATTTCACGAATGAATTTTGACAATTTTTAGTGTGAATGTAGACAGTTTTTGGTTGATTGTTGACAATTTTTTTTGTGAATCAAAACCAATTTTATAGATGAATTTATATTATTTATTTGAACAGATCATCAAGTTTAAACTTTAATTTTCATGTTATTAACCTCAATTTAAAGATTCTTAATCTAAGGAAAAAAAATGGGGTCTCATTGGCCTCCTGTAAGTCCCAGACCCGAAAAAACTAAATCCGCTACTACACACATCCTTTTGAGTCTTGTCCTAGTAGACCTAGTAGACCATATATTTACTCGTCGAGGTGCATGTAAGGATCCCGTTAGTTAAATATCTATTATTCATTAATAAAAAACAATGTTGTTACTATTAATTTTTAATCTGGTTGCATATATATTTCTTCTAATAGTTGATATTTCTTTGAACACTAATTATAGATTAGAAAAGCCTAATGTTCTCTACGAACAAGCATGGCCAGCAAACTGTTCTAAATAGATAATCGTATATACTGGATGTCCGACACGTATGTATTCCTGACATTCTTTTGAATCGAAATGTTATTACAGGACAGTTCTAAACATTATACAGAATAACACCATTAGACAAGTGTCCAAGCTACGAACTTTACCGTCTCTGCATCTAAGTTTTAATTTTCGGAAATTAGCAAACAACAAACTTTAGTTTCGGATATTGCAAATTATAGATGCTCGACAACAAAGATCTCTGAATATTTACTTACTGTACGACGTAAAAACATAAAACCGTGTACGTATTGTGCTAGAATTTTATGATTCTAGCTATTATATACGATATCTAACAGTCACACGAGTTATAAATAGCATCACGTTCGCAAAACATTATTTGCATAGCTGATTTTCACATCATAATAAGTGTATCTTTGAGAGCTGTATCTGTAGCCATCTGAAATCTGTTTGGGTTGATTACGGAAACTACGTCTGCTTTACTGTCTCTGTTTATCTTATAGTGTAACTGACAGGTCACTTGAAAATTCTTGTTGAATGGTAAGATAGTATTTATGTGTTTTAGTCCACAGCACTAGTGTTTGGTCATTTTACTACCGCTGTGACATGAATAGCAGCTATTTTATACATAGGGAGGTGTGCAAAAAAAAGATTTTATGATATAAAAGAAACTTCTGTTTTTTATTATTATTTTTTGTTTTCTACTTAATTTATATATCAATAAAAAACATTGTTAGTATGGTCACAAGCGAAATCCAGTTGGAAAGAGATACACGTCTTTTTTCGCGGGGAGAAAGTAATAATACCTATGTTTTTGTTGATAATAAGTTTTTCTTGAGCAGTTTATCGTTTCAGGAGTTGAGGGATATAGGTAATAAAAGGTATGTGTGCGGATTCGGGATACGTCCAGGACAGACCCGTGCTTTTTTATATAATTATACTTAGACATCCGATATTTCGGTCTAAATACATTAAAACCAAAGAGGGATTTATTTTATTTGACTGTTATGATATAAATAAAAGCAACTAATCGGCACCGCATTATTAATTATTCTGAAAATCTTAGTTATTAATAAGCGATACGTATAACGTGTTTAATGACACTTTTTGTATCTTGTTTAATTAAGAAATAGGATTTTTAGGATTATTTTTCACTTGAAAAGGACTATAAATAGTGGTAGAAACGTCGTGTTTTTATTGTATTTATATAATATAAACTTTGGGCAGTATTGCAAGTTGTTTAATTTCGTTAAGATTTTATATTTCAGCAATCTTTAAACAATCGTTCTACGGGTTTGGATACAAGCTAAGCTAAATACAAAGAATAGTTCAAAACGAAATTACTAATTCGGTTTAAAATCAGTAACCCTTCAATAATGCGATGGAAAAGAATTTGTAGAAAATTATTATCTTTTGAATGGAAGTGTTTAAAACACTTAGCGTTCGCGTTGATTGAAAAATCTAATTTCTTTCGGACCGATAATCCGGCTCTGACAGAAATGCCCTTTACGCAATGCTCGCTGCAATATATACACAGAAACATATCCCATCATTTTATTTTCGACAGTTATTTTTAACGAGCTTCTTTAGAAGCAACGTTTTAAAGTTTAGCGGATATAAATGGAAGGATAATGGATAACGGAGAGAAGATTCAACAATGATGACTTTACGAACAGTTTAAGATTCCATTATAAGAATCTATCAATTCCGGTTTTCATAAAAATCACTTTTAAACTTTCATTTCTTTTCATACCACTTATTTTTAATACACTTTGCAGTACTTTTATATATTTAAAACCGGCTTAAGACTGGTTTTTATTCACCAAACTAGATTTTATATAGATATTAAATAAATGTGTTTTTTATGTTAGCTGTAATGCGATCTTTATAAAAAACCTATTGTTATGAAATTTGTTCAGCTGTAAATTTTTTGTAATTGCTATTAAAAACTTCGCAAACTTACTTTGATTTTTATAGCCCTGTCTATAGATGAAAATATTTACAAATCGATTTCCATTTTTGTCACTTATCCTGTAAAAAATTAAATAATACGGTTACTTTGTACATTTTCGTCTAGACCTTGGAACATACTATAAGTGAAGGATGAAATATACTATTTGTTTGGGAATTATTTTTAGAGAAAATTAATTCCATTGAGCAATACACCCGGCCTTCAATAGGACACGTTGTATGCTTTGAAATATGTATCAGTTCAAAGGTTGCGGTTTCCTGTATATTGTGTTGGCAAACCTGGAATGAGGGAATAATATGGCATAAGTGGAATGTATCAGCCAACAGCACATTCTTTATGTGTTGTTATGTTGTCAAACTTGTACATTACGTTACGTTCGTAATTTACGTATAGTTCATCAACTTGACATAAATTAGAAGCTTTTGTTTCAAAAGTGGAGCTACATTATTCATGCATGAGTAAATAATGAAACAAAACCTAAACGTATTGTAATTATTAATTTTTCAGTGCCACTGACAAATTTTCGATGAACATTTATGTTTTTTTTTTAAATAAAAAACCTAGTTACTTTATTTTAATCACCGTATCACTAAAAATAATTAGCAAAGTCAGTCATATAAAATATTTTCCCTCAATAATTCCTTGTTAATAAAAAATAGTTCCGGAATGGATAGTTTTATAAATTTTATTATGATTTAAAAAAAAACCGGATCCTTCATAGTTTGGGTCTCTTTTTATTATTTTTCACCCGGACAGGACATTATTATGCCGAACATCTACTAACCCTGGTTCCACCGTGTCTCAGGAAATCTTATGATTGCGCTATAGTATATTTCGAAAATTGTAGACGGTGACCAATATAGTTTCACAAATCAATGTAAGCGGTACACTTTTTATGCTTTACATTGTTTTAATGGTTTGCCGCTGCATTAAGCTAAGTATTAGTAATTGCCTACTATTTCCAAACCATTTAGGCTGTATAATATTTCAACTTCAAGTACCTACTGGTTTGTATAGGTGTGCGTCATTCCTGCTTATCAACATGCACGCCACAAATAGTTCAAAATGTTACAGCTTTTGATCTGTTCTTCCTTAATTAAGATATTTCTGCTTCATCAAAACAATACTTGCTATATACATAGTTCACTCAGGAAATTATTACTTCATTTTAAAAAAAATTGCAATAATTATTATAGTAAAATGACGAACTAGGTTATGAATATATTTTACAAAGGACTTATCGAATCATTGCATCTAAACACTAAACTACACCGCTTCGAAATAGTCAATAGTTCAATGTCCCTCAAACTATACTCTCACGAAAACAATTTCGATTCGAAAAATTGTAAATTATAAGACGCTGACATCAGCGTCTATAATTCGATTCGAAATCTCAATTGGGTTTAACGGATTCTTTTAATACAAATATACAAATAGAATAACTGCGGTAACGGTATTGATGAAAAATATGAGTAATATATTAAGAGTTTGAGCTTCCTACTCGTCTTGATCTTCTTGCTCATGTAACAAAACAACAAATGAAAATGAAGCAAAATAATACAATTCATAAAACAATAAAAACGAATATACACTACGTGTTGTTTTATTCTATAGTATTGAACGTTAAATTTAAGTTTTTGTCTGCAGATAATTTTAAGTTATTTTTAATGATTTCAAATTTTTCTAATTCATTTAAATTTGAACTTTTGTTTGCGATATGTAAGATTTCGATGAAATTATTTGGATCATATATCTGGGAACAAGAATTTAAATCTGAAGATGGATTAATATCCGAAAGCGCTCAAATAAAGTTCTTTTAAAAAAAGAAGAAAATTTTATTTTTGGACCAGTTTTATCAGATATAAGAAGATTTTCTTATTTAAAATATTTTTTAAAAGTCCAAAATTTATCGTCACAATAAATTATATTAGAATTTGTCTACTTAGTGAGTCTTATCGACTGAGGTTTTAAAAAAATAGATAAAATAAAAGAAGACTGAATTCTAAGTCCAACGTTTAAAATGAATTGACTTAATAGATGAAACGAAATAACTTTTTTATCAATGTATATTTTTGTTCTATTTTGTGAACTTTGTATTGTTTTAAGTGGTGAAATAAAATGAGTTTTATATACTTTTTTTCAACTTTTTTCAGTGTACGTAGCTAGAACTGGGAGTTCCCTGAAGCCGTTTAAAATATAATTAAAAAAGGTATATAAATTCGCGTTTAATTATTTTTGTTTAATATTTAATGGCTGCCGCTGCTGTAAGTTATTTGATGGTCGTTGGTATTATAGCAGCGGTTTTGATATGCCTGAATACTGACAGGGCTGCTCTACGTCGTTTACATTAAGAATATTTTAGGTTCGATTGAAGATTTTTAACTTTCGAAATTAACCGAAACAAATGATGTGCTGTAATTATTAACATTGTTGATTATTCAATATTTCTGTGAACATAATGTCTCGGTTCTGTTATATTTTTAACCGATTTAAAAAGGGTTATCAATTCATCATTTACAGACTTATACATCAACATGACTTAATTACGGCTCATATTCAAATAATGTCCCTGTCAAATTTTCGTAAAATTGGTAAACGAATTGGACCATAATTATATAATGGAAAAAACAAACATAACCAAATGTCAAATTGTCGAGTTAGAACGGGACTTCGCTCACTTTGCTTGCTCGATCAGAAAGTCAACTAAAACGTTTGTTTTTTTTCAGCACAATCGACCTTGTTTACCAACCCCTATCCCGGTTTATTGGCCAAAAGTCTCTTAAAAAATACATAATTACGTATTATATAGATAATATACCACAAAATAATTTCTCTGGTACGAATTCTTCGTTAAACTGTATAGATCCTCATTGATTACTCGTCTCTAATTATTATAAAAGGGTTGCGTGCATAGAAAAATTTTTTTTTAAAAGAGAGGCCTTTTCCGTGTTTTATAAAAAATGTAAAATGATTTTGAGCGAAGCCATGATGTTTTTCTTTACGTTTTGTCGACGATAAAGTTTGAAACACGTCCGAGTTGCGGTCGGGGAATCAACGAAGCCAGGGCAGAGTGTCGGGAGGGGTCCGGGTGAAATGTACATAAGTAGGATAGGGTAAGATAGGATAGAAAGGCGGTAGGAATAGGCTGGGGTGTGTAGGGATTTTATCGCCAGGCCTTGCCGTCATGAATAATTACTGATTTAATAGCTCTAAGTACGAAGAACTGTAGACTTCATTCATAATATCTACTTTTCAATGTATAATGTCATTTAGATGTGACACTGTGCCGGTTTCCCCTAAAATATTCAATATTTAAATTCTTTATAGCAATTCGCCGTTGCGATTTCACCAACATTGAATAGTATTGCTCTTTGCGTCGTTAAATGTACCTTGCAAGTTAAAAGTAAACGAAATTTAAATAAATTTCAAATGTAAATCTCTTTTTCGTGGCTTAGCATTGAAGTAAAAATTGATGTTAATTATTTTATACTGAAATCAAGCGAAAATTTTACGATAATAGAGGGTACATTTTGATTTGAGCAAATTTTCACTGACTGAGTGATCTTATCTACCAATAGTCGCAAAATGAATAGTACAGTGAAATGCGTACTGCCAGCTCCGGTTTAAAAATAAAATTAAGAAAATATATATCACCAAGTTTTGAAAGAGAAAATTGATCTGGTTTGAATATTGGCTCCCGTTGTTATTTTAAACTAAAATGGATCAAATTTACTAAGTACTAAAAATTGCACTGCGTTAAATAAAAGTTTATTTGAAAGTCAAGTAGAAGAATTTATAATTATTTCTAAAATTGCTTTTTCTTAAACTACAGAAAACTATTGAAATATTTTTGTAAAGAGCGCATAAATATTGTTATAATAGTTACGTGATACCTTTCTCCCCTTCTTCATACTTCCACAGTTTATTATAAAACATGGAAATAACACAGTATGTTAGTTTTTAATGCTATTTTGGGCGTTATTCGACACATGATATAATAATATACAATTCGTATATGTATTGTACATTTCTTTTCAGAGCTCGTATTTGTATAGAACTTACATGTTCTGTAATTAATATTTTGATAAAATAAGATATTTAACTACAGAATCCGCATCGTAGATACTCGAAAAACATGAATGAATTTGCTTTCAAATAGTCAGGAGAAATTACTCATACACAACTACCGCAGTGTTTGTATCAATATTGTACTTTCTCGAACACAGCGCACCAACTCTGTTACACTTCGGATGTCTCAAGTCCTGTTCTTATCTGTATCCAAGGCCATTACATGCACAAGTCATCTAGTTAATGAATGACGTCAGCTAGAAGACCGCTCAATATTTTTATCAACTACGCAATATCAACTGACAGTCCACTGGATGACCTCATCCTCCCATTACTATCAATCGAAACGAGGTCACCTTTGTATCGAAAAACTTTGACTTTATCAATTATTTTAATCTCGATTTTTCTTTACGTGGTCATAGCGATGGCATCTAAGTAAGACGACTTTCACGTTCAAAAAATGTTACCGTCAAATTTCGTTAAAATTGGTTCACGCAATTAGCCGTAATCCTGGGAGACAGAGAGGTAGATTTATTGTAGTTTATAAATCCTCGACAACAAAGCTCATTGGAGAATTGGAATGAGATGCCAAACAGTTCAGGTCAAACGGAACTCACTCGTCTCTCTATTTCAGTTCAAAAATTGACATAAGCTACTTTACCTTCTGCGTGTAGATATCTATATTGAAGTTGCCTTTCCCAGGCGAGGGTTTATTGATAATGAACGTTATTCTTCCCTCTTCCCACACTTTTCCTCACCCTCGATCGTTCGGACAACCGAAATACACCAATATACTAGTTAAGAGCTGAGTTTCTCATGTTCTTTAACAATTACCTACGTAATTTACAATCTACAGTTAGCGCAACGAATAGTGAATGTTTTTATTTCTATATAACTTTTCTGACACTGCGAACATATTTAATTAAGAAATTTTCTATCGCTTGCATGTCTGGAAGTTAATAACAATTTAAAATATGTTTTCATCAATAAATAGACATCTAACCAAAAATTAAAATCACTAGTTTCTACATCAATTAAATTATACACCGATGCCCTGTTATTATTGTATAAATTCACTGGACTTAAGTCAAAAAGCGTAGTTTTTAAACCGTCAATACCAAACGAAAGAGAATAAAATTAAGTAAAAAATGAAATTTTGCACGTTTTGACTTGAGTCTTTTATACTTGACGTCATGAATTATTTATTATTATGAATAATTTAATTCAATTTTGAAATAGTTTATGTGATGGTTTCTCTGTTATTAATAATGAATATTATCAGTATATAAAACACAATAAATCCATTTGTGTCAGCAAGATAGACCTGAAATGACATTTTAATAAAAATGTATACGTATTTATTACTGTAATAAATAAATCTTATGTGAGAATAAATATGATTTTATGAATAGAATATATCATTGAATTCCATTACAATAAAAAAAAAGAAAATGTGATTTCTACTAACGTTTTTCATCAGACTACCAACCCTGGAAAATCGAACCTCTCTCACTTGCGAATACAGGAAAGAAAGAGATCCTGAAGAAAATAACCACCTACCGAAAGTAGAAAAACTCTTCTCGGGAAATCGTACAGGCGGCTGAATGAATCAAAGTGAAAAAGAAAACGAAAAAAACAGTTTTTTCTCCATATACCGTCGTGAGATAGACTAAACTACTTGTTCAATATTTGAATAAATTGTATGATATGCGTGCTTTCATAAGTTTATTAATGAAACTAACTCTTTCCAATAAATTTGTTCGTGAGTAAACATAATATTCAAATACTTCTATAATATTGCTTTGGAGTTTAGAGTTTAATTTTCCTTAACTGTGATGGTTTCTTTAGAAATTAAAAAGAAATATAACTAAAATATAATTGGTCAACTTTCAAATCTTCCTGGTTTTCGGGCTTGTAGGCCATGTTCCATTATAATATTTCTAACCGACGTTTCGTCTGCAACTGCGGTAGACATTATCAAAGTCTGCGGACCAAGTGTTCTTCTTACCTGCCGCCTAGAACAACACTCCGCCTTTGATAATGGGTTCCGTGTAGAAATATCAATGGACCACGCCTTACAAGCCCGGGAAACAAGAAAATTTGGAACAACGCCGGCTATGTTTATGAAAAATTTGTTAAATTTATTAATTACAAAAATTTGCCTTTTTTAGAAAAAAAATAAACAATGATCCACCTTTCTACTGAACCTTTTTTCAATAACCTGTTTTATTGTTTTTTACAAGAATTTTTGATAACGATGTGTATCTACTTTAATATATTCTCAAAACGTATCTCTTGTTTAATTTAGATGTATTTTTATTTATTTTTATCTGCAGGATGTAAATACAAAGAACACTGGTAATGTGAAAATATATCATTAAAAAGTACAAAAAAGATAGAAGGTAAGTATTTAGGTGAGATGTAAATACTGTATTATGTAAAGCGAAACATTTTCTGCAATGTTGACGTCATTTAATTCTTTCATCAGAATGGCAAACCTGTGACTACGAGGTGCGGTGTTTTAAGGCAAGAAGATGCGCTATGTAATTTTGTATTTTATGCGGCTTCGCTCGCGTTAAGGTCATTTTTGACTTCTGCTCAGTCTCTTGTAGTAGCGCAATAAATGACGTTGCCTATTCTCTGATATATAACCAACACTGATGAAAGTACGATGAAAATCGTTTCAGTAGTTTTTAAGTTAACGGGGAACAAACGTACTGATATACAATACTAGGTATAGAAATGTTTCCTTTTGTATAATCTCGACATAAAGGAAGTTGACAAAAACGGTACAGTCAAAGCCCTCTAAGTGCACAGCTCGGAACCGAGGCCCATCCTTTAAGTGCACACTTCCCCTACGATCTTTTTCATCCCCACTCTTCTAACTCCTATAGCTATCTTTATTCAATCAGATGCTCTCTCTCTCTGCGCGAAACATTGCGCAGAATTTAAAAATAAGTTCAAACTCAAACTGTGTTTACAATCATATGACATGTGTTGACATAAGCGCGCTTACGGTCGCACGTGATTGGTCGCAGATTATTCGAAGTGGGGGCTGGGGAACGTGCACTTAGAGGGCGAGTTCGTGTGCAGTAAGAGAGCGTGTGCATTTAGAGAGCGTGCACTTAGAGGGCTTTGACTGTAGAAAATTAACCGCTTTGTGTTAATGAAAGTAATATATGTACCACTACCTAAATTGAAAAGAGAAATAGCTTGTATCAATTTGGTAAGTTTTTCTCTATCTTCAAACAGATTTTGTCTTACAGACTCCGTACCTCAAATGGAAAAAACGGAATCCTCATTCGACTGTTCGTAATAATAAAATCTTTCAAAAATGGCGCCAAATTGTTCAGGACAATATGAAACGTTGAGAAGTTTTGGTCCGACTCCTTAGTCCCACTATTTGACTGACGCCATATGACAAATGCACTAAAAAGCAGTAAGTGTTGATGACACATTTACAAACAAAAGCATAGATGCATATAATATTTCTTTGATGGGTGTTTATTTATTCATTTTCAAATTATTTAAATGTGTGTTTACCAGCCCTAAACAAGTGAAAAATCTCCATTACCTCGTATTTTAATATTGCTCAACGGCATTTTATGTTAATATCATTGTGTAGGTACATTTATTCGGGCACAATGCCACAAGAATTTTTCAACGTTTATACAAATCAACAAGAAAAATACTTAGTTTTGACATTTATATTAATTTTTTCTTCTTATTGGTTGTGTGTTATGCAATTTATTAAAATTCTAGTTTTCATATTTTCTGGAAAAAACTAAATGTAAGGTACCTAGATATTTTAAAGAATATACTTTGTGGCCTAATTTATCTTAAAAAGTAGCGGAAATATAATGAATTATATTTTAACATCTTTGTGTATACGTTCGCAAGGAATTAATTTTTAACTGCAGTAAAAGAAGACGACACTTGATAATAAGCATCCATCTACTACTATTAGTGTCGTAGAGTTGTCGAACCAAATTCAATCACCAAATGTAAGTAAACCCAAAATGGACGACTGGGTAGATCGTACCTATAAGAGTATCAAAATATGGGTCATTGTTTATATGTCATTTTGTTTTAGTTTTTTAAACTCTAATTTTAATTATAAGATTAAAAAACAATATTGCATTTGACTATGGGGTAGGCAACGCAACGTAAGTCACTGTACAGCGTGTTGTGTTATCCTGAAGACCCTGGTCAGGATAATGGGATAAACTTATAAAATTATTGTATTGTCATCGGTCCTTGATAAGTGTGCAAAGTTTCGGTTTAATCTGATGTTTTGAAGTGGGTGAATTTCACATTCAAAGATTCCTTCACAAACAAACATACATGTTAAACATACATGTTAAACATACATGTTAAACATACATGTTAAACATACATGTTAAAAAGAATCATATCATTCTTTAAATTAAACATCTTGATTCTAGGATGATATGCTACCCTAAATCTTTAGTATTTACTTCCTAAGTTGAAACTTTGTTTCCAATATTTATATTTTTCAAATATTAATGTTTACTACTAAAGTAATAAATATATAAATTTTAGTTAGCATTTGATCAATAAAAAAGAATCGTTTCATCTATCGACGCTCTTTTAAGCGAAATAAGAACAAAATGTCAGGAATTCTGTTTATAAATGAAAAATACTGTAGTAGCTTTTATGGCATCGTTTCTACTGTAAGAAAACAATTGAGTACGGCAAAAATGTAGAAGTACACGTGGCACCTTGGTTAAATTGCAGACATTTGGTTGAGTTAACGGTCTGGTGTTGTTACTTGTTAGCAAAATATGAGTACCTGCCGTCCTGTACGAATACAGTGGGTGCCTTGTAGAAATATATCAGTGAACTCTAGATTCATATACATGGGTCTATCAGACCCTGTTTTTTTTTTCAAACGATCTTATGAAACATTCAGTGTTTATATTAAAGCTTGATACCTACCGGGGGAAAATTTGAATTATTTTTAATCTTAGAATTACATACCCTGTTAATTTATCTAACGGTGTTCTAATTACAGGTGTGAGGAAATTTTTTTCATTACACTGATTTTAGTTTTGTTTTTCAGGAACGTTATTTATTAGTATAAAACTAAATTTAAGTAAAAGCATTTTTTTAATATATAGATGTAACATTGGTGATTCTTACGACTAAATTACCTATGCGTCAGTAGTGTGCCTCTCGAAACCAATACAGGTAATTTCTGACTTGAATTAATTCGTTGCTGACGTTTGTTGTAAAGTCAAAAAGTCGTAAAGCGAAAATATATGCATATTTCGTTTTTATTACCACTACCATAATTATATTTTAGAATCTCGTCGATAACTTCATATATGTAAAAAATAAATTTATAAATCTGGAAACTCGTAAAGCGGGAACTGCCTGCACTGTTAGACTAAGAAGTAAGATTGTTATTCTAAAAGAATTGATGATTTTTCATGTTAATTGATTATCATTAATCCTAAACTAGGGCGGTTTCAAAGTAAGTCAGTCTGTATTTTTAAAGTAGTCATTAAGTTCCTTACCTTGAAAGGCACCAAGTCGAAACTCGACTCAGTGTTGCCAACTTAGATATAATCTTTCTCTCCAGATTTCGAATTAGAAATTTCTTTGATATTCTCTTGCCACTTTACCGCGTTAAAGCAGTAAAGATTTTCATAAATAGTAATTGTTGTCATTACTAGAGAGATCGCTGAATATTATCGGGATTTTAAATTCTTCTTTAATTAGTCCTAATACATTGATCGTTGAATAGCATAATTCAACATCAGGGCATTCTGAAGTGCGTGGAAAGACACATATTAAGAATTTATATAATAGATGTGTTTGCAGTGTAGAACTCAGTGAAATTTACACTGAAAACAGTACATTAGGTTTTTAATATATACTTTTGTATAACAAACGTAATAGAGATCTATTTGTACCCTCGGACTACGCATATTTTCGGAGAAAATCTCAATTATTAGTGATTAGCTTAGAAAACCATTGCCAAATCTAAACTCACCGGCATTTATCATTCTTTACCACAAGTGTTGGTAAATCGCGAGAGTCAATAAAAATCTAAGTTTTATTTCTGATGCTAATTAGAACATTTTTGCAAAGCACAGTCCCATTTTTTAAGACTTCTGATAGATTTCCGCTGGTATCAGTAAAAAAATTACAATATGTACATATATCCCTTTTTCTCCAAACCAATCGAATTTTTTTTATACTGACGCTTTTCCTAGACTTGGCAACACTGTTTCGGTCCCAAGTCGGTTGTATTCAGTGTACTCTACAAACGCCACCTTCCCTGAGTCATTGTACCTTCCCATCTTACCGGCAGTTACTAACATGTGCTCCAGACTTCCGTAGCCTGTAAAAGCTTATGTTACATCGTTACTGTAAATCTAGTAGAACTCATTTTATATTTGAATGCGTAATCTTGCATTCCTTTATTGAAAGAAGCGTCTTAACAACTCTTCATTAATTACACGAAATGGTATGATTTATCATTTTAGCTAATAGTTCCATAAATTCCTTCCATTTTTTATTTAACCTAAGGAATTTTATTGTTACGAAATTTGGTAAGCCTACTTTACATTTGGATCATATCAGGAATGACCGTCTTCTGGAAGATTCGGTTACCATAGTTACCAATCATAAATAGCACCAATATTGTCATAAAGTTACTTACCTATCCTTTCAAAAGACGAACCGTGGGAGATGCAAAACATTTTAAAGTCGTTCGATCTTCGGATAATTTCGTTGCCAAATGTATTTACATGGGTCCATTTGGCCATAATCGCAGAAACAGATTGACCAATAAACAGAATGAAATAGCAAAAGTCGAATACCATTCGAAGAATATTGAAATATCGAATTGTAAGATGATATTGAAATATCGGTTCTCTTTTGCAATAATTATTGTGATGTTTGAATCTTCCAAATTATTGTGAGACCTCTGACTTAATTAAAGTTTACTTGATCTGCATGTAATTAAGTCCCATGTTCATCAACAAACTAACAGGTATTTAAAAATATCGATGTTTGACAGTAGTAGAAATCAATATCGTAGTGAAGCGGAATAGAGATATGTAGTAAATACCCTTTCACAGTTGACTGCGTATTAACTTGGAAGCTTTGTGCTGAGCTGTATCAGCAACAGTGCACATTGGCTGTAATATTGTTTGTACATAACGGGGTAAAAAGAAGAAATATACGAATCCAGCTTTCATCTAACTCACATTTAGTGCTTTCCCTATAAAGATAAAACGTTTTTATTAGAATTTGATTCACGTTTTGCTATTATATTTGTCACATTGATTCGTTTTTGACGTCTAGTAAAAATAGTACCAATTTTTATTTAATTTTTGCATAATTTATTAATTAACTTTTGTTCGTCGCTTCGCTCGTACGAAAACAGTACGCTTTGCTTTAAGGTTGGGTAGAACTTGAGAATAGTCGAACGTCTAGCGATGCTGTTGTCCTATATTACAAGTCCCCAGCTCCTAGATTCGAATCCGAGAACAAGTGAAAGTATCAATTGCATTTTCAGTTTGTTTTTAAAAATACATAATAACAAATTGAAAATATGAGGTCCAGATAAGTCTGTCGTTGGTGGTTTTAAAAATTTGAAAATTACACTTTGGGGCGAAAGTAGTAAAGGGTTTAACGATTAATTTTTTTTCGACAAATATGCCTTATATTAATTTTTGAAACATTCTGTATATATTGTATCTTTTGCATCCATCCATACTGTCTCACTCTTCCCAGGCAATGAATTGTTGCCCTCAACTTCTTTTGTACAGCACACAAAATACCTTTGCCCTCTGAACCTAAACACAACTACCATTTTCTTTTTGTATCATGTACGAGGTTGGGGTTAATTTTATTATCTTACTGAAACAAACAGTTTCAGTTTTTTTTTATAAACAAAAGGTCTGGCTGGTTTAATTGTAAAGTCAGGCTTTAACATACTGAATATATAATATTTGCTCAAATGACGTCCCCTGCTAAGTCGTTGCTCGTCAAGTTAGCGCTTCTGTATAGACTTTGGTAATTACGGGGATGCTTCCTACATTTCCTTGGAACGCCATGTTTATACTTCGTCATATAGTCCGATTTCATCTGTCGTCATTCGTCAAGATAAGCAACAGTATGAGTATTAATTCGTTCCTGAATGAGAGTGCTTATGTACTATATCGAGCGCTGGCATGTTCATGTAAGTTCGGTCTTGTATACTACGAAGCAGATTCCTGGCCGTGCAGACTTTAGAACTGTGGTAAAAAGTCGGTTCGCAATCCGACATTTCTTCATCTAACGCAAAGATATCAGTGTAACAGTGAAACGAGATCGTTCCTTCGGCATGGTCTCGAGAATTTGTTCGCTAATAAAGCAAATTTTCCGTCTTTAGAATTGTTTTACACAACCAGTGTAACAATATGTTAGTGAGTAGGGCGACGAAATCCCGCATTACATTAAAATACATTCATTTAAAAACTTAGCTGTTCACAGAAGTACTTAATAATTTGATTTGACAATTTTTTTAAAGTTTTGGAACAAAAATTTGTTGAACCTCGTATGTAATGTACATATACAGTGCTGCACATTCTTCTTTCCACACAACACAGACGTTTGATATCAACCTACCGGTACGTGAAACAAAGAAAGATACTGTTCTGTAGACAAGCGTGTATAGCACCATCTCTGTCTGTTACAACTCAGGTCGGTCATCAATATCCCGATGAACATTGCAACCTGGTAGCAGTTTAGAGGCATCGCACAACAGGGAGGGTTTTTTATTTTATCATTAATGTCTGAAGTGCGGTAGAATGAGTTTTTGGGAAGAGCAGGACGATTCTAGGTGTCGTTTCTTTTTCCTTCGTCTCTCTCTTATATATACCTTGAATGGCCCAACGATAGGTTACTCGCTCTAATAAAGATTGAGTGGGAACGCAATCGTGCACCTTCGTCCACTCTACAAGAACGCAGCCATTTTAGTGTTAACTATTAGTAACTTTTTAATTTTTGAAACCACAGTATCGTTTGAATAAACGTTTCATCTCTTTGTAGGGCAGCTATTTATTTCTTTAAAATTTATCTTAACAGTCCGAACATCCGATAATGATGAAAATATTTGTAACTTTTTTATTTCTTGTTTTAGAGCTACAATTGTTGTGGCATTTTTTTCGTGTCAGAATTAAAATATACAAGGATTTGAAATAAGAAATTAATTATTTAACAGTTGTCACAATCTTAATCATCATGAAAACATGAAACTCTATTTAATCGACGTTATAACTTCAGCACCCAAAAATGTATCAATAGTTAACATTGATATTCTTGCATTCCTGTGAGTGTATGTTCAAATTCCAGCAATTCTGTACACAATGTCTTTGTCCATAACGTATATTTCGTGTATATATTATTACTGTCTGCCCTTAAATGATGATATGTATAGTCCGATTCAAATTGGATTCGCTGCATATGTTCATTTACTGTTACCCGTGTCCACGTTACACTATTTTAGGTACTCTGCACTGATAATAACCATTTATACTCCAATTTACTCATTTGTAGTAGATAATAGAAGCTGGAATGAAATTACACCAGATTAACCCGTCTTTTCCCGAATTTTGTAATAATGGTCTATAAATATAGTTTGTATAAAAAGTAGTATGTCATAACAGCAATTTTTTTAAATTAAGTGTGATTTTTCTGTTTAAAATAACACAGATTGGCAAGCTTTATGAACACTTCTATCAACATAATTACATTTTTTTTTAAACGCTTGTTCTTATTTTGGAACACTGGGAAAAATTGATTAAATTAGATGACATCACGAAACATAAATGCATAAATATCAAATATTCCTAACTGATGTGCAACATCAACATTCTCCAATATATCACCTCAGTGGCGCTTTCAAAAATTTTCTTACCATTAAAAGAAGATCAATATTTACAGGTGCATCCGTCGCCATACTGTAATCATGTTTCAACCTTAGGTTTTATACACCCGCTTATCCAGCTTTACATAGATGTGGCTCAAGGTCATTAGATATACAGGTTACCTCGTTAATGAATGACATCAGTTGGGAGACCGTTCAATATTTTTATCAACCACACAATATCAATTGACAGTCTCTCTCCCACTACTATCCAACGGAATGAAGTCACCTCTATATCTAATAACCTTGGATGGAGTTATTAAGAAGCTAAAAAAATAGAGGTGGCTCTTCTTTAAGAAGTTAGAATAATAGAGGTGACTCAATTTGGGAAGCAATCCAATATAGACTATTCTGCTTTATACCTAGCGTTGTTTTTGCTCACAACTTATATTTCGGGTACATCACATTGGTTGTCTACACTTCAACGGCAGTAACAAACAACCCTGTCTCCGAACTCGGTGTATGTAATATGTACATAGAACGCATGACGAAGGGAATGGGGAAGTTTGTGGAAAAAGTAAGTTGTTTAGGGGTCATGATGGATGACATTAAATGTATTTTGTATCATGTACCTTGGAGGCTTAGATACTATTAATCGTAATATATGCTATACGAGCGAAGTTTGTTATGTCTGTGTAATAATAATAGTGTTGAAACTGCAGGGTTCAACAAACGTAATCATAATATAACTTTGTTTTAACATTTATTTATTAAAGCCCGTTTTCACAGCTTGTTCAGCGTATTACTTCCAAACCTTGTTTGCCTATCGTTTCTTGAAAATTCAGTATTTATTACATTGATAGTTTTCTAATCCATAAACAAAACGTTACCATTTATTAATAAATGCAAATTGATCCTAGATGATTTATTTTAAGTTTAAATTGATGGTTTTGATTAATTTGTTTGTAGCAAGTGAATTTACATCATCTTGTCTTTTGGACATTTCCAATGTATGTTGAAGGTTTTTTTACTTTGCCATATTTATTACAACGCTTGGAAACCTATATTAAAAGCAATATCAACGACTGAAAGCTGGATTGTAAATAATATGACTGTGTGTCTAATCCTGCATAGATATCCTTTTTTCACATTTAATGAATATTTTACTAAATAGTCTTCTTTTCTCGAAGTAATTTCTGTGGGCAAATAATTTTAAATGTGGAGGTTAATAAATAATAGCTTCCTAAAAAAACGCGTATTATTAAAAAAGACCTCAGGACTGAGGAACGTTGATAAATTAGGGCCCAAAATAAGTGTTTTCTTGAATATTGAAATATTGAATTCGTGAAAGTAGTATCAAAGTCAATTGTAATTATATATTTTTTTGAAAAATCTTTCGTGTATCTCAGCTTTAATGAAGACACCAAAAATTCTGTCTCATTTCGAAACCACATTTTTGTTAAAATTTAACTTGATAAATGATCTTTTTTGTGTAGGTATATCGCATTTGTTTTCTTGTAAAGTACAATTTAAATTTTAATGTTCTTCATATAAAAAAAGTATACCTTAAACAGTTTTTAGGCGTCAATATATTGTGAATGGTACAGTCTTGAAGTTACGTCCTTTCAGAAGAGGTGCATAAGTCGTTTTTAAAATGTCACTTGACTTTAAAGTTAATGTATAGGCTATTTTTTATTCGACAACGCGTCAGATAATAACGTTCTTGCGTTAAAACCGATATAACCACAGTAGAAGTCATGGGTGAAGACTGAAGAAAATAAAAAAAACTATATAATTATAACGTAAAATCATTGTTCATTCAGATTTTCTGACAGTGAGTTTTGCAACCCAACATTAAACTATAAGATTAAATTTAACTGGGGTCGGTGAATATGAACTTTAGTAGAAGTAAGCTATGTGTTTGTCTCGTACTCACAACCTCATCCTTCTCGACTCCTCAATTGCTCCCATCGTATATTAATGTACTTCAACAACTCGACTTAGTGGTTTTTGGTAATTAAGTTTATCTCAACAGGTATGCTGACGACATGTATTATATTTTTTGTTGCATTAAACGATCTCCTCACTGCTCTAACTTTTCTCTCTGGCAACACGTAATTAATTGTTCGTATCTCGTTTATTCTGAACGCCTCTTGTAATTATAAAGTATAAATTATGTAATTAATTGCCCCAAGCTCTTTTGAATGTATGTAAGTGTAAAATCAACTTCCTCTAAACTATATACAGAGAGTTTGAGAATAATTAACGTGATCAGTGTATTCGTTACGAAAAGGGGAGACCAGAACTCTAGCACAATCGATTTCGAACAATTTATTAAAAAGAAACTTTAGGTCCGGTTGGGTATGGAGAAAGCGTGACCGAAGTAGTGATTGTAAGAAGACAAATACAGCTGCGATATTAGTATATAGGAGTTGGTTAACCATTAACCGTGGAGCGAGACATCAATAATGCAAAAACGTAAAATCAAACTGTTCTAATTGCTAACTAAAAGCACGTTTTTTGACGCTAAAGCAGAAAAATCAGAGAGATAGTTCGGTAATAAAGACAATTCGAATTTTTATATAACATTTTGAATAAAGTTGTTCTAGGTGCTAATCCTACTTTGTTATTGTTTTTAAAGTTATCAGCAGTGAAGATAATAATAAATAATAATTTGAAATAAGTTTTGTTAACGTTTCTTATGGATTGCTAAATGTAATTTTTGCAAGCTTCAAATTGTTTAATGACCATAAGAACAGTAGGTGAAGTTTAAAATTTTGTTCCTTTGGCATGCTCAGTTTATTGTAAGTTACGTTCAACAATTTACGATAACGTGTGTTTCCTTAAATCTCAGTTTGTTTATTAATTACATATTTAGTGTCATATCAGTAGCTTTAGTAGTTTTTCAGTTAAATCTCTTAGTACAGAAAGACAGACAAATTAGTTTTTAACATTATATTTGATATAGAAATCGAGAATGCAAACGGACAGGAAAAACTGAAAATTCGAAAATCACAGACCCTTTGAATACGAAGAAAGGAAAAATCAAACCTTCCCGATCGGGAATTTCAGTCAATAATTGTTAGAAAACCATACATTTGAATGACGTTTCGAAACGTTGTTCGGATGGTTTTTCTATCAACAATTGAATCATTTTTTCCTCACAGAGTTCTATTTATCTATTTTGTTTGTTAATACAACAAAATTGCAAAACTGCAATGTCATCTTTTACCTACAAAAGTTACATTAAGTCGAAATGGTGCGGAATTTGTTATAAAAAAATTGTAATTTGAATTTTTTTAGAAGCCCTGTTCAAATTATTAAATAGGAATTCATGTCTTATATTTTGTATTAAAATGTAATATTTTTCCAACGGCATATGCACCTTATCTAATGCATAATTTAATTAAAAAAATATGCATCTTTATACACTGTGTTATACACGTCGCGTGTTTTATGTACAGGGGTGGAATGAGGTGAAGGGAGTTGTTATGTAACAATTCTAATGTTGTGGAAGAACATGTGTTGCAACTCATTACGTAACATCTTTATCAAGTACAGTATAATTCCGATTGTCTGACATCATCACTACAGTCCCGTTTTTTACTCCTTCAGCTTTTAATGAGGAGAAATTTTATTCTTCCAAATGTTAAATGTAACTTTGTTTTGTGAAAAGATGGTGAAATACTGAGATGCATTTTTAGCTGTTAAAATAAATATACATACAAAACTTTTTTTGTTTAGATGTTTTTAGAAATGCATGTTTTTTAATGAAACACCATTACATTTTTACTTTTGAGAGGCGTTCCAATACTTTTCAAGCAAACCAATGATTATTATTTATTATAATAAAATTTGAGAATAAAAAAAACAATTGTCTACCACGTGATTAGATGAAAGGAAAGACATTTACAAAAAATAAAAAAAGAAGCTGTGCTTGACGCCAAAACTCATCAAAACCATATTTTGTATTATTTTTCTGTTTGTGAGTTGTGGCGCCGAATGTATGGTTTGCCGTAATTTTCTTGTAGTCTTTGCTAGTCTCTTTATACGCTTTATTTTTTTCAAAATTTTAGACCTAAAATTTTTGAAGATAAAGAAGATGTTCATAGTTGTAAGCTTAACCGAAGTGACATCACAATGTCTTTTCCCTCTTTATCTCGAAATTAGTACCTCAAAAATTTTGAAAAAAAATCAAGCAGATGAAGCTGGTAAAGATTACAAAAAAATGAAGAAAATGTGATCAACGCGAAAACTCATCATTCATATTTTTTTACGAGTTTCGTGTCGAGTGTACCGTTTATAGTCCTCCTGTGATCTTTATTAGCAACTTATTATGGATAGTTTTTTTAATTTTCGGCTTAATATTTTTGGCGATATGGACAAAAGAGTCCTAGATTTTTGGTGGTACCAAAAAAACATATCCCAATAGCAGCTTATTCAGACGATAAGAAATTTCGCGTTTCATATATCGGATGGGAAAAATTTTGTTTGAAATAATGCGTCGCATCGTTGTCACGTATTATTAGGATGACTTTCGGTAAAAATTGTGTACTAACTTTCGATTATTCCCTGTATATTGTTATAAAACTGATGTATCTCACCGAATATTGATTTTTTCTTCATATAATATATAATATTATCGTAGATCAAACATGTATTCTCTACCACATATGCCGGGTCGACCTTGCGCTTCCACCATGAACGTTACCTTTTATAATAGAACAATCTGTCACATGAGTTTATCATCATTGTAACACTTCTTTGCATCCATAACATGATAAATGCCTTGTGATTCTACCGTGAATTTATTTTATCACTAAACATGTCATATTATAATGCCCTTCATTAATAGTGACAGCAGTAAACTTTGAACCTTACTGGTCAATTATTAATATTAAATTATAAATCTGTAAAGATTACATAATTTATTTCGAAAATTATAGCAACGTATTATGTTGAAAAAAAAATACATTTCACAACAAAATATTTCGATGGTCCATAATTCCTAAACCAAAAGAAATACGGAAATTAGCTTGTGCGCGTGAGTGATCTAGGCTACATTTTATCGCAAAAATAACCCTTATGGGGGTGAACAGGGTAATGGAAATTTTAAGTTAAAAAAGAAATGTCCGACGATCTTTTGAACACACTGAACACACGGGATGGGGGTGGATTTTAGATAAAAGAATTTAACCGGGTACAATATATCTACTATACCAGTAGGACGAAGTCGCGGGCAAACTGCTAGTATAATATAAATCTAACGATATAAATATTGCAGTGGCTAACAACTCGTGTCTAACCTATACATATTTGACCTCCGCTCACGCATTAGCTAAGTTAAAAAAGCAATTAAGCAGCCAAATAAGAGTTTACCCTATTAAACTGGAATAGAAATAGAGCTTTGCGTGTGAGCCAACTGAATATTGTGGGCAAGTAAGGTAGCGCGGGGTAAATGCGATACGGTTTTATGTCCGCACGTGTATAGTTTATACCTTGCCCCACACTTACCCTTACCCCAAACTCTTGTATATATAGGGATGGAAACAATTCCGTTGATGCCTGCTAAGGCTTCGGTTCATTGTACTCTGTTTGTTTTATCAAACAATGCACGTTTTCTCAGACCTCATACTAAAGCTGACCATGTCAGATTTTCTGTATTTTTCTGTTTCAGCTAAAAGACTGGGTTGCAGAAAGCATTGTCAAAAAATTTTATTTCACAATGACCATAGATTGTGATCATATAATTACAGTTTTTATACATGCAGAAGCAATCTAATATTGTTGTAAAACTTCTATCATGTAGAACATTAGATTGTACTCACATGGAAACAATTGACTGAAAGATATAGAAAAAGACCGTTTTTCAAGCTAAATTTTGATCAAGGTCCGTAGAAAAATGTTATTTCGAACTGGAAATTATGAAGAAAAAAAAACTATGTTAAATACAAAAAATATAGTTTCAATCGATCAATTATTTTTCAAGCAAGATCGATTTAAAATTCTACAACGCTTTTCTTACGGAAAATGCTGACTCAAATATTCATGGACGTATTTATCACTTTCAGCTCAATATGAATATTTAAATTTTTATTTTTAGATTTTGTTTCTATTTTTTTGGTTGACTCAGCTACAAAATTGGAAGTGACTGCTTAGAGCGTTATTACGCGATTTTGGTTGTATTTTCGGACATTTTTTGCGCTGAATAAAATGAATGGTTTCTTCTTGGAGCGCCAGGAGTCAAATTTTCAACAAGTTCAGGCTCTTTTTGAGTAATAGATGCTTTACACTTTTTGTAAAAAAATGTCTTCTAGTGCGCCTCGACGCATCCTTTGAAATCAAAACTGACGCTTTGACTCCAGAAATAAGGGCGCGAGATTGTAAAGAGTGGACGTATATTTTTGACTTTTAACACTATACTTTTTTGTCCTTGTTGGCTGGATTTAAACCTCATATATTATTTAATTAGTCATTACGTGGGCGGTAATTGGTAATTCAGAACCTTTTTAAATTTCTATACTGTCAGCTGTTTCGAACGTTTCGACTATACATTTTAAATTCGAGTGTCTAATGTATTGACGCGAAAGAAAATGGAAAATCGTCGATTTACTGATTTTTCCAGTTACGATTGTTTTTTGGAACAGAGTTAAAATGTTTGGTCATCCCTAGTTGTATATAAGAATATAAGTTCAGGCTAAAAGTAAGAATACTATATTGATTTTAACTATTGATATAGAAAACAGTGCCCTAGATTCACAGATATTTTCATTGATATTTGACAATGTTTTTGTTATGTTTACCTTACGTAATATAGATGCATAATAAGTATATTTAAAAATACTTAAATTGATTTTATTGACTTTGAAGTATTTGTATTATTTTTGTATGCAAAAATTAAGTCCGACTTGTTTTTATCATTTTGATGCTCTTATTTTCCATGTTGTTCTTGGGTAGCCTTTACCCGCGGTTTTGCTCGCATTAGTGTCCATTTTGACAGAAACCTATCGTACCTGGTCGTGACATATCAAAGAACTTTAAAGTTAGTGTAATACAAATATCTAACCGTTTAATTTTATCCTGACATCTATTGGCCCGTGTCTACAGTACAAACAGATAGTAATTTTGAAAACTCGTTTTTTTTATTAGTTGTCATACAGAATATCCAAAAATTCGAAAAAACCCATAATAGTCAAGAAAACGATAATATTAGATTGTACAGAAAAATAATTGCATGAAATCCAAAATTATATCATTTTAAATTTATGATAACGTTTTTTAAGTAAGGTTGTACAGATAAACCATTCTATTATTTTTAATTATTTATTAAGATACGTAGAGACATATTCTGAAAATTGACTTTCCATGACTCCTATATTACAAACACCTAGTTCCCAGATTCTGTTCCTCAGTTGTTGGTGACTTTAAAAAATAAACATAAATTGAAGACTTCAGTTGAATATTTCCTGTTCATTTACTACAGATAATGTAAAGAAGGAATTCCCCTAATCTAATTAGTCCAAATTGCTGTAGTTTTACTGTAGATATGTTTTGGTATACGTAGTAGGTATGGTTTATCGTTTTGTTCAAGTAATTTATTTCTTTTGCCATCGGACACTTGATAGTATTTATATTATGTTAAGGGTATAATTTATTTAATACAGGGGTGCAACAGACAAAAATATGTTATATTAAAAACAATTACATTTTTTATCAAAATTAATTGTACTTAGTAGCACGAAAACTACCTCATGACAGCGCCGCCATGACAGTAAACTACAGAGCAACGGTGCCAGATAATTATTTTACCAAATCGAGAATTTTAGCATGCAAAAAAAAAAATCGGAATTTAAGTGTAAAAAGCGAGATAAACTAAAATAAAAAACAATTAAAAACTTTAAACTATTTATTTATATTAAGAAATCATTTAGATGTGAAAATAATAATATTAAACAAGTGCCAATATAGGTATTTATTTGTTTGTACTTGACTGCAAATATTACATGTAGAAAAGTTTAGTGTGAAAATGTAATCTAAATGTTTTTCAAAAATCGACAAATTAACTGCTCCGCGCGAGACATTTAATCGACCAAATCATTTTCATGAATTTCGGTGACGAAAACTCCGGGAATGCGTTCGTACGTCTAGAGCTTAATTATGCAAAATATCGGAAAAATTAGCAAAAAATATGTTACAGTTACGACTGTAATTAATAATACTTATTGCACCAGAACAAAAATAAAAAATATATATCTGAGGATATTGTCAGATAAATTACAGATAATTGTAATAAACCACTTTACCTTGTGGTCCCAGATATATTTGTGTAAATGGTTTTGGTTACGTAACGTCAAGGAAGTAACCATAATTTTCAGATGCGACAGCTTTCAAGACATTATTCTGATATGAACTTGATTAAGTAGGTATGTCATATTATGTATAGGTTTTCTTGTTATAGCTTTCATTAGGGTGTCTGGTTTCATTTTGTGATATAGTCTGTCCCGAAATTTGATTATTTTTGCGTAATCAGGTACATTCCATCAACATTTTATTAATATGCCAGTGTCGAATTTATGCTGAGTGCTGTCCTGGGGCAATTATAGATTGTAGCCCGTTACTAATTCAAAATATGACTCATTTTTAATATCAATTAGAAGGTTATATAGATTGAAGTAATTCCTAATTTTTTTAGTGACTAAATACTAAATTAGCCATAGCAACTAAATTTTAGTCAAATTATAACTGACTCTTAGTAATATAGTAACATTGAATCACATTTACTTGGAATTAACATAAGTTCGAAATAATATGTTTTGTACTTTTTTTCCAAGGATAGTATTAAATAAATTTTAATCTCTCAGAATTTACCGCCATGGGCAGTAGCGCATGTTGCCCATGCTTAAATCCACTACTGCATAAACCAGTGTGGACACAGGGGACGAAAATTTCAAAAGATTTATTTGTGAAAAATGATTTCAGTAACCAACATCGTAGCTAGAGGTTGACCGCGGGTGCGGCTGCCAAGGGTGCAAACCTCAAATGCGCGCATTTTAAAGTTATTGTATTGTTTCTCTTCCTACAAAACAAGTTTTGGGGGGGCCCAAAATTAAAATATTGTCCTAGACTCATGACCCCTACGACACTGTCACGAACAGTATTTTCGTGTTAATTTACTTTAATTCTCTTGTTTCTTGTAAAAAAATCCGTGATTCTGAAATGAATATGCTAATTTTTTATTTTCAAACTAATAATTATTTGAGGCGCATTTATTCAATTCGTCCATGGGCGTCACAGAAGCGCCTTCTTGTCCAACGGACGTGAAAACATTCAGTTTTCTCCTTATCTTGTAGCTTTCCATACACCTCGCTTTATCTTCGCTGTGTTTATTCTTTATTACTTCGTTGCTTTCTTTTTTATGTGAATTCTATACAACGTATGTACAGTTAGAACATTCAATTTTCTCTTTATCTCACAGCTTTGCATAGGTCTCATTTTATCTTCGCTTTGTTTAACCTTTTTTTATTGTTTTCTTTTTTCTGTATGTAACGAAAGCAAAGAAAAACAAACACTTGGCGTGCCTAGTGCATAGAATGATAGAATCTTGTGACAGTTGGTCTCGTACTGTCATTCTATATAATCAAAATACAGTAAACTCTCCCTCGACACACGTGGTTCATAGTAAAATATCATGAGATTAATATTTCCTAAACTGTGGATCGTGAGTCGATTTTTGGTGAGTCGCGACAAGTTGTTGAGTGCATTTTTTTATATTTTTAACGAAAAAACGTTTTTCCAAATATTTTTTTTGTGCCAGCATCATCAAAAAACGGCTGAACCGATTTTGTTTAAAACTTGGTACACTATTACGTGGTTCCTAAATTTAAAACAGGAATACTTCTTATCAGACTACGTTTAGATTAAGAAAATCGGCAATAACGCGAACGAAGCCAAGAAATAAATTATTAGAAATTTGTTATAGTTTTTGAGGAAAAAAAACAATTAGTGTCAACGTGGTGGATGTTTGCGTCCAGTAAATTGATATTACATGTTTTTTGTTGTTGTTTTGGGATGTTTGTAGATATTTTGAGACATGTGTGAGTGTGTGTGAGCGTATATACGTCATGTGTTTCCCTTGTTCGGCTCTTCTCTCGTTAACAACAGTATTTACCGTATGTAATGTAGGCAAGCGTTGTGTCTGCGAGTTAGCGGTAAGCTGTGAGAACTCGACGAGGCTATACGAATTCCATATCTCATGCCTGTCTACATACTAGTCGTGCTATTCTGTTACTAAAGCAGCGTTCAAACGTAGCAACATTATCGAAAAAATAAAAAAAAATAAAAAAACACGTTTTAATATCAAAACGAACTAAAATGTAAAAAATATTTTCTTTATTCTAAAAAAGCGTGGGGTGTTTGATATCAACTGGTATAAATATTTCATTGGTAGCTATTTGTAAAAGTAAAATTAGCATAAAAATAGTAATAAGCACCCCACGTTTTTTTACAATAAAAAATTACTTTTTAGTTGAGTTTGCTATGAAAGCGTGTTTTTTAGTTTTTTTAAATTATAATCCCGATGATCCTGGTCAGGACAATGGGACAAACTTATTAAATTATTGTATTGTCATCAGTCCTTGATAAGTGTGCAAAGTTTCAGTTTAATCTGACGTTTTGAAGTGGTTGAATTTCGCATTCAAACATTCTTTTATAAACGTACAGTTGAAGCTAACAAAAGCGTGTTAAAAATGTTGAGTAAGTATTTGAAAATGTGCGGTTAAATTATAGTTTTATGCAGAGTTGAATGTATAGTCAGAAAATCTGATTTAATTATGACCTTCGATTGTAACTACAAATGTTTCCCCATGAGAAAGTTATTGTAGAATTTTATATCTATTTTTTTTAAATTTTGTATACATTCATTTAACATACTTTTTTAATTGCCTCTTCGAATTTATGTAGGCACTTTGATCTAAATTTACCTTGAAAAACGATTTTTGTGTAGATAAGGCATTTGTCTTCTGTAAGTAGTCACTTGAAGTTCGACAACGACATTAGAGTGTTCCTGCATGCATAAAAACTCTAATTGTGTGATCAAAAACTAAACAAGAGTTGGTTAACCCAAACACATTATAAGGAACGAGATAACTCAATGGGCAACGACCTAAAAGATGTACAGTCGTGTACAATATTGTTTACACTTGATTTTTTTCAGGGTAGATTCATAGTCAGTAGCTTAACAGCAAATTTAATTTGATAGGAAAATGTCAATGTCTAAAAATAATTGAAAAACTCGTCGTGAATGCCTTGAAAATATTTAAACGTTGAACAAAAAAGAATATTTATTGCAAGATTGGAGTCGAGAATTTGATAGTATCAGATATCAAATCTTCCTTTTTTTAATTTAAAAAGCCAGTGTACAGCAGCTGAGGCTATCTACACTGGAATACAAGAAATAGTACTAGACCTTTTATGTTTTGATTGAGTAATTTGGAATTCGGATTGTATAATAAACAATCCAGAAGCTCTGATAATATTTTTTTCATTGAATTCTTTACTAACTGCTACATTACCATCAGAACCCAAATTACGATGTGCTAAGATGTTAAAAATCGATAACTAAATAAATAAAAGTGTAAACTATATTGAATCCGCAACTGTACATGACTTTGAAATTTTATTACCCCAGCAAGTCTCAGTTAGAACTGACTACCGAATAAATTATCGTCATTTCGTGAGTTAAAAGTCATAATTGTATGCAATAGTAAATACTTGTAATTTTAAAATACAAGAGATTTTCAGCATATTAAGATGAATAAGTCAGTTGTATAATTACGTGTAATCTAATGGTTCCGTGCGTTCGCATGTGTGTAGGGTAAAGTTGGAGAAAGGGTAACTCTGGGATGGTGTTGGACAAATGGAATGAACAAGAACGGACGTTGGAACAGACGTACAGACAGACGGGAGAGAACAGCATGCGTTTGTTTCTCCCTAAGCCCTTGTTACATGCTCGTTAATTAGATGTTACGGCGCATATATGTATGTACCGTAGGATGCTAGTACCTACACTTGCAGTTAGTGAGTTGAATTCACACTGAGTGGACATCTAGTCTTAAACAGTTCAAATGTTAAATTCGTCAGAGCTTCGCGGTTGTTTATTTAATCAAAAAGTAGGTATGTTTTATTTAATGTTGTCAGAAGGTGGGGAAAGTCCCGGAATTTGCCAGCTTGTCTCGTATCTAGGAATTTGTTTTTTGTCTCAGAAATGCATAATTTGGATTCATGCTATAAAAGTAATTACAACATTTTTGAATAAAGTTTTTTTAGATTTTACTGGAAATAACGAAGGACGTGCTTCTTAGTTATTTTGTATTTTTAAACTTTGCATACTGCAAGTGGTATAGAAATGTAAGAAAATTACGATTGGCAAATTAATTGCGAAATCAAGAGTTGAAAAAGTTATCGACTATAAAACAACTTTTTGGTATACCCTGTATGTTTCATGTATTTTAAATTAAAATGCAAACTTGATAAAAAATACAACGCCTTTGGTGTTATTGAAATAAATATGAAAAGAAATAATAATAAAGAAAATAAAACAAAAAGTTTGTTAATGACATTAACGCTTCTTTACGGTACAAAGTTGATGAAAGATTTATTTAATTTTAATTCATATTCCAAGTAATGCTGTAATGTCATATACGAGTATAATGTCTGCAAAAACTAAAAGAATTCTACAGAACTTCAGATGAAACGAGCAATTTATGCAATCAGTTATAATAAATGTAATATTTGCTTCAGCTGAAGACTTCCGTTGCACTTACCAATGCAATGCCAAAAACCGGTCTAAGTATCAAATAACAATACCCTGAAGTAATCGAAATTACAAGCAGAAGTGTTCCATGTAATTTTGTATGTTAAATGGTCTGTGGTTTCTGGTATTTTATAGAAATTTTTTGAGTAAATCGGTTTCATAAATTCTTTAAAGACAAGTTTTTTACCATTACCTAAGAACTTTCTCATAATACTATTTTAAGTTTAATTTTTGTAGACTTATGTAATTTATTTATTTAAAAATTCATAGGTCTGTGAAACAATAAGAACAAAAGACATTTCCATAAAATATTTACATAAATTCATAGTGAAAATAAATTTCATAAGCGAAATAAAAAACAATATATTTTTGTTTACTTATCTTTGAAATAGTGTGACGAACAAATTGTTTTTGACAGATTTCAGTAGTACCACAGTACCACAATAAACTTTAACAATTAATAACAGTATATTAATAAATATAATTAGAAAACTTATTGGTTATTAAGTTTTAATCCGAATTCGAGAACTTAATCTGTGGTATCCATGGAACTGTAAAAAAACAACGATTCATTAATTATTACTGTACACTATTGTAAGACAAACTGTACTATACTAATTTACACCGTGAAAAATAAAATAATAAAAACTCCAGCTTTTTGTGTACACTCGATATATTAATGCATTGAAAAACTTTCAGAAAGGAAGAGTGTTTGTGCTTTTGCATAAATGGCTTGAGAATCTGGAGTATACTTTGTGCAGAATACATTATAATCATTATATCTGTCTTTATGATATATCGATCAAAAAATTTTCCAGCGGATTTATGTTGAAGCTTTAAGTTTGCCAGAAGATGGTGGAGAATGAGTTTGTTGTAGAGAATGGCAACTTGACGAAGGGAGGGAGAAGGGGTGAATATAAAATTGAATGGAGATACAGCGAAGAACGAATAGCATTTTGTATTTTTAGACGTTATGCATAAAGTCAGCCATCCATCTTCGTTTAAGTCTGTATGGTTAGTCACCTATGATTAAGTAAAAGTTTGGTTCAAGAAAATGTTTTCTAATTTAAGTATTCTTGTTTATTGTATTGTTTTAATGGACTATTATATTGAGTCAATTAGTATTTCTGGGGAAACACAAAAAATGTTTTTCGGTAGGTAGTTTTTTCCCGGAATCTCGACATGTTTCGAGTCGAAAATAGGATTATTTATTTGTGCGACTCGGAAAAGACAATCCAGTTTCATATTGTTTCTTATTATCAAAAGGTAAACATCTTTAAAATCAAAATAAATGTTTTTTTTTTAATTAAATCATTTTCCAGATATTATTCAAAATAAAAGATAGGTAGGTACTGCACCTTCGTTTTTTTAATGTTAAACTAATTGCCCGATTCGACATTGCTGTATCGCTCACTAATTAGCTTCGTTTATATTGCGAAGATTACCCATCAAAAAGAATCTTTCAAATGGGTTCAGTGGAGTTTTGGGGTAACATAGATACAAACTTGTTCTTTTATTAATTAGTATACAGTAGAATTCGCAGAAAAATCTAATAAAAATGGATTTGAATAAAACGAATTTGCTCTTAAGCAATACATTTTACTAATATTTTAGTTTATTAATAATTGTAGTTTTTACCTACGTTATACGAAGTATATTTTAATCGTTGTCATTTGATTAACAATTTTCTGTTGAGACATTTTATGTCAACTTAATATTCAGTATTAATTCAGTTTACTAATTTAGTCCCTAGAGTAGTAACGTTCTCGTTAATAATAAAATATAACGTCCGTGATTAAATTTTCCATAAGACTTTGACAGTGACTGTCAAAAATAATCAAAATATGCGTTAAACCAGCTTTTTTGTTCGGATAGGAATTATTTATATATTATAATTGTATCAGATGATACTTATAATATATAATAATAAATTAATATTCTCTTTATTTATTTTTTGCATTCATCACATAACACTAGTCGCGCTATTCTGCATGATTAATGTTAAAATTAACTTCTGTCTCACTTTAACTTATGTAATGTAAAATTTGTTAAAAAGTGACAAACATTAACAGCACTTTAAATTCTTACAACCATATAAATTAGCACCGTTGGTTAAATTTCGACAACCTTGAATTTTTTTTTACACTTTCTACTTATTTTTACTAATCATGTAAATGTCCGGCAACATTACAAATATGCTAACAAAGAAAGTATTGAATCTTACAACATATCATAAAGAACATAATATTCTTATATTAAATATAGATACTACTGTATATTTTACTGAGCGCTATGCTCCTTATAAGTTCTGAGCCTTGCCTTGAAACAAATCTTTCACACCTGACTTCTGAAAAGTTCAGACGCCTATAAACTCTGAAGTGCGAGGTGTGGTTTTAGAATTATCTAACAAAATAATGTACAGTCTTTTGTCAACGAGCTCGATAATGTGTATCCGGAGCGCTCGAACGTCGAATTCTTTAATACTTCAATACTGGAACCTTCTGTGTACAAACCAATTTTTAACTCGCTTTTAGTAGCTTTACCTGTATGTTTGTTTGGAACGGAATCTTTGAACATGAAATTCGCCCACATCAAAACGTCATATTAAAGTGAAACAGCTAGTTTTAAGCTATTGCATAGCTTTTATCGCGGGCTTTGAGCGCGGCGACCGAATCAAGAAATTCCGTAACGAAAATAAACCTAACACCCCCCACTCCGACCGGCACAGCGGTGCGGCGTTGAAAGCCGTGCATCGTCTAACGTCGTTTCAGTTCGGCAGACTTCGGCACGGTGTTTCTGTGCGTGCGACTAGACGTATGCGTGTAGACTAGCTGCTAACTGCTCATAACTGATTCTATCTTTATTTGTGTATAAATAAATAAATTTGTGTATAAATAAATAAATAATTATAATTGCATAAGTTAATAAAAAATGCTATGCAATAGCTTTACCGCGGCAGTCCCCGAGTGTTTTCTTGTAAATTTATTACTAAATTGTACATCAAACATCACTAATAAAATGATTTTGATTTTCAATAATTAGATATTTATATCAAATATCTAATACTAGTGACGAGGATAGAGACAATTGATCGTGTACGAAGTTTCATTAAAATTGGTCCAGTCGTTGACAGTTCAACGCAGTTTTAAATTTTGGCCCAAGTGTAATACTGTTTCTTAAAAAATCATGTTTATTTAAATATGATAGTTTGATATATGAATTATTGAAAATTATTAGCAGCATTCTTTAGTAAACTAGAGTTCATAAACGCTCGTTTAAATTATTATTCGACTTTAAAATCCGCGTTTAGTTTAAACTGCCCCCAATTAAGTCAGTTTAGCTCTCTGGCACAACTCTCGATGTAGAACTTCGTGGTACACCGGAAAGAAGGCAGCCTGTATTCTATACAGTTATATAAGACGGGGCATGATTGTAAATTGCATAACTCGTATAAATCTTCAGTTTCACTAAGTTGAAACATACGCACTAACTTTTAGTGGGTAGATAGAGAAAGTAAATACTTAGGTACTTTTGCCTGTTTTGTTGTAATAATGCTAGTCTCTCTACTGCTAACTTTTAAAGCAATGACGACGAAACCTGCTCATATTTTGAATCGAATCTGTACCTGAATTAACGCTGGGTTTTCACACATTAAACGATAATTATCCGATAGAAAAAAATCGTTAGTCGACAATTATCCGATTGTAGTAGGTATATAAATTAAATAGTTTTCAACTTAATCAATTATCGTGCAACGTAGTTGAGCTTATTGTTTATTTAATTGTTGCATACGTTTTATTAAGATAGTAATAAATACGCATCTTTAACTTTGATTGATTTCAATACTAGATATTATTATTCGCCGAATATGTACATTAAATTTACGAGTATCATGTATGTGTCAAACTACACTTCGTAAAACTGGAGTAATAATTGTTAGACATAATAAAGGAATAGTTAATATAATTGTCTAACTACGGTACATAAACTGAATCTAAAAGTATCATAAATAAATAAAGAATCTGAGGATTCTAATTATAACTGTGCCAGCTCAGGAAACCATATATCGATAACTCACTACAACTAATAATATTAATACAGAATAATATAAATAACACTCGATCATGCATCCACAATTGTTTAGTGAAGCCTGTAGTACCACTAAAGTGTAGTTAAATTAGACAGATGACCAACTTATAAAGAGTCATGAAGTCAAAGGTTTACGTATGATTCTATGCAAAATTGACTAGTTTAATTAAGCAGGTGACCAACAGTAAAACATTACCTAATAGCAATTTTATTTAATTGACCTTCAGGGAATTAGGTATACAATCAGGCTAAACAGTAATGAAGTATCTTCTGTCGTAATCACAGGTAATAAAGAGCAATTATTAACGATTTAGAGTGTTTAGAATCTTAGCCGGGTACTTGTCGTCATTTCTATTTTACGCTACTTTTTGGAATGTATCAATATATTACCTATATAATATAGTATCAATAATATACAAAGAACAAATAGGTACCTCCCACAATCTGGTAAGAATGGTATAACGCAATATTAATCAGTAATTTGGTTTTCTTGCGGAATTTTGAGTATTTTTGTGATATCAAGATGAGAAAATGTAAGAAATATTGATTTACGATAAAATTCTAGCCAAAGCCGACTATCACAAGCAATGTCACGATTAGCTGATGAAAGAACAAAACTGCTCTTTTAAAATTGATATCAAGAAATGATATGATTTTTCCATGCACAAAATTCGGGATTATTATTAAAGGTGCAGTGGATATTCTAATTTTGAAAAATAAGTTACGGAATCAATTACCGGAAAACTCTATGGCACAATAATTTTTTTAGGTTACCGATTTTTCGCATTACTCACGGGTTCTCAGGAGATTCTATGGCGAATTTTAGTCTTCTAGTTCATCAGAAAGTACAAAAAAACCTGTGGAAGAAAAAACCAAGAAACGTAGGCATGCATTTTATAAATTACGTAGCACTTTTAGTTTTGATTGTTTAATGTAAATTTGTTATAACAAAGTGTCCCAGACTATTATGCAAGTAATAACTTCTTACGTCAACCGTTATTTTACATCGAAAAATTATTCTCACTTCGGTGTTTCAAAGCAACAAAATTGTATTAATTTTTGTAAAACGGAGTGTATTAATTTATTTTTAATAAATATTTTTCATTTAAAAATTCGTGTAACTGCTTTTTGTAGTTAAAACATTGTTAATATTTGCTCTAAAAACTCATGTTTCTCAAAGAATTTTAGTTTTTTTTTAAAAAAGATATTCAAGAGTGTATTTAAAACTTTTTTAAGTGGAATTTTGTATCGGGATTTTAATACAATACGATCATTTCTAGAAACCAGTCGTGATTATGTTGAACCAGTGCCCATTAAATTCTTTGGTGTATAAAAAGGTAAAGTTAAAGATTTTTAAAATATGCTTTACAATACCAATGTTACTCGTCCGTATCAGAAATTTTCCTAAGCAATATGCGTTGAGCTTAAAATTAATTCTCAATTGACTTTTTTTCCTTTTTGTCCTTGGTAATTAATATAAAAATGATTTGTCGGGAAAAGGTCCTTTTTCCCGACAAATCATTTTTATATTGATTCTCAATATTGTTCACGTCCATTATAAATAGCAAGTTTTTTTTATTTTTTAACATTACATTACAATTTTTTTTAAATAGAATTGAAATAATATTTCAATTCTATTTAAAAAAAAATTGTAATTATTTCATTAACTAATCTGTATTTTTAATCATTTCAGTTGTGCCAGAAGAAGTTGAAAAGATTTAACGAAACGTTGCAATTTTTTAATTTAGTTGAACTATATTTGAATTTGAAAAACTTAAAATTAATATTCATGATGTTTAGATTTTTTATAATATTAAGAAATACATATTTGACATCAAATACAGCCAGTATTAAATATTAGCAAATTATTGCGGCACAACTTTTTTTCTAAAAATAAATCTATGATTACATATAATAGTTCTTTTTATGAAGTTGGCAAAATGTTTACTAACACTTGTTAAGTATTAGTCATTTGAAAAAATAATATAATAAAGCATTTGATCATTAATTGCCGAAGGTCATGGCCGGTCATTGTCTTCACAAAGATTTTTTGAATACTTTTTTGTGTTTTGTCGGCTGATACAAAGTGTTTCAAAACTAAAAAAAAAATATATATATTTGAACTGAGAATATTTTTATAATAAAGACGATACTGTAAATAAAATATTTCGATAATTTTGTTCTTGAAATAATATTAACACGAATAAAGAGGTTCTTCAGTTGCCCTAGCAATTAAAATAATTTCTCTGAATACTCAGAAAGTTGAATGAAATTTCGTGAATTATTTCAGAAACTAACAAGAAAAAAAGTTGCCTCTGCATTTTTATTAAAAAGAGAAAACTATTTTGATACACGCTATAGAGTTGATTAACATTTCTACAGTTCTTTTGATTTCATGGGAAACAATTCGAAATATTACAAAGGGTATTTGTGTTTTTTTAATAAGTTATTTGTGTATTTGTTATTAGTAGTTAAATATGATTCTGTTTCATTTATATTTCTTTTTTATCAAACAAAACCTTCTTAAAATACGACTATTCTTGATGAGTTTTAGCGAACAAAAAAAGACAGACAGGTGCGAGTAGAACTCGCGCTCTTAGTATTTCACGGAAAATGTTTTTCTACAGAATAATTTTCAAAATAAATTTCTTGTAAAAAATGTATAAAACTAGTTAATATTTATAATCAAAAACATGATCGATGAGAGATTATATAGCAATCTTAAATCAGAAAATATGCACCTTATAGTAATAAATTATATAAATAATTAAGGTAGTTTTTGGTTATAAGTTGTATGATTTCCGATAATTTCCGGTGAATGTCGATTTTATGATTTATTTTCTTTTAACGAAACATTCAAGTCACACGCAATGCTTATGAAAACACTTTGTGTAAAAATGAACAAGTCAGATAATTTTAATTCATATTAATAAATTGTTTTTATTACATGTTCTTTACTGTTTTACCGGCAATATTTAGAAATAAAGTCGTACGAAATCTCTGTGCTTGCAATTTTTTCGAGGTTTTATTTTATAGAGTGTTTTTTTATTTGGTATCACTCGAAAACGACTGACAGATTTTATTGATACTTGATACACTATCTATCGATACCTTACTACCCACAAATATTTACTTTACGGAATTAGCACGAATTAACACGAGTGGACTTACAGGGGTCAATGACGTTTACATGGACAAATTCGCGAAACGTCGAATTTGTCCTCAAATGAATGTCAATTTTGACGGGAATTGTGTCCCGAGCATATTTGCCAGGTTTTTTCCGTACCGATTGAAATTGAACCAAGTTTCGTCATAATTGGTCCAGGTCGTTCTGAAAATGGTAGTTCTATCGGATATGTAACACAAAATATTTGACAACGTAACGAGAGAACCATATTATTATTTCTTACCTACATTAATGAAGGTTTTCACGGAATCATATTAAAATATCCAATTTTTGAAACTTGGATATCAGTAAACAGTGTACTAATTTTAATGAAAATTGATTGTACCGTTCTCAAGTGATGCTGGTCCAACCAGACAGACAAAAAATTATGGAACCACGCCGTTTTCTTATTTCTTGATAATATACATGATATTCAAAAACTTCAGAAAAACTCTTAAGAGAACGAAATTACGAACAGCAATTTTTTTTATCGAAGTCGATATAATTTTTTATTCGTGAGGTTTCTTGCAAGGAACCATTTTTTTGCAGTCTTACGCTATACTACATCTATGTTATACTATCATAATATCTATGGTTCTTTACAAATATGTTTTTAAGATAGTCGATACTACTCTGAAACCGTAAACATAAAAAACGTTTCATTTTAGTAATCAAAAACACCAGTAGAAAAGAAAAACAAAACCCAACTAAATTTCTCAAACCAAAATCGACCGTTATTTTGAATCAGTTTCAAACCATGGTTCTAAATACTATTCGTTTGTAGAATGTTTCAACATATTTGGTACATTTAAACAAGAATGTCACAGTAAAGGAAGATTTGGTTTGAGGATCAATAAATAAATAAGCTTTACCAAATTTTCGCTAATGCCCAACGTTTCGAAAATTATATTCTCATCATCAGACAAAGAATGTTTCAAATAAGCCAACTCTGTATTTGCAGTGCAAATCTGTTGTACATATTCTTTAATTTCTAAAATGAATTTTTAGACTTTACCTACAGAAGAAAAAATAAACCTTTTATATCAAAAGCGATGTTATCTTATGAGGCTATGTTATATATTGGTAATTTTACATAGACATATTCTTGGAAATAGACTGTGTAGACACCATGAATATACGGAGAAATATGCAATCTAAAATCACTTTTATGTGACAAAGGTATTGGATTTACAATTTTATAGCATAAATAAAAGACCAAAGGAAAAAATATACGCAAAGGTAAAATCTGTGTTCTCATATTGTATAAGTTTATATTGGAAACTGTTTGTTGAAAACATCTTGTATAATTCTTATTAGCAATCTAGAATACCGAAGAAAAATATTTATTGCATTTTTGTTATTTCTCGATAAACATGAAACGTATATAAATATGAAATTGAACAATCTAGCTTCAAAGTTATTCAAATAATGTTTTTATATATGTATCGGTTTGATCTTAAAGTTTTAATTAAAAAATTTTATTCGATGTTATTTTCTGTAATTTTATTTTAATTCAAAGAAAAATATTTATTTTTCGTGAGTTTTTAATTTATAAGTTTTATTTCGTTTTTAGTGTATTTGCCATAAGGCAACATACACTATTGGCGTTGGTCGGATGGCGGGACCTAGGGGTCGGACCAAAATTTCTCGACGTTTCATAACTTTGGCACCATTTTTGAAAATGTTTATATATATATGTATATATATATATATATATATATATATATATATATATATATATATATATATATATATATATATATATTTACATACGTGTATATATATATATATATATATATGTGCGGGCAATAACTTTCGAAAGAGTTAATTGATTTTAATGAAATTTGGTCCACGTGTTGAAATCCATCACCGCAAGAAGCCTATTTAAAATGGGCGTAATTGGGGCATTTTAAGGGTAGTTTTCAGGGGTTGAAAAATGTTTTTGGGCCCCAAAATACCGAAAAAATTCTCAGAATCGTTTCAAAATTGACATTTAACCCTTTAGTAGTAATTAAAAGGTGTCCCTGAAATTTAAATAAAATCGGCCCGACAGGACCGGACTTACAAATTTTTTGAAAACACTAGTTTACAAATAGTGAATTATGTACTGAAAGTTCTATATAATTTGGTATAGAGGTTCGATTTATAATAATATTGCAATTAAGAAAAAAAATGATATTTTAAGGGGTGTATTAAGGAGTAAAATTTTTTATTTTGCCCAAAAACCAACTTAAGCTCGCAAAATAAAGCCACACTGCCTGTATAAGCAAATACACTATATTGTCGGCAGGGTTTTGGCACTGCGACCCGGGTTTTTTTTTTTTTTGTTCACTGTAGATCTCGATCTACGACCACCTCACTCTATAATCTGGGACATACATATATTTCATTTTTTTTCGAATTTAATTATTTTTATTTCATGAAGGTCCCAACTGTTAAGGTTATATAGGTTTAGTACCAATTTGTATTTACTTTTTATTATAACATCCATTGAAAATCCAAATGGCACTTTCATAAGTTCTTAGATTTGAACCTGAAAACTATATTATAAATCCGTCATATACATTTACTGCTCAATGTAATATAAACAACGTATTTTTTTGCTTTGCCGCTTCATTTAGCAAACCGTACTATGATTATAACTGTAACACGGGAGTCATGAACCACACCGTAATATAAATATAAACTTATAAATAATCTTAGAAATTCTTAAACCTTTTTGGAATTGGTCGGATGCGGAGCCTAAGGGTCGTACTAAAATTCCACGACATTTCATAGTCTCCTAAACAATTTGGTACCATTTTTATAAATTTTTGTATGTGTATTATATGGGGGTAATAACTTTTGCAAGAGTTAATTGGTTTTAATGAAAATTGGTCCACATGTTGTAATTCATTACCGTAAGAAGCCTATTTAAAATGAACATCGTCTGACATTTTAAGGATCGTTTTTAGGGGTTGAAAAGTGACATTTTTATTGAAACTATTCATATGTTTCAATTCAAATATAGGTAAAATTTGAGTGTAACTGTTGTTACCAGTAACAATAAAATAAATCGATATGGAATAAAACCGATTATTTATTATTAGTACTCTAACATTCATATAGTTGATTTTCCTGTAGAGGATTGCGTGTTAAACGAACATATAACAGTGTTCTAAAAACGATATGCAAGTACTTTTTCTACATCAGTACTAACTCTTCAATGAGCACGTAGAGTAGAGGTACAATATAATGTCATAGTTGTTCATTTCAGGTGCAATCGAAACAGAGAGTACCTACTGCCAGTAACAACTAGTATTAAATATTATGATATTTGCTTATTCGTTTGCATGGTTACATAATATGGTATCAGATGTAAAAATTTACTAAAACATACTCTTCAGCTACATAACTAATTTATTTTTGATAGGTCTTCAGAACAAAAGAAAAACTGATTAAATTTCAAAATATTTCTGAAACTATATGTTTAGAATTTTTTTTTACAAAACTTGCTTGAAATAATAATTAGAATAATAAACTATTATGAAAAGTCTATCCTTATGACAGAAAAAAACGTTAGAACGGATATCTCTTCTACGCATGTGCCAATTTTTCCCAAAAATAATAGAGATTTTCATATTTATATGTCCAAACATCTTACCAAAATTTGGTTGTGATCCGTTCAGCCGTTTGACCGGTATCATGCTCAGTGCTCAAGATAAACGTATTTTTATACAACAGACCGCGTTCGGTCCGCCATTTTCTTATTCGTCTGTTAGCTGTGAGCATGATACTGGTCAAACGGCTGAGCAGATAGCAACCAAATTTTGATTCGATGTTTAACATGTTAATATAAAGAGTCTAATTTTTTTTAAGGAAAATCAACGCAGACGCAGAAAAAATATACGCTATAGAACGTTGTTTTTTTTCTGTAATAAATGGTATGATTTTCATAATGGCTTATTATTCCATTTATTTTTCAAGCAAGTTTTCTAAATTTTATTGTTTCGGCAATATTTTGAAAATTAAAAAAATCAGCTGTGCTTTTGTTCTAAAGATCTGTCAAAAAGAAATTGTTACGGAGCTGGTCAGTATGCTTTAGTATTTTTTTACATGTGAAACCATGTTATGTAACCATGCAAATGAATAGCAAATATCATAGGAAGCCAAACATTTTTCCGCAAGAATCTGTTTTTTGAGTTTGTTTAAATTTTTCAAAACTTCAAACTAAATTTCACATGATACTATCAGAATATTTCATAACATATCGTTATAGATTTCTTTACCTTCCTGTTAACAAACAGCCGCGAAAAAGCATGTCAATATTTATCGGAAATTATTGAGGAAACTTGGAAAATCTCTTACATAGTACATTGCTAAAATATTGACGAGCCGCTACTGAGTTAGTGTTTGAAAGCGTGTATGATGTAGCGACATTCTCTTAAAAATGACTATTTCCTTTACCTTCTTCTCACCTATCGATTGGTTTCCTTTACGATACACGGATCAACTATTGTAGACTACCACTGCGCTCACCTCACACGATCTGCAACAAGGCCTATAAGTATCGGTACTACACTGCCCTACCAAAATTTTATAAAGATAACTGTAACACGTCAAAAATAATTCTTCTCTATTGTCACGTCAGCTATAACATTCAATTAATTACGTCACTATAGTCTATTCCATGAAGCGATATAGTATCTGATTGGTCGCTTGAACACAGCAGAACGCAGTATAAGCAAGGTATAAGAGGTGACTTCGTTCCCTCGGATAGTAGTGGGTGATGAAGTCATCTAGAGGACTGTCAATTGATATTGCGTGGTTGATAAAAAATATTGTCTTCCAGCTGATGTAATTAATTAACAAGGTAGCCTGTGTATCTAATGACCTTGCAATATAAGGATGTGGAATATTATCGCTTAGAGAAGATAATAGCGCCATTTCTGCGCACAAACGAGTTTCGGGTCTGACCAGTTTATGTTTTCTAGTATGCTCATTTAATGTTCGTCGTTAGTCAACACGCACCGGGAACAAGACAGAACCGCCTGTGATTTCCCTTGAAATTACAAATCACGCCACTACTGATCGTTTTTACTAGGCAGATTCCCCACCTTGCTATGTCTTCTCTAAACGATACTATTCTACTAAAATATTTTCAATTTAAGTACATTTATTTGAGAGAAAAATCCATCTCCCAAAATATAACATAAAATACGAGTACATTCGCTATCTCAAAATGCAGCTATCACTTGTCTCGTTATGTTGGTGCGTCATTTGTGTTTTGGTAGCTCATTGTAAACTTCATGCCTATCTAGTTTGTATATATAGATAGTATATATAGTGCATACATACTCTTAACTACCTAGTGCTTTCAATGCAATTGTATAGCTACACTATACATCACGTAACATTACCTATGTCTGCTTTTATATAAACTGTTAACAAATTGTTGTCAAATTGGTAGTTTTATTATTTTAAGTTCCATGCAATTGTTTATCATATTAATAATAATAATAATAATAATGCGTTTAACGTCCGTTTGTCGACTTTTATGTCATAACAGACCGCCATTCGCACCATTACTATTTTCCATTTTACCACTACCCGTTATTTTCTACATTTTCAAAACTTCAACTTAACTAATAGCAATGGGCGAATGAAGGAATTATAGGAAATCAGGATAGGATAGGTAATTTTTGAACTGGGAGGCTGATAGGTATCGACCATGGCCTTGAGTAAGAAACCATTTCGATATTTATCTGGACTTAATTGAGGGAAACCATGGTAAACCTTAATCAAGATGGCCGGTACAGGAATTACCGTTTCTCGGCGAGAGACAGTAGGAAAAAGTCCCAGTCACATCTGCCCCCGCCGGGATTCGAATCGGTACCTCCCGAATGGGAGTCTCTAGCCAGCTCGGTCCTTTGTTTATCATATTTTGTAATTAATTTAGTCAGTAACATATCAATGATTATTAACGAATTTTTTCTTTTCATTTTCAGGTGGTCGTCGAGAGTTCGGAATCGGCTTTGGAGTATGGTGATTTGGCTGTTGACGAAGGATCACCTGTAAATCCAGATTTACATTTTGATTCCAAATTGATGCATCTTTACGTGATGACAGAAAGAAAGGTATGTTCGATTTTATAACAGATACTCTTACAAAAAATCCAACATGTTTAAATAGAAATATTAATTATTGATCATTCTACGAATATTGGTGATAAGTGACACAATATGTTAAATACAATTTGCTATCAAAATCACATAACAAGCGTAACGTAGATGGCAGCAGGTACATAATGACCTAAGTTATGGTTAATTTTCACTATGGAATATAATAAAAATCAAATCTAGCTCGTTTTCCTTCTTAAGTTGCGTAATTTAAATAAAGAATAATTCAATCTGTGATGTTTTAATATTATAACTATCATTTAAATAAATATTATTAGTTTTTCTATCTGTAATTTTTCCTTGTGTGGTAAAGTCTTCTTTAGTAAAGTGCATTTCACAAACTATTGTCCCAGCATTTACAGTAAAAGTTTTTTTCCCTTCTGATAGCATACAACTACTTATTTTTTACTTCGGGATCCTTTGAAAATATAAAACCTCTTTAATTTGAACATTGGTGTTGTCAATAATTCACAGACAGAGGTTATTATATAGCTGGCGTCCCTAGTGGTAAGGTTTGGTTAATGCCCATCTTCATTCGTCTTAATTTTAGAGCATGCAGCTCTCAAACAATAATTCTAAAAAGACAGATCATCGGCGAATGCACGATAATTCGTTTTTTCGCAAAGTAATTAAAAGTATATCAAGATAGAATATAGTCTGGATCAAAACTACTGCGCCGCAACTTACCAAATGCGCTCTTGAAAAATCGAATTGACAAAAAGTGGCAAATTTATTGCAGTAATTTCAAACATTCCACATTTTTAAGTATTCGGATTTAAACGCCATCACAAATTTTTTTTTAGTAAATCTCAACTCTACAAATCTTGCCTTAGTTTTAAGTTATAACCCATCACTACTGTATTGTATTTTATGTGTGACCTAAATTTTCTATAGTTATTGAAAGTTCCTTTTATATGCGTTGTTTTTTTGTATTTAAACAAAAAAAAAATATTGCTGGACAATTATGGTTCTCACACCGTTGTTTGGAGTAAGAACCGAAAACAATTTTTTAACGAATTTTTTCACTTTAAGGATGTCAGTTAGAAAGGTTTCGCCGCATTCGTTTTGGTCAAGTATACCCTGACCTGTCATACTTTAAAAAGAACGAGTTATCTATCAAAAAATATGTTTGACCGGGGGGTCTAAAAGTTTAATGACAATTATTAATACACAATTAGTTTTGAATTGGTACATTTTAATTCGGTTCCATTTTCGGCAAACGTAGCTTGGCTGACAAATGCCATGCAGCATTTAGTCAAACGTCAAAAGATAGACTTGGCTTTCGTCTTAAGGAAGTTGTAACTTGTGACTTATATGAACCTAGCCGACGTATTCCCAATCCAATTAAGAAACGAGCTGCGCGCTTTTGATCATGTCTCTTTTGAAAGGACTTAAATAGATATTGCACTTGCTTTGTCTTGTATACAATAAGGATTTACTCATCCGCGGTTATATTTTTTTATCTCATTTCATTGCTTTTATTAATTAAGGTATTCATTGCAAACGAGAAATGACTTCAGAGTAAATTAGGTTTTCTAATGCAAATGTTAACTTATTATTAATGTCTTTGCTTATAGAATCTTGATTGCTTGCGAGCGGTTAATATTAAATAATTAGTTAATCTGTTTTGGATCTAATAACTGCTGATATATAGATTATAGACGTCCCATAACTTAAGTCATTAGTGTCGCCTAACAACACAAACTTCGTCGTAAAATGTGTTTTTTTTATGAAATATCAAAATTAAAAAGGTATGTGACTATCAGGTGATCTCTATTTTTGATATCTAAATAGTATTAGAATATTCTTTAGTTTAGATCAAATTTTTTTCATACTCTTTAGCGACGTACCTGTTTGAAATGTTCTGTAATATTAAAGGGGTAATGCTTCTACGGCGGGGAAATATGAGGGAAACCTTGATAACGCAAAATGGATAACGCATCTATGGAACGAATTCATTACTCAAAAGAAGTTTCACTTCTCCCATGAGCTTATGTGGGCGAGACTCGCATAGTTAATTTTGTCATGATATATTTGTTTTGTGTGTTTTTTTTTTTAAATCAAAGTAACGTCAATATATTTTTAATCTGAGGTGTTTTGTACTCATGTTGCAAAATTAGACCACCGACTTGTATAGAACTATGAAATTTGACATGAGGATTTTTATCAAAATCACAGATTATAGACGTTTGGTAACTGAGGTCCTCAGCATCAAAAAGAAATCGAAACTTTTTTAAAAGGTACGCGTAAGCTAAAAACGTGATCTTCGAGGAGAATATTCCAGAACACTAAAGAGATGCTAGCTTGACAATTTCTCAAAAAAAAAAGACTGGTCAAATGAATGAGCAGTTTTTTCGAAATTCTGTCACTAGTTATTATTTTGACATCAGCTTTCCTGAACTAGTGTAAAGAAATAATTGTTTTTCACTGATTCCACGGGTACCATAGAGTAGTTTCCCGAATTCTGCTCAAAGAGACTTTATAACCAATAAACTTTAAGTGTGTTCCGATTATACCTATACTTATTACATAAAAAGGTAAAATTTGTTTGTTTGTATGTGGGGTAACCTCTGGAAAACAGAAGCGATTCTAAAAATTCTTTAAATAAATAAAAAGCTGCCTATCGCTGAGTAATATAGGCTACTGTTTATTTTGATAAAAAATAAAAATCCCGAATAAACTGGCTTAATTCGAGAACTAGCTGGAAGTACAGGTAAATAAAAAATCATTATATCCGACATGTAATACGATGAGCCGATGGCTCCACTACTGCTATCAAACATTGTTTATCTCAATTGCGTGCTAGTTTAATATATTTTTTCACATTGTATTAAATAGACAGCGTTTAAAATATCCTTAAAGTTTCTTGGCTAACTTTAGCATTTACCTGAATTTGGAAATTATTTTAATGAAATTTGTCAAAAACAATTATTTATTTATTTTTTACTCTACACTCTTTCAGGAAAATTTATGGTATGTACTGTAAGAGAAAACATACAAGTTGTGCTGTATTTTAAAAACCTTCGAGAAACAAGATGGTCATTCTTTAAAATCACTCTTCTTTTTCTCAACAACTCCCTTCTTCTTTCTGCACTCAAATTACAAACCCTTTCGACCAAAACAAATCCCATCGGAGATAATTATAATAACTGGTTGCCATTGCCCTGACTCCCGCTTTTTGCAAGAACGTTTGCTACTTCTATCAGATACAATATACAGAATGTTTTGGAAAACAAGACCATAAAAATATTTGATCAGTGAACACTTATTAAAACATACAGTGATAATTTAGGATGTAATAACATATATTTTCTAAGAGATGTGACAATGGGGTCTTAAATTTCAGTTGATTTGGTCCTCTGAAGTACAATACACCACTGGTTCTCTACATCATAGTACATACATATCAAACATTTTGTATCGTGTTTAAGTAATTGCATTTATTTGTGTCTTATACATGTTTTTATTTGATTATCGATTCAAAGAGCGGTTTTAATGTTTGTTATTTAATTTAAAAATAACGTAATATAGAATTCTTCTTTTATATTATATTGCCTTAAAATCGATTCTTAGCTGACTTTGTGTTCCAATATTCTTAGTTTAACAAACCATGCTTTATTTTTTATTACCTACATTTGTTGAAAGTTGAAACTATACATACTTACATTAAAGGGAGTAATTTCAAAAACAAGTTCGTGGAAACTGAAATTAACATAATTGCGAAAAACATTCAGATATTCTTAAATTTTAAAATTGTTCGCTGGTAGAAATTTTTTTTTTCAGCGGTTCTTTATCAAGATTGTGCAAAAAACTAAATTCTGTTCATATGTTTAAAACTGTTTTTGAAATGAAACTCCTCAATTACCTAATAATGAGATTTGTTTTCTATTGATTTTTTTACAATTCTGCAGGGAATTTCGTGAGTAAATATATCTTCGAGGTTTCTTTTGAAATATAGTATGTGCGTAGGTATTTATTTTTTTCACATTGGGAACTTAAAAAGGAAATTACATTATTTTTACCTTTTTTAACTAAAAGCATATTTTTATTATATTACTTCAATAGCATGTTTTTAGTTTCAAAGTATATTTAATCTTAATTTTTAAATCAAATTGCTTTATTCTCGATTCATGCTTTGTGGTTTTTTTTGTAACAAATTTAAAGTTGTTTCCTTATTATTTGTATTTAAATTATTATATATTTGCTAGTTTTTTCTGAAAGAGAAACGCAGTAATGCCAATTTTTCGAACCCATGAAAATCTCCCAGCACAAATTTAACAAAGCTATTGTTAATTTGATGTAGGATTCATTTTTTTATATTTTCATATGTTTTCAAAAATCTTTTATGCACCCCTTGCGCAGTTTTAATATATATATATTATAATGTTATGTAACATACTTTGACTTTGGGGAAGCTGACTTCAGCCGTCATGAAACAAATCGTTCAGATAATATAATATTGAATGTAATATATTCACAAGAATCCTCATGTTTTTGTGCACTATTAATTTGAAATTTTGACCAAAATTAAATGAAAAAACCTGCTATTGTCGGGGAAAAAATTTCAATAATGTTGATATCGCACTTTTGCGGGAATTATAGTAAATGCAATCGCGAAGTATTCGAATAATAGATTTGTACTTAATTGATGCTTTTGTGACATATCGCATGTCTCTGGTGCGTATTGTTGGAGCCCATTGCGGTCGCAAATTTTGAAAGGCTACCATTAGTCTACTTGTCCAAGGTCAAAGACAAGGTGTTATTTTACCTGTAGCACTCCAACAATATTACCACATATTCGCATATAATATATGCAGTCATAATAATTTATGTATGCAGAACAGTGTATATTTAGTTTCATTCGTTTTTCATTATACTAATGGTATCATAGAATCACAAAGATTGAGAATTTCATGTGATTAAAATTTTCATGTTCATTGTATTTTGTATTTAGATTAAAGTAAGTCATATAAGTATCCACGTCAAGGTATCAGCCAAGTTCAGAATCGCACGTTGACCGTGCATTTTATAAGCGAATCATATAACTCAACATTTATTTGATCTGTATAACTTTTGTGATGTTGTTTGCCATACAATAGATCTCGCCACCAAAATAGAAGACATCCTCGGCTATTCTGGAACATATTACATAATAAAATTATTCAAATTTTTAATCTTAATCAAAATAACAAACAATATATAATTACTTACCTTATTACTTACCGGAATCCCCTTCACACTACCTATCCATTTATTTTTTTTTTTGTATTAATTATTGTTCATTCACCAATTTTCAATGTATGATATATTTCAGTGCTAATAACTCAATGAGTTGATTCACAAATTTGTTTTGTTCCTTTTTTTGGTTTAAATTAAAAAAAAAGATTTCAAAATTTTGTAAAAAAATTCCAATAGTTCTCATGCAACTTTCTCATTAAAAACGTAAACCCCTTTCGGTTGACTTTGACATGTGGCATGGACAATCGTTTCGTAGTCCTAGTTGATTCATTTTATGCTGGATTTTAAATTCTATAGATCTGAGAATGTCATTGGTTGGTCAATGTAATATAAATCTCCATTTAAATGAAAACAAATAACATATAATCCAGATTTAAAAATGGAAGTGTTTTGGAAACTGAGAATACTGGAAACGAGGGGTTAGGACAATAGGCGACCTTAGTATTCGGTGATTATTTATAATAATAGATCATAATATTTGTTAAACATATCTTTAGTTTATTTTGAACTAAGAATTGGCATGTGTAGGTTGTATTTGTTAAAGCAGAAGTGTCCCATGGGATATGACACAGTCTTATAATAAACATATCCCCGGAGGTTTGTTGTTGTCCTTTGGGTACTGACATTCGGGCACGAAACACGTGACTGCGGAGCTAAAAAGAATGCGTTCTCTACACTTATATATATTCCATATATACACTTTATATATATATATATATATATATATATATATATATATATATATATATATATATATATATATATATATATATTCATTCCATATTTTAACAGATTTCGTTTTTCACGACTTTCCCAATAACTGAGAATGTTGCATCTGGCACGGTTTGCACATCAACTTAGTTCCATTCTCTGCCGAATACTGGCGCTGTATACGCGTCTAATGTGTGTTGACCATATTATAATAAATACAATTTTTGTAAATGCGGGCGATGAATAATAAATATTATGATATTTGCTATTAACTCGTTTGCATGGTTACGTAATATGGTTTCACATGTAAACATTTATCAAGTCATGCATGCTTGTCAGTTACGTAACTAATTTTTTTTTACAAGTCTTCAAAACAATAAAAGAATGTACTATTATAACAGAAAAGACAATGTTCTAGGGCATATAAAATAATTAAATAAACAATAAAATAGCTCATCGTCGGCAGTGAATTACAAAAAACTGTTACAACTATATTTATGTTAAAAAAGCAGCATATTAAGTCGTCATAAACTTTGTTTTATTATAAATCCGAAATAAGGAGATTTGTACATTGTGACATAAATATAGTTTAGAATGCTTTTTACATAGCGATTCCACTATAGGTGATGAAATATACAGCAACGACGAGGCGGTCGGGTTTGGGGGCTGGTCTGGACGTCTTATATGAAATTGCAAATGTCCGGAATGTCTTTTTTGAAATATCTCGTGTCAATCCTTTTTGCCACGATCTTCCGCGAGCGACGAGCGGAATTTTAGTTGAAATAGCTGGAATGTGTATTGTCTCCTGCCTTATGGCCGTTTAAATAATATTATAAGGATGGGGAAGGTATAGTCATTGAATTGAAGTTACAAAACAAAGCTCACCAACACAAATAAATCAAGTTCGTAACTGAAGTTACCAAATCCTGCCAACAAAATAGTGTATCTGGTAATTTGAAAATGTTTATTTTTAATAATATGAAGGTTCATTCAAATATTGGTGAAAAAATTTTTGAAATCGAATGAGTAGCTTCGGAGATTACCTCCCACATCCAAACTCATAAACTTTACCGTTTTATAATATTAGTATAGCACATGTTTTTTTTTATATATAATATATATAAAACGTCGACATTTTATAGTCCTGCTTGTTCTAGATAAATAGCTATAGTTTATCTGCCTATAATACTGTGTATATAGGTAAATACACTGAAAGCTAGTAATTTTTTGCAATTTTTCATAAATTATATATTATATAACCCTGTGCCAAATTTCAATCTTTACAGAAGATTAGTTTTTTTCTTCGCCTTTTAAAGCGTCCCCACAGAGGTCCAGTGAGTTACTGGCTATAGTATATTTATTAAAACTCTAAATACTAGCTGATCTCGAAATATTAGCCTTTACAAAAAAATTGCAATATTTTACCAGGAGACCCTGATCTACCAGCCAATGAATAAAAAAGAACAACTAAATAAATAAAATCTCGAATAAACAAATTATAGACAAAATGGGAGTAAGAAATGTCAAAGTAAGTTGAAAATAAATAAAAAAAAAGCTGGCAAAACACCTGATAGACAAATAAATCTTCTGAATGGTTATTTTTGGGAAACAAAAGAAAGCTTGTAAGTTAGACAACAAAATAAAGAAATGATAAACTGAAAAAGAAGTTAACTACTCGCAATTTAATGGGGATGCCCCACTACAAATTTGAAATATATTTAAATATGTTTCCATCAGTACACATTTGCATTGAGTAGTATTTACATTTTGAAAATATAATTTTCATTATTTTAGTAATTACCTATATGAACGGTTGACTGAAATGCTTCCCTTTTTTTTTCTTTCTTCTCATAAAGAAAAGCACACAATTGACAGTAACATCGGGCATAAAATGGAACGAAATCCAGATTTTTTGTAGGTTCGTTTATTAATAGAAAGTGTCAAAGTACCATATTTTTCATGTTTATCAATTTTTCAGTCCTTCAGTAATTGTCGGTCGTTTGTTATAAAGTTTCGCACAAATACTTTTCATTAACCTGTATTTTAAGGGTTTCGTACCAAAATAAGTAAAAAGGGGAAACCTAAAACTTGAAATTTAGTTTATAGCTAGAATGTTGCAGTTCTAGGATAGTCCAGAAGTTTTATTACAAAAAAAAAAAGAAACATTGTTTTCATGTGAGGCATATCGTTGGAGAGGGTTAGTTTTGATGATATATACTTTTTTTTTTGAAAACAAAATGTTTCCCCCTAAAAGACGTGTATTTTTGACTGATGACACATATTTGGGAACAAATTCGTTCAGATAGTAGTTTCGTCGTTGTCTGTTAGATGTGCGTTCAGCTTAACAAAGCTGTTGAAATGATACATCTGTCTTCGTTTCCTTAGGCTAAACAAGAGGGTTTGTTTACTTGCAAATGTATTTGATGGACATCCGTTTATTTTTATATAAGCGCTTTTAAAGCTTGAAATAAAAAGTACCTATAGGTACTTTTTATAAAAAAAATATATATATTTTCTTTACATTCTTTTTAAAGCTTATTTCAAATACACAAACATTTTATTTTTTATCCCACTTTTTATATTGTTCGAAAATACAAAACCTCGACACGTATTATAAAAAAATCCCCATAGCTGATTTCATGTTAGTGAAGATTTTCAGAAGCTTAAAAACGGAACTTATGAAGTATTTTATTGGAAAATGTGGGATATTTTTAAATAATAAAATAACTGACACGTTCGAAAATAGAAAAATAATGTGCAGTCGGGAGCAACAATTATGTAATTTTGTTATAAATATTTTAACGAACGGGTATACCAAGTGTCCCAAAAGTAACGCCAAGAATTTTCAGGACATATACACAGTGAAGTTCTTAACTGAAAAGATTTTTACGTTTTTGTGATTATTACTCTATTTTTGTAAAATATACACATTTATCATAGACTCTAACAAATAAATTTTTTTCATACTCAATGAAATCTAGCCCGAGAAAATCACATATCTTAGATAATTTTATTTTTTTATCCCTTTTGTGATGTACAGAAGCCTCCTAAAAATAAATCCAATAAAACAAATGAGCATTTGTCTGGGTTCGGATCACCTACAAAAATGTGTCAAATTATTTCATTGTTGTAATTTTATATAGTTTAGAAGCTAGAAAACTAACCGACAGGTAAAGTAGAATATGAACCACTAGGTTTCAGCCTTGAATACGAAATCCTAAAAACTGAGCTACTGTAATGTAGTACTTACTCATATTTTTAAATTTAAACAATTATTAATATAGTAATATACTTCGAAAAACTGTAATAGATTTTTCGATTTTAAATTTCACAAGGAATGATGTTTTGAAAATCATTGGTATTTCTTCTGAGACATTCTATACAAAATGAAATCAATACTGCAACCATATTATATTCTTTTAAATAAATAAATTCATTGAAGGTGTCGAGCAAACAGGAAATTCATTCAAAACAAATATCATGTTAATATATAGTATATCTAAAGAGTGTAAACCTCCAAACCTTTGCAGCAAATAAAAGAAATGTGATAGCTTTGAAGAAGAGAACAAGAACAAAAAAACATTCTATGCTGAAAAGTGTTTGGTTGTTGGTTGAACTGTTGTTAAAGTTAGCCTCCTTTATACGTCATTGAGATAATATTGAACAAGAAGGGATAAAATCGAAATACTTGAAAGAATTAAAATTATATCTATCCTAATATTATTATTTGGAAGTAGGAGATAATTTCCGAAAATACACATCCGATTTTAATTTTTTTTTACCAATATTTAGAATAGACCGTCAGGATGGACATAGGCTTTGTACATATTATTACGTTAAAATAAAAGCGCTTTTCTTGGAGACAAATTTCGCAATGTAAGTCGACTAAAAACTGTTCGATCGGGGCGCAAGCTTGCAAGACAAAATTGTAAAATGGTGGGTAAATTCATTCCATAAAACTTTTATTTTCTTTTTTCTGTATTGTTTGTAGTTCGAAATAAATTTCTTAATAAAAAAAAGGTAATAGTACACTAGCATGTTTGGCCGCGATTACCTCAGAAAGTAGTTGGAGTGATTTTAGGATTATCAAGAAACCCAGAATCAAATGAAATACAAGAACACCAACAATTTTGAAATAAAAATAATTTTAAAAAAATGGAGTGACTTAAAAGAAGGAACCAAAGTTCATGTAAAGTTTACAATTATTTTCTCTATTATTTCAATTACTGTGACTAATAGAATAAGTATTGCGCCAACTTCTAAATTAGACTAAAATGAAAAGATTTTTTTTTCAGAGGCATCCTGTTTTTTCGTCAGTACACTTGTTTTGAATTATTTTAACATTTCATTTGAGAGCTCTGAGTAAGCATTACTTTTTTCATTCGTTCGTTAAAAATATTGTATGTATTGACAAAAAATAAAACGTAGATATATTAAGTCTAGTAAAAGAATGGATAATAGTAAAATGCTTTTTCACGAAAGCGAGACTGAAATGAAACTTAACGTGCATATATTTTCTCGATTATGGAATCGTAATTGTTTGTTTAATCATAACTCTATAGCGATTTATCAGTCAAGTACTATTTTTTTTTTAATTCTACGTTTATTTTTTTCTCAATTTTAATTCAAGTCTATCCATATAATAATGCGGCTATGACTTTAAATGAATCGTTTTGCACCCCTATATTAGTTTGATTATTGACTATATAAAAAAACATTTTGCAACTTGATTTTCACTTTCCTCAAAATGTCCAATTGACACGAAATTATGCGATCGTACGTAATTTTGATAACAATACAGTATTCTGATATTGTGGCTATAATAATAATTTATATAACAAGTTAAAAATAGAAATAAATAACAAGTGGTGGGAGTGACGGTCCTGATGGTGGAAGAACGTGTCTCCAGTCGTATAATCCTTAAAATAGTATGATACACACATGATGACTAAAAATTGCAAAAAAATGGTGGTTTAGAAGGAATCGAAAAAACGTGCTTATAGCAACGTACTTTCAAGTAGAAAATAAATTTCTTTCTATTCTATGACGTTTAGCAATGTGAGACACTCGATGACTTAAATGAAATATAGATAAAGTCAGTACCATACGCTTCTGAACTTTACAAAAGAAAAATAAATATATTTTCTACTTTTGGTGCGTTAAGATGATCGTGTTTTTTAAATTTTTTGAAACTATAAATTTTTCTCATGAAGTTGGTAATGACTAATGAATAATCGAGTCTTATTCGTCAAACAACAGATTTCACCGTACACAGTCAACGAAATCGATATCACCAATCAGTGATTTATCCGACAAATAAAAGAAAGCAAGCCTTAAGATTACAGTTTTATGCTTTTTTATTGCATTTCTGAGAAGCAAATAAAAACTTGAGCAAAAAATATCCTGGAACCTAATTGGATCTGTTATATGGCTGAAACAGAGTATAAGAAATAAAAATATTAGTTGTGTAAAACTACTGAAAGTAAAGACTTTCGTTGGAAAGATTTTTATATATAGGTGTCTTTATATTCCTTTGACTTTTAAATTAAAAAGAAGTACAAAGACTAAATTGCACAACAGGTATATACATATTTTGTAATAATTTTACTTATATGTATGTGCGAAACATCAACACAATCACTTTTTCAATGTATTATAGTTATTGATAATTGTTTTATGTCTGACGTTTTGAAATATTTGGGATTCGTGCTCACCGAGATTAAATTTCATCTTATGTAGAAACTTTATTTGATATGGTATTTTGTATACTCGTACAAGGAGATTAATTAAAAAAAAAAAACAATTTTCAATTCAAAACTGAAATATTTGCAACGAACGTATCAAGTTCTTTTTTAGATGAAATTTTAAAAACTAATTTGCCAGAACACATTTTTCTAGTTCATTTTATATTATATCAGTTAAAAACAAATTACTTTTTGGAAAAGAACTGTTACAATCCTAGGATAGAATTTGATCCTATGTAGTCAGCAATAAAAACCCTTCATCTGGACGAAACTTTTTTTCAAATTAATCTTCAGACATAATACGTTATTGTGTTGTTCATCAACAAAACACAACCAAACTCAAACTTTTTACTACTTTCTTTAAGAAAAGCGAATGCGTTGAATAAGGTCGAATATATACATTTCCCATATTCGTCTCTCTTGCAGATTCTATCTGCCTATATCCTACATAATATTACACCTACATATTATTTTGTTACATCTATATAAGACAATTTTCCTTTCTACAACGTTCAAGTATAATTTGTATGTTTTGCTTTTGTATTCCTGTACCGTCATGTATTGGCGCCATGTTGCATTACCCCAAGCATGCCGTGTAAATTGAGGTTATGTATTATCGATTGAAAAATACAATACTGCAATTCGACAAGTTGTTTCACTTTCTCACATTGTATACTAAATCATTTTTAGCAATAATGTTAAATACATTAATCATTCGTAAAGTCGTTGCCCGTCAAGTTAGCACTTCTAACTACGGATGTGAGTCACGTCATCTATCGGAGATGTTTCCTATCTTTCTTCAAAAGTTGGAATTCATCTTTACATGTCAATATAGTTTAGTCTCATCTCGGTTACTATACTCCCGAATGGGAGTGCATATTGAGCGTCCGGTACGGCGGTCTACACTATGAAACATGTCCGTCTCCAGACTTTCGAACTTTCGGCCCCCAATTCGTGGGCAATCATAAAATCATTTTTTTCCTTCAACGCAAAGATGTCTGTGATACAATGAAACGAGATCGTTCTTCGGACATGCTTCTCGAAATATATATAGTATGAATTTGAACTACGCGTTCTACGTTCTGATCAAGCTGCGTGCTATTGCATCTACTATTTTGTATCGTGTAAGTGTGGCTGTATTTCTATAGTGTGTATATAACTTGTGTTGTATATTCTGAATCCCCTCGCCAGGCGTAAGTTCGCACGATGCCCGAAGACACACATATATATTTTTTGTGTGTATATATATATATATGTATATAATATATAGGTATACACAGTTAGTTTTCGTAGCTACGTGATCACCAAACTTCGCGCGCCGTGCCTTTCCAAATACAAGCAACGAGTTTTAGATAATCTGTCAAGGAATGGAAATATATTTCCTGCTATTTTTCTTACCGAACCAATAGAGCCATCCTGCGATGACGTCATCACTACATAAATATATTTCTTTGCCATGAAGGTTTTTTTTTTATTCACTGAAGAAAAATACACACTACTTGTAACTGTCGAGCTAGAAACAGAAATAATATTTTTATGAATTTTTAAGTTAAAAGTTTTAGATTTGTAAAACATCGATATAAAAGTTAAACTGTTTTGTTTACCTCCTTTTTCTGTTTCGAGTTCGTTTTACTTTTTAAATTTAGTTCACATAAAAATGATAAATGGTTTTTCTTTTTATACAAAAAGCGGAACACCAATTGTATAATCGTTAAGCGTTTGTGTATAAACGGTTTTTTATTCATAAAAGAACGACCGAAAAAATGCCCGTTCTCGGATGACCACTTTGGCTCAATCATATATTCGATCTACTATTTTTCTGTGATTTTATTTGACACGTCATAATTCTGTTGTATTTTGAGGGTCCAAAAACAAGCGAAAAATACGCATAATTTTCGGTCGTTCCTTGTTCTTTGCTCGAAAGCTGATCAAAATTTTTTAAAACAAGTAATTTTTTAATTTTCTGGAAATATTTATAACATGAATTTGTACTTTAGAGAACGATATGATTATGTATTTTACGATCAATACTTGAACTAAAGATGGGGCGGTGGAAAATAATATATCCTCACGGCAAAGTTCTTTGAAAACAGTAAATTACTGAAAGTTTTCTGAACACTGTTTAAGTTTAAGATGTTGAATAAGAAGTTACTGCACCGTTATGGTATAGATACGTAATTAGTAATTATTCTTCAATGAATGCTTTCCAAATATTTGCAATTCGTGCATATTTCCATGTGTGTCTTTTCTGCGCGTTCTGAGTCCTACTTCAACACATATAATTATGGTGCAATGTTCTCTGTCCGTAACGGTTCTTTATAATACGGCTGAAGAGCTGACGCTACGCGCTAATATAACGATTCTTAAAATTATTTTGCTTATTTGACTGGTGGTAATTTATATTCGTGCTCCTTGCCATGTCAAAGTGATTGTAATAAACAAGGAAGGTTTACAAGAGAAATGTTTCAATGAAGACTTCAGAAAGAAAATCAAAGATGACACGAATGTAGCCTCCATTAAAAGTAATTTCCAGAAGCATATATTCCCCAAAATTCTTAGAAAACTTATTTTGTCTTCAATTTTCAAGTCGGGAAATTATAGAGATAAAAACAGAAACACTCAATATGATTACAGTAACAAAATTAGTGCGTGTATAAAAAGTGATATAATTTTGACTTAAGCAAAAAAAAAAAAAAAACAAACAACAAAGTTAATGTTTTCAAATCGCATTTATTGCTAACGTTAATTCAATATTTCTCCCCCTCGTTACTTCAGTATACGCGACTGCAGACAATATGTTAAAAACAGAAACAATATTTAAAATATAAAGATATAAATCTCAAGTATTTTTTAAAACCATGTGAGAAACAATGAAATAATTTTAGTGCAAATGATGATTTTGTGATTGTTTTGACTCATTATCTCCCACAAGCGTTTAAGTTTATTATCTGGAAAATAGATTTAAATGGAAACAATTTTTTTTAAAGATTTCGGTCGGTATATAATATTTTGTTATGTATTCATGTCACAAAATGAATTTAAATACTGGCCATTATTTTAGTCTCCAGAGACGTCAGCTACAATAAAAAATAGGAATGTATGAAATGTCTTGAAAGCTTTTAAGTTGTAATCTATATTCAGTGATCGAAACTATCCACCCATCGGCATCTTGTATAAAAATCGAATTTCCCCAAACAGTTTTTTTTTTTATATTCCACGGTGACATTAACGATTCAATGCAGCGTGGTTGTTGCAAGTATGTAGCATATTGTGCATAAAGCTCACCCTTGCAATGCTAAACATTGCCAGTGGTTTCCAATAAGTTATTTTGGTGTTATAATCGCTTGAAAACCAGTACAACTTGAACAGATTGGCATACAAGTGAGCCAGTATGTTTTTAATTGAAGAGGATTTCGGAAACTAATAGAATATACTTTGCCGAGATGACAGTATTGATATTTGTTATTTTCAATTTCGATACGGTGAAATCTCGACAAAACTGTGGAATGTCGAAATAATTATAAAATCATTTATATGTTCAAGAGAAAAGTCCGAGATAACTATTAAAAAAGAGCTAGTAATGCTGTACCTCGCCTTTTAGTGTTCTTTGATAAAGATATTTTATTATTATTATTATTATTGCTTTGACATATGTCGTTAAATTTCATGCTCTATAAAATTGATATTAAATACCATTTGCTTTGTCATGGTTCTTGGGTTGTTTAGATTCAAGCCTAAAAAACAGTTTTTTCACATTTGGGAAATTTTGGCCGCAATCATTTTTAGTAATTTTAGTCCTGAATACTCTTTCATGATATACCTACTTTCGATAAATTTGCGAAAGAACGGCTTATCAAGGATTTACCGGCAAAAAATTGACATTGATGTCAATGAAACCGCCAGTAAAGGCTAGATATTTTATCAAAGTTAACTTCATTTAAAAAAAAGGTTTGCAAACAGTGATTTAAAATTACTGAAATTTTATACCTTAATAGAATCCAGCTGAGAGAGGAAGGGGGCCATTAGCGTCTAATAACCCAGTTGTGCTTTCATAAACGTCTTTGTAAAAATATTATAGAAGCACTGTTTTTTTTTTGTGTAGAAAGAGTCCTACACCAATTTTCCTCCCCTGTCAGACATCCTTTGATAAATATACACAGAAATACATGTACTTTTATTTTCACAACTTGACGTTCGCGGTTATTTTTTAAATAAACCAAAAGAACCGTCTGTGTTCTGTGTGTATATATTTTTAAGGTATATTATATTACTATAAACTCATTTTACTAATTTGCATTAAGCATGCAAATATTTGTCTGAAATTGTTGTGGTTTTATTGTACTTTTGACTAATAACCGTACAATATACAATATACATGTTAAAGCCAATTCAGACTAGCCGTTCTCGGTTACGATTCACCGGTCCGGTTGGGAACTCGACCAATCAGGGCGTAGTCGTTCCCGATTGCGGTTCGGTTCGAGCGTTTAGGTTCAGCTCTAATTTCAATCGGACCGTTCGCAACCGTAGCCAATGAGAACGCTTGCTGGAGTCACGTGACTAGCCTGCTGTTTTTGTTGACGTTTAACTACACATCAAACGTCAAATCATATTTCGAAATTGCGCATGCGCACCGAGAATAATCGTAGAACCGAATCGGGATAGTGTGAGCAGACTAGATTAATCGAAAACCGAACCGGACCGGTGAACCGTAACCGAGAACGGCTAGTCTGAATTGGCTTTTAGGGCTGTTGCAAGGATGGTATGTATGGAAGGTTTGTCTATGATACAGTGGCGAACCTATGTGAATAAAAAGTAGAATATGAATTTCTTTCTCTGCTAAAACGTTTAAAAGCGCGGGACACTTCTTGTACTATATACGCTTTTTAAACGTTATAGAAAAGAAAAACTTTTAGTTTCTACATTTTGGTGCGTTGACTAAGTGCGTTATTTAGATTGTTTTTTTAGTCTTTGATTTTCTACTCCTGCGACACTAGAGTGCAGTATTATTATCTGGTATATATTTGGACGAGGTAGCTCTATTAACTATCTGTGGGACTTGAGACACATTTTCCACGATCTACACCTTCACTTCCACCACGCGTTTTTTTTTAATTTTTATTTTTTAATTTGTCATATAAATGTTAATATGAACAAAATATTTTATTGTCATCAAAACTAAATACAATTACAAAGTTTCACGTCAATTTTACATTCGAAAGAAGGTTAAAATCAACCTGTAAGATTTTTTTACAAACATACAATATGAAGTGAAACTAATATAAGCGTGTAAGGGAATAAAATATATGAATGTCCGAAAACTATAGTTTGAAATAGGGAAATATATAATGTCCCTAGAACGACACTTTCGTTTTAATCGTCACGAACCACCGCTGATCTATTGTCAACCAATACTATTGTCTAATGAACAATATAGAATGCCACAAAATGAAAACTAGAACTCAACTGGTGTTCCCAGTCCTCACCGCTAGATTTGCGGCTAGTGACTTATGTAATGTGAAAACTGCGGTAAAGATTGTAGTACTGTATAAATGTGTAATCTATAATTTCGATTTCTTGTGAATATTTTGTATGGTATCCAGACCAGAAACCCCGTCTTATTTATTAATTTTTGTATGTTTGTACCGAATCATTCGAAAACAGTTGGACCGATTGAAATGAAATTTAATACATTATTGACTAGCATCCAAACTTATTGCTTTTTATACATAACTGTTAACTTAAATTCTTAACCAAATCAAAAATCGAAATAAACACACCAGCTGCACGTAATAGAATACATACGTGCTTTTTACGTGAGAACTAAATGGTAGGAAAGATTAATCGTCATTTACGTTTGGATCGTTTTGTGCCAATCGGTATTTTCAATTCCGATCGAACAGAGCATATAAATATGGAACTGAGAAATTACCGGAGAATTGTAATATCCCTCTGCCCGCTTACATACTACTATTGTGTCGTCCAGTTGATATTTAGTGCGAATTGTGTGGAGTCTAAATTGTATTACGTTGAGTTTATGTATGTGTTTGTGTCTGTCTGTGAAACTGTGAATGTATTTGCAATTGATGAATCTACATTTGCCACAGTTATATGATTATGAAACATGGAATGCCACCGTCCATGTTATATTTGCGCACAGTAGATGTGAGGCTGATTCACAATGCGAGTTCCGTATCCAGTAGGCCTTAAATATGTCAACAAAAGTACTTGTGATTTATTGAGCGATTGTATTAGCCTTTGATCGGATCTCGTTTGTGTAAATGCAGATTTTTGTTTGCAGATTTGCTCCCGTTAATGTCGATATTAATAGAATATAGAATAGAATTTATTGAAATGCCACAAATGCGGATACAAATAAGAATCATATTACCCGAGCGTAGTCGGGTAAAAATTACCTTTTACCGTTAACTTTTTGTTAACGTTTCTTTTTTCTTAGTCCTAATGTGAAATCGAACTTATCCACTATCTAGTATAGACTTGTGCAATATAGCTCTAAAGACAGACGTTTTTTTTCGAGAAATGTTTGAGGAACAACGAAATTTCGCGGTGGTATAATAGCTAATCATAATAATTTACCATTCGTATGGTAGGTCCTTTCAGAAAAATGTTTTTTGTAAAAACTGATAAACACCGCTTTTTGTTTACTTACTAAAACCGAATACTTTTGGACTCACTTGTGTTTCATTATTCGTATATCTGAACAACAAAGTCAGACCATTATGTGCTGTCATCCAAAAGAAGCAGGTTGAAAGCAATCTGTTTTTTAATCAAAATAACGACTTTTGCGATTAGTTATTTTAAGGTAGAAGTTGTTTTGATTTTAATAAAGTATAGACATAAAAATGTTCAGTATTTTGTTCTTTCTTTAAAAAGTAACAAAAAAAACCTAAACATCCCGATTTTTTCTCAAACTAATCGGTAAAAACCGGTTCTCAAATTTGTAATCGTTTCAAATCATATGTGAAACGACCTTTATCAATATCGAATTTTTAATGTTTGTACGACTGGAAATGAGCGATTTCAATAAAAAAAGCTTTTCAGACATTTTTATTCATGTTTTTTTTGTTATTGTTTTTTGTCGTCTCAGTTATTCATAATACTCTGCAGTAATAGACAAATTTTTGGCAAATCTACTTAAACAGAATCGAAAATCTTCAAATACTGTTTTTTATTGGTGATACTAGAAATCTCTAATAGTTAAAAAAGGTTCGGTTTTTGAACTCAGACCGAAAATACGAATGTGGAGTTTTTGTCAGCTGTCAGTTGTTTACTTTTTGATTTTGACAGCTGTTTCAAATATAAAATTTTCCCTGTTAGAGAAGTGATTGTAAAGTAAAAAGAGAAAGAATATAATATGACAGGTATTTGATAAAGCTGTATTGGCATTCGTCTTTCAGTTACAAACAGTTGCATAGAAGCATACATACCACCACTTGTTCAAAGCGCGGTTCTTTTAAATTAGAACCCATATTTTGCCAACATTGCGTTTTCGCAATGTAATTAACACGATTTTTTTAACACTAGATGTTTATTATCACAACATCGTATTTTCTTACAAAAAAAAAAAGGTTATTTTATCTCAATTTTAATATTAGAACTTTGACATATAGGTACAATAATATTAACTCAAGACAAAATAAAAAAGTAAATTTAAATGAAATCAGGTAATCCGACAAAGACCGGTTTCCGTTAAAACAGCAGATCGATATTGTAAAGATCATTTCATAAAATAATCGATAGATCGCTGACAATCCGATCTGCCACGGGATACTGAATCACGGTTTACTCTGAGTTTTTGTTTGTGATTTAGTAAATATATTTGACCAAAAACATTCGATTTTTCTAATGTAATTCTGTTAGTGATATTGGGTTAATTATTAAAACTTTGGTACCCGGAAAAGTTTCTCAAATATTTGCTTCTTAAATTATTTATTTTCGGAACTTTTCGGTATCTTTTACGTAAAAGATTTGTTTTATATTAGAAGAAACGTACTTTGATGAAAATCTATCGTTATATGTATGAAAAATGTCATTTAATTTCGTAACAAGTATTGGTATATTTTAATATTATTTTAACGGATTTGTTGATTATGCATCAATGAGCCACACCTAACGGATATTATTTTGTACGTGTGTTTTTTGAAATGGGAAATTATTCAGGATATTGGATTAACATTATGAACAGTCGACGTTAAATAAAATAAAATAAAATCATTTTACAAAATAATCTTTTATATGAAAAATTTCACTGACCAGAAAAATCTGTTATGACACTTAGACAATATTATTATAAGCTTAGAATATGCACAAAATTGCGTCTATTTCTAAAACTACTGATCCGATTGGCACCATAATCAATAGGTTGGAATTAATTACCGAGACAAAAAAAAATTAAATCTGCATTTCTACAGAAATTATAATTAACGAAGATATAGAGATTCCTGCACTGCGCGACATAATGCCGGAGGCTTCAGCTGATTGGCTGCGTGTAATTGAATAACGCCCACTGATTTTTTAGGAATAGATAACTGGCATATACATCTCTTTCCATAGACACAGATCTCAGGCTTAGATTTCACATCATCATATGGCGTTTTGAATGAAAATTAACAGGAAGGAAACAACTAAATATTTAATTTACATGATTTATTTATGTACAAGGAATAATGTGCAGTGTTCAATATTATCAAATTTTATTCGGCGGGACGATCCTATTTCCATGTAAAAATGTTCTTTTGTTCAAAATTTAAGATAAAAAAACACTATTTTTTCGTATGAACATTATAATAAAATTTTACGATTACCGCGCTGATCAATAAATTAATAAGGCAAAACCTACCCAAGGTGTGTATATATTTTACAGTGTATTGTTTTGCAAAACGGTATTTGAAAATAGTTTATAATGCCAGATATACATGAACCTTATATTTCTGTTCTAGATGATAACGTTGACATATTCAGATTTATGATCTTCGGACATGGTATTATATAGTATTATATAAAAACGATTTATATGTAAATATAAATAGTTACGTCATATGTGGAGAAACAACATACATTTTATAATTGCAACAATGTAGCCCAGAGATCGTCAACTGGCGGACCGTGGTTTTTATCCGGATCGCAGTCATATTTATGACCTCTGTCACATTGAACGTAGAAAAACAAAAAGAAAAATGTCATTTAAACGCCCATACATTTTTATTGATTTGTGATTTAAATGATAAGATGAAATTTTCAAGTTTAGCATAAGAAAAGTTTCAGAAATGCACCGGATTTAATTGATCAAAATTGGTTCATATAAACGATAAACATTGAAGTTTTACTTTAGACGGACAATTTCTTCAAAACAAGAAATAGTTACCATTTTTAATAGTCGATTAATTTTATTTGATCTAAATAAATACAGATATTACAAAGGTCTAAGTTACAATTTTTATTTGTTTGGCAATATTTCTAAATGTCATAAATGCGATGAAGAATTAAAATTAATTGGCAATGTTGATGAATACCTATTTTAATATACAAGTGACATTTCTTTTATTATTTATGTTCAAAAGAGCATATTCCGCGTGTTCGGTTTTACTGATGTGACGTCACCACTTACATATCGTCTGTGAACCTTCCCGTAACTCTTAGATGACAGTAGCGGTTGAAATCCGGTCGAAGATTTGACAGTTTTAGGTCGTGTCTGATGGCTTTTGTGAATATGTATGTTTGATGCTGCGTGATGTAAGGTTGTAAGGTAAATCTTTAGCCAAGACCGCAGAGAGCATTGATGTAGATGTGAAATGTTCTACTTTGTATAAAATAGATTTTTAGTTGCATAACCAGTCATAACTTCCGGTACTCTGGAAAAAATATTCATTAATCTCGATTAACACTACATACAAAATACCGATTTTGTAATAACTATTTTTTAAGCAATAATAATTTGATTTCAAGGAGGACTCCCATGTACCATAATTACTATTGAGATGTCCTTTTGACCTCAAATTAAAGATCAAGGGCGCTTTTTAAAAATATTGGAAAGCTCTTTTAGTAAAGCTGACGTAAAACCCTCTGATATTCAAAAAAACGTTGTATAGCCTGCACACAAAGTTTTAAAATTTGCTCCCAAAAGGGCACAATTCTTCAATTCGACGCAAGAAAAGTATCTTTGGAGCAAAAGTACTATCGAAAGGATATAATTTAAGTTTTAAGCTAGAGGGAGGGAACTAGAACCCGCTTAATAATGTTCAATTGAAAATACGAAAGTATCATTTAGAATCGACTTCTTTTTTTGCAGAATTTGATATAAATTGGTTTGAATCAACGTTTTAGCAATTTTATCACCCAAATTGGCATCAATTCTGTGTTATATAAATATTTTCTATCACAAAACAAAGTCGAAAAATTAACGTATTAAAAACTACCATAGTCGTTTTTGTTTGTTTACTTTGGAAATTTGTTTCCGTCAAAGTTTTTATAGCACCTTTTTTATAGTGCTTTTTTGTTCGTAAATTTGCTTATATAATGTTGTAGTAATTTTAAAGTGTGTTTTACGATGAATGAATTTATCAAAAATCTGTAATGGTAAATTATTTGTGTATTTTCCGCCATATGGTGGAACCAAGTGAACCATAACTTCGACGATACACACCATTTTGAACAACTTGAGACCATTTTTCCCCGACTACCAAAAAAAAATGATGCGTGTGCAGGTTTTTGTAAATATCAATAAAAATGATAGAATGTATATTAGTGGATCCTCCTTTTTGAGTCAAATAATTTGATAAATAATCGATTTGAGTCGTAGAAAAAGAAGAACACATTTTGCAAAGGATAGTTCTTATGTAGAAAATAATTTTCTAAATCCAGACATTTTGTATAAAATATTATGTCTGCATATTAGGTACATGTCTCAAAGATTATGTATAATATCAAAGAAAACGTATAATATGGGGTATAGGATTTGCTATCCTGGTATTATATAAAAGTAGCGAACTTACAAAGTAAGTAATTCAATTTATACACAGTTTGAATACATTTAATCATTTTTCAGAAGAGTCTTTTTAAATACATTAAAGAATGAAATCAATATTCTGTTACATTAAATCACAGTGTGTACGTGATATTTCCCAATAATGAAAATTCCAATCAGTTCTCATATATAATGAAAAATATACTAATTTTGTTCACACTTGATGTGTTTAATATTACTTTAGAAATTTATGCTGTTATGCAATTGAATGTGATAAATGTATATAACTTATTGGCATTTTGACACTATTATAAGTGACAAAGACGATAGCTTTGAAAGGATATTGACAAAGTTGCTCTGTGCTTACTGATTTCAATTCAGAATAGCCGGATGAATCTTCGGAAGAAGAATTCTTGCATGAATGACTTTATATCACGTCATTATTTCTTGCATACGAAAGAAGATGGACTGAAAAAATCGGCACGGAGAACATTAATGTCTTTCAAAATGTATATGTTTTTAATATGAAAAACTCACTAGAATTGACCAGACAGTTTTCACCTATATGGACTAATCAATAGGCTTAGAGGACTTACTGAGATAAACACTTAAAAGAAAAAGATCATTTATATCAGTTCATAAGCTGCTGTGAAAAAAGAAAATTCTACACGGAGCGGAAAATCCCTTTTCTTTAAATTTTGAGGGAAGGTCTACAATCAGAATCTGAACTTATCTCGAACACGTTGTCTCATCGTTGTATTTTCATTACTTTATGGAACATTGAAAGTGAACAGTCGGTATACAGAATATTGTAACAAAATCTTGATAGGAAGCATCTCGTTACATTTGTTTTTAGACCAGCTTGGTAAGTTACGTGGAATGTCCACAAGTTTAATGAAATTTTAGTGTAGAATTCTGTAAAGTGTCAATTCGTTTGGTTCAGCGATACCTCTTTGAAATGGGTCAGTTTACACAAATGCTATTTAAATCCATTTCAATTTTTAGAATATATTTAATAAAATCATAGATTTTTATTGAATAAATTTCTGCTTCACAGATATTTTTGTTTATCTGGGCAGATCCAATTCGAAATTAATAATTCAGTTAAAAGGGCGTAAATTAGTATTTGAGTACTAAGAAGTGCTTGACGATTAGATTGTAAAATGTGACATCATTACTAACGTTTAAAATAGTATCGAGATTAGCTCTCTGTAATTTCGTTCTTTTTGAGGTTTTTGTGTATAGGTGTGAAAACATGTTTCCAACAAATGTTGTCTGTGGGCGTTTATTATTTAATGCTATGATATCTGGTGGCACAAAACGAAACTAGGTATAGTAAAGTTGGTTTCGCGATTAGACCACGCCTGTTAAATCCCTAAAATCTGTTTATACCAGCATCACTTGAGAGCCGCTGACCGATTTTAATGTAATTTGGTACTCTGCCAACTGATACCGAAATTTGAAGTATCGGATCATTTTGATACCGCTACCCTCGGGCTAATGTAATGTTCCCGTCAAAACCGACGTTTATTCAAGCGAACCGCGAGTAAAAGCTAGTTGAATGACATGAAAATATTTTAAAACTCAGACATATCTAGTAACATATAATATAATATTTCTATAAATAATAAGTTAATGACAAATTTGAGTATCGCGTGTCAGTCAATTTAATTAAATAATCTAATATAAATATAATTTTATTCTGCTAACTTTATGGTACGTACTATTTATATATTATAATGTAAATAAATAATTATCGTTTTATTACAATTTAAATAAGCTTTAAGGAACAGTACAAATAAATGGAAAGATATATTTTATGTTTCATATTTAATGAAATCATACCTAAATATTTTATTTGATGTGTGTTTTATGTTTATTTTTTGCTTTGCTTTGCGCAAAAGAAGTAATTTAAAAATCAACTTTAACTTTATAAAGAAATTTAATTTTTTTTAAATACTTTTTCTTATTTCTTTCTGGTATTTAAAAATATGTTTACTTTGTATAAATTATTGGCTATTGTGTAGGCTTTCAAAGCTATGGGTTTGAATATTTTTATCAAGTCAGTTTGTCAATAATTAGAAAAGCGAAGCATGGTAAATTAATATGGAAATATTACAACGACGGCGTGTATATTTACGAATTGGGTTTACAGAAGACTTGATGGAAAAGGAAGGCATTAGACCGTAAAGATGTGAGGTTTTGCATCATGTCATGTCGAAAACTTTCTTTGAGAAGTTCTAACCTAGCGCTATGATACCTTGAACACTGATTGCAAGAATTCAGGCTGAATATCAAACTTTTTGTTCTATGAATTTATTCGAAATTATACTATGTCGTGACCATATCCCTCAAATATTTTTTTTACATTCAATATTTTGTATTTTCTGTGATATATCGTCGTCATGATGACCAAACGGTTTATCTGAAAGAAGCTTTACTGCAAAAATGGCGGAATATCACTTTTTACAGCTTTACAGTAGAGCTTTGTCACAAGTGTTTCTAAAACAAAATATACCTTAAGTTTTGATATACTCTTCTTAGTTTTTTTTTTTTGCTACAACGAAACATAAACCCACTTTGTGGAAGAAATACAACCTTTGCTTGTATTAATTGTACTAAACATTAGTTTTGAAAGTGACTATATTGGGCACAAAAATAGTTCAGTTGGACACCAACATATCAGCATCACATTTTCTGTGGTGAATCTGTACTTCATCAAAATATTACGTTATCAAAAATAGTGCTCTACAATTACAGTGTTTTTGAATATAAATCCAAAAAACCCGGGTCGCAGTGCCAAAACCCTGCCGAGAATATAGTGTATTTGCTTATACAGGCAGTGTGGCTTTATTATGCAAACTTAAGTTGGTTTTTGGACAAAATAAAAAATTTGACTCCTTAATACACCCCTTAAAATAACATTTTTTTTCTTAACTGCAATATTATTATCAATCTAACGTCTACACCGAATTAAATACACCCTTGAATAAATAAGTCACTTTCTACAAATTAGTGTTTTCAAAAAATTTGTAAGTCCGGTCCTGTTGGGCCGATTTTATTAAAACTTTAGGGACACTTTTTAATTGCTACTAACGGGTTAAATGTCAATTTTGAAACGATTCTGAGAATTTTTTCGGTATTTTGGGGCCCAAAAACATTTTTCAACCCCTAAAAACTACCCTTAAAATGGCCCGATTACGCCCATTTTAAATAGGCTTCTGGCGATGATTGATTTCAATACGTGGACCAAATTTCGTTAAAATCAATTAAGTCTTTCGAAAGTTATTGCCCGTACACACACACACACACACACACACACACACACACACACACACATATATATATATATATATATATATATATATATATATATATATATATATATAAACATTTTCAAAAATGGTGCCAAAGTGTTTAGGAGGTTATGAAACGTCGAGAAATTTTGGTCCGACCCCTAGGTCCCGCCATCCGACCGACGCCAATAGTGTATGTTGCCATATGGCAAATACACTAAAAAGAAGAATGTTATTTGTTTGAGTCTGTCTGCCTGCGTGTCTGGGACATCCTATTAGTGCTGCTGTAGAGCATTTTTGTCGGAGGGTTATAGGATACAGATGAAACAAAATTAATAATCAAATAATTAAAATACTGTTAAAAAGTGCTTTACAATTTCAGTGTTTTTAAACACCCACCCAAAAAAACAAGGGTGTTATTTATGTATATGTATGTGGCAACATAATGTTTTCTGTGAGTGAACCGATTTTGATACGGTTTTCTTTTTTCTATGTCGATTCTGTTACCTCGGTTGGTTAGTCATATATTCCATGGGTAAAGGTCGCTTTCGAATTATTTCAGTACCTTCAACCTTAAGTTGACGGCACTACAGAAAAAAGAACTGAAGGAGTTGAGACGCATGCAAACTTACCATGTGTAATATGTATACACTTACACAAGCCATAGGAGTTGATGCGTAAATTTTTAACTTAATGGTAAAAATTGCAACGGCAACCATTGATGATAAATATTAGAAGCTTTTACGTCTCTCTATTTACTATAAATCTTTTGAAGAAGTTTATCTTTGCTAATGCTGGGTGGCACAAAGCATTGTCAAACAATTTGATTGGACAATGTCCTTAGATTGCGATCATAATATTACAGTTTTTATTCATGCAGTCTATAAACTTCCTGTCATGTAGAACATTCAATTTTACTCACACAAAAACTAATGACTGATCTACATAGAAAAAATTTGCTTTTCTAGCTAAATTATGAACAAAATGCGTAGAAAAATGTTTCGAAGTGAATCATTATGCAAAAAACGATATTAAATACACGTATACACAGTTTAAGAAAAATTTCGTTTTAATTGATCAATTATTTTTTGAACAGAATCGATTTAAAATTCTACATGCTTCTCTTATAGAGATATATATGTGGTCACAATCTAAAGTCATTGTCAAATCAGATTTTCCGACAATGCGTGCTGCAACTAGAGATGGGAAAAACGGATCGTTTTAATGATCTGCATCTTTGCATCTGGATGTCTGTCGTTGAACCGTACTTTCTTTCCCATCTACAGAATTTCATCAGTCATCGTTTACGAATGTTATAATGCTTATATTATTAGCAGTAACAATTATTTAAAATAGAGACAAAACCTATGTCTACAATCTTGTTTCCTTGCGATTTTTTTAATGAAAAAAGCTCTTCTGTATGGTTTTAAACTATCCTGTAGTACTCAAACCTAGAGATGGGAAAACCGGGTCTTTTTAGTGATCTGCATCTTTGCATCTGGATTCCGTATGTGAGCCGGCTCACTGAACCGGTTCAAAAAGAGCCGAGTTCTGAATATGTTACTGCAGTCTGCCACTGAGTTACCTAGTTCAGTCAATCATATCGCGACCTGTATAGAATCAAGAATGCATAGCCAAACATGTGATGCATGAGTCATTTGAGCTGACAGATGCATCAAAGCAAGAACTGATACGTAAGTGTAAAATGTGCTTCTGTGTGTTAAGTGTTTCACTGAGCTATGCGGATCCGGTGATCCGTCGGCTCAAAAAAAAGTGAGTCGGCTCTCACGGATCTTCTGTCGGAGTCGGCTCTTTGAACCGGTTCAGATCTGAGTTACCCAACACTAGCTGAAACCCATAAGTCTATGAAACGACGAAGTGTTGGATTGTTAAAAGTTTTATAAAAATATGTTGCAAACAGTACACGTTATTGTTTAATAGTCAATCGTCGCTGCGTTAGTTTTGTACAGTCGCGACGCGCTGTCTTAAGCGACATTTAGGCGTTACATATAATTCAAGAAAACGAAATTGCGGACAGGCAGACACCGAATGGCAAAGTACAAATGTGTGATCAAACTTTGAACAAATACCCAAATACCCGTGCGTCACAAGTGTTAAAACAAGTGTTCAAATATTGTTGCTATGTTTAGCGCCGGCTTGAAAATATTAACACTATAACATTGTTAGTTAACACCGGCAATTTTACATCACAAGCCTGCGCTAATATTTTTTGGCTGTTAGAGATTTTCAACAAGTGCCTGTAATGCGTTTCATAGTACTCACTTTATTACATTTTTAATATTTTATTAGAAAATGACCGATCAATATTTTCTGTAGCTGCGTGTTCATGGGATATATACTATACTTATATCAGCGGCGTACTGTTTTTTTATAATGGTCTAACAAATTTAATTATTTAAGGATTATGTGCACTTTCTATTTAATGTTAAAATTTATTCATTTATTTCGTTCCTCTTATGTTATTTATATATATATATGTATATATATAATACAATAAAGGTATCATTTTATCTGTTATTATTTTATGTTAAAATATATTTATTGAATCGAAATTGAAACAAGATTTTCTTTTACGTAAATCTATATGAAAATAGTATATCACACCGTACGGGCAGAAAGTTGAAATTCCTACACTGCGCAACACGATGTCAGAGACGAAGCCGAGAACATCATGTCGCGCAGTGCAGGAATTTCAACTTTCTGGCCGTATGGTGTATACTATTTTTCTTCATTCGCGGTCGAAAGTACGTACTTACGTATCAGTGTGCACGAGAAAACTGTTTCGACCCACAGTTACAGACGGCATGCGAGCAATTGAATTTTTTTCGTTTCAGTCTGAAGCAAATAATATTTTTACCTCTATTTTAATCCCAAAAATGCATTATTTTTTTGCTTTAAAAATGTGAAATTGCAAGAATTTTATTATTTATTATATAACATCAAAGCATGCCATTCAATGATATTTTCGTAATAATTGTATCACTTTTGAAAACAAAACATTCTTTGTTTTTTGTTTATTACTGTATCGAATCTTGTACCAAGTATTTTCAAATTACATTTGGTAATTAACTTTTATTAAAAACGATATTAAATTTTTTGTCAAGGGAAATTGTTACCCCTGAACGATTTAAGGCATGCTGGGAAATAAATGAGCCCATTTAAAAGTCTAATTTTATAGATATTCTATAAAATTGCTAAGAGATCAATAAGTTGATATTTGTATTTATTTGTATAAACTTGCTTGAAATTCAAATTTACATTATAATTGAAGTATGATTAGACAAATCAAACTAATATAGCTTCTTAAAAAGACATTAGAGACGAAAAGTAAAAAAGTTAGATAAATAAATTATCTGGTATTAATTTAACATGCTTCGTCAAATGTGTACATAAAATGAAATTAAAAAAATATATTCTATAGTCAGCGATTTAGAACGCAAGTTTGTTTTGTTTACGCTACACACTGCAAAAGTGAAAGTTACGAAAAATCTAAATGTTAAAAAATTCACATTTACACGTCAAAAAATTATTTACTCTTGATTTATGTATATTATTGAGAGTCCAAGGCAATTTTGCTGGTGAAAAAGTTATGAAAACGCTGCTCTCGTGTGACCACTACTTTATTCAATGTAGTTTTTTTATGCCGCGCACAGTTTTTTCATCTTGTTGCAGTTTTGTATGTATAATATTTGCACGATGCATAATATATTGTATTATATGGATACTAATTCAGATCATAACACATTGAAAATTCAGAATCGATTGAAAAGTCGTTAGTGAATGATAAATATGGCAATAAATCAATTTGATATAAAATAAACGACATTTATAGCCCCCTGTGGAGATAGTGCAGGTGACTCATTTGTCAAAATATTGGCCCATTTAATATGTAAAAGATAGACACATCGGGCGTTGAATAGAAACTGGTATTTATTTACAGGACCGGCTGTGAACACCAGTAAAACACGCGCATGCTTCGGGGACCCGACTGACAAATATTTTATCGATAGGATACTTGCATGGAATTTTCCAGCGTCTTTTTATTGTGCGAAACGAAAATATACGTCAATTTGAACAAAAATTGCAGAAATATCTTACATTGATCGATTTATTAACAACTTATATAAATTTTTATTTTTACATGGTTAGGTACCGTCCGTATTTTACACGTGTTTGTGACTTAATTTAGGAAAAATTTAGGGAAAACTCGTTTAAAAAAAACACCTTCTCACACTTGTTATGCAATATTCTATTTTTTTAAATTGACTATTAAATGTTTTGTTCATTTTGCATTACATATCAAAAAATCTGACCCTAATTGCATTCAGCATCTTGTATATGGCACACATTATTTATTCAGAAATAGTACTTAAAGGAAACCTATTAGAATAGAATTCATTTTGTCTAATGTTTTGATGTACAAAGTAATAAATGTTCGAAATACAGGCAAGCTGTCGACATTTTTATTCTTGAATCATTGATCTTTCTACAATATGGACATCCCTTCGTGAACAGCATGCAAAATAATTAATGATATATTTTAATGTATAAATGTATGAAAATTGCTTTCTGCTGTACTATAAATATTCTATTTTGACAATATTTCTTTCCTGTTGATTTTGATTCTGGATATTTTTAGGTAGGTATCATTCAGAACCGAGATAAAATGTTTATGCTCCAATTAAATTGACATTTTTTATTCATTTCTCGTTAATACTGATGTACTACTATACTGCGTCATACGAAAATATGAAAAGACAAAATCATGTACTAACTTCAAAGCAAATCCTGGTGATGCAAGAGCTCATTTGAAAATTCATTTTTTGTGCAATGCAGTATCAATAAAAAATCACTGTTAGTAACTATTTAGTTTTTTAAGTTATTTGGAATTTTAAGAGTTCATTGTGATAAATGTACCCAAAGCTGTTGAGCATCTAAAAAAACGCTTTTTATTTAACTGCAACGTTTATTTTTCCTTTGTTTAAAAGTCCTGTATGGTTGATTATTATTTGTAGTAATGCAGTTTTATTTAATGTAATATCGTAAATGCTAATTCTAGTAAATATTAAAATCTGAGGCAAAAATTTTAATAAAATCGGCCCTGCAGGACCGGACGTACAAATTTTATGAAAACAATAGTTATTGGTTTACTTACTGAACGGTGCATTTAATTGCTGCAGATGTTGAATTGATAATAATATTCAAATTAGGAAAAATATATTATTTTAAGGGATCAAGTTTTTTAACATATTAAAGCCACAATGCACTGCGAACATTTTTGTTTTTTTTACGATATATTATTATGTTTAAGTATCAGACAATTAGATTGATACCAATTTTATTAATAATGATATTGTCTCGTTTTTTTCAGGTTTCGAAAGTCAAAGTGCAAGAATGCAGCGTTTATAAGACATGCTGGGACTGCCTCGGAGCCAAGGATCCATATTGTGGCTGGTGTTCCCTAGAAAATAAGTAAGTTTTCATAAATTACATAATAATACATAAATTGCATAAAATGACCACACGGTAGAAGAACTCACTCCTTCACCGATATATTAACGCGCCCTCTAGTTCACACACACTAAAAAATAAATGGGAAATTGTTGATTAAGACTGTCGGAACGCTCTGAATTTTGTTTGTGATGAGACCTAGCGGTAAAGGGCGAGGTAGGCAAAAGACATTGTAGGTGTGACCTTCTTTAGCTTTGTCTCGCTCAAATCATCTCATCCGCACGTTTCAATTTTTGGCTGATGCCAACTACGAGGCTAAAAAATGTTATTGCAAGGGTGCCGCTGTCAATTGATTACTCTAATTTTTGGAAATATTTTGAAGATTTAAAAAAAAGGAAGCGGTTTGTGATGGAACAGTTTTGTGAAATAAGTACGAATAAGGTCGCAGTGTGACATTGAAAACGTGTGTTTTTTTGGCACAATTAATGCCAAATTTTTTCTAGTAAATCGTACATAAATTACAAAAGTAGTCCTTTAGAGACCTAGATTTGTCCTTTATCTTCCTTATAGAGAAAGAATTTTTGCAGAATGTTGACTAATAAGTTTACAATCAGTTGACAGCCGAAGCTCTATTTTTGGCTTAAATTCAGAGCGTTTCGACAGCCTGAACGTCCATAATATAGAATAACTAAACAGCGATAAAATACAAATTTTGGTCCAAACTATTACTTTTATTTGTGTTTTGGAACAGAGAAAATACCTTTTCATTTTTTATTATATTCATATCCCTATTCCCCTCCTACTACTACTACTTCCGTCATGCTTTTCTCAAATTTGATGGGAAGCATTCTTACCTACCGCGCCTAAATAAGTTTCACTTGAGAAATTGTAACAAATAGGAGTCTAAGAGCAGCCTTAGACGATGTATCATTCTCTTATCTGTATCTTTTGTAAATACAGACATTTACCAGAAACACACATCTCTAGTTCCCGTTAGTCAATCTTTTCCTTTTTCTTTTGCTTTGTATCCGAGCTTACTAGAGCCGAGGGCCCGAGTTCTGATAGAAGCATAATAATGTTCTGCTATAAACTCTTTTACTGATTGATACAAAGATTCGAACACCTAAAAAAAGCCTTGCCAAAACTCTAAGAACAGAACCCATATTGTTTTCACGATAAAATAATACTTGCTTTTTTATAGAATCTGTTGTAAAATTGTTTAACCTCTAACTTTTTTCAATATCGTGCTGAATTAGCCGAGCGGTAAATTTTAAAAGTTTTGCTTGTTCTAAAAACAATCGGAGATTTAAATTAATACAATCTTTATCGAAAATTAACGTCTAATCGAAAGATGTAATCTTTGCTATGATCTTCTGAATCATCTGTGTTAGGCTTAAAGATAGAACCCTGAAAAGGTAATTTATTAAATGCCGTACTTTACTAATTGATAAATTACTAACATCGTTTATTCTTTTTGCTTGTACATTTTCTAGCGCAGACTAAATAGGAATTCTTTTACCTATATAAACAAACATTTGTACAACTACAGTGTACATACACTTTCCATTGATTTTACCATTAAGAAGACACCAGCAAAAGTAATTTTTACAAAGAGGTGTACGGTGCAGTATTTCGTTACAATTAAATTTACGACATTTTCTTTTAGTATTTTTATTTCTTCCATTTGTACAGTCAAATGCAAAAAAAAACAAATGTTTTATTTTTCTATTAGGAATATAGAAATGTTTTTTTTGTATTTAAAAATTTCTTACGAAAATTACGTAGAAAGATATAAGAAGATTAGTTTCCTACAGCTAACGTAAAAATATTAATCTTAAAAAAATGTTGGTATAATATCTGTTAAGGTCATATCAGGTGATCGTAAGTCTGTGTATATAATATTCAGTATTGAATTTGAATCACTTAAACAATGTTTATGGCTTAATAAATTTATGGAAAATGAAGCTTTGAAAGAAAATATTAAATTTTTATTTTTTTGCTTTGCAAATTCAAATATAAACCGCAATGATGATTCAATGAACTCTGATCTATAATTATATAATTTAATGTAATGAGAAATTGTAAAAACTCATACATTCTCAACGATGTTTCATTTCATAAACATTTTTTCGAATTTTAAACCAATGATACGTAACCTGGCTGGCACATAATCATTACAAATTTATCCCTATAATAAAAAAAATGTATATTCATAATTTTATTTGCTTTCTTATTTTTGATATTTGACATTCTTCTTTGTCCGTGTGAAAGTTTTCGAAGTGGTGCGAATACAAAAGTAGCTCTAGGGGGGCGAATATTGGAACAACTCCAAGATGTCCCACCACTAACGTAAACCTTGATTCATTATTATTATTATTATTTAAAAAACAGATATGTCTGGTTTCATTGAACTATCAAAAGGTTTTTATACCATACAACTAAATTTTTTTTCGAAATTTTCTGTTTTACGTTAAAAAAAATCACAAAAACGCATGTATTAAATATAACGGAAAAAATTAAGTATTGTGAGTGTTGCGCTCAAGTCTTAATTTTGGTTTATATAAAAAGACTGGGCAGTATTTAAACCAAAAATATGTAAAGTTGAGTTCAAGCCTTAATTTTTAAAACGAAGGGGCAATATTTTAGTGATAGATTGCCGGTTTGTACTGCATACCGGGAGGTCACGCTTTGCTCTGTTGTAAAGTTCACCTCTATCTATCTTTCTCTTTCATATACACGTACGCGCGATACACTCTTTGTCTTACCTTTTCTCTAACCTGGATCATAATTCCAAACACAGGTTGTGTGTCGGTAGATATTTAACACAGGGATGTGTAGGTCATGTTGCTGTTTTTGAGGTTAATGACCTTTAAACAAAACAATACCTCAGCAAGCTATCATCCGGTTCATTATCTGTCTGTAACAGCGTCCGTGATTTTTTCTGATTTTAACGTGTTTTTTTCTTCCACTACTTTTTTAGTAGTTTCGTTGTTATTTTATGATGACATTTTTTTTGTTTTGGAACCGTAGGTACTTATTTTTGAAGATACTTATCACATAAAATAGGTTTGTTGGCAAGTTGTGGAATGGTTGTAGAACCCTTTTGGTAATCTGAACTGTACTATTATTTGTCAACAATTACTTTGGAACCGCCAGAACTAGTTCAGAACCCATACGCTCAGCTACAAGACAAAGATCATCACTGATTATTAGAAAAATGTGCATGTTACCTTTTGTGCGGTTGAAGTAAATGGTGTATTGGCGATGTATCCATAGACGAGATACCGCAAAGATTTACTTCGGCTATTTCAGACTCTTAGTCTGGTTCCTCACACTGAAAATACTATTCTGAACTACATATGTATTATACTTAGTTTTATACGATATGTGACGGCAACTCTCGGAGGTGCTTATTCGCGAAATTCACCAAACGCGCCTAAAAAAATTTTACTTCATCAGACAAAAATGATCCTAATTCATTCTATCACTTATGTTGTTATCAACAAATTAGTTTCTAGTTTTTCTATAGAGTTACTCAAAACTTAAAATGTGTTTCCTATTACCGCCAATTAATTAAAAAAGAATTAATAGACATTGTAATTGCTTTTATAATTTTAAAATGCATTTTGTCAATCCCTATTGAACTCTAGTGTACCTACAATGTGGGTTCACTATTTATATGAACGTATACGGTACGTACTTACTTGCGTATGCCTATATGATATTCTTACCTTCACTCACCTACAGGGTATCTCAAATGTAACACTAATGATTTTATAGGCATATTCCTTGTAAAATTTCTAATCGAAAAACTAATCCCATCAAAAACATATATGTGAAATGAGACCCAAGTTCAATATTATGATATATGCCTTGGTTGTTGACTTCAACGACAAAAGAAGTGAGATCTAAATGGGTGCCAAGTTCAATGGTCAGTCCTAAGATTTATTTATAACAACATAAAATATGTTATAACAACTTAAAATATCATTTCTTCTTATAACGTAGGATAATATATAGAAGCCTAAGATCTGACTTGGCTAGTTTTCATGTACGAATTATTATTATTAAGTACCTAAAAGTACAGTTTCTACCAGCAAGCCAAATTTTCGGAAGAATAAAATAAGAACTTACAGCTTTAGAACTTGAGAAGGTTATAATATAATTCGTATAAGAAAATAACCAAGCTGTTTGAAGTGTGTTTATGAAATTTGGAGCACATATGTATCTCGCAAGTCTCAATATATGAGCCAAATTTGACATGTTTATGTGAAATAGTTTTTGAGTTATGAGGGGGTCAAAAGTAGCTCCAAATGGTTCGTGTAATATTACACACGGTGCTGCTCGCCAGTTCTGTTAGCTTGATGAACTTGGCTTGACACGCTACCGCGTGTCTAGATAATTTTGTCCTCAGACTAGGTATAACTGCCAAGTTGTTAATAATTTAAGTGTAAAAAAAATCCTTGTGAATGTATTACAATATTATGTTCCAATTACTGTAATTCAGTTTGTATAAAAGGTTGTTGTAAATTACAACAAACAAAATATCTAATAAAATAATAAACTTCTACTTCGTCCTTATATTTACGCTCTAGTTCCAGGAGTACTCTTATCATTCAACCAAGACTGCATCCAAATAAGCAGAAGGCACTTTCCAGATGTTGAAACGATAATATTGCGCCTAATGACAGCATAAATAAGAAAACTTCTTTTTTATAAATGAGATGATATATATTTCAAATCTACGATAACTCCACATTCAACTGCAACAACAATTATGTGATGTTTTTTTTTTAAATTTAGCAATCAGTAACTTGAAATACATACACTTTGAGCTAAAAAATATTTAAGTACTTTTTGGTTCAGAATTTCACAAGAAATATACCTTTTGTGACATCGTGTATACTATTCTTACCTTAACTCTCAATACAACAGGTTCGGATATAAAAACACTGAAGGATTATTGTGTTATGTAGAACTGCGACATATACTTTCGTTTATCGAATATTTCGACTAAAATTCTCCGATTTCTGTCAAGATTCCTTTAAAAGATAGTATCTAAAATAATTGTGCTCGCTTATGAACAGAAAATTTAATCAGTGATTTAAGACAGGAAAATTACTCAAATTGGGAACACTGAAAAACCATCCTTGTTCTGAATTTTTACTTTTTTTTCTAAACAATCGAATCCCATACTTCGAACTTTAGCCTTCGGCTAAACTCGATCGTATCCTGTATAAAATTTCTCTACAAATCCTCGGTTTTGCTCGTATGTAATAATCTAACATTTTTTGGACATCTTCGTAAAATACATGAATTAGGAAAAATAAATTTCTTTCTCCAAATCTTTGCTTTCGATCAACGTTTCTAATAATATATTTACCCACTACATTTGACCCGTTTCAATGTAGGTATCTTCCGTCATGTTTAGGAGAAATCCGTCATTTTTATAAGTACAGAACTTTTGATTTTGCTCTGAGTCAGCAGATTTGAATTATTATTCCTTTTCAAAACTATCAGTAAACTCAAAGGTTGCTCATAATTCAAGAATTAATAACTGATCGTTATCATTTGAAAACATCAAGATTTTGACACGTAAACTTCAGTACAATACAGAAGACGTTAGAACGAAACAAGGATAAGAAAAGAGAAGGAGGATAACTGTTGTCTGTGGGTGGTTCGTATTCGGCCAAAGGACTTTGGTCCGATCCGATCTGTTAGCAAGCAGTCTAGCACCTGCGTCGCGCTTTCCAGCGCTCTACTAATGTCTTTCGACCACCCCAATGTCACCCTAGAGACTGTAGTAGCTGCCGGTTCTCTACTCTAGTGTATAGCATAGCGTGCCCCGACAGTCTCATGGGTATTCAAGGACAGAGTCGGCTGTCCATTGTCGACTTCGCCACATTCTCTTAACGTACCAGTAGTGTTCAAAGACTGTGTATCTATTAAATGTTTGTTGAAACATCATGCAAATTTGGCTTGGATTGATTTCTACAATATTAGTAACTTAAAATATATTCATGTTGTATAATATTTTAAAAAATCAATTAGAAGTGGACATTTTGGGTTTATGATTAGCCCGGTGCCAAGCTATTTCAGTTAGTATTAAATAATACATCAAACGTTGAGAAACGTTAAGAACATTTAGTAAAGAAAAATTATCAAACTGTTTAGTTAATTGTATAAAATTCCAAAAGCTAAACTTTAGCTATATTCAAGATTATAAAACAAAAAATCAGTTACTAAAGCACAATTTCTGATTACTATTAAGCTATTTATAAAACAATACAAATAAATTTTACATAAAAATTTTATATGCTTGTAAGCAAAATTTATCGGATAAGCTTATAATAGAAACAAAACTAAAATTTGGAAACTTCGTTGATACTTATTTTCTACACAACGGTTTCTCAAACAAACGAATTTTAAATGCATCTAAAGTCTGACATCTAAATGACAATTTGATTTTCATTTTATGCCTAAAACATTAAGAGTACAGATAATATTTGATGTCATTTTGACCACGTTTCATCATATCATGTTCCGTCGTGCGTTAAAATGAAAAAATAAGTAAAATTACAAGTTTTGAATGAATTTAAATGCAGTCCTGTATGGAAACTCACCGTCCCTACAACTGAGACATACATACTTACATACAACACAGATCGAAGATCCGTTAATTTAATAGCGTTTTCCCCACATTAGGTTTCCCCTCGGCAACCATACATACAGTGTGTCCTACAGTATTTGAAACATAGGATTTTAACATAGCGTTATGATATTTTGTTAATGTTTATTAGTGTATTTGCCATATGGCAACATACACTATTGGCGCCGGTCAGATGGCGGGACCTAGGGGTCGGACCAAAATTTCTCGACGTTTCATAACCTCCTAAACACTTTGGCACCATTTTTAAAAATGTTTATATATATATATGTATATATATATATATATATATATATATATTTATATACGTATATATATATAGTTATATACGTATATATATATATATATATATGTGTACGCGCGATAACTTTCTAAAGAGTTAATTGGTTTCAACGAAATTTGAACCACGTGCTGAAACCCATCACCGCAAGAAGCCTATTTAAAATGGGCTTAATCGGGCTATTTTAAGGGTAGTTTTTAGGGGTTGAAAACTGTTTTTGGGCCCCAAAATACCGAAAAAATTCTCCGAATCGTTTCAAAATTGAAATTTAACCCTCTGGTAGTAATTAAAAAGTGTCCCCACAATTTTAATAAAATCGGCCCGACAGGACCGGATTTACAAATTTTATGAAAACACTAGTTTTCAGATAGTGACTTATTTATTGAAGGGTGTATTTAATTCGGTGTAGACGTTAGATTGATAATAATTTTACAATTAAGAAAAAAATGTTATTTTAAGGGGTGTATTAAGGGGTTAAATTTTTTATTTTGCCCAAAAACAAACTTAATTTCACATTATAAAAGTATAAAACCACACGGCCCTATACAAGCAAATACACTATATTGTCGGCAGGGTTTTGGCACTGCGACCCGGGTTATTCCTTTTTAAAAAGATTTGTTAATATTTTTTTATGATTGGTTCTAAACATCCTGAGTATGATATGACGAATTTATTTTTTTTGAAAAATCCTCTAACAAATAAAAAAATGTTTTTAAATATTCAAATTAGAGCTACGTTTTGTATTGCAGTATTAAAACTGTCAGCCAAGAACAATCGATGGACGTCGTCATTAGGTCATACGAATTGTACCTCCCAATTAAAAATCCCATATCAGCATAAATTATTGTTTTGCTTTTTTACTAAAGACCATTTTTTGATAATAGTTTTTAATGTAAAAAATTAAATGACAACAATGCAAATTGTTTAAAAATAAAAACTAGCAATTGTCATAATTTTCTACAATAATAAATTAAAAATATTAATCTACTATTTTTAAATAAGTTAAATTTGTTGACCTGAAAATTTCAAAATCATCGTGAAAGTTGTTATATATATGTATTTTTTCATTGAGAACATTGCTATCCATTTTGTTGTAACTCGCCACTAGATAATGCTAGGTGGAGCCGAAGGCTTCACTATTGTTGTTTCATTTCAATTGCGTGCAGAGCTGCGGCTTTAAAATACACTTCTAATTTTAATTTTCAAAGTTGATTTTTTCACAAAATAATTACTAAGAATGCTTACAACAAGTTCATAAAAAATTAACAAAAACTTCAACGGGAAGCTAACATTAACAAAATATGATATCCCCATGTTTAGGGATCCTTGTCTGTCTCAAACACTTATCGCGCGACACGCTGTATATATTGCCACGACTGTATGAAACTTCTCTCTAGTGAAACGCATTCACAGAAATTCTTTCTCTATAATCACCTGTTTTGCGTACTCATTTTCTACTAAATTATTTTTTTATACTGAAACCGTTATTTCTGACAACCTCACTGTCCCCAGAACGCAACCCTCAATATAATATAATTATATTGTATAATTGTGCCACAAATACAAGTCAAAAAACAGTATTATAATTCACCATAAAGAATTAAATTTTAATAGAAACCCTTCCGAAAGTCTCAGCACGGTTAGATTTTTTACAGCGAGTTAATGATTGGTATCTTTATCACAGGAAAATTATGCGATGTTTATTATATTTGTCCCTCATTATTCTTTTGAAAACAGATAAAAACTTGTAAATAAGTACAGGATTACATTTGAATTCCAGAACATCGATTTTTTGCTCCCGATTCCCGATAATTAATATCTGTCGAGAAAATATCAGAACCAAAAGAACTGATACGTTTTTCAAACCACCCAATAATAGAATATATATGTAATATGTATTTTGTATATAAAAGGACTTTGTAGATATTGATTTAAAACATAGTAACTATGTAAGTTTACCCTCCCAACTCAAAACTTACGACGATTATATCTTATCAGTAGGTAAAGGAAAGGAGCTTTGCAAACTGCAAAGTATTCTTTATTCCTGAAACCACTGTACTGTTATTTTGCCTAGAGTATTATATTGGCAAGTACAGGAGAGTCCTGATTATCCGGCATAACCGACACCGACAGGTTGAATAAATTATCGAATAATTCGGAAATTGCAGATGTGAGTAAAAAAAACCGTAAATTGACTTTAATTCTGTATAAGATTAAAAAAAGAAACGAAACTCCTATCCATTGGATGTCCGTCTAGTTTTTCTCAGATCTGTAAACGATTAGACATAGAAAATTGAAATTTAACATGCGGATAATGTGGTGACTTTTGCGAATATTCCAAGGGTAGTTTTACCGAAATAAGTTCTCTCCTTTTAATAAAATTAATGACACAGAATTATTTTGTAAAAATTTGAAAGCATATTAATTAATTGAATTTTTTTATACCGTATTTTTAAAATAATAAACCAATGTTACTACTATGTAATTTTTTAATTGACAGGTCATATCTATATTTATACAGCTGTAATGAATAAATAAATTATTAGTAGTTGAATTATTTACATTCCACACAATTTGAAAATTAACGTTTAGTTTATTAAAATACAATTCTGGCTTTCGCTTATACGTTGTTGTTTATTTCGACACAATCTACTTCGAAATCAAATTAGTATGTATGAATCATTTTGTCTGTATACATTGAAATAAAAATGTGAAGACAGAAGAAGGATCGGGTTATGTATGTTATCATTATTTTTAGAAACCCTTATAGGATCACTTTATTGTCTGTCTGTCTGTCCTTCAAGAAAGCTCTCAGAAACGACTTAGAGATATCAAGTTAAAATTAATATCAAACACAATGGTCTACAACCCCCCATAGACTTGTTAAAAAATCATAACCTTTCCTTTTGATTTTGTCGTAGTTAGGTAAAAATTCTAACTTATTTCTCATCTTTTCATCTCCGTTGATGTAATCTCAAATATACTAGTTAATTGATCCACAATGAAAAATGTGTTCTGGATCGTTTTCATACTACAATCAGTATTTACAAAGCGAATTGCATCGTGAAAATATACTGGGTGGCTCAACAGATTTTATTTACTTACATCAATTCCAGATTTCAGTTTCTCAAAAAAAAGAACGGTTCGATTTTTAACGATTTTTTTTAATTTATAGCAGATGAATTTATTAATATCAGCAATTTTTTCTATGCTTTTAATACGGACATTGAAAAATATTCGTTTTCATTTTTAAATTCTGTATCAGTCTATAATTAGTAAAAGGTGAATTTCTTTATTTGAAAAAAAAATATTTTTATACACCAAACCCTTAAGCTTCCTTATAGATTTTCTTAAAAGTAGGAAAATTCGTTGATTATTAAAGATATATATGTATGAATTAGTGTTAATTCCAAACTTCCATCGACGTCTGTAACTAAAAAAAAACAAACAAAATAAAGCTGTCATGTTAAAAATAGTCAGGAATAAATTTATTTATCCAATATTACTTCTAGTTTTGTGCATATCAAATAGAACAACAAGCGTTGCCGTTAATTGTTAAGTGGAAAGCACATTTTGTTAAATGTATTTCACAGTTAAACTTAGAGACCAGATAATGTTTGTTTCATAAAAAAAACTAACAAAATTTATTAGCTTAATTTGATACCCAATAATTATTTTATTGCCATTTTGATTTTACAAATGGTGAAAAAGATTATTGAATGCTTTATTATTATTTTAATGGCTTTAATTATTTTGTTTTAAAAGTACCCGTGTAATTACCGTCAAAATAAAATCAATAAATATAATTAAAATTATTATGTAAGTATTCAAGTCGATTCTTTAATGTGACTCGATTCAATTTGAAATACAAATCTGAACATCCCCCTTAAGGCATCCATTAATAATCATTACTAATTACAGCTAATGGCTGCTTTGGACTTGAAGTATATTTGTAATCAACGTGTATGCATATATTTTGCTTTTCACGCATAAAAGTTCCTTTTATTATATTCAGATTTAAAAAAAAATTTATCCGTTTATTCGTTTCGTTTTCTTTTTTGATATTTGAAAACTTTAAACTGTTTACGCGTGAGTATTTTCACTATAAAATTATATTTATAATTTATTCATATTAACATTAATCATACAGAATAATGGCATACAGGTAATGAAACATAATTTGTAATTCCATATCACAAATATATAAAAAACCCGGGTCGCAGTGCCAAAACCCTGCCGACAATATAGTGTATTTGCTTGTATGGTTTTATACTTTTATTATGCGAAATTAAGTTTGTTTTTTGGCAAAATAAAAAACTTAACCCCTTAATACACCCCTTAAAATAACATTTTTTTTCTTAATTGTAATATTATTATCAATCTAACGTCTACACCGAATAAAATACACCCTTCAATAAATAAGTCACTATCTGCAAATTAGTGTTTTCAAAAAATTTGTAAGTCCGGTCCTGTTGAGCCGATTTTATTAAAATTTTAGGGGCACTTTTTGATTGCTACTAACGGGTTAAATTTCAATTTTGAAACGATTCTGAGAATTTTTTCGGTAGTTTTGGGCCCAAAAACTTTTTTCAACCCCTAAAAACTACCCTTAAAATGACCCGATTAGGCCCATTTTAAATAGGCTTCGTGCGGTAATAGATTCCAACATGTGTGCCAAATTTCGTTAAAATTAATTAACTCCTTCGAAAGTTATTACCCGCACATGTATGTATATATATATATATATATATATATATACGTATATAAATATATATATATATATATATATATATATATATACATATATATATAAACATTTTTAAAAATGGTGCCAATGTGTTTAGGAGGTTATGAAACGTCGAGAAATTTTGGTCCGACCCCTAGGTCCCGCCAACCGACCGACGCCAATAGTGTATGTTGCCATATGGCAAATACACTAATAACAGTGACATTTTTTTTTCGATCTCATAAATATTTTACAATACAACGTCTTATATAATTTTTTTGACTTAATTATTTATATTTACAATGTATTCGACACCCTTAATTAGAGCAAAAATATTAATTGAAATATTTTGAGTTCTGCAGAATTAAAACGCGTTTACTGTATTTTTAATTCATTCTAATTCCACAAATGAATTTCTTTCATCATTTTTGTCACCAACACATTTCCTTAAAATAACAATGTTAATTAATATTATTAATTTTATTCTGCTAAAATGAAACGAACATAATATAATATTCTTTATTCAGATTTAGAAGTATATTATAGCTATTATTTGTTTCAGTTACCACAGATTTATTTTATCACAATATCTATTCCAAATTTTGTATTCCGGTATCTAGATTCAAATCGTCGAATTATCAAAATATTATTTTGATTGTTTATTTATTTTCTCTCGTTTATGGTAATTAATTTTTTAGTTGTTTCACTATTTTACATAGATAAACATTATACTAATTCTAATGAAAGCAAATTTATAAAACCAGTTCAGAAATACTGAAACGTTTCTCAACTTTTAACATTGAGTTTATATAAATAAAGTTAACTTTGTTGTTAAATTTATTTTTATTTAATATTTAAATACGAGGTATGCGCAGGATACCTTACCTTATGTGCTTTGCAAGCTTCCTTGTTTCAGCTCTCTTCTTCATTTACGCGTTGTTACCTAACAACTTGAGTTTCAACATCGTCGCGTAAACGTATGGAATTCAAACTAAGGGTCTTGTCAAGCGTCTATAATAGACAATCTCTGATTGCCTATCTCAAAACAGTACGTTTTCCCGGGTGTTTTGTATATTACCTATACGGCGAAAAGTGTTTCCAGTTTTTTTGTCTGTCTAACTGTATGCATGTCTGTCCGTGGCCAACATTTGAGAATGGTTAAATCGATTGTGACGAAACTGGAAACACTACAACTAAATTCAAGGTCATTAGATACACAGGTCACCTCATTAATGAATTCCATTAGCTGGAAGAAGGTTAAATATTTTTATCAACCACGCAATATCAGTTGGGAATCCACTGGATGATGTTATCCCCCACTACTATCCAACGGAACGAGGTCACCTTTGTATCTAATAACCTTGAGCTAAATTGTAATAATTATAGGATTTTAGCAACTATTCTCGGGTAAAGTTGAAGATTTGATACAAGCAAAATTGGCGCGAAAGTAAATATTTTTTCGAGGACCTTGAATGAGTCGTAAGCTACTCTAGAAACTGTAATTTCTAATGCACCGAGTGCACATTTAACCAAACGCATCATAAGTTGTTGCGAAATCAGGCTTACGTCGTCAAACTTTTTGAAATATTTAAACTTATATATATATTAAATGGAATAAATTACTAGATTATTAACGAATCCATTAGTATTTTCATCTCTTCATTCTGTTATTTAAAGTTTTCAACCGTCTGGCTGCCTTCCACATCCTGTTAGTTTTATTTAACATAGCATCCTGTGCTAAGCGCAACTCATTTCACAATTTGCATTTATTCAATATATACCTCCTTTATTTAATAGGCACTTAATTGATCGCCATTTTTCTGACGTTTTGTTTTCTTTACTTTCACAATTTTAAAGCTCGACTTTCACTCATTTTCTCTTTACATTGCTGTTTGTTCTGACAGTAAATTAATTAATCAACTCACTTCATATTTAACTCTTCAATAGATATATGGATCATTTAAAAGGTTATTTTAATGAAAACCTGGTCATAAACGACGAAACGAACACAATTTATCTACCGACGTACATTTTAAATGTAAATAATCTCATCATATCGGGAGTCCGGACCATTTCAACTTTACATAACTGAGATCAAATATTGGAGGTTTTAGAAACAACATGTGTAATACAATTAGGTATTACACAAGCATTTTTGTACAGTACTTTTTAATCAAGGCTATTATGTACAGCGGTGGTTAAAAAAAATATGAACGGTCTGCCAGTTGACGCTATTCATGGAACGAGAAAGATAACCTGTCATGGTTATTACATCCGTTGGATATTAGTGTGGGGACTGTCAATTAATACTGCGTATTAATTGATAAAAATATGAACGGTCTACCAGATGACATCAATCATGGAACGAGGTATCCTTTGTTCGTCTAATAACCGTTACTAATATAAAAATTAGTAACTATAATATCGGTTTTAGTTAGGTACATGTAAAATACCTAAATAAGACCTGGCAAAAAAACATGTGTTTTCAGTATTTTTATTTTCGTGTCTATGTTCACTTAAAAATGACTTTACCCATTTTGATTAAATAAGGTACATTATTGACTCGTCCGTAGGAAACTTTCTATTTGGCTACGCTCCGATTTAAGATAAGGTTTCTGTCGAAACTCAAAACCGTTAACGCGAGCGATGCTGCAGGTAAAAGCTACTACGTTAATAAAATTAGTACTCTTTATAATAAACATGAAAATAAAATTATATTTTTGCCTATATCTTTTACGCCACTTAGTCGTAATTTTAGTAAAGAGTACTTAGCTTTCTTGTTTTACCTACTGCCAGTTTAACAGTTTAGTTGAAATACTTTAGTTATCCTTTATTCAGACTAATTCCATTTATTTTATACTTGTTTTATTGCCGAATCGGCCTAACTCATTCCAAAGACTGTCATCTGTTAAATTGAAAGGCTCGCCATTTTATAAGGTTAGATAAAAGTCTACGAAAACGTATAATTTTACTACAGTTTGCGGTAAAATTAGAACACGTTCTATTGTCATCTAATTTGATAACAAATTTATTTTTGCAGTTAGAGTTTCTGGAATTACTAGTTGTATAAAAAAATCAAACGAACTGCTTTGTTATTATTTTTTGCTAGGAAATGGAAATTCAAGTAGGGTGATAGCCAAGCTAGGGCTCATGAGAGGTTACAGAAATTTGAGTTATTAAAAGAAACAACATTCCAGTTATAATTGTGATTTTAGACAGGGTTTAGGGATTCTGAGTCCGGCGATCCCATGCGGAAAGATGGGTCGGAAAATCGTAAAGATCAGATTTGAGCTACTACCCACAAAACGTATCGCTTATATTACACGGTACTTTTTAACCCGACATTATTGAGGTAGCACCCATCACTTAAATAATAAAATATAAAGCTTTCATGAACGTTTTTATACTCAAGCTTTGCTGTACTCAAGAATGATAATAATAGTTTTGGCTAGTTTTATTAACATCGAACTAGTGTTTCCGGAGGGAATCTTTCTCGGTTCGACCAGTTAAACTTGAAACACTTTGTTTGAAATTTATATCTGACGGCACAGCTGCTGCCATATTTACTACGACGTACCACTTCTTTACTTATTCCTCTTCGCTACTTTACTTTCCATTTCCCAACACCCCTTCTTACCGCCCATTCACTCCAACTCCTAGAACCTCCTTCCTTTTATAACATCTCCGCACGGCTACTCGTCTACTGTCAAAGCTGTCAAACTTACTTAAATTCTTGTAATCGTTTTTGACTTGCAATAGTGTATAAATACCCAGAATGTTTTATGTTAACATAAAAAAGTACAAGTTAACTACATTTTTTTCAAATTTTTGTCTAAATACGATTACAGAACGGAAAGCTTCGAGGACAGAATCGAGACCCCGGACCACTAATTGCTGCTCCGATCAAAAAACAAAAAAAAAAAAAAAAATCGATAGGAAAAATAATAAAAATTGCTAATTTAGTCTACGTATTCTAGAAACATTAAAATTCCGTTAAAAACTTAGTGACAAACATGTGATTTTATTGATTAGTGGTTTTTCGGGCTGGCTTCGTCCAAATAGTTTGACAACGAAATAAAAAAAAAAAAAAAAATTCTAATATATTATATATAAAAAATTCTCTATAGTATAGCCTGCGTGCAACAATTTAGCACAGAAATCTTGTGAGAATAATCAGTCGCTTTACATTTTCGCTCACTGGTCATCCTTGTTTTGTTTTAGCATAATAATATAATTTTACTCAAAAAGAGGTTATCTTTTAAACTTACTCAAATCGGTTTTATAGTTCTTAAGATTAACCGCGACATCGAACAAACTTTTCATTTTTATAATATTACTACATATATGTATTGTTTGCTATACTGAATGACAAACTTAAGACATAAAAGTTCTTCTAATTTTAAGAAAAACTACGTCGCATTTCATGTATTTATGGGATTATAGCGAATGTTATACTAGTTTTACTTGCTATGAGCATTGTATACCTACAAATACCCCCACTCCTTATGTCAAATCCTTTACCCTCGCCAAAAAAATGGTTGCAGCTCTCTGGACGCTATTTTCAAGGGTTCCAGTAAACGCCAAGGACCAAGAATCACTCTACAAAGCCTGCAGGCGAATTTTTTAAGAAAAAGTTTTGGTTACGGGTGAAAGATTACGTAATATATATATATTAGATTACGTAATATATATATTCCAAGATTTGTTTTTCAGTTTTTCGCCTGCAAGACCTGTAGTTTGATTCTTGATTAAATAGCGTCGGGAGAGCTGCAACCATTTTAGGCGAGTGAAAAGGATTTGAAATAAAAAGTGCAAGGCGTATTTGTAGGTATTCGATGCTTTTAATAACAAAACATTGATTGCTTTTTTTAAATTAGATGATTTTAATGTGTCAATTTTTTTTTATTCAGCTAATAAATCATTTTAGTATTTTTAAGTTCAATATTTTGGAACACTCTGTATATGAATGAATTATACCTAACCTTAACACAGACAGAGTCAAAGTTACAATTTTTGTTACCTACCGAAACGTGTGTATCAAGTTTCGAAAACTTCGAGTCATTTTTCTCAGGACACGCAATCGTGCGTATATGGTACACTGTGAGTTCGTTTTGGATAGAGTTTTGTTATGCGTTGGAACGTTCTTTCTATATAGCAAGTTTACGTGCATATGGACTCTTGCAGTCACAGGTTGTCGTTAAATATCTCGACTCTTCAATAACAGAACCTGGCCGGATATTTTAAGGAATCTCTTCAACTAACTTTATTCGGCTGTTTAATTCTGTATAACTTATTTCTTTCTCTCTCCCTCTCTCGGTTTGTGTCGAAAAACAGTTACAGCTTTGTCAATTTAAAACTTTATCAGGGTTCCGTACCCAAAAAATACGAAGGGAATTAGATTTGTGCAAAACAGTTCCGAAGATGAAACTGACAAAGGACTTTTCCTTTATCGAGCGAACGTAGTCCTGCGGAACTATTCTGTTTTACTAATACCTTTGCGTTTAAGAAAAAAAAATGTAAATGTTCACCTGCCCGGTGAACGTCTCATTTGACTGACATTTAATACTACGTTCTCTTTATAGCTAAAACGTCGACTATTTTCGAACTTGTCTTGTACCCAATATAGTATATGTTAAATATTATTCGGGCGCAAACTAATACTGATCGTCGTGCTGGTTAGTATGATAAAATCGAACTATAATAATCCTATTTGAGTTGCGTGTTATGGAATGGAGGAAACGTCTCCGAGAGAGGACATAGTTCCTGAGACAATACTTGTCTGGAACTACTCAAGTCTACAATATTTTATGACATTATTATTTTTTCACGGTCTGTACATACGATTTACTCGAAACATACCTTAAATACTAACACTGTGTGAATTCTACCGGTCACAATTAACTGCATAAACCCCACTTTACCTACAGCCGTAACATACGATATATAAGATTAAAAATTATCAGGAAATTGGACAATAAAAAATATGCAATCAATTCTGCGACGTTTCGGTTTTTTAATTAAACCTTCATCAGGCTTCTGAAACATACATGGTAAGAAATAAAAATAATACAATTAATTAATAAAATAAAAAACAATATAAATATACCTTGATTAAAATAGTTAAATAACAATAACTTATTATACATTAATAATACTCATAAACTTTTTACAAAATTCTTTAATTTTTATTTATTTTTATTAAAATATATTAGAAATCAATTGACAGAAAAACAATTTTTTTTTTTTAAAAAATGAACGAATAAATACATCAACAAATTGACGAGCAACGTCAACTGGATTACAACAATAGTATCACGGAATTTTAAAAAACCAAAACATACACGATATCAGCCAAAATATCAAATAAAATTTTAAAAATTATTTTAATGTTTAAAATTAAAATTTTTATATTTTAATAAGATATTATTGTACATTGCACTAAGATTTTGGGTATCAGTACGTTTATTTACAGTGTCATGTAATTTAATCCAAACCATTTCACTCATATTTCGTTTCAGCCAATTATTTTCCAAATCTAAAATCTTTGTTTCACAAAAATTAAAAGCATGACCTGATTCAAAATGATGGGACGCTAATGCTGTTTTATTATCATCCAAAATCTTAATATTTCGACAACTATTTATATGTTGATTAATTCTATTTTTTAAATATTGTTTCGTCTGTCCGATATAACACAGACCACAAGAGCAAGGAACTTTATAAACAACTCCTGCTCTTTGATCTTGATGTATTGGATCTTTTAATTTTGTATATATTGAATTAATTTTAGATACATTATAATAAGCTAATTTAATATTTGTATCAATAAAACATCTGTTAATTTTATGAGACAGACCTGGTATAAACGGAAAACGACAATATTTGATAGAATTTATTGGTCGTTTAAAAACAACTACTTGATTAACTAAGTTTTCTTTAAACTTATTAATAGAAGCACGAATTAAAGATTTTGGATAGCTGTTATTCTGTAAAAACACTTCAATTTTTCTATAATTTTCTTTATGATGTAATTCACTACTTAGTTTGAACATTCTATCCAGCATACCATGTACCATACCTAGTTTCTGTGACCTTGGATGGTTAGAATAAAAATTCAAAACTCTACCTGAACTAGTTGGTTTAATAAACCAATTTGTTTGTAAATGATTGTCTGATCTTTCAACTAAAATATCTAAAAATGGAATACGTCCATCTTGTTCTACCTCCATGGTAAAATGAATACAATCTTCAAAACTGTTAAAAAGATCTAAAACTTTATCTAATTCTGTCTCAGGTACAGCCGCAATTGTATCATCTACATATAATTTAATAAACGCGATATTAAACGGGAGAACACTAATAATTTGATGTAATAAGTAATTCATAACAATGTTCGCTAATACGGGACTGGCTGGATTACCCATACTGCAACCCTCAATCTGGCCGTACAATAAACCATTATACAAGAAATAACTCGTATCAAAGCAAAATTTAATAAGTTTAATAAGAATAAATTTAGGAACTTTAATAAGATGTTTCATATTATCCCATGTTTCATCAATAACTTTCAAAACTAAATCCTTACGGATATTTGTAAATAGAGAAACAACATCAAGTGATATTAATCTGTAATCACTATCTAATTTGACATTTTTGGTGAACTCTACGAATTCAAAAGAATTTTGTAAATTAAAACTAAAGGTTTCAACTACTGGTATAAAAATTTTATGTACAAATCGTGATAATTTATAACTAGGAGACTGCACACAACTTATTATAATGTATCTAAAATTAATTCAATATATACAAAATTAAAAGATCCAATACATCAAGATCAAAGAGCAGGAGTTGTTTATAAAGTTCCTTGCTCTTGTGGTCTGTGTTATATCGGACAGACGAAACAATATTTAAAAAATAGAATTAATCAACATATAAATAGTTGTCGAAATATTAAGATTTTGGATGATAATAAAACAGCATTAGCGTCCCATCATTTTGAATCAGGTCATGCTTTTAATTTTTGTGAAACAAAGATTTTAGATTTGGAAAATAATTGGCTGAAACGAAATATGAGTGAAATGGTTTGGATTAAATTACATGACACTGTAAATAAACGTACTGATACCCAAAATCTTAGTGCAATGTACAATAATATCTTATTAAAATATAAAAATTTTAATTTTAAACATTAAAATAATTTTTAAAATTTTATTTGATATTTTGGCTGATATCGTGTATGTTTTGGTTTTTTAAAATTCCGTGATACTATTGTTGTAATCCAGTTGACGTTGCTCGTCAATTTGTTGATGTATTTATTCGTTCATTTTTTAAAAAAAAAAAATTGTTTTTCTGTCAATTGATTTCTAATATATTTTAATAAAAATAAATAAAAATTAAAGAATTTTGTAAAAAGTTTATGAGTATTATTAATGTATAATAAGTTATTGTTATTTAACTATTTTAATCAAGGTATATTTATATTGTTTTTTATTTTATTAATTAATTGTATTATTTTTATTTCTTACCATGTATGTTTCAGAAGCCTGATGAAGGTTTAATTAAAAAACCGAAACGTCGCAGAATTGATTGCATATTTTTTATTGTCCAATTTCCTGATAATTTTTAATCTTATAAAAAAATTATGGATGATAATATTAATACGATATATATTTATGAAAAATGTTTAATTTGGGTGGAGGAGCGGGTCATGTGGCGGAAGAAAATTGATGACAAAAATGAAATAAAAAATTCAATTTGAGAACAATTTATCTTTATTGTAACAGTGTTTTCTTGTACAAATTTCTCTTCAAAAACATTTTTCTATGCATTTTGATCAAAATTCAACTTGAAAAACTGTCTTATTCTATATAAATCAGTCATTTTTCATCTGTGATTACAATCTAACTAATGTCCTACATCAGAGGCTCTCAAACCTTTTGTTCGCTGCGACAAACCTAACGAATTATACATATGAAAAACATACATTAAGCACTGACGCTCTGTGAATGCTATCGGTACACGACTTACCGCACAGCTATCAAAATTGGTAATATGGTGTAGGAGCGGGTCATGTGGTGGAAGAAACGTGTTGGCGAAAATGAAATAAAAGTGTAATTCGAGAACAAATTATTATTAAGCGACGTTTTTTTATTATTTTTCCCGTCATATTTGGTGTTTTTCACAAATAACACGTTCTTTGATAATATTTTCAACATGTTTGGTTATAGACATTGTCAGAAAATCTAATTTGACGATGACCTTTGATTGTAACAACACATATTTCTCCATAAAAATGATTGTAGATTTTCAAATCGATCCTGCTCGAAAAATAATTGATAGATTGATTTTTTTTTAACTGAGTATACATGTTTTTACAATAGTTTTTTTATACCACGTCGAAACAACATTTTTCTACGCATTTTGATCAAAGTTTAGATTTAAAAACGAATTTTTTCTATGTAGAACAGTATGTTTAGTTTAGTACAATTATTGTTCTTCATAATAGAGTTTGACAACGACAGTAGACTATTTCTGCATAAATATAAAATGTTATCACAATCTAAAGTCATGTTAAATTAGATTTTCTGCAACTCAGCGGTAATCTAGAAATGTTTTATTCTTCTTTATTCAAGGAACATAGATCGAGATGTATGTTTTGTTTTAGTCGCTTTTTAAACTGAAGTTGTCGTTATGTTGAGAATACGGTCCTGTTTGTTTGCATCCGAGTCCTTCCTGTAATTCCGAAGTCCCGAAGAAGGTAATACAGCCGCAGCACCTACATGGAAGATTCCGGTTACACAAAGTTAGGAACAGCGATAGTATAGAGGAGGTATAGACAGTCTGAGAAACTCTTTATCGGAGAATAATGAGAAATCCTTCCTTTTCCAATCCCTTTCTTACGACCCACTACTATAATATCTTTTCCCACGACCGTCTTTAGCCCATACTCTTGTCTTTGCAAAAGCTAGTTCCTCTGAATGTAAATTCGCCATCGAAATGTGTATTAGTAGAGGTATTGGAACTGAGGTTATCTCTTCAGGGCTGAAGTCCAACTTAGAAAAGCTATACATAAAGCATGCATAATCATATTTAGTATGCGTCATTTTTCCAATGAACGTTCATTGAAAAAAAAAAACACATTTCGTCCATATAAACTCATTATAAATGAAAAGCAATAATTATAAGTATTGCCAAATAGTACAGAGATCTGAAATCAGGGGCGTAGCTACCGCCGTATCTGCCGTATCAATTATACGGGGCCCCCGGGCCACAGGGGCCCCCAATGTGCGTAAGCAAAAATTAATAAAAACCTCCCAATTTTTTTTAATTTCAGAAATGACAAAAGTCAAAAAAAGCAATTTATTTTTTTCCCGCGTAAATCGTGCGTTCAAAAGTTGGCGGACTGCGGGATTTCCCCGTTTAAGTCATTTACTTCAACGGGGGAAGGGCCCTCAAACAAATTTTTATACGGGGCCCCGCCAAGGCACGCTACGCTTCTGTCTGAAATACACAATACTTGCAACTCTGGCCTCAAATGACAACGCTAGCGTCATGCGCGACTGAGTTGCTAAACGATTTTGATGTATTATCAAATAATATAGAAATAATATTAACAGTAGGAAAGCTATAGTGTGCTACAATTGTTAAAAAACATCCATTGTTACAAATTTTTATTAGAAAAAAATATTTTCAAACACTGTCACCATCGAAACTTAAACTCGAATCTTACCACTATCGCGGCAAAATGAATTATCAGTTACTCTACAGTGACGTATCCAAACAATCAAACTTTCTCATATTTAACAATACTATAGTGTATTCAGTATATTGTTTTCGTTCGAAGTAAACAGGTTAATGAATCGAAATGAAACAAAGTGCAAGTCATTTCTAGGCGTTTTTACAACAAAACTGTGCTACAATTTTTATTAAAATCGTATCAGTCGTTTTGGTGAACCAGATAAACATTGATTATTTTGAAAGAAATTAACAAACCATTGTTTGTTTCAATGCAAATAATCATTAACAGTTGAATAATTGTCAAACTACATCCCTGAGTGTTAATACAGCTCGATGGAAAAGTAGGGGAGCATTGTTTGAAACAAGGGGGGGGGTGAAACGGAATGAAATCGGAAGGTTGTCAGATGGAAAGATACTTTGTTTGCAATCTGAAAACCTCCTGTCTTATACATTATGCAAGATGACCTAAAGTTCCTAGCCGACTTTTATTAAAATTACTTTTAGTGTTCAATTTAGTTTTCCAAGGTTTTTACTATTATATTTTTTCATCCATAATCCATTTCAGCGGTTGATTTTTAGTTGTTGTTGCGATCAAAATATAGTTGTATAAATTTCTTTTTTTAATCAAAAATTCCGCTTTTGATAGCTAAAATTAAGTAAAAATTTCAGTTTTGTAATTGTGGCTAGTGCGTGGACTAATCTTTTACGAATGTGATAATATGTTAAAAACAAGGCCCATCGAGTTTTACAAGTCACATGACTCAACCATCACTTACGATATATATATTTTGCACTTACCTCCTATAAAATAGCTACTTTTCACTTCTTTTTCAAAAAATTGGACTACAAATTTGGGATCTCTGGCACATTTTTATGGTGGGTCTTCTAGCATATTGAATCACAAAGGAACGTTTCCTCTATTTCCCTTTTCGTAATTAATACAAAGAAAGTTTTTTTCAAAATTCTGAGAACAGGAAGCATACAACTAAATTAAAGCCGTACAGACTTTAGTGGATTTGAAATTATTAAATAATTTTGTGTTATTGTTAACTGCCGCGGACTCCCCTGAATGCAGGGGTTTCTGGCTTTTTGCTAATTTTGCTCCCCTGTAGCTTGGCCACTGTATTAGTAAAGGTCATATTCATGCATTGTGTTATACAGTAATTTTGTTCACGTATTCCGTTGAAGAGACAATATTTTACACTAACTATTTATAACATTTTATCAGAGAAAGTGTCAAAACTCCCTCTCGAATTCCCGTCTCGTAGACGAAAGCTCATTAACAATGATATTGTAGACACTTTTAACTTACATAAGTATAACTAATTACAGTGATTACAATAAAATACCATTTCACATTTCATGACATTACGTTTTCAAATAAACAAAATTTTTTAACTTGTCCTTTGTTCATTTTCTTTAAAGTTTAAATTAATTACATGTTTTACAAACCCTCAACCCTTCAGTTTTGAGTGACGTTTGCTAGATAATACAATATTACGAAGGGATGAATTCAGTATCTACGAGGGGTGATCAATAATAAGAATAAGAATTCAGGTGCAGACTTTTTAGATGGTTTTATTTAATTTCAAAATGGATTTTAAAACTTTGCGATCACAAATAGATTAATTTAATTACCCATTTGTATTCGATTTATTGTTTGATCTCTTTTAAGTAGAGACATGGCCAATTCATTTAATTCTGTTTTTATTTTGTGATTTGAAATTTGTTTGTTATATTTTGTCTAAGCTGAGAACTTTTGAAATTTTGAAAATGCTTTGGTATATTTTTGGAAATTTCGAATGACGTGGAATCTTTACGACTATCCTAAAATACTTATATGATTATTCTAGAAACTCTCGCAATGTCGAAGATCGTAAAATTTGGGAAGTCTTCAAAATTTCATAGATTTAGACTTAGCAATATGTAGACAATTACTAGCAAGCTGTAAGACATAGGTAGTTGTACTCCCAAGGAAATCTGATGGGCTCTTGAAAATCTTCTAATATTTTTTACGTTAAATGTTAAGTCACATTACATTTAGACTTTTTTGCGAATTTTACGTAATAGGAAGGAAGGAATTCGTCCGACCTTCGTATAATAAAAGCACTATCACCCTAAAACTCAGAAGTGACAACGCGAATATCACCTGACATAGATACTTATGTAGGAACAGACATCCTTACATTTCCTATTTTACCTCAATTGCATTGCATTGCACTGACTATTCATTTCCGCACATTTGCGTATCGCATACATAAATTGGATTTAGAGCCGGGTTTGAACGCAGACAATACAGAGCCGTGCAAAGTTCTTATCAGTTTTTTTTTTATTTTTTAACGGGAAATTGGACAATTCAAATATAGTTAAACTAAATTAAAAAAATGTGATGTTTCGTTAAATCTTTTTAACTTCTTCTGGCACAACTTTAACTAGTTAACCATAACATTAATAAAATTTAGATATTTAATAATACATATATTTACTTCACAAATATTAAATAGTTTGTTTAAATATTTACTATTTACTGTTATGGTTAACTAGTTAAAGTTGTGCAAGAAGAAGTTGAAAAGATTTAACGAAACGTCGCAGTTTTTTAATTTAGTTTAACTATATTTGAATTGTCCAATTTCCCATTAAAAAATAAAAAAAAAACTTTCTAATTATAATGACCGAAGCCAACGAAGGTATTGTGAAGTATTTTTCTACTTCTTACTTTTTTTCTTTTAAAATTCTTAAGTTGCATGTGTGATTTAAATAAAATAACACTCACTTGATTATTCAGTAACTTTCGCCTTCGACAAAACCTTTGACCTGATTTTGACCAAAACTACAATTTTTGGCCGAGTTCTCAACATCAATACTTATTCTGCCGTCTTCTCTCAAAAACCAGTTTCCCCATTTTTACCAATGGGGCAATATATCGGCGATATACTCGACTTGCGTGATCTGAGAAACCCGGGCGACTTGCAAGGAATCGCAGTTTGAGTTATATGTTACTATATCGCCCGCAGATATGGAGACGTTTGTCAAATTCGTGGGTACTGTGTTTCATACGCTTTCACTCTCACTGAGTATTCCTGAAAAGACGTGATGCAATCTTTATAAATTGAAAACTACGGTTGCTAATCATTTTTAGATTGACTGCATTAGATATATACAGAGCGCACATTGTTCGTGCAAAGCTGGTCAGCCGTGTGATTTATATATATGTATAACCATTTCCAAAAATGGTGCCAAGTTGCTTAGAATGATGTGAAATGTCGAGAAATTTTGGTCCGACCCCTAGGTCTCATTCGACGGACGCCAGAAGTGTGCATGTCATATGGCAAATACAGTAAATAAAGTTTCAATATTTTGTTTAAGCGTCGAGCTAGATATCTGTAGAAATAAAATTCGAAATACAGTATATGTCCGTACATTGTAAAGAGCAATAGAATCTGCAGTGGGGTTGTGACATGCTTTGCTAACATCACCACGGGCAACCTGAGGCGATAGCTTGTTCCTAGTTAATTATGCGAATTCCTTCATTCTACATTCCTTCCCCAACCTATGCGAGTTATTCCTCCCTCAGCCAAAATATCCTTACAGACACCATGTTGAATACATACACACAATGTATCTGTCATTTTATATACCCACCTATATGCTAGACACTAACTATAAATAATGTTTTATATAACATTCTTTGATACAACTTGTAAAAAATAAATTTTACTAATAAATTTAGACATCGGACAGTAATAAAACAGGACCGAACTCTATTTATACAAAAAATATCTCAAAAAATCATCGAAACATGTTCATTTATTAAATTATTAATGTAACATAACATTTTTTACGAATCTAAATAATAAAATAATAGAAATAAAATGTTTTCCTTTTAAACCGAGCCACCAGATTGCATACTTTCGAAATCGAATACATGAATTTATGGATTATAAGCGGCGGATTAATGTTCGGTGCCGCTCCGGACTACTCAAAATTGCCCGCCCCCGTCTCCAGAATTTAATATTGACACACAATAGCATAAACTCGAAACATGAATCATGATTGAAACAAAAAAAATGTTCGTGTATGGCACGTGGCATTGTTTATTTATTATTGTTTTCTATCAATGGCATTATAGTGTCTGTCAAATTCGAATTGGTAAAAGTCGTGCATGAATTTTGCCGTCCCTACAATTCAGCCACTCTGGGTTATAAACCCTACGTAAATAGACACATCGTCTATTCAGAACACTACTCAAAAATATTCTTTGATCATTTCAATGTATTTATTTTTTCATAAATGTGAAATAACCATCACATTTTTAAATTATATTTCTTCATTTTAACATTAAAACTGTTTGTTACAGATGCAGTCTAAGATCTGATTGTCAAGATGCAGCTAAAGATCCTTTGTACTGGATCAGTTACAAAAGTGGCCGATGTACAACGATTACAACAGTGACTCCCAATCAGTTGCAGAGAACTACAGCGAGAACTGTAAGAAAATTATCTATACTGAATACATTTTGAAATATACATTATGAATTATTCTGGTCACATATAATGCTGGGTTGCAGCACGCATTGTCAGACAATTTGATTTGTCAATGATCGTAGGTTGTGACTACACATATTTCTCTGCAAGAAAAGCATTGTAGACTTTTAAATCGATCCTGTTCGAAAAAATAATTGTTCGATTGAAACGATATTTTTTTAAACTTTGAGTTTGATGAAATCGTACTATAATAATATGAAGTCTGGTCTATTGACCACGCCGTTTAAGTTGCGTTCTATGAAACGATGAGAAACGTCTCCGAGTGAAGATATGGTTCCGGAACTAACCAACTCTATATTATGTCATTGTTATTTTTTGCGGTCTGTACATGCGAATAATCGAAACATATCTTAAATACTGACTCTGTGTGAATGTTATCGGTCACAATTAGCTGCGGGCCACGTGGTGGAAGAAACGTGATGACAAAAATGAAATTGTGAAGATGTAATTTGAGAACAATTATAACTGTGTATATATGTATTTGACAGGTTTTTTTTTGTATAATTTTCACTTTAAAACACCATTTTTCTGTGCGTTTTGATCTAAATTCAACTTGAAAATGATGCTTCTGTATATAAATCAGTCATTTTTCTTCTGCGAGTACATATCTAAGTAATGTTCTACACCAGAGGCTCTTAACCTTTTTTCTCTACGTCACACCTAACGAATTTACGAATTATACTTTAAGTACTGACGCTCTCTGGATGCTGTTTTAGTAGCATAACTATCAAAATTGGTAGTTGTGGTGTAAGAGCGGGTCATATGGTGGAAGTAAAGTGTTGACAAAAATGAAATTAAAGTGTAATCATTATTTTCTGTGAGTACAATCTAACTAATGATCTCAACCTTTTTTTCCTCTGCGAGACCACTGGTGACACAAACATACCATTCAAGCGCGAAATTTATGATTTTTTCACATTTTCTGTGACCTGTCTAGCGGGTGCTCGCAACACAGAAGTTGGTAATTCTACATTGTACAAAGTTTGGCAACGACGTTAGACTGTTCCTGCATGTCTAAACCATAATTATGTGATCACATTAAGATCATTGTCAAACCAGATTTTTTGACAATGATTTCTGCAAGCCAGCCTCGGCAGAAAATATTACATCAACTTTCAAGAAGTAGTTTCTTTGTTTCTTGGAAACTTGCATCGACAAAATTAACTGGTGTAAAATATTTTAAAATTATTTTGAACTTTATATTTACTTAACACATACTATTTTCAGTTGGAGTTGGTAATTGAAAATTTACCAACATTAAATGGACAGTTTCTTTGCGCGTTTTCTGCACTAGATAAAACGCTTATAACAAATGCAACTCGTAAATCATACGGCGTCAATTGTACAACTCCTAGAACGGATTTACTCCCATCTATACCTCCTGGGCAACGTAAGTATTTTTAAAAACATGCAAATGTTACAACAATATAAATAACTAGCGGTGCCTGTGCGAATAAGTCGCACTAAAATTCGTTTCTAATTTCGCACACTCTTTATAACTTTCTTCTTTTTGTTGTATTACATTACAAAGCTCAGTGACGGTTCAAGAAAATATTTTTCTAAAACTGTCATATAGAGGCGCAAGTACCGAAAACGTTGAGCTCAAGCGCCGCCATACTAAAAGTATTTATACGTGAATTTTGATTAAAAATTAAACAAAAAAAAAATTACCGACCGTAAATCATGTTGACGTTGTTTTAAAGTTAGAACCGTCAGATAGCAGCATTGCTGCATGTACTGAACAAATGTATAATTGTTATAATTAATTATTTCGCAAAAACAAAAGCAATAATAGATTTTTTAAATGTTCATACACATAGAGCAAGCAATTATCTATAAAATGATATAAAATGTATGTGGAACAATTGTGTGGTTTTTTCGAAAAAGGGAGGCAAACATCTTAACCTTAGCGTATTAATGTATATGATTTATCTTTGTTTACAGATCATTTTACTGCAAGATTATCAGTACGAATGACTTCCGGACCAGATTTTGTAGCAACGAATTTTACATTTTTCGATTGTAATACATACAGTTCATGTACTCGCTGTGTATCGTCTTCTTTTCCATGTGATTGGTGCGTAGATGGACATCGGTGTACGCATGATACTGCTGAAAATTGTAGAAACGATATTCTTGTAACTGGCGTTAGCGTATGTATTTTTTTTATTAGCTATTTGAATATTGTTTATACAATTATTATTAATAATTATTAAACGTTTGTGTTTACAGAGAATTGGTCCAAGTTATAGATCTGGCCCGGCATTTTGCCCAACAATAAATGCAACCGTTGGACGCTCATCTGAAATTCTTGTCGCATCCGGAATTAAAAAATCTATTCGCGTCAAAGTTCATATTATCGGACAATTTATTGTTCAAACTCGATTTGTCTGCCAGTTCAACATAGAAGGTCGAGTTACCAGTGTTAATGCTCAACTTTTGGGAGATACAATTTACTGTGATCCAATGGAATTTTCTTATACTTCAAGAGCTCCAAATATCACAGCAACATTTGCAGTTATCTGGGGAGGCTCGAAACCGTTAGATAACCCGGATAATATACACGGTTTGTACACTGTTAAATAAAAAAAAGCGGTACCTTACAAAAGAAAAATTTCGTTGCAACATACAACCAGGCAACTGGAATTGCTTCTTGACCTACAAACACTGTGGCGCACGACCAATTTGAAACTAATTTCAAATAGATCGTGTTTCTGTCGACCCATGCGTAGCTCCCCATTCTCAATACATACGAAAGGTTACAGAATGATTGCATCCCGAATCTGTTTGGAATTCAGGTTGTTAAACAATCGACCCGTGTGCTGAGGGCCAAAGAGTTTTGAAATTTTTTTTTGTAACATCATCCCTATGTCTAATAAAATTTGTTATATTACCACTTACGACCACATGTCCCATGATTATTAGTTTGACCACGTCTAGTGTCTCGTATAGAACATATAGTACACTTGTTCTGTACACTACTTGTATAAATACACTATTAATGTTATCTATATTGTTTTTATAGTGGTCATATACCGGTGTAGAGACATGGCAGATAATTGTGGCATGTGTCTGGCATTAGCGGAGAAATATGGTTGTGGCTGGTGTCAAAGTTCAGATCGATGTGAAGTAAAAGATCAGTGTGAACGTGGGTCTGCAGTTTGGCTGAATAGGAATGAAACGTGTCCAAATCCAGAAGTTCTATCGTTTAGTCCACAGTTAGGACCATGGGAGGGTGGTACGAATATTACAATAAAAGGAATTAATTTAGGCAAAAACTTCAATGACATTTATAATGGAGTTAGTATTGCTGGAATCAATTGCCAGCCGTACAAAGAACTTTATGTGAAAACTAAAGAAATTGTCTGCAAGGTATGCTAAGTTTTTTTTTAATGTTGCATTAAACTTATACGTAAAATTTACTACATATTTGTTTATTTTCTCAGGTTGATGGCCCAGGAATGAATGAACCACGCGGAGGACCTGTAGTCGTACGTGTTGAAGATTATCGGGGTGAATCGAAAGCTCATTATCATTTTGTTGACCCTGTAATTGAAGGGATAAGTCCTAAGTTTGGACCTAAGTCAGGCGGTACTATGCTTCGAATTACAGGAAAGTACATGAATGCAGGAAGCAATATTCAAGCATTTATTGACGACTTACCATGCAAAATTGTTACAACTGATAAGCACGAAGCTTTGTGTCTAACAAGTGCATCGCAAAGACAACAAACTGGAAAACTTCACATGACGTTTGATAAAGGTGATCGTTATTTTGAGAAAGAGTATTTTGAATATGTGGAAGATCCAACTGTTGAATCGGCTGAATCCGGAGTAGCAGGTCAAATTAAAATCCCGAAAGGTATTCCTGCTGGTGGAATAAAAATATCTGTTACTGGAAAGAATTTAGCGTACATTCAAAATCCACAGATGTATGTTTATTACGATCAAAAAATGTTCGTCAGTGTAAGTAATTTAAATCAGGTTTTATTTAACTGAATTGTGATTTTCAAAGACTATTTTTTTTGCAGCAATGTGTTGTTTGGAGTAATACAAACATGGCATGCAATTCTCCCGCAATTGAAGCAGACGAAACAAAATTGGATAGTGAAAAACCTTTAGCCCTAGAATATGGTTTCAGAATGGATAATGTTCTTGGAGTTCAAAATCTGTCTGTACAACAAGGATACAATTCTTTCTTATTGTATCCAAATCCAGTATATGAACCATTTGATGAAGATATTAAATATTACAAATCTGATTATTTAACGATAAATGTATGTATATTTCTTTTTACTTTAAATTAAGTTGTGTACAATAGTAATGAATATTTTTGATTATTTATTCAGGGTCAGCATTTAGATCGTGCATGTCAAGAAACTGATGTTGTAGTTCAAATAGGAAATAGTTATTGCAATGTTACGTCGTTGTCACGTCAACAATTAACATGTCGTCCTCCTGATACGCAACCTCCAGCCATTGATGACAACGGTGAAGTAAATGATCAGGAATTGCCAGACGTGGTCGTTATTGTAGGAAGTTCTCTTAAATATCGAATAGGGAAATTATCATATGCATCGCCAGCTGGTTTAAATGGTCCATTAAGTAAACCGGCATTGATTGGCGTTATTGGTGGCATAATTTTATTGTTTGTAATATTCATTGCATTCCTAATTGCATATCGACGTAAATCTACCGAAAGTAATCGTGTATTGAAAAATATGCAAGAACAAATGGATATTTTGGAATTACGAGTAGCTGCTGAATGCAAAGAAGGTATGTGTGTTTTTTTATCAACATTGTATTAGTAATTAGTTTTCCGTTTTAAAAGTTGATTTTTTTTTCAGCTTTCGCCGAACTACAGACCGAAATGACGGACTTAACTAGTGATCTTACTTCCGGTGGTATTCCATTCTTAGATTACCGCACTTATGCAATGAAAATATTATTTCCAAATATGGACGATCATGTAGTTTTGCAATGGGAACGGCCAGAATTATTGCGCAAAGAAAAAGGATTACGTTTATTTGGACAGCTTATTATGAACAAAACATTCCTTCTCTTATTTATTAGGACTTTGGAAAGTAATCGTTACTTTTCAATGAGAGACAGGTACATATTCGAGTTTTCATTCAAAACTTACATTTATATAAATCTATTCTATTTTGTGTATCGTTTTCAGAGTGAATGTGGCATCTTTAATTATGGTGACATTGCAAAGTAAAATGGAATACTGCACAGATATTTTGAAAACACTTTTAGCTGAATTAATCGAAAAATGCATGGAAGGAAAAAGTCATCCCAAATTATTATTACGCCGTACAGAAAGTGTGGCTGAGAAAATGTTGAGCGCATGGTTTACGTTCCTACTATACAAATTTTTGAGAGAATGCGCTGGAGAACCACTGTATATGTTATTCCGTGCTATGAAACAACAAGTCGATAAAGGGCCAGTCGATGCTATCACGTCTGAAGCTCGATATTCACTTAGTGAAGAAAAACTAATAAGACAATCAATCGATTTCAAACCAATGGTAAGTACATCGAGTATAATATTATGCTATTTTTAGTGTATTTGCCATATGGCAACATACACTATTGGCGTCGGTCGGATGACGGGACCTAGGGGTCGGACCAAAATTTCTCGACGTTTCATAACCTCCTAAACACATTGCCACCATTTTTAAAAATGTTTATATATATATGTATATATATAACTTTCGAAAGAGTTAATTGATTTCAACGAAATTTGGGCCACGTGTTGAAATCCACCACCGCAAGAAGCCTATTTAAAATGGGCCTAATCGGGCTATTTTAAGGGTAGTTTTTAGGGGTTGAAAACTGTTTTTGGGCCCCAAAATACCGAAAAAATTCTCAGAATCGTTTCAAAATTGAAATTTAACCCTTTGGTAGTGATTAAAAAGTGTCCCCACTATTTTAATAAAATCGGCCCGACAGGACCGGATTTACAAATTTTATGAAAACACTAGTTTGCAGATAGTGACTTATTTATTGAAGGGTGTATTTAATTCGGTGTAGACGTTAGATTGATAATAATATTACAATTAAGGAAAAAAATGTTATTTTAAGGGGTGTATTAAGGGGTTAAATTTTTTATTTTGCCTAAAAACAGACTTAATTTCACATAATAAAAGTATAAAACCACACGGCCCTATACAAGCAAATACACTATAATGTCGGCAGGGTTTTGGCACTGCGACCCGGGTTTTTTTTTTGCATATAATATGATCTTGCCAGTTGAACTGTAAATGTTTGTTTTTGTTATTTTAGACTGTTTATGTATCGATATCGCAACAAACAGTGTCTGTAAGTGGAATTGATACAGAGAATGTTCCCGTCAAAGTGTTAGACTGTGATACAATTAGTCAGGTGAAAGAAAAAGCTCTTGACCAAATCTACCGCGCCACTCCGTATTCTCAACGGCCTCGCAAAGACGACTTAGATTTAGGTATTTATTTTGGCATTTTTAATTATGTAAAACTGACTGATCATTAATTATTATTATATCTACAAGACAATAGTATATTACACGACAAGGTCAGAAAGTTGAAATTCCTGCACTGCGCGACATGCTGTTGCACAGTTCAGGGCTTTCAACTTTCTGCCTATATACTAGTTTTCTTTATACCTGATCGAAAGTACGTACTTTCATGATTATATAAAAAGACTAATAACTTGCAAGTGAACAATTTTGCAATTTATAACAGCTGTTAGCTACTACTGGCTGGCGGCAGTCTCAGTGTGCACGAGAAAACTCTTTCGTCCCGCTGTTACTTTCTTTCGGCCCGCTGTTATAGATGGCGTACGAGTAATTTTAGCAGAACATAAATGTTAGGCTTTCTGCCTCATTATATAAGTACATACTTTCGACCGGATATAAAGAAAAGTTTTTTTCAATTCTAGTTGACAATATGGAATGTATATTTTTATTATTTTTAGAATGGAGAACTGGTCAGTCCGGTAGACTTATTTTATATGACGAAGATAGCACGACAAAAGCGGAAGGAGAATGGAAAAAACGCAATACTCTCAGCCACTATCGTGTACCAGATGGTGGTTGTTTAAATTTAGTATCTAAACAAAGCTCCATTTATAATCTCAGCATTCTGTCTGAGAAAAATGATAAATCACATAAGTAAGACTTTGTTAGCGTTAATCCGCGTACAGATCGCAGTTCAAGTGAAAACCAACGCCAATAGTATGCATGTGGCTTTGTCATGTGAGGTCGGAAGGAATCCGAAGACATACATTACAATAATCCACACCGACTTTCACATTTGAGTTTGATGCTGTTGATAATTGTTCAAAATGAATCTTTTTATGTACTGCCAACTATTGAGCTGGACAAACTTGAATCTCATTTGATCACGTTCAGTGACACTATACACACCAAACACAATAGTTAATACGTTCTGTTGCGTTAGGTTTCGGTCTGTACGCGGCTTAAGAGATATTGAAGTAATTGCGATTGACATATTTTTTACTTGATAAATGATGTTGTTTAATTTGTAGGTACGAAACATTAAATCTTAGCAAATTTAGTTCAGCAAGTCCACCGCTGAGTCGTGCCACTAGCCCACTTAATCATGATCATGATCAGGGTTTGAAAGTTTGGCATTTAGTCAAACATCATGATAACGATGCTCAGAAGGAAGGAGAACGTGGAAACAAAATGGTCTCAGAAATTTACCTGACAAGACTTCTTGCCACTAAAGGAACCTTGCAAAAATTTGTAGACGATTTATTTGAGACAATCTTTAGTACAGCACATAGAGGATCTGCCCTACCTTTAGCTATAAAATATATGTTTGATTTTCTCGACGATCAAGCAATTCAGCATGGCATATCAGATCCAGAAGTGGTTCATACATGGAAAAGCAATTCATTGCCACTGCGTTTTTGGGTGAATCTCATCAAGAATCCAAACTTTGTGTTTGACATTCACAAGTCAAATATTGTTGATTCGTGCCTGTCTGTGGTTGCTCAGACATTTATGGATTCATGTTCAACATCAGATCATAGACTAGGTAAGTGCCTATTGAAAATAATGTATCGATTTGTATACAAGGTGTTCAAAAAGTCTGGAAACGCTGAAATATCTCAAAGGAATGATGTTTTCATGGAAAATGTTCCGAATAAAAGTTTCTCAATTCCAAGCAATGCTTATTTTGGGTGACAAAAATTTCCCCCCATGGGGGGCTGGAGTCAATCGTAAAATTTCAAATGGCAAACCCTATTTTTCCATTAGATCGTATTTTCCAGACAAAAATAAACAACTTTTGTCCGAGAAAATGTTTTTTTCAAGCTACTAATCACATACGTACTTTTTAATTTACAGGAAAAGACTCGCCTAGCTCTAAACTTTTATATGCTAAAGACATTCCATGCTATAAAGAATGGGTTGAAAGATATTATTCCGATATTAAAATGATGCCAGCAATATCAGACCAAGATATGAATGCAATGTTAGCCGAAGAATCAAGGGTAAGTGTACAAAATCCACATGAGCTGTAATAACTAAATGTAATGTAAATGTGTTATACTATTGTTTGTTTTTTTCTTGTTTTTTTTTTTGCAACAGCTTCATACGACTGAATTTAATACAAATTGTGCCCTCCATGAACTGTACACTTATGCAATGAAGTACAACGAACAGCTGACCGTCACTCTAGAAGAAGATGAGTTTTCGCAAAAAAGTCGACTAGCATACAAACTGGAGCAGGTTCACAACATAATGGCTGCCGAATCGAACCCGTGATGCCGGTCTCTGTCGAGGGGTGCCAACTCTCACTTTAGCACCCCCGACGTAGCCCCGTCGGCTCCGCCCGCTTCCCCTGCCACCCCCCTGCCCTCTGCTCCGAGCCACGGAATGGGCTATGCGCCGACGTATCCGGCATACACTGCACCGGGTCACGCCCCTCAAGAACTCGCTTGTTGATATGATATACGCACAGTGATGGTGATAGTGTGGGAGTGAAGTCTCATGTTTTTTTGGATGAACGGTGATTTTTTGCTCTTATTGTCGTTTCGTTGGCCTGAAGGGTACCTTTATCTTTGATATGTAATATGTATATGTTTTTTAATATAATAATTAATAACAGTTAAGCAAAAAAAGTCTGACCTATGTCTTAGCACATCTAATTAAAAAACAAAGTCATTGGCCTAAGATTGAGCACAGTGGATGTACATATACTTTGATTATATAATATAGAAGGCCAAGAATAAATAGTTCTAGATGAAAAATAATATGACTGACTTCTTTAGTGTATTATAAAAATTAACCGAACTTTCCGTGAATAAAAAAAAGAAAAAAAGAAAAAAATGGGGCGAACTAAATAATCGTAATCGTAATTGCATTTTTACTATGAAATTATTTGAACTGATGGAACGTTTTTAAATGGTGTAATATTTTAATGAATGGAAAACTCAGTGTATATTTACATAGTTCTGTGTTGTTTTCATGCATAATTAAAATATCAGTGTTTCCAAATCAATTTGCTCATGGTGTGTGCATTTCAATGTTAAATAAAACAATCATAACTCAATGTCATTAAATTAGTAAATAAACCAAACACTATGAACTTTTTCAAATTGAAAAAAAGAAAGGAATAAAATATCTCGCCGTCGTTGATATCTTATAATAGCTGTTGATGTATCATAATACATGTATAATGCTGTAATTCTGATAATCAAGATGTTCAGTGTACCAGGTGTCATTAACTGTTCGATTAAAACTAATCAGATATGATAGGACTCCTTGCTCCATCTACCTATACCACTTCATCTACATAAATACATGTGATTGTAACGCATCACTTCTGAAATTATATTAGTCCAACTACCTCCCAAATGTATAATTTAAGTATTGTCAAGCAAAGCATTAGCTTTCTCAACAAAGATCAAGAGATGTTACGGATGTCCTTTATCGGAATTGGAATCAGAGTTTTTTAATGGATTATATCTAAATCAGATTTAAAATGGTATGTTTACTATTTTTTATAAAGTTCTAACTAGGTAGCAGTATAGAAAAGACGAAAATTCAGAGTACTGTGGTTGAAAACTTTTTCAGTCAGAAGTAAACCATTTTTCATAATAGTTTTCAACTTTTTACGCATTTATTTTTGCAAATCGAAATACATATTTATTCAAAAAACAAAAATAATAATTTGTCATTTTTTGATAAATAGTTAGGGTACAATAAAACAATAGTCATCTGCGAGAGAGGAATTGCGCGCTGCAAACGAGATTTGCTGCACGATCCGTCAGAATCAACGTTTGGCGTCCGTTTTGACTTCTGTTATCATTATTTCGGATGCGAATTTGGCATTAAATGTGAAAAAGTATCTCATGATTGTTCATAGTTTTGGAATCAGAACTCCGTTGCATCTCCAATAAATATCTTTAATTATGCCTATTCCATTAATTACATGTTCTGCATAAACTGTACAAACTGAACGGACAATATTTCTGTGTAAAATCTGCTGTAATTAAAAATATTGTTCCCATTATAGGTTTCTTATTTTAACTTTGTCATAATACGCTATACACCAATTTTATATATTGTATGTTTGCTACAGCTTTCATTAGATTTTTTAGCCTTTTTTATGCTTGACAATATTTCTATGAGAGGAGGACAAATAAAATATTACAGAAGGTTTAAAAGTTTAATAAGAATAAAAATTGAAATGTGAACTATAAATTAAATAATACAAATATTGTTAGGTACAAGGAATTGCAAACTGTTATTGCCATCGAAATAAAAAAGATCTTTTAAATTTTTATTAGTATAATTAAAATTTCAATTTTTATTCTTTTGTATTTTATTTTGTATTTTTTATTGTAATCTATTTTATAAAAAAAAATATTTTTAAAGTCTTCACATTTGTCATAAAATTGTTTTAGGAGAAGGGAGGTTTTCAGTTCATTTTTTACTTTTGTTTTTAAAGAAATAACGAATTGGTACAATTATATTAAAAAAAAATTACAATATCTATTTTATAATTGTATTTTTATGTCCAAAATGTAAAGAACATTAAAACTGAAACAACAAATTAGTGAATTTAACAAATAGAAGGTATTCCAAAATTTATAAATGAGTGTTTGAGCCGTCTAATTGTGTACGTGATTGTTAAATTTATGTTAATTTCCTTATAATATAATATTTGTAAAATATATTCGAATGCTGATAACTGTTTAGCATTATTTATTATTTGTAAATTGAAATTGATTCGCTGAAAATCCAATAGTATGAACAAAAATGACGAACAAAATTTTAAATTTATTTCAAATTTGTATTCATTTTCTATCTGTGTTATTTTTTGTACATCTAGTTATTAAATTATGAAAACATGGTCCAAATATAATTTTGCGTTAATGTTTAAGTTAGATAAATAGTTATTATAATACTGTAATTCTTTTAAATAAATTATTTTATTCAACTACAGTAAATTTTCTTGTAGTAAATGTGTAGTATATATTATATTTTAATAAAATCTCTCAAAGGGACCATGTCCATTCCAATTAATACAAAAGTAATTTAATGACCAATAAAATATATGTAATTTAAAGAATGTCTTTTCAGTTTACTTATTTAAGTACATACCTGTACTTACATTTTTTTTTAACTTGCTTGCTGCTTTTTTTACCTTACTAAAGTTGTTTCACACTATCAGTCAAATCACGGTCAAGTGCTGAGTCTGAGTATACTCTAGAATGTAGCCTTTTCGGATCGGGCGTTTTTTTTTTTTGAGACGCCTCACAAACCAGCATTTTTTTATTCTTGGAGAAATTCATTCCTCCCCTGTTTAATGTTTCCATTTTTTCATGTGTTTATTGCCTTAAAAATTCACCAGCTCAAATCTGCAATTACCAAAACAAAATTTTATTCTAGGGTAAGCGGGACATAAGAATAAATAAACTATTCGAATAATAAAAACTGGATTTTACTATAAGTGACCCAATTTACGCGCCCTCCGTTTTTAAGTGTTCATCAGGGCGCTCTAAGTTACAGCCTTATAAAAATATTAGGTGCCAGTGGGCCGTTTCCCGAGTTAAACTGATCTGCGCGGCGGCTGAAGATAATATGTCTGTCAAAGACTTTAGTATTCCGGTGCAAATAGGCTAGTAAATCGCTTTAAAATGAATATACTTAAATGTTTTACTGCAATTTGACCATGACATGGCCGATATCGTGAATCTTGCGAAAGTCGTACAGAATTATTTGCATATGAAATTATAAATAATTGTGACAGTGTGAAGTTACATTCCGTTTGAATGTAATAAACATATCGTATGAACCTCACTTCTGTATTTATAAAAAAATAAATTTATTAATACGAGCGTTGTACTTCGCATATATGTTCTTAAACCTCCCTCATGACCTAAACAATTTGAAGTGTTAAGAAATGAAAATTTTAAAAAGAAACTAATAACGGCCTACAATCACAGCCAATAGTCAATATACTATTATATCATATTTGTATAAAAGAATAATTATTGTGTTTTACATTTTGTATTATTGAAATTTATACATTCATTTAGATAAGGAAGTAAAAATATACTCAAATAGATTTATGTCTTCCGCGTGAGAACAATCAGTACGTTTTTATACATAAATTTTATGTTTTTAGTTCAAAAGTTGTTTACATATCAAACGTTTATTAGAAATTGAACTTCTTATTTTATGTATTATATATCATGTATGTTACTTTTAAACTAACAATAAATCAATTGAATCTATTAAACCACACAAAAATTAAAAAATTTATGTTGATGATTTTAACGTATTCGGTTAAATATTAATTACCAAGTTCAGATGAAATGTTGCCATACAAATGTTGATTTTCAAATTGTATTTTCATTATTTAAGGCACTTTCTGTTGAAGAATAACATTTTTTTACAAAAAGTAAATTGATGGATTCAAAAATTCACATTATTTTTCTCGTGGAAATAAAAAATGATAAATTATGTTTACAAAAAAAAAACCATTTAATATTTGTAATCTCAGTAGTATTTATTTTTTACATAAGGTCTTAGAAAAACACTTAGCTATTTGACTCACATTTTTTTTTCAAAATAGCTAGAAGTGAAATATAAAAACGTACTGAATAAGGACAAAATATGTGCGGCACAGGTTATTTCAGTCCTACTGCAATACTCAATACCTACACGCACCTTTTTAAGTGTAATGTCAGTTTTATTTCGACATGTTTGTAACAACTAACTCTGGATTTGTGAAATATAACCGTTGATTGAATATCTATTTTGACTTCTCATATATCCAATTGTTCATAAATAAGGTAATGTTAACCGGTCCGGATCCTTTCCCAAATCTTACAATGCCCTCAATTAGTTTTTTCTTTGGTACCTTGTATTAAAGTAATAGATATTTATTGATTATTATAATGTATTTGGTTACATCAGTTGACATCTTAAATTTAAATTTTCCGCTAAACAAAACTGTCACTGCTAAACATCTCGCTGCTTGGATCCCCTAATCATTAATATTTCTACTTAATAAAATGTGACATCGAAGCTGCACCGTTTCCTCTACAACATCGCTGCCGCAACGACTTCGTGTGTGACACCACTGCTGCAACGCCTACACCGACGATGCTCATAATAACAATTTGGAATATCTATTGAATACTTTTCAAATTCAGCGTACTGACAGAAAACGGCAACCTAAATTCAATGAGCACATCCAGAGGTCTGTATTTACTGCCATTTCAAAGATAGGTCCGTTCAAAAAATTCTTGACTTTTAAAACAGCCTTTATAACTGTTCTTTTGGACAATTTTGGAAAATCTTTTGGATCCGATTCAAATTCGGTAAACTTACAGAAAGTGACTCGCGGAGTTCAATGCGTCCATCCGTTTTGCTGTATCATTTACCGTTTCGTAGAGTCCTCCAAAGTTTTTTTCTGGAAAGTCTAGAATATATATCGAATCCTTTTATTTGGTATACTAAGAGAACACGGCATTCTAAATTCAATGAGCACATCCAGATCACCGTTGTAAAGATAGACAAGAAAAATCTGATTTTGTATGAATGCCGATTTTCTAAGACACACACCTTTATTTGAACGGGTTACGCGAGTGAAGCCGAATATAAAGTAGAATATCTTTTGAGTTGAGAAGTCCTGTACACGTGTGAAAAATTTCATTAAAACCGGATTAGGCGTATGCGAAATAACGTGCTTTTTTGTATCTTTTGTATGTGTTTTAAGCATATTTTTGGGTCAAAATAGTATTTTAATAGTAAAAAGGTAATTTCATCAATATTTACAAATTTGTATTCAGCTCCCATAAGCATTAAGGAGGTTGCGATACTTTAGAATTATTTTATTACGAAGTCTTATATTCTTTATTAGTGTGCGTTTTCAAGACATTATGTCATGTTTAAGACGGCGGTATATAGTGGGAGTGGTTTAATTTAATCTATTTTGTTAAAACACTCCTTTTTCAAAAATTGAACTAATTAGATAACTATAGAATTTACTCCAGCGGCGCAACAAAAAAATTTAATCATTAGTTGTTTAATTTAATAAAAAGATAAATTACTAAACACGGTGATAGTGAGATTTTTTATTCAGATCAGTAATTGAAATGTCGTCTCTACATTATTTTATTTCCTAGATTATTTTCACAATCCAACAGTTTGGTTGAAATTTCACAAAAAAGAGTTTTTAAGCTAACTACGCTCATTCATGTACGACAAATAAGGCGAGGTAATGTATATTACCCACACGATAATGTATATTCGGTAATAAAATAATCTTTACTTATCTAAACTGTATCGTACCTAATTTGTTTTTGTTTAGTTTTCGTTCTTAATTTTTAACTTTCCGCCAAGAAAATTGAAAATTTTCGAAAAATCAGGATGTGATTCTTTTCGAAAATCGAATTTTCACTAAATGTGGACGTTTTAAGGTCCAAGGAGCCTATTCTGACTATTTTTACGATTATGTGCGTATGTGTATGTGACTGACAGTAACGCCAGACAGACGGTAAAGCCAACACTGACCGTAATGATAGAACGACTGTAAAGACAAACCAACCGTAACGACAGACTGACATGCGACAATGCGACATTTAATATGATTATTGAGCTTTTAAAGTGCTTATTGAGCATTTAAATGTCTAATGAGCTTTAAAAATGGTTATTAAGCATTAAAAATACAGACAGTAACAAAAGACCGGCAGTAACGAAAGACAGACAGTAACGACAGACCGACATGCGACAAGCCATCAGGGCAGAGCGAGATTGTATTTCAGCAAAATCAATACTTGTCTCATTTAAATCAAATTAAGTAGCTTTAATTATTTTATTTCTGAGCTTCTTTAATATTAAAAAAGTTTTCGCCTTTGTCTTTTTGGCGCCCCTGCCACCTGACAGCTCCTCTCGTTCTACCCCAAGGTCGGAGCTGTTCGTTAGACTTAATTATCAAACCGTATAATAGCTATCGTTTACTATAATTGTTAAGAAACACCCATAGTTACAATGGTGTATTTGAAAAATGTGTTTCTTTATAAATATAGCAAACGATAGCTATTTTTCTGACTGTTCAATATTTGTATCGCTCATAGTAAATTGTAAGTAACACTAACTGAATCAATGGTCATAAAGGTACAAAATAGTAACAGAGTCACTGTCTGTAATTACATTTCCTTTTGGATTTTTTATTTTAAAAAACCCGGCTCGCAGTGCCAAAACCCTGCCGACAATATAGTGTATTTGCTTATACAGGCAGTGTGGCTTTATCATGCAAACTTAAATTGGTTTTTGGACAAAATAAAAAATTTGACTCCTTAATACATCCCTTAAAATAACATTTTTTTTCTTAATGGCAATACTATTATCAATCGAACCTCTATACCAAATTATATACAACTTTCAGTAAATAATTCACTATCTGCAAACTAGTGTTTTCATAAAATTTGTAAGTCCGGTCTTGTCGGGCCGATTTTATAAAAATTTTAGGGACACTTTTTAATTACTACTAAAGGGTTAAATGTCAATTTTGAAACGATTCTGAGAATTTTTTCGGTATTTTGGGGCCCAAAAACATTTTGCAACCCGTAAAAACTACTCTTAAAATGCCCCGATTACGCCCATTTTAAATAGGCTTCTTGCGGTGATGGATTTCGTTAAAATCAATTAACTCTTTCGAAAGTTATTACCCGCACACACATATATATATATATATAAACATTTTCAAAAATGGTGCCAAAGTGTTTAGGAGGTTATGAAACGTCGAGAAATTTTGGTCCGACCCCTAGGTCCCGCCATCCGACCGACGCCAATAGTGTATGTTGCCATATGGCAAATACACTAATAAACAAAATAGCCATAGGTATAGCCTATACCTAAAATTCCTTAGTTCACAAAATGCTTTGATAAATTTTTACGTTAAACCATATTATGTAACCATGGAAGCAAATATCATATTATATAATATTTGTTACTAGTCGTTACCCGTGTCACTGCGCGCGTTAACAGAGATTTTATTATAATATTTCAAATGTCTATAAGGGGCCATTCATAAAATACGTTCGCATACAAGGGGGGGAGGGGTCTTGCTGAGTGTGACAAGATGTGACAAGGGGGGACGGGGGGTCTACGGCAACGTGACGTTCGCTGTTCATTAAAATATTTTAAATTAATATTTTTTCAATAAATACTTTTTTCTCAATTTTTATTATGATACAGTCATTCATTTCGTATTTAGTAAATAGATAGACTTTTAAATGTATATAGTTTCATTACAATATACTGTAACTCGATATATTTACTTATGTTTATTTTTCGACAAAAATTCTGTGGGGGGGTCTTAGTATTTGTGACGAAATATTTACAGGGGGGTCACAGAAAGTGTGACACAGCGTGACAATAGGGGGGAAGGGGGTCAAAAAAAGTTGATTGTAGCGTGACGTATTTTATGAACGGCCCCTAATTATGAAGTTGGAATGGTCCTGTCGCCCAGCTGGCTGGAATTTTTCAAAATAACTTTTAACAAACACCGTAGGTGTAAACCACATCACAATAAATCGGAAATAGCGGGAAGTTCCAGGGATGGCCTGCTGGGTCAACCGTTTTTCAGATGTTTTTTTTTTAATTTCATATATCATAAGTAGTGACGAATTACAGTTTTGAAAAGAGAATTAAAAAATAACTTTTTCTTTTTGTTACAGATAGAAACCTTCTTCGTCCTTGTTGAATCGACATCACGTGGCCGGACGAAAATCAGAATAATATCTATACTATGCTAATATGTGAATGAATATGTTGCATTACTATATTTTTATTGTATTTATAAAGATTGTAAGAAAATAAACACAAATTAACTAAAAGAATTATTGTATTTTTTTATGAAGCGTAATGATATATAGCTTAACATTCGGAGATTTATTTTCATTTTTATTAGTACTCATGACTTACAATTAGTTGACCCGGCATCCAGACCTACTACCACAATACAGTTTATTATTGATTCACACCTATGATTAATTAGTTCACGACGCTTTGCTCTAATATGCCATCTGAGTACTAGTAAATGGTAGTTCAATTGATTGACGTTTGATGTCGTTACAATGATTTTTAATTAATCTTGCTTATTTTACTGTACGTTCGCACTTTTTACGGTACGTAATTTAATGGCATCATGTCGCGACGATTGAAACTTTGCATTTCACAGGGTCTGCTTCGCGTAGCAGTATACACAGTGTGGTTCTATAGTGCACGTCCGTTGCTGCTGTATTGAACTTATTGTTGCGTCGCTGCAAATTGTATGTTTTATACATGAACTACGAGGATCGGCGTAACAAGCATCGTGTGGGTCGGAGAGCAAACCGTTGGCATGTGTTTGTATATCGAGCATGTCACATATGGGGGTCTTACTCGGTAGTAGTGGTGGGCTTATTCGTTACATTCCGGTAATCGTTACTAACGATTACTTTCATTCCGAATACTCGTTACTTTTTACTCGGTAATCGTTACTCTTTTTTGGTTGGGTCTGTGTTGTATTGTATAATATGATATAAATAGTTTAACGTTTGTACTAATTACAATAAATATTAAATAATTAAAATGGCCCATTAAACAGACAAAATTTAATTAGCAAAACCATGTATCGGCCAAAATGGTGGTCTTTATCAAGTTCTAAAATTCTGAATGCCAATAAAAAAAAATTAAAAAAATCGAAAAGAACTGATTGACAATAACATTTTCTTTTCAAATATAAAACATCGCGTTATTTTTTTCTGGTTAATTGGTCATTTTTAATATTTAATAGTAAATAATATTATTATTGTATGTAATACAATGCCTATTATGTTACCTATTTATTCTATTTTCAATATACTTTTAAGTTTAAAATAACTGACACAATAAAGTATTCGTAATATAACTATTAAACTGTACCTATAGCACACAATATATTATAGAGTTGAAATTCAAACAATACAGTAACGAATAAGTTCAAAGTGGTACCTATAAATTGGCAGCTACCGAATCTACAATTCAGTTGGGTACAGTTACCGACTCAGCGTAACAAACGAATCCTAAGTAACGAGTATTTTTAGATTCACGTAATCGTTACATTCGAATCTTTTGTGTAATCGTTACTTTTGTAACGAGTAGTTACTATTCGCCCATCTCTACTCGGTAGATCCTTTACAAATAACACATACGCTATTAACACTAGCAAGAAATTAAATGGCCACGAAAGCCGATTCGCATTTTTTAAATTAAAAAAAAAAAAAGAAATATTTTGGTTGGATTTTTGTATCGAAAAGCAATATCTTCCCTTGGCCGGCTCGAAAAAACATATTTTTCATATTTTTGGTCATGTGCGCATGCGCATTCATGCAAATCGGCCAATTTTACTTACTGCGCATGCGCAGTAAAATAAAATTGCCGTTTTTTAATTTTTAGAGGTATTGGGTGAGCATCGAGTTTTTTAATTTAAAAATTTATAAATCGAGGGGTAGCCATAATTTAATTTTATAAAAATTTTTTAATAAAAATTATATAAAATGTAAATCGCGGCACGGGGCCATAACTTAAAAACCCGCGCGCGTGATGTAATTCAGTAAGGTCACCGAATTTTTACAGGAATGTTGCTGTGGACATGGTCGATGTACTGCGCCACATGTCAACAATAACGTCGCATCCTAGTATTACTAACACGACTTGAAGGACTCAACACCGGCTTCCACACAACAAGTAAACAGACGATCGCTGTGCGACCACGCTATATCTACTAGCTCAAGAAACAGGGCCTTCGTAAACGAAAGTTCTGTAGTCACTGTCGGATGTCATCAAATAACGGTATCATCAAACCTGCGAACGTCGATAAAAATTAGCAACATTAAAAAAAAATTTTTAAACGACGTCGGACGTCAATTAATTGAACTACTTATTTATTAGTACTCACGTCTGAACAAAGCGTCGTGCACTAATTAATCATAGGTGCGAATCAATAGTACAACTGGTTTGCGCTTTTAAGAATTTATTTGTCGCAGACGAACATATTTTTCAAACGTTTTTCACATTCTATAAAAATTCGATATGCTTATGGAAAATGTCACGCATTCACTCCAGCCATCAGTATCACTTGACACTTACCGTCACGAAAATAGACCATTTCCAAGGGTTTTTCTGGAAAGTCCAAACATTCTCCTCGTCATTATGATTTTGAAAAATATAACACCCCTCTCACGCGTTTTCCAAATAAGATAACATGGTGTGAAAATTTTGACAAATGAAAGGTAATTTAAAATAACTGATTTGCATACTTCTAATAAATTATGAAACCTCTGGAACTAAAGTCTTTATTAAGAAAACCTGTCTCTTATTCCTAATTAAAATATCATTAAGCCCTTTGAAATATAGATGTAATATAGATAAATAAATTAAAACAATATTTTTTCGTTAATTTATGTTTATTATTTCACAGATCTTTATTTTAAAGTTATACAATAAATATATATTCTAGTAACATAATTTACAAATAACATAATAAAAGACACTTATGACCTCAGTTGTTGAGCGTCTGTAATTTCCATACGTATTATTATTATTATTACAACAATTTTGTTTGTTATATTTCTTTCAATTTAATATGCAAGATATCATATAGAATCCATTATATACCTACATGGGCGTAAGCAAGGAGTCAGGGGAGAGGCAGCTGTTCCCCCCCCTCCCACTCGTATCAGGAATAATGAAAGAAATGGCGAAAATTCAAGAAGTTTACTAATCCCATTTATTTTCTTTTATTGAGCCTTGACATCTGAAAACTCCCCGAATTGCACTTAGAACGTTAAGACAAGCGTTTTTCCCAAATTATGTTCCGAGGAACGCCAATAAGTATTCCGTGAAAAATTATGAAAATTAATCATAGCATAACCTCGTATGATTTTGAATGATCCACTAAGTTGAAAAATATTTGAAAACTACCTTATAAAATAATAAAGGTGTTTCTTTAAAATTCATCATGTTGACACTTCGAAGTTAAGAAATACGATCGGAAGTATGACGCAATAAATTTTTAAATCGGCGAAGAGGGCGAAAGCATCTCTAAAATTAACTAGAGAGGAGGAGATCGAACTCCAAGCTTCAAATTGAGACAAATTCTGGCGGTATACCAGGGGTCGCTGCGGACGTACTCGAAACTGTGCGAAGTTAAGTGTAATCTGCACATGTCACGAGCGTGAATTTATGTTTAAATGCGATCAGACTCATATTGTTGCGCAGAGTGCCGCATTTCATGCTGTACACAGGTTGGACGACGCTCGCAGTGCCACCTCATATACTGCCTTGTTTTGTCACAGCATGGCACTTCGTTCTCCTCCTCTCTAGCCTAGTTGGGTGGAACTTAACCATGAGTTGAGTGCGATCAACTAGCGGCAGCTGAGCAAATACATCATGTTAACTGAGCTTCCAACAGTTGCTTAAGCGATATGTTGAAATACTTTTTTTATTTTTTTAAATCATTAGTATTGAAGTAAGAATATTTGATTAACTATAGGAAAAACAAATAATGAAAAGTTACATCACTTAAAAATAACTTATAGTTTGGTCACTAGTTTTACAAAGGGAAAAAAATGTTTCGTTTTAATAAATTCCGTATTCTATGTTTTAAATTAATTATTTGAAGAGCAGTGAACAGAAAAAAAAATAATTACAATTTAAAATATAAATAACATTTGCTATAGTAATTGGAATTTGTACGTAAACTTTAAAACTATACTAATGTTATAAGGAGGAAGAGTTTAAATATTTCATATTTGAATTTTTACAGGAGTAGTTTGGATCAAGTATATTTTTTCACAAATTAGACCAAAATCCAAAAATTTAATGTATTTTTTTTTAAATATTTGTTTGTGGAAGATAATATCAGGACTTACTGAACCGATTAAAAATTCTTTCACTTTTTAAAAGTCTACTTTTCCTGGAGTAACATAAGCTATGCAGGGCCGGTTCGAGCAAATTTAACGACCTAGGAGAATGATTTCAATGGTGCTCCGTTAATTAAAAATTTTCCCAACAAAATAAAAAATCACTGTGTGCAGCGCTTCGAACGACGAGGCGCTATACACATATTTGGGCCGGCGCGGTTCGGTATTTGAGTCGACTAGCCCCAATATGAAAATTGTTGCTCTAAATTATTTCATCGCCATGCCAAAATATATTCGGTTGAAGCCGGGTCGGAATAATAGTATTATCTACAAATATTTAGCTTTGAAATTAAAACATCTAAAAATTTGGGAAAAAATAATTAACTCAACTTAAATTCCGAATATAAAAATATATTACGGAATATCGAACTAATGTCATTGTCAATACTTAAGTATAAAAAATGAAGAACTAAAACTAAAAGCAATACGTGATTGAAGAGTTTGAAACCAGATAAACATATTTACATACAGGTTGTTGCATTATAACAGAAATACATTAACTTTTACCTGTGACTTCGGGCACGTGAACGTCTATTTTGTCTGCTTTAATATCGGTTTTATAACACGACTGCATTAGAACTCGAGCGTAGCTTGGTAAAAAGTACCATAAAGTTCTGCAAGCTTATGTGCCACTTAATAGTGCAGCCTGTTCGATCAAAATCGGTTCAGTGGCCTGATGTAGATAAAAGTTCTAAAATCTAAATGTTCATTTTCTCGTCTAAAATAGTCGAACATTTTTCAACAAACTAAATTACTGGCAGAAGTACAATAGTTATAATTTTAGTAGGTAAACAAAATTGTAACAGGAACTCTGCCTTTAAAACCGAAATAACTAATAACCGATTTTGATGAAGCACAACCTATGTTTAAGCTGATCGAAATTGGTTCATCGGTTCTCGTATACCACACCATGTCTTCACTACAGTTGTATAAATACTATAAAAATTTGGAAAGATCTACTAGGTATATGTGGAAAAGCAGTGCTTGTTTATATAATATTGTATTAGTGAACAAATATTACTACTACATAGTGAATATAAACAAAAATACAAAATGTACAGTTTGTCAATGGAGATGAGGCGTTTGTCAGTACCCGAAGAGGTAAAATAACATGCATGGACGTGCAACCAAGGCTCATTATTCAAGTCCGAGCTAAGAGAAATATAAATACAATTAGTCTTTAGATGAACTGCATGCAGCTGAAACTGAGTACGGACTAAATTTTGTTTTAAGACTGTTTTCCATTAGTTTTATTAATACATCTCTTATTATAAACAAAGAAGTGTGATTTTACAAACCAGATTATTTTTTTTACTCATGTCGCTTTTTAAAATTTTCATTTTAATTTTTATTTTAATGCTTTATTATATTACGTTAAATATACGATATTACATTAGCACAGCAAGATATATTCAATCTATTATGGGAAACGTTATTTGTGTTTCATTCGTTTTATTTTTGTATCCTATAATATTCCATTACAATGTTTTGTCGTATAAAGCAAACCGCATCAAAATCGGTCCAGCCGTTGAAGAAGCATGATGCCACAGGCAGACATACAAGCATACGATTCAATCACGTAATACCTCTTTTTGAGTGATTTATTTGTATATTACACTCTACAACTAAAGTTAGCGTCGAAGTTACATTAAACAAAATTAAATGAAATGTCACTTCTGCTTATTAATGTGTTCTGTTAGTTTGTGGCAATACGAGCCTATAAGAGTCTAGACTGACGGATGATTTACAGAAATGATGTCTATTGTGATGATTTGTTATTGGAAATTACAAATTTCACGCTATTTTTCAATCAACTTGTTTAAAACATACAAGGTGTCAAAAAGCGTTCAGTCAACTCATCGTCGACATGGACCTCACATCCTGTAGTGATCCCTCAGGCCGGGACCTTTGGCGGCCCCCCCACCTATCGTACATCCGATAAAAAGATGGAACCCATTCTAGTGTTTGTCTTTCTGTCACTGTTTGTTTTTCGAGTGTACTGGACGAAAAAAATTGAAATTTGGTACATATATAGAGTTAGACGACCCAATCACGAATGTATAACGTAAATAAACGAATTTCGATTTTGGGGGTTAATTTTTGAGGGCATCATGTGACGTATCAAATAAAAGGGCTCGTTATGAGAAATACAAATATATTTTTATTAGTGTATTTGCCATATGGCAACATACACTATTGGCGTCGGTCGGATGGCGGGACCTAGGGGTCGGACCAAAATTTCTCGACGTTTCATAACCTCCTAAACACTTTGGCACCATTTTTGAAAATGTTTATATATATATGTATATATATATATATATATATATATATATATATGTGTACGGGCAATAACTTTCGAAAGAGTTAATTGATTTTAACGAAATTTGGACCACGTGTTGAAATCCATCACCGCAAGAAGCCTATTTAAAATGGGCGTAATCGGGCCATTTTAAGGGTAGTTTTTAGGGGTTTTTGGGCCCCAAAATTCCGAAAAAATTCTCAGAATCGTTTCAAAATTGATATTTAACCTGTCAGTAGCAATTAAAAAGTGCCCCTAAAATTTTAATAAAATCGGCTCAACAGGACCGGACTTACAAATTTTTTGAAAACACTAATTTGCAGATAGTGACTTATTTATTGAAGGGTGTATTTAATTCGGTGTAGACGTTAGATTGATAATAATATTACAATTAAGAAAAAAAAATGTTGTTTTAAGGGGTGTATTAAGGGGTTAAATTTTTTATTTTGCCCAAAAACAAACTTAATTTCACATAATAAAAGTATAAAACCACACGGCCCTATACAAGCAAATACACTATATTGTCGGCAGGGTTTTGGCACTGCGACCCGGGTTTTTATAATTTTAAAATGCATAGTTTAAAACATATTAAAGAAAATATACGAAAATCGAGTATCTCTCCTCCTTATCTCCGTAACTACGGAGCCTAACATTTTGAAAAAAAATAGGGAATATAGGGTCTCACTCATAGTTTACAGGAAAATCTAAACAAAAATTCTAAGTATTAAAGTTCTCACGGAAAACTGAATGGTACGGAACCCTCTTCATGCGAGTTCCGGTGGCACTTTACCGGGTTTTGTCTTCTGTTCACTTCATAGTTGGTCGACCCACCACGGCAAATTTCATTATTTTTGTTTAGATTTAGATTTAATACTGAAAGTTGTATCAGAAACCTAGCAGTAAACAATTTTATCAATACTAATATTTAAAATTCTAACGGGATTTCTTTATAACATTTTATTTTTTGGCGAGGTTTTCAAGATTTTTGACTTTTTGTCTCTGCTAGTGCCAACATTATTCGAGAACGACTAGATCAATTATTGTAATTAGTACACTATCAATTGGTAATCAAATTTAAATATAGAGCTAAGATATAACATTTCTACAATACCAACAAATATGACTCATATTTGTTGGTTATGGTAGAAATTTTATCTATACACTTTTCTTTCGATGTAACTCATATTATATGAGAGTTATCGCAAGATAGTCTATTTATTTTTAACACAATTCAATAGTGGATAATAAGTAATGTGTAGGGTGTAAAATCCATGGAATGTTCAACTCTTGTGTTTTCTGGATTAATTTTAAGATTATTCTATAATACTCAAAATCTGCCTTTGTATACTTGCGGTTTTTCTGTTACATTCTGTATATTTCTATTTCACTACCTGTAAATGTAAGAGCGTAAACTGATGTAAGTTAAGTTGACAAAATGAGCCAACAAACTTCAGTACAAAGTCAAACATAAGAATCCATTAGTTATGAAAGTGATTAGCAAACATACAAAAGAGCTTGTGTTAGAGATGCTTGTGTTTTGTTTAAAATTAACTACGATACCCTTGTTTATGGAATCTTACTAGTCAGCGAATGGTTCCTACAATACAGTCAAAGCCCTCTAAGTGCACGCTCTCTAAATGCACACGCTCTCTTACTGCACACGAACTCGCCCTCTAAGTGCACGTTCCCCAGCCCCCACTTCGAATAATCTGCGACCAATCACGTGCGACCGTAAGCGCGCTATTTTCAAACTTTCCATTTCCATCATATTCATAGAGTTTTAGAGATATTGTTTATAGCATCTGATTGAATAAAGATAGCTATAGGAGTTAGAAGAGTGGGGATGAAAAAGATCGTAGGGGAAGTGTGCACTTAAAGGATGGGCTCGGTTCCGAGCTGTGCACTTAGAGGGCTTTGACTGTAGTAGATTGTATATCTAGTGTCGTAATGAGTTATATTACGGCGAGGTGTGTCATTATATTTAAAACGAGCACCAGAAAATTTTAACAGCCACACGAGCTGTAATTTCATTACGCACGAGATATATATATAAAATATCTGCTTTTCAATTTATTTTCAAAATTTCTTACAGTTAATTTTTGAACATACGTCACTTCTAATAGGAGGTTATAAAAAAACTATTGAAAGACTGGAATATGAATAGCGCATCCAGTTTTGTTTTACTTTTCCACACTAGTGCCTAATGGGTCACTTTACGTGGTTATATACATGAATATGAAGCAGTAATTTTATGGGGGGTAGTGCAAAGAATATTTAATCGGTTTACAAAAAAATAAGTTTCTCCAGTTGTGTATAATTACAAAGAAATAAGTATATTTCGTTTTTATTTATTCTGTTGCGTGATCATCGTCGACCTCTTCTACTGCTAATTCTTCTCGTTTCAGATGTTTCAATAGTGTTTTGTAGATCTTGTTCGACAGTTTTGTGCCAAAATTTTACTTGAAATATGTCCTCGTTTATTGACTTGCATGCGGCATAGACAAAGGGCAGCACTAGTTCAATAAACGTTGATAACCTCAGCTATTGAGCGTCTATAATCTACCATCCTTCCTCTTCTACTAGTTTAACAGTGGATGATGATGATGACGATGCAACAGCGTGAACTAGGATTAACATGAAAAATAAAAAAAAAATAGTTAGTATTATTTAGGTTTCCATTCCAATCCACTAGTGGGGAATGGTACTAATTTTCAAAATTTTACAATATTACAATAGCAAGTCGTAAGGTCCATAGCAGTTTAGTCCTGTAAACAAATCCAGTTTCTAATTCAATGCAGTAAAAATGTTTTAAAAAAATCACGTATTTTATAAAAGCTACCTCCGTGATCATAACCTAAAGGGTACTTTCCGCTGAATAAAATCTTGAAATTCATTAAAAAGGAACGTCTGATAGCACAATAAAATGAAAAAGTACGTAAATCATGAATTTCTATGTAGAGTTATTCACCTAAAATAAACACATCTTGATCAAATTTAAATGAACATACCGGTACGATATCTATGCTTTTGCTGTTATAAGTACGGAACCATCGGTACGCGAGCGTAACTTGCAGTTGTCTGTTTTCTTTTTTAATTATTCCTCTCCACATACTTTTAAATTATAAAAGAAAAAAATTAACTTGAACTCAAAAGATCACTCTCTTACTTCTTGATATATATATATATATATTTTAATTTGTTCCGAAATAAATAAAAAAAAAGATGGAATGGTGTCATAATGTTATGAAAGACATTGTTACTTCATTAAATAAATAATTTTTGTAAAATATGTCTAAAAAGTTTTAAGAAATTTGTGATTAATTACTTTTGAAAATAACTGGTTGTGCATTAAGAAATTCTTTATAGATTATACACAGACAATAAAAAGCGAAGAACGTTCCGATTTGTCAGCTCTAAAATGCATTAGCAAGTTCAGATTAACATTATGATATTTGTCCGTTTACGCTTAACACGGTAATATATTGTCATAGTCGGGGAGGCGACCGTAAAAAATGGTTCCGATTTTGAACAGGATGAATCTTTCAGAAAGGATAGTTCATATAGTGACTTCTATCATTTGCCTAGGCAACTCTGCGAGAACCTGATACGATAGTGGGAAACACCACTTCCGATTTTCATTTTGATGTATTACTAGTCCCATAAAGTTAGAGCTTTTATTTTTTATGAATTTGTTGGTCAGTAAGCGGTTTTTAGGAAAATATTATATGGCCGCCGTCTTAAAAAATGGTAAAACATAATGGCAATTAAGTTTTTTTTTAGTAATAACATAAAATAAAAACTGAAAATCTACAATGGTGTTCCTCACTGTAGGATCAGGATCTCACAGAGATACCTGGACAAGTGATTGAAATTACTATGTGTACTATCTTTTCTGAAAGTATTAGGTATCCTCTATAAGATCGAAATCATTTTTACGTCCGCTCCTTGGACTATTAACACAGTAATATATTGTCAGTACCACTAAAGAGTAAAGAGTTGAAGTGGTTCTGGATTTTTAAATCAGATTGAAAGCCTAGTTTATTATGAACCAAATTATATTCGAAGCTGGAACAATTAAAGAAAAAATAAAGGGGTTAAATTTTTTATTCGGTACAAACACAAAAAGCCGCACTCTGTGGGCAAGGTTTGGTACTACGACCCGAGTTTTTCTTTTTTTATGCATGTAATTTAATAGCATTCTTGGAGTTGTTTGTTAACCACTGGAATTAGTAGGAAATGGCACTTATAACGTACCTAGGGATCTTCATGTTACCTACATTATACCTACACAAACGAATTTATAATATTTGCAACAATGTAAGAAATACATTAAAGATTAATGATTTACGTCGATTCAGTATCACGTTGGACATTTACAATGTCTATAAAATGTTCACTATAGAAAACGCCTACCACGATCAAGTCAGGAAATTGTTGGTAGTGTGACATATGGTAAAGTTAACAAATCGCTATTATAACGGTTCTATATATTGATAGATCTGCCTTACGTCCGAATTTCCCTCGGTTCGTCCGGGTTTCAGTCTGGATTTAAAAAATTAAAATACATTTACTAACCAGAACTAAATGCAAAAAGTAATGTTTAAGGTCAAAATTAAATTATGAATAAAAATGTTTTTAAGAAAAAGTGAATTATTTTGTAATGTAAAAATTTTTAGTTATAAAATTGAAATTTTTAACGTAAACAACCAATTTTACCGAATTTTTTACTTATTTATTATCTGTTCATTGCTTACTTGTTTGTCGTTTCGCTTCGATCATATTCAAACGCTGACGACCTAAGATGTTAAGCGACTATAATCTACAATCTATCAATCGACTGTATTAGGTTTTCAGCTTACTAACTATACTTTGACTATGATTCTTCCGTGCTCACTAATATTTTGATACATTTTAGCCATTACAGAGAGAACGCATTATTTCTTCGGTTTTAATTTAAAATTAATTAAAATTAATCAAAATTATTGCTACGAAATCTTTGCAAATGGCAAAAAGTGAAAAAAATTGTTAGAAATATGTTTCAAGAGCCATGTTTAAGATAGAAAGAAATTGCATAACAGTTTAGAAACGCGGAGTGTTAGAAACTATCGATTTTTGTAGAAAATCTTACCTACAAAATTACTGGTGTGCAATTTTGTCCCGTCTGGTATGGTTCTCACAAAATTAAGAGGAGGTTTTGCCGTAGTAATTTTGAATAATTTTGGTTCACAGTATTCTGATTTAATATACTTTTGATAATTTTTCGGAAGTTATCTCGCATTTGGCGGTGTTTTAGAAGACTTTTGCTGTCTGCGTTGCCGACATACAAATACTGAATTTAAAACCGGACTGCTTCAAATCGTTGTAAGTAAAAATATCTACACCGTTTTGTCCCATGAGGCTGTAAAGTTATCCTTCAGGACATGTTGCCACATCAAAGATTATATAGAAGTTCTTCGGCTATTCACAATTTATATGTCATTTAGCTTACCATTTTAACGAGTTTAACATATTGTAACAGACACAACTCATATCATTATATTATATGCTCATATCATATCATATGCTCATATTTTCAAAAATGGTGTCAAATAAAACGTTAATGTTTTATAGTCCGACCAAAGTGCATGTGCCATATAAACATCAAATGTTGACAATGTTGATAGTTTTCGAGATTCGATGCTCTGCCAATGGCGCTTTTATACTGATATCGTGCAGATGTGCTGATTCCGTCCTGGCGTCGACTAGTAGTTTGCTAAAGTTATCATTCAGTAGCAGCAGCGGTCAGCGGTGATCATTAAGGTAGTGCAATTGCTTCGACAGCGACAGACAAAAAGATCAACACACCTGAAGAATACGACCAGAGAGGGCGACTTAATATGCAGTGCTTATAGTGCTTACCGATACCGATGTATCACGTATGCAACATTTATATTTTATATGCACTCGCTATAAGCACAATACACTCGAAATGGTAGTAAAACAACCTTCCGTTGATTGAATTTTCTAGTTATTGATATTAGTACGTCCGTAAAACATTGAGGGGTGCGGAGTGACAGCCGACAAGATCATTAAACGTCTACCTTGGCATTACAAGGAGGGGAGGGTGGTTTAATTATTATTTTTACGTCACACTATTTCCTCTCTTAAAAAGTTGATAGGTGTTGATTTTTGTCACTTTTCTGAGACGATTGTTGGTCGTCAGATTAGAATATGTATTAAGGATATGAAAATTTAATGAACATGATAGTGCACCGCAACAAAACACGAATCCTCAGTTCCGAAATATTTCTTTTTTTTAATCAAAATATGTTTATTGGTATAGAAAACATCGAACAATAAATTAGAAATTTGCACACACTCAAATAAATCTATATTATCGGCTAGTATTAATTAGAAACATTTCGAATAATAAACTTAAAAAAGCTATTTATATAATTTTAGAGAGATCGGCAAATTTAGATTATCACTATTTTCCATAAAATGTAACTTTAATATTTAAAAATTGTGATTTTTTAAGTGTAATAATGACAAATAAATATTTATCAAAAGGTTCGTCGTTGAATCGAGTATCGAAGTCTCCAAACAACATTTTGTGTTCATTAGGTTTGTGGTCAAGCTTTAACTGACATTTTGTGTGCATAAATTTGTACTTTGGAGTACACTATATGCGTTTTTAGATATGTTTTTCTGAAAATGTCGAAAAATTAGATATTATTTTCAATTAGTAGCCTTAACGTCAAGTATTTGTTATTAATTGAAAGAGCGGTCGAACGGGTTGTCGAATTTAGAACCGAATTAAGGAAGCTATATGTCAAATGATGAGACTATAATTACAAAACAAAATTATGTTAAACATATGGTTTAAGAAACGCAGACGGTCAAAGTGATTCAACAAATATGACTTATACATTTTCATTGCACTAATGTTCTCTTGATACACCCAAAAAAATCTATGTACTCGTATTCTTCACTATACCAACTAAGGACAATCAAGTTTAATCAAAATCAGTACAGTGGTTTCTGAGATAAGCACCTCAGAAATCCGTGAGAGATAATAGCTTCAAGTATAGAAACTTCTATGTCCAAACGCGAGGTTAATACTTGATCTTTATCAACGTGGCATATTTCGGTATTCCTTTTGATAGATATTATAGAGTGCAGACGCTCAACGACAGATATTCTCTAATATTTAACTGTAATAGCAAATAATCGCTTCTTAACCACAACAATTAATCTATTATTGATTGTACATTTCCGGAAAAACTAAACTGTGGTACTAATAGTTGTTATTTTAGTAACAGTTATTAGGAACTATCAATTTTAAAATAAGGCAGTAACGGTTATAACCGTTACCAAAAAATACGTTTCATCCATCGGGCCATCACTAGCTGTTACAATTAGAAATTCTTAAGTCAGTGCAAGTCTTGTAAAAAGATGATGAAAGATAGTCGATGCAATGATGTACTATAGCATACATCAGTACAATGCACGCGAAGACGCCGCCGATGTCTCAGAATAAAAAGTTGTAGGGTAAAGGCACCCATTCTCGACCACCCACATAAAATGTAAAGAAAATGTTTTATAAAGTTATTTAATTTAAGATATCTCTTCCCAATTAAAATTTTTTTTATTATAATTAGGCGGCGTTTCGATACAATTGTATGATCTTATTTTATTACGAAAACATTAGTGGAGTCTTCGACTCCACCGTATTGCAATCTTGCTCCGTGGGACTCCGCCCCCTCTGAAGACCTTAAAATGCACAAAAAATATAAGAGCTAGGAACTGTAGTTTAAAAATTAGAATGCTTTAATTATTTCCACTTCTTAGGAGACGATTTTAAGAAAACATATTTTTAGTGGATGTCTGTATAACATAAAAGACATCCCTACCAAATTGTAGGTCTGTAGAAGTTATAGTTCAAGAACAGGAATTTTATATAGCTACAATTTTCAAGGAATGAGCATAAAACATAGATGATTTTTTAAAATCTTTTTATTGCATTGAGCTAGAAGCTATAGAATTTTTCAAAGATCTAGAATCTTGAAATTTCACACGTACAAAGAAAAAATCCGAAAATTCTTGATTTCTTATGCTATGGGTTAGAGTTTTACTCGCTTTTGTCACGGTTTTTTTAAATGCTTTTTATTAAAGTGCATTTTTATACTTCTGCCTTGGTGTCACACTTATTTACTTCTATACATGCTCAAGCACAGAAGTAATAGTTATTGATAGACTGTAAAATTTCATAGAACTTTCCAGAAATTTCATTAAACCTTCTAGAAAAATAGTAGTGAGAAGAAAGAATGAAAAATGTTTGATTTTTTAGTCTAAAAATGGTAGGCCACGGATGGGTGGTTAGAAAAGGTGTCTTTACCCTATATAAGTAGTAGTGAAACTGTAGGTTATATTACCTTTTATTTTCGAGTCGATGTGCAGCAACGTCGGCGGCGCGGCGGCAGCAGCGACAGCAGCAAGCAGCGAGATGGTGGGATCGATGTGATGTCAGCATCCGTTCAACATACATACACCAGACCAGTCGCAAATGGTATGACCGTTTAGTCGGTTGCTCGCGAATATGCATGGCTGTGCTATGCTTTACCCTCTGTGCTATGATTTCCTCTATGTGCTATTGTTGCTCGTCTGTTCTATGCTGTGTTTATATTCAAACTTTAGATCTGAACAATTACATTTCATAGATGCAACAACGAACCTATGTTATCTGTAAAAAAATCAATAATATAGATATAATTATTTTTATATTTTATTGTTGTGTTCTTGTATGTCATGCGTATGACAGTTGTTCAGTATTGCTGTCAAATGTTTAGCTAGTCCTATTTAACTAAAATGACATTTCATTAATAGTGAATTAAAGACGTTAATTGCGAATAACATTTCTATATAAATCATTGACCACCATATGTCAGTGCTTGAACCGGTGCAAAGAACGTGATTAAAAGTGGACAATTTTTAGATACATAGAGTTATCTGTAATAAAATATGTTCACTAAATATTTTTTATAATGACAGAACAGTTAATTTGATTGTTATATTGGAACATTTGTGATCAAATACTTCTGTGTCATAATGCATTTTATTTGCGACTTGTATATTGTTATTATATTAATGCGTTTATATATATAAATATATATGTATATTATCTGCGCTTGGAAAGTCTCCAAGGTTTACTGTGAGAAAATGTTAATAGATTTCATGATTTGATTATTCGTACAACACTATGCAATTATAATTTATAATTCAGATTATATATATACATACATACCAAGTTAGCATTCTTTTTGTCTGAGACTAACAGCTTACCGGTGTCGAAAATAATAAATAAAAATAAACTTAAAGAGGTTTTGATATTTTAAATCGCGAATGATTAAAGGTTGTTTAACATGATATGTATGACACAGAAGAGTTGCATTAAAAAAGCAAACAAACAGTAAATATAATTCTAATGTGCGTGAGATAAAAAAGGCTCAATAAAGACGTCGATAAATCAGTAGCAACTGCATAGTCGGTGGTGTGATTAAAAAACAAGTTGTTAGGGTTAATGTTAAAGAAAGGGTGATGCAAACAGTAATGATGAATAAGCCTAAAACAAGTACAGTTAGTGTGCCACCTTCTAGCACGACTGCACCAGGAGGCGCAACGAATGCGCGTCAAACGACATTAGCGACAACTACGGCGCTACCGATTCAAATACCGCCCTCGAGTGGTGCTGGAGGGGTTGCTCATTCGGCGCTACCGGACGCCCGCGCTAAACAAGTGCTCAAGGAAGCTGTTGATGCTGTTGTCAACAGTTTTGCGAAGCACACTCAAGGATATGGCAGAGGTCAGTGTTTTTGCAATGCATGTTCTCTCTGGCTTGTCATTCATAAGCTGTCACATTTATAAAAATAGATATACTTATTACTCAATATATTGTCAGGGCCTATAGAATAAATTCTGGGGGGAAAATTTGAATTCGCACCTATTGTAAATTAGTGAAATTATTTAATGATTTCCATGTACTTATTTGGATGTTAGCGCCTTTATTTTTGTTAGAGTTTTAACCACAATAACTGAGATTATTAGATTATATGCCTAATTTGGGAGAATTTTTCCTATTTCACGATTTTTTAGTTTGATTAGATATTCAAATTATCCCTTAATTTCCAACTTGATAAAAAGCGTAATGGAGCTTGTCTCTATATTTTAGGAATATTCATGATTAAATTCCACTTAATTTGTTAATTAGTAGTTTGGACATTAATGCAAGCAACAAGTACGGCAGAATATCTACTTAATTAAAAGGTATATTAGAAGATCATTGTTTGAAACTTATTACTTATTTTAAGTTTTATAAATATTATTCGAAACTCAGAAAACACGTTCAAAATATTTATTTAAATTGTAACTTAACACTGTGAAATTTGAAAAAAGATCTTCCGTGGCACATGATCAATAAATAAAGAAATACCGACGTTTAAAATGCATATAAATTGCACTGTAGCCGCGTAAAAAAATTTTAAATTTAAATTAAACCTTAGTTATGTACGTATTAATAATTAGAAGAAATAGAATAATGTAATACTAATAGCTAGCTGTGCTTAGATATATAAAAACATCAGTTAAGCATCAACTCCGTTTGTAAACAGAAAATTTCATACTGGACCAAATTTGATGCAATTTAAATGTCGTTAATTTGAATAGTGAAGAATAAATATCTTCTAAATTTCTTGTTTTCAGAGCAAATAGTTTCTAAATGCGTTCGGGAACACCAAAATTTGTCACTCTAAAGCCCCCCCACGTCGCGTTTTGAACCAAAAAAAGGGTATAAAAATATCTTTCTAAATGATACATAAACACCCCAAATAGTTATCTTCAAAAATATGTTTTTTTTTTCACTGCACCCGAGTTTTCAGTTAAAATCATTCAGTGATTATGTTTATATTTATGTAATGTTATTAAATTACTAAATAAAACTCTTTCTATCAAAGATATCCCTAGCATGCCTAGACGAACAATCCCTAATAATATTAGCACTGGGGCCATATTATGGCATTGTTGCTTTGTTCAATTTAAGAGTTTTCATTACAAAATTCTTCGTGGCTTGATAGTTTAAACACTTTGAGTGAAAAATTGAGGTTTTAATCTCAGAGAGAGATTTGAAAAAGTGCAACAATTTTCAATAAACAATGGTAAGAATGCGGGGTCGTACTTCTATCATAAGGTTAACAGCTTCGGTCTTTAATGCATTATAAGCCATCGGTGAGTCATTCAAATTATTTTATTCTTTCTGCAAGGCAAGATAAAAAACAACGTAATAACTTATATGTAAAGGTGTTCACTTTATTTGAAAATTCTTTATTTAAATTTAGTCCCCCAAAGGATGGAAACATTGTCTTTGATATTGTTTGTCTATCACAGGCTTCTCTTCTCTTTTCCACCACCAAATACGATAAAATCGCTATATTATAACAATGACACGTAAATAGATACGCATTTTTTATAAGTTATTTTTTTAAAGCAGAACTGAAACAAAATATGCGCTAGAAGTTTTTTTTTATTTTGAATAACTTTTTCTTAGCCCTTTTTGTACGTATATAATGTTTAGGAGACCCAGTATTTACAAAAAACTATTCCTGTTGTAATTTTCGTATAACACAAAATTAAATGGACACCTGTATAAACATGCAAACTTTGCATTTACGCTATGAAAGTTTAAAATTTATTTGGATATCGCAAACTGAATATCATGTACCTACAGGGTGGTCTTCCTTTGAAAAACTTCCCTATTTCTGTCTTCGGGGAGAAAATCGAAAAGATCTCTCTGTTAAATTCTGTGCTGTGCCCTATACTCTAAGTGTACAAAATTTTAGCTTCCTAGGGCAACGGGAACCTTCTGAAGGGCGGAGAAAGACGAACAACTGGATATACATTAGAAAAAAATATATACAGCAGAGTTCCGTTAATCCAGACTAGATGAGACCAGACCCTGGCGGATCATCGAAAGTTCGAATTAAACAAAATTTGCCTTAAAATGCACATGACACAAGTTTTAGATGGGTAAAATTTAAAAAAATCAAGTTTTTTTCCCTAGAGCTCAGTTTTTAGTTTTAGCCCGTTTTTTCCCAAGTTTTGTATAAATAGTATATATATTTTGTATAAATAGTATTTCATAACAGCACTTTTTTTAATTAAGTGTGATTTCTCTCTTTAAAATAATGCAGGCTGGCAAACTTTATGAACATTTCTATAAACATAATTACATTTTTTTAAACGCTTGTTCCAATTTTGGAACACTAGAATGAACGTACAGAGTTCTAAGTTTGGAACACTGGGAAAAAATGGGTTAATACTCTTGTCTATATAGATCTAAGTATTTAACTTACGAAATGGTGTAGGATAAAACATCTTTGAAATTAAAATTCAAAATTTAAATCCCGTCCGAATTAACCGGAATGTCCAGTCTAGCGGAGTTAGGATTAGCGGAACACTACTGTACTACGTACCTATATTTTGCCAACATATTTATTAGAATATAATCCGGAATGTTACATTAAAATTTGTTTGATTCTTTTGATAAATCATTAAAATTAAAGAAACAATAATTTAGGTAATCATTTTTTTTATTGTTGTTCAGGGAAGAATAGTTCTGAAAATTTGCAAACTACTTTTTCAATCCAAAATGGTGACGTGGGGCTCCCGAAAAGTAGAAAATCTTGGTATTGTGGTTTTATTTTAATTTTATTGCAGTACCAAACACTTTTAGGAAGAAAATCTTTCAGAGATTAAAAACTGCACCTACGACTTTCAGCGGTAGTTTCTAAAATTTGCAAATAAAAATTTGGAAACCCTAAACAAATAATACTGATTTATTCTAATTTTAGATTCCCAATTTTGTTGAAAATTATAGATGTGCGACAGCTCAGATCATTAGCATATATACATAAAAAAAAGAAAAATTCAAATAAATATATTATTTATGCTTAACTATAAACATATTGTTCGCAATTTTTGAGAAAAATATTCTAATTTTTGTATTAGTACCATAGAAAAGATAAATATATTTGTTTAAAATTGTTATATTGATAAAATGGATGAATTCTAAAATAAACAGTTTAAAATATATCCAATTTCTGTTAAAATGCTAATTATCTAATTATAATGACTTTATCAGTCAGCTAGTGTGACTACAGACAAATTAAATAGATTTAGGTATATCAAGATAATTAATTTTAATCAAGCTCAATAAATTATCGGCAAATGAGTCATCCTATACATCCATATTAGTATGCTTTATCTAAAAAATTTTTCACTGTATATCAATTTGTCCTCCAAACGACAAATATTTAGTAAATAAACTAAAAGTCAAGAAAAATAACACGCTGTACACGAATATAATAGTTTAATTTAACACTTATTGAAGTTTGAAGAATGTTGGTAATTGACAACTTATAACTAAATGTTTGTGCTTATTTTCTTCAAGCAACAATAATTTTAACACATATGTAGTGGTTTGACTTTTGGCTTTGTTTATTTGTCAGGTTTATCTGCGATACGGTCAAATACATGTGCCAATTTAAACGACATTTGGCAAAAACATTCTTTAAACTTTGGCTTTTTAGATCAAAACACCGCCGTGACTATTAGAACAAACGTAATCTAATAATATTATGGATTTTACTTCTATGAAAGTTGACAATTTTAATACGCCAATGATTGAGTGATTATAGTTGTATTTATATATAAAAACTGTGTACATCCAATATTTTCTACATATGTATTCTATGTACATAATTCTCTAGCAAGTAGCATTCCAGTCATTCTTTTATAAAATCACATCTGTATTTTAAATTATCACCATCTTTAAAAAATAAACGAGTAAATTGTTAACATATTAATTTTTAGCCGATTAGGAAAATATTATTTAGGGCCCTTAATCGGTTATATTTATTTTTTTCAAAGTAAAATACAATTATATCAATTATAGTTTGTGTTAAACTCATTTTGTTGAAAAAATTGTTATTTTGACATACTTTTTTCAACGATTTTAAACTTGCTCGGATCGCCTTCGTCCGGATTTGTAGAATGTATATTAAAGATATTTTCTGTATCGTTCTGCAAGCTGTTGTTGATAGCAAGACATTGCATCAACGACACTTCGTCTTGCCTTTGAGCTTCTATCAACATTTGAATCATTTTGTAAAAACTGATCCATAATTTACGTTATAACGGCTAAACTTTTTTTTTAGAAACCGCGTAATACTGAAACAGCGTTAATCGAGATCTTACTGCATATCAATATACGTAGCCTGCGCTTAAAATCCCGCATTAATATGGCGCCATAAGTTGGTTTCACATAATGATTATAATACACAATCTGTGTATTAGAGATCAATGGTGTCACTTAACTTCATAGTTTGCCGTGTGTTTAGAAAGAGATGGCAATGTTTTATTGATGAAGTTGTGTTTTTTATCGAAGTATTTATTATATGCCAGACAAGATACGCGTGTCATCAAAACGACAGGTGGGCCCTTTAATGTTTCAGTAGCAATACTAAGCTTAGCGGCAGAGGGCGTGTTTTAAAAGTTATCAACAAAGATCGCCTCAGTAAAATACATTAAATATATTTTAATATAGGTGCATATATTTTATGGTTGAAGCTTCGCACTAGACCGCTACCCTTCCAGTCTTCAAACTTGTTTCAAGACGGAACGATACTTATCTAAAATATTTTTTTTTAAATACCGCCTTCAATAAAGTCACTAAAAAGAAGAAAATAATTAAATTTTGATAGCCAATTTAATTACTAAAATTTTTTACATATATACTTTTACTAAATTGGCGCCGACGTCAAATTTTCAATATTTTTCTCAATTTAATGACTTTTTGAAGGAGGTTAATATATTTTTTACCTTTTAGTGGATTTGATTTCGCACATTTTTAATAAGATTTCGTAAGTGCTTTGCTCATAAATTATAAAATGTCAATAGAGATAGTTACCGTGGTGATACAACAATAATTGTTTAAAGATTGCAAATTTCGGTTCACAACTGGCAAAAATATCGTGGAGCATACTTAAAAAAAGGATGAACAGATTTTAAGAAAAGCTATATAGTACCAATCCGTTAACATTCTGAACAAAATGCTGTCAAAATTTTTCAAATCGTTTCACAACTTGCGAAGCTATCAAGGAACATACACAAAAAAATAAAAAAAAAACGCTTCGAATTGTATAACCTCTTGAAGTCGGTTAAATATCGAGACGATATAATACTATGGAGATTGCACATTTGTTACAATAGTTTTACAATACAGTAAGCCCCTCTTAACGCGGGGGATACGTTCCAATAAGTTCCTGCATTAATACGAAAAGCGCTAAACGAGGTCATCTTAATACGCAGATAATAGGCATAAGTGAAACAGAACTGAAAATAAGAAAATTTGTTAGTTTTTTTGTAACATCTATTGTTAAATACTTTTTTATAACATTAATATTATAGATTTATTAATTGCTAATATCGATTTTTGTTTATAAAACGTTTATGAAAATCAAATAAAAGTTCAAGTAAGAAGTTATGTTTGAGATGAGAAAGGTTCCACATTTGACATATTTTGTTTTTTGTGAAGAAATCATCTAATGCCGCTTGCCTTTTTCTGTTTCGTTCAGCAAGCTGTTGTCGATAGCAAGATATTGCATCAATGACATTTCGTCTTGCCTGTGAACTTCTATCAACATATGAATCATTTTGTATAAACTGATCCATAATTTACGTTATAGTGTCTAAACTTTTTTTTAGAAACCGCGTAATATTGAAACAGCGTTAAGCGAGGTCTTACTGTAATAGTTTTTGCACACTTGCCTATATAACACGATCGCTTTTCATGCCTGTATACCGAATGTAAAATGATCCATTTAGCACTCGTGCATAAAGTAAAGCAAAAAAATGCGATCAACCATTTCAACAACAATTTCTATAAACGACCTGTTATTTACCATGCGCCATTTCACACTTGTCACGCACTGTACTTTGTATAACGAGTTCATGTGCGTTAAAGTGACTTTCGGCTCATAAAATGAGGGTTAATTACGCACGATCCGTAACCATGTAAATTCAACGTGATAGTATTACAACCAAGATTAAAAATTGAAAATAAAATTTCATTTTCAAAAACTTTCTATAAAAAGAATTGAACAGTCTTCAAAAAAGTCACAAAAAATAGAAAGATAATTAAATTTTGAGGTTGGCACCACATTAGTAAAAGTATGTAAAAAGTCTTAGGAATTTTATTGGCGCCGATCTCATAAATTTATTACTTTTTTCTATTTAGAGAGAGAGAGAGAGAAAATTGTAAATTACATACGCTCAACATCTGAAGTTATTCAGCGTCATTCTATATACCTATAGAGCAGCGGTTCCCAACCGGTGGGTCGCGGAAGGGTTACAGGTGGGTCGCGACTCGATTCTAAAACTATCAGAAACCATTGAATAAACTATCAGAAAAGATAAGAAAAGTCGAAACAAATCGAATTGTGTTTTGATTGTTTTCTTGGTTCTTAAATTTTGGCATCTGGGGCCACTACATCACTCCCAGGTGACCATGGACCGATGGACCGTGGAGGTATTCCGATAAGGTAAGGAGGGTCGCCAGCTGAAAAAAGTTGGGAACCACTGCTATAGAGAATTTTTACACTCTCTGTGTGTTTTTTAAGGGGTTCAATTTTTATTATAAAAAGACTTATATTTAAGTTTTTAGTTGAATACATAGGTATGTACATATTATATAATATATATTTTTGTAATATGTTTTCTGCATGTCATATACAGAACTTCTTCTTGATATTTGACTTCTTAATTAAAAAAAAAATACTACTTAAACCGATTTAAGTAAAAATTATACGGGACCACTTCGACATCTTCCTGAACACAACATGTTCGAAATTATTTCAATCGATCAACCCTTCCAGAATTTAAGGCTGAACAAAATGAAAATACGTGTGCCTAATTGATAACCTTCTTATTTGAAGTCGGTATGTTTAAAAATATTAATTTTTGCAAATTAAAAAAAAGTATCCATAACATACAATGTTAAGAAAAATGGTCATCAATATAGTAGGAAGCCTGAAGCGTCGTTTTTCAACCGGGATGCATTGCTTATATATCGCGTTTATTTGTAAATAAACACAAATAATTTATGTACTGCAATTTTTATACATTGTTAAACATTTTACGATTTCGAAATAACTACGAATATTACAGGTACTTATTTTCAAAGTATGAATTTATATTTGTAAAATATATAGCGTCCAAAAATTAATGCATCACAATGAAAACGGATTTTGAAAAGTCATTTTTATTGTTTAATTTTTTTTAAGGAATATAGTACTGTTTTTTTAAATGACCGTATAAAATATGTATATCCATAATTTTAACCGTAAAACATCGTAAGTACTGGGTTTTAGTGGTCCAAAACACAAATTACCTACTTTAAATATAAAAGTAAAATATTTATAAAAAACCTTTTTAAAGATAAGTTTTTATTGAAATGTGGCAAAAAAGAAGAAGTTATTTTTAATAATTTGGTTTATAATTATAAAAGCGCGAGTTGTGATGAATGAACTGTTACATATTTTATAACCCGTGCTTTTGTAATTATGAACCCAAGTTTTTAAAAATTATATTCTTTGTTGACGTCTATATTTATTTAGAATAAATAAAATTAAATTAATTCTGAACAACGTTTTTAGATTTTCAGGTTCTTAAAGAATAAATATACCTATAATAAATATATGTTATGTTATATTTATTATATACTTTTTCTTTAAGAACCTGAAGAATATCTAAATCGAGACTGAAATGCCGTTTAAAATTAATTTTTTCAATTGTCTGCCAATAATCGTTTAATTTTATTTATTAAAAAAAAATACCTTTTTAGTACATTTCAAGCTTATCTTTAATAAGTGTTTTTACCAATATTTTACTCTGTTTTTTAGTCTTCCAAATTTTTAATAAAAAAAAAAGATTATTTTATACAATAAAGAATAAATAATACAAAAACAAAAATATATTCGCCCAACAATCCATGATCCTGCGATTCTGGGGCTCATGTTCTACCGACTGAGATGTAACCAGGCTGGTCACTATCACTCGATATTACTCTATATCAGTTTCACGTCCATTTATTAATTTGAAAAAAAAAACACTAATTTATTAAAAGTGCATTGTCTTCAGAACCCCCATGTGTACAAAATTTCAACGCAATAGGATAGCCAGAAGTGCGTTAAAAGTGTCTTGTAAGATTTATAGACAGGAAGAGCAAGTTGACTTAAAATTATTTTTCCTTTGATTTTTTAAGACTTTAAAAATTCTTCTTGAAAAACCCCCGAAAAATTTTACATGACCTTTTAGCAGTTCACGGATTCATTTTTTAAATTAAGTGATAGAAAATTCGTGTCAATTATTCTGTTTAATTGCATTGCTACTCAAAATATATTGTACCCGGCATTGATACATTATTTGTGATATGTTTGTAGAAGATGTTTTTGTTTTTTTTTTTTGTTATAAATAAAAAACATGTACATGCATGTAAATTTTGATGGATGGATTGAAAAACATAAAAAATATGCCTCGAAATTATACAGGAAATTGTCAAATAAGTAATAAACATTATTCAGTAGGAGGGAGTATTGTCTTCAAATTAGCTCGGTTTTGTAATGCAATAAAAAAAAGACAGAGAATTTGAACGTGTCTCTTAAAATCAAGACAGCGAAGCATTTATTATTTCTTAAAACGATCTTAAATATTTTTCTAAAAGACAGTAGATACCTATATACCTAATAATGAATCTTTTATAATATATGATTAAATTCGATATTCAGTGGAGAGAAGCCGGGTTATTATTATCCTAAAATCACCAATCAAACAATGAAAAAAAATTGAAATCGGTTAGATAGTGTTTGAGATTACTTACGATTTTTTTCCGGGCGAAGCCGGGCCGACCAGTGATTGTAGACCATATCCTACTGAAAAGTATCACCTATCGAACAATGACAATAAAAATGAAATCGGTAAATAGTTTCTGAGATTACTTACGATTTTTACTCGGACGAAGCCGGGCCGGCCAGTTATTATAGTCTATGTCGTAAAGCAAAGTATCGCCTATCGAATAGTCAATAAAAAATTTAAATCGGTTCAGTAGTTTCTAAAGTTATCTTTGACAATGAATATGAATATATTATATCTCGTATGCCGCCTTCTCAGTGATTTCAATACATGGTAAGGACGGAAACCCGTACCTACTATTGTAGATACGGATAATAATAAAACTGAAACGTTGTGTTTTTTCACGCTTAAACGGCTGAACGGATTTCAATGAAATTTTGAATATACATAATATATACCGTGACTTAGGCTATAGGTTATGTATCATTATGGTGTCCGCCCCAGCTTTGTCCTGGTGCTGTCATTTAATGTGAAATATCTAAAAAAATACCTGTATTATAAAGATGGATATTGTTAGAAAAAATCATTCCTATTATTGCTTGGAGTTTTTTGGTCAAACTTTTATATAGTGGAGACCAACGTTTTTTTTCCACTAGCCTATCCTAGTTATGGATATTGCACAATTATAAAATTTTGAGCGTATGCTGATTGTGTAATTAAAAATAATTTTAAAAAATACATATACAACAAAGTTGCCAACAATTGCCTGTTTAAAAAAATTAAGAGGTTGCAACATATCCATGGTAAACTATTTGGTTGTTCTTTGTGATATATATATATAATATATATACACGTATAATAAAAAGTACATATGTCTTTTTATGTTCTGTATATTTTTAAGTACAGTTTTTAAAAGTCTTTATTTTCGATAAATTTTTTATTGCATTTTCAGACAATACACGCTGGTACAGTAATAACAGTTCAATGGTTTGGTAAAAAAGCCCTTAGGAAAGCATTAAATCATATGATTTCTATAAATTGCTTGTAAAAATTTATACCTCATTGTTATGCAAAAAAGTGTCCACTTTTTTTGGAAAGATTTATATTGAAAATTTTCAGAACTTTTTTTACTAAAATTTGCTTAACGACTGATTTTTGTTTTTATTTACTGCGAAAAACAAACAAAGATTCGACTTCTAAGGTCATTTGATTCATAAAAAATGTGCTTATTTTTGGTAGCAAGTATATTATATACTTAACGAAAACAATTATCTCTGTTACTTGTCATGTTATCTTTAATTAGATTTTATTAAATGGTTTTATTTAGTTATCCATTAAAACAATAAGTACTTTGAATATACAAAACAAGCTTTTAACTGACTCAAATTCGAAATGTAGGTATATATTTTTTATATTTATTAAGCCATAGCTTCGCGAAGGATTGCCCGATTTAAAAAATTTCGACGCCATTTGGTTTAGAATGCTCACGGAATGGTTCCATTTAATTTATTTTAACTCGGTTCAGACGTTCCAAAAATGAGTTCTTCTTATATACAATGTTACTTCATATCTCCAGCAACTGTGAACTAATTTTGATGATTCTTTTTCTGTTTGTTAGGCCACACTTTCAGTATGGTTTTACATAAATTTTATTTAAATCGGTTCAGTAATAAAATATTAAGGATGAAAGCGGTTAAAAACGTGCAAACTAGACAGGTACCTACGTATTGTACTCATTAAAAAGTAAAAAATAAAAGAAATTTCAAAAAAAATTGACCCCGTTCAAAAAATCCACTAAAAAGTGAAAAATAATAAAGTTCTGTGGTCGGTGCTAATTTAATGAAAGATAGGCATCTAGGTATAGTTAAATTAGCGCTGATCTCAAAACTTTATTATTTTACGCTTTTTAGTGGCTTTTTAAAAAGGAGGTTCAATTTTTTTAAAAGTTTTGAAACTTTTTTTAATATTCATTGTCGTCACATCAAATGTTCATTAGTCTGCACAAGATTTGTTAACGAATAAATACGTTGGTATAAATATGTGTGCTGTTTTTTAAAAAAATGTCCCTTTGATGACACTACCTCATGTCTATTTAATAACTGATTTCTCGATAATAGTAACTCAATATAATATTTATTATCGTTTTGTTCTCGATTTTATATCATATAAATCGCTATAATTTTATGAATACAATATATGTACATAACATATTAAGCAGTAGGCAAAAATCCGGTACATTGCACTTGGGAGAAAAGATTCATAGAACATTTTTTACTCAATAACGGTGTTTGAATTTGCGCAAAGCTGCGCCCACTTAGTTCTCCGTTTCTATATTATGTTTATATTATGTTATATATGCACACACACCTATAGTATATGGTGTTGATACACGATATACTCACCACAAATGTGGTAAAGCAGTGTTTAGATTGTGAAGCTTCATCCCTTTACCGAAAGATCGGCTTCGGCCACCTTCAGCAAAGCATTCAGCTTCGGTTGAAGGTTTTGCCGAATACTGAATATACTGAATAATGGTACGAGATAGTATTTGTAGTATTTTATTTAAATCACAGACACACATACACTTAAAGTATATAAAAAAAAAACATAAATGAAGAAATGCTTCTCAATTTCAACGCAGGTACGTTCAGCTTACAATAGTAAAGTATTTTTCCTCGTTTTTCATTATATACAAAATCGTCGAATTCGGCAGAATGTGAGAAAAAATGTGCAATTCGACGTCGGCTACGGGTAACAGAAGAGAACTAGTAAACTTACTAGTAACTTACTTACTAGTAATATTGTTATTGATCGTGTAAATGCATCTTTATAAAATGACTTTAAAGTGGCGATTATTCTACGTAGGTCTATCCATAAAAATAGCATGTCTGAGGCCACCAAAGTGACTGCAATTTATAAAAAGAGACAAACATATTATATTATATAACAACTTACATGAAGTTCATAAGTTACCTATAGGAGACGTATTCTATATTACATGCTTGCTTTGTTCAAGCAAATATCATTAATAAGTACATAGGCACTATTTACATAATAAACAATTACTTGAATTCGTAATTTACTAAAAAACAATCAAATAGGTATTTCATGCGAGTCTGCTTACTTGTTTTTAATGAATTTTCCAATCAGAAACACCAGTGACGGGTTTGATTCTGGTCTTTTTGTACGAGGGATAAAATAAAATTGGTTCAGGAAATAACTTTTGATTGCTCGTCTTAAGAAATTCGTCAATAAAAGTATTAGAAGACGGCTTCCGTATTTAATATTCAATACAGCACTAAGCACAATGGTGGCCACGAAATCGTGCTAGAATTTTTTATTACCTTCGTGAGAACTTTATAATCTGATAAGTAATGTTAAAGAATAATACTACTCAGTTTGCTGTCGTATAAAAAATAACTAATTATTATTGAACTAAGATACGTTAGCAAGAATGTTTTAGAGCGAAGGCGCTACAGAAACTCAAATTTTGTATTACTTTATGCGTTTTGCTGTATTTTGCAAATTTAACATCTATCTATAGGCCAGCGTTGCCAGACGTCCCGATTTTGGCGGGACGTCCCGATTTTTAAATCAAAATTAAATGTCCCGCACGGGACAGGCTCAGTCTCGCTTTTCGGGGATAACTCGACCGTGCGTAAATAATTATTCTCTTATTGTAAATTGCAATTTGTAACACTCACTACTCAGACTATTGTTTGAAACGCCATATTTTTCTAATGAATAAAACTTTTTTGATTTTGATTTGTTTTTTTTATTTTCTTTATTCAGAAGACGAATAAGACTCAACTATTTAACGATAGGGTAAATCTGATGTAAAATATCATATTTTTATTAAAATACATTTTCTATGGCTATTTTTGCTATGTCACGTAAACGTAATTTGAGCTCAAATAAAAAGATAAATATTTAAAACTTTGTGATTATATACGTTTTTTTACTATGTCCCGCTTTCGACGAAAGAGTCCCGCTTTTTTCACTCAAAAAGTTCCAAAATCCCGACTTGGCAAACAAAAATCTGGCAACGCTGCTATAGGCTATTAAAGTACAAATTAAAGTGATGGCCGCAAAAAGTTAATCTATAGTCATAACGATCTAGAACGTAATATACAGCTCTGCGGGCGACGACTGATCTGTATGAACGTCGTTCCGAAAACAGTAACTTACACTACACGCTATAGAAGTGAAATTTACTTACGCAAAATCTACATCTTTACGTTGTTAATAAATATTTTCACTTCAAAAAAAATAAAATACTCTGTTTTCTATTAATGGAAGCCGCGATATTTTGCTAATCTCCAAGGGGACCGTAGGCAAAAAAGTTCTGGAAACGCTGTTCTAGAATCTAGATTAAAAGTATCATTTGAATATTTTTAGTCTGTTATTCAAAAAATATTAGTAATCTAAACAACTCAACTGAGTTAGTACTCGCAGCTCATTTATTTTGTGATCAAAATGTAAATAATGCGCATAAAAAGCGAAATTAAGTGAAATTTTTTGTATTCAGTGAACATATAACTGAGACTTAACATTCCCACATATAAAGTAACATTTTCTGATCAAAGGTGGGGATAACAAAAGAAATCAACTCCATTGTTCTTATAAAAGAATTCACTGAAATAACAATTCTCACACTTTATTTCATTTTTATAAATTACATATATACACATTTGCATACAGTGTGCCTCATTATAAGTTAGTAACATGACAATCTGTTTTCTTTATTTTTCATTACTTTCCCATATTATACAGGGTGGTGACCAATGATCGTCACTGATGATTAATTATAAGGAATTCAGCATGTAAAATCAAATTTCTTGTATACATTTACTCTCTAACAGTCTGTGAAAGTTTGTCCGAGTTGTGTCGGACCATATATTTATTACTTCAAGTAAAAAGCTTGGATCGCAGTGTCAAACCTGCCGACAATATCCTGTAGTTGCTAATATAGATATTATGTAGATTTAATTTTATTTTTCGACAAAATAAAAAAATGAACCCTTTAATGCATCTCTTAAAATATTTTTTTAGAAATGTTGAATGTTTATATATAAAAAAAATAAACATATTAGTTTTACATATTGCATTTCAGTTATCTTAGGTACGAAAATTTCATGACATATGTTCTTTTCACAATTTTTATTATATAATTATTGCGTAATTTTACAGTAGTTAATAAATTAAATGCTAACACTTCTAAATGCAATTTTTAATTACCGTTTTCCAACATTTTAACTTTTAACTACCCTTGGTTTTATTACTATAATAACTAAACCATACTAATATTATAAATGTCTGTTACCTTTTCACGCGTAAATCGCTGAACAGATTTCGATAAAAAGACATAGTTTGCAAGGAGGTAGGCTACCTTTTATCTAAAAAAAAAAACTTGAACGGGGTGAAATAGGGCATGAAAGTTACTGACGTCATCACGATATTTCCGAAACTATTAGACCTGGAGACTTGAAACTTGCCAGGCATGTTTCTTTTGTTAAGTAAAGATCCGCTAAGAACGGGTTTTGCGGAAATCGGAAGTCATAGTAGCTTTTATTCATGTCTACTTCGAAATAGGAGAAAATATTTTATCATTTTTAGATTTTATATGTATAATAAATTTTAATAATTAATTGTAACCGATTATCGTTTTAGGCAGATAATTTTTTTTTGCCGATACAATTGATTCTATAATTATTGCAATAATCTACAATTTTGTCGATGTATTTTGTAGCTCGTTTATCGTTTCGATGAGATCTCGACAAGTTAATCTCAATTTTGACGCGGAATTCGAAACAGGAAAATCTGTTAATTTCGTTTCTAAAAATATTTCTCGGCGACAACGTAAGTTGTGGTACACCTATACTGTATATCTCATGATTTACTGTACATTATTTGATATTATGTATAATTTAACATATAGGTACCTTAATAAAAGACACATGAATGAGTTAATTATAAAACAACGCAAAACAGCGGTTCATTTTAATTGATTACAAGATTGATAGACTTCAATTCACAATACATCCAGAGAAATTTCTCAAAGATCATTATTTTTCCACCCTTTTTAATTAGTGTATATTAACATAATTGACACAGAATCGATATCGTATACTTTATTGAAAAAATATAAAAGATTGAAGTAGTAAGGTGTTTGGGGTCTCCAGCATACGCCGAAAATAAATAATGGATGCGGAATAATCCCTACCACAGACATGCAAATATATAATTCATCGGCAATACGACTGAAATGTCTATTGATTGTCACACAAGTGATAATGATCGAAAAATAAAAAATACATTTAACTTCTAATAGCTTCATCATTTTTTACTAGGTACCTTTATAGGTGAGCACTGTAAAGGTCAAATAACCACCGTCGGTATATAAATGCACACCGAAATCTCGCACTTCGCCAGTTTTTTGTAAACGAGTCATCAAATATGCACCCACGGGGTTTGTTAAACGTCGGCGCCCTCAACAAATGCAGTCACGCATACAGCATAGAGTTTGAATATCATTAATTAATTATTTGCGCATTTGATTTTTAAATGTAGTCAGTTTATCCTGGATGAGACCGAATCACATTCAGAAAGATAAGATATTTTATTGGTGCGGTAATGCTAAGTTTACACAAGTACAATTTAAAAATTTTAAATCTATTGCCAAAAAATGCATCTATAGAATAGAGTCTATTAAATTCTCACGTTGCAATCTCTCAGAAAAACGTTTTTCGAATTTTTACTTGCCAAAATTAGTTAATAACACATTTTTGCAGACATATCTCAAACAGATAAAATTACATCGGTGTAATTTTGCTTCCTCCTGAGTTTTGAATATTTTTTATAATAAATAAACGGAACTAGTTACCGCCCTTCACTGTCAATATATAAAATGATTCAAATAAAGAAAAACGTTCTCTTGTGACGCATTTTGTCGCTGTAATGTGAACACTGATAGCGCGACAAACTTTAAACAAGCAGGAGACAAAGTATATATCAATGTTTTGTTAGCTTCTAGGATTGAGAAATTGTGGGTATTATCAATATTCAATGTTCATGATTTTAGAGGGTAGAGGATCAAGATTTTAGTCAAAATGAAACGTTTCGTTTAATGATTTACTATATTCATATCCATATTACTAAATGATTGTCAATCCAAATACCTATGAATATTAACAATCGTTTCGTTTAATATTTTTTAAACTAAAATCTTGGTCATCTACCCTCTAAAGTCTAAAATCACAAACATTGGAATCACCTAGGATCTTAATCAATATTGTTTAATAAATTTTGTTTTGAATGAAATTTTTCAGTATATTCTGTAATTTTGATGAATCAATCAATGAACTAACGAAGCGTGTGATCTATTATGTGCTATACGACGTATATACGCGTGTTTATACAGTGAAACCGTACTATAAAAACATCTGCATGTTTCACTTGAGTGAATGGAATTAATAATAATACTATTTAAGCCCCCCTACAAATATTTCTCAGGCTAGAGTGAATTCGTGCAAAAGCATATGACTCCATATTTCAACATACTGCCATAATAATCAAACACTAAATTTTATATTTCCACAATCAAAGAATCGTTTTCAGGTCTTCGAATTTAGTGCCAATCAAATGATTAGTAAATGTGATTCTAATTTTAAAAAAAACTTATGTTGGCCAATGGTCATAGTGGTTAAATCTCCATTTAGCAAGTATATGATTTTACTACACTAATATTCATACTGAATGAACGCCTTTGCTAGTATCTCAAGATTTTTTTTGAGTCGGTGATTATTTTTTAAGTTTATTTTGACCGTAAATACACCACCATATTATAAGTTAATGTATTGGTATAGATTTTTTTTGGATAACCCAAACACAACATGATCATTGTCCAGTCATATACTGGCTGACTGAAGGGTGACAACTTTGAATGTCTAAAATCAATCCACAAAATATTTTTCGTGCCATTGTAACTAATCATTAAACACTTTGAAATTTAACGGTTCAAAAACGGGCGAAAAATACAGTAATTTTTCGTTCTTAGCAATCTCGGTTCACTCGAATTGACTCAAACAAGTCGACTCGTACAAGTTTTCGATCAAATTGTTAAAACATAGTCAGCATCCTGCACTTGATATTCCACTGTAGATATGCGTCAGTGTTTTAAGTGTGAAGACTCGGGTTGGACGGCAGAGCAAGAGGATCGCTCTGCCACGGTTCAATGGTGTACACACATATACAATTAGGCCGAGCATGGGCGGACCTAGAGGTCAAAGGTCCATAATACACCAGTAGATAACTAGCACCTTCCGTCAACTACTGACTACCGACCTCTCTAATACATGTACATTATATACAATACATGCATGAAATTGTAAGTATGCATGAGAGTTGTTAGACGTCGTATGCCGCGCCGTAACCAAGTACCGATCAGATTGATTTAATAAATAATCAATCGGTATTTATTTTATTATTATTTGATATTAACGACTGTTTCTCGGATTTCCATATTAATATACATAGTGTATTGAAAACAACGTGTGTATATGACCAGGACCGTATTAATCATTAGATACTGTCAGAGCCTGATTTAGAGCTCTTGGGTAGTCGGTTGGGACATATCTTCTATATGAATATATACACGCGGTTAAAGTAAAACATGTGAATAAAACATATTTTATTGTGGGAAAGTTTAAGGCTGTCGGAACGCCCTGAATTTAAGCCAAAAATAGGGTTTCCGCTGATAGCTATTTGTAGACTTATTCGTCAACATTTTGCAAAAATTCTTTCTCTATAAGGAAGATAAAGGACAAATCTAGGTCTCTAATGAACTACTTTTGTAATTTATGTACGATTTACTAGACAAAAGTTGGCATTAATTGTGCCAAAAAACATGCGTTTTCAATATCACATTACGACCTTATTCGTACTTATTTCACAAAATAGTTCCATCACAAACCTAGAATGACTCTTCTTTTTCGGAAAAATCTTTTAAATCTTTAAAAATATTTCAAAAACTTATAGTAATCAACTGACAGCGGCACCCTTGCAACAGCATTTTTTCCGACAGCCTTAACTGTTGGCATATGCCACCGTTGAGTTCTTGATAACAGATTCCGCCGCGATAGTAGAAAGATTTGTCTCCTGACGGTGACAGTGTTTGAAAATAATTTTTTCGAGTATAGCATTGTAACAATGGGTCCTTCCTAACAACAATTGTAACAAACTGTAACTGTTTTACTGTTAGCGCCAAAAAGATCCATAGCCGAGATACTGAAAAAAATTGCTTCGGTCATTTCCGGCTTTTAGTTCGGCTCTCAGACTGAAAATACAATGCTAAGTTACATGCACATACTTAGCGTATATACTATGTAACGGCAACTCTCGGAGGTGAAATTCAAAAAACGCGCTTAAAGAAGTTTTACTTCAACAGACAAAAATGATCTTAATGCATTCTATCACTTGATTTGTTTTTGGCAAAATATATTTTCAATGTACAAACACGCAAAGTCTATAGTTTATTTATAAGTAGGTAAACGGGCGAAAAATGATGAAAACTGAAAATTCACTCTAGGAATTTTCAAAAATGTAGAGACTAAGTTGCAACTTTATTTGTAATAATTGTAATCTTTGGCTAATAAACACAGGGGAATCCTATTTTGTTATATGTACAAGCTGCGCAAAAACCTTACCTTAGTTCGTAGCGGCAAATCATCGAGTTGACTCTTCGCGAAATTCACAAAACGCGCCTAAAGAAGTTTTACTTCAAAAGCATAAAAAGTATATTCCTTCAACTTACTGTCATCCGTATGCTTTTATGTGGATTTTTGTCGATATTAAAAATTGGGGTCTTTAGGATAAACAACTAGTTTATTACATGTATAAAATAGAGAGAATTCTCTTTGAAAACGACATGCATGCATGTAGTACAATGGCCGTCCGCACAAGAAAGATTTTTTGCTGGTCGAGTCAAGGGAGGGTGCAAAAACAGTCAGGTTCGATCGGGAGGATCAGCTACCAAATTGTCCATCCAAAAAGCTGCATGTCTAAGGAAGATATCCGTCAAGGGAGACTAATTTTTTTATTTATTTTTAACACCATCTATTTTCAATTGATTTTACTCACGTATTTTCAAGATTTTAGTCGCTATTCTATACTGCTCATTTAATGGAAAAATACGTTTGACAAAGTCTAACTTCAAATTATTATAAAGATTTTTTTCTGATTGAGCTATGAATGGCACGATATAAGGATGAAGGAAAAGTTGAAAATACATGAGTCGATTAGTCCTGATTGGCTGAAAATACATGAGTGCAGTTCTACTGTATTATAAAAAAAACAAAACAAAAAACAAAGTCGACATATTGATCTACGCATCAATACGATTTATCAATACGACGTCTGAATAGTGTTTGATATTTGCAAAAATTCGGAACGTCTTTAGCGGAAGGCATGACGAGAACAGAGTAGAGGACATCTCTAACACGACCGCGTTCGCATTGACACATCAATATGACGTCAGTTTACATATAGGTAATATGTCTCTGTGTTCAAGCCCACACCAGTTTTTGTTTTTTATTATACATATACATACATATATATGTATATATGAACGAGTATCAATGTGTGTGTTGGTGTGTGTGTGTGTGTGTGTGAATGTCTGTGCCAATGACCTTACACACTTATCTCATTAAAGAGCCAAGATTTAGCTAGCAACTTCGACTCTTTTGCTATAAAATAATCACCATTCCGTCTCACTTTGATTATGTTCACACCATTAATTGCTATTATTCCTTAGTAATTTACTGAATATACATATAGTACCATGCTATATTATGTATTAAATTAACTACACCCTGAGAGCAAGGGACTAGCCGCCAAGGTCGTATTAGTCTTGATTTCTCTAGTGACTCTTATGTGTCACTCACAATTCGAAAGCATGGTCAGTTTTGTTCAAATTCATGTTTAGTATCTAACGCCGCCGTACTCAGGGGCGGGTCTAGATTTTTCGGGACCTAGTTCAATGAGGCCCTTCTTTTGTCAGATTAAGTATCTATAATTTGGGTTTAAAATTATTTTTTATATCAAAATCAGAGTTGAAACTTGGTGACGGGGCCAAACAAGTAATACTATTCAGCCAAAAATTTGTCACAATTTACGCAAAAACTTGTCAAAATCCACCCAAAAACTTGTCAAAATTCAAGTAAAAAATTAAAAATTTTCAAAATGTACCCATGGTAATAATAATAATCATTAATTTTAACAAATTTTTGCTAAACGATAAGTGTTCAGCGTGAAAAAGTATTAAAAATTTAAAATAATAATTCATAATTTATTCATAAATATATACGCGTATAATTCTAATTAAATTAAACAAAACATCCATAAGTGGAGATGGGATTCGAAATTCGAACTCACAACAGTTTGATACCCGGGCCAGCACACTATAAAGACGACATATCGCTATGTAATATATTATCATGACGCAATTTTGAATAACCAAAACATTAATGGTGAAAATATTAAAATCTTAATAGTGGATAATAAAGATAGGCAAATTATAATTTATTATTTTATTTAAATTTGACTTACAGCTCTATTAAAATTGCAACAGTCGTTTACTTAAGCATTTTCAGGTTTATTATAAAGTAAGTGAATCTTTTTTGTAGTTAAATAAATAATTTGCAATTTAGAATTTGCTGTCTTACATTGTAAATTGTGTAGATTAAGTACATAAGAAATTAAAAGAAAAAATATATAACATGCATTAATTATAATATATTCTCGTCAAATTAAAAGATTTCATATTAATGCCGGGCGAATGCTATTTAGTAAAATTAGATTTTTTAAATAGATAGATAATGAATAGCATAACACCAAACTTCATTTAATTTTCATATTCAATTTGTATTAATTTTTATATTTACAAATTTGCTGCATAATCGTAAAGGTTATAGGATTCATTGAAGGTCGTATACTTGTGACCCATTATTTATAGTAAGTGCAGTAATAAGTTATGTAACGATTTTGGTACAAACAGTGCTATCGTAATTATATCTGGCGGCTATTGAAAATGAGGTTTATGAAATCTTTACTGTTTGCACTTAGTAATAGTAATTATTTTAATATTAATTAGTAATAATTATTTTAATAATAATTAGTAATAACAATTATTTTAAATAGTAATGATAAATATACAATCTTTTGATTATAACGTTAGTCATTATGACAACATAATATTGATCTTTAACCAAAAACCGTAAATCCACACCATCATAAAATATGTATAAATATTTTATTTTACAGTCACTTACAAAAATAAATAAATGAAACGTAATTGAGACACATAACTAGTGACATAATATTAATGAAACTATTTGTGAGTTTTTAAATAAGCCATCATGTATTTGATCTTATTTTAAATTATTTTTTTGCTATTTTACAACAAAATCGTTGAAGCTGTTTTGATTTTCATTTATTGGTATTCGGTAAATTATACCTATAATTGAGGAATTAGGTAGAAAATAAAAAAAAACATCTAAAGAATCTCCTAAAACCCTAAATTTAAAATTTGGTTTCGATCCTCGCTTTTAGAGATTTAGAGATCATGAAACGTTTAAATCTCAAAATCTATTTTTTCGTCATATTATTATATTGCCTCAAATTTTAGAAGTGTAATAAATGTACAAATTAAGTATTTCCAACTTTTTTGACTTACTTTCGACGCACGAATTTTCGCACACAAAAATGTTAGTTTTCAGTGCCTATGATCAACAGGATCGTACCTAATTTCACAACCTAGTTTAGTTCACATTCATTAAAAATATTCACACTGCAACCGCACTTTGGCACCACAAAATCTCTTTGAAACTACGTATGAATCGTGTGCACTGAATACCTCGAAAATGTTTGAGCAGAATCGGCACGCCCGTTTACAGTCAGATAAGTTTTTTAAAACACGCACAAATTTATGTTAAATATGACAGAAATATTTGTTGTATTGAATCAAACTGTAGTAATTGATAATTGCATAATATCGGTCACTTACCTAATGGACAATTAATTCTCTTTTGTAAAGGTGTGTTAACATGATTCAATTTCATTGATTAATCAGTTAGAATCAACCAAATTCAAACATGTAAACATCTATTCAGTGAGATTGGTTATCAAAATCGACGACTGGAAGAAGTAACAACCCATTGATTCTTACATATTGATCCGTGTAAATGTAAAATATTGTTTGTTGAAATTAATGTCAGCTTGTTTATCATTTAGTGTGTTATAACTTACAAACATCTTTCATTTCTGTGTCTTCGGCTTCGTTGTATAGGTCCCCCTTAGATTGTTCATCTTATCCGATTTTTTACCAATTATTATCGTTTTTTGGTTTTCATTTTAAGCTTTAAAAACAACCCCTTTACTTAGCACTGTTTTCAAATTAAACTAACTCAGCTTAGTGGAAATGTACATTGCATTTGGACAATTAATTTGATTGATCAGTGAAGGTGGTCGTCTTATTTGAAATATGTCCCTTATTTCCATTTTACGCGTTAAGAAACAACGTAATAGACAGTCGATGATTGACATCTTTTCAGTAAAGATTTGTCACATAGCTGTCAAATATCTACGGCATACAACCTTGGAATAATTTGGGCCATCATCAAAGTGATTTACGCATTTTCAAACATTCGAGATATTCAAAAATATTGCTAAGAAAGCGTACAAAAATATCTAGACCATCCAAAGAAATTTCATTGTTGAATTGTTCCCAATGTCTCAACAAGTCGCCCATTACTATACAAAATGTTCGATTCGATTTTTTTGTAATTCATTTGCGCGTTCACTGTATTTCCTTATATACCAACCGCTGACTGGTCAACAATAATCTGACTGGTGTCGAGTCGGTCCAAAAATAGAACACACATATTTTTTGATGATCCAATCACGAACGTAAAGCGTAAATAAACGAATTCCGATTTTGGGGGCTAATTCTAGGTACCAAATTAGAAAATTAAAAAAAAAAAATAGTTTTCAACTGCATCAAGTGACATATCAAATGTCAGAGTTCGTTAAAAGGAATACAAATATATTTTTTTATAATTTTAAAATGCGTAGATTAAAAGATATTAAAGAAAGGAAACCCTAACCGAAAATTTTTTAAAGTTCTCATGGAAAACGGAATAGTACGGAACCCTATCCTTGCAAAGTCGATTTTTTTTTTTGTATAAGTATACGTCTGCTTAGTCTTTTTTGTACGCATAATAGTGAACATTTTGAAAGTGTCAACCAGCGAATTTGGAGTATTATTGTAATGAATTTTCTGATATAATGGAGAGAGATTGAATATTTTGGGAGTAACTGTATAATGCAACACATTGTTCTCTTCATTGTTTGAGAGTTGAGACGCGATATTCAAGCTCGAGTTGACTATGTTTTATGTCTGTGTCATTAAAATCGCCAGCTCGAATAGCTTTACACATAAATAAGTAAATAACATAATAGGCATACGTGTAATGTGTATGTAGGTAGAAGTGTTAGCTTATTCTCGCTTGATTGTCGATCTCCTATACACGATTTTGGCGGGACGTCCCGATTTTTAAATCAAAATTAAATGTCCCGCGCGGGACAGGCTCAGTCCCGCTTTTCGGGGATAATAATTATTCTTTTATTGTAAGTTGCAATTTGTAACACTCACTCCTCCGACTATTGTTTGAAACGCCATATTTTATTATGAATAAAACTTTTTTGATTTTGATTTCTGTTTTTTGTTTTTATTTTTTTTATTCAGAAGACGAATAAGACTCGACTATTTAATGCTCTGATTTAAAATATCATATTTTTATGAAAGTACATTTTCTATGGCTATTTTTGCTATTGTCACGTAAACGTAATTTGAACTCTAATAAAAAGATAAATATTAAAAACTACTGATTATATACGTTTTTTTACTATGTCCCGCTTTCGACGAAAGAATCCCGCTTTTTTCACTCAAAAAGTTCCAAAATCCCGACTTGGCAAAAAAAAATCTGGCAACTCTGCCATGTACATACGAAATCCGACGCAACGGCCGGCTCTAGCACTATTTGTAGTGTCTAAATAGCGAAACTCAAAGTACAAACAGCGGAGAAGTTAAAAAACAACCTATAAGTATTGTGACAAATAAAACACTGAATTGATTAAATTAGTAATTAATATTTTATTATTATAATAAATTATCTCAATGTTATCATCACATCTAAAGTTTGAATCATTTCCAATGCGTTAAAGTCATTGATATAATCTTTGCTAGCGCTTTTTTATAATGCTTAATAACAAATAATAATGTAGAAAATTGCAGCAATTTGTATAAAACTTTACAACCAAATAAAATTTTTGTAGATGCATATTCATTTTTTTCTTTCTTGATTTTAACGTTTTTTTAAATTTTTTTTATAAATTTGTTTCATAGAACAATAAATCTAGTCTTTATACTGAACTCGATTTTGTACAGCTTATATATTCTGAAAAATATTTATCTGCAGTTCGCTTGGTTTATTTTCTGAGTTTCTTAATTCCGATTGGTGTTGATAAATACTCATTAGACTAGATTCTCCTTTTTGAGTTGCGCAAGGAGAAATATTTTACGAACTCAAAAATGTTAACCACACATGTCAATACCTACTAATGCAAAATTTTCGCCCCATTCTATTCAACTGGACTCGCTAATCGATTTGAAAGTACTCAACCTGCAAATTTTTACAATATATTTTGATGTGACGTGAATATTTTACAGATTTTTTTGTTACACCTTGCATAATAAATCTTTTTCTTGTCAGTAATAATTGTGTTTGGTATCGTATTCCAGTGGAAAAGTGTTGACACGCTGGTCTGTTTAGTATCTCTGTATCGCACTAAAGGAGTACGTAGCAGGGGTACGTAGAGTAGAGGCAATTGTTAAGCCAAACCCATTTTTCACTATTCGTTTTTTGCATTTTTCGTGTGTCTTAAAAGTGAATCAGTTTCAATATAAAAATATAAAAACAACTTGTCTTTCTGTTCTAACCTAACCTAAATCTAAACCTAGTAAAATCTGTCAATAGCCCATTTTTTATAAGTATACATATGTTCTAAACTTGACGTAAATTTCACTGACTTATCTACTCTACTCTAATATACCAAACACACCTCAGATTAGATTAGATTTGAAATAAGTAATTAATAACTTAATTTTTCAGATTATTTATAGATAGAGTATTATAACCTTTAAGTCTTTTAGTTAATGTTCTCACGTCAAAGCGAGACAACCTGCATCCATCGTAACGCAAATGTGTAGCGATCTTTACTACCGTTTTCCAGGTTCCATATGGTTTGTAAGCTACACATCACCTAGATCGGCGTTCCTCAAACTTTGACTATGATCCCATATTATGACGGGGAGTATTCTTTGGAACCTCTCTCAATGAAATCACCAAGGTATTGATTTACAGTCAAGCCTCGATATTATTAGATTTGCTTTGAATTTTTTTATGTTGAGTTCATTTCTTAATTTTAGATGCAAAGTGTTGAATCTTCAGCACATTATGGTGATCTTTTATAAAATGTGTGATTATGCTTTTCTGAATGAATTTTAGAGCTTTGACTTGTACTCAGGAATGACAGAATTCGATGTAACATTTTTTTTCTATTTTTTTCGACATACAATAAGAGTTTTAAAATATAAAGCAAGGTTTCAGAGATAAGAAAGGTCCAAGTGAATCAAATTGTATCACATAACCTAGTAATTGAAAATGAATATTTAACGTTGAAGACACCACATGAAATTAAAAATGGCGCATCTACTGCGACTGTCAGAAACTAAAAATGTGACAAAAAGAAGCTATTTTCTTTTGGTATTTATAAAAATATCATACAATAATAAGATACATTGATCTTTGACAATATGATTTCATTTATTGGGCTATGCCAAGCAGGTTTGATAACTTTAATTTTCTTGTGATTATGTAACGATTCCGATTCCGATATATCGGCCGATTTAATCGGCTCGCCGATTATATACAACCGATATCAAACAGTTGGAAAAGAGCGCGAAACGACGACGCGCTCGCGTGACATTTCCGCAGCGTCGCAGGTGAGAGAACTGCGCATGTTTAGCGACATGGTAACACAGCAGATTATCTACAAATAATTTGAAAAAAATGTCTTTCTTAATAAAAATCTGCCAAAAGTAAACTTTAATTACTGACTTCATTTAACGGTTTATTACTGTCTCAAGGATAAGTCTCTGATAAATATAGGTAAGTTTTAAGCGTAATAACAACATACAAACTCCCGAGGTACATACTTTATTATTTATTTGATTTATTTTCTACTAAGCCATCGGTATCGGTATCGCCGATTATTTACTATAATAATCGGTATCGGTATCGTATCGGCAAAATTATGTATCGTTATATCATCATAAAATACCGAGCTGGGTAGAGTAGTGGTACAGCACTACACTCGCATTCGGGAGGTCCGGGTTCGATTCCCGGCGGGGGCAGATGTGGCTGGGACTTTTTCCTACTGCCTTTCGCCGAGAAACGGTAATTCCTGTACCGGCCATCTTGATTGAGGTTTTCCATGGTTTCCCTCAAATTAATTCCAGATAAATGTCGAGGTGGTTCCTTATTTGAGGCCATGGCCGATTACCTATCAAACTCCTAGTTCAAAAATTACCTACCTTATCCTAATTTCCTGTAATTCCTTCATTCGCCCATTGCTATTATATAAGTTGAAGTTTAAGAAATGTAGAAAAAAACGGGAAGTGGTAAAAAGAAAAATAGTAATGGTGCGAATGGCGTCTGTTATGACATAAAGTCGAGAAACGGACGTTAAACGCATTATTATTATTATTATTATTATATCATCATAAAATATTAATTAGATCATAAATCAATCACAAATTTGCGAATCTCCAAACGGGCTATTTTAAGGTAACTCTTTTGTGACCAAGTTGAGTAAGCAGTTATAGAACGAGAAAAATAAATCAGAAAGATAACAATATATTAATTACTTTAATTCAAGGACCGGTGTAAAAACATTTATCATAGACAATGTTACGATTGTACAGTGTATTGGACTAGAATTTCGACCATAAAATTTATTTAATTATTTATTTTACTGCCGTGCGTCCCTCTGGCTAATTTCTGTTTAAGTAAATGTCACGGAGTGACGTCAATATGAGCTTCTGCATTTTACTCCTGATAATTTAGTATTTTCATAAACATACATTTTTCATTAACTTTTTAACATTTGAACCCCTTAGTGCGTCCTTTAAAATTATTTTATTTTTCTTCATTTCAAATTATAGTAAGAAATGCACTACCAGCAAACCTACGTTTTCATAAATTTTAAAAAGTTATGAACGTTTATCAATAATAAAAAGCTACACTTTGTGTTTGAAACGGCTATAAAAATTTTCGGTGATTTTGGGTTCTAAATATTTTCAACCCCCAAATACATCTCTTAAAATGATTCGATTATGCCAATTATAAACAAACTTCTTGCGGTAATAGAATCCAATATGTATCGAATTTGTTCAAACTCATATCTGAACATTTTTAAGAATGTTGCGACACTGTTCAATATGTACATCGAGATTTCATAGTTCGATCCCGAAGTCCCGGCATCCGACCAACGCCAATAGTGATCCTATGTAGACTAAAGTTGGGATCCTGATACCTTGATTGATATGTGACCAGTTTGTTTTTGCATAACTGACTTAAAAATAGCAGAAACATGAAATCATTATAGAAATAAGATATGGGTAGAAAAGGTAACGGTACAATGTCTTAACATTAACATTAATAGTCAAGATACAATACATATAAACAGCACATGTATAATACATATAAATCAGTGCTTCTCAAACTGTGAGCCGTGGCATCCTAGGGGCATAGGGATTTTAACAAAGAACCGCGAGACACTAATGTGTTCGAAAACTTTTTTTATTAGCCATATTTACTTATACTGAAAGTGACAATAATGTGTTTTAAAATTAGACAGAGCCCAGATGTATTACTTAAACTTTCTTCATCAGTAAATTTAATTGTTTCTTCGACTATATTATCTACACAAAAGTTTCTATAACTTTTCAAATAAATTATTTTATATATTATACTCAATTAATTTCACTACAGAATATTATACGTGAAGTCTTCTCGCTTATACAGTAATTAACTAATTTACCTGTTTACAGAAAAAATACGAATCTTCGTGCTTTTTGGTCAGATATTATATACAGCAGATTCGGCGTTGTTAGAAGATTCTTTCTTTTTATGTCGTTTTGTAATAAAAACACAGTACAATACACAAATTCGTGTTATAACCTTCCAGTAATCCGACATTTTCGATGTGATAGGTAAATAAAAATAGTTAAAAGACCGAAATTTTAAAATTGAAATGTATATTGCTCTTTCGACCAATTAAAGTAGACAAATCTTTCATATTTTTCGTCACGGAAGATCCTTAAAGGTTTTGTTAGGTTTGGAAAGTCGTTAGATGAAGAAGTTTGAGAATCACTGTTTTTATAATATAGCGTATGTTTTATGTATCGATGATAATAACGTATAGAGTTACAGCGGTTTGAACTGAACGTTATAATATGCCAAAAAACTAAAACGTCAACAGCAACTGGGCAACCTAACTTGTACGAAGATGTAAACTGCGAAAGAGAATCGAAATGTCAAAGTGATCATCTCACTCCCACATATATTTTATTTCAAGTCGGCTTTAATATGTGTATATATATACACACACATATATATATATATATATATATATATATATATATATATATATATACACACATAGGTACGTTTGATTTGAATGTGTTTGATGGCAAATGTGTTGGTGTTGGTAGTGGTAAAATTGTACAGTGGGATAATCCCCCACCTTATACACCTTCTAGAAAATAAGAAAGAGAACTGATATTTGTGTTGATGTATGTGTATTCATATACAAGTGTTTATAATTTATATTCTCACACAATTCTCGAACTTACAGGAAGAAATGTTTTGTCAATATCATGTACAATTACAATGCGAAGTATTGTGTAATTACTCAATGTGCGGTGAACGAAAGCAACAAAGAATGCAAAAAATATATCTCCGTCTCTTTTTTCGAAGTAGCTCCGTGGTTATTCTGATAATATATTAGCTTGAAGTATATCCCTCTTTATCCTAAATTCTTTATGATGGTAGCCAATCAAAATTGAAGAACTATTACCGTAAAAAAGAAAGATATATGATTGCATTCAACGCGATTTTCCAATTTTCGTACTATCCACAGTACATATTAATGCGTACATGGTCAATACACCAATCTCTAATAAACAATCTGTGAGTTATGGTCATTGTGTGAAATCATGGATGTAGTAATTATTGAGATGAAATATACAACTGCGGGGGGAATCCATTGAGGGACGGGTACATGGCATTGGTACAACGTAAGAATGAAGTCGATTTTTGATTGGCCGGTGCATTGTGCTGCATACAAAACAAATTTTCTTTTTACACCATACTATCAACAAATTTCAAGGCACTAGACATGCGCAGTGCGCCGGCCAATGACAAGCGGACACCACTCACCTCGTCGCGTCCCTTAATCGGCTTTACCTCCCTCGTCTAAAACCCTAGTACATGCTCTGTCTCTATATTCATGTGGCAGTTTGGGTTGACTGTTATATTGATGCTACAGACGTGATTGACCTCAGTTGTCGAGCGTCTGTGATCTCCAATCTATCCATCATATTGTTGCGGAGCTAGATAAACATCTAAGGCTGCACCTACATTGGATTCCTATTTTTCCCCATCCGATTGGCGTTGCCTTCTCTAAAATTTGGCAACCAGGACAAGACGCGTGAAAACCCCGGATTTTAGAGCCCAGAATTCGGACATGTCAAGAGGTTTTTTTAAACATAGTCAGTGTAATAAAAAACTGTTGAAAATGTCATAAATCATCTTTTTATTTATTTTCAGACCTTAAAATTAAATTTAGTCATCTTTTATCATCATTTTAAATGTACCTAACAAAACAGAATCGTATTACAGTTTGTTACAAATTGTTTTAATAATCAGTTTTTTTATTCTTAAAATAAAACACAAATTATTAATATACTCTGTTATGAAAACAAAACCTTATTAAAATATTAAACCTAACAAAATTCAATTAAATTTTTAAACAAAAATCTTAAAAGTACTAAGGCCATTTTAGTACTCATAACCGTTCGTCGGTTGATCGCGGCGTGCGGGCACAGTGCGTGTGTCGCGGGCGACCCAAGACTTCAAATTTTTAAACCCTGACTACAAATGAAGCTCCGCCCGAACGCTCCCCGGATGCCCTCTAAACTAGGACAAATCCGGGGAAACCCGGATGGATGGCAACCCTATATTTACTAATATACAGGAACGTTATCATTAAATAGCAAACTGAAAATTATACAAATAGATAGCTACAATCTATGAAGGGTGGAAGAACAATCTCTTATGGGCATTATTACTGAAAAAGTGGTCACCTAAAAGCATCAAATAATGGTATATAATTTTGAAATTTAATTTCTCCATTTTTTTAATTTTTAATTTTCTTTTTACGTTTCTCACATGACCAATAATATTTGTATTCAAAAGACAGAAACATAGCATTCCTTGCTCCTAAGCTATATAACTTATTACCAATGAAGTATAAAATGATCGCAAGCACAAAACGGTTTAGTAAACTAGTAATGAAATGGCTATTCAAAGAGGTTAGCATACAGATCGCAGATATCCTTGGATGACTCGGTAGGATCGCTAAAATTATATATTTTCTCTATTTTTTATTTTTATGATTAGTTATTTTATATTTTATTAGTTCGATCACCAGAAAAAAAGACGAAAAAAATTGTGCTCCCACCCCAGCACTGGTTTACCAAGTTGGGTGGGAAAATTCATACTAAATTATTATATTTCAATAAAATGTATAAGTATATAAAAAAAGGAATAAATAAATAAAAAATATTTTTCTTTATTTAATATTTTCCTGCTCCAACGACTTTTGGCGCTTTTTTATTCTTGTTTTGGAACAGTAGAGCCATCTTAATTTCAAGGTATTCGAAGGACATTTTTCTAACATAGAAATGGATTCTCCTTACCTCCAAACTCCATGGTTCTATCGAAAGAGAGATATCATTGAGTGAGGACATGGTGCCCGGAACTACCCAACTGTCTTACAATATTGTGATAAAAAAAATGTATTGGTCGTGCGTTGTTGGACACAACATTGCTTCTTCAAAATAATTTTAAAAAGAACACCTGTATATCAGTGTACACCTCAGTTTCACACATACATCTAACTATTCTACATTTCTCACGGTATGCATGCATGCTCATATATACATATACAAACAATTTCAATGTATTAGTCTCCGAAGAAGGATAGGGTCAGTAGTCGAGGTCGTGGTCAATAGATAGACCTATCTCTCACTGATCACCAAAAATATAATAACACCTTCTTTGTTTATCGCTTGTTTTGCATTAGTTTCATTCGAGACTTGGTGGACTTGAAAGTTGCCATCAGATTCACTTTGCACATTTATAAATTTTTAGTATTTCTAATATAACGCATTGATTAACTCACTAGTTGGTCAGTCATCAGGAGATGTTGGATACTAAGATCTTATAGTCTCCATTTTTAATATGTATCGAATGTCAATCAATAAATTGTATTTTAGGAATTGCAATTCGTATGCCGCTTCCATCCGGAAACTAGTCATCAATAATATGTCAGTTACTAATTATGACAGGCTAGATCTATCTTTCGACAATAATATGCATGATTTGCAGGATAAACTTTTTCAAGGTGTATATAAAGGCTCGTTTGTTAGTCGCGCATTGAAGTCACCACCGTATATCATAATATATATAAATTATATATGAGTTTCATTATTTTTTAAACAATTTTGTGAATATTTAAAAATTAATTGAAGTCTCCACTCCACACTATTATACTGGCAAGATGTTTTTGTCAGTAAATTTAAAGGTTGGTTTTCTTACCAAGCATTGAAATCTCCGAACTGAACTCTGTATTGAAGTGTACATTTGTTGTTTCTTTGGCAAAATGATAATTTTGTCAATATAAGGCACTTATATATTACCGCGTAATGTGCAACTAATAAGATTATTTAATGCAATAAGTAATTAATTCTAAATAGATACCAAAAAAAAAAATCAATTTTTTAATTGATGAGCTATTTGCGCTGAAGGTTAGAAAAAAGCATTTTACTGCTAGTCTGTGGTTTATTTTAAAATCAGATTTTAGCTGAATTTCACTCTTTTACGTGGATAATACGCTTTGGTTAGTTTTATGCAGTTACCATTTCATGAAATGTCTAGACGGTTTATAAAACACTCATAGAATATGTTTACGTGTCATGCAATGTCCAATTACTCTAAATAATATATGTGACAAATTGACATTATTATTGATACTAATCGCAATTTTTCACTTTCATAGTAAGTCGAATAAATCTGAATTAGCACAACCGCATGAACTGCCTGAAGATTTCATGAAATGTTCAGTGACGCCACATGGTTGTGACAATTTGACACGCTACTGCTATAGTAACATTTCTTCAGAAACTAGCTCTAAAAAGTTCGGAGCATGTATATCTCCAGGAATCATGTCGTTTCGCAGGAATGTTTTCTATCTTTCGTTGGAGCGCATCTTCCATACTTCGGCATAATAATCCTGGGACATGTCTTCTCGGAATCATGTCCGCTCAACAAAATAAGCGTTCATGCTTGTTCCGTCTTTTGAAGTGCTTTGCACAAGCCTAATAGAAACTTATCTTAAAACAGTTTTCCACTTGCAGTATGCAAGCCGAATAAATCGGGTATAGCGCAACCGCATAAAGCGCGTGTTTTGTCTGTGAATGTGTGCTATGTGCAAGTCTAGATAACACAGATACATACAAAAACGACTGAGACCCGACATTATATGCAACGGAGAGTCGATCTCCTCTGTTTGCCCTGGCTCACGGCTGTGGCACTTCTTATGGTGGCATGGCTGTTTGTGGTGGCAGCTAACACTAGAAGAACCGTTCCGTTTCTTTACTCTCTCCTTGTCTATTCTTCACTGTATGTGTGTGTTAGTTTATAGTCTGTGTATTAACGTACATATTATCCCTGTTTAACTCGACGAATTCAACCAGTCGCGGGCTTCGTGTTACAGTGTCGATTACCACCATCACCGTCACAGCGTCGTCATCGTCATCCTGAAGCCGAGGACTTGTTGTTTGTGTATGTATTATAAGTACACCTCGCACGTATACACAACTAAATATTATACATATACTTCACAGCATAGCAACATCGTTACTTCACAGTTCACATATAAATTATACATTATATCCCTAACCATACACATATGTGTGGTATATTATATAATATAACATGTGTATGGTTTCTTGTACAAGAATTGCGAAAACCATATATATCACGCGCGCATAACGTTGAAGTGTTCGTAGTCGTTTGTTTCTGACAAACTGTCAGTTGGTGTTCTTGTGATTCTTAGCATCGGGCGACAATAGCCGCAGCGACGCTCGAGTGCAATTGCACACGATTATAGGGATCTATAGCTATTGTCTGTCGGCACTAACAATAACAAACGCCATTCGGTTAGTGTTTTTAGTTAATCTACATTCACGACACGTACAGTGTGTTTTAGAGTTGTTCTGTGTGGTTGTATTTTAAAAGTGTTTATATAAAATGATGGTGTATCCAGATCCTGGTGGTTGGGATTGTTCAAAGTCAGCGACTGATCCAATGCTTCAATTATATGACGACGTCGGATATCGTGGTAAGACATTACCAGTTACCTATATTACCTACAGTCATGTATGTCTGTCGGTGTGTCTTTCTTTCTCTACTTCTTTCTTTCTCACTATATCTTTCTCTGTTGTATACAACTGACGTTATAAATGTTCTACTTGTCATATAATGTTGACGAGATTATAATATAACCTACACAACAAACGGATCATGTATAGAATAATTGGAATGATACATTATTTGTTAATTAAATTCCCTTCATCAAAATCTTCTCCATTCAACCAATCGTCGTCTCTGAGTAAAAGAACTCAAGTTTGATTCGAATCAACAATGAACTGCTTGCATCGACAAGTCATATAGTATATACCACGGTTGCGGTAATCCAATGTTATGTTTCCACACATTAGTTGTGAAAGTAATAAAAATGAAAAATTGATTTTTTATTTAATTATAGACTTATTGTGCTAACGAAACTAATATACAGTGCGTAAGTTTAGTGGGGAACAAACCATACAAAATAGTCCCAGATCATCTGCGGACATGTTTTTTAACGTGCATCTTTTTTTGACAGTAATTGTCCTTTTTTACATCCATCTCTTTCTCGAATGACGTCATCATCATTTTAATGACACCTCAAATTTTTTTCAGGTTTGAATAGATTATCATTCCTTGATTTCTACAATGTATGACATTTGCACTATTCACTGTTATAAATGAAAACAAAATTCAAAATAGTTTCGGACTTTTCAGCAGTTGGTATAAAACAAATGAATAACAACTAGCTATAAAAAAGTGCACGCTAAAAATAAAATTGACCTGTTCGAAGATTTTAGTCGCACGTTGTACAAGGGAACTATCTATAATTTTTCGAGGTTTTTGGGTATTTTGTGTGATACCTACCCTTTTCTGTCTGCATAATCGCTTCACTTGAGAATGAATAGATCGATTTTGATGACAATATATAAATAATGAATAATAAATTTATTTACCAACAGACCAGTATGTCCAATTACAGATAGAAGAGCTATATGAATACTGTCAATTAGTTCCCGAACGGCTATAAAGTATTTTTTTTATTCAGTTCTACGCTCGGGTAAGGGTGACTGTTACCAGCTGTTCAATATGCCTCCTTTTCCACACGCATAGTTCTATCTAACGACCGGTTGGATGTGATGTGCATGTAAAATGCACTTACTGACAACGTTTCGGAAATCTCTAGTTTCTATGAAAAATTTTATCCAAACTTTGTTGTTAATGCGCTTCAAGTTAAATTAGCAGTATACATTCTTTCCATAATAAACGATTTAAAATCAGATTAAAACGAGCACTTTAGCATAAGTTTTACACAATTTTTTCTACAGGATAAATTAAATTTGAAAAAAATTATCGAGCAAATCAAATTTGTCAATATTCCTAACATAAGTTAGTAAAGAAAAGAGCCCAACAAATTTTTATTTTCCGTAATTCGAAATCTCGTAATGTTTAATTTTTAGGACAAAAGTATATTTTTTTTGAACACATAGTTCTCTATGTAGATTTTTAGATCAATCCTGTTCAAAAAATAATTGATCGATTGAAAGGATACTTTTTTGTTACGAGTACATGATTTAACATCGTTTTTTTTGGACAATTTACACTTCGAAACGACATTTTTCTACGTATTTTGGTCAAAATTAAGCCTCAAAAGCAATCTTTTTCTACACAGATCAGTCATTTGTATGTGAGTACAATCTACTGTTCTACAACAGTAGACTGCTCCTCATTTTATAATCACAATCAAAGATCATTAGATTAGATTAGATTAGATTATATTTTATTGTCAATTGGAAAAATACATTTCATCTGACATGTCAAAAATTGAAGAAGTATATAATACATTAAAAATTATAATTTAAAAATTCATTAATTGAATAGAAACTTTCAACAAGAAGGAATTCCTTTATTTTCTTTTTAAATGCATTTGAGATAATAGTGTGGTCTTTATAATTGTCAGGAAGTTTATTGTATAAAGTTGCCCCAAAGTTGCTAGGATTGTATTTAAAGATATTAATGTTAGCCCTCGGGATATCTAAATTGTTTTTAGTACGAGTATTATACTGATGAGAGTTATTGATTTGCTGATAATTATATAAGTTTTTTCGCACCTCAATTAGACAGTAGTAAATATAAATGCATGGTAAGGTCATTATACGTCTATTTACAAAAACGTTTCTACAGGTTTCATATTTCCTTAAATTAAACATGATGCGCAAAATTTTTTTCTGCTTGATAAAAACATTGACAGAATGAACACTATTACCCCAAGCAAGGATACCATATTTTAATATAGGGTATGCAAAACCATAATAAATATTATTAAAAATTGTCAATTGATTTCTGCAACCCAGCAATAGAAATGCATGAATGGCTAAAGAATAACATATCTACTTTTATTGAGTTAGAATTAAAGGAGGACAGTGTTGGAAAATGAAATTACGAATGATGCAAGTGTGTTGAGAAACAGATGCTAAATGCATTACCATTATTATTATATTTGAGAAAAAAAATCATATGTATTTAAGTCGAGAACAATTGTTTCGCAGTCGCGAAATGGCAATAAATGAGTTAAATACCGCTGTCCGACTATATAATATGTGTTTTTTATGTATACAGGATGTCCCATCATATTTAGAACATAAGAATGATGCTTTATTAAATATTATGATGTTTTGTTAATATCTGTCCCCCTTCGGTAATCTTTTGTTTCCATAATACCAACAGAAGATTTTTAAAGAAAATAGTTTTATTTTTAAAAAGTTTTCATTATTTATAGTGATTTTATTTTTACAATATAAAAAGTTTAAAAAATAATTTTTGCTAATTTGGATTTTGAACCTGAAAGCTTTGACATTTCTAATAATTGGTAAGCAGTCAACCTAATAAGCATGCCTACTGACTGTTCTTAGTTGATGGCTTTAAAAGAGCAGTACAAAATGTTGTTCTAAATTTGATTTTTTAAATGAGTTTTTTTTTATTTGTTAAGAGAATTTTATTAAAATAAATTATCAAAATCTTTACTAAGGATGTTTAGAGTCAGTGTATAAAAAATTAGGAAAACTCTTTTACAGGCAGCAAATATTAACAAGATATCATAATCCCATGCTAAAATTTTGTTCTAAGAAAGATGGAACACCCTGCGTATGTTTTCCGTAAGTTGACAAGTCTATGGGAGGGCCAACATTTATGTATTATGATTTTTGAACAAAGTTTGGAAAAATGTTGTTAAATGTTAAATATGTGTAAAAATTAAGTACAATAAAGTAGCAGCAACTATTGTCTATTACAGTGATGTGGATTATTAGGTAATTCAAACTGATTTTGGTCGAGAACTGGGCAAAGCACCGAACATAAGTGCTTGAAGCAGCGAACATCGAGTCCTTTCAGAAATGCTCGATTTATTCAAGCGACAACCATTTTCATTTTAAAAAATGCTTAAAAGCATTGAACACATACTAAAGTTCTCAGAAAAAAGTAGTAAGCTTCTTAAATCTTAACTTTCAAACTTAAGTTATGAAATTTTGGATATGAACAATATTTCTAACTGATGGGGAAGTTTGTACTTAAACGAACAAGAAATTGATCTCCAACATCAAACGAAATAAGTATCATAAAATATGGTTTTATTAAACTTTGAGAGTACTTATTAAGCATTTAAAATGCTTATTAAGCATTCCTAATACTTAATAAACTTGGTGAATGCTTGTTAAGCAATCTATAATTCCAATGTGCTTAAAATAGCATGTCCATATGCAAGTTCTCTAAACATCAAGCATCGAACATCTGTTTTACAAAATGCTTTAAGCAAAGAGCTTTAATTATTATAACTCCTCAAAGCATTATTATAAGAATTAAGCTCGCGGCATTGCCCAGCTGTGTTTTGGTCTAGGTTTTAATTTGGATTATTGACCCTTTTTTAAAAAATCTAATTACTTTCGTTTTAGTTAACTTTACTTATAGTAATAGATGTGACGACGAGAAAAAACTTATTTGATAACAACCTGACATTGTAAATAACAAATTAACGACTTTCTTTATAATTGGAGCAATTAGTCTTAATATGTGAAAAATAGTATATTACACCACAAGAGCCGAAAGTTGCATTTCCTGCACTGCGCCACATTATGATTGAGGCGAAGTCGAGGGCATCATATTATGTCGCGCAGTGCAGGACTTTCAACTTTCTACTCGTGTGTTGTATACTATTTTTCTTCATACCCGCATTTTCACCAATATATAAAAAGACTAATTATTTTCAAGTGAGAAATGTTGAGGTTATATGTAATGACACATGGATCTAATAATGTACATGTAATAACAGCAGATGGCTACTTACTAGAACATGTGACCTGACAAACGGCAGTCTCACGTATCATTGCGCATAACAAAACTGTTTAGGCCCGCCAATGCAGACGATATGTGACTAATTCCAGCTGTGATTACAACAGTGCATAAATGTTATACTTTCTGATCTAAAATCGAATCAGAAAGTACATACTTTCGGCATGGTATGAAGAAAAGAATATATACGTGTTATGGCACAGTACCAAGTATGTAATTCAATTATATTTCTGTTAACTTGGTGGTGAACTTCAATAAAATCAATAATTATAGATATAAATGAATTTGTTTCGTTCATTATTTTATGTATTATTTTTGTTTTCAAGTGTGAGAAGCTTGTGCTTCTTGAATAACAATAATTAGCAGAAAAAATTCTTTGTAGTATAGGATCAAAATATTGCAATACTGATCGTTAAAATTGCATTTATGAAGCAGCAGTACAATAAATGCTATTTTAACGTATATACGTTTGACCGAGATATTTTATAGTTTTTTCAATATGTGTAGCACGTGACCTTTCAGTTCATGTGTCGCAAAAAAAGTGTGTTCACTCACTCTAACAACATATAAACTATCTTTGTTTTATTATTATTAAATGCATAACCAATAAACACGTTTTGGAACGTTTAAAAAATAGTCTGGATTGAGCGAGCTATACATTCGTTTGCGTGATTGTCGGTTTTGATGGAAACATTGACTTAAAAATGTTCCCTGTATTTGAGTACCGTAAACCGGGACTTTTCTGACATGTTTTGAATGGTTTTTGCACCATAACTGTTTCTATTACAAAATTTCAGTTTAATTTTTATTGCATTCTACCGAATGGCTTTTCAGCTATCAATCACCGAAGGCAGTAAGATTCCCAGCTTCACCCATAATTTAATTCAATTCGATATCAAAGTAGCAACGTGTATGGGGCTTTTGTGACATACCTGTCAAGTTGTGTTAAAAAATCACGTTCATGGGGTTTCTTGACACCATTTTAAGAGTATTCAATGAATTTATCTCTATAAAAAAATGTATTCATGTAGAAAATTACAAATTAAAAAACAGTCTTGATACTAGTATAACTTTTGTCATAAAACTTTTATTATCAATTAATTATCCTTAAAAGTATTAAGATAGTAACAATGTAAATTTATTAAACTTGGGTTTGGTATTATTGCAGTGTTTATTTTATATTTCTCAGCGGCTGTTTTTTTTTTTCGAGAAAATCTTCCTAGTCCAAAGTCTTCCACCTCTTTGGTGTACAACTAATATGTGCGAAAACCACGCTTTTTTATAATTTCAAACCATTATAACGAAAATACACACAGCGCGCTAGCTAGAAGTGCAATCGTGAGTAGTATTTGGTCACGATCACTCACGCTCACGAAAATCATTTTCAACTCACGCCCGTTCATGCACTGCTACTATTTTTTATAATCACACTCGCGCACGCTCCCGGCTAGGTTTCAACCACTCACTCACGTTCACGTACGATAATAATTGTATTTCAAGACTCACGCCTACTCACGCACGTTCAATCACACTCTCACTCACGAAACTCACGTAAGTTTATAATTCATACTATAACATTTCTTAAGCTACCAAAACATGATACAATAATATGGCCTATGGAAATAGGATCAGGTTATGTGTTTGTCAACTATAAAGCACTGAACAATGAATTTTAGTAATTTTATGTAATATAAGTTACAATTTACACATCACAAATACAATAAACAAAAAAAAACCTCTGAATAGAAGGTACATACTTTAAACAAGAAAAATCATGAGTCCCGGGCCAGGTTTAACAGTTCGCATACTGGAATAATCTTTTACGTGATTAACTTTTCACTCACGCCAACTCACGCTCACGAAAAGTTTTTTCCACTCACGCACGCTCACGTATCCGTATATTTTATTTAATCACACTCACTCACGATTTTTTTGAAACAGTCACTCTCACGGCGTGTCACGTCGTGGCACTCAGTGTCACGGAAAATTTCACGAACGATTTGCACCTCTAGCGCTAGCATCGACCATAGGACTCACAGAGGCATTGTGTTGGCAAGCGACAGCGTGCTTCTCTCCCCACCGTTTATAATTTGCATCAACGCAACTTACTTACGCATAATAGTGTCTTAATTTTACTCTAATTAACACAATTGTCCAGATAATAATGTAAAATTAACAACAGTGTCAAAGTAATTACGATACCAATCGGGTACCAAATTTTAACAAAATCTGTCCAGCCGTGTTCAAATCATATCTTTACAGCAAATAGTATTCTGAAACACGTTATTTTGTCTAGAGTTTTATACAAGAATCTCACAAAAATTCGAAATTACAAACAAAGATCATAGGTAAAGAAAACTAGAGAAAATCAAATATACTGATCGAGATAACAATATTTATGCTGAGTTACTGAAAGCATTGTCAAAGAATCTCATTTGACAATGACTTTCAATTGTGACCACGCATATTTCTCAATATGAAAAGCATTGTAGAATTTTACCCTGTTCGAAACGAAATTTGTTTTAATATTATTAGTTTTATATTTAACATAGATAGTATATAAGAATATATTATTAAAACGCGATCTTATCCTTTTTCAGTAATAACGGTTTATCTACGCTGATGACTTCAGCTGTTGAGCGTCTATAATCTACAATATCTCTCTAAATAACGATTTGTCAAGAAAAAGCTTCCGTGAGATTAATTATTGGACACGGAATATTTATTTGACTTTACTGTATTTAATAATAATTTGTAAGTTTTTGCATCTTGTTTCGCTCGCGTTAATGATAGTTTTGACGAAAGTCGGTAAAAATTATCTTCTTTCATGCACGACGCATTGCTAAAAAATTTGATTTCACAGTGGTCTTCGACTGTGATCAAACTATTACAGATTTTATAATGCAGGAATAGTTTAGTATCGTCAAAATTCCTTTGAAGTACAACATTAAACTGTACAAAAAAAAAACAAACGCTCGCTCTATGTAGAAAAAGATAAAAGTTTTACTCGAAAAATGATCTTTTTCTATGTAGAAAAAATCAAATTATCAAAATTCCCAAAAAAATTGAAATTCTACAAAAAAAGTATGTTAAATACATAGGTTGTGGATGCAGGTGTCTGCAACATTACTAAACCAGATCTGATGTGAAACGAAGCGTGACGGCTCTACCTTAATCTCAAAACCTGGTCGATCCGGGCGAAATTTGGACGACAAACCTAGACAGACCAGGGAAGCATATTAGATATGGAAACGTTTCGGAATCACTGATGTATTCTTATAACGTAGATATATGCACCTATATGGGTATTTCACAGTGAACATGATCGCGATCAACAAGGCGGAGCTCTATAGATATTAAACACATTCCTCTACCCAGCGTATATTATTATTATCTAGAAAACATTTACTTAAGAATATAATACTCTGTAGTCTGTACAATAGCCCTGACTAACGTAGATATATTTCATCTTATAAAAGATGAATGCAAATTATATTATACTAAATCGATATTATGTCAGTACTAAAATATCATTGATTGGCACTGTACAAATTTATGATCAAAACTGCAGTTATCATTTTATAACAGGCGTGCCTGTTACTAGATAACAGGTTTCAATAACCAGCTATTTATTAACAAAGCTTACATTAATTTAGAGTAACATCTTATTAATAATCGGTTATTTAGTAACATCCTAATAATGGGTCGTTTAGTAACATCCTAATAATCGATTAGTTAGTAACAATATTTAATAATTAGTTAGGTAGTGACATGTATTAAATAACCAGTTATTTGTTAACAGGTCTTAAATTAGAAAAGTTTAAACAGACAAGCAAATATTATGATAATCTGATAATGGTCCCGTCTAAGTATCATACACAAAAATTAAATTAAAGAAAGATAGTGTCAAATAAAATTCTGTAGGTAAGTAAAAAAGATAGTTACATCACTATTTATTTATAATTTAAACAATCGATCGCTCCCTTTGAAACTAGATAAATTAATGAGTTATCAAAGTTACACTATTTGTTAAGAGGAAGTCTATGGAACTAACAGAGTTTTTTAATAAAACAGCGCTTACAAGATATTGCATAAAGTCACAATTTTTCAAATAGTTTGCCCTAAATATTTTATTACAGTGAGATGGCACAAGTTTTAGAAAAATCCTAAAATGCTCAAAATGGACAAACTACAAGCAGTCATCAAACTCGCCAAATTTTTTATTCAGTTGCCCGCAAAAATTGAATTAAAGAATGAAGTCCAATTAAAATAATGTAAAAGGTAGATACACTACTATATTTTGGGTAACTTTACGTCACAGAAGAAATAAGTTTAAAACAAACGATCCAACACAACTCAAATTTCTTATGACTTAAATAGGTTTAGCCCTAGGTATATGATACACAGTCTGCTTTCTTGGTCGTGAAACTTTCGTTCTATTGTTGCCTAAGTTTAGGTTTCGTAATATATCGGTACTGTAGTATAGCGATCGTAATATGACGGTGAAATACGTAACATAAAAACGTTGGCATAGAAATAAATAGATGACTGTAGGAAAGTAAAACGATGAAACCAACAGAAAAACACGTATTCAATTATTATAGATAAAGTATATTCAATTCAGCAATACAATCAATGTGAACTCTATTCCGTCTCAACACATCCTCTTTACAATATCAATGTGCGAAGTTTACATAACATAGACCATTACATAATTATTCATAGAACAATATTGATTTACATAAAAATGATTTGTCGGGAAAAAGGACTTTTTAAGTAAACACTTATTTGTTATTTATAGCGACGTTTCGTCCCTTGCTTGGGACTTTTTCAAGCTTTATAACTGCAAGGGACGAAACGTCGCTATAAATAACAAATAAGTGTTTACTTAAAAAGTCCTTGTTCCCGACAAATCATTTTTATATTAATTACCAAGGACAAAAAAGAAAAAAGTCAACACTGATTAACATTCGTGTAAAGACTATAGATTAAATATTTTTCCACATGACGCTTTTTTACGTTAAAACCACATCCACAATCAGAGTCTAGAGATGCACGTATTTAAAATTTTATAGTACATATTTGATATTTAATGTTACTTACCATTATGTTCTAGAAATAATTGTGCTCAAATCTTCTGATGTTGTCTTTTCGGACAGCTGTCTGCATATGCTGAGAAGAATTTTTGTTCACAATTGATTTATAGCTGATTTGATTTCTTGTTCCTGTAAGTAAAAAAAAAGTTAATACTTAAAACCGAACTTTAAAACTGATTTATTGATGTGAAACGTCTTAGCGACGTATCGGTTTGAAATTTTCTGTGATGTTAAAAAGGAGAAATGATTCAACACCGAAAAAAATAAAAGAAATCTTGGTAACGCAAAATCGATAATCTAGGAAAAGAGTCCATAATACATTTAAAATTTCATGTAATAAAATTAAAACTAAACAAACTAAAGAAGTTTCACTTCACCGTGAGCGTAGGTGAGTGACTCATACGTATTTTTTTATTCTTATATACAAATGCACATTTTTTTTATCAAAAATCAAAAAAGGTGAGGGGATCAATAATTATTTACTATAAAACAAAAATAGAATCTAATGGCCTTAACTGTCGAGCGTCTGTAATCTACAATCTATATGTATATCATAAAACAAAAATATCAAGCAAATTTAATCAATTACTTTCTAAGCTTGGTAAACTTTTATAGTGATAACTTTCTAGATGTATAATTCTTGCAATGTTAATAATCACTACTATCTGTGTTACGAAGAATTTATTACAGAAATGTGCACTGTGCAGTATGCAGGTGTGACAAAACTATAAATAAATGTACCCATTTATTTATTCGCATCAGACACTAAATTGAAATTATTGTTTTTTTTAATTTCTATAAAAGCGGTACAAACGGGCCTTAATATGTAAGTTGAAGAAATTGAAATATTTTGGTCAAAACTAAAGATTTAGGTATCTGTATAAATAAAATTGAAGTGTCTTTGATTTCAAAATAAATCCCTGTTAATATTTGTAATGTATTGGAAATATAAATTTTTATCAAGTTTTATATGTTGTCTTTTATACATAATACTTATATTTAAACCTATTTTTCATAGCTACGTGATATCTACTCAAACAATTGTTTTTTTGAGAATTTATGAATGTTTGTTTGTTCGAACTAGTCTCAGAAATAATTCTAATTCATTATTTTTAATCATATTTTAAAGCAAATTTATTTTTTATTTAATAGTAAAACAAAAACAAAAAATACAATTTCGGACAAAGGGATTTTTTTACATAATTTAATAAAATTACAAAGAAAGGTTGTATGTCCGTTTATGCTAACAAATTCTTTGTGTACCGGTTTTAAAGACGTGTTCACGTCAAAAAATGTTTGCCACTCCTAATTAACACAGTTGTTTTTTTTGCATAGTATAATGCTAGCCACTAGAGCAGCTATTCACAGCTACCATGAGATTTTTTTGTGCTACTAAATTTAAAATGTTGAAGTAATGTTGATTAGACATAATGATTAGTTGTAAATATTGTTTCTAATAATACAGCTTAATACTTAATATTATTTATATAGTGTGTTTTATAGAATTGGGAAACTATAAAAAATGAAAAAATACGTAAATTCTTATTTTTTTAGAGTTACTTAACCAACGTGTGAAACTCTATTATTCTCGCTATTCTGTCTTTTTGTCGCTTTGTCTCAGATTTCTAGTTCTTAAACTGTAAAGGTGGCGGTTCGCGCTGCGACAGAGACAGGAGACCGAGACTGGAGACAGAGACTGGAGACCGAGACAAATGTCTCCGTCTCCGGTGGTCTGTTGTGTACCGAGACCAAAGACCTCTGTTCATTCAGTTTTGTTGAGTCGTTAGAGTCAATCGTGTCGTGTTCTGGAAAATTATTAATCCACAGCGTAATGGAAAGCCATTCAGTTATGAAGTTACTATTGGAAGAAGAAGAAGAAGGCGACGACTTGCTATTTAAACGAAGAATGCCTATCAACAAATTATATACAACTAGAGGTCACGAAATATTATCCTTCAAATTTTCATCTCTGTATGCGTCAAATTGAGAATTAAATAGCGCAGGATGTTGTCTAATCATTTCAATCAATTTATCAGTGTCTTCATCAGAAAACGACGTCATTTTTCACAATTTTGCACGTGCGTTTCGAGCGAGACGCGAGACAGTACTAGTCCGGGATAGAGACCGTCTCGCGGTCTTCTGTCTCGCGTCGCGGTCTCCTGTCTCGGTCTCGCTCTCGAACTGATACACATAGAAAACCTAAGGTCAAGTAACGGTCTCGGTCTCCAGTCTCTGTCTCCGGTCTCGGTCTCCTGTCTCTGTCGCGGCGCGAACCGCCACCTTAAGTGCTACAATAATGAAATTGATATAATATGCTAGTAAGTTGTGTTGTAATTGCACTCATATTTTGGAAGTAAAGATAGTTAAAATTTATGAAAATGTGCGGTGTCTATGAATGGGGCTCATTGAGGAGAGTAAGATTTTTTTAAAATTTGTTTTCTAGTTTGGTACCAGAATGAATTAAGTAAATATTATTTATGGCTGAAGAGCAGTGAAGATTTTTTCTTACAAAAAATTAACCTGGGTTAATTTTCTGCTAACAACAAATAATTTTAAAATATTTATCTTGGGCTGCAAGAAATATTGTCTGAAAATTTAGTTTGACTTTAAATTGTGACTACACATTTATATTTCTCGACAACAAAAGCATTCATCCCGGTTGAAAAATAATTAATCGGTATTTTTTGGTAAAATCTTTAATTCGAGACAGTATTTTTGTACGTATATTGATCAAAATTTATGTTTTTTCTATGTAGATCAGTATGTTTCATATTTAAAGATATGTTAAATATACTAAAATGATATATTCTTCGTGCCCTGGTACTATTTTTTTTAGATCAAAATCGTTGCATAAATCTCTCTTCATTCTAGTTATAAAAATACAAAATAAAGTTTGCCAAAAATTGGAAACAATGATCGATGTGGTAACTATTTATAATTATAGTATCCGTTATTTAACAGAAAATAAGAATCACAACATTATAATGCTGTGCAATTATATCTAGACACGCGGTAGCGTGTCAAGCCAAGTTCATCAAGCTAACAGAACTGGCGAGCAGCACCGTGTGTAATTTTACACGAACCATTTGGAACTACTTTTGACCCCCTCATAACTCAAAATCTATTTCACATAAACATGTCAAATTTGGCTCATATATTGACACTTGCGAGATACATATGTGCTCCAAATTTCATAAACACACTTCAAACGGTTATTTAGATATTAACGTCCAAAAATCGTCATTTTTATCACTGACCTATAGATCAAAACTCTAACCCACTTCCAGATGACCTAGAAAGTTCAAATTTGGCATCCAGATAGGTAGTTGGGTGAATACAAAAGAATAAATCCGAAACTAGTAAATTTTTATCATTTTATTATAATTTTTCAATTAATTGATTCTATTAGGAACACTTACTTATAGTGCCCGTAATGTTAGAATCAGCAATCAAAATTGATGACAGCCGGTCTTTCTGTGGATTTTAAGGTCTTCAGGTGAATATATAACGAGTGGAATACCACCCTTAATTTTTGTTAATCCATACATATCAGTTTTAGTACTTACAACTTCTTATAACTAAGAATATAGTCGAGTTTCGTATTTATTACGTTATGTTTAACTGGGATTTAGTGTTAATTATTATTTCAATATTTATAGCGCACGTTAGTGTAAGATCATTACTTATAAATTAAATTTCTGTACAAAAAATAATGATATCCCATCAAAAACATAAATGTGAAATGAGAGCCAAGTTCAATATTATGATATATGCCTTGGTTGTTGACTTCAACGACAAAAGAAGTGAGATCTAAATGGGTGCCAAGTTCAATGGTCAGTCCTAAAATTTATTTATAACAACATAAAATATTAGTTTAGTGTTTTGCTGAAGATGGGAGCTTAGCTCTCGAAATGTACATTCACTGAATAAATCTGTTGTGGTAAGAAGTAACTATTCTTTCTTTTATTTTTATTGTTCCAACCACAGTGCTCTTAATATTTATAACATAAAATATGTTATAACAACTTAAAATATCATTTCTTCTTATAATTTAGGATAATATATATAATATAGAAGCCTAAGGTCTGACTTGGCTATTTTCATATACGAATTATATTATAGCCTTCGCAAGCTCTAAAGCTGTAAGTTCTTATTTTATTCTTTTGAAAATTTGGCTTGCTGGTAGAAACTGTACTTTTAGGTACTTAATAATAATTCGTATATGAAAACTAGCCAGGTCAGACCTTAGGCTTCTATATATTATCCTAAGTTATAAGAAGAAATGATATTTTAAGTTGTTATAACATATTTTATGTTGTTATAAATAAATTTTAGGACTGACCATTGAACTTGGCACCCATTTAGATCTCACTTCTTTTGTCGTTGAAGTCAACAACCAAGGCATATATCATAATATTGAACTTGGCTCTCATTTCACATTTATGTTTTTGATGGGATAAAATATATTCTTTCAACAATTCGGAAAAAAAATCTTTATAATAAAACGATGGTTTGACAGGTTAAGGAAGAATAAAAACTAATGCATTTCGATGTGTATAAGAAATATAACAATTAATGTCAATGACCTCGTTCGGTTTCCCAAGCTTCGATCCCAATTTGACCAAAAATATGCGCAAGTCTTTGTGCGTGCATACACGCATGTTCAACTCACAAAAAATATCACCGATTGCAATAAATTCACGATGTCAACAAAAGAGCGCTGATTCGCATTTGTAAATAAGATAGGGTCGGTTACACACTCAGCGTATTATGTATTGTTACAATGGAGCGAAAAAAAAGTACTACCAATTTCAAAAAATTTAATAAAATTTTAACAATTAGTGTCCTTTTAATTCTCTTTTATACCCGAAGAACAAAATAAAAAAAAAAACGTGAATTAAAAAAAAAACAAAATGTTATTTTACATATATTGTACATTATAGACGTTCATGGTCAATAGCATCAAATTATAGTAGATGAGATCACATGAATGGAGATGGGATTGGATTCCACGACATTTTGATAGTAAGACCAGGGCGCTAATCGGACAAAATGTTACTAAATGGCTTTTTATTTTAAAAACGCATGAGATTTCAAAGAACAAAATAAGAATATTGTTAATTAAAAAAATGCAAACAAAAGTTTAATTTTCAGTGCACCGATGGCGCTGTCAAATAAAATTTGAAAATGCAATAAAACTCTTGATTTGTTAAATAGATTATTATAGACGCTTGATAGTTGAGGTCAATAATGTTTACTACTGATTTGTATTGCTCTAAAATGTAGGTAATGAAAAGTAGATAATCCGTTTGCTTTTATTTAAAAGATTTTGTTCTGATTTTATGTTATATTCTTTTCCACAATTTTCCTGAATGGTTATGGAATATTATCAAGAAAATATTACATTCTCTAAACGTGATGTCTAGTTTTTTTTTTGCATTAACGAATCCACTATTTTTTTAATATCGTACGCCAAGGGTGCAACTCCGTTATTCTCATTATTGTCTTCAACCGTTTGTTATAGCCAAAATAATGAAATTGATTTACATTACGTTCCCGTACATCGAAAGAGGGATAAAAAATCAAAATTTGTGAAGATAATCATACATGAGTTGTATCTTAACAGATTTCATTAATCTTGAAAGTGGTTAATTTTGGAACAATATTGTGCCTCCCGGTAGCATTTGGAAACTATTTGACCAAGAAGCAAACATTTAGTAGATGTGCAGTATTATTGATTACAACTAACGAAAAGTAGATATCATCAAAACCGGTCCATTTTGAGATAATTTCTCCGACTTTTTATTGTGAAATAAAAATACGCTGTTCGCCAATTAAGAATGAAAATTTGGCATTGCATTCGTTTAGATAGAAAATAATTGAATGAAAAAGTTCAATCTACTCTTTTTTCCAATTTTGTGTTTATTTTATTATTCGTTATCTTCTTTTTTATGAATGCAATAATATGTCAAAAAGGATACGATAAACGCTTTAATATAATTTTTTGATTACCTACTTAAAAAAAACAAAGGAGTAACCCCATAAATGAGTAGAAAATGATAATTGTTTTGCTGATTTCAAACAGCAATGTATCATGTTTTTTAACAAATATAATAATTTTTGTTCTATACATTACTTTGAAGAAAAATGAAAGAAACCTCTTTGGTTGAATATTGGCGTTGGTAATAAATTTTCCTTCTAACGTAGAGGAAAAAAGACGATCCAATTTCTAGTACTTGATCGCTTGAAATAAACACAAATATCATTACGTAACCTTTAAATTCCTAAACCCAGGTCACTCCAACTTCTACACCTCTCTTATTTTTCAATTTCTAACAGTTTCGTTTTTTCTGAAGTTTAACGATTTTAAATATTTATACATGCTTAATCTGAGGTCTTCGTACTATGGAAAATCCCAAAAAATTGTAAAAAAAGGCAAAAGCAGTACTGGAGTTGCCCGAAATCAAACCAGCAAGCTTCTGGTTTCAACGTATGGGCGGGCGCTTTTATTCTACGATATCAGCCATCGAACGGACTTTTGCATTCGTTATTCTGGTGTACTATTATACTCAATAATGTGATACCATGACGACTTGATGTCCCCTGTATGGTTAGACGCTTGCTAAATTTTTGTGTTCATAAATTACTACAACTTTTTTCTATTCCATAGAAAACTATTTTTAGTATTTGTTGTTCAAGTACAGGGTATGGGTAATATTGTACATAAGTTAAAACTTCTCACGTGAAGTTGTCTTTGTAACAGATCTGGTAACAAAATAGTATGTCTAAAAACCATGGTTTTAATGGCACTCAAAGGTGTTAATTTATGTCGAAAAAAAATTTAAAAAATACATTTGTAACCTGCTAGCCTCAAGCATAGGGTAGAATCAAAAAATATTTTCCTCCTGCTTGTATGTTTGGCGCCCTCTTTCAAATAAAGTTTCTTACTTCAAATACGATTTTTCTCTTTGGGTAAGGACTTACTTATGTATGAATTTCAAATCGATATTTTATTTCATTTAGAAGTTAGAAGCCTTTCGCAGACAATGATGCTACAATCCTACGGTACGAAATCCAAAAATAAATATGTTTAGAACAGAAGCTTGATAAGAAAATGTTCAATTTCATTTATAAACGCTCAAGTACAAACCGCAATTGTACGTTATTATAATCATCAAATTCAATAACCTAACGTGTGTTTTTAAATGTAACGCATGAATATAGCTGCAATTGTATTAGTAAAATAAATAACCATGGAAACGAAAAAATGATTATATTGTGTTAGCTATGTTGTATTAACTGATTATATTGTTTTAATTATCTTGTCATAACTTATTTATGTTTTTGTATTTAAATTACACATTATTATTATAGTTTATTTGTTAAAATACTTAAAAAAAATTAATCAAATATAAATAAACCGTAATAAAGATTAAAACAACTGTCATTTTAGGACGGGATAGAGGCTATTTTGTCGACGATATTTTATTTTATAGATCTTTTCCTTTTAGGTGAACTTTTGTTTGCATATAAACATTTCCCTGGAAATATAATACGTTCTCTAATTTTGTTTTTTTACATCACTGAAAGAGTAGTCTTAAATCACAAAAACGCATATGTTAAATAATGAAGAAAAAAAATAATGGAATACCTGTTTCGTTGAATGTCCTCAATACCAAAGGACATTTAATTTATATGGAAAATGTCACGTGTTTATTTATCCATATGATATCGTCTTCAGGATCCAGTGACATTCAATTCAAACTACTGCTGGGTCCCGGATGTTTCAATATGGCTCGAAATCACAATAAAAATAATGTATTAAAGCTCACGGTTTTTAACTTTTCCATATTCAATCAGAACCCAATACGTTTCCTATGTCGGCAATTTTGTTCTATTTTTCGTACAAACTAACAAAGTCGAACCCTGCCCACAAAATAGGGCATTTGCTAATATGCATAGTGGTATTTAAATTATCATCGTGTAAAACTAAATTTATTTTTCACAATTTAAAAAATGGAATTCCGTAATAATCCCTTAAAATTATTAGATTTTTGTCAGTTTCGATATTCTACAATCATCAGAATCTGTATCAAAGTATACACACCCTTCAGTAAGTGCTAGTTAATCTACAATTTTAGGTAAATCTCTACTAAAGGCTTAAATTTTGATTTTTAAATAATTCCGCTAATTTTTGGGTGTTTCTGACCGTGCCAGAGCTGAGGTTCGCTCTTACAAGTATAGATTATATCTAGGTTATTCTCACATGAAATCTGTAACATTTCAAAAATATAAGATTCTTTGCTATTACATGATAATAAGTCCTAAAATTATAACTGAAATCGCGAACAGTAGTAATTGTTCGTTGGTCTGTACTTAAGTCCATGCTCTGTAGATCGTAAAACTGGACGAATCAACTTGATTTATTTTTTATTCGTTTCATCCACTATCAGGATGGAACCCTATTGAAATTCATTGAAACTTGTTCAATAGTTTGTTATTTATTATATTTCACAAAATGGTCTAATAGAGGTATATTGCACACTATAAATATGCTTCGGTACGTTCGCAGGCTGTGCACTTTTGTTTGTGCACTTCCATCATATTGATGGAAATAATCAAAAAGAATGGAAAATGTGATCAACTGTTTGATCATATGGATAACTAATTACCGTTGGGTCCTGAAGAAGGTTTAATATGGATCGAAATCACATTAAATAGATATAATTTATTAACAGCTCACGGTTTTAAAATAGCTAGGAATCCGTGATTCTTCCTTTTGATTTTTTTCAGTTTTTACGATTTTACATTTCATGAGGAAATTGTTTACGTTTAAACTGGCTTTATATACGAACGAAATGTGCCACTTTGAACGTTTTTGAGCAGCCCTAGTTAGCTGTAAGTAGTCAGTCGCAGCTGACAAACATGTTGACATTACAGAAAGGCTGAAAAGCGTTCGGCCAATGGCCATTTAAACGTAGCTACTTCAAATAGGTGCGGTTTAATATTCAGAGCCGGACTCTGTATCAGATATCACAAACATGTTCTGTTCATTGTACACATATGTATGCATGTTAAGTACTCAGTCGAGTTCTGCTTCACTGGTTAATCTTATTTTTTTAACAGATAAAAATAAAGTTTTAAAACAATCGTTTGAAGACATCTGTGCATAGTTATACATCAGATATATTTAATTTTTTATTCACAAATTTAATTACGTACAAAATTATACATGGTGGAAAAAAATATGATTTATTTTTGTTAAGGAATTAATTTGACGAAATTGAAACAAAATTAGGTCCAATAACAACACATTTATCAATGTTTATACGTTGCCTTTATTTGTTATGAAATTATCGCCTCTTAAAAAGGTTATCCACTGTTATTGTAATGTAACTACCTATGTTTATTTTAAAGTAACGTTTAGAATTTGGGATCATCTCTACCCTATTTAAAATACAAAAGAACCAGAGGCTCGATGGTTGTTCAGTACGGGTGGAGAAATTTCCACAAATATTAATTTTAAAAGAAAACATATTTTAAGTAGATTCTTTGGTACAAAAAAAAATGTATTTTTTTGGCGGGTAACAATTTTTGTGACACTGTTAATTCAAATTTCTGTTTAATCCTGGCTGGTAAAGTAGTCTACGAGTAATGTAACAAAGTCGTTACGGAGATCCAAAAAATTTGATTGAAAGTTCTTAGACAATATTATTATATTTCCAGTGATCCGATTGACACCAAAATCAAAGACCTGGAGTCATAACTAAGAAAAACATTTAAAGAAATTAACTGGAATTGAATTTTTGCAGTTATTGTGGGCGAAAAATAATTTCACAGACACACATGGAAAAACCATTTTTCTTTACGTTCTTAAGGAAGCAAAACAGATTTTTGATAATATCATTATTATTTACGAAATATGGATGTCAAAAACTGTGGTAATGTAATCTTTTAAACAAACTAAGCCCGAATTGCCATTTAAAAAAATTTCGTTCGTTTGTTCAGAATTAATTCAAGAATTATTCTGTCGATTTTGATCGAAAATTTATAATTTATAAATTACAGTGCCAGAGCTGACCGTCGGATTTCCATCGAAATATACTTCGAGTGAATGAGCAAACAAATAAAAAGTCACAATTATTATTATTTTCTGTCGGAAATAGAGAAATTAAAGGATGCCAAGGAGTTGCAACAGGATGAAATGTGGCACTTAATGACGATTATGAAAGTACTCGTTAGTAGTATATAGTCTGTAGTCGATAGCAATAAAATGCCCGGAGTCATGTCAGTATCCTGTAATACGACAGAAAAAAATCATAATAATTGTGGTTTCTACTGCCACAATGCTCGAACTGACAAATTTGTCATGTATTTGACACATAAGAAATCTGACGGTCAGCTCCCCGTATATTAGAAAAATTGATTCATGATACGTAATTTTATTCTCTGATAGAAGTAGCCAAAAATATAAACGCAAGTGAAGCTGGTCATAAATAAAAACGTTTTGATACAATTTGTGTTACTTTGCACAGCACACGCTGTATAATATGAATAAAAAAAAATGAAAAAATAAAATCAAGAATGAAAAATGCTGCATTAGCGATAACTGACACGATGAGGAATATTTAAATATTTGTGCAGCTTTTGATCCATGTAGCAAATGAAATAATAAGCCATGTATTTTTTAAATATTTGCATTTTTTAAGTTCACCTGCGTTTCAGATCAATAGCGATAGGAAGAATTAAAATGCGATTCGCTCATTTTCAAAAATTAAATGACGTATTTTTACGCAGAGTTGCTCATAAAGGAAAATACGTTTTTAGCAATTATAGTTTAAATATATTTTGTTAAAATAAAACATCAATGTAAACTATTTTTGAGGATAATATATTTCTAAATGCTAATAAACATTTTCACTTCAATCTTTGTCGAAGTATAGTCAAACAAAGTAGAATTTCCTAACTGTTTTAGGAAAAATCTTTCTTAATAAACAATTTTAATATAGCGTGTTTTTGTGTCAGGAGACATAATTTTGAAAACGTTTTTAATTCTTAATTATACTTAATTATACTGTCTAGTAGGACAATGTTTATATGAAGCCGAAGCTAAGCAAAAAAAAAAAAAATAGTGCCTCGAAAGGGATGATTTTAGCTTTGTCTAAATGCTATGTATTAACCAATCTTCAACTCAGCGATTTATGAAAAAGTAAAAACTGTTACGGCTTGGTTTGAAAATTGTCTTATCTTTTCAAAGAAAGAATTTGTATGTGTACTTTATTTAGAACAGGGGTTGTAGAGGACAGTGTGGTCCAATGGTTAGCGTGCTGGCTTCTTGACCAGGCTGTCGTGGGTTGGAATTCTGCCTCTGTTCAAGGATGTTTTGTGATACCGTTTAGTTTTAAGTGATTATATTATTGTAATGCAATTAAGACGCTAATGATCTAAGTTGTCGAACGTATATAATCTACAGTAAAATAAAAATAGAACAGGGGTGGTAAACCTTTTTATGTTTAAATACCAAAAATTAATTATCAGTAAACAAAGGCTAACTGTAAACAAATTTTATTCTGTTCGTTTGAAATACGTCACATTTCCAACTGCAATCATTTAATAATTATTATTATTAATTATAATATTAAAATGGAATGATAGTAACTAAAATTCCCTTTGTGTATTATTTTTGTATACAACCTACTAGTGGGTGTTAATGACAGCAATGTCGAAACACCACTAAATATTTGATAAAAAAATATCTCTTGAAACTTGATGACTGGCTACTAAACCCTTTTTTTTGTCAATTTTTCGAGATCTTGTCATCATATCGAATCCGACATTAGACAATCAAAGAAATTATTTTACTCTCGCATTACAATTATTGTGCTAGGATTTTTCATGTTAAAATAGCCCCCGCAACAGTATGTAGCTGCTAAAGACTTCCAAGCCAGTCTTAAAAATTTCCTTAAGAGTATTGACTACGTACAAATACCCCCTGCACCCTTCATTTCAAATCCTACCCATTCGCGCAAAAACGGTTAAAGCTCCCTCGATGCTATTTTCAAAGCTCAACAATTCGAGTAAATGCCTAATGAAGGACCATTAAGCACACTACAGATCCTATACAGGCGATTTAAAAAAACGTTTGGGTTACGTGTGAAAGATTACATAATATATATTTTTTTTAAATTATAAGTTTTTCTAGAAACTTATTTTTCAAATATTTAGTTGTACGATCTATAATATGATTTTTGATCCTTCATTTGGCGTTGACCCGAAACCTTTGGCTTTAAAAATAGCGTCGGGAGAAGAATTTGAAATAAAGAGTATGGGGGTATTTGTAGCTCTTAAGAAATTCTGATTTAAATTCAATCTTAAATAACTGTAATTTATAAGTGTTAAGTAAATCTTGATATTATTACCAATAAGAATAAAGTATTTTTTTAAAAGCTCCACATCTTAGTGAACTCCTGCAGATAATCAACTTTTGTTTGCTGCACTAGACAATTTTTGTAATTTTTCAATTTTTCACTATCTTTGAATTTAAATTTTTTGTGTGAAAAATTAAAACAAGATCTACCTAATTTGCAAGAAAATTATCAAGTACTGAATCAAAACTATATTAATCTGAGATTCTTCATAATTATTATCACAACGTTCATATATTATTGTTCCCTTAGTGTCATCTGACATCACGGTTACAAAACTGTGCAATGAAAGATATCCGATTTCTTTCTAACAATACTGCGATAATTGTATTTGGCAAAATATAGAATAACAAGAATTTGACTAACATGTGCAATGTGAATAAAAGTTCTCGAAACATAAAAAATGTAATAAATAGAAAATAGAAATATTTTCCAACGCACGTTTTCTTTGTTTCTGATATATCCAAAAGAATAATTGGAAAGAGACCTGTCTAACTTAAATAATGCCGTTGGATTTTTTTTCTGTGGCATTTAAAACCGCTTCTCAATAATATAATAGAACACACTGCGCACGCCTGTTTTTCCTTTCGACCGGTTGACGTCACATGCTTCGAATATCACGGCCTACTACTACATATACTCCATATATTTAATACACGTCGTATATTGAAAGTGGGTGGTTAGCACGCCTGCGATTACTGTTACGTGAATAGGGGTTGTAGCGCAGGTGGTAAAAGTTAAAATATTTGTATCCATAAATATTTAAAGTATTGAACCTGAAATCAAGAAGATTTGGAATAACGCCGGCCATAAAAACCAACACACGTAGAGTTACACTTTTTTAAAAAAATGTACAGCCTATTATGTGAATATTTTCAATCCGTTTGTCGCTACATATCAGCACACTTCTTCAATCTCCGTGTGAACGAATCACATTATTTTTATTTTGTTTAGAACAATGTCCATGCATATTCGATTTTTTCATAAGCAAAATTTACCATCAGCACCAAGCACGTTTATTTTGATTTTATATTTCTCATCTCTATGAGAAAAAGAGCTCACCTAATTTTTTTCAAAATTTTGAGGCAGGAAAATTCAACAAAAAAATTCAACTTGTAACTTTTTTTATACAATTTTTTTTTCAAAACGAATAATGTTTTCTACCATTATTCGTTAAAAACATATGCCTATGACATTATTTTACAAGCGAAATATGTCAAACACGTGACAAAGCAAGAAAAAGTTAATGTTTTGTTCACTGGATTCGCAATTGTACTTTCCAGAGTTCCCCGGACATTCGATGAAGAAACGGAAGGGTTCCGTTTTTTCACTCTCGTGTCTGTCAAATTGGGTACATGTATAGAGTTACATGACCCAATCATGAACATATCGCGTAAATAAACGAATTTCGGGTTTGAAAATTAATTTTGGGAGCCAAATTAGAAAATTAAAAAGAATATTTTTTTTAAATGGTTCATGTGACGTATCAAATGAAAGGGCTCGTTATGTGAAATACAAATATGTAGCTTTTATGATTTTAAAATGCATAGCTTAAAAGATATTAAAGAAAATATATGAAAATCGAGCATTCTCCCCACCGAAACTACTGAGCCCAAATTTTTGAAAAAAAATAGTGAATATAGGGCTTCACTCATAATTTACAGAGAAACCTAAATGAAAATCCTAAGTCTTACAAGTTTTCACTGAAAACTGAATGGTACGGAACTCTCTCCACGCGAATTCGACTCGCACTTGACAGGTCTTTCTAATTAATCCATTTGTCTTCAAATTAAAAAAAAAAGACCAAGAATAGAAAATGAACATTAACTTGTTACTTAATTAGAAGCGCTTTTCTAGATTTACACATTTTATTTTATTTATTTTAACAATGTATTCTAGAGAATAATAGTTTTTTGTTTGTTGAAAATTTTCCTTAATCACAGAAATATAAGTATTACGCTTATCAGCGTTTCTTCAACTGATATTGTTTACAAATGTCAATAAATATACCCTAATTATTTAACCAACGGCAACAGAAAGTACTTTTCACGCACCGGTACGTATATTTCAACAGCATCAGCTTCCCCTTCAGTGGGGTAAAGCTTTTTGACACAAATACGTGTTATTTCGTGATTGCTGTCCTACACGGCAGCTATAATTTCGATTTAGTACAAAAATTGTTCTGGAATTTGTCTACAGTTGCGCTAGTACTACTACAATATTAAAGTTCTTCAACTAGTTGTTATACTTAGTTTTGTTCCACATTTATCTGCTTACAGTCTCCTCTTTTTTAAAAATCTAATATATCGTTTGTCAATCATACGTTAATGAAACAGTGAATACTAAAAAGGTTACCACAAAGCACAAACATTATTCTCGACGCACGTTCCGTTAATCAATCTTAGCTTCATCAGGAGATGCCCAAAAATGGTGTGTCGAGAAAAAAGCGTTCGTGCTTTTTAATAATAATCCCATTTTATTTGGCCAGCGATAATAATGATGATAAAACAAACAATAACATGTAACTTGTGGTAACTTTTTTAGTATTCATTGTTGTCATATCAAAAATATAAGTTGATTAATGAACCAAGTTATAAAATTCGCAAACTTTGATAGTGCATGTAAACAATTATTTATTGAATATATCACATTTATTTTTGAAATTGTATCAGATTTGCATCAAATTTTTTATAATAAATGAATAATGCCAATTGTAGTGTAAGGTTGGATAATCTTATCTAGTCCGACTCTGGTTGGTTTGTTTCAAGTCTACCAAACCCAGGTCTCAGTGCAATGTGAGACATTTGACAATAAAAAGTGGTATATTCGGCCCAACATACATTTAATACATACATATAAATACATTTCAATGTGCATCGGCATCGAATAAAAGAAAAGTTTTGTCTGAATTCTCGTAGTTTTTGTTTTTGTCGCAAATATACATACCGTGTATCCATCCGACAGTACAGAGCAAAAGATTTATTAATGTGTCGCTTAGTATCGTTGTTATTGAGGGCAACTACCCTTTTTTCTCCGAGGAATAACTACTATCTCCTGAGGGAATAATATAAAATAGCATTAGATGCAGTTCCAAGCCACAAAATATCATTGATCTTGAGTAATTCCGTAGGATCGTCCCACATTTTTTTTTCATTGCAAAGATGCCGTATAACAAATAGTGACACCAGAAATATTTCGCTTAGATTTGTGGTCTAACTTTATGGTGACATAATCGCAAAAACATTTAAGTTGAGCATAAGAAAAGTTTCAGATATATGTAGGCTCAAAGTGATCAAAATTGTATCACAAATGATTGCCTGTTTCTGATAGTCGCGTCACAGTGAATTGACTGAAATTTGTAAAAGTTGTATTCTTCAATGTTTAATTTATTATCATTTTCACTTACTGGGGCTGTGATACAATTTTGATCACTTTGACCTTCCATATCTCTACAACCGTTCTTATGCATCACTTGACTTTTGTGTTTAATGCCTCATCCAAACCACAAATCAAAAACTTTGGGAACCTCCAAACGACTTAAAAATCACTGTTTTTGGAGTCACTCTTGGTGGAGAATTACATTGTACTTATCTATTATGTTAAAATGACAAAATTTGATGATTTTATTAGCACATTTCTCAAATAAATAGTAAGTAAGTGATTTTTATGAGAGATCGTGTGACTAATATTGCTCTTTAGATGAACATCACACGACTATTGAAGGAGAACATTTCCGCTTCAGTCAATTAGATAAAAATTACAACTTAGTTAACGAAACAGAATAATTATAAATTTTTGCCTACGTGATTAGAAATGTACTCATTATTAATTCATTGTTAGTTTTTATTTTATGTGGTGTAGTTAAAACGTATTTAATTACACCTTCAGTCGCCTTTTCGTCTCAGCCACTGGGCCGATTTTTAATTTGCTTTTCATGATTGTATGAAACATTATCCTGATGGAAGTGTGGAAACGGACGAAATTAATACACTAGTGTAAAAAATAAAAGTATAGTGTTATTTTCAACAACTACATTGTCAAATCAGTGGGCAATCGCTCGTTTTACTCACTAGTTATACAATATACTATTAACTTTATATTACTTATTTCTATTTTACATTTGCAATTATATTATTTGTGCACCAATTGTTTGAAGTACTTAATATTAATAAAATGTATTTATATGTTGCAGTAAACGTTGTCGAGGCATTACAAGAGTTTTGGCAAATGAAACAAGCCCGGGGGGCAGATCTCCGAAATGGAGCTCTTGTCATATACGAGTCAGTCCCATCAAATGCTCCGCCCTACGTTTGCTACGTAACTTTACCAGGTGGATCGTGTTTCGGAAGTTTTCAGGTGAATATTTAAAATCTGCTTTTTAAGAATTAAAACTTATTAAAGTTATAAATATATCACACACTATAAAACTTGTTTCTGTAGATAATAGAAACTGTAAAATTAATTGGTTCCTATTGCAGTGATGTGCCAACTTTTTTAGGCACCCCCACTCTCCAGAGTTAGCTTAGTATTTGCGTCCCTGCGCGAAAACTTGTACATGAACAAAGAAACAACTTTTAGGGACAACAAAAATTACAAAATTGTATTCAAATTGAAGACATATCCATTTAATTGGCGATATATAAAGTAGTTTCAAAACTGTTAAACAATGAAATTTGAATAATGTTTAATGAGAAATATAATCTTAGGATCGTTTTACAATGCTGCGACTTCCAATCTGTTAGTTACTACATCTGAAATACACTAATTTCTTGCTTAGCACTGCTAATTGGTTCCAAGAAAATTGAAGGCTAAGCGATTTTTATAGATTTTGTATACCTAGCCAAAGAAAAAGTGATTCCAGACTATTTGTTTACTACAAACACATATAGATTTCTATGTCTGTTTGGAGTATTGCACTAAAATAACTCGATCGGTTTTTGATGAAATTCAGTACACTATTAATTGATACTCATTAATCTTAAAGTATTGAGTTATTGAAGTTATACTTCTTTTGGTGCATTGAGAGTAAAATTTTCTCTGTTACGGAAGCTGCGCACGCAGCATGCAACGAAAATGAGACACCATGAAGTTAGTTGTTAATTTTATATAAATATACTACGTGTATTGGCAAGGCTGAAATCTTCGATAAAGCTGACTCTTCGATGCAGTATAATTTTACTTTGTATTCATAGAAGACACGTCTCATTTATCTGTTACAATGTGCTGATGGAGTTGTCCACCTATTATCTAAAGTAAATAAGTACAAGTCGAAGTGAACAGGCTTACTTTTAACTATATTTATCATCTCCATTTATTTTATCAATGTACATCTTTAACGAAAATGTGAATATCAATTATCGCAATCACGCCAAAGAAGTATAACTTCTGCTGCGCGCACATAAGTACACACGCCATTTTCTTTATTGTTACGCTTAACAAACTAAGATATAATTACTATCAAAATCGATTATCGCAAACAAAACGAGTAATATTTAGAAATCACAATAATTCAGTATGAAGTCGGTACATTTAACTTAATTTTTTTCTACACGTTTGGCTTGTTAGGGGTCGCTTTTTGTCGAAGAATATATGTAGAAATGCATTTATTATAGCTGTTGCATCGCAAACACAACTTAGAGAAACCTGCTATATAATATTTCAAAATGATTTAAAAACCGTTAAGGGGATTCATAAATCAATGGACAAGTAAAAGTTAAAAAAGAAAAAACAAATAATAATCTACAACTTCAATCGTGTTCATATGCGTTGTTATTTAACGTTATAATATTTTTCAGTCTGTTTCTCGACAAGTATTGATCGCCATTATAATTACGACATAAATGGTTGCATGTTCAAACCCTGGGTGACCATGTGTAGGTACATACTGTTTGACCGAGGAAAGAATGTCTGCAAAAAGAATGTGCATAGTGTGCCTTGTTTATGGGAAACGGAATGAAAACAAACGTAGCTAATACACGGTACACTAAATTAAACGCTCCTATCACATTGTGACATTCAAGTAAATCAGACATATTCGAATGGTATTCTGTGGCGTTTCTTATGTAATATCCAGAAGTCCTAAATGCGTAACGGCGTATGAGTAATTGACTGAACTTTTAGTTGACAAGATTTGTTATAGAAATGTGATTTTATGTAAAAATAATTTATAAACGAGGAGAAATTGTACGATGCAGTAATAATATGTGATAAATAATGCGTCTCCGCCTGTGATTTCGCAGAATTCTAGCAGTTCCATTCCCCTTCTGCACATACGTTCTTTGGCGGAGCATACAGTATATACAACGATAAGACTGTGACTTTATACTTGTTGATTGCGTTTACATTACATTGTGTAGGTATGTATGTTGGTATCACAGTGGCGGTTTCTTTGGCGCTAATCACTGCTGATATTTGAAAAGAAAATTTTTGAACAAAGTAATAAAGGAATCATAGCAGTTGATGCACACGTCTTTGTTTTTATTTCTGTTTATATTTATATTTGTTTTTCTTTGATGTACATTTTTGTTTGTATAAATAAAAAATAAAATTGATATCGTACATTCATATTTGGTGCACGTAGTACCACGAGAAAATAAAATATTTAATTAATGATTTTATAACAATTTAAGTAGCGTTCTTGTAACATATTCTATGTTTTTGAACTTTCATTTCATATTTACTACATGTTTACTAACCCCCAGTTTGTATTAGAGTGGCTCAAAAGTGAGCTATAATCACCTTCCTTGGTCATGAATTCTCATTAGAATCAGCATATTTTGTTTTATAACTCGATTTTGAAACTACGTCTGAAAGATGTCGATTTTTGTGGTTTTTAAGGTATATGCTAAAAAACCGTGAATTTTTTACGAAAATCAAAATTTCTCAATTTTTTTTCAAACTTACCATGCTTGTAGAAAATGAAACCCTGATCCCAATGAGCACAAGTAGACGTCTCTATCTCTTCTGGTGTACAAGTTGTATGCATTTAAAATTTTCTAAAAAAAAATAAAATAATAATAATATCCATTAGTTTCAAAAGTATATATGAAACGCTACTATTTTAATGATAATTTTTTCTTTAAAACCAATACCAAGCGGATTATCCTATTTCTTATGACATTGTTATTCAAAAATTAAATAAAGAAAATAATGTTGTCTCTCTTTAGGATTAAGTAGAACATTCTAGATGCCCCGCTCGGCTACATACACAAATTTATAGATAAAAAAGTGCTGGAAGATCATAAAGGATCTGGAATACTTTGTGTACGATATAAATGAGATTTGAAAATATAATTAACGAGTTGCCCCTGCTAGATATATACAATACCTCCTTCAATTCATATAGTTATTGATTGTGTTACAGTTTACACCAACAGGGATAGCCATTGGTTTGCTAATTTGTTTCATTTCTTTTGCAATTTAATGCAAATTTGTTTTGAAATTTCGATTTTTCAATTAACACACTACCTTAAATTTTAACATTTTAGCAAAGGTTTATAGTTCAAGGATTTCGCCAAAATTTGAAACTTTATGGCTGTAAAGAACACATTTGATAATTTAACTTTCAGGTAAAATTTCTACAGATATTCATCATTAGGCAACTTTTCCCCCATTTTACCGTCATTAAATTTCTTATAGTTTTGAATTTGTTGATGGGAACAGTAATATATAAAACTTTCCGTTTTGTATGTTATAACTTAAGGGTATATATTATAAAAGTATTTTTTTCCTTTATTCAACCGATATTTTTTCTAAACAATTTATTACATTTTAAACACGAACAAGTAAACCCAAATGTAATCTAAGCAGGTCTGTATGGGAAGTATACCTTAAAGATGTTCTCATAATATTACACATTAAACGTAAATAGATCATACGTAATGTAATTAGTAATTACTGTTTGATTCTTAAAGATTACAAAGAACACGCAATTTTGATAGCCGACATTAGTCCTTTACTAAGGCCGCGTTTACACCGTGAGTACCACAGCGCCAGGGTTTTAACTATACTAATGGGCGGATATATTTTTTTGTTATAACTCTTATTGCTAAGTGCATAAGTTGTTCAATTGCATCAGAATGACAGACTGCAGTTATGATATATTGTTTTCTTTGATTTCACATATGACACGTTAAAATGCTGTTCGTGACTATGTATTTTGAGTACTGAAACGTTATAACCATTCAATCAAGCAGAATAGTCCAGCGATCAAAAAAGATGAGGAGGTTTGAAGATGCACGAAAATTTTCGAAGGGCGGGGTGTTAGTACGATATTGTATTTTTTGCGAAGTAAAAAACGGAAGAATGCGGAGGGGTTCTTTAACAAACGTCGCATGGTGTGTTGGTGTAATCGTGCATCTTCGGGGCTCATCAGCTTTTGATCGCTAGACTCTTATATAGCCTAACGGTCTCGGAAATAGAATAGTTGGTACTGATGGTGGTGCTCTAATGGTGCAGTGTAGCCGAATCTTTACAACAATGCGTATAGAATGCAACCATTGCATGTTGCCCAGCAAAGTGAGTGAAAAGCTGACTGGCACCAGCTGATCGCAAATGCCTGCCGTTCATTTCTTTTCATAATGCATACTCGTATAACAACAGTTCACTAGCCTAATGTTTATCTCAAGACAAATTTATCAGATTTTATAACTTTACATTGGCAGTTTGACGATCTAATCTGCAGATATTGAATAAAAAAAATTAATATAAAATATTATTTTCTGAACATTTCTTCCTAAAAAATATTTGACAATGAACCTTCGTAAGAAAAGTTCAATATATAATAAAAACCAGATCTGAAAAAAAAGTTATTGGCTAAAAACATAAACATTTTTGTTGATACAATGCAACTTTTTGGTTCAGGATATTTTATTGGCATTTTTTTTTAAATTTTTAAATATTATAGAAATACATTTTCTGAATGTGTGTATCGCAGGAAACGTGAATTCAGGTTTTAAAAATTCTTTTTAAGATCATCAAGCGATTATAAATATTTAGCAGTTTCTAGTTTTTTTTCAGATACAAGAACTACTGAACCGATTTAAATGCGGTACCACTCGATAGTTTATTTTGTAGGAAATATTTAGATCTATAATAGGTCAAAAAATCGGATTGAATTCGTTATACTAAACAGATTTGAATACGACTTTTATCATTCGACAGCTTATTTCTTGCGACAAATTTATTAATTCGAACGAGCGAAGCGAGTGCGTAACGTAATATTTAAGTATAAATTTGTGCGAACGAAGGGAGCGAGTATGTTATTAACTTGACTAAACGAACGAAATGAATGGGATCCCGCAATTAGACAACTTATTTAAAAGAAGTATTGAGATTACAAAATACTACCTAAACGGGCGGTCTGGCCGCTATTAACATACAATATTAAAAAATACAAATAATCGAAATAAACCACACCCGTCTGACAATGTCTAAACTACAGGGGTTCTGAAATAGATAGAACATCCTGTATATGTAATATATGTTATGCATATTATTGTTATTAATAAGATGTTTATTATTTTACTTCAATTAATTACAATAATATTAGAACAATACAAGGCAAGCAACGACTAACGAATATTCAAATGTCAAGTTATTTAATAAAAATGGTTTCTTATTTAGTTGATAACCCGTGCGAATACTTCGCACCGTTAGTGGTCAGTTACATACGTAATATAATAGGATGGAAATAATCTACTACACGAAGCTCAAGAATTGCGATTTTATTTTATAGATCATAGAGGTATAGATTTGATTTGTTTTTCGTTACACTATTTAATGCGTTACACGACCCGAATAAGACGTTACAATTCAAAATTATGATTTTATTTTTTTGAACAGTTTGTAACAATGCTATCCTGTCCAAAAATTTGCACATAATATAAACATATGCCTCGTTTAAAAAGCAAGTTGTTGATTCAAGATCATCACAGACAATTAAACGCAACATTGTAAACGCACACATTTTTTTTTAGTCAGACAATAACATTTTTGTTTCAACTTTGATAATTTACGATGTTGGTAATAATCAACAAACATAAAATTCGAACCAATCACTGAATGAACGGGAGCAATTTTTTATATTATTTTGTTTTATGTAAAGCCACTTATATGCAGTCATACTTTGTTGCCTTGGCAATATAGTTATTAGCTTTTACCCGCGGCTTTCTCACGATTTTAAAACCTCTTATATCTTATCGTAGCGATGACATCTTATAGACAATCTTTAAAATAGTATGTAAATAATGTTTCTGTATACCCCCTTATAAAATAATTGCTTTGTATGCGTGTACAGCGGTCGTAAAATGTCCCATTTAGCACTAGTGCGCAAAATAAAACAAAAAAAATATTACTTCAATAAACGCTCTGTCAGTTACCATTGAAAATATATCACGATCCATAGTAGGCGTAATTTTCATTAACAACCAAAACGATTTGAAATTGGAACTGTCAAAAATGTTAAAAACTGAAAATTATCTGAAAACCAACTATAGAGAGTTCGTGCAAAACGTGTAGTATTTATTTCGAACTTCATGATATTATGGCTCGTGCGACTTTTTAAACTCACTGATGCTCATATTTCATAATGTTACAAATGGCAACATGATAGGGTAAAAATGTTTTGTACTAAGTGTACCAAATTTCATCAAATCAGTGATCTGTTTTCGAGTGATGAAATATATTATGCACATCGATACTAATATATATAAGGTCCTTTTACTCAAGAACTACTGAACCGATTTAAAAAATTATTTCACTGTTTAAAAGCTTACTTCTTCTCAAATAATGTAAGATATATATTATTACGCTGGGTCCAAAAAGAGATGAGCAGTGAGTGAAAATGTAAAATAAGCCGGGAATTCAGCACTCGATGTTCTGAGCTTTTGAGTTGATATACCTAACATGAGCCGGAAATTTTCATTTCTGAGTATATTTATGAATTTATAATGCAGTTAACTCTGTCTAGAAAAATTGAGGTTAGTTCATTTCGCTTGTAAGCGGTCCAATTCATGGGTGATTAAACCGAATTTCTTTTTAGTTTTTTGTAATGTAAATTTTTAAGGATTTTTTTATTATACCGTGTAATTTCTGATGCTACTGATAAATACACTATAATAATAAACATACAATAAAAAATTCAAGTCTTCCTTTTAAAAGAATCATTACATGAATACCTTTAAAACGGTTGTTAAAATGGCAAGTGTAGTAAATTTTTTATGATGCATGTATCAAATTCATTAAACAAGTGAAATAATACGTAGCTAAAAATACAGTGCGTTTAAAAATGGCAGAAAATTACCATTAATTTTGACTAACCAATACATATTTTAGGGTGTCGTAGCCAAAAAGCGAAACTTTCGTCTGTCACGATCTTATAGAATAGAATAGAATATTTATTTATTTCAAAAATACACAGAGCGTATACGAAAACGTCACAAAATCAATTAAAAAGCATATAAAATCATTTTTAGTTATATATTAAAATCATTTATATGATAAAATTCCCTATCTATTAGCATTTTTTTTAGACGTGACTTGAATTTTTTTATTGAGTTAATTTGAATTAGCCTAAACTATAAGTGCAAAATAATAAAAAAAGTGTGAGGGTAACCTTTACGCGCGATTGGAGTAAAACATGTAAGCAATACATATATTAGGTTTAGAGTTGGTGTATGTATACTGTATACTTACAGATAAATAAATACGCAAAAAATGGCGAAACTTGAAAATTCGCTCTAGGAATCTTTAAAACCACAATTATAATCTAAGTTATTTTTTTCATTTGTATTCATTTAATTAACTTTTGCAGGTATAATGCATTAAAAAAAAGCTCTCGCAGTATGTGAACTTTGTAATTCTTTGCTATATATAAAGAATTTTTTACGTTGTGTATATGGCGTAGGATAATTAAAAAAATCGGATTTTCGCGAAAATCCTAATTTTTAATTGTCCTACGACATATTAAAATATATATGCTACACTGCATAAACGGACTTATTAGGCCGCCTAAAGTCATCACAAGATTTTCTGAGCACAAATTCACAAAACGCGCCTAAGGAAGTTTTACGTCAAAATTGATATAAAAATATATTCTGTACATTGATGATGAACTAAATTAATGCTAATATTATTTTTTAACTTTAGAACATCGAAAAAAGGGACAAATAATAAAATTTGTGGGGAGCTGTCTATATCATATTGAGTAGAAAATATTTCTTTTTATATTTTTTTAGTCCAAATGCCGACGTATTACAAATATTAAAATGATCTTCGATAATAATCTACAACATTAGTAAAAAAAATAACGAATGTGAAAAATTCAAGTTCATTCTTGTTTAAATCTATTGTTAAGGTCATTTTAATTCACCATTAAAAACGTTGAATGTACAGTCTCGTTATTTTTGAACGGTTAAAATTTAAACGATGATCTTTGCGTTTTGAAAAGCTGCAATTTCTGCGAAAATAGAACATATCATTACTGTATTTGCCAAAGGGCACATACACTATGGACGTCGGTCGGACGACGGGACTTAGGGGCGGAACAAAATTTCTCGATGTTTCACATCATTGTAAGCAACTTGGCACCATATAAAGCGTTATGTGTACGGGCAATAACTTTCGATTTTAACGAAATTTAGTGCACACATTGAAATCTATTATCGCACAAAGTCTATTTCAAGTGAACGCAAGGGGCGTATTTAGGGGTTGACAAATTCTTAGAATTTAACCCTTTAGTATCAATTTAAAGGTGCTTCTAAAATTTTAATAAAATCGGCTTGACAGGACCGGACTTATAAATTTTCTGGAAACATTTGATTGCGGATCAAAAATTATACATAGTGAAGGCTGCATGTAATTTTGTACAGTGCTGAATTGATAAAACAGAGATCAAATATTGAAATTAAGAAAAAAATAGTATTTGAAATTTTATATTTTAAACAAAAACAAACAAATTCGCATAATAAAGTCACACTGCCTGTATTAGCAAATACAATATATTGTCGGGAGGGTTTGGCATTGCGACCCGAGTTTTTTTTGTTTGTCATTACTGAGAATTGTGAACGAAGCTAGCAATTAAAATTCGAGATAAAAATTTATTTCACGTAGATCAGTGTAAAAAAAATTAAATGCATTTAAATATAAAAAAAAATGGCCTTAAGACTCGTGGATTTATTTTAGTAGTGTATGTGTAAGCACTATAACCTAGAATCTAGATGCTTAAACAATTCTTTGAAATTGATTGAAATATGCAAACATTTTACTTCTAGGCACCATGATTTCGCACGCAATATGTCAAAATTATGCTCAGATAATGTATATAGCGGGTGCTCCAACCTCTGTACTTAATTATTTGCGAAATGTCTCGACTATGATAGTTTCGTAATGTAATGGAGATTTTTTAATGAAAATAATGACAATTAAAATCTGAAAAAAATATATAATGTCCAAAATAGTAAAGGAAAAACGGAACCCTTATGATGGCACTCCGATGTTTGTCGGTAACAGGTCTCTAACTCCTTAACGGTTGAACTTTCATAAGTTCTATAGAAAACAAAAGATGACTACAAAGATTATTTTTTTTATTTAATAGAGTGGGATATTATTTGAAAAGGTTTTATATGATTTTTTTCTTGACAATTTTGTTTGGAAGTTGTAAAAAGTACGATTTTTCTAGTTTAACAGATTTAAGTTTAAATTTTCATTTTTCATAGCTGAAAAAATCTGTGTTAGAGATGCCAATGATAAAATTTTATTTTATTCGTTTATCGACTACGCGTTCCCTGATTTCGAAATTAAAATCGAATTGTTTGTTCCAGAACTGTCCAACGAAAGCAGAAGCAAGACGGAGCGCGGCAAAAATAGCTTTGATGAATTCAGTATTCAATGAACATCCTTCACGAAGGATATCAGATGATTTTATCGAAAAGGCTGTAGCAGAAGCGCGCGCTTCGTTTAAAGGTGACCCAGAAGAGGCTGATAATCCTAACACAGGAATTGGCGCATTTCGTTTTATGTTGGAAACAAACAAAGGACGTACGATGCTGGAATTCCAAGAACTAATGACTGTATTCCAGTTGCTTCATTGGAACGGCAGTTTGAAAGCAATGCGTGAGCGTCAATGTTCGCGTCAGGAAGTTGTAGCCCACTATTCGAACCGCGCCCTCGATGATGACATGAGATCGCAAATGGCATTAGATTGGATTGCACGTGAACAAGAATCGGCAGGTTCATTAGGTAGGGAGCTAAGCCAAGCTGAGCGGGAATTAGAAACAGCACGTCTGGCAGGTAGGGAGTTACGTTTCCCAAAGGAAAAGAAAGATATTCTCATGTTAGCGCATAGCCAAGTTAACGGTGGAGCGACTGGTTCTAGTGGAATCAATAGTTAACACCATTTATGTAGCTTTCTGTGTCAGCAGTATGGGATGTTGTTTAAATTAAATACAGACAATATGTTGCTCGCATTGTTGACATGCATTAAGAAAAAAATATTTTCGATAATTACTTAAATTTTACCAAATTTAATTAACGAGGTGACGCCATGCAGTGGTGAAGGAAGTTTTGTGTCCTTCAAACTATATATATTTTTTTCCGCTGATCTTTGTGAACTGTATATTGAATGTTAGATACGCGTACCCGATTTCATCATTTATTAAAATTTGTAGTTCACGTCCAAAAGAAAAGATGTGAGATTAGTATGTATTAATAGAGTAGAATATATTCTCGTAACATTATTTTAAAATGTAGAAAATTGCATCAGCAATGGACGTTTTATGGCAGTGGCGAAGAAACAGTTTATAGTGTGCGAGTTAGAGAAGCAATAGTTAACAGTCCAAATTATTTCTCCAGACGCCCGTCAGTTATCAAACAAAACTCTCTTTTGGATCGGCACAACGTATTTACATTTAATAAATGCTGTAACCGCAGAGAACGAGAAAAATAACTAAGATACGTAGCCATACAAACTTCCATTTCACTTCATTCCGTCAGATTTTAATGCTGCACCCTGTATTTGGTCAGACTACTTAAGGAAGTCTGAACCAAGTTTAAATTTTAATTGGTATGAAAGTCTATTTTCAGTTGATTCGAAAAAATGGACAGAAGAACTACTGTTCGAATCCACGCGCTCATTGGTGGTTTCAATAACCTTAAAGGCAGTCTATTTTAACAAATAAAATTTTGATTTTCTTGACTTTCGAAAAGAAAAAAACTTCAAAAGCTTTAAACTCTATTATATAGACAACGTGTTGTAGTTTGATGTTAAATTTGTAAACAACACCCTATATGCTAACAACATTGTAATTACATAGTAATTTTGTCAGCGACTATTCTGGCATGCATTTTTCTATCCATATGACCAACTGTTATAATACTTACTATATTATCGAATTAATAACAGTTAGTTTATATACTTAAATAAATAACAATGGAATTATTAAATGCAGAATGTTCAAACAAATTCTAGGATCAATTTTCAAGAAATATCCCCGTTTTCTAAATCAAATAATCTTTTTATTAACAAGAATTCATATTTCATCACTGTAAAATTGTTAATATAATAATTCGGCATATTTTGGACCTGTGTTTTTTTAATATTTAAGGTCCTTAGGATGCAATTTTTCATAATTTTATAAATTACATATTGAACCATATTGTCCTATTTAAAACAGTGAAACTAGAAACGGCAAACAAGTTTTACTAATTGTTATTAATAAGTATAAAATAAGTAATTATAACAAAAATTTGCCAGACCGACATTCATATGAGGCCCTACTTAACTAATGCAATTAATTTTGCATATGTATATTATATACTTCGTGTTTAAAAAAAAGTCCCGACACGTAGTGCTCTAATTAATTAATTTTGTGTTTCCGATTCTTTATTTCAATGTCTATCAAAAAATAATTTATCTTAAAGTACTGTTTATTAACTGATAGAGAATTTACATGATTTTTGATATGGTTTAAATTCATTCATACGTAATTGATGTTGGACATCTAAAGGCATTGTAAGTCATTGTATATATTTTGCAGGGCTGAATTTTGGGAAGGGAAACACAGACTGAAGCCTCGAGACCTCTACAAGCCCCCCCACAAATTTTTAAATATTAGTACATTATTTCTTTAATGAAAATACAAAGCGCTGTAAAAAGTTTTGAACTTGATCTTGAAATCACTGTTTTAGTTTGTCATAAATAATACTTTTTTCCAAATAAGGCGTTATTTCAGCATTTTTTAATACAACAAACCCGTGGGACATACATGTTTTCTTAGAAAACCGATGGCAGATTTATATTATGTCCAAGGGCTTTCAGAGAAAGAAGACGAGTTCCAACCGATTTGTCTCCAAAATCCGACTCTGTTGTTGTGTAGTTAACTGTTTCTTAGAGTTTTAAAGTAAGAAATTCGTATAGTTTTGTGTGCTATTTTCACTGCAGTTGAAAAAAATCTATATAAAACTAATGTCACACACCAATCATTAGTATTTAACGACAAAAAAATAGATCAAGGATTTTTTTCTGTATCTACTTAAAATTTTAAAAATGAAACAAAAGTATTGCTAATAAATAGTTCAGCTTTAAGTTTCTATTGAAGACTTAAAAAAATCATATATATTCTCTGTTATATTTCAAAGCCCAAATCTGAATATCGAAAAATCGTAATAAATCCAAATGTAAATATAGATCGCATATTACTAAGTATAGCTTCTCGCGGTTTTTTTTTTAACTTAAGCCTTTTCAAAATAGTTGTTCGTGCTCCACTAAATAATTCAGATATGAAATGTTCTAAACACATGATAAATATTTTAAAAAAAAAAATATATAGACATGTCAGAACTGAAGAAAGGATGTCATATTAAAAACATTTTGTCATTAATAAATACCGAAGTGGAACATCCTGTATATGTTTAATTGCAACTTTATAGTTTTTATGGGATAAAGTAAGTAATTAAGGCACTACACGTCCGGACGTTTTTTATGGACGCGCAGTATATATAAACATGTATAATAAATATTAATTTAAACCAAATTATGGTCGAAACAACCTGATTCTATTACTTTTGCGTTTTCGGTTATTTGTGTAAATAGCAAGCGGTTATAATTTGAATCGTGAGAAAAAGCGGACAGGTAATTAATATTATTTTAATTTTTTTTAATTTGTATATACTTAGATGTCCTTTAAATTTCGCTTTTGTTGATTTGCTTTAATAAAAATAACTGCTGATTAATATTATTTTATAATAAACAGAATTGTTTAAAAATGGTTTAGTCACAAAGAAGTAAAATTAATAGTTTTTTGAAAAAAAAACGTTTTCCAGACAAAATTTTTAGTAGACACATTTATCAGGCACAGTTTTAAATCAGATTTAGTTTATAAATCGGTATAAGATCAAGACGTGAACTAAGATTATAATTTATCTTAGGTTAAGCTTAACGATTTATAATTAATCGAGCTGTGTATTTTAAATGTGTTGTTTATCTATAGAAAATGTTATCGAATATATTCCAGTATTTTTAATACAAATAATCAACCATCACCTGAAGTTATTATAGGTAAATATTATCATATTATGACTACAGTTTTTTTAACAATTCTGCATACAAATTAACGTATCTTATAGAAGCGCAGCTATCGTTAGAGTGATTGAAAATGCGAGAGTGAATTTATATATTTATATTGATCTCATCAAAAAATATTTGAAATAATTTATTTATTTTTGCAAGGTAAGTCGCACATCGAAGAAAAATAAAGTGGGAACTAAATAGCCGACACATTCAAACTATTTTCCATTGAAATGTGCATTAAAAACAATAATGATTACTTTTACATTATTTTAATTAATGAAAAGATGACAAATGCTTTTAAAATATTGAATTTATTCATGAAAAAGATATCAGACACGTTTTTTTAATCAACAAACAAAAACAAAATCACTCAAAAAAGTCAAGAGTTATTTGGGCCAAGTATCAATTCATGTTTTGAGTTTACTATTTTTAAAAATAAAATGAAAATCCAGTTGACAGAAAAATGTCACATTTCAGAATGAGGGTTTAAATATTAAAATGCTTTTTGAAATTTCAATTGTATTATGATAACGTTTTCATAATTTTTAAAATGTGTTTTTACAACAAAAAAGTGTTGCTCATTACTTTGTGACTACTGTAATGAAATGACACTTCCTAGAGGCTATCTAAACCCGTGCTCCAAACATGTATGGAACAAATCAGCAACAAATCAAATTTGAAACCGTATCTCTGCCGTACTGTTTCCAATATAGGGTTGGTACAAATTGATTAAAATATGTCAGAAGTAGCCAATATATTGAAATTTGTGGTACAGAAATGTCAATGATAGCTTGAAACGCCTTTCAACAGAACGAGATGTCTTTCAATAATTAAATTGTATAATTTCTTTTACGTGCGACCTTCCTTATGGCAATAAATTTTAGTTATATTTTATGCAACCATTTTATTTAGAAATATTTTTAAAATTCGGCATTAGTTACTATAATAATTTGTTTTGTTATTTAAATTATTTTGAAATGTTAATAATTTATTGTTTTCTTTTTCTTTCGGCGTAAATATTAAATTGCCATTTTATTTTGAATTTTTGCTTATATTTATTTAAAGTAATTAATGCACGTGTGCATATAAATTATCAAAAAATAAATAAAATGAAATTATTTATAGTATTAGCTTTCATAAAACATAAATTTTAAAATTGTGTCAGTTTTTTTACATTTGTAAACAGAAATTCACAAATGTAAAAAAAAACTGACACATTTGACGAAAAGAATTTCTTGTCTTAAAACAAAATAGCTAACATCGTAGGTTTAAAAAGAAATAATAATTCAGTGTAAACCTAATCACATCGCTCATGTTATGTAACATTTTAATTTTTTGATCTTTAAAAACTATAGGTAAATCTATATTATATTGACCAGCGTTTCGTGAACTGCGAATTAATTTCGATATGTTTCGATATTTTTCTGTATAGCCTGTTTAATATACAAAACAAATGACGACGTAATGCATCAACTGACCCCAGTATATGAGACGAGATAATATATAGTATTTCTCGAGTCAATATAGTTTTAGTGAGCCTGTTATTTTCAACAGAACTGTAAACTGGATTTTTGGAGTGGCAGCCATATTTGTGTGTGAGCCGAATGTTAAACAATTGCTAAGCGGCTTTTCGAAAATATGCGTATAGATGAAGAAGCCGCCTTTGATTAACCAATATTATAACACAGAGTCCTTCTATATTAGCTTCACTTATTGAATTGTTACGATTACTTTCGACCAACGTCTATGAACTCTAGAGAATAAGCAAATAATTACACAAATCGATTCTTGCACTAAATAATTTTTATAATACTTATTTAAAAATGTTATCATTTTTATAGTAAGGGCACGAAATTTTATTCTAGCCGGTTCGTGTTAAACATATAATCCCGATGTTAAAATAGCTTTCATAACTTAATCGTTATAATATATATAATGTTTATTACTTGATATATATAATATAATAAATGCTGAATGCACCATTACCATTTATTTTATTACTAGCACAGTGCGAGTGAAGGAATGACATAAAATTGTCACGTGTGTCGGTAAAGGTGACAAAAAAAAAACGTTTATAAATTATAATTATTACTTTCGTTACAATTTAATTGCGAATTTTAATACTTGGTCGTTACTCGTTGTTCTTGTATAGGGATGTAGTCGTGCCAGTTGACATCGCATCGGAAGGTCCAATATACATTACGAAAATTTTTTTTTCTTAATTTTAAATGTGACTGTTGTGTCGAAGAGTTCTATAATTGCCTTTAAAGCAATATTAATTAATGTAGTAACATTTATTAGATTCAAATTTTCTAGTACCTAGGTTATCTATAATGTAGCAGTGCGCTAATCTGAATTATCTCTTACGAAAGCATTTTCTAGCTTTATATACTGTTTTAAAATAAAAGCACAGTGTACATATATAGACCTATATTATGGGACTCATCTGTGTCTTCACACATAGGATAGAGGTTGAACGCGCGGCCAAACTGTATCCTTGTTAGACAAGTTGTCAATCTTAACCACAGTACTGCGTCGAGAGAAATATATATAGACCGCACGTTCGTGCTGTCTTTGTTTTGCTCAGTCCATGGGTATAGGTCTATGGTAATTCATAAGCTTATGCTGCAGCCTTCCGATGTCTGATGATTGTTTCCGATGTCTGGGATTAGTGAGGGTCTACTGTATTTACGTTTGTTACGCGTTGGCGCCTTTTTTAAATCTGCAGCTCTGTTAATGTATAAAATTGACTGTCTAAACTCATATGAGTTGAAGTTCACATGTACAAAATATAAGGACTCTTGTAACTTTAATAAATGGAATTTGTGAAATGGCAATAACCATACTTACTTGGAGTTGTCATCCAAACTGGAGACCATTCTCATAGACGGTTCGTCATTTGAAATAATTTTTAATCAACCAAGTTGATTGTAAGGGAAATTGTATATGAAGAAGAAACGTAATAAATAAGGGGATTTAACAGGGCTCTAAATTACAAAAGAACTATTCATTTTGGGGATCACAAAACGAAAAAATATTGTAAAGTTTTGAAAAGTGAATTTTGGCCTATATTAGTATTATTCCCCACTTGAGTTGGAATAGTAAAAACATTCAACTGAGGCCGACCTGCCTATATTATAGGTGTATATATATATTTTTTTTTCAAAAAATTTCTGAGTTGATATTATTTATTTTAAATATAAAAATATTTCCACAATCGACATTGAAAAACTTTACCTGAAAAAACTATAAATTCACACACTTTAAATACTCAACCGGAAATACACAGTCAATGCTAGAATCTTTGATCGACCATCCGATGAACCGCCAATGCAAAAGACGTCTAGATCTTTCTTTCTCATATACCGTTATTTTATTGAACTTGATTTTTGTTCCGTAACAAAGACCTGCATTAATGACTCATATTGACCGCAGAATTAATTGTTACTTTGTTATTTTTAAAGAATTCCAATCATTTCTCTATAAACTGCAGAAAAAATGTATACAAGTATAGTTGACATTTCACCATTGCATATGTATGTGAGTAGTGACGGGAGTTTGTGCCGCCCAGTGATTATGCTCGCGTCATCCTGTAGTAGAGAACCACAACCGTATTCCGAGCGATGTTTTATTTAATGTATTATTCGGAAATATGTCAATTTTTAAATTATTTTTGGACCTTCTGCACGTTTATAATAGTAGCGATCTATGTGGTTCTCGAGTTGTAATGCCGCCCAGTGAAAATTGCTTACAATAATTAGAAATCATAAATCTATATTACCTACCATCAAAATGTTACAGATTTACGTAAATTAAATATTATTCTTTAAAGATTAGGCATAATTTAATTATTTTTTTCTAATGTTAAAAAGAAATTATTTAGCACTCTTTTAATGATTTTAAATGGCTTACTAAGTCTAGTAAATCTAATTTAAATGTCGATTTATAATTGAAACCGAGTGAGTTTCTTTGAAATTAAAAAGCGAACGAAAACGTCATTTACTACGATAAATGATGGAATACTTTTTTTAATACTTGGCCAGTACTTGATTTTTCAAATACTTGTAGAACTAATGCGAAATGGGAATTGGAGAGGGGAATATATTCCGTAGGAAAAACTAGTTCAACTATTTTTAGTAGATTTTTATAGCTAATGACAATTTTTGACTGTTCAGAAACATTTCTTCTACATTTAAAAAATAGTGCTCGGGTAGTCAACGGTGTAGCTACAATTGGCACCTAAGTAGCCAATTGTAGTCAAGGATAATAAATAAACAGTATATTAGAAAAAGATAATCAAGAGAGAAATTAAGTAGCCGCTACTTAATTTCTAATATTTAAAAAAAAGAAAAAAATCAATAAGCTTATTGTATTTTAATATCGTTTTTAGTGTCGTTTGTAGCTAATTTTAGAGCAAAATTGCACCTTTTTAAAATTCTATGGTATTTGCTAATATAGAATTAGTATGCCGCAAAGTAAACTACGAAACAAGCTATTATCTGGAGGATGTCTATATTAAGAAACGTAGAACTAGCTTTAAGTAAAAGGATATAAATAGTACAACTAAAGACAAATAAACAAATCAGTAAGAACGTTTAACGGAGTCATGAACAATCGTTTGAATAGGATTGACATATAGCTCGGTTGACAGCTACCTTACATTATAACGTAAGCTGTTTCTTTGCTGGTAAATGCAATGTCGCTGCCCTTCCAGACTCGAACTACGAATGTATTTACTGTGAATAAAAATATTTTTATATTAATTTTAATATATGTAAGCGAAATACTACTCTGACTCACTCACTGACTCAATAATCACGAAATCTCACGAGTATAAAGCCTACAAACTTGAAATTTGAATAGTTTTTCAACAAACTACTGCCAACGGGGTTGAGTTTTATATAAAATAATTTAACAATGTTGGATCACTTTCACACAGTTTATGCTGAGGCCCAGCGGTGAGAGGCAAGGTAGGCAAAAGACATATTGGGGGTGTGATCTTCTTTAGCTCTGTCTCGCTCAAATCATCCGTACGTTTCGATTATTGGCTGATGCCACACTACGAGGCTAAAAGATGCTGTTGCAAGGGTGCCGCTGTCAATTGATTACTCTAATTTTTGGAAAAATTTTGAAGATTTAAAAAAACTTTTTCGAAGAAGGAAGAGTCACTTTAGGTTTGTGATGGAACAATTTTGTGAAATAAGTAAGAATAAGGTCGTAGTATGACATTGAAAACGTGTGTTTTTGGGCACAATTAATGCCAACTTTTTTCTAGTAAATCGTACACAAATTACAAAAGTAGTCCATTAGAGGACCTAGATTTGTCCTTTATCTTCCTTATAGAGAAAGAATTTTTGCAGAATGTTGACAAATAAGTCTACAATCAGTTGACAGTCGAAGCTGTATTTTTGGCTTAAATTCAGAGCGTTCCGACAGCCTTAACTGGGTGAAATATATCACCAATACCACACGAACAAAGTCGCGGAAAATCGCTAGTATAATATAAAGATGTAAAGTTTGTTTCTTTGTTCGTGCTAATCTCAGAAAATATTGATTTTATTAAAATTTTAAGAGCAGCTTTTAAATGACACTAAAGGCTTAAATTTCAATTTTGAACCAATTCCGAGATTTTTTTCGGTATTTTGGGGCTCCAAAACAATGTGTAACCCCTAAAAATCATGGTCCGAAACGGCTTATTTTAAATATGCTTCGTGCGGTGATGGATTCCAACAGATGTTAAACTTCGAAAAATTTTAGTTCGATCCCTAGGTCCCGCCATCCAACCGACGCCATATAGCAAATACACTAAATCAATCGACAATGTACTGAAAGTCAGAAAATAATTGTGGGACAGAAATCTAATCTGCGATCAGATCAAAATAAAATCGTGGGGCGCATTTAGTAGAAAACTTTCTTTTGTTAAACTCATAACCCTTTCTTTTTCGTACTGCGAAAAAAATGTATTCATAATCAAGAGACTAGTACGACACTGATGTCCGATGGGTGCATCAACATTACGTTTACCACTCATTGTACCATCACCGTATAAACGCTTTGCCGTAAAATGTAAGAAATTTCACATTACTTGATTTTATAGCGCGCTACTAATGCTTGTGTCAATTGTTATTATGTACAGAATATTCTTTAATTTAAAATTACAAAGTATAGGAATTCTGAAAAGTGAACAATCTTTGAATCCATCGTAAGCAGTTCGTAGCTATAAGTTGGAGAATTTTACTGTTGTTGTGTTAGCATAGCAGTATTATTTGTAAATTTTATGGAACAGTTAGTGCTAATAAATTGCAAAATTGATAGAAAATGTACAGAGTTATTGTAAAATAATTTGTTTACATAGTTCGGGATTAACAAAACAGAAATACAATACTTCATGCGATGAGAAAAGATCAAGACAAATGACAACATAATTGCATGAAAATTATTTCTGGAGAAAAATGAGCTCATTTTGAAATGCACAAGCAAGTCTTAACTGTATTGTGCAGTATTTTTGACTAATTACAAATCGACTGTCACGTCAGTATAATTTTCAATATCTAAAAATATTAAAAATTTTAATTACAACCTCGTAGGCACCAATTTCGTAATTATAGAACCGGAAATCCAACGATCGACTCTGAATATGTTTGAAAAGAAGAAATATCACGCTTGTAAAGATTCATTGGATCATATAACCAGAAACCCTAGACGTTTGATAAAGATCTACGCACTATAAAATAATGCGTACATAAATATAACACATCATACTGATATAAAATATCTATAGCTGTGTTCATTACATGAAATTGCAGATTCAGGCTATAAATTATTTAGTATGTGGCTTTACAAATAGCAATCAATAAAACGATTTTATTTATAAAGTGAAAATGTTGTTATCGTCAGATCTATGCATTTTTATTTAGCAATAAATAATATTATTGCTAAGCCGTCCTACTATGCAACACTTGGTCTCTTACAGTGCTATCTTTTCGCGTATTACAAATCAGTTTTAATTTCTCTGTAGGTACGTGTGTACTAAATCTCTATTCACAATTCTTGTTAATGTTAACGTGGTGTTTATATATTGAACAATTATTGTTTAGAGATTAACAGTAAGCATTAATATCTATGTAAAAGTTTCCAATATAAAAAAATAACACTTGGTTATTACCAAGTGTTATTTTTTTATATTATTTATATAAGAAAATACAAAGAAAATTATGTTATGTTATGATACTGAACTATACAATTCAGTAATTACGTAAATGTGTTACTAAATCAATAAATAATTGAGTTGAGAGGTATAGAAACTAGATTATCTAGTCTTGATTCATTTCATTTTTTCTTAGTTAAATAAAGATGTCAAGATCTTTGACAAAAATTACAAAAAACTGATCGAGTCAGAGCTTCTGAAATCGAAAAGTAAGCAAGAGGATTTTGTATTTTATGCGTAAATGATCGAAAGAGATGTTCTGAACAAACACCAAACAATCAAAAACGTTATTGTAAACGATTCATATCTAATTGTAAGTGTAGTATACATACGTACTAAGCTGATCAATAAGAAATAATATTCAACAGTCTATGAAACTAGTATCATATTTATTTGTATGTCTTTCTTTTAATATAATATGAATATATCGTTACTTTACACTATTTATAATATTTTACACTTTAAGTAGACGTGTTATAAATCCGCCATTTTATTATAGATCACCATAAATAAGAAACATATGGGTTTTTATTCTATACGTTACATATGACTGGTACGTACTTAGTATAGGAGCCTCCAGAATATTTTTAAAGGCATCTCAAAATGAAAAGTCGCCCCATGGCCTCAATAACTGTTAGTTCTCCATAGGTTATACAGAATTTTCATGGAGTAAATTAAGGGAAATTATGTGACAATAAATTCAAACCGTTTAAAAATGGTGACATATTTAAAAATGCATGAGATGAATTAATTAATTGTTTACCTTGATATTTCTCTTCTCTTTGTATATAAAATGCAGTCTGTCTGCCCGTTTATAAGTTGAGAACCACTAAACCGATTTTGATAGCTTGAATGTTCCCATGTGTATATATTTATTACTGTTTTTTTTTTTTTATTTATTGAGGCACTACGAACCATCACTGTGTAATTTGTAATGATTAAGTTTTATTCTAAAGTAACTTTCGACATTAACTTGTGCATTTTTGTAACACTCACTTAAAAAAAAAAATACTAGAACCCACTCTGAACTAATTTGACTATAACTAAACATTTTATAAAATAAATTTACTTGTTTTGAGATTTTATAAGCATATGACTTTCAAAACGGTCTTATTGTATAAAATTTGAAAGTTACATAATTATAAGACAATAGGTACTTTAAAAATAAAACCTTTGAAGTATTCAGACGGTGGTACTGTACTGGAGTATTTGTTTTAGTCATAGGTGGGCATTAACTCGTTAATCCGTTAATCGTTAATTAACGAAGTTAACAAAGTGCTTAACGATTTAACTGTTCAGTTAACTTTAAAAAATGTTAACGGACACATTAACTTCCGTTAACTTGCCATAAGTTCGTTCAATCGTTAATTAAGTACCTACAATTCACAAGGACAGCGTGCGGACCGTGCCGCGCCGCGAAAAACACGTTCAGACATGTACGGAAGATGAAGAAGACTTTTTTATTTCGGTCACTCAAAGTAAAGAAAAGTCTAAAAGTCACAAATCTTTAAGAACTAAAGCTCAAAGTCTCGTCAAAATGTGGCTAGACATGAAGTTAAAAGACTCTTTTAACGATGCGGCATTCCTCGGAGAACAGATAATAATAAATCTGTTTTATTAAATATAGTACCGCTATACCGTCAAGTGCTGCAGTCGAACGCCTTTTTTCTACGGGAAAAGACATTTTAACGCCTAAAAGAGCCTCACTTTCCGATGAAAACTTCAATATGTTGTTGTTTATGAAGGGGAATATGCACCTTATGTCAGACTAGCTGTATTTTGAGTTGAACATTTATTATTAAAAACTCTAATGATACACCCTTCTCTTACAAATATTTCATGACCTGCCTAAACTTCCATAGCCCGTATTAACATTAAATATAAAATAGAATTTCTATCGCGAGTTAACGATTTGCGATTCGTTAATCGTTAACCTGCAAGATTAACGGCTTAACGATTAACGAAGTTAACTTTTTTAGTAACGGATTAACGATTAACGAAGTTAAGTATTTGATTAACGATGCCCAGCTATGGTTTTAGTATGTTCTTTCATTCTTAGAACCGTGTCAATTTTTTTAAATGTTAAATACAGAAAACGAAAACGTATTTACCAGGTGTTGCGTTGAGTGGAAAACTCGAGCAACTTTCCGTTCGCATTGTAGAATAATATATCCCGGAGACAGGACTAAATAGCGAGATGCCAAGAGTATAGTATAGCAAACCGTGATAATTGGAAGAAATTATTTACATAATGTATCTAGTTAAGATCAGAACCAACATATATTAGTTTATATTAATGTTCGCCTATTTTAAAAATGTTTACCCATAAAGTTTTACAACAGAACTCGTACCTGAAATATTTGCATTTTTTCGTGGCATATAAACAAAAATTCTAGTGTTGTGTAAATCAAGGGTAAGGTATAATCAGTTACTTTTGGATTACTATAAAGCACGCCGGTGGTCACATGTACAGATAACCTGGTACATTAAACCTACTAATACGAGTTGATTCAGTAAATCAATTGACATGATAAATGGCTGCAGCCTATGTGCCCTTTTTACTCTTTCGCTTTTAAACAAAACAACTGCATTCAGGACTCACCTACATACATACCTATGACCAAAAGGCAAAATAGCTTACGTTGAATTGTTCGGATTTTTAACTTTCCGCTATTTTCAAAAATTGGAAAGTTATTGTTTTCATCTTCGAAAATTTTCGAAAATCGAGTTTTCATCAGATATCGACGTTTTGAGATCCTAGGAAGCTATTCTGACTATTTTTACGATGGTGTCATAGTGTCGGTATGCGTGTGTGTGTATATTATATTGCCCCTCTTCAAGGATCTGAAATTAAGGAACTTCATAAAGCTTGCCTAATACATCGTACTATTATTTCCCGAATTGCATTCATTTAGACCAGGGGTCTCCAAACTACGGCCCGCGGGCCAAATGTGGCCCGCAGCAGCGGATCGAATATGCCCTTTATCTGGCCCGTCATAATTAAATTGAATATCTTACTAGCTATAATAAGCAACATAGATAGGACAATTATATATTGAAATGAAAAAAGAAACATAACTTTATTATGATCAATCAGACTTATGTAGCTGTGACTTTCCACTGACGAATGTTCGCAACGAAAATTATCAGCAGCGACTTCAAATGTTCATCCGTTTATTTGGATCTGTAAATATTTTGCGCGTAATTCAAAACTATATTGATGCTACGATGAGCCCAGGACAGATGGGATAGGCCGTGGCCCTTGAGAACTAGTAGAGCACTCAGTGTGGCCCTTACGCTAAAAAGTTTGAAGACCCCTGATTTAGACCATCGTTTATGACCTGATTTTTAGTATAGTATATAACCAGATATTCATGTTAATTGTCATAGCTCTTATCCTTTCCTGCATACGTCCTGGGTGTATTATTATTTAAACTTCACAAGTGAAGAATGATAGTTCATTTGGTTTAAAATAAACTTTTCAAAATTTCATTACATTTTCTCTTATTACGCTCAGGGGATTGCAAAAAGCGTATTTTTTTTTATTGAGACCAAATTTTCGTAGGATATTTAAAGACAGGTAAATATTTATTATATGTCAAACGTTTATATTTTTGAAGTTGGAATAGTTCCGCTGCCTAATTGGCTGTTTTTTATGGCAGCAAAAAAGGGAGTATTAAACCATTGAACTGAAAGATTAGGTCGCAATTAATCTTATTTTAGCACAAATTTAACATAAACGGTTTTATCTTTTAGCCACAGATACATAACATGACATGTACTACATAACACCTACATGGTTAAATCTGTAGAATGTCAATGTACATATTATACACTGCATCTCCGCAAAACCTGCTACGGCATTCTTTGCCAATTATCAATCATAAAATATACAACGTAGATACAATGTATCAATAACCGCCATTCCCTTTGGGGGTGGGCTCGACTACATACCGTCATCTCCTGCTCTAACCGTTGGATATATAATTTAGTGATAGGACAATAGTCCAAAACACTCGGATTCTGCTAAAGTCAGGCCTGAGATTTTGCCGAAGCCAAATGTTGACTTTACTGAATAATTCCGTTAGTACTACTTTATTTAAATCATACACAGAACTGTGAAAACAAAGTATTCAGTTCATGGTAATAAATATTTTCTCTCAAGGTCATTGGACAATGGACATGCACAGGTTACCTCGTTAATGAATGGCGTCACCTGAGAAACCGTTCATATTTTTATCAATCAGTAAATGACATCATCCCCTCAATAATATCGAACGGGACGAGATCACCTCTGTATCTAATAACCTTGTTTACCCTCGTTTTTTAGCATCATGCTAAATCGACTTCGCTGAAAAAAGGAACTAGTCTTCGCTCATCCAACTGTATATGTATATGACAAATATTCTTTTGGTGAAATTAATATTAAAATATTTCATAATTAATTAAAAATTCCCTAAATAGTAGAGACCGATACAGCAGTTTTGTTCAATTTAGATACAAAATAGATTCATAAGATTCTCCAAATATAAATTTCATAAGCATGAGTAATCATAATTTTGATCACATTCTCAAGAAAGAATCAAAGACACCCCAGGCGCACAATTACCAAGCTTATGAGAGTAGCTTTCCCATAGGAAAGTATTGAACTCATGCGCATTATTAAACAGTGTTCTTAACTGAGGAAATATTTCTACAAATATGATGGATATTGAATATAAAAATTATATTGTAGTATGGGAAACATTTTCTCACGCGCTAGCCACGGAAAATGATTGAATATTTTATTGGGAAATTTCAAACGACGTTTTTTGTTTTTAAACATTAGTATCAATGATATTGAATCTAAAAAAATGTTTTCCAATTGGAATGTTAGCATTGAATATTGTTTTGTTGGAAGAACACAATAGGATCTTTTTGTCCCAAATGATAGTTATCTTTTTACCCGACTGCGGCACGCCACGAGAGTATTATGATCAATCTACATAACATGTGACTGACCAGATTTTACGTTCTAGAACTGTAACCGATAGACCGATTTGAATAAATGAATTATTAGAATAGTTTTGATCCTTTGAGATAGGTATCAAATTACAGGTTTTGACGAGTAGACTTCAAAATTTATACACATTTGTTAATAAATTAAAAAGAGTAAAATAAAAAAAAAACGACTGCGTCTAACCAAAAGTACAAAACAAGCTTCCAATATAAAAAGATAATGCGTATTGTGGTGAGATGATACTAATTACTAATATGATAATTTTTCATATTGAAAGCTTGTTTTGTACGTTTGGTTTGACTCAGTCGGGTTTTTTGTTTTTTTAAAAAAATTTTTGAACATCTTGTATAGAGAAATGATCTTGTTATAAATGTGTATATAAAACTTTATGTAATATATATGTCTATAATGGCGTTATGGACGACAACGTCGCCCATATTTTTAATTAATATAAAACACATCCTGTTTTTCTTTTCATGTCATAAGTATTACATACAAACATGCACAATATATCTATCTAAACATCGTTTATAACAATTAATAAACTAATTAGTGCTTTAGCAATTTATTTATAAACTGTACATAAACTTTTAATATGCCTTCAAACAAAACAGCAGATCGTTTATTTTCAAATCAAAACCGTGATCATATATCGCGAACGAACTAAAAAAATTCGTTCCAAATTGAGAATAAATGATTATTTAAATTCTACTTATCTAATGGTCAATTTCTGGTACAGACTAGGTGCCCCTCCTACAGCCTAAACACCGCGTTATATTTGGGAGACTCGTTGTTACATAACGTCCCAGTACTGGCAAAATGTTCTTTCAGGAAAAAAAAGTGCGATAATCACGACTATAAGAAAACTGTCATTAGATTTGAATTCAACGAACTCTGCTAACTGCTAACTAATTTTAGTTGATTTTCGAAATACGTAGTAGTTCGTTTTTGTGGCTATAATTTTGTAGATAAAAGACTAGTGACCACCATTCCCAATGTATGAATTTAGAACAAAGTTTCATGATAATTAGCAAAGAGGAAAATTTTATTTGGTGAGTTTGGAAATTTTTTTAGTACATATTTAACAGCTAAATCGATTACAATGGCATTGTTTTCTTGAAAAGATTTTACGCTCCGGGCAAAGAACGGAATTAAAAAATTATTTGATATCCTGAGTTCTAAATCTCGTTTTATTCTGTTTTCAAAATAGAAAACTTTAATATTCCTCTGAAGCTTATTCCTCATTTGAGTTTTTAAAAAAAAGGTTTGTTTCATTTCTGGTATATTTTTTTGTAATGTTAAAAACTACATGAATTTAAAATAAGTAAAAAATATGTTTTCCCTTCGTCTACGCTTTCAGTCGCAAAGTTCCACGTTTGAGATATTCGGAAAATCGCATTTTATGGCGTGGCTCACACTTCGTGTCAACAACTAACTTAGATTCTGAGCCATCAATCAACCCCTTACAAAAAAAAAATTTTAGTGTACGGTTGATATTTATCTAAAATTAGACAAAAAATAGGTTTTGTGTCTGTTCGTTTCAATTCTTTAACTTCATAATTCAATAGGTCAAATAAGGGTGCATTTATATTTTTTAACTTTATTTGTTAAAAATATTAGTGTCAATTACCTACCTTCCATATTTAAATGGTTTTCAATGGAAATTGTAATTCGATTTGGTTCGTTTTAGTTGCGTTTTTATAGAACGAATTCTCGACGAGAAAGTGGGGTTTTGGTGTACTTATGTTTAAAATATATCATTGTATTTTGAATACAATAAAGTGTGTTAAAACTTCTGACCAGTAGATAGGTACTTTGTGATTGAACATGGGTACCGTTAGCTCGAGTTCACCTTCATTTTTAATTGCAAGTAAGTTCAGTTTATTATAGACATGAAACATAATATATCTTTACTTGCAGAATGCAGACACAAAACACTAGTACACATGTAAGATCGTATGGACGTATATATATATAGTGAAAGCCTAAGGCTGTAATCGGTTAATGGATAAAATGTAAATTTAGTCAATTTAACGACACTATCATATCCAACATAAAAAATGTATTCCCGACTTTAAACAACAAAAAAGCAGCTTCCATCACTCTATATAATAACCCCATAAAGCAGGTAACCCGTTTTATATAATCCGACACTAATATATTAACAGAATCGGTGAGTTCAGAAGAGTTGTAATCGCACCATAAGAACGCCGTACCGGGTTGTCATGGTAGTGCAATTGGTTGAGCTGAAAACAAAACGCATGTAGTTCTATGAAGAGCACGTTATCTGGATTGATTGGACATCATCTCAAATATTTATTACTCGAAGTTCAACCGTGCTGGTTGAACTACCAATTAAATAATTGTTTATAGACACTTCACTCCCAAAGCTCCCAGTTGCACTGTCAGATAATCATTTTGACCACTCTCCTCATCGCACGACCTCCGCCAAAATTGCTTTTTTTTTGTTGAAAATTAACTACTTCTTTAACGAAATACAATCAAATTGACGAAACAATTAATTTTAAAGTCCAATTATCCAAATATGAAAGTTTTAAAATGAAATCAACTTTTCTTTAACACAAAAATGTCTTGCTAAAAACAGACGTTTTAACCGTAAAACTATTCATTTTAGCTTTCGGCATACTTTATAAATGATACCAAAAATAAATAAATATTTTTGTAAAACCAAGTCCACTTACTGGTATCTATTTAGTTGCTTTGGTTGGAGCATAGAAACACTTTAGTAGCGCAATCAGTTGCGCTTTAGCAAATCATTCAATGTTTCATTGATTTTAGAGTTTGTTTTAAACAGACGTATGCGTTCTGCATAACAAAAATGCGACGCAAACTTCCATGCAAACGCCCTTATGAAATATTCAACTGAACAAAAAAATGATTACCAGCTATATAGGTAATATTTTTGCTACTGCAATGTTGCGAATTGTTCTCCGATGGGTCACCGTGAGTACTTGTATACAGTGTAGTATATATTTTTACAAACTGCAACTTGCAGCTCTGTTGTCCATGTAACAAATATGCGGACGGAGCTACTGACTATATTTATTATGTTATATTATATAAATTTTATAACATCCCTATACATATATTGCTGATAATCGCGCAATAAGCTATTACGGTTTCTACACATAATATACATATATAGTGTACATATATACTTAATTGTACAAAACTGTTTCATGTATAAAAATACGCATTAAAATCTTTGCAATCATTATCGTAATAGCTAAGCCATCTCCTAATATGTAGTTTATATTACGTACGTAGTATGTTCTATTATAATCATTATTAAACAAACTGCATTTAAATACATAGGTACACAAAAAAAAGTTCAATCAAATAAATAAGGTACCTACACATAAATGTAGCAAAAAACAACGCTTATGTGCTGCAGATGTACATTTATTTCTTGGCAGCCCGTAAAATGGGCAATATTTATACAGAAAACAAATTATTAAATTAAATATATTTGAATAAAGCGTCCTGTGGAATTGATTAGCACAAAAATAAACGATATATAATTCCAAACAATGACCCTCGTTTCGCAATGTTATAAACGATCATACTTGTATATTTATTCGAGCGAATCTTATTTGTCAACATCATCATTATTTGTAGCAAATAAACATTTATTTCGCTATAATATTGAATAATAAATTTCAACTCACCAATTTTTGCCGTGTAAAATCGCTTGTTCTGTTGACAATATAGAAATATTTATTAATTAATGATTTTTTATCATCGTTTCAAAGTATCAGAATATTACGTCATATTACGTATATTAGTAGAAGAAATTCTTTGTAGCATAGGATCAAAATATATTATGTTGAAATTACATTTATATTTGACGTTTCGGCAACAGTCGTTTGTGTCAAGACATCATTATTGTTTTATTTTTATTTAATGCTGAGAAAAAATTCTTCTACTAATTTGTAATACAATCAAAGGCCACACATTTCTGAGGACAACAAACAGAATTATATCGTATGCTAATATGTTTTTGGATGAATGGCTGAACTTGGAAGAAATTTCGGGCTTTCCTTTTGGAACGAGCACCACAGTTTGGGTACCTCTGATTTGAATCTTTTTGTATTCGATTATCATTCGATCTATCCATATACAATATATTTACAAGAATACTACTAGTCATTTGCTATTGTTATTATCAAATTGCACAATACCTTTTGCTTATAGCATCTACAGTAATTGAATAACCGTGTAGCTAGTGGCAGGCCTAGGGCGCCTAGATATTAGGGGCGGGCGCGCTCGTAACAAATAAGTTCTTATTATGTCTCAGCTCAGTTTATAATGGAGTTAAAATAGTAATATAAACATAAAACTCCTGAACTACGAAGTAAATTTTTTCGTAAGTAGGTAGGTATAGGAGAAAAAAAAATGTTTGAAAAAGAAACCCCGAATTTGCATTTCAAATGGCTGGTGGTTCCAGTCGTACTTTGTTAACATACTTTCCATGTATTAAGCTGCGACCAGACATGCGGGATTCGCCAAGCGCTAATCGCCTAGTGCCGAGTGCTTGGCTTCATATTCGGCAAGTAGTGAGCATGTTTATACAGACATGTGGGCTCTGTTTAAAAGCGTCGTTTTCTTCGGGAACAGCGAATATAGCCGAGTGCAGTGCGAGCATCCGTTTGGTGCGAATCAATATTTTTAATTATGGACAACAATGATGAAATTTGCACAAGTATTCTCGTATTCGTACACTTTGAAGTGAAGAGGCGAGCACTAATACTCGTCGCTCGGAGATGTACGAGCACCCATCCCCACTACTCGCTATTCGGCGAATAATCGGCTCGGCATTCGGCGAATCCCGCATGTCTGGTCGCAGCTTTATAGATTGACAAGCAATACAGAAAGAAACTGATAAAATGCCAGATAAAACAGGAGTTTACAAATTTATTTCCAAATCGGTTATATAATTAATGATGTCATTAATGAATACTCAGTCTGAGAACGAATATATAAATTGTTCCAAAAAGTATAGCCGAAGATTTGTGAAATTACGAATCAAAAATCTCTACCAGTTTTGCCTCCAAAGTGTCACTACAGCTATTAATACTTACGTCGCTATTCTGTAGGGTAGATGTTACAGCGCTGTTAAATGTCTGTCTCACTTTAACTTATGTGATGTTAAATTTGTTAGAAAGTGACAAAACATTGACAGTACTGTAAATTCTTGCACTGACCATACAGAATAACACCATAAATTTCAATACAATACAATAGGTGCAATAGGTTTCGTGTTCTAACTGGAGTCACTCGATTTATACTACATAAAATAACCATACAAATTGGCTTGTTAAAAATAAATTAAACAATGTGTATAAAAAACCTTTGTATAGTATTTACGCTGACATTGGGCACAATGTTGCCATTTTAAGAAATTACGTTCCACAATAGGAAGTTGGTTTTTTTAAACTTCAACAATTACTACACTTGCTTTAAAATGTTCAGCGTTACTTCTGGGACATATTGTATAAAACTGACTTGAAATCAAATTAACAATTCGAAAATGCATTATGCTATCAATCTGTAATGCATGAATCCAATTTTTTTTTGCAAGGACTCTTACTTAATTTTCTGATCATTCAAAATGAGCAGTTACACTTGCACTACTAGACGCATGTGGGTTGTAGGCCCTTGCTTGTACATCCATAACGTTGATATAACGTAGGCCATGCATAGTACATTTATAAAGCCTACTTTAGACCGATATTATTTTGATATTGTTAACAAAAATATTTTTCTAGTGATAAGTTCGTGAACTGATGAAAAGAAAAAAAAACTACACGGTAGAGACAAATTGAGAAAAAGGAAACAGAAATTGCATTTAAACTTTTTTCAAAATTCATTTTTTCTTTCCTAAGTTTTCCTACTCGATTCGAAATTGTTCCAATCATTAAGGCTCATCTACCGATCTTATTTTTGGAGATCGACTAACCAACGAAAGTGGTTTACAACTTAAATAAAAAAAATTCTAGTATATTTCTATTTGCATTGATCGATTACTTACTTTTTATTAATTGACTAATACCCGATTTTTGAGTTCTTTCAGAGTCAAATTTAAGGACGGGGGGTAACAGGGGCTAAAGACCAGTACATAAGAAGAGTCTCCATAAATTTTTATACATTCGCAAAGTATTTCATTAAAAATTTTATGTGTATAAATAACTGACAGTTTTAAGCTTAATTTTATACTCGCGGTTTTTTGGCAATAGTTCATACTTGTTTACATAACAATAAACAGTTACATCGTTATGTCAGCGTTTTCTTCCCCTATAGATCTGCAGAACTTACGAAAGTCTGATGTAGATACATGTTTTCTTAAAAAACATAGCCAAATTTAGAACTAGATAAGTGCTCAGGACCCTCCACAAAGCTCAATCCGACACTGCAGTTCCGATAAAAATTATTGTCAGAATTGTTTTCATCTTACATAGGCTTTACAAACTATACATGTATAACATACATAATAACTTGGCTCTTAGTCTCATGTCATAACGGATACGTTAACCCTCGTAATATCAATGACCAGAATCCAAGATGACCAATATGTAAGACAAACACCTATCAAATAAAAAGAGAAACAGCACAAATATTCTTTGCTTTCGCCATACACGATATTCTTTGATTGTCTCGAAGCCAAACATTATGCAAACTAGCATGTCATACGGTATATATGTATTCATTTCAACAGGGTTGGATTCAGGGTTATATTGACTATAATGTTCGAACCGGATTACAGAAGCTTTTCTGTAATTTGCGACTATCTGAGCATTTCATGAAATCTCTAAATATTTTATGAAAATATCGTTTGGTGACAAATAGCAGAAACATTCTATATTATGTGCTGTAATTGGACATTTCATAAAATGTCTTTTGACATTCCATGAAATAACAGTCTAGAGCAACCGGATGATGTAAATCTTCTTATATGTCGCAGTCTTGTTGCGTAACTAAACATTTCATGAAACAGCCATAAAATGTGTAGATATTTCCAGAAATAGTTATTTAATATACATATCAAAGAACTACGACGTATCTAACGCTGATATTACTAGCCAGTTAGCATGGCCTCCACATTGTGACGCGGGCCCCCTGACTGAAATTCGACCGGGCTCCCCTACTTACAACTTATGAACAATTTTCAAGCTAACGAGGTAGAAAATTTTTTTTTCCTGCCAACGCGGGCCCCCCTTTGTCCCGGGCCCCATGACTGCGGCCGGAGCCAGTTAGTAAGACGTTACTGTCAATTGGTCACACCAAACCTCACTCTACACAATTTGAGTTTCAAACCAGTTCGAGATGCGACTATTTTGCAATCTATTTGCAATCGAATTGGTAAAGATTGTTGCTTCTACCTTATAGTAGAAAAAATCGCTATAGCATGCAACCATCCAATTAAAATTGCTTCTCGACTTGCAAACACGGTCGCACACAACCATTTTGAAACTAATTTCAAATTGGTCGTGTTTCTGTCAAAAGGTCACAGAACGATCGCATTGTGAACCGGTTTGAAACTCAAAACTGTCAGCCAGTGTGTGGAGGGCCTAAATTTAAAATTATAAAGAGTTCAGACTCATTTTTGACATAAATTATAATAATATGAAGAACTCTATACATTTAGTTCTCATAATGATTTTTAACTAAAAATATGTTGGGAGACATTTATTTAAAATAATAATAATACCTAATATAGATAATAATAATAATGTGTTGAACGTCCGTTTCTCGACATAATAGGTCATATTTATTTAAAATAAAGAAAAAACTGAAAAATTGAGTTAGAATGACATGGACGTAATAATATTATTAATATCGATTGTTTATTTAATCTGCAACTTGCGTTACGTCTTACTTTCTTGAAATGAATATACGACCTCATATACATTAAAATAGATGTCAGCTTAATTCAATCTTGAGAAATATAGAAAAAAATTGAGAATTTGAAATAATTTATTTTCCCAACAATGCTAACGAAGTTCTTTTTTAAGTAAATACGTCTCTGAATTTAAATGAACAGTTCTCAAATAAAATAATCGTATGACAAGATTATGTAAACATATATAAGATTGATTAGGATTTTAATTACTTAGTAGAATATTAGGATTACTTCTATTATGAAATATATAAATAAATTTACACATCATTAAAAACTCGAGATATAGGAAATACGTGACAATGTTACATTAAAAAATTATTTACCAATTAAGTATTTTATACTAATCAAATATTTAAACTGCTACGTGTAAAAAAATCCGTTTCTTTCATTATTTTAAACAGATTTTAAAGTTAGTTAATTTTTGAAAATTTGTTAATCTAAATTTTATATTTTTCTATGGTTGTACACACGGAAATACAAAAAGCAGAATGGTATTAAAGAATTATCTGACTCAGTATATTTTGATATTCATAATAATATTTATAACTTTTAATTCAACAGAAACTAAAACGTGTGTTTTTGTGTAGCCTACTAAGTAAGCCTACAATATTGATTCTTAAAAAAATATGTTTCATTTAAGTTTAAAAACATACATGGCAAGTTTAAGTAGTCGTCTGATTTTTCGGCATTTGGATGACGTCTAATTTTCTATTATTTTTTTTAAATGGTGGAATGTTTGAAAAAATGAATTAAGTACGTTCCTGCACATTACGATCATTTTGCGAGTGGAACATAGTGGCATAATATACATAGCATAGGTTCTCCATGTCTGCCTTGCAATTACTTGATTCTTGACTTAAGGTATGCATGTCACATATTATACAAAGCTATCTGAGTCCACCAGACACCATGCGGCCATGTCGTATTCTACAATCTACACCTTTAATATATTATAGGTAGTTTTAGTGCAATTACCATGCACTCTATTGTACCATGACAATGATTTTGAGCAATGATGCGAGTCAAAAAAAATTTTACTAAAACTATTCCAAAATTCTTTTATCCTCATTTTGAATATAAATAATTCATTGATGCATTTTTATGCTATAACCAGCACCGTATTTAGAGGTTGTCAAATTTCAAACAGCGCTTAAGCATTTTTAAGCTAATGTCAAAATTATGCTGTTTTTTAGTTTTAATCCTTAATTGTGTGCTGGTTTATGAACGTATGTGCCCCTAGGTAAGATGTCTTTGCCCCCCCCCCCCATACTATTAATATCAACTTTCATACAGCAAAAATAAACTTTTTTGTTATATTTTATTGAAAAACTATAGGATAAAAAAAAAACAGCAAACTATTAAAAAGACCCATAAATTTCGTATTATTTTTTGCCTGGAGTGCTCAATGGAAAAACTGACACTGATTGGGCGCCAAACCTTTTGCTATGTATGCCAAGACTCCTAGATACGGTCCTTGTTTGTTACAAAATACGTAAATATATGAAAGATGTGCCTATTTCAAAAACATTGTGATGAGTTGACAAAAAGATTTTAAGCGGATAAAACTGTTTCTCCTTAAACGGTACGTAAATGTTTAATTGAAATTTTGTAATTTGAGGATGTAACTTTATACAGTAGTGTATTGTCTCTTAATTTATCAAGATTTTTCCTAAAAGACTAGAATCTGAGAACATTGAAGTACCTATATAATATGTATGCATGTATGTATGCCTATTTGTGTTCTAAAGTAAACGCTACATAGTATATTTAGTGTATTTTATAGCACAAGAATGCTATGTAAATGTGAATTAAACTTTTTCATATTACCTCAGCAAAGTAAACGATCATACATTTAAATATTTTTTTATTTTTTCTCTTAACCTATTCTTCAAATATACAGGGTGTTTCCTAATTAACGCCTCAAGCCAATACTCCGTTGTTTATTGGTCAATTTCATTAAACAAGAAAATTAAAATCATTTTAGAAATACAATTTTATTTTTTTTCAACATCAGCTTTAATGTACAGTTATACTCAACGTTTGTTTTTTCAAATACCCGCATAAATACATATGATCTTTTTTTTTGTTTAGTCAAGTAGAGATTTTTTTCTGAATACAATGTTCTTCAACAATTTGACTTTCGTTGGAAAAAAATAATAAAATGTTGAAAACAATCTTCTAGTAGGCTAAATAAAAATTGTATAAATATATATATGCGACCAATCGAAAAAAGGAGCTTAGTATCGTCCGATATTAAATTTTATATGGAAAAAATTAAAATTAGTTTTTCTAGAATGTTTTCGTTTATTTTTTGAAATCGGACAATAAATACCGGAGCTATGACTTGAGGCGTTTTTTATGAAAAAAATTTGTATATGAAATAATAAATATTGATAGGTGAGACATGAAAATAGTTGAGATTGTTGAAACGTCGTTTTTATTAAGAGTCTTCGATTCCTAGGTTCTGATCCGAAAACTGGTGGAAATATATAAGAGGAGTTTGAGTTTATTATTGTAAATATTAAATGGAAAAAAAATAAATTGGTAGAAGTTTGGCGGTTGATTGCGTTAAAATGGTATGTTGCCCTTTATTAGGAACACGCGGTATACTCAACACATTCCTTTTTTTTAATTATATTTATACCATTCATAAAAATACTTTTTGTTTAAGACAGGAGGATGTATCAAATATCAATGAATAACCCACAAGTTCAGAAAATCACATTTGTTCAAACATTTAATTATCGGGCCAATGACTTCTTATGGAAAAGAAAAGATTAAGAAACATATATTATAGAGACGCCAGAATCGTTAAATTTAGACAATCGCATATCAATCAATAAAAATTAGACGCACGAATGAAATGTTGCCCAAAAATTGTTTAGCTCAGGGGTCAGCGATACTTACAACTACCCTTGCTTAGGCGTCTCGAACCAACGCCAATGCTCCTTTTTTTTAATTCTAAGATAAAACAGAAACATTGGTCATTTATAAATTTCAGTTTTGAGTTCTTGATATCAAAAATAGCTTGGAAGTTCACCGTTTTTTTTTTTTTTTTTGTACATTTGAACCCGGGTTTGAAAATTCTAAGAACCACGGCCGTAAATTAAAACTACGAATACTGAATTGTAATCGCAAACGTTATTTTACTAAGATGTGGAACAATTATAATTTATAAACAATACTGTACATATTTGTAAGTACATTGGTATAATTTCAAGAACTACTGATGTTTCAAAACTACTGCAAGAAATTCATTTTTCGCAAAAAAATGCTTGATTATATAGGATGAAGGATAAATTAACAACGACAAAATGTCAGGGAGATCATTACGAAATGTCAAATGCTCGACTGATTTTTGTTTCTGAATTATAAGGGAAAGCAAAGACAAAATATTCATTTTATTACATTGCAATATGGTGACTTTGATTCTGATAAACTTGTCAACCAAGTTTTTTATGGAATCATTTAAAAATTAAGTTGTTGAAAACTTAATTTTTAAATGATTCCATAAAAAAGTTGTTTCAAATCGGGCTTATAATAATATTTCCAATAACTCTTTTAAGTTTGATCCCTGGTTTAGATAAATATATAGCTTCATCCTGCATAATTATGTTCACTTAATTTCACATTTTTATACAACTGATAAAATTATAAAAGTCCGTCGTACTTGACAAGAAAGGAACAAAATAACTGTGGTTGCCACTAATAAATTAATATATTCCGAACCTATATCACTTTTTTTACAGACTATCGAATAAACTCTATCACTGCTTTGTTGTTGTTTTTTTTAAACAAAAACAACATGATTATTAAATTCTACCTATAATTATATGGCCATCTTTTGTTAAATAATTATATATCTGTTTTATAGTTGTATTGCGAATTTTCATTTCATTTACTATGCTAAACAGAGTACGTCGCAAAAACATAAGAAATTTTCATTATAACTTAAAGCTTCGATATAACTTACATATTCACTCATTTCGCGCCCATTGTAGCAATCTTACTGTGTATTTGTGATATAGTTTCTCAAATTTATGTGATATTTCTTTGAAACTTTTAAAGCGCCACGAGAATTTTTTTTATAATTAGATCGAGTTGTATTAATTAATGTGCGAACTGTCTTTATAAATTGTAAAAAATATTTATATTTTAAATTGAAAATTTTCATTATTTAGTTAGCTCAATTATTTGAGACGCGCTAAGTGAAGTTTTTAATGACAAGAGCTAATTAAACATTGAAATCTATGTAACTTGATAACTTTTATACTGTATTAAAACAATAACTAATAAGAAAGTATGTGTTTGAATAAATGCAATTATTAATTAGATATATGTACTTAACTGATAGTATGAATCTGGTATTAAGAAAAGTCTGTGATAGGATCAACGTATAAAAAATAAAGAAATTGTTAATTTTATATATTAAAGAAAGAATACATTTTTCTATAAGAATTCACTGCTTATTTATATGTTTTTGTGAAAATCGTAACTAGAAAACCGTACGAATAAGTTTAAAAAATAAATCTGTATTAATTTGTTGTACGGTTTTTAAAAGTTAAGAAAAAGTTTCGACAAAATAATTTGCCCAGTTTTAAGTTTTTTTTTTATATTAAAGAATTAGATTTATTTGTATTAATAAAAAAAATAAATTGTAAAAATGTATTTATTATTAATATAATGTATATGTTTTGGTACTTTTAATAAAAATAATGTGATAAAGTACTATTAAGTACTGAACTTGGCCTTGTATAAGAAGTGATTATAAAAGTGATATCCTTAGATTAAGACTGGGCATTTAATAGTTTAATTTTCAAAGTAGTTATGCACTCAAAACATTGATGATACGCATTTTAACTAGCTATAATAACTACAAGTTAACAGTGATAAAAATGAAAGCTTTTGAATCATTTTATCAATAATACAGCAGCAGAACATGTAATATTTGTAAATAGTGCCATATAGACAATTTTTAAAACCATACGCAATACATAATATGTCAGCTTAATATTGTGTTAAATAAACGATAATTACTTTAAAAAATTAACGCCAGTTGTTTATTTATAACCATATGGATATCCAATAATATACCTAATCAATATTGATATCACATATTAATATAAGCTATTTGTTCTTATCAGAAATTATTACTGTTTGGAAAACTCTCTATCGCAGTTTTAACCGTGCACCAAATAGTATAGTACAGTAAGACCCCGCTTAACGCGGGAAATACGTTCTAATAAGTTCCTGCGCTATATACGAAACAGCGCTAAACGAGGTCATTTTAATACGTAGATAATAGGTATAAATGGAACAGAATCCAGAATAAGAAAATTTATTAGTTTTTTTTTGTTTAATTTTTTAACATTTATGGTTAAATACTGTTTTATCACAAATTAATAATAAATTTATTAATGGCTAATATCGATTTTTGTTCATAAAACATTTATGAAAATCAAATAAAAGTTCAAATAAGAAGTTATGTTTGTGATGAAAAAGATTCCTCATTTGACATATTTTGTTTTTTGTGAAGAAGTCATCTAATGCCGTTTTCCTTTTTCTGTGTCGTTCAGTAAGCTGTTGTCGATAGCAAGATATTGCTTCAATGACACTGCCTTTGAACTTCTATCACCATTTGAATCATTATAGCGGCTAAACTTTTTTTTTGGAAACCGCATAATACTCAAACAGCGTTAAGCGGAGCAGCGTTGAGCGAGGGCTTACTGTACTGCAATATATTTTGTGTAGCCGTCCTGCTCCTATCCTATTATAATTCCAAGGAACTGACCAGTTTCAATTGAAAGAAAATTTGTTGGTAAAAACCGAGCTATGATGGATGGAGAACCGAAGGTAGGTGTGATGCACAGAGCTGATGGCTCCTGACGTCCTAGAAAAACTAAGGTATGGCACTTTAGAATATATGGGGCTCCTTTTTTAAAAAATTTGGTTTTCAACAGAAATAAACTACATTCCAATTATAATTGTTATTTTATCGCATAGGCTAGAGGGCATAAGGGATCCATTACTCTGGGCTCGAGCACATGCGGAAAGGTGAACCTACCCATATAACATATTTGAAAGGTCTTATTCAGGGTTTACTGCTTTAAATCAAGATAGTTAATTTCTGAAAGTCATAATTACAAAGATTTTTAGTGACTCGTTGGGTGATGATTAATAATAAAGAAAACTTTCCAGTTTGTTGATGTGGTACTTACACTAAAGGCCCGTATCCAATACAGGAGCAACAGCATATTATGTCACTAATTCTTGCAAACTAAAATTTAGGAACCTATATCAATATAGTATATATAAACTGTTTGTCACCACTGAAGCGATTCAACTTTTGAAGAACATTTCAGTTTTGTTTCCCGAAGTTTGTGGCGCATTTTTGCGGGAACGTATTCAGTCAAGATCTGGTAGTATGATAACGAAGACTGCCTTGCGGCACTAGGATATATATATCGCAACCAACGATTCTTTTGTTTCCGCCGCGGCAACAAGAAGTTCCAACTAAGTTTACACAAGAATCAACTGAAACAATGAAGAACATTGTTCCCATTGTACCAGTTGACTCTTTTGATGTTACCGCTTCAGACGGAAACATGCAACATCAGCAACTTTTAGTTTTTCTAACAGGAAATATGGAAACATTGTGCAACATTTTCAAAAACTAAACAGTTCCTCATTGTTCTTTCGCTGCAGACGGATCTATACAATATTATTTATAAGGAAATATATTCGATATAGGAGCAAATGACTGTTCATAACTCGTAAGGTGATTCTATTTTTGATTAAAAAAAAATCGGTCAGATGCGAGAGAGTCCCGTACTAAACCGTTTTCCGTGAGTACTCTAAGACTTAAGATTTTCGTTTAGGTTTTCCTGTTAACTATGGGTGAGACCCAACATTCCCTATTTTTTTCAAAATTTTAGACTCAGTAGTTTCGGTGATAAGGGGGAATGGTCAATTTTCATCTATTTTCTTAAATAACTTTAAAACTATTTTTTTTAATTATAAAAAAAAATATATATGTCAGACTCTTACTACAAGCCCTTTCATTTGATATCTCACACAGTACAATTTGCAAAACTTTTTTTTTATTTCCTAATTTGCCCCGCAAAAATGACCCCCATGTTCAATATTCATTTATTTACGTTACACGTCCGTCTTTGGGTCACTGACGTACATATGTACCAAATTTCAACTCAATCGGTCCTGTAGTTTCGGAGCAAATTGGCTGACAGATGGACGGACAGACAGACACGCGAGTGATCCTATAAGGGTTCCGTTTTTTTTCTTTTGAGGTACGGAACTAGGCTTGCCAACTTTAAAATACAAATTTGCGAGAAATAATTATTTCAAATGCGGGACAAGGGTTTAAAAAGCGGGATCTAACTAATTTTATTCAGAATACAAAAAAACGTGAAATTTTCTTTACAAACCAGGATGAAAAGTAAAATAAAACATCTTGTTAGATTAACAATAGTCAATATTTACTAAAAAAAAGTTATAGTGTAATTTAGACTTTATTATGAAAACTAAATTACTTTTTAAATGAGTATTTTTCTTGACATTTTGCACTTTTAAGGATTTTTTTATTTTTAAGTACAAAATTGTAAAAATCGTAAAAAGCGGGATATTTAGCGTCCCGCACACATTCTGAGCGGGACGTCTCGTTAAGGGTATCAGAAACGGAACGTCCCGCGTATAGCGGGACGGTTGGCAACCCTATACGGAACCCTAAAAAGTGAATTAAGAACTGAAAATAATACGTCGATAAATTACTTTGCTAGTGCTCTATGTGGGGAACAGAACACTTTTGCTATTCAGATTTTTTTGTATTAGGAAGGCTCCTCACTTACCTCCCCCAGTAATATGTGATGCTTGGGATAATTGCTCATTATCACTCAATAGTACCCTGGTCTGAACCGGCCTGTGAGTATGAAAAAGGTAGGTAATAGAGAATCTATGTTCATAAAAGTCACAAATTGTCATTAACATCACGAAGAAAAACGTCATTAAAACATTTAAATAGTTGGAGAAACCTAGTGACGTGTTAATTTTTTGAGTTACCCCATCGTAATATTGACGGCGAATGGTGCATTTTTTTCAAACAAACGTATTGTAGAACGGACCATAACTTTTCATTTTTCGTTAAATAAAAAAAAGACAAGCGTACTTTGATCATAAAAATGTAACATCACACAAAGAACTTTTTATTTTCAAGGAATCCACAAAAGTACACAGGTTGATTTTTTTCACAATAAGGATCAGAAAAACGTAAATTAAGCAACTCATTCGATTCAGAAAAATAATTTCATGTTTCATCTGTTTTTCATAATAGAATTTATAATAAAAAGAAATGAGAAGATATTTTTTTTAACTTACCCATATCAATAGTGGAACAGTCCGACTCCAGAGAAAGAAAACTAATATTATTTATCAGTACTGCACATTTTTAATCATTATGGCTTTTTAATTGACTCCCACTAATATATTAAAGATTGACACAAATGTATTTATTGTTAACGCGAGAAATTTGACAATACTAAACCATTTTTACAGAGCAATTTTAACACCGTCAGTCATTCAAAGCACATGTTCACTTACTAATCTTGCAAGAGCATGTTACGCAATCCAAATTTTAATAACCTAATTGACGTAATACTATTAAGTGAGATTAATGTACAGAGTATTTTGAAAGTCAAAGTTTTCTACAGAAATAATAAGCCATTTTTCGAAATAAAAATTACCTATAGATAATGTCTATTGTCTACCCACAGCTCAATTGATACTCAAAACGTATATTTTTTAGATTTTAATACCTATATTATAGAAAATAAAAAATATACACAAAATTTCAGTAGAAATATTTATTTATGAAAAATAGTGAACAATATTTAATTAGAGACTAATTTATTTCATCGTTGAAACAAAGAAAACAACAGAAAAATAATATTCTGTTAACGAAAAATTTCGAAAATTAGAATCTCTCAGTACAAAAACAAAATACATAAGTACTTAAATTTGAAACACAATGAATATTATAGAAAACAAGTTAATTTTAAATTTTCAAATAAGTAACAAAATAAAAAAACAATATTCTAGAACAAAAATTTTCTTACTTGAAAATAGAATAAACAGTCTTATTTTTCAGTTTGTTCAGGTTTCGGGAGAGGTATTGGTATATCTTTGGGTGTCTCAAGTATTGCTTCATCGCTTGTACTGTCTGATTCAGAATCTTCAGCCTTTGGAGTACTGGATAAAACATCATCGATCAAGCCAAAATCTTTAGCTTCTATAGGTGACATAAATTTGTCTCTTTCCATACTAGCTTCAATTTTCTCTTTTGGCAAACCCGTATGTTTAACATACAGACTATTTATTTGATTTTTTATTTTAATTATCTCCTCAGCTTGAATTTGAATATCTGTAGCTTGACCCTAAAAGTATAAAAAAATAATTATACGGTAAGACCCTGTTTAACGCGGGAGATACGTTCCAATAAGTTCCTGCGCTCTACAAAACAGCGCTAAACGAAGTCATCTTAATGCGTAAATAATAGGCATAATTTAATTTAATTTTGTAACAATTACTATTAAACACTTTTTATCAGATTAATTATAGATTTACTATTACTAATATCGATTTTTGTTCATAAAGCATTTATGAAAATCAAATAAAAGTTCAAGTAAGAAGTTATGTTTGTGAAAAGAAGGATTCCTCATTTGATATATTTTGTTTTTTGTGAAGAAGTCATCTAATGTCGTTTGCCTTTTTCTGTTTCGTTCAGCAAGCTGTTATCGATAGCAAGACATTGCATCAATGACATCATTTTGTATAAATTGAACCATAATTTACGTTATAGTGGCTAAACTTTTTTTTTTTGGAAACCGCGTAATACTGAAACAGCATTAAGCGGAGCAGCGTTGAGCGAGGTCTTACTGTATTTCCAAATAAAATTTATACAGTATGTACCTGAGCACCTCCCGAAGGTTGATGAATCATGATACGGGAATTTGGTAGAGCATGTCTCATTCCAGGTTCGCCGGCTGCTAATAATAAAGATGCCATACTACAGCACTGCCCTACACACCTAAAAATGATATCTAAATGAATGATAATCAATAAAGTTCTGTAAAGTACACCAAAAGATCAATACATAATCCCCACAATACTAGGTCTCCAGCAAATAAATTTACTTATACATTCACTAAACAAATTTTGTTTACATCACAACGCTTACCATGTTGCTACAGGAGGCATGATATATTGAATTGTATCATAGATTGCAAGTCCAGCAGTGACGCTACCTCCAGGTGAGTTGATATAAACATGAACGGCTTTGTAACTGCTTTCTGATTGCAAAAACAGTAACTGCGCAATAATTAATGAGCTCAGAGTATCATCTATCGGACCCATCAAGCATACTATTCTTTCACGCAATAGCCGTGAATAAATATCATATGCTCTTTCACCACGACCAGTTTGTTCTATGACGATTGGCATAAAACGATTGTACTGTGGACTAGCTGTATGGATGAGGCGTGAGATCGGTTTAACGATATTCTGGAAAACACAAATAACGGTGCTACAATACACAATGTCTAACCTTAAAAAACAGGTTTGCCGAATATCATGTTTTGGGCGTTATAAAGCTGTATATCAAAATTTTATCAACAATAATTTAATCAGGTGATGAATGAAAAAACATTAATAAAAACTGTACTTGATAAAAAAAATTAATTCGTTTTTACTATGTAATATAATTGATTATTATGAAGTAAATAGAAAATTAGTTACCAGTATTTTATGTATCCCGAATGTAGACATTTTCGTTCCTGGTAACTTTCACTAGCTATTATATTTGTCAATTTGTTATTAATTGCCGCTAGTTTCTTGTAAACACTGAGAGATGACACTTACATTATAGGTTATGTACGTAAGGAGTAAAGGCAAATACGTCAGACGAGCGAACGACTCTGATTCTGATGTTATACTGCCTGGCGTATACTTTGAATAACCACTACACTACAGTTGCTAGTGTGCAATGGTCAAATGCGCTCCGTATGTTAGACGTAGGATACCCAGTTTTATAGTACCTATGTTCTAAATATGCCAAATTGACTTGTCTTAATTAAATTTAAACTTAATATGTTATAAAATTCATACAAAAAGTTACCCAACTTTCCATAAAAAGATATGAACTGAAGTGCGCATCATGCAATGTAGAGTTAGGGGAATCCCTGTAGTATTTGATGATACCAAAATATGTAGATACTGCAGATTATTATAGACGCTCGAGAGAAGACGCAAGCCAGATAGAAATTTTGTTGTTTTTGTCAAAAATGCAAATTTAAAATGCTGTTTTCCTATATACGTTTATTTTATGACCAAAATTATTATAAAGTATAAATTGATTTACCTGAAAACTGTTTTCTGGCGGGAAGGATTTTACGTTGTCTTCTTTTGTACTGAGGGGCAAATTTTGTCAATATTATTATTATTTACGTACTTAATAAATAAAAAAGTCTGAGAATACCTTAATTTCGTTTTGTAGGGCTCAAATTGCAGCTGCGTCCCTAACTGCTAAATAAAAAAAAAATTTAAAAGTGACATAGGCCGAGCAAATCCGAGCTTAGGACGGCAGATTTGGGGGACTACGTCGCAAAATACAAAAGATGTAAGATAATTTGTTATAATATATTACTCCCCTCTCTTAGTAAACTTACCTTAATAAATAAAATATATTTATATATTTTTGTATTTTTGAATCCGCACCTGAGTAGGTAATATAAATTATACCTGCCTAAGTCAAAATGCTTGAAGTAGGTACTGCAATAAAAAATATACATATATATTCATATTTTTTATTATAATCAGTATAACTAACATTATAACATAAATGTATGAAAATTTATATAATCCTAATATATATTGCAAATATATAACTCTGAGTTATACAAAAAAAAAGTCAAACGGTTTACAAAAATGGCAATAATGCAAAGCGTTCGCTATTTTAATAACAATTATGACGATGCTTAAAAGTATATATTATTATAATATAATATATTATATATAAAACGCTGTTAGCAACTATTACATCATATAATTTTAATGTAAATCAATTTATTATACTGATTTAATTATATTTAGAACTTTACTTATTTAGAGATAACAGTCTAAACTTAAGATAGTCACATTTTATAATCTAACAAAGAAATGTCATTACTTTTACATTAATTACCTTTAAAAAAACAGTTACATCAATAATAAATTATTCAGAATATACAAAAGGCATAAGATATTTTTCAAAAAAATACATACATAATATGTATGAACAGTTTATACAAGTCTTTCTAAGTTTCTATATAGGTATTGATGTTCGAACTTTTTTTAAAAACTTACAGTGGCTATTGTACCAAATAAAATAAAAAATAGCATCAAGACTTGAAAGTTATAACACAATATAAAATGAAAACAAATATTTTGTAGCATTACTTTCAATAGCTAGATTAAAATTAATTGTAAATTTTATTATTTTTAAAAGATTAAATATTTAAAATGCAACAAATGAATAGAGAGCTAATTATGATGTGATTAGAAAATATAAATAAATTAATATTTTTTATGGCTCTATTTCCATTCTTTTGAAATTTTTCATAAAAATAATTAAAAACCGAATAATAATTGGGATTTAATTTCGTTTCCTTTTTTGTTTAGAATCGGTGGGGCCCCTTATAATGAGGTTTTGTATATACAAATGTTTTTTATTGTATTGGATTACTCTGATTATTAAACAAAATTTCATAGATACTTTTTCAATGTTAACGAAAATTGTAAATAATGATACAAAAACTAGATATTTCAAAATAAAAAAAGCTTAAAATTTGAAAAGAGATATTTAATATAATAATTAAACATGGTATCTTTAATTTAAATCCCAAATTCACTAACTAAGAATTTTCTTGTATTAACTATTCATTTTTGATTAAATAAATTTCAATGAATTTAACTTTCAATTTTCTTGTCATTTTGTCCCCCAACACCTTTCAAAATTCCATAATTGTTAACATCACAACATGGTCAAATTACTGTTAAAAATAATGGCTGTTTTAGAAAATAGAAAAAATAATGATTTCACCTTGGTAAAGCATAAATCAGGTACGTTTTCGATAACAAAATTATGCCGATTTCACAAATATTTTCGTTGTTCAGTAATAATTCACAAAGGTAGACATAATATAATCAAGTTAAATTATCATTTTCTACTTCGTAATATGGCAGTCAATTATCTTAAATTTACAATATAATATTTTTATTAATAAATCAACTAAATAACCCTTTTTGGATAATGGTCCAAACACATTCTTTTGCTTACCTCTGAAATCTATCACAACATGTAAAATATAGTTAAAAAAAAAACTAATTTTGTAATTTTTGGAAGACAACTAACTTGAACTTGTTGACATTAAATCTATTTACAAAAACGATTAAAAATATTTATTGTAAAGCTTATTTCAATTGTGATATTTAAACAAAAAATCTTATTTATATACAATCCATACGAGTTTTTTACCATTACTCAAAAATATGTACCATATCCCTCGATGTAACAAATACAATAAAAACTATTGAATAACAGTGGGTCCTTCATATTCCAATGCAAGAGAGACTTTAAAATATTTTCTTTAGCTATTCATACAAAATAAAACTTAATAAAAATAGTAAAAATACCAATTACTTTTGAGCATTTGAAATAGACAATTTCTAGCAATATTCTTCAAGTTTATTCATAAAATAAATGATTTGTGTTTTTAATAATAATCATTAATTGTCATTAAAACTAATGATTTGTATTTTTCAATAATCATTTGTCATTTTGAGATCATCAAACCAATATGGAATGGTTCACTAAAATTAATTGTCTTTTTTCTACCAGTGTTGGGCATAATTTACGTATAAGATATATTTTAATTATATAACAAATAAATTTTAATTTACGTACGAAGGTAAGCTTTATAACAAATATATGTTATTCACATAAAAAAAAGTTTGTTTAAATGGTATTTTTAATTTTAGCTTATTATTAGTTGCTGTGTAAAGCATTATAGGTATCTACGACCTACGTTAATTATTAATTAAAGCTATATAATTTTATGTCGTTGTAAAACACTTACAGTACAAGCAACGTTATTATGAAAATATTTAAGTAGATTTCAAAAAAATAAAAATTACAAGTGTCATGTTAAAATACGCGTTAGTTGTACGAATCTGAGTATTTTCAGTATAAAATATTTTCTGTCATTTTTGCTTTTGTTACTAAGATAGATTACCCAACACTGAATTTTAAGTATAATCTTACAACCACACTTACAATAATATTAAATACAGTACATTGAATGCTAAAAACAAATAACATAACTACGCTATGTTGTTTCATTGCACTAAAAAGAATGATAAAAACATAGGTGTTACTAGAATTTAAAGCTGTGATGGGCCGGATTCCCAGTCTGTCTGTGTGATCGATAAGTTTTTGTTGAGAATGAATAAAAAAAAACGTTTAATTTTTTCTATTAATCCTGATTTCTAGAATGAGCCGAGCCCACCTGATTCCCTTCTAGTTACGCCTATGGTCATAAAAATGTTTGTATTGATATTCAAGTTCAACTATTAAGAAATAAATTGTAACTAGTTTCAGTACTTGTTTAACATAAATAACTAATTAAATTTTTTAAAAATTTGTCTATCTCAATTAGTGCAATAAAATATTATCAAAGCTTTAAAATATATAACTGTTATGTTACCTTAAAAACAATATTATATACTATATATATAAAAAACTATTGTTAATATCTTCATATAAAGTAAACATAACATTTCATAATAAAAAATCAACATAAAGTTCATAATAAAACACAATTTTGATAATTCTTTTTTAATATTAATCTCATAAAACGAACATCACACTTAATACAGATATTTTATCGTTGTAAAATTAATAGTATGTTGTACAATATCTTTATTTAATGACTGCAAATATATCGACGGCAAGTAAATAATTATTATTACTATTAATGTATTGTTCAGTGATCTTGCAATTCTATAAATGTGATGTCATACAACTGTTGATCATCAACTATTACAGCTTTTAATTCAAAAATGAAAAGATCTTCATTGCAGTAATATTGAATCATTTCGTCATCAATCTTCGCAATAATTCTGAAAGTAAAAAAAAAAATAAGTTAATACCTACTTTGTGTTACTTTTAGTTTTTTCAAGATAGTATCTACGTTATTAGCTGACGTACGAAATACGTGTGTTAAAAAGTTAATAATTGTTTACTTAACAACTACAAATTGCCATACATGAACTGATTAAGCATTTCAAATTGTTTTATTTTGTATCGTTTTTAAAAAAAATATGTAACCCAATATTTTATATACTACTAGTCGCTCCCCGCGGCTCCGCCCGATTTTAATGATACACAGCAACGACAACAATAAGTAGTGGAATCTTCATCAAGACCTAACAGCTACATTTTCAGTCCATAGAAACTGTATTGTAAAAATTAGTTTGTTAATCTTTGACACCCCTGTACTTCCTCCCTTTCCACACCTTAGAAAACTATTTTAGTATCTCTACTCAACAAATTTCCAGTCTGGAGGTCTAATAGTTACGGAAGGTATCGCGATGACCTTGGGATTCTTTAATTGTTAATAGCTTTACTAACTGTTTATGTGCGAACTATAGAGTTAAAAGTCAAAAACTCCTTATTCGATTAGGATATTTAAATAACGTTTTCGAACGTCGTTCAGGAGGCCGTGGGGCTCCCTGAGCTTGGGGGTCCCGGTGCACTGCACCGCCTAAAACACCGATAGCTATGCCACTGTGATCGATCGCATGTATAGATACAAATTTAATTAGCATATATTATGAAACAAAAATAATTTTAACGTAAATTTGAAATCTATAATTTTTGAAAGTATTTTATCAGTGCGAATATAAATTAGAAATATCAATTTGCAAGTGACTTGCAGATCTGTTACTTCATCTTGCAACTAACTTGCAAATTAATATTCTAATCTCTCAGTAAAATACGAAACTAGGGCACAAAATAGCTTCGAGACTGTATGGTTCAATTCCTAGGTCCCACCGTCCCGCCAAGAACAATAGTGTATAGTCAGAAACTTTACTACCATAGTATACAAACAACAAAGCCTTCCTCGCTGATGACTTCAGCTGTTGAGCGTCTATAATCTACATTAAAGCCTCCCGCAACACAAAATTGTTTAATACTGCATGTAAACAGTTTTATTTTAATGTTTGTAGTGTTATAATCAATAAAGCTTTTCAATTGTGAAATTATTTATATTGTAATAATAATTATAAGGTAGGCAGAATTTTAAGCATTTGGTTATTTTAGGGAATATAATATAAAATGCACGGTGTATGACCCCATAGCTAGAAAAACACATTAATGTTTTTGTATATTTACCAAACGATTACTAGGACTGAGCTTTATATCTAAAATAAAATGTCTTTAGTTATACTAAGTTATTCATATTATTTTGCAGTATCATCACCAGTGTTGCAGCCCAAATTTATATATATTGTTAGAAGACAAAAGCAATATGAATAAAAACTATTGTCACAAAATAAATTATTGAAAAATATCACGTTAACAAAAAAAAATGTTAGTTTTAGTTAGTACAATATGATTCATCCATTCTGTTAAATAAACCACATGAATGTAAATGAAACTGTTTTAATATTTAAAATGAACTTTTAACAACTGGATCAGACGACTGTTTTATTTATATTTTTGCTTATTAAAATGAATAATTGTTTTAACTTTTCACGGTATTTGTTACGAATTAGGTACAAAAAATAACTTACCCTTTTTTGTTTTTGCGATATAAGTTATTAATGCTTGAAGCAGAAATTTTGTACTTATTCTCAATCTGCAAAATAAGGAAAACAGAACAAAAATTAATTTCTTCTTTTTGTCATGAGAATACTTTTCTGTCTTTCTTAATTTTAGCGTAGATTTGAAAAGAAGTACTGAGCTTTTTAAACTAAATAAACAAGAAGTGATGTGATAGAAAAAAATAGTTTTGCCAATTTATTATAAACAACCTGATCCAATTAAGAAAATTATTGTTATTATTTCTTATTGTGGTTACAGAACGTCAAATGTCTAAGTATGAGAAATTATGAAATGTGTGTATTATTGTTAATGCATGCCTTTATTTTTAGTTTTGTTAAAGAATATAAATAAACATTAATATAATATGGTAAATGCTATTATCACTAGCCCAGTACTTACATGCATGAAAATAAGCAGCGGCCATTTTGATGTACAAGTGTTGCTTTCTTCAAAAATTCAGTAGATATAAAGAACTCAATATACGAATTATATATTAAATATTAGGTTAGGGGTTTTTAAATAAACTTTTGTGATCCGCAAGAGCTGCGTAAATTTTCTAACTTACGTTTGGTTATAATTTTTCACTAATGATATATTAACAAATTTTATATCAACTTGTACATCAAAGTAAATTTGTTAGAATACTTATAAAATAAAAAATACTAATGTTAGATATTAAAAAAAAATATAAAGTAAAGAAAAAAAAACTTATATGAAATAAAAAATATACTAGAATTAGAAATTTTTTATTTATATTTTTAGGAATCTGTAAAATTGTTGATAAATAATAGATGTTAATGAACGCAATTTATACAGTTTTTTTTAACCGCAAAAGAAACAAAAGCACATCTGTGCTTATCGGTTCCAGCATGCTTAGTTTGAAAATAATTCGATAAATTTTATTAAGAATTACTGATACGATAATAATCTGCGCAGAGTATATTTTTCGCAAAGCTTACGCAACCTTCTAGCTGTAGTATTATTAATTGATTTGGAATGTCTCTCTGATTTTTAACTTCCCGCTATTGAAACTTTTCAAAAAAAGGTAAGATACTGGTCCGATCTACGAAAATCGAGTTTTCATCAAATCTCGACGTTTTGGGGTCCTAGGAAGTTACGATGGACGTCCGTATGTAGTGTGTGTGTGTGTTCCTATTGGAGTGGGGGGGGGGGGTTGTATATAAATAATTTTTGTCATACGGTATCTTTAGAGCGAATCAACCGATTGAGATCGAGTTTGCGGCACCCGAAATGGCTTATTGATATTTTCCTATGATTTGATTTTGGAATCAATCGGTCAAGTAGTTTTAAAGTTATTCAAAGAAAAATAACAATTTTTCCCGTTTATGTTGCGTAACTTTCTACATTATATAATACTAAAGGTTTGAACCGCATTAAATTTTGTTATCTCCAAGCTGCAAGTAGTGGTTTAATTGCGGGATCTTATTCATTCCGTTCGTTCAATCAAGTTAATACCTTAAACTCGCTTTGCTCAAACATGTAATTAATTATTAGGTTACAAACTCACGTCGCTACGATAATATAAATTATTAGGTCCTAGATACATAAAACTACTATTTAATCGCCAGAATATTATTCAAATCCCTTAAGCATGCGTATAAAGTAATTCACTTAAGTTTGTAAATATTTGCTATTAATTTTTCGACCAAAAAAAAGTGCCAAATATATTCTGCAGTTGATATGTAATGTTTTTTTAAAAGAAACTTACAGCATTAAGAAGGCCTATTGTTGTAGGTGGGACTACATGAAGAGGCGTATAAACTTCTTCCGATTCTTGGCGAACATAAAGCATAACTCTTTCATTCAATGGCGGAATATTTGAATTGGAAAGTTGTCCAGTTCCACTAGAGCTCATCAACTTTGGTCTTTTCATTGGCGGTGAGAACACACTATTGTCATCTAATAATGAATTATCTTTCTTATCAACCGGGGAAGCGTCTGGAGGAAAATGATTGTGAAATTTTAGTGTTGGTGTTGTCGGTGGAGGTTTTGATGCTGTGTGAAGTAAAAATGGTGAACCACTTTTCAAATGCTGCGATGTGTCACCATTTCCACTTAGCGAACTATCCGTTTCGTGACCATAAAATCCTTGTATTTCCATCGACGTTAACTGAAACAACAAGCATTTTATTACCTATACGTTTTATCAATGTCGTTTATTATATGTTAAAATGTTACATTTGACTTCAAATATCAACTCCAACTTCTAGCAACAACTCACCAATATCCACGAAAAATAATTTAATAACATAACGATCAAAGAACATACAAATTGCACATTTTTTATGTATTTTTTACTTTTCTTGGTAAACATAAGAGACAATTTATAGGTGCTCAGGTAGACGAACAGCCACTGGTTGGCGCTCATTAAATGTAATTACGAACAATTACTAAGAGTATTGCACTGCATATATCATTAAATTCGAAAGAAATTTTTTCATAAATTTTGCATGAAAAATTATTTGTAAATATCGTCGCCATGTCAACTTACAGAATAAAAAATTTTCTGTTCACACATACCTTATCGATATCTTCAGCAGGTGTAAATAAAACTGGAGGTTTTTGAAGATCACTCATTGAATAAAATTCAGATCTTTCGCAAACTGGATGGTAGAGTTCATCTAGCTTCTTGCGTCCTGTAGCCGTCATTTTACGTTTTGCAGCACGCCTCTCTTCATCACGAGTTTTACGTTCCGCTCCCTATAAATAATGAATATTATTAGTATTAGTATGCATTTTTGCGTAATAAAAAATCATTTCTTTTTGCAACGGACAACGACATAATAATACACCTACCTTATCACAAAACACTTTAATCTGGCAGTAACCACGATGAGATACTTGTGGGTCTCTGGGATCCTCGTACGTATCTATTTGTAAATGTAAAGGAAGACCCTAGGACAAAAACAAAACAAATTAGCATACAAAAATGAATTAATAAGAAATTACATATTTGTAAGTCCATAATCTTTTGTTAAAAGTTTTGATGTCAAACGTGTTATAACAATTTTAGTTTTTTCTTTAAATTTTAATACATACATTTTATGGTTATTGCTTCACATATTTTCCTATTACATATAAATATTTTGAAACGATTGTACACTAATAATTATTATTATTCCCCTGAAAATGTTCTGAGACCGTGTCTAATCACGTAACATCTACAGTGGTCAGTGGTTTTAGAAAAAAAAATGACAGTGGTAAAAAAAAAATGCCCCAAAAAGTTACAACAATTTTAAATCACAATCCTATTAAAGAATGTCTTTAAAATATTTCTTTAATTCGTCACGTAAAAAATATAAGTAGAGCAATGGTACGTATGTCTAAACATCAAACCAATATCGTGTCATATTTCATTTACGCCCAATCAAATTTAATTAGTTTAAAATCTTGAATAAAATACGAGATAATTGACGGACATCATTCTGTTTATTTACATATGATTAAATTAAGTACGATTTACTTTACTATTTCAGTTTTTTCAAACAAAAAAAAATCATTATGTTATTTTTAGCAAATGTTTTAACACTTCCGACAACACTTCAGTTACATAATTGTTTAATTTTTTTTTTTTTTGATACTACAAAAATAATATCTCGATTTCAATTAATATTAATTTATTTTATTCAACTACATAAATAATAGTGGGTAAATTACCTTTACACCTTTTTGGCTGCTAAAATCTGTACTCAAACATTGTACTGCTACATTTATCTGGAAAATAATTAATAAAAAAATGAATAACAAACTGTTTTTGTGAAAATTTATTCTGTAATCCAAAAAAATGTGTCATCCTGTATAAGACAGTTTTCCATGGAGTATAACCCAAAAAAAAAGGTTCGTCGTCTTCATTAGCATTGAAGTCTATTAAAATAACACTTCAAAACAGCTCGTCGGATTTTTGTAAAATTTGCAAAATCGGTTAAGAGCGATCCGACTTAGCTAATGCACACTATATTAACTAATTATATTTTTTAATATTGATTTAAATAATGAGTATTTTAATTAGTACCTTTGCCGAGCTCTCCAGAGGATTCCAGTAAACTGCTATGGCATTGTGAGCTACTTCTTCGATACATCCTGCGAGTCCGACACTGTTTTTAGTATCTGTAATATCAGAAACAAAAAATTAACATAAATATATTACGTAAAATGTATATAGTTTCAGGTACTCCATGAAAAAACAATCTTCTACAACGTCATCTATATACATATATATAAAAGGCGATGTATTATGGTGTGTTATCTATAGACTTCAAAACGGCTGGACCGTTTTTTGGTGTAAATATTAGATTATTCCAGCGGGTAATCCTGTGACGTTTGGTAACGTTCGAATCAACAGAATTTTTTTCGTTTTTTGGCAGTTTTGATTTTTTTTTTCGATTTTTGAACATTCACAATTAAAAGCGATTGAATTCGCGCAAATTCTATACACGCTGATATTTTATGATAATGATTCTCATCTTTTATGACTATAGATAATTAATGCTATTCGACAAATATCGACAGAAATTGCTCTTACTTATTTCCTGAATTAAAAAAAAAAAAAACTCTGTATTTCTCACTCACCTAGTTATCATTCATTTTTCCTTGAATGAGACATGGAAAAGATTCATCATTAAAGCGATTAATAAGTTAATAATTAATAATATTTATAACGAGAAAACATACCAATTAACCTTTAGGTAAGTTTTATATAACATTAAATAATGATAATCATCATCAATTAACGGATTATTTGTTGAAACATAAATTCTGCTTTGCTTCAAAGCGCTAATTCTCAAAGGAAATACAGAATTAATTTTAAATGATGAATTTCCCTTATAAAAAATTGCATACACGTATTTCAAAGATGAATACAATTTAATAAACAAATAAAACTTCATATAAAAATAGTGTCTGTCAAAACAACAAACTACTATTTAACTGCTCATTCGGTGAAAATTTAACCAAGAAGACCTAAGCCTTCTTGAATTATCGCAGTTTTACATTTTGGTCACAGATATACAGAGTGACACCAGCTCTTTAGACATGTAATGCAGAATTTATTTATTTATTTCACGACATTTAACAGTTAAAACATGCATTATATATATTACAATCAACAATATTAATCTTGCTCTTTGACTGCTGCAGTTTCTACACATTTACACTGCATCCAAAATAGGCATGGTCAACTCACTTATTATGTTTGATTTTTTTTTTAAATTTTGGACACGATTGATAATAATAATTAACAATTAATTTAGGCATTTTTGAAATATTTGGCTCCCTTTTAACGCCGTAAGTAAAAACCCATGTTTATAAATAGGATAATTGCATTTATTGCCGACCATATATTTAGAACGTACATAATATGAACGAGAAATAAAATTTAATCTCAAGTTTCGTATTTCACGTATCATACATTCTATAGGTGAGAAGAGAAATTTGAAAACATTACTTTGCATGTGAGTTACATATTTTTCGATTTGATGTGTACCTTAAGGTAGACTTCGTGTTTTGAAGTCGTTAGAGATTTATAAAATATATGGCTCATTTTTACATAAATACAGAAACGTAAATTCTTCTATTAAATTAAAATATAATATATATAAATTATGAATATTTAAATTATCTGAATATCAAATACGTATGTTTATAATAGCATATTGATTAAAAGTATTTCCTGAATAATATGTATTGATAATTATAAAACCACAGTTTTCAGTATTAAAGTGATTTAAATATAAAACCCGTAACCTTATCAATGTAACCAAAATTTTTTTTTAAATATAATAACATGCTCAGTTGCTAAGGCTAAATTGTATCTACCACTTTTCGTTGAAAGTACTTATTAGGTCCTATATTCTAGATTTTTTCAAACTTACGGTTAAATGCTATTAAATAAAAAAAATGTTATAGAGCATATTGATTCCATTTTAAAGACTTATTTAACGATACTCTAACTCGAATGGGTACACGAAAATTTGCAATTTCGTTTCACGTCTATCTTTGGGTTAAATAAATGCATATGTGTGCAAAATTTCACCATAAAAGATAAAAAACTGGCCAAGTGCGAGTCGCACTTGCATACGAAGGGTTCCGTACCACCATATGATATTTATTAACTTTATTTTTAGTGTATTTGGCATATGGCAACATACACTATTGGCGTCGGTCGGATGGCGGGACCTAGGGGTCGGACCAAAATTTCTCGACGTTTCATAACCTCCTAAACACTTTGGCACCATTTTTAAAAATGTTTATATATATATGTATATATATATATATATATATATATTTATATATATATATATATATTTATATATATATATATATATATATATATATATATATATATATGTGTACGTGCGATAACTTTCGAAAGAGTTAATTGATTTCAACGAAATTTGGGCCACATGTTGAAATCCATCACCGCAAGAAGCCTATTTAAAATGGGCCTAATCGGGCTATTTTAAGGGTAGTTTTTAGGGGTTGAAAACTGTTTTTGAGCCCCAAAATACCGAAAAAATTCTCCGAATCGTTTCAAAATTGAAATTTAACCCTTTGGTAGTGATTAAAAAGTTTCCCCATAATTTTAATAAAATCGGCCCGACAGGACCGGATTTACAAATTTTATGAAAACACTAGTTTACAGATAGTGACTTATTTATTGAAGGGTGTATTTAATTTGGTGTAGACGTTAGATTGATAATAATATTACAATTAAGAAAAAAATGTTATTTTAAGGGGTGTATTAAGGGGTTAAATTTTTTATTTTCCCCAAAAACAAACTTAATTTCACATAATAAAAGTATAAAACCACACGGCCCTATACAAGCAAATACACTATATTGTCGGCAGGGTTTTGGCACTGCGACCCGGGTTTTTTTATTATTTGTTGTTATATATACACTAAGGCGCTAGTATGCACTATTTTGACGTTTGTAGGAAAAAACATTTGTTTTTGTAATGTAACTACAAATTTGCGGTTTTCGGACTTTTCGCTTTACTTGTCCTATAAGACATTGCATCTTGCCAGGTTTCATGATTCTAGGCCAACCGTATAGGTTTTGATTCCCTTGCGAGTGTCAAAATATGCACCATAAACGGCCGTATCTATTGATTGCATTGTTGACTTAGAAGTTTGATTTTTTCACAGCTCCAAGGGATTGTATTTGATATTAATTTCAACATGATACCTCCACGCGTTCCTGAGAAAAAAGATCTTGACAGACAGACGGACAACGAAGTAATACTACAAGGGTTCCTTTTTTCCTTTTGAGGAGCGAATGTGACATATGGCCGGACATGAACAATTAATAAGGATCCCTAGTTTCTACGGAATCCTAAAAAGGTATGTGTACTGATTGTAAGAAGAAATAGATGTGATGACATAGATGCTTGACAAGTCAATTAAATTTATTTATTCCTAGTGATATAAAAATATTAATTAAAATTTTATAGACCTGCTAATTACGGAATGTTTTCATTAACTCAGAAACAAATTGCAACAATGTCATGACAGTTTGGTTTTATTTAATACATATTAAACACAAATTAAGGCGATTGTTCACACAGCTTTTAAAAAATGTTCTCAGCATATTTCAAACTGTGGTCGCAAAAGGCACTTTATTACTGTTTTTAATAGCTATGAATAAGCATTAAGCTTCACAAACATTGACTTGTTTAAAAATTATGATATTTATCAATATTTCTCTGTAATTAGCATTTTAAAACTTTTTCTTTACAAACGTATCTTTTAGTTTGCTGAACAATTGTTTTGAAAGTTATTTATTACTAAATTTGTGTTAAACTTATGCTATTTTTGTAATTTTTCGCTGATTATAATTAGAACAAATAATTTATAAAAATCTGGCTCAAAGTCATATGGGAAGAATGATACATCCTTCTAGTTTATTTTGAAAGCGTTAATATCAAAGATTATTCTTTAAGGAAACTGCCGTTCTGCCTTTAGCACTTCGTTTAGTGTCAGTTAAAAAGCAATGAAAAACGCTGCTCCAACTGTTCAATGTACTTATAATATTAACCTGCAAATCAATTAAAATTACCATTCCTGTTAGTTTATTAATGGTTTTATTTTAATTTAAACTTTTTTTTAATATTTTCTATACGCGGTAACAGGTTTACTATGTCATGCTGGTACAGAAAATGTATAAAACTTATCAATAAAAAAAAACATTACTTTTTCCATCAAACAATTATCGGTTATATTGAGCTTACAAAAAATATATTATTGGCTTTAACAAATATGGAGTCAGTAATACTTAGGTAGTTTTGACGAATTACAGAGCACAACTGCAGCCAACATACATCTGATACGAGAATGTTTACTGACATTTTTTTAAAGCCAATTGTTGTGAGAAAATGGAAACTCAAACTAAAGCAGGTAGTACATGTTTTTTTTTGACAATTTAAAATTTAGATTTAAAGCTACAGGTTTATGTTAGTTTAAGTCTGCTGAGTTAGCCTATTTAGTCGTAAATTTGTTTATTCCTTCAAAGTAATTTTGCGGAAAGGAACTATGTCACGCAACATAAAATAATTTCTCAAATCTTTTTTTTTTAAATTCCGTATAAAATCTTATTCAATGTAGTTACGGTACGAAAATAATCGTCAGTGAGGCACAAATAGTTAATACCAAGCTTAATGAAGCAGCAAATCAATGAAACAATCGAAAAGCAAACCCGTCCCATGCATAACACTGTACCGCTTATATTATATTGGGAAGTATAAGTGTATGAATCACTGACATTTATTTTCGAACCGTACTATAATAGTACACCGCACGATTGGCGAGAAAAATAGCACAGTCCGCAGCGTAGGTACGTAACCACACAAATTTTCTTCGTTATTTAACTTTGGGTGTATTTTGAAAACCTTCAAAATCAACTGCTGAATTTTGTGTTTTCGGACGTTGAATAATATATATATTAAAATGTATAATTAAAATAAGCAAAATTACATTTGACATTAAAAAATTCAACAAATGTAAATCTGAGAGTTAATTTCTTTTGTAAAATATTAGAGAAATATAAAATTGTATTGTAGGGAATGTATAAATTATAAGTTTTAATGCTCAGACATCGCTGTAAATATTGCTGTTGATAATACGTTTTTTGTTTTTTTTTTTGTTTTTAATTTCATACTTTTAGCGTTCGTTTATATATTTGCATATCATTTGCATATCAGATATATATACGCGCTGTTCCAAAAATGCTGAGACAAATTGTATCGTTACTTTTAAAATAATTCATAAATAATATTATAACCCATTGCAACAATATTACATTGCTGTCACAGCATTGTTTTGCTTTTGGTTTCTATGAATTACGTTCATCGATTTAATTTATAATTTTGCTGTCAACGTAGACTATTCTACATCTTGACTAAGCCACATTTTATATATTTTATTTTTATGAACTTAAAAAATAGTAAAAATCGAAATCTTTCATACGTTTTTCAAACTGAGGACTTGTGTACAAAAAAATACACTGATTCCATTAGGCACAAGCAAATTTCTGTACAGAGTGTGGTTTAGAAATTTTGAGCCTTCGAATTTATTTTTGATGTGAATTTTTAAAAAGTTCTAGACAGGAAGACATAGACTACTTGTGCTCACTGTGTCTTTTTGTAAACGCATGGTGAGTTTAAAAAAGTTTTGAGAGATGATCATGCATGTCTCAGATTTAGAATTTTATGAAAAAAACGGTCATTTTTTTGTCCCTTAAACAAGTTTAGTTGATTACAGGCTCTTGACAACAGGTTTATGTAAAAACAATATTTGCAAGTGCCTAGTGACTGGTCAGAATAAAAGAAAAGTACTTATATCGGAATTATTATGCAAAATAGTTTTGAAACATTTCATATTTGTATCAACGTTTCTCGAAATGTGAAGTTAAAAATGACAAACCTTGCAATAGTATTTTTTTTTTAAATTGTATCGTCATCATTTTAGTACACGCAGTTTTGTACCAACTTGTATTTAATAAAGTAATGTGTAATATTACAATATATATAGCTGTATGCATATTTGTGGCTATATTAAATTTCAGATAAAATTAAAATTTCTTTTTAAATAAAAAATAATCGTATTATATATTATATTTTGATGAAAATTTAAAAGGAATGTTATTATAAATAGCTACTTGTTTAGTGTAAAAGACAGCTATATTAAATAAATAAAATAAAAATAAATTTATAAACATTATAATCTTTATCAAAAAAATCTTGTTTCCTTACTATATATGAGAAAATCTTAACGATTCTTTAAAATGGCACCAGTAAGCCCCCTTTGTAAAATATCGTAAATTTTTAAAAATAAAATCTCTTAAATCGGTTTTTACAAAAAAAAAAAAATACAGGGGAACTGTTTTCCGACTACTAATTAATCGGTTATAACTTTTAAATTAAAAGAGATACAGGCTTGCGCCTGTGTTCATTCGGTTTAGCGCACTTTTTGTACTTATAGTAGATTATCGATTTTTATCGAAATTTGTGACATGAAAAAGTAAAACTTTTTCCTCAATAATGTAAATAAAGAGAAACTCACCGGCATCGAGTATTCTTTGTTTGACAGAATGTTGGCGACCATGCCAGAACTGCCAGGCCTTTATTTCGTCTTCGGGACTTTTCTCTTCTCGGAACATTAACATTACAACACTCTGAAACAAGAACAAAACATACGATAAATAAAGTACGAATCACTTCTTCATTCTATATCCTAGGCTGTTACAAAAACTGTCATTGTTCTTCAATTTCAACAATAAAACCTTTACAATTTTCAATGATTTTATTGAAGTTATACTTCTTTTGATGCATTAAGGGTAAATTTTCCTCTGTTACGGAAGTTGCGCACGCAGCATGCAACGACACCATGAAGTTAGTTGTTGAAGTGAACAGGCTAACTTATCATCTCCCACATCCCATTTTATTTTATCAATGTACATCTTTAATGAAAATGTGAATATCAATTATCGCGATCACGCAATTAAAGTATAATTAAGCAAATTCAATTCTCTAAATATATTTTTCTTATAAAAAACGTGAAATTCCTGATTCATATTTAATAACGGAGATATGATTTTTTTCGTTCAATGATAAAACTGATTAAATAGCGTTTTCGTTGGATTTGAAGAATATTTCCCGAAATGATTGGGGTTATTCAATCTATTTTATAGATTCTTAAACGAACATTAAAATTATATTCTTTTTGTAAACTCGAAAGATTCTTTCTAATGAGATATTTTTTACAATCAGACCAATCTTATTTTAAAAAAATATCAAAGAAAGATAACAAATTGCACGTAATTCCTACAGAGGTTACAAGAATGTTTCTGATAACCATTTAAGAGACAGAATAAGAGGAATTGTATTTAAATTTTGTGGTGATTGCAATTCTCTGTTAGATTTATAGTGACATTTGCAGAAAAGAATTGGATAAACTTGAAATAACAATGCAAACAATATGTATCTATGCATGTTGAATAAATGAAATAAACCATTGACTGTTAACTTCAATTTTTAACAAATAAACGTTACAAAAATTTTCTAAAATTTAATGTAATATCGAGTCATAACGCAATTTAGTTTCAAACTCAAAACAACTAACCGAATAAATATTTTTGAGTCGACTTACAAAACTTAAAATCTCTGCCGCCTCTAACAAATGAAGTTTTCGTCACATTGCCATTAAAAACCAAATTACAATATGCAAAAATTAAGAGAAAGAAAACTAGATGAAGTGTAAAAATATTGATTCCTCAACTGTACATAAGAATTTCTCCAGCATCCCACCTACGTTCTAATGCAGCAAGCAACTCAGTTGTTTATGCGACAATCAACATAATTCAGTATTAAAATATTGTATTGGTTTGACACCATAGTGGGCGTCTAGTATTGCAGACTTCATATACATAAATGTATATAAACTCACATCACATACATGTAATATTCGTTACATCAAACCAATAATAATTATTCACAATCTTTAATTACTTCTCAAGATATCTGATATCTCCGATCATTGCTCTTGCACCACATTTTTTTTTATTGAAACTTAAAATTGTATTGACAAACCCTTTACCTATTCGGTTTAAAATACAATTACGATAAAATTGGAAATACTGATTTATTTTATTTAGATGCATTCATACCAATAGAGAATTTGTATGATTTCTGAAATGGCGTACATTTGCAATTTGAAACGTAAAGATTCCCAACTATTCGAATTATAAGTAAAAAATGTACAATTCACCATCAAAAAAAAAAAATAAATAAAAAAAAGAATGCACGTGACAAAACGATTCATTCATATTTCACTGTAAAAATTAAGTCATGGTTACAATCAAAACCAAAAAAAGAAGATGATTTTTGACAAAAAAAGACGATTCAATCGCTGTTTATGTTTATAAATGTTTATTAGTGCAGGAAACGTTTGTATTTCATTATGGAAAAAAACTTAAAAGGTTCAAAAATGAAAAAATGAATGATCTTGCCAATTCTGTTCTCTTTACGAAACTCTTCAGCTTATGGCTTGCATTTAAGAGCGAAATCTATCTATTAATAGAGATGATTAGAAATCAGATAGTATATCTCGTTTATGGTAGACGACAGATTCAACTGAATAGACTCCTAGAGCCGACCGTCAGATTTTCTATCGAAAACACTTTGTTTTAACATTGGGGCAGACAAATAGTGAGCTACATTATTGTCTATGCTAATATTATAAAGAGGTAAAATTTATTCTCTGGCACTACTGAACCGATTCTGAAAATTCTTTCACTAATAAAAAGTTAAACTATGTCTGAGTAAAATAGGCTACATTTTATTTTGATAAAAAATAAAAATGCCAAATAAACTGGCTAAATTACAGTACATGGTGGAAGTACTGTAATTTTGTGGTGGAAGTAATGGTATATAAAAAAAGATATTTGCACTCGACATGTATACTGTTGTCGCTGTTTCATTTCATGCGGGTCCACGGGTAGCGACTAGTTATTAATAAATGAATAATAATTGTGACATTCTACGTATTCGATACATATAGAAAACGGTAGACTCTCCGACTAATAGTTGTGGTGCATGTCGCTATCGTAATGATAAAGAAATAGGGAAGTTCAGAGACCTTAGTATCTGGATTTTCATAATTATATCAATAACGCATACCAGAACGGGTTATGAGAATTTTTATCCGCATCGAATAAAGGATATTTATATATTAATTCAGAGCATTATTTAAATTTCTTTAAGCATGATGTTTTGTCACCGTTCAGAAATTAACATCAACGATACGCCATTGCTATTTGTATCTGACGTAGAGACAGACAGATATACAGACTGAAATTGCAGACTTATTTTCTTATCGCGTATATGTACAACTGTACAAGTCACACCCTTCCATGTTCACCGATATAGTGATATGAAATGCAGAAGGTTGATATACAAATACAAGAACATGTAAAATGCATTCGCTTTCAGCAATTTCTGGAAGATTTTGTCAGGGACGGCCTCAGAAGAAATTATATGCGAATCTCCAGATTCTACACTGTTAATCAATAAACAAAATAATTTATGAAAAACAATCAGACCTCATTTTGATAGAACCGACTTAGTTTCTATTGAGTGTTGACTAGGTCAGCTCTATCAACATATTATGACGTGTAACTTTTTTCCATAAATTATATAAATTAATCAAATTTTAGATTTTTCTAAACACTAGATTTTTTACACCTTTTAAAGTGCTGCTACTTGCTGACTGTAGTACATGTACTTATTTAAACGGTAAATACTAGCTAATCTCAAAACACTCCTTTACAAAATTCTTGCCAATTTTGACCACAAGTTTTTGAACTATCTACTAAAATTATTATGCTTGATCAATTTTTGATAAAAAAACTATTTAAAAAATCGAGAAGATTTCAAGCAAATATTTGAAACGAAATATTCGATGGACAAAAGTTTTTGCGCAGTTAGATTTTGCTGATTGACAACATTTTAATCTATAATTACAGATTATACTATTTGTTTATGCTAAATTATATAATTAAACTGATTTAAATAATCTTGTTCATTAAACATCGTTAACTTTAATTATTAATTAAAGAAATTACTATACAAGAATGATTGTATACATTATTTTGATCATTGCACATTACTAAGAAGCTATTATTTTAATTATAACTATTACTAACTGAATAAAATAAAGCTATTACGGATTAAAAAAATAAAAATTATTTGACTATACTCAGTAATTTCACAAGTGCAAAGATATTCAAACTTTGATATTAATTATTAGAGTATCTGGAAAAAAATTTTGTAATATATTGTAAAATAAAAAGCCTGGCGTTAATCGTGTTTGTTTCGTATTTTTTTTTTACCTATAAAGCACTCCTAGGATAATGGCTCTATACAAGCATGTAAACAAAATTGAAATCGGTTCAGTGATTTTCATACAGATGCGCAAAGGGGACATTATGTAATACATTATCGTTAAAATGAAATTTATATCGATTTAGTAATTTAGAAATAGTCGACAAATATTGTGATTCACATTTGAATCTCGAACGACAGGAATATGTGAACGCCGTCCGGTAAACAGTGTATATAGCAGTCGTTTGAAATACAATTAGCAGAAGTGAAACGTTTTTACGTAATCTTAAATTATTAGACTTAAAAAATGTAGATATCTTTGAATAAAGCTCACAGAAGTTTAACTTTTTTTATATTATTCCCAAGTTTACATTTTTTTAAGGTGAAACTAATTAATAATATTTACACATACTTAGCAACACAGTATAAACTTCTGTCCTTGTCAGTTTCATGTAATTTAGGAGACCAACTAACTTCCCCTTTATGTGGCAATTTTACTTCCCCTCGATTTTTTACTTTTTCCAAATAGATACGTTGCTAAAGAAGTTAAACTTCAACAAATATTTGAACGATTCTATCGTTGCCCACAAATATTTTCGAAATTTAAGGAAGTTCAGAGGTTTTAAATTCGAATATGTTTGTTGGATATTTCTAAATTTCTTTCTGCCATATAAAAATCTTATGATTACGTAACTTATAAAGCATTTGTTAATTATAAATGTGATGTCAGCTTTACTATCAACGCTTTTAGTAGGTACATTATAACATTCGTGGTTATAAAGCTAAATAAAAATATTTAAATTTTTCTTATTTATATGGAATAAAACAGAGATTTTTATTTAGTAGAAAACATGATTTAAGTATTTCCAAAAAAAAAAATATATATTAATAACTGACAAAAAAAACTAAATGCTTTTTGTAACAGAAAAATAACTTGGGCGACAGAAACGTTAAAACATCTGTTTAGAATATTTAAAATTTTACCGAAAATTGAGCATACGCCACTTTACATTGTGGCAAACAACATTTTAATACAGAGTTTAGAATTTATGATACAATTAAACTACAGGTATGCTTCTGTGATGGTAAAGTGTTAAGAAGAAACGGTGAATATTACAGTTTATACAAGTCTTGAATGTTAATATCAGAGTGCTCTTAAACTTTTAACATAATTGTTGTTGATTGCACTAAAAACATTATTATACGAAAAATAATAGACAAATTAATGATATAAAATTTTCAACAAAAAGCTTCGTGTTGAAATTTATATTTGCCACTTTTTCAATATTTCAAACCATGCCCGGTAATTTAATTTGATTGCACAATTGTTGTATTTGGGTATGACTGTATGGCCGCTGAATTTGGGAGTTGAAATTTAACGTAATGTTTTGTTTTTAAGTTTCAGTATTCATTGTGAGCCCTGAATGTAATTATTTTGAAAAACATCATGAAGTTATAAACGTAATTTATTAGCGACAAGTGATAACAATGTGTCATTGTCATACTTTTTCTAACAGCGACAGAGCAGTCAGCTTTCTGATTTTTTCTTTAATAAAACGAGATCATTTACTAACGATTCTCGTTAAAAACATAAAAACGACAGCTTATTATATTTGTCGTGTAAGTTTCTTTGTATCAATTAATTACATATTTTATGTATCATTCTGTTTAACCTTCGTAAATTATTTATAATATATGTATTTCGCAATTATTTAGATGCACTTTATAAATGTTGATAAATTACCTATTGCAGCAAATAAATTAACGCAATTATATCAAATAAATGACGACGCAACTATACCTTTTATTTTTTTTTAAATACAGTTCGACATCTCGCGAAAGCAAGGTTACCATTCAAGTTCGACATAATATCCCTTCAAGAAAAATATCTCTAAATGAGCTTTAAATTTATTTATTCTCGAAAAAAGGGGAAGCTTATACAGTTATTAATTACACCTTCATATAATACCGTTTTTGAGAGGTGCGCAAAAATATATTTCAAATCTTAATTCAAGAAAAACATTTTTTTCTGTTGGTGATTAATGGTGGTCAATGTAGAAAGTTTTTTGTCACTTTCTAAGTAAAATTCAAACCACATAAGATAAAGTGAGATAGAAATTTAACAGCGGTGTTACTTTTAACAATGATCACACAAAATAGTGCCATAAGTTCAGAAATAAAAATAACAGAGAAAATGTAACGCAGTATTTTTACCATATTGTACGTATATGTAGTTAAACTAGTAAGCTAATTAGCGTCTCGCAATATATTACAAATTATATACCGGGTGTTCATATTACTTTACTAAATAGGGAAATAACTACTACTAAATGTACACTATTCTCCCCGTTTCAGCAGTAAAGTTATTTAATCTAAATGTATTTTTAAACGAGAACTAATCAATGACTGGATTTATAATTTCGTATGGAAATCTCAGTTTTTTATTAGTTAAACTGAAGACAATAGTGTGTTAATTAGAACAAATTTCTTCCAGTATATATATTTAAGTACGATTTATTCTAAAATATTGTCTCTTCTGTTAAAACGCGTTTTTGTAACGCCATATATAAATGAAGGAATATAATCACTAAAATGCTTAGCTCATACCCGATTTTTCAAAACGAGACTATACAAAAAGCCACCCAACTGAATGTTACTCGCAGAGAAATTCAAAAAACATGCAAGGCGTTCGATATAGGACATATACACTCTCATTCGGAACTGAACGAATGCACATACTTGGCCACTGTTGAGCTTGACAGATGGTGACAGGTCTCGTGATGAACTCGGACTATGAACTATGGAGTATGGACATGTTAAAATGCATTCTACGAAAAAAACAGGAATAATTCCTGATAGAAGGCATGGTTCCCGGAGTTATATATGTCCGAAACTAATAATAAAACACACTAGATTATGAAGAAACAACTTTAAATATAAAAAAACACTTTTTCCTGGATAGCCAATAAGTCTGATCCATCAGGATCCGAGAAGAAATGTTCGTCGGTCAACGATTACCGCCCTGTGCTATTTACAGGACGGCTATTTTTGTTGTGACAATTTTTATGTCTATTTTAATCATTTGCGTTTATTTTTGAGAAAATATGATAAACATACCTACCCTGTATATAATTATGTTAGTCTAATATTGTCTGTATATGATGAGTTGACGGAGTATGTGTCATTCGTTCGATTCCTGACATGGCCCGACAAGGATATCTTACATTATTAATTAAACATTCTTTGCTCCTATTTGATATTTTAATTACATGTTATAATTAGAATATCTAGTACGGATCGTGATCAAATACGGTGTAACGCTTTCATGACAACTCGTATGTAATATTTTTTTTTATAAACATGAAACAGACGTTAACGAAGCACTATGAAACGTTATATGTCTAGTAATTCAAATATTGTTACCATGCAATCGCCCCTGTGTTATAGGAACAGTTGAAAATGTAAAATTGCATAATTGAGACTAAATGTGAGATCTCAGAGTGTTCTGAGCGCATATCAAAATTGTAATTATATTCTTTCTCGTTTATTTTCATCTCAAATAAAGTTCAAAGAAATCCAGATTGATAAATTTAATCGCATAATCAAATTTATTCGTTATTTTAATGTATCTCCACAGACCAAAAGGTAATTCTAGCATTTAAAAATAAAATATATTTAAATAAAGTTGCTTAAATAAACAGATCCTTAAAAAGGTTTCTTTTTTGTACGTGCATTGAAATTTCTGTTTATTGACTGACAAGCGACAAGTTCACGATTAAACTATCACATTTCGTGACATTTCAATAAAATGTTTAAGTGAATAGTAAAGTTCCAGTCCAATATTAGTGTAGTTTTATATATAATTTATTTACAGCCATTTAACTGGTCTACTGGTACTGCGTATCATTCAGATTTCACGGTGTAAAATATCGCTTCTTTAGTGATGAATATTTTGAAATAAAAAAGGGTAAAAAAACAACCATTTATCAATGAAATCTATTTCGTACAAGACCGAAATTTACATTTTAAATGTTTTATCTTTCAAAAACATCTTGTTATATCAGCTGTCATTTTTTATAGTTTCAACGTAATAATGTACCTACATTTATGACAATGAAATAGTTTAATTCTAACCGAAAAAATGACCAAATATGCCCGTATATTGAAAATGATGCTTAATTTAATTTGTATTTATCTAATAACTCGCCCTTACCCGCGAGATCGCTTTAGGTAACGTCAGTATTTACATAAATCTCCATTTCTCAATTTTAGCGATAACATTTACCAGACGATCTTCGAATTACTATATCTAAGCGTTAATGTATTTTGCACATATAACACTAACTGAAGTAATATATAATGATAATAATAAAGTCTTCATTGAAGCAAATGAGTTGCAACAAAGGGCGAAGTTCAGCTAAATGCTGTTTTACAACTTAACCCGATACTTAATCCCCAATACTTAATCGATCTGACTGTTCTCTAGAAAAACGTTGTCACATCTAGGTATCATTTAAGCAAAAACCCACAAGAAAACTAAATTGCAATTACAATTTTCCTTACTATAATGATTAATACTTATAGCTTTTAGACTGATAATTTTGTGGACAAAACATTAGCTTTAAAAAGTTTTAACAATTTCCATGATAAATAATGAGAACAAAATATGCCTGATAGTAACCGTTATTCGTGTTTATTTACAGATTATAAAAAATTGATGGAAGATAAAAATCCTTGGGTAATGTTTATTTAGGTCTCTGCCAAAACTCATGAATGCGTAATTTTTTACCCTTTTTTAATTTATGCGTATACATGGAATTTTACCTGTAACTGGGATCAAGCAGGCGATAATTTAATTTTTTTTTTTATTATTATCATAATTAGAAAAAATCATCAATTTCTACTACCGCAGTATTTGATTTGATCTTCTTCTACTACTTATTAAACTTTACGTTATATTATAAAAATCAAGTTGTTTTTTTAAACACTAACCAAATTAAATATCAGCTAAAATAATTACCATCAAAGCTAGTAATTTTCAGTTCATAAAAACAAGATCAATTTATCACAGAAATTATACATTAGATGTTGATATTTAATACATAATTTAATATTAATGTCGGTAGAAAAAATAATATAAAAAACATAATTTCATTAATTTTTGACCACTTAAAATAATTTGCATGTTAAATAATAATACCACGACGAAGGCATAATAAAATTAATATCAGATCCAATAGCGTTACATATATGTGCCAGTAAAATTTTTTCTTTTACAACGTTCTGGCAATTCTTAGATAAAGTCGAAAATGTTTTCTTTCGTCAAACCAAAATAATATTTACGATTCAGTACGACCAACACGGTACGGAACAATCGGAACTCTAAGAAAACATAAGAATCGGGTCGGTTTTGTTTATTCTCGTAAAAACACGATTCCATTAATGTACCTCCGACTTAAATTTGAATACAAAATTAAGGATAAATTTAAATTTGTTCAAGTAAAAATTTTGGGTTAAATAAGAAAATTAGCTGTGACATAAGTAACTCCAAAAATTAATTATATATCTGCGTTTTACTGATTATATTCTTATTATACAAAACGTATCATAGGGCCAGCGCCATGCTAATTTTTGTATCGAAAACTCGCGATTTAAGACAGTTAAGATTTTAAGCCGCCGCTGGTAACGTACTATGTGGTCATTATATACATCGAAACATCTTCGATGTATATTGTTTACTAATTATACCGGCTATTTTATTTACGGTATTATAATGCATATATACCTATAAGTATTATTTTCAAATTAAGAATTTAAAAAACTGTAGAAACTATAAATTGGAGTATTCATCGAGTATGAGCATTAGACAAGCTATATTTTAATTAACCAGGTTTCCCAAACTTATTTTGATGGGGAATAGGATATTCCATAACCATGAAACCATACCACAACTATGTTTTATGGATATTCCTCTCTCAATTGATATGACGTTAATTATTAAAACCAAAATTTAACGATCATAAAAACAAAAACAAAGAGCAATTATACAATTACTAAAAGTGTACCTACAGTAGCATATCAGAGATTTCAGAAAAAAATATTTTAATAAAACTATTATCGCATACGAAATCATTATTTTACAAATGGTGATTGTTCTCATACTTTCAGTTTGAGATAGCAGCATTTTGATTTCTTTCGCGGAGCTCCGGAGTATCGCTGAATGAATTTTGGGAAACACTGAACTATAGAAGTCTGTTCAAAAATCAAAATTCTTTTCTAATGGAAATATCTTAACAATTTTATAATTAAAAAATATGTGCATTATATTTTTCAAAGCGAATTTATGTATTTAATTTTAATCTATAAATTGATTTAAGTTAACATTTAATTACAAAAAAAAATGTGTAAAAAATACAAAGGATTTCCGGTGCGTATTATTCAGAAAATATATAGGTTGATTCATAATTCATGTTTAAATTACTCAACATCCACGCGTCTTTATTCATCTCGCTAAAAGTATCACTGAAAAACACCCTTACCATGTAATTTTGGTTAGATGACCGAAAAAAGAATTTTGTTATGGATAATGTATATTTAAAACTGCGATATTTTGGGAAGGCCTGTATGTTTTAAATAAAGAGATAGTTATGTAAATTTAACCGGATGTTACTTCATGTTTTATTTTTTATTTTAAAATGCATTTGGGTAAATTATACATTTTGTGGCTTTATAAAAATTAGTAATGATATTATGAAATAACTGGTGGTTAAGCCTGTCTTCACCAGGCGTAGTATCGAAGTCCACGATTTGAAACTATGTTTGAAAGCAGAGTATCTAAAATAAATATTGAAGAACTTCTTTGTATTGACTACATATTTCTCGAAAATGTTCAGTAGGTCCTTATACTATAAGTATGCAAAACTTTAGGTTCCTTATAGATTAACAGAAATCTTTTTAAGGAAATTTTTTTGCGAAAAAACCTTCCTATTAAATTAAAAATGCGGCTCCGTTAGGCAGTGTTGCCAGATTGGGCGATTTGTCTCTGCGTACGGTCCTTAATTTAAATTTGGGCGACAAATCGCAAATTAGGCTCTTTTCATTTCTTAACATTGGCAACGATGTAAAACTACAAAATTGGATATATCTGTTGGCAATACTAATTAAATTTATTTTCTTGAGTACCGCATTGATTCTGGAATTACCTTACAAAATTACATTAAAACACTATTTTTAGTTCTAAAACACTCACCTTAGAAAATATATATTTCAAATTATGCGACAAAGTGTACCAATAGAATATTTTCAAATATATAGTTGGGCGACTATTAAGAGTATTTTGCGACTTATAGTCATATATGGGGCGACTTGATTAAAAATTTTCTGGCAACTCTGCCGTTAGGTTCTGTTTCGTGACCAATACTGTAAGTATATAGAGTTTCAGAATCCTGGTCAATGGAGACCTTTTTTGAAATGAATTAGACAGAACAAAATCACAATTAAAATTACATATTTGTTTCAAATAATAGCTTTTGGGGTGCCACGTAGGACAGTTTGCCTTCCTTAACTTTGCACGATAAACTGTGAACCAGTGAACGACGTTCAAAACCACTTGTGCAAATTAGATATTAGTTTGTTTGGCCCTGATGTTTAATGTATGATAACACCGATACCCATATTAGCATCTTTGCATTATGTCAGGAGACCAACATTCGTGGTTACGTCATATCATACCTCTACTTACCGACCTAATTGCAAAGTTATGCCATTGGCTAGAATCAGTTTGCGTCAAGCATTTTTGGGTGATATTACCATTGATAATATTACATTAGGTTTTTTCACAGAATAAAAATTCCGCGAACATATAATTTTTTTATAGATTCTAGTTTGAATACGAGCTCTGATGATGCAATGAAAAAATGCTGGACAATCCCAATGGTCGACGAAAAATTATAAAGGGTCTAAAATACTTCATTCATATATCATTAAATAAATAAAAAGCATCGCATCGCATTGTAAGTTAACAAAGAGATATACGATAATAAAAAATATATAAAGAAAATTTGTTGTCGGTCCTTTTTTAAATGTAATACATATAAAATAGTTTTAATAGTTACCGTAAGTGGCAGAGTCTTTGAGAAACGTTACCGCTTATTATCGACCAGATATAGAAGTGACCATGTCAAATGTAGTGTTAGTGTTCAATAAATGATTGGGTGTTTGGATATATAAAAATCTTGATAAATGCTATTTCTTCAATAATTTACGAAACACGACGCTCGGAATGTACGAGCATTTAAATACAGGACACCATTCAGCTTTATTTGTGATTTGTGAATGAAATTTTCAACGCCAAGTATCTTAAAAAATGCATTTGAAAAAACAGACTGAGTGATTTTAACATTTTTAAATTAAGAATTTATTGTCTCGATAATAACGATCGAACTCTGTGTGTCTTACAAATTAAAATACAAATAAATAAGACATATAATCCGTAAAGTGTTACAAGTACAAATGAACTTAAGTTATTGTAATTGTATTCAATTTATATTGAAAAACAATTTCAACAGTTCAGATTCTTGTTTCTTATTTAGCTTCTCTTTAACACCATAACAAATTTATTATAAAATCCGTGTAAGAAATTTTATCAAAAAGCATATTATCAAAATTAAAATAAGCAATCAATGCATAGTTCTCAATATTTGTAATATTTTGTAATTTTGAAGGTGGAAATTTATAGGAAGTGATTTTTAAATTTCTCACTCTACCAAGATCATTTTTGCGGGAGGTTGAATATTTGGAAAAAAAACTATTTACTTTTTTATTACGACAAATAACGATGCGTAATCATTAACACTATAATAAAATTATTCCCAGTTCGCATTTTAATTAAAAAATGTATCGAATATCAAAGACGCACAACAGGTGTTCTAATTATTCTAATGATTTCATGAACTGATTTTCTGTTTATGGATTTGTTGATACAGACGATTCATAAGATTGCATTAGTGTATTTTTTATTTTTATAAATAAGGACACTACTTTATAAAAACGTTTAATTATATGTACTTTCTTTAAAACTATTTGACAAATAAAATTTAAAAAAATTGCATAAAAGATCTGAAACTACTGCAACGTTCAATTTTGAAGTTAGAAAGAAACACATGAATTAATATTACGCGGAGATATTAACGCAAAATAAAGAAACGAACCCCTTAAATATATAAACCACACAATAACTATTATTGCATGTAATAATAGCAGAATCTATCCTAAGGAGTTAGTTACAGAGCTATCATAAATATTGGTGAAAAAACTCTTCCAGGTTTCCCAGTCCCTATCCGAAAAAAAGTCTTTCTCTGACTTTTTTCCTGAATTAACAAAATTGATTTTTAAAATAAACATTCTGACATATCATATTTTGATGTATTTAACAGGAAGATGAATTGATATTTATTAATCGCCTGTTATAATTGACTAGGTCGGATTCCTACGCTCTTCAATATAAATTAATGTAGATAAATAAAATCTTTTAATGTATTTTTCCAGCATATTTAATTATTTATCTGAATTAAAAATGAAACTGTTTTATATAAGTACACTAATATTACGAAAGATAAACAATATTTGATATAATTATCATATTATGTTTTGAATAAAATTACAATTTAAAGATAATCTGATCAAAATGATTCTTGTTTTTCAAGGCTGTCTAATAAGGTACAATTTTTGATCAGAATAATGTAATTAAAAGGTTCAAATTTTGAAAAGCATTAGTTTAAATTAAAGAATAGAAATATTTAAATGCTTATAGTTATTTTTAGCACATACTTTATTCTCTTTCTTTGTAATTTAAGCTGTATTTGGTAAAATAATAGCAGAGAGAATCCAAGCTTAACAAACCTTTGGGCTCAACCAGTTAAGTTTAGCCAAGTGAAGTCAACACTAAGGTGATGCGTATACTATGTACATAATAATATATACAAGATGTTTATTAATATATAAACACAGAACATTTCAGTATTAACTGAAACAATTAGCATTCGGTTCAGTGCTGACATCATTGAATCAAATGTTGTTTCAATGGCTTTCAATTTAATCTCAAACCCAATTCGTTTTTTTCCATTACACAAATTTTCATTTTTCAATTTACTTTCAAAAGTTTTTACAAAGATATGGCCAAACTAATTCGTTTCCGAAAAAATATCGGTTAACTCATAACAATTCTAAATCGTTAATATACATTTTCTTGATTTGTTGAAAAGTAGTATATAATACAAAAATTTGGAAAAAGACTCTAAAATAAAACACCTTGTATACTGTTTATGTATTTTACTTTTATGCATATAGTTGAAACTGCATATCTTTTCAAAAAGAAATACAAGACTTAAAAGAATATACGAAAGTTGAACCTTTCATATATATTTTTACAACCAAGTAACTCATCTGACAAACGTTTTTTTTATTAAAACGCAAGATGAAGTCTTTTATTTATTGTAGATTATAGACGCTCAACAACTTAGGTCATTGGTGCCTTAATAACAATCGAATAACAATCACAACCGACATCACAAAACACCCACGAGCAGAGGCAGGATTCGAACTTACGGCAGTCTGGTCAAGAAGCCAACACGTTAACCACTGGACCACTCTGTCCTCTTGAAGTCTTTTCCCTTTGTCTTTCATACTAATGCCGGGTTATTACAGTTTTTTTTTATATGTATAGGAACAGTCTAAGGTCGTTGTCAAATTTTGTATTAGACATTACATTGTACTCACGGAGAAACCATAGCTAAATCTACACATATACAAAAAATCGTTTCCAAGTTAAATTTTTGCAAAAATGTTAAAGTACCTAAATGTGTTTTTTGAAGGTGAAATGGTACATTAAATGTGTATTCACAATTTAGATAAAATAATGGCTCAATCGATCAATTGTTTTTTGAACAAGATCGATTTAAAATTCTACATCTTACAATAGAAAACTATAGTCATAATCTATGAGAATTTTCAACAAAGATTTCCTGACAATGCGTCGTGGAACCAAGTAGTTTCTTCCTGATTAATCTGCGACGTAAATCGAAATGTTTTGCATTTGACGCGGTATGTCTAGGTGTATGTTTGTGGCTCGTTTATTAGCGAGTATCCGATTTTGATGCGTTTTTTGTTTTTGGTATGCAATTCAGTGCTTTCGGATGATTTGATATCGTAATTGTACCTAACTAGAAACTATTCGAACTATATTTTATAAGTCAACTTTTTAAATTGGTTACTACATCACTGTACTGCAACGGTGAGTGGACATCATCGTTTTTAGTTTGAGACGGCCTGTTAGTTTATTGTAACTAAATATTCTGTGAGAATATATTTACGCATAGTATAAATTTTAAAATATATATACTTTTGTTTCTAAAAATATAAGACGCAATCCTTCAAACCTAACTTATAAACAACACCTTGAATTTAATGTATATTAATTTAAAACAATTAACAAGTTAACTATTAATGATAATCATCTTAACTGACATTTTTGTCTTTTTTATCTTAAGTAAAATTTCAATACCGCATTTCTTTAATCGTAATTAATACAAAAACGTGATATTATAACCTTTTCTTGATTTATGTAACATTGAATAGGTATTTTATATATATTAATAATTTTATTTTTTTTTTTATTATTGAATAGGTATGTTTTACAGTTTTAATTATTACACTACAAAGATAAGTGCAAAATTGTGTAAATAATAATTAATAATAAATGGCCACCTTTATCTAGATTAAATTGAAACAACTCAAATCATTTTTTCATTTCAATTCTCTGGTGTTATTATATCGTCAGCCAATTTTTGAAGTGAATAACATCTTATTCGGATCCGCATGAGTTTAACGCTTAATATTACCGACAACTGTTAAAATAAACAGACTTACACCAGATGATGTCATTTGTTTTTTCTGAATGTTATTTTCTGTAATGAAATTGTTAAAATTTTGAAACGGTAATTTTTTAATGCAAACATTAATTTGAAGATATTAACTTATTTTTCGTCATTAGAGAGAAAAATAGTCTCCCAAATGGCGCATCAAACATTAATTTTGATACATTATGAAGGGAAATATTTCCTACCGATAAAAGACGCCTTTGAGAAATAATATATACAAAATCATTGATTATATATTTTTTCAATTATATACTACAGTTTCTTTTATCTAGATACTTTCATACAAAATATCTTGTATCTTTTGAGTTATTGAATATTGGCAAGTTAAAATCATGGTCTTCTTAGCTTGCCAGTAAAGTTCGCTAGTGGATCAGCAACAAGTGGTCAGACTCGTGGTTCGTCAAGTTTGAGTGAACAATATCACAAGCCAAGCCTAGTTTTTGCTGACAGTCATACATTCAAGATAAAAACACGAAACGGAAAATCTACTTAATAATTATTTGAAACAAGAAAAGGTGAAAGGACTTAACAATTGATAATTGCACATGAATAGTTATTAAAACTTGAGTCGTAGGAATTTCCTCTTGAATTAAAAATGTCATCACATATTCGAAAAATGTACGTATATTTATAGAATAACTCAGAAATACACACTCATGGGTATTTTTAACGGAAATGTCGTACACTACTGTTCAATATTTTTCAATATTATTGAAGCAACATGTGAAATTTGTAAGTAATATCGTCTTTTAGACAATTCTAAAGTTGAATAAGAACTATCTTTTGTTTGAAGATCGCAACGGGCAAAATAATGATAATGGTAATTTTCTTTTGGCATCAATTAATTATTATGAGTGAATCTTACCTTGACTGTTTGACTCTTCAATGGCTTATCTGGATCGTGAATGTATTCTAAAGTAATTCCATAGAACTGTCCTTTATTAATATATGTTATCCGATCATCTTCTCTCCTTTGTGACGTTGAAATTGGGGTTTCTAGGTGATATTTGAAGCCGTATGGTGAAAATCTATAAAGAAAAAAAGAATCAGTAATCAAAAATCAAATTTTATTCATATATTTACGAGCCAGTTCGTTACTCGTGACAATCGTAATGTATAATTTTTAAGTTATTCCGGAATAAACTGACAAATATCTCAAAAAAAGCTCAAATTTTCTATATTAACCTCTTTATACGAAACAATTTTTAGTTACGACACTGAATTTCGTTTTGTATAATTAGCATTTTACACTTCAAATCGTTCAAGTACTGGAAAGCCTGCCAAATTTCCAATTATATGTGGTTAGTGGTCTAGGTTACTATTTTATATATTAAAATTAGTATTTTTAAAGTACATATTTCAGTTTAAAAATGAATTTATATTTTACACATCTACAAAAAAAAAAACAAATTCTTGATTAACTACACAAAAAATTAAATAAATTATTATCTTGATGAGCTTGGTCTGCCTGCGGCTTTTTTATTATAATTATTTGGTTATAGCAAACATATATTATGAATAATTATCAGTTAAACAATGATTACAAAAGGAAGGGTGGCCATTTAAGGACGCACTGTTAAATGAAACGCTAATTGCAATACCAACTGTTTCATGATTAATGTATTGCACATTATCATTGTGCCATTGACTCGTCAATCGCCATCCTCTTTTATTTTATTTTTGTTTCTCTTTTATTGTGAAAAAACGTAACAATAAATTGTATGTTTTATTTTAGTGACAGAGATGGATTCTCAAATCTCGCATGTTTTTGAAAAAGGTTTATAATCAGATCCATTTTATATTTGAATTGAAAAATACTGACTGATTATTTATTTTTTTATTTCGAAGTTTGAAAAATTTTAGTCAGTTGGTCTGCTTATAAATTATGATTTTTGGATACTTTATATGCACGCAAATACATTATGTTCTTTTTTTTTAATTTATATTTTTCTGTAATTGGGCTATGCCTGTAAAAAGATTAAATTAATAAATAAATATGATTACCATAGAACTTTAAAAAAATTTGAATTTTGAATAAAAATGTAATGACTGATTTGTTTTCTAGTTAATAATTTCATACTGTAATAAATTCAACTTTGTATTTGCAACGAAATTTCCATGGTCTACGCCTGACTTATTTGTTTAATGATTGCAGATAATAAAATGAAATTCTATTTGTTTTCTTAATGTGATCACATTGTTAAAAAAAAAAACTTAACTCGAATACGGGTCTGTATATAAAAATCCATTACTTCAACTGAATGCAAAAGACAAGTAACAAAGCTGCAGAGATACAGAATGCTATGCGATTTTTTGTTCTTCATATACTTCTTTCATGGATTTTATATGACCATATTGGAAACACAATTATTAGAAAAATAATTATTATTCCTCTTGGATATTTTATGCTGCAAATAATTTTCTTTTGCTGTTACTGTTCATTAATTATTCTTTGCACTTAGTTCTGAGAAGAATTCCATCTGAATTAAGAATTAATTGTAAATAACCATTGATTACAAAAAGAGAAACATTTGTCTGCAATCATTAAAATTTTTAACAAACCGAATACAAAACTTTATGCTTGAACTGACTACGTTTTTAAAATATCAAAGTTCAATAATTACCATTTATTGAACAATTTAACGTAGGGAAATACTATAATTTGTGCGTCACTTGTAAATAGTGATTTTCAGAACAATTCACTTATAGAATGTATTTTTACAAATATTCTATTTTATTGCGCTTAGAATTTTTACCAAAAGTGACCAGAATTTTAGAATGGAATATAGTTATCTTTTTCCAAAGGTTGTGCTCTAAAATTTAAATGGAAACAAACTGTAAACTTCGAGTATTTTTATCACAAATAAAAAGAAATTATGAAATAGTTTTGACTTAGTACGGTTCACTTATAGTGACTAATACACTTATACGTTACAATATAACATAAGCGGCACAATTTTTTGCGTGGGGCGGATATGCATTACATTGTTTCATTGCTACGCCGCTTTATTCTCAACTGTTTAAGATCCGGTTATATGTTTCTTTCGAATGAAAGTGTAATTATTTTATTTAATAGTCCATTATGCATAAATTTAAAAAAACGTGGGTCTTAATGCTTTATAGATGAGGGTAAGATTTCCTAATGGCAACACATTAAAGTAATAAATTAAAACCACCTACGTAAATAGCGCTTCAATTATATTTGTAATTTTCACGTTTATTAGATGCTGTTTATCAAAATTGTATTTTTTACTGTCCTGCGTCAATATTATATATTTTTTCGAATGCTGAAGATATTCGTTTCAGTTACAAACACAAACAATTATTAAAATCGAAAGAAGAACCAAGCATTGACTTTTAACAGACAGTCGGCTGTTTCGTACAAAAAAAATAAACTGAGATAAATATCTAAATGAATATCTATTGGTTACTCAATGTTTTAAGGAATTGCATAATTTCATAAACATTATTGATTTATCGATCTTACCCGAAAACAGGTTCACGGTTTTTTATTTAACAGCTCGCCGGCAATAAAAAATTAAAGCGCATTATTTTAGTAATCAGCTTATATCATTTTATAAACGTCTCATAAATTTTATTTCTACATGTACGGAAGCACTATAGGTATACCGACAGATCAAATAAAAATATCTAGCCATTTTGATGAGCTATTTCGTTTTCAAATATACTTTTTGTATTACGCTAAGCTGAATTTGCAATTTAATAGTCAATTAGATTGCGCTTTAAACGTGAGGCAATACTCTAACGTCGAAGGCTCCACTACTGTTGTCGCTGTCGAGCGGACTATAAAAATTGTTTCGTCTCAAACGCGTACGGAACCGGCATCAATTTAATTATCAAAACGTTTTATATATTTTTATTAATATGGCAGCGATCTCAAATTTTATTATTTGTCTCTTTTAGTGGCTCGTTCTGGTGGTTTAATTTTTTTAAATAAAGTTTTTTCACATAATTCACTTAAAAATGTTTTTAAGTGATCTCACTATACATTATACACATATGTATATATTGTAAATTGTAAGCAGAAAAAATATAATGTTCATTAAGTCTGGACAAGATTTAATGACTAAGAGTTAAAAGTTTCGAATTTATTTTTTGACATGCTCCTATATACAAAACAATGTGTGTGCGTATGTAATAGGCATTTTTATTTATTATATACTTTAAACATTTATTTTATCAAGAAACCAGACTCTCTAAAAACGTAATATTATATAGTTACAGTAAAACTGCATTATAATATACTGATTTACAATAATAATATAACTGTTTTTTTTTTATTAAAAATATTATTTCGTTGGTAACAACCAAATATTTGAATCGTTAAAACAAAATTTAAGAATTGTTTGTATAGAAGAAAAAAATTTATCTGTTATTAATTTTTTCTGGGTACTGTTTAAAATTTTCTTCAATCAAGCATTGATCAATTAAAATCAGTTCAGTACAGTTAATACAGAAAATACATAGACAGCGACCGATAAGTAAAAATTTTAAAAATGGCTAACGATGTAGACAACCTACAAACTGTGCATCTACGTCAAAATTTCATTAAAAACTTACAATTACAAACAAAGCTACAGCTTTATTTATTGTTTATAACTAAGACCATAAACACGTTTAACTGTATAAATATTTCTACGATTGACATGTAAAATCTAGCAATTAAATAAACCAATAGCCATACTAAATCTTCGTATAGTAATTAACTCCGGTATAAATGGAATGTTTAGGTGTTTGCTAGAGTGAAGAATACATTTGTGGCGAATTTTTTAAAACGTTCATAATAAAATACTGTGAAATCTCGTTATTATAGACATCTGTGGGCTCAATAAAGAGAAGTTTACTCAAAAGAACCTCATACGAAACCAAATAAAATTAATATTAATATTTTCTTCAAATTTCATTCGTTTCGGGGACAATAATCCATAATGCTTCGTAGTTCAAAAATTTCAATCCCAATAAACCAAATGTCGATTTTTCTGCAAAGATTCGCTTTTGTTAGTGTCAACTTTGGTTGGAATGGTATTTTAACCCGAGCGTAACCATAAGGTAAAAATTACATTGTACTTAAAGTTTATGGTTCATTAAAATCAGTTGAGTCGTTTTCGAATGATGCTGTTACAAACAGACAAGGTTGGAAACGCGTACTTCCTTCGAGGTATCACAACAAAATACAAATAAAGCATAATACAAAATTACAGACAAGGGTTTCAAGAATATTTTAATGATAGAGTGTAAGAAGCTGTCAACGCTGATGATTGGATGGATCGTACTAATACATGGCCGGATTATAGAGGGCCTACTGTATATTAATTAGAAATGGTATCGATTTGCAAAATATATACATAATTATACTCTAGCAATAAAAAAAACAAAACAAATAAAATATGTTCAAAATAAAATAATACCGGAAGAAAACCGTGTTAAATAACTTTATAAAATGTATTCTTACTAACCTAGTGACCTGTTCATTCATTTTTAAAATCAAGTTTCGGAAAGCTCTCTATTGAATGAAGTAGTTAAACAAGAGGCGCTAAAATTGAATAAAATAAAAATACGTTGTTGAGTCAACCACTCACACAGGTTTTTCTGGTTTGGTTTGAACCCACAAATCGTGATTTACAAATATCAGAAACGTAATAGGATGATTTGCTAACTGTTTTAATTATACAAGGTGTAAGAAAAACACCCTGTATATAAGTAACGTTCAATATTTATTAGAATTATGGTATGTAACCTTTAAAATAAGGCCACTAATAATTACAAAACAGAAAGACATATAATACACATAGTTATATATTATATATTTCTTTATAATGTTTTCTCCATTAAAGTTTTGTCTAATACTTTATCGATAAAAAATAATTTTCAAAATTTGAAATGACATCTCTTAAATTAATATATAACTCCCAAGAAATGTTATATCACACTTTCAGACCCATGAAAATTTCAGCTAGTATTTCATTGTCTCCCAATAAACGCAGTTCCGAAGACCTAAAGAAATATTTTAATATACTGACTTTATTTCTTTTTTGTCCTTGGTAATTAATATAAAAATGATTTTTCGGGAAAAAGGACTTTATTTATAAGTAAAACACTAAATATTTTATTTTCAGCGACGTTTTATTTTACTTATAAATAAAGTCCTTTTTCCCGAAAAATCATATTTATATTTTAATATACTTTCTATCTTAAAAACAACGCAATTTAGGATACATATTAATATGACTTTTTTCATGTTTTAGGTTATAGAACATAGCCTATCGTTTATGGTATATAATGCTGCTGTTACATAATAATATAAGTAATAGCGGAGACTTCAACGTTCCATCAAGCGACGAATCAGGATCGATTATACAGTTTTTCTGATAATTCGATTATTTTCAGTATTTGGATAAAAGATTTTTCTTTATTCGAGATACTGTTCTCTCTTCAACTGCGAACAAATATTTAAAGAATTTCGACCTACGAGTATATTATCATATTCTAACAAATTTTCGGGTATTTTGTATGGTACTTAAGCGGGAGAATATGTCTCCTATATCTTTGTCTGTTTGTGTTACTCGAGAGAGACAGATTTTTACGAAAAGTAATAACTCAAACCAAAAAGAGAAGATATCTTTATCTAGCGACAGATTAAAGTACCTATGCAAAGCTAGTTTAATTATAAAAAACAGGCGTATAGCGTTTTTTTTATTAATGTCAAACGTACTATTTACGTATGACTAATAAACATTAATATTTAAATTTGTGCAGAATCAATGCAAATCGTTAGTAAAAATTGTAAAATCAATACCACACATAAATAAGTAATTATAAGAAAAATATAAATACCAATAGTAATTAATTTATCTATTCCTTCTTGCTGCAATGCTATAATATTAATTTGCATATATCCCTGTTTCTATAAAAAATAAAAGTCAATAAATTTCATGAAAACGTTAAGCATTAATTATCTTGTCATGCCTGAAAGATATGAAGTCATAATTATATTTTTTTACAGAACTGTGCAATATACGTTTTGTATTGAAATTATATTTTTGTCCCACCCCCTATAAAATAAATGCTTTTCATCCATGTATACCGATTATAAAAAGATCCATTACAGGTCGATGACGAGAAGCGAGCGGTAAAGTAATTTTACCGCCCGCCGGGTGCTAAAGTAAAATTCAATGTTTTTCACTTCATTATGTTTAAAAATAAATAAAGAAGAAATCATTAAATAATTCTAATTTTCATATTAAGTTCAAACCGGACGCTAATGTAAGGAGTATATTAATGTAAGGAGTATATTGTACACTATAAGGAATCAACTATTAGAAGTTAAGTTTGCTACACTAGTGAAATGTAAAATAGTGTTGACAATATTCAAAATTACGACAAAGTAGTTATTTTATAGGATGTAGGACAAAATACGATATCTAGGGCGCAGTGATATTTTGACTCGTGTTTCTGTTAAACTCGCTGACGCAGACACCTCGTCAATAATATTCTTAATTACGCCGTAGATATAATATAATCTACTGCATTTTGTTTATTAACGCTTGCTTCCAACTTAGCTGTGTTAATGTCAGCTTTAATGGGAACCCTACCTTAACCCCAGTGTATGAATATAATGAAGTGATGGGGGTTTCTGTCTATAATTTTGTTTTCTTATAGATTTTCAAATGTTTTTGAAGTGAACCTTCTTTAGCGACGTATCTGTCTGAAATTTTCTGAGATGTTAAATGGGAAATTATCAAATTAATTATAGATTTATTAATTGCTAATATCGATTTTTGTTCATAAAACATTTATGAAAATCAAATAAAAGTTCCAGTAAGAACTTATGTTTGTGATGAGAAAGGTTCCTCATTTGACATGTTTTTTTGCGAAGATGTCATCTAATGTCGTTTGCCTTTTTCTGTTTCGTTCAGTAAGATGTTGTCGATAGCAAGGCATCAATCCTTCCTTGGAACGCACTCTGATATAGTCATACTTTGGCATATAGTCTGATTTATTACGAAATCTGCCACCATCCGTTAAGTTCAACAACTACTACAGTATGAGTATTCTCGAATTAGAGTGCATATGACTTTCATATATCGAACGTCTGTCGCTAAAATCTTCAGTCTATCTCTCGAACATCTAGTATGTTTAGGTAGGCTAGGCGTTTTAGACTACATTTGTTTGAATTTTAAGTACATTTCTTTACCTCGTCGCAAAATAGTCAGTGTAACAGTGAAACTAGATCGTTCCTCGATCGTGTTTCTTAGGAACAGGTGCATTTCCCAAAGTAAACGGTTCATGCTCGTTCCGTCTTTGGAACAGTTTTGTGCAAGCCTGTTGATATACTTGAACTTAATGATACTTTTGTACTTTTTGCCCGACTTCACTCGGTTTGAGATAGGTTCCTACGACATTCAGCGACAGGTAAACTGTATAAAGACTAGTAAGCAAATACAGTAATGCATTTATCAAGTGTCAAGATTTCAGGAAACTAGTATATCTTTAATAAAAGTCTGCTACAGATGTACCACTTCATAGTTGACACACTGTATGTTTTGTATGGATAAATATAATATGTATTACTAATGTTGTAAAACTAGTTTGTTTTGTTGTTTGGAAGTCTGTATAGTCCGTGTATCTTCCTTTAGCTTCCAGCAAGGTAACTAAAGGTAAGTCACGTCATTAATACCTTACCTACTGTTACACATTGTTACCGTTTTTAGTGCAGTAACAATTAGTCATAAAGGCGCGTTCACACTAATTTATTACTAATTTAGGGTTTAACTGTAGGTACTTATACAATTCATCAGTTAGTATTCCTATTTCATCATTTTGCTAGGATTCTGTACACATATGGAAAACATTCTTCAATCTTTGGTCCAAAACAGTACTCTGCGAAAAATCTTATAAAGCGACTGTAAAAGATTATGCAGTAAACTGCTGCGAATGTCCAATTTCTCATCAGTTTTTTTTAGATTAAGTGCAAAATAGCTTATGGAAAGACGTTGGTAAAAATTACAGCAAAATTATAGTAAGTGATGTACTATAAAACTTTCAACGCATAAAGTTGACGGATTTATTTTCTGTATTTACAAACAGGTATTTTTTCAGAGATATCGGTACTTAGAGTTTCTATGTTTTTATTTTTACATCAATCAGGGAAGCAGTTAATTGTTGTCAATTATCTATTTGATTTATTATGTGAAAACATATACTTAAATAAACCTTCAATAAGTGGAAATTCCGTATTTTTACTAAAAAAATGATATACATTTTAATTTCCGATATATTATTCATAAAATAGTATCTATAATTTGCGATAAAATTTGTAATTAACATTATAGATATAGATATAAGTTATAGGTATTATATCTTAAATGCAAAAGTATAATAAATTATTTACCACACGTATAAATTATTTATATCTAGGTAATTTATTTAGTTTGCAATGATCAAGTAAATAATAGTAAAAAAATTAATAATTATATATCACGTGAGACGATCAATCTAGAATTATTACGTTAGCAGTTATTTTTATTGAAATGCAACAGAAAATTGTATATTTTACACGAGTGTCCACAAAATATCATTTTCAATTTTTCTCTCATATTCTGTAATTTGTTATTGTTTTAAACAAAGTGCTTCAAAATCAATATTGAGACCACATTATAGACACTCGAGAATTTATTGAAGTGCCAGTATTTAGGAAATTGGGGTTTGCATTGAAGAACTAGAATCGTATACACATTTTTTTAATTAGGGTCCTAAATGGGGTCGCCATTTAAAAAAAAAGCATTATTGGAATATTTAATAATAAATAGGAAACTTCTTAAAAAAACATATTTTCATGCCGTATCTTGTAAACGAAGCTTTATATGAATAATCCACTAGTCTAAAATTTTTTTTAAGAACATTGTTTAATTTTGTGAACTTGCAAATTTTTCCTATTTATTAACAATTAAAGAATCCCAAAGGAGGGGGTCTAATTTTTTGCAAATAACTCGGAAACTATTAATGCTAATTAAATTAAAAAAAAAAGATTCCTAGAAAGGAAGAAATTTTCGAAAAAAATGTCGGCTCTCGTAATTTCATCTCTATTAGTTTTCATTTACTATCGAAAATATTAAATAAGGCTTCGTGTGGTCGACGCTGTGCCGATTCTAGATAGGGCTCCAATTTCATTTTTGCATCGGGGCTCTCAGTTACATAACTACGCCACTGATTGGGATGTTAATTTTTTCTTTTCCCTTGCTGTTCACAAACACATAAACAATCGCATCCTAATGACGTCAAGTCCTTTATAAATAATTATTATGAATTAAGTATACAGGTAAAACATAAAAAAAAGATTCAATCATTATTTTATTCACTCAAGATAATATTGTATAATGCCAATGGTCAAATGCGGGTCACTGATAGGTTAAGTTGGTTTATAAAATAAGCATGTATATAAAATGTGCATTCATACAAAATTTATACCGGGTTACCTTAAGGTTCTTTGCAGAACTGCAATTCCTATACCTACTTTTTTAAATTATACCAGGCTTTATTCGCGCTTATATCAGTTTAATTTCATTTCATCAAAAAACAGTACAGCCATTTTCAAATGATACTGATAAACAACTCGAAAAGCACTTTCTTCAATCTAAGTGTACAAACACAGTTCAATCGGTATACATGTGAATTTACAGTTAATTTCAACACAAGTCTAAGCATTAAGTTTTCATATTATTTTACGAAAACTGTATTTATTTTCCGTATAATTAATTTTATTACAGAGGAACCGCCTACGCCACAAAATTTTGTATCTTTAGAAGGCTATTTATTTGAGACCAAAACTTTAGTAATCAAAACTAATGTCGTTTTCTTGCGGGTTTTTAAGTGGATTAGAGTGGATGATAAAACGTGCTTTAATTTTTTTTTTGCCTGTATATTATTTGTTCATTTGTAGCATCACTCGATCCCAACTGAACCAATTTTGATTAAACAATCTACGATCTAAAAAGCATAACGCCCCCCTTTTTTGGGTCGAGGGTAGCAGTAATGCTGAATAGAAGTTGATCACAAATAATCTCGCCTTTGAAAAAATATCTTCAGATATAATAATATTTCAAAGATAAGTCAATTAATACCAAAAAACTAACATCAAAACAACAATCTTCGGAAATAATCTAATACCTGAGTTTTTTAATTATAAAAAAACAAACATATTACGTTTTAATTTTCAAAAATTTAGATGAATTACATTAATATAAGTATTGTTTAAACAAAATGATGAAACAAAAATGATAACTCATATTGCTATTGTTCATTTAAAATTGCCTACATATTTAAAATACAAAACAAAATGAGACACTACCGAAGAGATTTTATCATTAATACGTAAGTTATAATCAATTATTGGTACACAATGGAGAAAGAGAAGTGTTCGATAACCGATCTATATTTTATTATTTGCCTTTCGGCTCTTCACTAACGCAAAACAAGTTACAGGTGATCATTTAAAAAGTTACTGTTAAAAAAACTTTTCATTAAAAAATATAATCGCTGTCAAAAACCGACTAAAAAAAACTCAATTTTGAAATCAGAGTCAATTTACTTTCTAAAACTTTTCATATACCTATCTGCTTTTATTCAATTGACGCCGACCTCAAAATCTAGATATTTTTCTGTTTTTAGTGGATTTATTAAATTCGGTTCACTTTTTTAGAGGTTTTGTACGTTGTTAACCGACCTCTTTTTTGATATGAAACTTTTTTGATACTAATAAACTAGAAAAAAGTGCTGACCCGATTTAAGTAAAATATTCATCAATCATTTTCGATGGCTCTTTTAACTGTGACCGAAGTTAAAAAGTTTAACGCAAAAAATCGTTCAATCAGTGCAGTCGTTTTGGAGACATAGGTACCTGCCACAAAATATACATACACACATTCTTAAACTTAGGATATTTGGTCCTGATACGAATCGTTTTTAAACGATCTGCAAATAGCTATAGTTTTTAGTCTCTTTGCGACCCTCTGAAGACTTATGCACCGTATCTTCAAAGAGAGAGAAAAAAATTAAGGTCCTTGTTTCTTAAACATTGAACTGCAATTTAACATTTCTAAGTAGATTTTGGGCGACTGGACTATAATCTACTCAAAGAAAAATAAAACGGATCAAAAATGAACACGCATTAAGTCTGAAAAATGTGTTTATTAACGGGGCGCGGTAAATGATAAAGGCACAATTTATCCGCCAAAGTATCTTTAAAAAATCATCGTAAAAATAGGCGAATTTTGTCTAGTTCCAATTATTTATTTAGGTAAGTTTATGAAGACAGAAAAGTAATATAGCTATGAGACAAATTATTTTAGATCTTCTACATTTTGTGATGTAGATGCCCAAATCCGCCACGCCTTAATATCAGATGCTCTAGGCCACGGATTACTTAGCCGATTGGTAAATCCAGCACTGTTAGAGACCTTCAATTTTCATATCCTTTTTAAAAGCTATCGTCCTATTAATAGAGAATATTAACGATATATTGACATCGATCAAAATTCCAAATTTTTATAAAAATGCTAATTATAATATAGAAAACAGGAAAAACCACAAATCTGAATAAAATCTGGTGGATCTGAATATATATGTCGAAATAGCACATATTTTTGCTAAAATATGGTAATTGATAAAACAATAGATACGCCGTAAATAAAATACTAACAGCTAAGAAGAATATTTTCTAAAGAGATATTATGTAAATCTATTAATCAATAATCAATGTGTAAAAAACAAAGCGGTTAACAAAATATCAAACAGATATTATCTATAATAAAATTTACATACTAAACATATTAAATTATTGTTTTTTGTATACATTTAAAATCTTAATGACTTTTTTTCAAATTTAGTTTTTCGTTGCGTTATAGCTTTATTATTATAAAAAACCGTTATAAAATATTCAAAATTTCTTTGCAGTTTCAGCAGCATATATTTGGCAAATACATTAATTGATCGATCCCTGTCGATATCTGTAAACTTACACCCTATACACAGTACAACTTTTAACCTAAGTTTCTTCCAACAAAAATATACCAGTAATGTACTGCTGAGCGCAAGATCCCTGCGCTTGCGCCAGAAGTTCCGGGTAAATGCTTTAGGTTCACTGAGACTGACTAAAATATTGATATACCTACGACCAACAATCTGCACTGACTGCACCGCTGAATGTGCGGACGTTAATATTAAAATGTTGTAGTCACATTGATGGTCGAAGTATCGATCGCGCGGACGCCTTTAGTGTACCCGTTAAACGAAATAATTTGTAACCGGTAAGTATGTATCGCAGAATTTAATCCAAAATTCAAAACAACATTGTATCAAAACATTACGTATCTACAGTACAATTAAAAATCTGTATATTCCCTATGGACTCCAAACTCCAAAGTAACGATTCTCCTCTTATATGGCTATACCATGCGAAGCCGGACCGGGTGTAATATGTGTAATATAGTTTTTTATCCTATCCCCCATAATATAGCCGATTTTCGTGCATGTACCTATACGAGTCGTAATATGGCCCATTTCAGATGAGTGACAAGCCAGGAGGCGTATTTCTATTTGTATATTCAGTAGGAAGCACTACTGTCTCCAACCAAGCACGATTTTGTACTGCAATATTAACTTACAAAAGTGTATTCGCAAACAAACACGCTTAATCTAAAAAAAAATTGAAATCCGTTGAATAATTTTTGAGATTACTTCTGAATTTTACTCGAGCGAAACCGGGCTATTATAGCCAAAGTTCAAAAAAAAATATTACCTATCGAACAATGAAATAACATTTGAAATCAGTTGAATAGTTTCAAAGATTACTTTAGATTTTTACCCGGGCGAAGCCGGGCCGGCCAGTTATTATAGTATATATCCAAAAGCAAAGTATCGCCTTTCGAATGGTGAAAAAAATTTCAAAATCGGTTCGCTAGTTCCCAAATTATCCCCGACAAACAAATTGTTCCTCTTAATAAAAGCCGACTTCTTAGTGATTTCAATACATGGTAAGGACACATCGGAAACCCTAATTTATTACTAAATAATACGAATAAAGTAAAAGTTTAGTTGTTTTTTCACGCTTAAACGGCTGAACAGATTTCAATGAAATTTTTAACATACTTAATATACATCCTAACTTAAGTTATAGGCTATGCATAATTACACTAGCCGCCCCGGCTTGGCCCGGGTGCTGTCAATTTTAATTAGAAAAATCTGTGCAAAATACCTATATTATTAGACAGGTAAATGTATTAGAAAAAAATATTTTCAAACAATGTCCCAGTCGGTATTCAAACCAGGAACGTCTACATTCGTAGTAACTAAGTTTTTTACTAAATAATCATGTTTTTTCAGCTGCAGTTACATGCCATAATGTAACTGCAGCTTTATCATATCAATCCTAGAGCTGTAGTTTACGTTATAAGGTATCATTGAAAATATTTTTTCTAATGTTGCATTGTAACGTTACGTTAATCAAAGGGTGTTGTCTATAACTCTCTATTAGTTGTAAATTAATTAATGTTTTTAACAAAAATTCATAGAATTTCAGCCTTGGTTGGTCTACCTGGCAGAATTCTTTCACGTATAAGTATCTTCTTCTGAATACACTTCAATCTACTATTAATAAAATTAAAATAACTAATTGCTGCAATAAAGTTTTAAAAGTAATTATTAGTTTGTTTAACTTACATTTTAGGTATCTGAATTTTGTCAGCGTCGTTCTGTCTACCAAAGTCATGCCAAGGTCGACTACGTGCGCCACTCCCAGTGTTCGGTGAAGAACCGGTAGTACCAGCGGGTGCTCTCTGTCCTCCCAAATTAGATGGATCCAGCAGACCCGAACTTGCTTGGCACAGATCCGTGTAATCAAACGACTGCAACAAAACAAATAATTGAACCAAAACGATAGTGCGTAAAACAAATAATTAAAAAACGTTTACGACTTATACTTTTTTTTTGTTATATTTTACTATATTCTCAAAGTGTTTTTATGGATTATAAACGCTAGACAATTAAGGTCATTAACGTCTAATTACATCAAATTAAATTAAATAACATCACAAAACATTCATGAGCGGAAATGGGATTCGAACTAACGCCGGTTTGATCCAAAGTTCAGCAGACTAACAGTTACACCAAACTGACATCTAGTCTACGAAAATTTACTAACATTATTGAGAGTGCAGAGGATAAAAGATCAACGTAGTTTTAAGATATTCGTATAGATTTAGTTTTTGAATATACAAATGATGAAACGCAAAAACTCAAATCCATTTTCTCGGGTAGCTATAACAATAAAATTATTTTACTTCAAATATAAGTTAAAATTCACGTGATCATTTAAATAGCGACATGTAATCTATACCAACATATTTAGAAGAAGTCTTTGAAAAATTCTTTAAGGCCTACTTCCTCTAGAGTAACATAATATAGACTATATATTACACCACGACAAAAGGATAGACCGAAAATAGGAATTAGCTAACGGGCAGAGTCAGATTGGGCAGCTAGAAGAATATATAATCTTCTGATACAAAAATCCATAATATATTCATTACTGAAAATGTATAAGTCTGCACTTTCCATAACGTTATGGATATTTTTAAAAATAAACTTTTATCAGCTGTGATATTTCCGAGTAGGCGGTATGTACTTTGATTACTATACTGAGCTACTATATTAATTCAAGCAATAAAATAAACGATCACTAAGTAGTAAAATTGTTAATCAAATATTTTTATTGATAAAAACAATAGTTACGCCACTGATAACTGGCTAACACCATAGTGAACAAACAATATATTATTGACTTGGGTAAGTGACCATAAAGCAGTTATTGTTTTCATGCGGTTGATGTTTTTATGGACCGATAATTCAACATTCACGTTAAACGTGTATTACGAGAGTTCATTCATGACAAACTTTATTTTACTGAAGCACATTAAGGCTAAGCGACATACGATTGGAACCGTACAACAGCTTACCAACTGATAGTGTACCGGATTTAGAGGACGGCAACAAGGAATTAATGATGCTATTCTGCATGGTCAATGTTCATGTTCTGTCTCACTTTAAATTATGTGCCTCCCTACGAGCAACCCGCGAAATCCCTACAATAGACTATTAATTATATATTATATTAATTATTCCTTTGTACCGATATAGCAAATCACGTAACAATTTAATTTTTTGTGGTATTTTGTGATATTATCTGTATCTATATACTTATTATAGCTATTTGAAAAAAAAGTTAATTTATTGCGTTAATTTAGCCAGCCATGTCAATGAATTTCAAGTAAAAAATGAGTTAAAATGTATTTTTAGACAGCACATATAAGGGTAGTTTTTTTTTGTTGATGGCATACAACCTAAGATATCATAATTATTTGTTACATACCTGTTGAATAGTTGTCTGATCCCTAGGCGTTATTGCATCGGCGCCAATTCCGCTATCGGGACTCGGCAAATCAACTGTCAAACCAGCCGCCGTTGCTGCGGCGATTACACCTTTCGTATGATAAGCGCTCGATTGTCTTACATAACGTTCGACAAAACTAGCCGTCGCACCGGAACTATTCGAACCGACCGACACAATTGTTTCCGGCGGAGCACTATCAGCGTAAGCTAACTGCGCATGCCTCGCAGGAGGTGCATTACTATAAATTGGTTCAGGTGTACCACTACCGGACGCGACCGTCGTACAAAAGTATTCACGATAATATGGATCGGATACGGCGAATGATCCGGAACCGGCCGGTCTTAAATTCGCCGTATTTGCTGTCGCGTAACCACCAGCTGATAACCCGCTCTGTGTGTATTGTGTCACGTGTTCGCTGTAAGGTATCGGCGATGGTGTACCGCTATTGCCTCCATTACCGGTTGAACTGAATATTTGTGTTGTGTACATCCCGCCGCCTTTTAAGTTTTCAGCCGTTATTAGTTCAAGAGGAGCACCACCGCTTGACGCCGATCCGTCGGCCAATAAGCTCGCCGCAGAATGACTCGATGTCGGCGTACCGTTTATAGAACGCGAACCGTGTTGCGGCGAACTTAGGCCGCGTTGTTGTAGTTCGTCTTTGATGATTGTTGCTCCTCCATGGTTGTTTACATCCACCACCAAATCACCTTGCTGCTGGGATAACACCAGCACCTATATAAATCCGATTTGCGTTTAACACTACACATTTTTTATCGTAATTGTAACAATAGTCTGGCTTTATTACTGACCTAGGATTGCCAGCATAATAAAAATTAATTGCTTGGCATTATTGTTAAAATAATGTTATTAAATATCCGACTTACTGGTACAATTTTACAGCTAAATACTAGTAAGTAGTAATTTAATCATTCATTACAGCTCTTTAAATACAGATGCCAATAGAGATGTTGACTATATTCAAATAAAAACACAATTTTAACGTTAACTGGTAGTTTCTATGATAGAAATACTAAAAAAACACAATATTTTTCCCTATTTTTAAGGAATTTAATAAATATTTAATAAATAAAACGTGATTAAATCACACTCAAGTCACGTGACAACGAACACCAATCAGAGTGCATGACGTCACTTAGTCATAAACATTATCAGACGCTGTTATAGAGAAGGACGCTATTCACGCTGTCAAGGGGCTTCATTGTTTAGTTAATGTTCAGAATGTGTAATTTATTATTATTTATTTATAGGAAACGTCAAATTACATATAACAATAGCAACAACTACGAAAAAACCTTTCATCATCTCATCAGTTAACCAGCATTTATGACCGTATGACGTCAAGACAATCACGTGACAAGTATTGGCGTTTTGGAGCGAAATTTGAAACGGAATTTAAATAAAAATAATAAATATTCGTGACTATATTAGGTACTTATGCACGATTTAAAACATTTTCCCAAAAATAGTCAACATCCCTATTGCAGTCAAAAACCATATCAAGTATATCTACCGTAGATAAAAAAAACCAAAATGTCCAGAACACATTATCACTTTGGTTCATATATATAAATAAAAAAATTAACACCGACATAAAGAAAAAAGTCTTCTTACATAACATCAGATTAAAAACTGAAATGTTAAAAGTCGTGTCAACTTGAAGCAATAGGTACCTTCAGCTCAAATCAGATTAGGTTGTATATTATACTGATCAATGTCAATCAATTCACTATACACACATATATATACTTTTATAGGTAGAGCTGTAGGTACACAAAAAAAACGTCTTTGAATTATCTTCGATCAATCGACAAAAGTGCGATCCGCTTTTATTTGAAAAGGTACGCAGTAACACGCCAAAAACAAATGAATTAACTGTTAAATATTTACTATGTCTAATGGTTACTGCAATCCTGCACTTTAACGTCATTGTATAGTGACAATAAAAAAAAACGGGTTGAAGAATTTGAATACACTGAAAACATCTAAATGAAGATGTTAAAACGAGATTTCGATACATAAATAAATAGAAGAATCACCTTGTGGCGTGGTTGTTTTCCGATGATAATCGATCCGTTATCGAGTATCGGCGAGCCACTTTCCAGTTTCCGATGGTGGCTGAGATCTTCCGGTTCCCGTTTAACAATTTGAATGTTTTGATTGTTGCCGGCGTGTATTGGCGGTTGCGAATAAGCGGCGGCTTGGTGATTAATAAATAAACCCAAGTCTTGGCCGGTAAGTTGTCCCGCAGTCAAACCGGTAGGCGGTCCGGTAAGTTCTAGCCCCGCCCCACCTTGCAATCCATTCGCTCCTTTCAATTGTGACGTAAGAAGACCGCCACTCGCTTGTGTGCTGGTGCTGAAACAAAATACAAACGCACAATGTTACACTTATATTGCGTCGGGTAATTGCTAATACTGAGACAGCTGATACGAAAGGGTAACAGTAAGTGTTAAACGAAGATGGAAATATTTTATCTGTGACAGTTTTTTTGATGAGTGGGGAATCGAGTAAAACGGTAGCGACTTTGTGTTAGTTTTTTAGTGTGTGGGAAAGAAGGACATAATGGTAGTAGCGAAGTTGACACCGTCTTGACCTTGCGTGACCTTACGTCAAACTTAACGTTAGGTGTCAAGTGGTATAAATCAGTTTAAAAACCAATCCAACACGATAGACTGGTATTTTAACATGAATTGTGGTCCCATTTACTGCTTTATTGTACATGTTTTACATGAGTAGCTACTAGTAGATAGGTAGGTACTTGTTATACTAAATAGACAGTAACGCAGAAGTTCTAAGTACAGATTTATAATTTAAACGTTGCTGAGCACCGGATTTCAAACTTCTTAATTAACAATTGAGCATCTTCTAATTGTCTAGTGCTTTGTCCATCATGTGTTCTCCAATTATAAATACTTACATATTTTGTTTGTTTTACGCTGTTTGTTTATTATTATTATTATTTTTTAACTTAAATAGCTCGAAAAATTAACGTGGGACAGTTGCTTGTCAATGACTTAATTGAAAAATAAATTTAAATTAAATATATTTTCATTAGCTAAATAATTTTGTTCTAAACTTTTGTTTGGTGGCACGTGGAATACAAGTTGGGAATGAAAAATTCGTCATAAACTAATTATTAATTTTCAAATATATATATGATTGCATGCTTAAACCAAGCCGATCATCAAATTAGGAATTTTTAGTAATAATTTTAAATAGCCAAAAACCGGAAAAGATGACGGTGTTATAAATAATAAGCTGTCATGAATCCAGTGTCCAGAACAAGTTTCTTTTTTATTTAGTTGGTCGAGATTGTTTTATTACAATTTCCAAAAATTTTGCTACAGTCAACAGTTTTATTAAAACTGTAAAAATAGACATGAGATCATTTTTTCAAGGATATTCAACGAAACAGTAGATTGTGTATCAGGGCGTAATGACCTACACGATTTTGACCAGTGTGGCATTAGTTATACGAGCACCAGCAACTAGTGTAACGGTCACACGAATCGAAATCGCATTATTTACTAATTTAATGCTGGGTTTCTGGAATGACTTTCTACATCTAGATATATGATATATTTGGTCAACAAAATGAAGACCCCATTTAGGTGTAGTTGAAAACGAATGACATTCTTGAATCTAGATATAGGGATAAAATACGTTGCAGAAATCCAGCATTATAAGATAAGATTTTTCGGAGGATCGACAGTTACGCGAACGAAGCCACAAGTAAAGGTTTGTATATCATAAAATTAAAAAAACCCGGGTCGCAGTGCCAAAACCCTGCCGACAATATAGTGTATTTGCTAATACATCAGGCCTTGTGGCTTTATTATGTGAACTTAAGGTGATTATTGGGCAAAATAAAAAAATTAACTCCTTAATACACCCCTTTAAATTACATTTTTTTTAACTACATCATTATTGTCGATCAAACGTCTACACCAAAATTAAAAACACCTTTCAGGAAATAACTCACTATCTGCAAACTGGTGTTTTCAGAAAATTTTTAAATCCGGTCCTGTCGGGCCGATTTTATTGAAATTTTACGAACACTTTTTAATTGCTGTTAAAGGGTTAAATTTCAATTTTGAAACGATTCTGAGAATTTTTTAGGTATTTTTGGGCCCAAAAACTTTTTTCATCCCCTAAAAACCACCCTTAAAATGACCCGATTGGGCCCATTTTAAATAGGCTTCCAAATAGGATTCCAACATATGTGCCAAATTTCGTTAAAATAAATTAACTCCTTCGAAAGTTATTGCCCGTACACATATACCTATATATATATATATATATATATAAACATTTTTAAAAATGGTGCCAAAGTGTTTAGGAGGTTATGAAACGTCGAGAAATTTTGGTCCGACCCCTAGGTCCCGCCATCCGACCGACGCCAATAGTGTATGTTGCCATATGGCAAATACACTAAAAATTATACAATTTATAATAAGTTAACATTCAGTTTAAAAGATAAATGGCCAAGTTTCTGTAAGTATAATTACCAAATGAAGCAAAGAACTTGCAGTACAGTTAAAAGTCGAAGATACATATAGACACGCAGAAAAGATTAAAAATAATTAGTTTGTTTATTCGAGTGTGCATGGCAACAGGCGAGAGATGTTTATCACGTCTCCCGAATATTTGCTAATCCATAACATAAATCAGCTTAAAATGCGAGCATTTCTTAGTCAATTTATTACCAAACAATAATAATTAATGTACCGTATATCTTATCGTTGGCATTGAATGATATTTGCTTCAGTAACAATTATCTAAATTTATAGCAGTTTTAAAATAAGAGGCTGCAACGTGGCTTCGTGCCAATGAAAAAGCAACAGCTAACTGTTCAAATATATTAACAATTAACAATAGACACTATCTTAATTTATATATGGATAACTTCGTCACGGATCAACAAGCGATAATTTCGACAAAGATTTTAAAAAAATTGTTATATAATATATAATGAGCATTCAACTCATCTAATAATAATCATCTGGAACAGCTAGACCGATTTTTTTAGAATTTGTGACATATTAAAACCAGCAAAGTCTAAGATAAAGATTAATTAATTTAAAAAATAAAGGTATTAAATTTATTACCTATAAAAAGAAGATGAGACACTATCTCAATAGAATATTATATGGCAGTTTAAATGTAAAATCTTACTTTTTATTCATATTTACGATCAAAGGTACAGAAATAATTAATATCGCACGTATACGCCATTTATATATTTTATATTTAAATAGGAGTTAAGTTCTACAGCTCAAGAGTAAGCATATCTAATATGGAGTCGAAACCTAAATGATATCGAGACTTCATCCTTCCAAAGGAAAACATTTGACCGAAAAAAAATCTGGACATAAATCAATATCTAAAAAGATGGTCAAATATTGATCATTGTTAATGTGGAAGTAACATTTTTCAAACCACAATAACAAAACGTTTCAAAATTTGAAAACATTAAGTATGTGTTTCACTACGTGTTTTTACCCATTCGTAAACTAGAGACTTCAATACTCAATATAGAAACGAACCTCTAGATTTGAACTAGTTTAGTTTAATTTAACAATACCTCTTATGTTACGATTATATTAGTGAACAGATTTCAGTTGACATTAAAACACATGGTCGACTTTCATCTCAATTATGTTAAGTGTATAAAATATCTACTTAAGATAGATATATTGATAGAGTTTAGTTGAATATTTTTTAAACAAAATCCCTAATAAATGTAGTTGTTCAAACGTTAATTTTATCTAGAGTGAAACACTTCCGGCAAATATCGTCTATATAATGTCCCTAGTTCCATTGTACCAAAACTTAATATTTAGGTAATTAACTAGCTTTTGCCCGCGGTCTCTACAATGTCACCCGTCGATTTCGTCAGCAAATTCGTGCATGTTACAATCAGATGCCTCCCTTACGTAATTAAATATTTCAGTTTGATACAATTTCCGTGATATAATATTAAACGTCAGTTGCAGTAAGAAAAGTGAGGTATTATGTAAATAATAAGAATATAGCCTACAGACATGCAATAATATACAAATAAAATTCATGAACTTTTTTTTCAGAATGAAATAGAAATGGATTGAAGAGATAGAATTGAAGTAGACAGTTTGTTTAATGTATGAATTGTTTTTAAGCATTGTATTCCAAGTTCTTTGCACATTATTATCCAATGGTGGAGAATTTGTATTCATACAATAAATACTAGTAGCTAAAGGATAAGCTGCTAGGTATATATAGGCACTTATTGTCAGTGCATTTATTAGTTTTTTTCTATTGTCATTTTCATTCAGCCATCAAGTAACAGGTAAGTAGAGGTATATGAATATTATAAAAAGGGGATTTGTAACGTGATTCCTTAACATCATTTCTTTTTTTCAAAACATACATTGTGAATATTTTAAAAATTATTTTTTTTATTTTGATAAAATAAAAAAAATAAAGCCATCCATGAAATATTGATGATAAATATTTTTTTAATACCCTTCGGTTAGTAATTAATTAATTAAATTAATTTTGTAAAACATTGCTATTTATTGAAATTAATCAAGTTTTTTATTCATATAGTATTGCATTTAAATGCCACAATGCATGTAAACCGATTTTTTTAGATTTGGTAGGTTAAAACAAGTGAAAACTCAAAATCTGTAATGATTGTAAAAAAATTACACAAAAGGGTCTAGAAAATCTGTATATAATTTATAAGCCACTTAATTCTGTCAAGGAAAAACTATGTATAATTATTAAGTATATATATAAGTTTTTTTAAACATTTAGTACATAAAGCGCGCACTGTAATTTAAAAATGTAATGTGATTTTTTTTGTGACTTCTATATAATCAAAACCTATTAATTAAAATTAAAACGTGATGAAAATATTAAACGATATTTCATAATCTTTTAGAACTTAATTGTGTTCAGCCTAGTTATTCATTATTCGTACGAAACGCTCTTATCTTATAAATTGCCTTTCATATATACTATTTTTATACGTATACAATGTTCAGTATGATTTCGACCAACAAGAGTTTTGTAATTTTTACAAAATTATTAATGTCGACAATGATAACGTCGCAGAACAATTTTGTTGGATACGTCAAAATTGAATGCAATTTGATCGTGTATTTTCGCCATTCGACCAAATCGGTGCGATCTGACCGCCGATAAACACTCCTGGTTATCTGGGGGCACGGTAGTGCACCCCCAAAGACGGACCAACCTACCATTTCTGGAAGCGTTTCATCGTATGCCTTTATTTGATTGTGTATTGTGGTTTTCGATTCGATCGAATGATTTTGGTACTGTAAGAACCAAAAAAAGTAACATATAGTCCTTAATTACAAAGGTTAGGATCATTATTAAAGTTGTATTTTTGTCCGACATATTTTGAAAGCTAAGATCATTAGGTGTGTGGTCTTTTCCGATTTCCACCAATTTTTAATTATTTAAAATAATTTTAAAAAAATAAAATTTATAACAATGTTACATAGTAAGTATTTTAAAATATTAATAATAGTTTAATTTGTTGATTTTTATTACAACAAGATTGTATTGCAATCGCGTAAAATTGTACTGCAACGTTGGATCGTGAGTGACGAGTGTAAGTCGCTCACAAGATCAAAAAGTATTTTTTTAGTATTTTACAGTGGAGTTCAAAAAAAAACAGACCTTATGTATGGTTTTATCGGTGAAACAAGTGAAATCCCATTTTAATTCATTTGTCTTTTAATTCATTGGTCTGGTCTCTCCATGATTTATAGCCAATTAACGAGTAGATCAATGATAATAAAATTTGGCAGAAACATTTTTAAACCTGCACATAAGAGACGCATACGGTTTTGCAATAAAAACAACTTGTAGTAGCCGTAGTAAAATTTTTCACAAAACTTGTCTTTGGAAAAATTTACATCTTGAAAAATACAATTCTGGAACACCTGTACATGCGCTTTGGTCAAGTTAATTATTTCATAACCAATATTTTTTTAATTAACACGTAATATTCATGATACCACGTCTTTCGATAGCACTTTGCTTCACCTTATTGCTTGCGAGAAGCGCAGATAATAATCAACAACTAAACACAACGTGTTTCAAAATTAATACATTATTATAACATTAATAATTATAATTAATTCATATGAGTTGACACTCACAATTTCAAAGATGCTTTGACCAATTTTTGTAAACAGTTGCCTCATCGATCAAGCTTTCAAATACGTGATCACATTTCATATTCTTAACTTTTCTTAAAAATGAGTTTTATGTCACTACATTTCAGACTTAGTTCAACAAGTTTTTTTAGATTTTCCTATGTGTAAATATTCAGGGTATTTAAAAAGATTCAGTGATATTGTATTTAGTCATATTTTATAAAATAAATCAGAAAACTTAATAAGTTCACAAATACATTGAAACCGAGAAATTCTTCTATACTTCAAATTGGTTTGTCGATTACATATTGTTCATATAACTTTGTAAACGATACAGATTTGCGATGAAATTTTGTATACTGTAGTGTTTTTGAGATTTTGTGAACGTTTCTTTGTTTTCATTATGTTTTATGAATCATCGCTACAGATTCACTTTGCAAAAAAATGATAAAATGTTTAATCAGTTATAACTACGCTTTTAATATAAACGAAATTGTGTACTCTTAGCAGCTTTTGGAATTCTCATTTTTGTTATAAACGAAAATTTAATTAGCGTTTTATTTGAGGTTTGATATAATATCTCGTTCTTACATCACGTATAGAAAGAAAAAAGGAACATAAACCAAGTATTATGTTTTTAAATAATTAAACTTCAATTGCTTGGAAGCAAAGAAATAATTTCTGGGTTGAACATAAACAAAATTATTTAAGAAGGACATAAGTAAATATATATTTTTCTAAGACAGCTAATTTAGATAGAAAACGCAATGTGTTTGGGTGCCATTAATTAAATACCCTAAAATGTGTCTTGCAGGTAATTTATGAGTCGAGATTAAACGCTTCCATGGACCCCTGCCTTTCTCTCTTTCTCTCTCGTACCAATATTATCTCCTTCTATAATACACGCAACAAGCGATTATATATATTTACGTTAAGCAATAATTAAATAGTTTTTGTTTACTTCTTTTAGGCACCATGATTTCTAATTGGCTGTTAAAAAAGTTTTTTTAGATCACAAACGCAACTGTTTTTCTTCAGTTAAGCGATATGGAAAAATAAAAGAACAACAAATCAGTTATAATTATTTGGTAGCTGAACTTTTAAGACACGTATAATAATTTATAAAATGTTGCGTATTTGAGTATTTAGGAAAACTATTTTCTAAACATTAGGATGAACCATCTCTTTTTTCATTTGCTTCACATGGACGTGAATTTTACCCCGTACACGTCAAGTCGGTTTTCTTGGGAGCCGTATTTTTACCCGGGTTACAGCTCTATACTTGAAGTTTGGGTATCACTGGGTATAAACTCTCATTATCTTTTAAATCAACATTGTATTTTATAGTTTTAGGGAAAGTACTGAGTGCGGGTCTGCTAAAGAATTTTACATAAAGAGAAAAGAACGATAAATCGAGCATTCAATTAAAAATTTGACGTACGCATGCTATAGACGGTATCACTAGTGCATTAATTTATAACACATTATATTATGTATAGGTTTTGAACGACGCACGTATATTAGTGGTCAATTTATAAGTGCATAATATGCTTCATCCAATTCAATCTAATTCCATTGTCGCAAAACTTCAGAATCATTGAAACTTCAGAATTTGTTCACTTGGCTGTATGTTAATTGCATATAGACAAATAAATAAATTCGGTTTTTCAGCGGATTGATCTCGTTATCTCGGTTTCGGCGAATATTTTAATTCGAGCATAGCCGGGTATAAGTACAATATACTAAAAATTCGGTATCCAGTTTTATCAAAATCGGTTCAGCTTTTTATTCTGGAAACGTATTTTCCCGTTAAAATTACTCAAAGTAGACAGTTACTATAGTTAGATCATAAAAGCCACATCTTGCTGTTTTACAAGTTTTTCTCAGAAATGTTTTTTCTATAAATGTCCAAAAATTTTAGCCTTTTGATAAAATACAGTGCTTGAGTAGTTGACGAACAAAGTAAGACTCTAATTTCGTGTCCTGAGAAATTTGTTACTTAATATATCTTTTCAAATAAAAATCGCTTGTGTCCTTGGCGTGCATCTCGGTTTCCAGATCCTAGTTACGGTTGTCGTGGTTATAAACAGTTCATTTCAGTGCATGAGTTGTCTAGACATTTAATGAAATGTCCAGAAGCACCAGATGAGTACGATAGAAATATTGTGTATTTTTTATGAGAAATAAATATTACTTTACTTTCAAATGGATGAACGAAATCATATAAATCTCACGCGTTTGTGTTTGTTAAACGGACATTGCCTTTATCTGACATTAATATAGCTTTCTCCAGTTACTGAGCTGGCCAACACCTTTACGCTTTATGGTGGACAGCATCCGGCCAATCAATACAGACAATTCAGTCCACGCAAAATGACATTCAACAACCGATGTGATGATGGCGATTAAAAATTAAATTAATTATAAACAAATAATAAAAGTAAAATTTACTTGTCATCGAAAATATTACTATAGAAAGCCTATTTATTAGGGCCATGCTATAACAAATACCAATAGCAATTAGTGGATCCCGCGCAAAAATAAACGTAAAATTAGAAAATTTCCCTCTCTAGGATATATTTTTATTATGCAGAATAAAAATATGCGTCAATTTGAACAAAAATCTGGGAAATATTGAACGATTCGTTAAAGCGCAAAAATGTATTGAGTCTGCTATGCTTCCTAAGCGACATGTGACGTCAAACGTGTTTTGCTGACGTTTGGAATCGTCGTTCAATAATTCTTTTGTTATTAACAAAGCGTACTTTTGAAGTCAGCAGAGCTAAGTGACGTGACATTTGGTTTTAATAGCATAGGAACTTTGATCAATTATTTCGCTTCTTAGATTTTCTAATTTTTCTTGAAACCGTGTGGGCTTATTTGTGGAACATCTCGTATAAGACCAAAATATTATAGAGCCCCCTTATCCTTCGGAGTGAAAACATGAAAATGAATTTAAAAAAAATGTTTTACAATTGTGATACGTATATCTAAATTCTACTTTACTCTTTGTAAGACTTGATTATAAAGATTTCACTTAAAGAATAATTGGAAATAAATAATAATTATTGATTGTAATAACTGATTTATGGATAATTTTGAAATAAAAACACCCACTGATTTTTTACCTATTAGAAAGTTGTAATTTGATATAGTTTTATGACTTAGAAAAACGTTTTTGCAGTTTACAAATTCAAATCATAAAGACCGATAACTTAAATATCTAAAACAAAATTATGTTGATGCAAACACAAAAATTAGTGCACCAGTGCATTCAGGTTTTTTATGTTTAAATTTTTTAAAACCTTTTTTCTTTTCCCATGATTAGAATAATTCAATTATCTAAATATGTTTACTTGGGCTGCAAAAACAAATTGTAATATACTATATTTTTATTATTCTCTGACAAATAAACTTTTATAAAAATAATTTAGGACACATACTTACTACTTTTTGCTGCACGAATTTGCGATTAAGTCGCTTGGAGATGTACATGTACAGCTAATTGTAAACTAGCATGTTTAAATCCTCTTTACAATACACGCTTTCATAAGTGATCATCGAGTGTTTAATAAGTGATTGTGGGTCTATATAACCTCCCCCCCCCAGTCCTTCCACGGCCGATGAATGTGTAACCTAAGTCGCACGTTTTCGATACCAAAAGTAAACTAAATCGTTCAAAATACAAATCAATCAGAAAACGAAAAGTTTTCTTTGAACAGTTTAAAGTTTATTTGAAGTTATATATAAAAACACTGACTGCAATTTTTCAACTTTACATCCTGTGCACATTGACCAGATAATATAAACATATGTCTTCTATCTCTTTTTAGAAACCGGTTTACGTATAAAGTATATATAGTTATCTCCGTTCAACATTCAATACTCGCCAATTGTTTCAATAAAAAGAAGTGTATTTTTCAATACTAAATACATAGTCACTGTAACAGATTTTTTGAAGGGAAGCCGCCACTAAAAATGTTTTTATTCTATTTCCCTATAAAAATTTCTTTTCATGCATGTAGACCGATCGTAAAATGACCCATTTCAGGGGGATCACGAGATCCGGGCGCTAAAGTAAAGTTCAGTAATTTTAATATTTCATTCATATTACTTCAGCTGGAGGCGAATCTGAAATTATAAACAGTACGCAATACAGATAACATGGCACGCCTCTAACCGCACGGCCACGACGCTGTGTATGTGAGTTAAGTGTACACAAATAAAATGGCAAAAGTCTTGAAAATACGGAAAATGAACACAAAAATCTCTATTTTATTGGGTGTAAAACAAACGAATACAATATATAATGTGATTTTGACAAGTGCGACTGTTATACTAGCTTACGTTCTTCTAACAAACGTCACCCTGTCTGCTATTACACACTTATTTTTTACGAATTTAGTTTTACTAATATTATTGTAGTCTTTTACAGAAATCATTAGATTAACTTGAAGTTCAATGACTGCTGGGTAAAAAAGTAGTAACTAAAGAACAAAGTTCGAAATTAAATGTAATTATATAAAACGCACAAGTTTCATATACAAGCAGGTGCTTTTAAAATCTTCAAACTGATATCACGTTAGATAGACTAACATTGTTTTGAAACAAAGCAATTCAAGATGTAGAACAAAATGCAGGGTATAAATGGAATCATATTGAACTATTTGTAACAGAGGACTGTTCAGAAAGTCAAAAATAAAATTAAGATTGGATACCGAAGATGTATCTAGTAGTGGAAGAAGAAAAATAATTGTAGATTATAGACGTTCAACAGCTGAGGTCATCAGCGTCTATTCTAGTAGCGAATATTCTTTTAAAAGATATTAAAAGAAATATACGAAAACCGAACATCTTCCCCCTTATCTGCGAAACAACTGAACCTAAAATAAAAAATAGAGAATACAGCTCACTCATAGTTTATAGGAAAACCTCAACAAAAATATTGTCTTAAAGTTCTACGGAAAACGGAATGGTACGGGGGAACCTTCCCCACGCAATTACTCTGTTTTTTCCTTCTACTGTTTTAGCCATTTCGGCTTATCTATCGGTTTTATTTAACAACGTTATTCCTTCATTTACTACTTTTTTAATATTTTTTTTCAGTCGAAACGAAGAACAAATACTCGATCGTTACAAATTTTGTCATGCAGTTAGACCTCAATTGTTTTATAAAGAGAGTGGCGAGACAGATAGAGATTGTAGGTTGAGCGTCTATAATCTACAATCTCTCTCTCTCTCTCTCTCTCGTTACTCTTTATATAAAACAATAACACTATTCTGCATTTTTCGAATACTCGCACATAAGAAGTTGAGGAATATTACTCTGAAGACAAATAATATCATTTTTGAGTCGTCAAGCGTCTATAAGTAATAATGTCTTTCTATATCATTGAAATCTGCAGTGCGTGTTAATAGAGTTAACATCTGTAAAACAGTGCAACAATTTAAGTAAAATTATTATAGTTAAACATCTGTACCACTTAAAAAGAATAAATCTGGTACAATAAAACAGATGTTCTTCGTAAGGTTATAGAAGTCATTTAAGTGTAAAAGTTAGTATCACTGCGCAGTAGAAAATATGTTAAAATGTCCAAGTTTTATTATCTTCATATTTTGTGCATTTGCTTATTAAAATGCAGTTTCATACATAAGTTTGAAATTATGGATATTATTCCTTTTTTTTCATTTTTTAGAAACTTTAAACTATGTGTTTAAAGTTTCTCAAAAAATAAAACCTCAAGACTGGCAAACGTTTGCTTGTGGTCAATGGAAATCAGTGTATCATTTCTTACAAGCATGGTACGTTAAAAAAAGTTCTTAAAGTTTTTATTTGCATCAAAAATAAGGAACTGAATGTGTTTAAAGAAAAAAATACGCTCAATTTAATAAGCACAAGCAAACGTCTGTATCTCTTTTAGTTTTAAAAGATACAACCATTCAAATTAAGTCCCTCACTATCGCTATCTGTTTTTGAGGTAATTTTTCACGTTTTCGTATGTAATTTCGTTCTTTACAGAGCACTAAAATTTTGTTTATTAATTTATATGTAGAATTTTATTTCTCAAAACAATCAATTGTAGGTTTTTTGCCTAAAATAATTAGGAAAGCAGGAACTTACAAAAGTATGACTTTATATGTTTAAGTTCTATGACCGTCCCTCACGGTCACCACCCTGTATAAGTTGACTTGAACATTGTGGATGAACCTGTATCATTATGGACATATGGATGTAGTGAGAAGGAAGCGTTAGGGTGACAATGATAGTATCAGGTTACACAAGATTCCGAGATAAATATCATAGACTCAGATTGGTACAATGTCGGTTACCGCATAGACATATTGTGTCTACAGGAATAATACATATAACACATAAAATCCGTCTATACAGGGTGTCAAACTCTAGGAGTGTTTTTCTTAGACCATTTTAAACATACATACATATATATATATATATATATATATATATATATATATAAGTAAAAACTGAATTTGTTAAATTGTAGTCAAAGAATTGAAATATACTTGCCTTTATACAATTTTTCTTTCATTACTCCGTGCAATATATATATATATATATATATATATATATATATATATATATATATTGCACGGAGTAATGAAAGAAAAATTGTATAAAGGCAAGTATATTTCAATTCTTTGACTACAATTTAACAAATTCAGTTTTTACTTATAAACAAAGCTTTAAATAAAAGTTATAATTGTCTACAACGTCGCGTGTCGAAAAAGTCATAAATGTTTATGGATAAAAGTATTTGTTTTTAAGAATAATACTCAAAATATATCTATAAACATTAAAATATTGACAAGGATACGGTTATGAATCACCTGTACATAAAATAAAAACTATTCATTCCTATAAATCCACTCAACATACGTTGTTGAATTGTAAAAGCAAATGGGGTGGAAAAGAAATTTAAATATTGTGTATAAGCCCCGAAGGGCGCGATCTAGTGATCTACTTCGTGTATTTTTTGCATCTTTAAATTTATTTCCTTTAAAAAATTAAATAGGGGGGTTTCTACCTTCATACTAGATATTACGCAATATTTTTTAAAACCATTATATACATAAGATATAAATTATAAGATGGTTTTATTTAATTTCTGCTACCCTAAATGTAAAATATATGCATTTAAGAATCAAAAATATTTTATTTATTTTCATCACAACAGATTTAACATAATCGGCTAGTTATCAAATTTTTAATAAAACCGAAGCTGTTTTACACAGGATGTGTTACCTCACAGTATTTTAAGCTCAACATGCAAGCACAATTTTTGCCAGGGCTCAAGAAAAAATTCTGATTTCTTTCAGAGTTCTTTGCTTAATTCTACGAATGACGTCGCTGATTGCGTCCTCCGGGATTCCCCGTTGCCCGACCCAAACTTTGATTACGATTATTACACACATAGCGTTGCAATTCCGATTAAACAGTCGTACGATATCTCAAAAACGTCTAAAAATAGTTAATGACAGTATCATATACTACGATTTATAAAGACTGGACAAACTGAGAAACTGTTTAGAAGCTTCTTTCTAACTAAAAGTAACATTTTGCCAGAATAAGTAAGCTAGTATCATTCTTCAGCTTCAACAGAATTGGCTGTCCAAGGAGTCAGATTATAGCGAGTGTCCCTTTCATGACGTTAATTTGTTATTCTGCGTTCGATATAAGTTGTTTCTACAACTTCAGCTAACATTTCAGCTACATGCGTGTTCAGGAAATTTTGTCTCCACAGCAATAACGACTATCTAATACATAATATGCATAAATATATGTAAACGGTTCTTGAAATAGCATAGCTGTACGAGAAACAGACAGAAATGCATATAGATGATAAACAGTATCTGTCCGTTGGTGAATTATACGTAAAGGTATGTAGTTATTTCTCGACAGGAGGTATACTGGAAGTACTAACTTCAAATCATTTTCTCAGCACAGAAATGTACTATAACCAACTTCACTCACTCTGATTAAAATCATACCAGCTGTGACCATCCATCGATGATTGGGTTCAAATAATGTATGTTTATAAAACAAATCATCTAAGGTTTTTTAATGTCCCCAGTAAGATTGAAACGACTCTAACATGGTACAAAAGGCAAAACGAATTGTGTTCCAAGTTAAAAGATAAGTATTCTAATTTGGGACAAGGAACACGGTCAAGTGCGAGTTTGACTAGTGTGTAGATGGCTCCATACCACATTTTATTCGCATTATTTCTCCTTTCGTTAACGAAACTTATATAGCATGCAAACATTATCAACAGACATAAAAGATTTACGAGTATATCAAATGATAACTTTGTAAAATGTATTTCTATAAATTTGTAAAACCTAGAATTTTCGTTATAGGTTTCCTGTAAACATTAAGTAAGACGTTATATCTTTTGATTTTTTTTAATTGTAGGTTCAGTAGTTTCGCATATTTTTCAGAACATCTTTTTAAATATGTAAAAAATGCAGATTGATTTTCATCATCTTTCAAATGTTCAATTGACGTGAAATTTTGCAACCTTATGTAGTTTAGATGACAATACAATATTCTGGTATTTTGGCTATAATGATATTTATATAGCAAGTTTAAACATAGAAATAAAAAATTAAGTGGTGGGAGTGACGGTACTGATGGTGGGAAAACGTGACGCCAATCCTTTAAAATTTAAAGTAATAAAGGGCTAAAAATTTGAGAATATAGTTTATACTTTCAAGAATATGTTAAAAACTACAAATATAATAAACTAAAAAAATAGAGATTGCATTTATTTTCCTTCAGAAACGTGAAGCAGGCTTCTAAACGTTATAGACGAGTTAGTGCATTGGTATAAACGTATTGTGTAGATTTTTTTAAAAACTAAAAATGTTTTGTGGTTATTTAGAAAAGACTCCTAAACGTTTCGATTCTTTTGAATCAAAAACCATCCTTAATTTAATTCAGATCGTACATAGTTCTCTGCCGGAACTATTTATAACGCATGTAATGGGTATATCGCTGCAGTTGCATTCTGAATTATTATTGCAGTTTTTTTACCAAATGATTTGTGTTCTTTTGTCACGAAGTATTTTTATTTAAAAAATTATACAGTTCTGAGTTTTAAATTAAAACACAAAAATATGTCAATGAAAATTATTTGCGACGAGTTAAAGAGCAGAGCGAAACATTAGTGTAACAGCAACGAGTTTTGAATTGTCATTAAACTGAAATTCAAGACAATATTCGAATAACGCGTTTAGAAAAACATAATTTCGAAATGTATTCCTTGATTTTTGATTTTCCTCGGATTATATTCGTTCACAATAAAATAAAACACCTGTTGAAATGTATTCAAAATAAAAATCTAAAATAGTCTCCACGGGAATAATAAAGAGTTTTAAACTTTATTTATTATTTTTTTTTAGTTTGAACATTCTTTTATATATGTATTATATATGTAGGTAGAATTTGTGCCTATGGTTGGTAATACAAAACATAAAAACCATGAGACTTTAATAGGCTATAAATTTTATTTTGTCGACATTTTTAATTTCGGAGAGTAAGGAAGATTACGGTTATTTCAATTGTATACATTACAACATGAGTTTAACTATAACAAATTTCATTTTATTGTGATTTTTTTGTAGCCTCCGAGTACAAAAAATATATATCTGATAAAAATAAATTATGTTTTTCGGTGTTTTTGTTTACGTAGTGTTTGCTTCCAATATAAAAAAAATGTAAGAAAAATATTGTAAAGTATTGCCACAGAAAAAATATTTTTTTTAAATAATTACATGTAATTGGTTAACAATTGTAAAACTGTATACTTTTCTCTTACAGTTAAAGCAGTATTAATTATAGGAACAAGTTAAAAGAAATGGCAAAAACTTGTAAATTATGTCATTTTGGTCAACAATGATACGCAGAAGTATCTACAGTATCATATTTTTTAAGAGAGTGTCAACTGATTACTGAAATCCGAGCCATATTCAGCCTTCTATAATATTTGAATACTCAAATTACAATCAATTCTATGGTCGCATGAAAGAAATAGACTACGTATTTTCAGAGTCAGTGAAGCTCCTAATACAATCTAAATTGAAAGAAACTTTTTATACAATTTTTTTAAAGGTGATTATTTTAAATCTTGATTACGTGTCACTGGTTCAATTTCTATTACCAATTGAACACACCGCCGTATCGTTCATACGAGTAGCTATATCATAGACTAATTTCGGAAAAATCGATTCACATTTTGACTTTTCAAAAAGGAGAGAAATGGAATCATTTTAGTCTGGTTCAAATTCATAGTAAATTCTAAAATTTTAACTGAAAATTGCGAATAGCAGTTCTCAGTGGGTCTGTATGTACGGGATCCGGGCGCTATAGGTCGCAATTCTTGAAGGATCGATTTGATTTATTTTCTATTCATTTTGTTTACTATCTTTTGATGGATATTTTTCATTACATTTACAGAACTCCACTTGCATGCGGGAGAAGTATAAGAATCTCTGACATATCGGGAAAAATCCGGACGTATGACAACCCTTAGATGAGAGGCAATAGAAACGCGAAATATGTTAACGATATTAATATAAGAGATAAATATATACAAATGTTAGGTTATGTATTATTATATAGATCAAGCCACTCACGGCCAAATGTCAGCGAGCTTATCCTTGTTGGCAGCATCATTGGAAAGAGGAGGTAGTTTATAGTATTCATAAATGTATCCCATAGTCGTTCCCATCGTTTGTTCATCAGGACAGGCGCCGCTGATGTTTAGCATGGCCGTTGTGGCGGCCGTAAGAGGATGTTCATAGTACGCTCTCCAAGCCTGCTGTTGTTGGTTATCGGCGTTATCGTTTCCGGAGGCGGTCCCGGACCCGGCACCGCCCCCACCGCCGCCTGCCGTCGGATCACCAGCTTGCAGGTCGGCCATACGGCCAGTCTCGCACGTTCTCGCGACGATACTTCTGGATACGACGTCACCCTCGTCGCCGCCGCCGTTCTCGTCCGTTCTCACTGACTCGGAACGATCGTGTTCTTCTTCTTCGTCGTGGCGATGTTGTTCCTGTCGAAGTCGCAGATCACTGCAGCTGTCTTTGCGCTTTCTGCAAAGAAACAGAATCACCAGATAATTGCAGCTATGTATACCTAATGACACATGCCAACAAGATATCTCGCTGTTAGTTGTTCGTTTTTATCTGTGTGTGTCTCTCTCCTGTCTATATATATATATCTCTTATATGCGTCTCTTTTTCCCCTCTTTTTTGGTATTTATCTGCAAAAAAAACTAAAAAAAGTTAAAATACCATTGATCGGCAATTTTAAAAAGACATCCATGACCAACAGTTTACCGTTACATCATTTCAAAATATAAAACAATAAACAATCGCTGCGAATTATTTTTCCAAAACATCTTTTTATACGATCCGAATTTAAGAAATTCACGATTGTTATTTTACCGTTTTATCAATCCAAAATATAAGAACTTCAAATTATTTTCTTATTGATGACGAATAATAATTCAAGATTCGTAAAGACTGTTTTGAATAATATGATAGGTTTGTTCTAATCTAATGTGCGCATGCCTTCTTTAATTTAATATTGAACTGGGTTTCACTTTGACGGTTGACCTAACTTCTCCGGATAATTTATAATTAAGAGTGTCTCTACGTAAAAGTAATTATTTTGACGTGTTATCGTCTAGAGCCTAAGTGGTTGGATCGATTGTGACACAAAAACTGTTGAAAGTTTCGTCTCATATGCGGAAATGACACTCGGTATATAAAATTTTTGAAACTCCAAAATGTAATAGTTTTATTTGTTTGAATGACTTGAATAATTGTTTTTATTAGTACTGATTTTTCTTTCAAATTGAATCGTTAAAGTGTATCTACATTTCAACGAATACAAAATACATATACAACTATATATAATTTGCTACAATTAACTAACAACACATCACAATAATAATTAATAATAACGCATGCTATTCAACTAATACGACTTATTAGATAATAACACCATGTTTAATGGTTTGTTAAATAGTGAGTAAGTATGAAGTGTGTTTTCTTACATTTGTAAACTTACTTTCAATATAATAGGAGCATTTAAATTATGTACATTAAATCAAAACAAAGAGCCCACATGAATTGTGTTTACATTTTTTAGTAGATACAAGAAAACGTTTACTCATCTTAATTTCTTTTTGCCTACATTTTTACACGAAATGTTTTTGATGAGATTAAGAAGCCCTCTCTATTTAAGAAGCTGCTCCGCTAATCAAGAAGCCGCACTGCTATTTAAGGAGTTGCTCCGATAATTGAGTAGTACCGCTTCGGCCATAGTCAAGCGAAAATTGAATCTTCGGTAAAACAATCGACTAAAATTACGTTGAAGGTCTTACTGAAGTCGAATATTGAAATTATTTAAATCAAACACACAACTCTGTACGCAAAGAATAATTAAAAAAAAAGAACAAGAAATCAAAGAAATACTTTCCAACTTCATATTGCAAGAATAAGAATTTCCCTCGTTTTTTTTTACAATATAAAATACCTTCGGCCGAAGGTGAGAAAGAAACCGAAGTTTGACTCTGATGTTAATCTCAGCCAAAAAGAACTCGCTTTCGATCGAACTTTAGCTATCAAAGCGTTTTGAAACATTCTGTATATAAAACAGCTGACGGTGTTAATAAAGACGTGTGAAATGATATGTATAATATAGTATGTATTATTTAATAACGAAACGAAGATGCATGAAATACAGGTTATTGGTTTTTGAAGCTTGAATAGAAGTCATGTATCTTGTAAAACAAGTTAGAGAGAATTGTTTACTCTTGGTCATAGACTGTACAGTAAAGTGAATCCAAAACTCCATTCACAAACTACTCTATATTATAAACGATGACGGAAAACCTGTATTCGCTGACGACTTTGCCATGTGGGAGATTCAATAATGTTAGCTACATTATCACTTGAATCCAGATAGGTCTCCTAACTTCTTATTTACAGTGTAAGATGTAATTACGATAGTAGCTCGTACTTAAAGCATTACAACCGCCGCGTCTAATAAATAAGGATATAGATTATACGTACACCATCTATAGTCTCTAATTATTACATATCAACTCGTTAAAAACAATATATACAAAAAAAAGATATTGTTATTATTTTTTCTTTAGACTACGCCATGAACACATGTACGATTGGAATTATAATGCAGATACGAGATCATATATTAGAGATTCGTCAGAATCCAAGTTTAATGAAAAAAAATTCCTGAATGGAATAAAAGCTGTGCCCAAAAAAGAACCTCTTAACGATCAATTTAAAATGTGGTGAGTTATTAAGTTATTTTTCATTTGATTTATAAATATCGACCTCCTATGTTAAATTATCATTGTTATCCATCTTTTACACCTAACGATGCTTACAAATTGTATTTATACCAAAAGATTTACCTTTCTGCAAAACGAAATTAAAAATGAAGAATGTAATAACGGTTGGCAATCCCAAATGTTACTTAAGCTGATATATATCAACAAATCAGATTTGAAGATAAAATCGCTGTTTTTTAATTCGATAATACAGTGTGTCCTTTGTAATCTACCCAAAAAATCCGATTTTAAATTTATCCACCACGTCTGTAATAATGTGCTGTTGTTATAGTGAAACAAAAATTGGTTTGACATATAAATTTAGAGTACAATTTTTACAACAAATTTGGTTATAAAATGCTTCTATATTAATTGTTGATCCACATATTATGCTCAACACATTCTTAAACTAAATATCTGGTTCCTAATATCGATAATTAAACGGTCTCGACTAACATTTACTTTAAATTGAAAACCGAAATTATCATCGTTTAATCTAAAAACATATGTCAATGTCATCAAATACAGTAAGTAATGTTATTGGTACCTCTTCTAAGGATTATATACAATATGTATGATTTAATCTTTTTTCGAGACAGACTATATATTATTTTGATATATAATATTGGGATGAATGACGATCAGTGTAATTGTAATAAATAAGCAAAGTATTGTTTGCGAATACAAGTCTTAAGTAAATCAGTGAAGTGTTAAAAATCATAAAGTACCGAATCGTATTGAGTCAAAGCCATACCAGCTTTACAAGACATGAACCCTCTGGCTGGCGTTAACAATAGAAGATAATAAGGACTATACGAGGCTCGTACCTTATTTGCCTCCATATTGATGTGATCTGATTTATATCGACTCAAAACATGTGAAATATATCTTTTTATAAAATTTATATTTTAATACAACCATATAGCAATGGATGCAAAAGAAGAATATATCATATTTAAATTTAAGGGTGAGATTTTCACACTCCAGTTAAATGATGCTGCATAGTTCATGCAAAAAATAAGTTAAGCTCACAGTAACTTTATTTGTAGATCCTACATCGGTTTCAATCCAAGAAATTAAGACTCATAACTATATAAAGTACTATCTGATATGTCACGAATGGGTCTTTACCACGACTTAAAAATCCCTAGGATCCCTAGAACAGAAATTGAAGTCAGAAAATACACCGACAGTCACGAGAGTGATTTTTTCAGGATTTCGTTTTTTCATCGGATGTAAGAAACTGTAAAAAGGACTGAACACAAAACTGTACCTCAACTTATTGAAGCATCGAAACTGAAGATACTAAAAACAGGCTTTCCATATGAATTTTAAAGAAAGATTTCTCAAGATCTACTTATTTTGAAGTTAGTTTAATGTAAACTGGGTACATGTTATGCAAATCCTCGAACATTCTTAATTAATGTCTATGAAAGCCAAGTTTATACAAAAAAATACTATATGTTCTCGAATTTTATATTTAACCAAAAAATCTACTCCTGATTCTGAACTGTTAAAAGTTAAACAGGCTCTACTTTATAGTATTGCCGCATGCTTTGAATAATGTCAGAAATAAATTTTCACTAATGTCTAGTCACATTTATAAATATAAGTAAATATCAAAAATGAAAAATCTATTTAAATTCTCAACACGTCTCATGTAAACGACACTCAAATATGTTTCTTTAAGAAATTAACCGCAACGATACGCTTTTTAAAGCACATAAAACGAATATTCAAAAGCTTAAATGAATACAAAAAAATACTATCTCATTCAAAACTAATTCCCTATTTATGAAGTAAACGATTCATAAACTAGTTAGATGCGAGAGAGACAACAATAGAAAGTCACGTGTATGAAAATGAGATAGAGTATTATTATAAAGCATGTTTTTGTGTTTACACATACAGCTATAGAAGAACACGTAGTATTTATTATGCAATGAACATCGACAATAACGCAGTGTGGTGAGCGTGGGTGATGGACTGCGTCACGCTAGTGGATATTTACGTTTTGACTGATCACCGTAAGCATGTCACGTAGCAGACACGTGGCATCACGCATCGTGATTACAATCTGCGATTTTTGTTTGTTGAACTCATTCACTCGTAAACTGATCATTAGATTCCGGCTAGACTCGCGCAATACAGTTTCAAAGACGGAATGAACATGGAACGTCTCCTTTGTTGAGTGGATATCCGTCCGAGGAACGAATTCGTTCCACTGTTTCACTAGTAATTTTGCGCTGAAGGAAAGAAATGATATTTGGTTGGAGTGTTCGGTTATTGCGAACCGTTTTCAGACTACAGTTTTAAACGCTCGATATAAGTGCACACTGCACATACAGACAAATACGCAAAAAAATTAAAACACAGGTCAAAAATATTCTAATATGTTTACAATTCAATAGAGGAGAGCATCTCGAACTATAAAGGTCTATGCATTTTTTTAAATACCGAAAATAATCGACTTATTAGCAAAATGTTTCCAGTTCGTCGTCTAATGTAACATTGAAGTCTCCGCTTTATATGTATAACCGTTACGTCTATTATTGTTCTTTAGCTGCACTATTATTAGAAACACGAAAAACTGAAAAGTTATACTTAGTATTTAACATACGACCATTTTCAGTACTTATTAACAGATTTTTTTAAATAAAGTAGCGTTTACAAGGTGATATAAAATACTTATTCATAGTTTAAAACATGTTTCAACAATTTGATAAAACGGTTTTTTTTGTTTTAATGTTGAAAATAGATGAGTTGTTATAATTCGTAAAAAGTACCCATGGTATATTTGAACAAATGAGTATGTCTTTAAAAATAGACTCATCAGTATTATGCATAGCTGCAGATGGTTACATAAAAAAGGAACCTTTAAAATTACTAAAGTCATTTTTCATTTTTTTTCTTCCATAAATGCTTTCATCAAAGTCTACAAAAAAAGCAGAAATACAAATTTGTTTTTAAAATGTTGAGCATTAAATAAATGATCTCAAAACATATTTTAAATTATATATGAATTCACCAGTCAAATTAAATAATATGTAAATGAAAAAAAATCCACATGATTTAATTTAGAAAAAAAAAACGTATTTTATGCGATAGAGTAGGTATAAAGGTTTTTTTTTTAGTAAAATTTGTTTCTGGAGAGTTGTTACCCTCAATTTTTCCGCACTCGTGGATAACTTGAAATGCATTTTTCGAGATGGTAAATCTTCACAATATAACAACTCTTTTAAATTTTTCATGTATACTGATTTTGTAATGATTTTCATTAAAATTGAAATTTCGTATCTTAAAAATGAACAGGAAAATATTGAACATTGACCATACAAAATAGTGCTATTTAAGTATTCTTATCTGAATTTTAGAAGTTATTGTATGGTACCACTGGAATCGGTCATAAACAATGGTTAATAAATTATTACTATACATTATTTCAGGATGGACTATAAAGAAACTAAGCAAGTGTGACATCGACTTTAAAATTTGTGCATGATGCATCATTTTATTGTAGATCATAATGATACCCTACAATATAAAGCGAATAGCAAGCTGTAATAAAGAACCCAATGACTTGATTTAGCAAAATCTTAAGTTATTTCACGCAACCAGTTATATGAGGTGTAAATTTAAAGATATTTATTGCAGTAATTACATTTTATGATAAATTTCGCTTTCATTACAAGTGTTTGTCTCGACTGTTTACAAAAAAAATTACACTTTTACTTTTAAAGTAATTTTAATCAAAATAATAAACACATTTAAACGTAAAGATTAAACATAATGACAGTGTTGCATATTTAAAATATTTTTTGTGGAGTTAATAATAATAAAAATTGTTTATACATCGACTGATACTACATCCTATTTTGTTGATGGTGGTAAACAACATTTTGATCTATTTTTAACCTTTGACGTCAATATAAAAAAGCTGTTTTTAATTTTTTTTTATCAGCTTCCTCCCAAAATTTTTTTTATACCGACTAATTAAATTTATTATGTATAAATTTTAGTTTTAAAACTATAAACATTGCCATAAATCTATGCGTTTAAATACATTTTTAATTATGGTATTTGTTTTTTCACATTTTTTGTGTACTTTATATAAGTATCTTTTTCAAGTCTTGTTTATTTTAAATTTACTCAACTACTTTTAAGTCACAGTATAAGGGGTAAAGCGGAATAAAATTGCCGAGGGAAGCTTGTGCTGTAACAGCTACAACAAGAATCTCTTACAATTAAATGATTCACATTTGTCAATGTCTCATCATTTCTAAATCTTTTATCAAACGTGGCCGATCTCCTCAGAACTTCAATATGTCTGTACAACTCCAGCTAGACTTGGGGAATTCTGGAGACAGAACATGAATAGTTTCTGGGACCGGTTTCTTTCTCGGACATGTTTCCCAATGTCCACTCCAGCATATTAGAATTCGATTTCATTATGAGATACACAACGGTCAAAGTATTCGCTCACTGAACTCAACAAAATTTTGCGACGTAAGGGTTCTGAATGTTTAAAGGAACAATTAAGTAAAAGTTTAGCTGGTACTATCGTAGTTTGTTATACATGCCTATTTTAGTACCTGAGTTTGGTATAACAGAAGAATGTCGAAACATGAAGGTAGACCCTTAAAGTTGGATACACTTAATAGGTTATGTTCACAAAACATTTTTTATTTGTCACATATTTTTATATTATCATCGCTATAAAAGTACACTGTAGAATTTTTATTTCAGTTTATTTTTATAAATAAGAATAATAAAAAAAACTACAAGGGATTTTAACATATGAATTTTATATAAAGAATCAAGCTTTTAATACAACTACTTTCTGTTCGTGAATAAATTTACAGAATTGCAAAAAGACACATTTGACATTAACAGAAACCGAAGAAGATTAGCATCTACAAAGTAAACATAAAATTATTAGATTTTAGAATTATACGTTTACTGATTTGCATTAAGGTTTTTTCCTGACTGAAAATGAAAATATGAAAAAAACACAACTGCACAAATATAACAAAAACCAATTGATTAGTATTATATTTTATTTATTGTATAAAAAAATAAAATATGTATTGCAGAGTTCCGCAAAGAAATTGCATCTCCTTAACCAGGACATTCTTAACAATTTATGCGCTCCAAGGTCCATTACATTTCGGCGTCCTCAAACCACGTGCTTATAACTATAGTGAGGCTTGCCGGACTGACGGCAGGTGACCGTCAGAGTTCAGCGCCTTCTGGTTAAGAAGGCCATGTCCTTAACGGAGATTGAATGTAAATTTTTTTAGAAACCCTGTATAAAATACAGAACAGGTTGTTCCATTTTTCGATCGAAATGAGACAACATTTATAAAACAGCTAATATAAAACACAGAAGTAGTAAATTAATTAGCTTGGTGACAAAATTAAATACAAAAAAAAACGACACGTATTATCTATAATGTTATGTATTAATATTTATATATTTACACATAATTAACGCAGTATATATAAAAAGAGTCACTGGATTATATCGTATAGCTAGACCTACCCACATTCTGAGCAAAAAAGTAAATGGAACATGGTTAATTCTATGACGGAGACTGTGACTAAGTTATATGTTGTGTTACATTTAATTGATATATGCGCGAAAGTTAAGCAAGTTCATATGAGTTGTTAACAACGATGCATAACATGGGGCTTTCAGATGTATGTGTATTTCTTTTACTGCATTTGCAGGCTCGGTTTAATGCATGTTTGTAACATCCTCCCGATCGTATTCATAAAAATAGTGACTATCTAGAGACGCCAAAAAACAAATCGCTGTTTTGTTTACTTCTAAATATTCGGAAAAGAATTATTATTTTTTACAAAACAAACTTTTTTCGACCTATGGCACAATATTATTTGAAATAAACTTTTTCAATTTGCAGAAATCAATTTTTAAACCATCAATTTGATAGTTTTATTAGAGTTCAAATTAAAAATCTGAATACATACAGATCAGAGTTTTAATTCTATCACAATATATGCTTAAGACCAGAAGTGTTTATGAGTTAAACATCTTTTTAAGAGCATCACATACATATAACAAATATTTTTCAGGCTGCTAATATACATTATTTTACAAAAAAAGCAGGTCCCGATTCTACTAACGTTACTGTATATTCATTTGCGACTTATTACCGAAAAATGTTTTCTTCAGTTCCCTACTTCGGTAGAAAATCAAAGCAAAACTATCAGTACCTATTTAAATTGTATAGTATACTATAAAATAAATTGTTTAGATGTCAATCCTAGTGAATAGATTTTATGTATTTATTCAATGTATGACAGTTAATTAAATAAACAAGAAATCTTCTGATTCCGTGACTGCACTTTAAATAGCCTGTAGCAAGCAGACATCAACAGAAAAAAAACGTATTGGCAAACATATTTATGTATAGGTACCTACGTATAACGATATTCCAATAAAATTATTCACTATAACAATCTACTACAGGTGGTTTAAATTTCACTATATATTATACACATAGATAATTTCTTATTTCACCGATTTTCAAAATGTGGTGATTATGATTGAAGAAAGAGAATTCCTAAAATCTATATATATATACAAAGTATAAAACGAAGTCTCGATAGATGTCTGTCTGTTCCGACAAATCTCGAGAGCTACCGAACGAATTTGAATGTGGTTTTTTTGGGGAAGGTTTAGGTCTATAATTCTCCGGTCTGGCTTCGCCCGAATGAAAGTTCGTTTGAATCGCCTGTACCGAACAGATTTGGATTTCTTTTCTTCCATTCAATAAATTTTTTGAGGGAAAGTTTACATATATAATAATTGTCCGGTCCGGGTTCGCCCGGGTGCAAATTAGATTGATTTCGAATTCGATAGAAATTTAGTCAAGGGAAGTGTGAAATATAATATTAAACGCAATAATAAAAATACGTCGCGGGGCGTTAATCGTAAATTCCAGTGAACGAACAAGTAACGTATTAATCAATTAAAAATTGCGACTCGGGAGAAGCCGGGCGGGGTATGTAATGGTCATTTTTTTCCAGTGATTTACAACAAAAAATTGCAATATTATGGGGGTATTATTTTTAATTGAACAACCTGTACATGATTTGCGTGTTGTGAACTTAAACCAAACGCACCAACTATACCGGGTGTCTCAGAAATCGCGCATCCAATTGTTGGGATCGAAAGAGAAAAATATCCTGAGCCCAAAAATCCATGTTTGGAATTTTTTGATAACGTAGTTAATTAGTAATTAATTAATGAAAGTGACCAATCAGGAGCGCGCTACAGAAGAGAGTGTCGTCAGCTGATTTATTTCGGTTAATTAGTGAAATAATAATGATTATTATTAAAATAACAAAAAAATGATGGGCTCAGACGAGTTAACTTAATTAACGCTCGCCAGTGATTTCCACTTTTCGCATCTGTCTTGTCAAGGCCCGCGGTTTTTTTTAAAATAAACTTTTTTTTCGAATTCATTTAAAAAATTCATCAGTTTAATTTTTTCCCACTTCATTTTAAATGGAAAATTTTTTTTCTCTGATGAACTTTTCATTTAGTTAACATTTTATATATGAATTTAATAAATAAATCAGCCAACGACACTCTCTTCTGTAGCGCGCTCCTGATTGGTCACTTTCATTAATTAATTACTAATTAACTCCGTTATCAAAAAATTCCAAACATGGATTTTTGGGGTCAGAATATTTTTCTCTTTCGATCCCAACAATTGGGTGCGCAATTTCTGAGACACCCGGTATATAAAATACATATTATAGTTTATTCATAACAAGCATATATAACACATCTGGTCAACATCTCCGACTGCCACACCCAACTAATTAATGTCCTCCTAGCGGGAAGATGACAGATTCAGAATAACGTTATATGTGTATCAGATCAGACAAGATTTGCATATACCTGTCTCTATCTTTGGTTGAGTAAGTAAGCGAGATGGCGTTATAGACCGTAGGTCCTTATGTGCGTATAAACCTGTTAGCAAATATAAAATTCTAAACCGATCGTATTTTACTGAATATATTATAAAAATCATAAACTTTCGAACTACATCGATTAACAATTTATTAATACAATAATGATAAATGTAATTTTACAAAAAAAATCGGATCTGTTTCCTTATGGTTTTGTGACAGATATTGTCAGATTTTCCTATATGAAAATACTTATTTTATTTTGACTAAATGTTCTCGAAGGCCCTTTGTATTGAATTATTCCGGTCCTCGTACTGAAAATGTCGACTGATCGATTACGAACAAAATTAATTTTGGAATAATGTTTACGATCTCCGATAATTTTGGCCTAGGCGTGCAGTATGAATATTAAATTCAACTGTCGACACAATATCGATCGATTTTATGTCTGTTTTGTTCATATAACACCGTTATCATCACTATCCACTAATTTGATCGGCCACCTGATTTATCACTCTTCCCGAAGCGGGTCCTAACGTCAAGTGCTTTGGTGGAACCGCTTATACTGAGAAAAAAATTAATAAATTGCATTCGAAACGAAAAACAATTCTTTTAATAGATACAAACGTCTCCCAAGTCTAGAGTCCGTCAGCCCTATCCTTGTGGGGGTCATAGATTAAGTATTCTTGCACGGCTTGTCTTAAAGCATTCGAAATATCGGCAAGGTAAATGACAATGCATTATTAATCAATAACCTAATAATACAAATACTACATCCCATTTAAACATATTGTTACATAAATATTACTCTCTCCAAAAGGTTACATATGGTACAACCCACGTGACCATTGACTTTTCAAAAATGCGCTGTTAATTATTTTGTGTATGTTCGTAAATCGTAAAAATAAATTACCGGTTACATTTCCCAACCTGACATTTCCATAACGTTAATACAATATTTTGTGCAGAATAAAACTGTATTACATGCAAGGTGGGTTCGCTGATGCTTTAAAATCTGCAAACAGGGTGTTTATTTCGTACAGAGGGAGACAAGATGACGTTGCTTTTGTACTAAAGTGATCAACATAATAAAAACTACTCGCCAACAGAAAAGAAAAAAAATATCAAAATTGTGCTGTAATTAATGAAGTGCAATTTTGAATTTTATATATTGACAAAAAAATCGATTGCCCATTGAGTAGTAATAATACTTGATCATCTGCAAAAAGTTCCCAAAAAAGTAGTAAACGAAAGAACATTTCTATTCGTTGCACATTAGCACGAAAAAAATTCGTAAATGCGGTGAATTGGTTCTAAATGTGATTTCATGATTTATTTTACACCCTGTATAAAACTCATACGCCCATTTACCTACCACAAGTACGTAAGTATTACTTATTAAATCTCACTTTGCGCCGCGGAACACCACTTGTGGTCTTTTGGGACGGACTTTTACTTTGATTTTAATAATAATAGTTATTTCATTGTGTTCAATTTTTGTTTCGGTCATGAACAATACATTTTATTCTTCACAAAAACTAACTTAATACTTATAATATTTAAGGACAGCGTGTAACGCCTTATTATTTCTATTTTGTGTAGCATATTTCCTGTGGTGTCTTCCAGAAAATGAATAAAAGTATCACAATGATATTTACACAAGACATTATGGCAGAGTATAGAAACAAAAGTTAAAAAGTACATTTTTTACGTTTACTATATCCACCCAAAAAGCTAATCTTAGCTAATATGTGATGTACTTAACTAGAAACATGTGGAAATATACTTTGACATTTTTAATTCCATTTTTAGAGTTCCGTAGTTAAATGGCTAAAATGGAAGCCTTAAAATTTCGTCTTGCATATAACTCCGCCATCTTTCCATCGATTCTGAAGAAATTTTACAGGTAGGTGTATGTTTGAACCGCCATACAATTTGTACAAAGAAATTACAAAAAAAAAATAGTTTAAGGGTAGTATTCCATACACGGAACTGAAAGATGTAAAATTCTATTTTTGCGCTCATCATTCTCTAGGGTATCGTTGGACAAATCTTTAAAAATGTCATAAAAGTTCTTAAGTGACTTTTTTCTTGAGGAAATATTTCCCGATACATATAAACTTCTAAAGTCGTTAATACTAGTGATTTATAATCAAAATCTAAATATTTTTTCTTCATTTTATATAGAATTTTTATATTATTTACAATACTAACCTTATTTTGAAAATTTAAATAAAAGTGCAATATCGTGAAAGTTTATTTTTAATGCAAGTAATTTCTACCATCGACTTAAAAGCTTGAAGATATTAACAGTACTGAACTAATAAATTAAAACTGATTTATTTTAAGATTTGAAAGTTAATACGTTAGCTGCAACAAATTATAAGAGAAAACACCTTAAATAAGATTCTTGCAGTATGTAAACTGTAACATTACTTCGTACTTATTTTGATTCATTATCATAAACATTCACATATCGCTTTTACACCTTTTTAAACAACCATTAAATTGAGATATATTGTAGGTATACCGGCGGCTGGACCCAGCTTCGCCCGTGTAGAATAAATGTTCTTATTTCAAGACTCCCTTTAAATAAGTTGTGTAATTATGAGATCTCAATCACTTCGCTTATTCAATCGAGTTAATACCTTACTTATTAATTCGCTCATTCGATCTCTACGTTAGAATCAATCTAATTTGCACTCGGACGAATCCCGGCCTATAAACCTAAACTTTTTTAAAAAAATAAGCTATCGAATGGTAAAAACCGCATTCAAATCAGTTCAATATCTATAGCAAATTCAATCTGACATTCATTTGGGCGAAGCCCGGACTGTAAATTATTACTGATCTAAATCTTCTCCAAGAAATAAGCTATTTAATGGTAAAAGCCACATTCAAATCAATTGAGTACTTCTCGTGATAGGTGATAAACTTAAACGGGACTTTTATATATAGGTATTGATTTGCAATTTATGCCGATCTAAAATCGGTATCCAATGTAGGAGTACAAAGTGCAACAAAACACCGAAATCCTACATTTAGTTTCTTTTAATTAATTTTAGCTATCTTCTGATTAAAAAATAATAGCTTTTTTATTTAGGAAATGCTATCTACCACTAAGAGTTAAGACCGAATTTCAGAGAGTTCTTAGCACAATACTAGAACAAAAACATTACAAAAATATTTTATAACACTCATCAAGAAATATCAATTTCTGCTTATAACATACTTAAAACTATTATATATAAAACTATTAAACATTTAAAGTCACAAAAAATCGATTTCGTCATGAAAGAAATATGTTAAGGAACGTCATAAGTTAAGTGAAATTTAGTAAACTCAGATATATATAAAAAGGAAAGCTACTAACAGTAATACTTCATTTACTATTTAAAATTTCAAAACAAATTGCCTCATCATCAGGGCTTGTAAGTCAACTTTTATAAGTTAGTAATTAAAAACATTAGGAATATTATTGTATAATAATCACTAAATATATTGAAAATTAAAACGTCCAAAAATCTGATTAAAATTGACGGAATCAATTACGTCATCATTATGAAATTACACATACATCTTGTATTTTAAAAGCTACAGAGAATATTTTTCTTCAGAAATTATAATTTATAAACGTTTACGACAATATAGTATTTATAAATGTTATCATTAAATTTTTTTAAAAACATTCCTTTAATTTAAAATAAATTGGTAAAAAATCTATAGCACCTACCACATACAACTTTACGAGCTACCATATATACTCTAAAAAAGTAATTCTTTTGCGCTACCCTCTATAAAATAATAGCTGCTTTACATGCATGTAAAGTGACCGATTCGGCACTAGTGCTGTAATAAAAGCAAAAGTATGCGATCTAATCAATTATATAATTTCCATAAAGAACCATCTGTTACCATTAGCAGACGCGAATAGTAATTTTCCCAAACAACCTAATAGTTTGTTTCGGAAGCGAACTGTGAAAAATGTTAAAATATACTGAAAATGATGAAGTGAAAACAAGGTATTTTATAGTGGGAACGTGCAAAATATACCACATATATCTCGTTCGTAATGGCATTACGACTCGTGTGACTATTAAAACTCGCTGGCTCTAATTTTTAACAAAATTTTACTCGTAATATATACCATTACTCAATAAGACAGGCAATCTGCTATTCTTAAATTTTCTTATTTTCAATTTTTAAGACCTAAATCAACTTTAATGACATTATTTTTGGTATACTGTACGCGAATAACTCCACAGGAATCTACTCTATAATTTCGATCTACATTAAAACTGAGATAGTTATAAATTTCGTTGCAGTTGAAAAGATCGTAAATTATGACAGACTGCAAATATTAATTTTATAATAGCTACGCTAAACACACCCTGATCTTATTCACAATAAAAATATTAGGTACAAAAAACGTTACCTTAATAAAAACCTGTTTATGAATAAAATTTTTCCCGAAGTTAATAATTTATAAAAGCGTACAAAATGATAAAATATTGTAGAGTTTAAATAGCGCTTAAAAATCAACGGCATAGCTAATATTTGATTTATAATAAACTGTAAGATTGTTTAGTGGAATTGAATTTTAGTCGACTGAATATTATGAAAAATAAACTGTTGACAGATATGCTTTATAAAAAGTTATAAAGAAGATAGATATGTTTTATAATTCACAATAGATGTCAGAACTTTTGAGCTTTGTAATTTCGGCTATTTTTTAGTATACAATCAACTTTCTAGTCAAAACTAGGTACTTATGTTAACTCGAATTATTTAAATATAGCAACAAATTTGGTAATTATTCACATTAAAATAATAATAATAAAATATAGTTTTATTATTTGAACGAAATTTCTGCCATTAGTTTCAAAATTTCCACTCTTTTACCCAGAAAATTAGTCTTCTTTTGTCCAAAAAAAAAAATTTTTTTTACCCACCCAAAATTCACCAAAAATTAGTCCTTATCCGACTTCGATGCTACTGTAGCAATATTTAAACGAGAGCAACTAACTACCAAGGAAACTACGAGTTTCTCGTCTCAATAATATCTATTACAATGATCTTCTACACGATGTCGCATCGCGAATCTCACGCGAGGACCTACAAACCTTGTATTTTCTTATCTGAATTTACAGCGAGATTCTTCCTGCTCCCTACCATATATGCATATTGACTAACGATGTTTAACACCCATTGTTATGGTAGATACGTGTTGGAATAGTATGATTTTTATTAACATGATTTTTAAGAAAAGGTTTTTATATGAATCATATAATAACATATAACACAGTATCCAATAACATGAAGGGGTTCTAGAATATCATAGTCACAAAAAGTATATATACAGAAAGAAATGGTCCATTGTACAGGGATGGGGATGTAACGACATGCCACATCAACGTATTTCAACACCCTTATTCTCTAACCCTTTAACATTATTGTATGTGCGGATACCTAGATAGGTACGTAACGCTTGAAGGGTTCACAGTAACACTTTCAAGTTGTTCTTTTATACCAATACATCAATCATACTTCTTTTCTTTGAATATCAATATCAAAATATTCGCGTCAAAAAAGATTGCTCATCTAAATGGAAATAATGTGTTATTATAGACATGTGCCTAGGAGAGGAAACAAGATAGATATATAATAAAGTGTTATTGTGTATTTTCAATAAGTTGTTAGAACTGAGATCATATGAGGAACTTAATAAATATAATACATTTTAACATTTATTAGTTGCATTTTTATTATTTATTCATGCAGTAACAGAAATGTCAAAATTAATATTATCGCCACATATCATAATATTATAACAAAAGAAATAAACTGATAGATTCAAATTCAAAAAGCTATTTTTTTTAAGAATAATAATTAAATACTCTACCGAAAATATTTCATAATTTCCTAAATATCGGCAATGCAATTTTAAAGATTTATTCGCGTCTTGTCTTAACCTGAGGTTAGAGTACCATTTGATAGTTTCATCATAATCAGTTCAGTCGTCCTCAAAGAGATAACAATTCGAAAATCACATTTTTCCCTCTAAGTATACAAAATACGCGAACAAGAAAATTAAATTACAAACTGGCATTTCATTATAAAAGATTTATATCTGTTGTTTGTCTTCGTATTGTCATAGCTTTTTTCACTGCAACTAAAAGGCAAATAAACGATTACAATATTTTTGAAGATACTAAAATAATTCCTAGATAAAGATCCCTGAACTTTGAAAACGAAATTAAAATTGTTAAATTATCCTTATCTTGGAAGAACACTAAACTCAGACAAAACAAAGTTGCGTGTGTAGTATAAACAACAGAATATGTATTTGCCTGACGTATCTCTCCGTTCATGACCGCCGTCCGGCTGTCAGTGATATATTGTTACACTACACACTACAAAAGTTAAATTTACTTACGCAACATCTACATTTAAATGTTAGAAATTGATATTTACAGAATAATTTAAGATTAGTTGTCCATTGCCATGGTTACACCGTTGGCATTAAATATTTAACGCGTAAAACTGCCCAAGAAGCTACGCTTAAAAATCTACAATTATGTGCAAGAATAATTTTTTTCTAAGCTAAAAGTGGTTTAGAAAATAATAGTGAGGTTAACTATTAAACACAGCTTACTATAGTATCCGCTATAATTGAATAGCATTATAAACTAGTAAGTCAGCTATCTAACGAGCATATATAAAACATTTAGAACATCACTACTTGATGTGTTCAACCATAAAACATCTTAAAACATTGTACAGGTAGCTATTATAATTAATTTCAGAATTCGGAAAAAATAATCTGAGACGCTTTATGCATATTAATTTCATTTCTATATAGTTATAAAGGGTGTTCAAACAGTCAACGATTATTCCACACAGTCCGGGATGTATACAGCGTGTTTGATTTGACTTTACATGTAAAATTTCGCTATTTGAATGCAAGTTAAAGAAAATAGTAGGCTAACTCTGAAATTTACCCAGACGTATGGTAAATGTTTTAAAGTTGTTATATTGAAAAAAATGCATTGTTTCTGTAAAAGTACTTACTGTCAAAAATAACGTTGCCACGATTCTTATGGATTGAGCCTACTATTTGAATCTAATGTAAATCAAATGGAGATATTTTACATGTGAAGTCAAACTCACTGTAAAAAAATAAAATAAGGAATGACCAGTTTAAAGATGTCATATTTTCTTTTTTTTAGTATTGTACCAAAAACGACGTACCAATGAAATTGCTCATAATTTTTAAGCTCAATAATTTCTTTCATTGAAATAGATTTTTATTATAGGTACAATGCACTTTTTTTCCTAGTGATTGGTTGAATATTATTCTTCAGGGTGCAAATGTCACATAACCACATAATTCCTCGCATATTTGTTTTTTTGATTTTCTGGTAACCATTTGTATAACTCGGTATGAATTTAAAAAAAATGTTTTTGTGAATGAAATGCAATGTTGAAACTTCTTCTGAAAGGAATCACTTGTATACTAATCAAGTGAATTTTTCATTTTATCGAATAATGTCAAAGGTTAGTATGCAATAGAACCACTTTTCACACAGCAGGTAATATGTATAGATACTTTATTTATTTGCACTATTCTGAAAAAAGACATATTTAATGTTAACTATAGTAGGGTTACAAAATAATATTTAGTGATTCACTATAGAATATAAGCGGCATAATTTTTAGACATACGACGGATATGCTTTACATTGTTTCATTGCTTTGCCGCTTAATTAGGCTTGTTAGTAACTATGTATGACTCACTGACTATTATTTTCGTACCGTACTATAGTGCATAAGGCAATCATTTCACCATAAAATCACGCATCTCTTTATGTGTTAACAGTTGCAATTTAGTTGAGATTTTTTCAAGATAAAATTTTAATATTTAAATAATAAATACCAGCATAAATTTAACTGATTCTGGAAAAGTTCATCATAAGTATGGATTATTATGCTAAGCAAATGTCACGGATGTTATGAAACACAGACTTTTGCCTGAGGCTTCGCTTCGCTTTGACAAATCCTATGAGTGTACCTTACACTTTTAAATCAACTTTCGTCCATAGCTTCGCTTGCGTGAACGCCAATTATGTCGTAGATTCACTTGCGTTAATATCAGTTTTACCTAGAATACTTATTTTAATATGATCGTAGCGGTATAAAAAATATCATATATGTATTATATATATACTTTAAGTACCATTTGACAGTATAGCATGTTTAATCAAAATCGACGATAATATGCAGACAGACGACCAAAAATTCTTAAAAAGTATTTCCCGTCTAAATATCATATACAAAATATTAGAAAACTCGGCAAGAAAATGAGATTGCAAACAAAAGTTTGAGATGAGTAACATTTCGACTCCACCGCAACCACAAGTATTTTTGAGGTATAATTATTACTTGATAGTGATCGGTCTCTGATTGGCTCATATAAAACGATTTTTTGTAAAAAAATGACAGTAGCGCAACTAACTGGTTTAATAATAATCTTTGTAGTTTAATTTTACCATTTTAATAAACAAACTATTAAATAAAGGAACCTCTGTGTTTAATTTCGTTTTAAAGAGAAATTTTCACGTACTGTGAAGAACGTGTTTTTAGAATTTTTGACTTAACTTGGAAATCGCTGCACCGATTTTAATGAACCTTGGTTAATTAATTATCAATTGATAACTAGAATTAAAATGTAAAACTTTAATGTGCACTAGATCATCGGGAAAAGCTACTTGCAAATTTAATTTTCTTTTCTAATATAGTACGTATTTAATTAGTGCAAAAAAATATAAAACGTCGACACGATAGTAAAATTTTAAACATTATATCAAGGACATTTTTGATATAGCTATATTAATTTTAACGAGTGACAATACAGATAAAAAGAAGACAAAGAGTGTTAAAATACCTTAATAAGAGTAGTATAATAATTTTGATGCGCTTCCCCATAAATTACTGATTGACATTTTATATTGAATCAAATAGTTTTACATATACGACATATAAATATGTAAAACAAATTTTGGCGGAAAAACTATATTTAGTAAAATATCAAGGTTTTATGAATTTGTTGATTATTTTCGTTATTAATATAAACAATTTTAAAGTAACGACAAAATTATACAGGTATTCTATAATATTCCAATTAAATTACTAAATTAAATAATCTTTTCCTTATAATATAATACTACGATGACATAATCGACTACTGAAAATACATGAAATATGAAGGTTATAGATTTTTCTTAAGTACGTATTATTTCTATATAATATGAGCGTTATCATGACTTTTAACTTAAAGATAAGAGGGATTTTTTTAATAAAAATATCCTATATTTCCATTATTTCGAGAATCAATTGATAATGAATCCAAGTTCCATCAGACATTTTGAGTTATAAACAAACAGATTAAGTTATAAATTAATAATATTGACTCTACCAACAGTAATATAATATTAAATAAAACGAAACTACTTGCGATTACTGTTCAAAATATTTTTTTATTTATAAAACGTTTCTACCAAATTTTTGGTCCTTTTCAATTTATATAAATTGAAAAGGACCAAAAATTTGGTAGAAACGTTTTATAAATAAAAAAATATTTTGAACAGTAATCGCAAGTAGTTTCGTTTTATTTAATTTAAGATTAAGTTATATTTATAGTTAGCGGGTACTTGGACATAAATAAATAAAAATCCTAAGTTTTATAAATTTTGCGACGTTTCGTAGGCAGTTTTCCTACTTTTTCAAGCAATTTTATAGTTTAGAATCTTTGTTATGTTTTAGTAATATCTACTTGTCATTTATTTAAAAAATAATTTAACAATATAAAATAAAAAATAAAAAACAGATTAAGTTTCTGAGAACATGTTTTCTATCTATAGTTAAAATATAAATATTTTCGGAAAGTTCAAAACAGCGTGTATTTTAAAAATAAAAAAAAGGAACAAAGAATTTTTGCAACATGCAAACGCAATCGAATTATTTATATAAACAAAAATACCGGCAATTGAAAGGACCAGGAAGGTTCCTTGTCAGTTCGAATATCAGTATTTTTATTTAAAAAATTGATACCAGAAATTGTAAAACGTAATAAACGCGTATTTTAACATTATTTTGACAATAAAAAATACCCAATTTAAATGTGTTTCAGGAAATGACAGACCAACTAGCAATATATGTTCTTCATTTACAATTAAATTCAAGGTTTATAACACATTTTAACTGATTTAAAACTTCATTGTTAAAACGCCAAAAGATTAAAATGCCTTGGTTATTTAGTATTTAACTCATGTATAAATCATTTTAAATTATTACCTAAACATCACTTATTATTAACAACTATTAATAACGTAACTGTATTTCATGGGAAAATATTGTAGAATTTTGATTCCATCGGTTAATTTACGTTTACAAATTATACAGACTGACAAATCACAACCCGGCCAAATAACAGCGTGTCCAAGCGACTACTTTTCTCTCTTTTTATTTATAAAGTCGGCTACAAAGTCATATATTTGGTTGACGTTTATCATATGCTTATGGTAAATTCATGATCAACATAATTATACCAAAGTATATTCCAGCCAAAGAGGCTGTGAATCTACATTTAAAAAAAATCGGATAGGTTCAATTCTGGATTTATCGCAAGACTACATATTTTGAAAAAAAAAATTCAACATTTTTTTTTTTTTTTTTTAATTGCATACTGATTAAACTAACAAACGTACACTAAAATTTTGAATAACTATTGAGCGGGACTTCTTTGGTTTTCAAATAACACCTTTAATATATCGATATATCTTTATTTTTTACAGTTATAACGTTTCTGTCTGTTTTAAAAAAACCGTTGCATGAATATGTCGCAACCACGTACATATTTAGAAGTCCTATGTCAAAAAATGAGTAACATTGGCTTCGCCACATAACTTTGGTTTAAATAATAATAAATATACCTTGTGCAGCAGGCGACATTAATTGGGAAATGTGCAAAGCGTATCCATTTTACCTTAGTCTAAATATTTTAAAATGATGATATAACAAAAAAAAAGGAGAACTGAAAATGTATTTTGCCTATAATAAAAAAACATAATTCTTGCTCACATCGTACTATAAAATGCAAAGAATGTAATGCAAAAGTTTTTAATTAGTACAATGTTTTTGCATGATTAAGAAAATGATATTTTTCTAACAATATACATTAGAATTATATAACGTTTTAATTTCTATATAAATATTTTAATAACTTAACAGTGATTGCTTTTTATAAAGACGCCGTTTTTTTTTCTAATTAACTTTACAATTTAATTCCCACATTTACTTATAAAATTTATAATATGAAAATATTACAAAACTACACAAAAAAAAGAAAATTCTTGATCATATTTTTTAGCAAGATATATAATTTTATTAAATAAAAAAGGAAGCGACGTCTTAAAATATAAATTAAATGTTTTTCTTTCTAAACTTGTTTATAAAAATATTTAACATGGAAGCAGAAAACTATATGAGCAAATATCAAAAAAGGTAAACCAATTAACAAAATATATAAATACGTAAAATAATTAATTAATTTCAACTGTCAAATAAATCAAATATATAAATTTAATGATTCTGTTACTGTAAAAAAGTATAAAATGATTAATTTATGATTAAAGATGTTCCATGTTTTTATTAAGCAGTGTCTAGAAAAAAGTAAGAAGTAAATTCAATTTATAAAATATTCTATAAAATAATAGCAAAATCTTCATTTTTAAAAAACAATTAAAGACGCAAAAAAAACTATTTATTTAACACGTCATTTTATGTAAGCAATTACATTGTCAAGTCAATAGTAAAACTCATATTTTTTTTTCTTTTCACTGGTCCAGTATGTAATCAGGGTCGGATCTATTTTTTTCACCGCGTCAAGCATTTTTATTTCACTAATCCTGTTTTTAAATACCATCTACTAAATGTATGAAAAATAAAACAAGTGAACAATGAAAAAAATATTAAATATTTTACACAACTTATATTTAGTAATCATTTTGAAAGAAACTAATAATACATACTGGATTAGAAAGAAAGTCCCTAAATGAGAGCTTTTCCAACCTTCTCAAAATCTATAGAAATTACGTGTTTTAACGAGCTTTAAGAAAGGTATCTAAGCCTGACCGCCCCCAAAAATATCTCGCCTCAAGTACACAATTATTTCGTTGATAACCAAAGCCAGGCCTGGGAATAAGTTTCTGTTCTCAATGTATCTTGTCTACATTTATACAGATATGAAAAAATATGCAATAAAAAAATAAATTATTGTCAACCATTTTAAATTTACGTTCATATACCCACATCCTTTTGCAAAAAAAGATTAGTTTGACCATAGAGGTATATTTTTCATTGGTTATGAACATTTTGTTTATCAAAACAACTGACAATTTGCATTGGAATATATAAGAGATAGTCTACTTGTGGTACACTCAAAATAATAATATTTACCGAACGCATTTTGTCGCAGGAAATATAAAAATTCATCAATGATCAACTTAAGTGATAATTGATCTATGTTAATTTAGAATAAAATGCTACAAAATTGTCTAAACAAATCATTAAAGTAAATAAAAAAAAAGATACCACCTAATGGAGCTCGGTAATTAACGCAAGTTCCTAGTAATACTCTAGAGGCGTGATTGACTTTCCGGAGGTAGTTTATTTATGCCGCTAGCGTGTTTTATTTTTAGTAACAAAAAGAACAAAAAATAAATTATTAACACTAACACAGCGATTAAAACTATTGCGGTAGTAGAGCGCTGACACACCGTATATTTATTAAGTACACTTTTTGTTTTGACTATACACCCTATATTAGAGACTTATAGGTACAGACAAAAAGATCAGCATGCGGGCGTTTTAATAAATATGTATACAAGATGGTTCAAGAAATAGAAATTTAAAAAAAAAACTTTGTCAAAGTTGATAATTGACAAACTTAATAAAACTAAAGTTTGTGACGTAATAATTCCTCCTGAAATTAGAAAGTAATAATGTTCTGATCTTTTCCTAAATTTCAAGATTCTATAAGTCAACGGGAAGTACCCTAAATTAAGGCCGTATTTTTTATTGTTTTGAGTTAGAAGCTTATCTTTAACAGGAGCATAAGGTAAGGCATTAGTTTCAACTTGATACCTCTAGCTGTTCTTGAGAAAAAGACACAGTCAAGCAACAAAGTGATTCTCTAAGGGTGTAGTCTTTCATCAATTTCAAAATTCGGTTTATGTCTATAAGAAAAATCGTTGTGAGTCGCTATAATGTTTTTAATGTTTAAGTATATAAAATAAAAATTAAATTAAAATAATTCCTAATATAATATGTTTTGTTGCTAAAACATATACCGTAACCGTAAATAAACATTTTGAAAGTATAATTTTAACAATAACGTAGGACATTACAATTTTTCAGTAAATAAATAAACAAAATCCACTGTTTTCAAACAAATGGTATTTTTATAACGGTTCAGTGACAATCAATAATAATTTTAAAATGTTATTCAGTAATGTATGTAGGTATTTTAAGTAGGTTTCACAGTTAGAATATTTCTATCTGAAATATTATATGGTATTTAAATACTTAACTCTTACTAAAAATTGGAATTGTAAATGCAAATGAAGCCTTGAAAAAACCACCACATATACGATCTTGAGAAAATCTTTTTGTTAGATCATACTCTTCCATAATTATTTTTTTCATTAAAACTATTTAATAAACAAATGGTTTAGTAAAAACCATAACCACAGATTAGTGAATCAGAAAAGAATATTTTTTAAGTAATTAAAAACTTTATGCAATGCGTACAATCAAAGGTTTTAATATTTTCACATTTATACGAATAAATAATTTATCACTATCATCACTATTGCGTTCCATGTTTGATCATTTTTATTATCACTAGGAATAGGTAGGTACAGCGAAGTGAGTTAGATTTTCACCCGGGCGAAGCCGGGCCGGCCAGTTATAATTTATATAATTAATTAAAGCAAAGTATCACCTATCGAACAGTAAAAAAAAAATTCGATGTCGGTTAAATAGGTTCTGAGATTATTTCCAATTTTCACCCGAGCAAAGCCGGGCCGACCAGTCACTACAGCCTATGTCCTAAAGCAAAGTATCACCTATCGAACAATGAAAAAAAAATGAAATCGGTTGAATAGTTTCTGGGAACACTTTCTATTTTTACCCGGGCAACGCCGGGCCGGCTAGTTATAGTCTATATCTTAAAGTAAAACATCGCCTATCAAACAGTGAAAAAAAAATTGAAATCGCTTCAGTAGTTCCTGAGATAATCCCCAAAAAACAAACTGTTCCTTTTTATATTAGCCGACATTTCAGTGATTCCAATGCATGGTAAGAGCGGATTACGGAAACCCATAATATAAGGTTAATAAAAATGAAATATTGCGTGTTTAATTGTTTTTTCACACTTAAACGGCTGAACGGATTTCAATGAAATTTTGAATACACATAACAAGCATCCCGGCTTAGGTTATAGGCTATGTATCATTACGCCACCCACCCCGGCTTCGCCCGGGCGATGTCATTTTTAATTTGTATAAAAAAACATTATAAGTTAAACGGTTTTATTGTATAATCAATAATATACTAAAATCTAGAAAATAACTATAAGTTAACATTTTTTAATCAAACTAAAATAAAGATATTTTGCCTTTAAAAAAAATCTCAACAGAATTTATACTATATTTTAAAACGTCTTTTAAAATCCCAGTTCGTACGTGAACCACTTATTGATCTATTGTTCACTACAACTACGGCACTGTACGATACTATTACTAAACGAATGTTACAAATAACGATTCGAACAATTAAAATTTACAAAAATGGTGAAAATGAACCGTTTCTTGTTAGAATTTATAGAAGAAAAATTTTGTGTAACTATAGATGATTACAACAATCGTGTTAGAGTGTAGTAGGAATACGTGACCTGCAGTACTGGCTCTTGTTACTTCAGTAAAAAAAAAAACTGGACCACTAGACAGTATTAATCTTAATTTATCAAAAATCTAACAAGGTATGTCACTTCACCTTGCAGTTGCAGATGTTGCATCGAGTGAATTTTAGTGGATACCATCTAAAATAAACCATATGAAAACGATGGCATTTTTTCTCAAAGAAAAGACAGGTAAAGACTACCAATGTTAAAAGGATTCTCTGTATATTATAGTACTACACTGTAGTGTAAAGGATTTGCTGGCCCTTGTTAAATAATTGTCTTTACTCTTTATTATAGTTTCATAAAGAACCCCTTTTCGACCAAAGGGTAGTTTATATTTTAATGTATGTACGTGGACTGTCGCGGGAAAATATTGGACAAGTATAATTACAGGGATGCCCAGTTTTAAAGAAAGATTGAAACTTGGATGCATAAATATTTTATATTGAACTTAACAAACATAAATATGAGAATAAAGCACTAGCTTTTCAATTAGATATTGCGGTATTATTATTTGTGATTTCTTAATTAAACAAGCGTTCCCGATTTAGCATTAAGAAAAATGTATCACCCATTGACTGTTTTCACAACAAAACGATTTGGTTATTAAATTAGCATTTAACAATTCTCGATTTTAATTTTAATAAAATTATATGTATTTTAGTTTAAACAAAAAAGTACATACTGAAATGGTACCCATTTGAATGTCAGACAAAAAAGTATTATAACATCAATCGGAATAATTTAAGTTGCAAATTGATACACTTGACAACGAATTATTTGATAACTAACTAAACTATAGCACACTGTTTTAATATTTAAAATGAATAAATTGTTTTATATGAATTTACAATGTTTATAAATACGTTAAAATGGAGTAGGTATGAGCATAATTATTATGGATATAATATACATATTAAGTAGAAACAAAAAAATTCTCACAATTAACAAACAGATAAGCAGAGTCGTTTTCAAGGTCAAATTATAACTAAATTTGTTCAAAACCATTAATATTATAAATAAGTTTTTTGGGAAAAACGGACGGTTACGTAATTGTTCGTAATTATACAGATAAAAATATTAATGATATCGATTCGAAACAGGCGAAATCAATAAATAAAAATATTATGTGATACCTACAACAATTAAGAAACAGTTCTTCAGTTACAAACAAAAATATATTAATAAACTGTGCACATAATAGTCAATATTAAGTGTAACTTTATTAAATAACAACATTAACCATTAGATTATAGCAATCCGGTAGGTCTTAGAAATCCTATTATTACTACTTCGAAATTTACTAAATAAATTACCGCCTTTTGCAATTTAATTAAGATAAAATCTTAATATTATAATAAATAAATGAAAATATGTCTCTATGTTATTTTTATTTAAAGTAAAGTAATTAATGTTTCTGCTTTCTATCGATTAAAATAAGAAAAAAGCTTAAAGCAACTGAATAAACATATAAGAAATATTTAGTATTTTGTAGTCATCTACCGGCATTTACATCTTAACAGGAAGCCATCTAAATAAATTACCAATTAAATTGTTTTTTATTTTATATCAAGTGAGCCATTATAAAAATATGTAAACCGCTAAAATGCAAATGTTGTCTAGCTTATTAACCAATGTTAAAATAGTTTTATAATACAGAAATCACTTTTCAATAACCACACCACACTGAAAAATAAAGACATACCTAGCAATGATTTCCCCTCTGAATACAACGTAATGAACACTCAAGCCTCACGGATGTCTTTAAACAACGTTGTCATTATCAAAAAAAAAAAACGCAATTCAATTTAATGATACCGACGTTGTCAACGAAACCTTGTGTCGATGTTTTAGGGAGAAAATATTTTTCATGTCTTTTTGAATACAGTTAATGAAAAAACTAATTTCTGTAGCACATACATAAATATTTCAATACTGTTTCATACATTAGACATTATTTACAAAATACAAAACAAATGTATAATTTTATTTGGAAGTATTTGAAAGAAATAATGTTCTTCTAACTGATTCAAGTTATATATTGTGCGACCCTGATGACATATAGAAGACCCCTTAACTAACATTATGGGGCTAGTTTAGACCACGGGACATTCTTCTTTACCCTTCTGTCTGTAGAGGTATTCCTCTAGGCGTCTGGACTATACCCAAGCAATGTCACAGCAGTGTCTATCATAGACCACTGTGATCCATACAGGAGGCCTAACTCACCCAAGGCTAAATCAGTTGTATTCCTAAATACAATTACATACTATCATAACACTAATATTACGTTATGAACTCGTTGAGGTTAGAAATAAGATAGATCAAATCTATAATTATCGGTGTACCAATTGTAATTATTTATTTTATATAGTTATCTTACGTTGTTATTCACAACTACTACACTTTTACAACATTAAAATAATTTCTACAATATAGATATTCAATAAGAAAGGTTCCCTAGAACAGCTTCCACGGTAATTAATAATTATATTTTTGGCCTATAGTTTACAAATGTATATTTATTTTGCTTGAATGCGTAAAATTGTCGTTGATGTAAACAAGAATCCATATTTAACGTTTTGAAATTATTTTCTATCAAAAAAGACAATTCTTTGATTAGTTGTATTTTTTTTTCACTAAATGATATATCAGTTAATTAAACAGACGAAATAATTTTCCTTTCAACATTATATAATATGATATTACTTTCTGCAAAATATTAAAAATTTTTAACATATAATATCAAAATTTCTTCAAAAAATGTATAATTCTCTTTGAAAGAGTTATAAGAAAGAGAAATTGATTTTTTTAAATAAGAAACGATGGTTTATAGCAAAAACAAATTTCAAAGGTCTTTAATATTTATCAAGAATTTAATTTATGTTCGAGAATTTTTGCACAATGACGTATTCATAAATTTCAAAGAATATTTTTGTATATAAATATGTTATTAATAACAAATAAAATAGTAAAATTTTAAAATATTCTTCATGCGTCGCTAGAAGCTAAAAGAATTATACTGTATAATTGTATTAGGAATATAGCAATTTAAAGAAGGTGTTCGCTATAATTGTAATTGTTATACAGACATCATGTAGCGAACACAATGTGAGTCCATCTTTTGTGTTCCTTTTTTTGGTTTCGTAAACTAAACTGTACCGAGTACACCTTGTCTTTTTAACATGGGAAAATTTTAGTTTATTAAAAAATAATCAATATAAGACCGAATATCATAGGCTAAGAAGAAAAAAGCGCCACTGACAAGTAAATTTCCACCTAACTTCAAATTTTACAAAGTATAATAAGTTATTTTTGATCGATAAAATTTATAAACAGATCAACTTGGATATGGAGTTCGAGATTTGTAACAAAAAATACTACACTTTTTTTATTAATAAGTTATAAGTCAAGATTAATCTAAAAGATTATCGTAAATTTATTATTGAATTATACAAATCTTGAAAATTTATCATTAATATAATTAAAATCTTACAAACTGCGTAGTATTTTTATGGCTCAACAAACGCAACTGTGAACAATATTTAATTTCAACAACAGATAATTACGAATTTGTCTATACTAGACTATTATTACATACCATTATTATGTATAATTGCCTGGTTTCGATTTTTAATGAATATTTTTTATAGATTCACTGTATATAATTTTGTGTTAAAATTATATTATATATTTGACCTGCAAAATAACTGATAATAATCTGCTTTTAAATTTTAACCGTGGTTATATTGGATCAGTAAATTGTTTTGTTTTTTTTTTTTTAATTTTATGCCAAAATTTTAAATATATACATTTTAGAGACAGTTTATCGTTAAATTTATTCACTCAATTTTATAAAAATAATTGTGATATATCTAAGATCAAATCTAGTTGAAAGTGTATGCACCGTTTTGAAAACTGTAAAATACATAATCTAGAAACATTTTCTTGACTCTTGTCATTATCTTAAGTTAATATTTTAGTTTTAACAAATATTTGTTCGGAAAAGTTGTTATTTTTAAGTTCCTTAAAATATATTGCGCATTATTAATTCATTTTTCGCCTTCGGCAAACCTAATTACTATTGCAGAATTATCTGTGATCATAATAATCCCAGTTTTGTATCAAAGATAGGTAATAAAAGAATATTGTTGTTTAATATTTTTTTAATCTGTTAAAGGTTTCTATTTATGTATTATTTCAATGGCATTTTTTGTTTAAACATTTTCAGGTGTTGTTATATACTCAAACAAGATTATATATACAGAATCTTTATCATTTTTATTCTACCCGAATATTTCCTAACCAAACATTACTAATTTACATTTTTATTATATCAAAGTAATAGAGTCAATCACAGATCTGATATTTATAAAAGTTTCGTCATTCGTTTATTTGAACAAAGTTATGTTTAAAATTTTTATTAGGATTACGTCATAAAAAATTACATTGAACTTCATATTCACTAAACTAGGATGTTCTATTCATTATAAGGAAATTTCGAAGAATAAATCCGACATCGATATCAAGACTGTAATTTCATAACTGAGAAAACATTTTAAAGCAGTTAAGAGATCAAATCTTAAGGTGGCAAATGTGTTAAGTAAGCGGCGGGAGATGTTTTTCAAAACGATTTATTGTTTGTATCTAAAATGACATAGTTTTTGTTAAGTACTTTTCAGGTATAAAAAACTGGTCAATTTAGTTGATTTTTTAAGATAAATATGTGTAAACTTAAGAGACTAATAAAGAGAATAAAAAAGATCTCTGGACCCTGTTGCCAAATAATGAGAGGACGTTAGACAATTAAGATCGTTTTTACTATCAAATTAAAATGCAACCTAAAGACACATGCATAAAATATAACGATGACACCAAGCAATAATACAACATTAAATTTGTTGACTTCATGTTGTGAATTATGACTTAACATAAAAATGGACGACTATTCCGTTTATTCCTTATTACTCTTTGCTTTATTACCACTGCAAATGCAAGATGAAATTTAAAAAGAATATTAGAGACACAGAATCGATTGTAATGCTACACATAAAGAATAATAGTAATAAAATACAATTTTATATAATCAGTATTAATTTTTACTTTTTCTCTTCTACTTGTTAATATTTCTTCAAGGACCGCAATTTTCTCTAGTGGAAGTTTACTTTTAAAACTCAACCTTTCTAATTTTTTGTTTATTACAATCCAATGCCTAGGCTACTGAAGTCACGTGAAGTTGAATTGCAAAGTGAAATAATCATTTCCATTTGAGAATATTAAGATCACCCATTTTGGATATTCAAAATATTAAAATTTATAGTATCAAAAATAAAATCTAAAAAACACGATTATATTATGGCACAAAAAAGTAGAAAAGACACTTTTTTCTTTTCATTAACGTTTAGCAATGTGGGGAACTCAACTAATATTTCATTTTATTCATAGAGTGCCCCACGCTGCTAAACATTATAGAAAAGGAAAAAAAAATGTATTTTATACTTCTTGGTGCATTTAGAAGCGTGTTTTTTACATTTTTTTGAAACTATAAATTTTATTTTCAATTTTTTGGACATTATAAAATATATAATTTGAAAAACGGCCGGAGACACGTCTTCCCACCATCAACACCGTACCTCACACCACATGTTTTTTATTTCTTTTTTTAAAAACGTTTTCTATGAATGTTATTTTAGATAAAAAATCAGAATATAGCATTGTCACCAAACCTACAGACGACTGCAAAATTCCACGTCAACTAGATTTTTCTAAGAGGGTAAAAATCGAGTTACAAGATTATTTTTTTCCTTGCAATATACAGCTAATATAAGCGTGTTAAAGAAAACATTGCAACGTTAGACTTCTTGGCAGTTGGGTCCTACAGATCACCCTACACAATGTGTAAATGTATTAATGTTTTCTTAAAAAAAACTCGTATTAAGTAAATGTAAATAGATCTATTGTAAACATATAGTACGGACCCTTTCTTGTTGACATAAAACTGCTTAAAAAGTACACTGAGAAAACATTTTATAAAAAATATTCTAATATTTACAACTGAATTTTGTAGAAATATAATTTCTCCAATATAGTTAGCAATTTTAGAAACTAATAGTTAATGAGAAATTCCTACCTCATGAATTTACAAGAAAACAATTAAACTAAAACTTACGTCGCGACAATTGATATAGAAGTATTTGGAAATTGTTAACTGATTATGCAAGCATGCGTAATCACCAATCAATTTGCTGTCAGATTTTATGAATATTTTAATTATATGTACATGAATCATATTATAAAGTCTGACAGATCTGTCATATAATTGACCTTTCTTTTTGGATAAGAACAAAAACCGGAATTTATTAAATGAGACCACAAATATTTTCCCATATTTTTTCTCCTAAAGCAAATTATTTAACACTTTTAAAATCAAATGCGACATATTTTCCCCAGAACTTTATTTTCATCAAAAGCAATTAGAATATTGCAATGGGACCACAAATATTTTTCCCATATTTTGTTCGCTACAATTTTAAACGACATTACAAATCACTACAATATAATTTAAAAATATCATCATACCTACTGAAAATGTATTGTAACACTGAAAAAACTGTTAACTTGTCACTGAAATTCACTCAAACACAAAACACAAAACCAATCAGTTCACCGTTCACTTATTCACAATTGTCACTCCGAATAAAATCATGGGTCGCTATGACAATGAAAACAGAACATTATTTGACACACTCATATATTGCATGCTGAAGTTCGAAAGCTCCGTAGCTACCGAAGCGGTAAGTAGTGTCGTACGAATAAGCTATGTCTACACTAGCCTCATTCTAATCGCTTAAGCTTTGACTACAGTAAGTACACAGCTTGTGTCGATGTAAGAAGCGAACAAACTAGTGCTGTTTAAAACACGCATGTGTGATAGTGATTCGGTTTCTGTCGCGACCGACAAGTTCCGCCCATTCAACAGGTACAGGTAGCATAACACACACATCCATATTGGTGTGCGTAAGACGGAGACAAGATGAAATTATTTAACAAGGAGAACGTCAACGAGCTATTGTATCAGTCGGACAGAGATATAGCTATGGATACCGTTCTGCTTGCATGCGATGGTCAACTCTCGGACTTAGCCTTTGGCATTATATTATTATTATTATATTATAGTGACCACGCATGTCTTCTTTTAACTGTGGTTGCAGACATCGTACGAGACAGAGCACAGTCGGACTCTGTCCGCTTCTTTTTTGTTTGCGTACACACCAATTAGGACGACTTGTTTCATTTTAAAACTTTACTTCCTTTTCGACCACGAACTAGTTTTTTAAGCGTAACTTCTTATACGCAAAATTCTGAGTTCTAAGTTTGTCTGGGACTCTAAAGCTGCCAAAGCCTATGGCGAGAAATGAGGTTTCTTTATTTATTAGATAATAGACGTTCGACAACTAAAAAGTCATTCGCGTCTAATAACATCAAATTAAATATAACAAAACATTCCTGCGCGAGGTGAGATTCGAACTCGTAACAGTTTGTTTCAAAGGCAAGCACGCTCGCCGAAAAGGTGTTGGTGTCCTTAATCCCAGTCTACATCATTTGGTAAATGGGGGTTTCCCCAGAAGCTGTTTGCACAGCAAATGCGTCCGCAAGTCTCTTCTATCAAATAAGCCGTCGGTTACATGTTCTATAGTCTGTAGGCAGTATGGCCAACGCTTGATTTTACAGAGCAGTAAATTTTTGTCAGCTTATAACAAATTTATCGTTACATAACTGAGACATAGTCACATAACAAAATAATAGACTAATAGAGCTTATATAGTGTCACCAAATATAGAATCACACCACGTTTCGTCTATTGCAATTATTCTTTTCAGAAAAAAGTATTAAAAGAATTTTACACACTATCAGTACCCAAAATGATGAGATTTCTAAAAACTGCGCCAACTGCAGTTTAACTATTTGAAGTTTGACTGATTTATCAGTTTCATAATTTTTTAGTCATTGCCAAGTTATATAAGTTATTTATTTATTATAAAAAAGAAGATTGCTAAATCTTGTGAGTAACCGCTGATTTATGGGTATGAAATCCGTAAATGAGCTTAATCTGTGCCAGTTACTACCCAAATTTAATAGAATCATAGACACACCAAATTATTATGGTATAAAGTTCTCTAACTCAACAAAACGAAAAAGTTTTGCAAGATTTTTTTTGTTTCAAGGGCAATAAAATGTCAGTCTATCTACAATTTTGTGATTTTAACCGCGACAGCTTTTACGATCAAGCTGTGATCTATATACTTGAATAAACCGCTATGGTACAGTCACGATAAAAAAAATTATTCAATAAATACACTGACACTAACGATTTTATAACCCGCAATATCTGACGTAAATTTATTTTTCTCGTTTCATTCATTGATTTTTTAAGTGTCTTATAAATTTTGTCAATATTAAAAGCATCAATTTATAGCCGAAAAAATAGTGTTACAGTGACGACCGATGCCGACATCGGACGCGCACAACAAAATGACCGTGACCTGGTGGATGACACGTCCTACCACCATTGATAATATATTGCGGCACCGACCGTTCACTTCGGCTGCTCCGATATTGTAACCATACTTATCCCGATCCGAAGTCGGCCGACATCGAAAGAAAAGCAAACACCAAGGTTATAATGGAGATGCTTACATTGGAAAGGAAAGTACAATACGACAAGAACCGATGATGATCGTTAACGGATTGACGATCAAACATGTTTATATCCATTCCGATTTCTCATTCCGACGGAACATAATGACAGAAAAATTTGATAATCGATTTTGTGGTAGTCCTTGAATTTATCTGGATAATTTCTTGTAAGTTGGCAGTTTTGGAAAACTCCCCATCAGATCTATTATCATTGAACTGATACACCCATACCTTACAGTAAGGACAGAAAGTTGAAATAATATGATGTCTGCGGCGAAGCCGAGTGCATCATGTGTCGTGCAGTGCAGGAATTTCAACTTTCTGGCCGTATAGCGTATACTATTTTTCTTCATAGCATTCCGAAAGTACGTACTTTTGGATCAGTGTGCATGAGAAACTGTTTCAGCCCGCCGTTACAGACGGCATGCGAGTAATTTCAGCAGTGCATGTTAGGCTTTCTTCTTTAAAATCGAAGCAGAAAGTACATACTTTTGGCATGATATGAAGAAAAAGTCATTAAACCATCACAATACAATTACAACTACTTTCTGATCGGAACCAGTGCAGGTACTCACGATAAACAACATCGGAATACAAAATCGGATCGGATCACGAGAAATACGGATCCTATGTAGGTGTAGTTGTTTTCGATCTAATAATAAACTTTTAGCCAGTAACGAAAATCTAAACTACACGATTTAAGTAAAATAAATTATGCGAGTAGGTATGTTACGGAACGCATTGTTTGAAATCGATGATAATAATTATGGGAGCCAGTCGTAGGTTCGAATCCCACCTTTGATTATGAATGTATTGTAATGTTATTTAATAATTAGAACTTATCTGTTGAACGTCTACAAACTATAATAAATTACAACTTTTCTTTTATCAAAATATATTTGTTTTGCATTTCATTCTCTGACCTCAAAATCTTACGTAAAATCAGAACAGAAACTTCGTATCTTACTATGGGTGAGGGAAGTTGAAAATTACTTAGATGAGGGTTTACATAATTGTAAACATATCGATATAACATAAAATGAAGCTAATTGGTAGTTTTATTACATGTATGTAGGAAGTTAAAACATTAAACATGTAAAAATAAACAGTACCTATTAGAAAACACCGAAAATTCCAACAGTTTTGGCATGCATATTAGTTAAAGAACAAAAACAGATAAATAGTTCAAATTTAAATTTATTTATTTAAACATGTATATATTATAGTAGCTATTAAACAATTAATTAACCTTGGCAAATATTTATTAAATTAAATATTGTTAACACTATTTCCAAATTCTAAATATACGCGGAAGAAGAAGTAAAATATTTTTATCTCTTTTGCAACTATAGTCAAGCCCATCAAAAATATACAGCATGATCAATAAATCCTGTAATTGTTATAACTTGATTTTTTTTAAACTTCGTTCACTTTACATTTTACACTTTCTCGGTCTTCTGCAGACGATAACTAAGATTTCCTCGATTTCTGAATAAAATTAAAATGCTATTTTTTAATTATGTCTTGCGCGAAGCATTAATACCTTTTTTGATAAATCTTAATATCTGTACCTACCGTAACACAAATGAAATTCAGTAGACTTGTTTTCCAAAATGGGGAAACCCCGTAAACATAGGTATATCAGTCAATTGAATTAGAGTACATAACATGGCGTAGGATAAATTCCAATTAATGAAGATATTTTAATTTCAGAATGATATTTCCTAAGGCTATAATTATCGTTTGATTATTTACTCTTACGAACTTGATTCGAAAAATTTGACAAATAGAAATCAATCAACATAGCGGTCAACGTATAAATATACCGAGTGTCGTATTATAATCAATATTATAGTAACAAATAATGTTCATATCTTCGCTAACAAAGTCTTATGCGTTTTTTGAGTAATACTCTGTCCCATGAACCGATTCGGCAGTAAAACTTTGTAATTAGCATCTAATTGATCGCTTGAAACTCAGTACAGCTGAGCAACCAATCAGGTAATTTGTGGAATCCTAGTCAAGCAAGTGCTGTTCACGTGATACTTATATCTGTTGGAAGGAAAAACTATAAAAATGTGTCATCTTTATCTACAGAAAAATTTACTTATTTTGCAAAATAATTTGTACTGACGTGACACATATTGTCGCATTTGTACAAATTGTTTTGTAATAAAATTGTTAACTCCAACATTTTATTGTAGGAATATTATTTTAACAAAAATGTTCTAGTTTAAAAAAAATAACTGTAAAACTTTTAAGATTCGGTATCTATTAGGAAATAGTATTAACATTGACCACCTTGAACTTTCACAACGTGAGCATATGTATGTGTGTGGGTATATTAAGGCACAATGTAATTGGTAACTTACAGTTGATTTGTTGATTGTAGTAATGATAAGACATGTGTAATATGGCTCCCGCTGATCTTTTGCCTATAGAAAACGTTGTATTGGACTTTAAAGACTGTTTTACACGAATCAAATTTTTCTGGAGGAAACATTCTCAAAAGAGTAACGCCCAAAATTAGTCCGTTTGGAGGCTGAGTTGCAGTAAGGGGATCTTGCGCATGGGGCCAAATAAAAAAAATAAATTTCTTTGGATTATAACATAATAAAAATCCATTAAAAAACATATTTTCATTAATGTTTACAAAAATTCTTTAATAAAATTTTGGTAACGTAAATTTTCCGTATTTGTCATAATGGATAAGGTAAGTAATAATAATCGTTAAAATTTATATGGACTGAAAGACTTCAACGGGTCAGCCAGGGAACCCGAAATAATTTAATCGGTTATAGCTAATTTATTTTCAATGTTTTGAAGTTATTGAAACCTAACTTTTGTATTCAGAAATATAAGCTTTATTGGAATATAATAGATTACAAACACGGAATTTTGTTAAAAAGTATATTTTAATGTCGATCTTGTAAACGAATCTTTATAAGGAAGAAATACACTACTGTCAAAAAGTTTTTGAATAAATGCTTTAATTTTGGTAATGTAAATTTTCCCTCTTTTTCATAACGGCCTGAGCCGAGTTAAGTGATAAAAAATATATTATCGTTAAAATTTAAATGAAGACTTCAATCAACGTTGAAGCGGGTAACCCAAAATAATAAAATCAATTATAGCTCATCTATTTTATCATGAAGAAAATTGATGTCAGGAACTGAAAACTGAGGCTGAGATCAATGTAATTTATTATCACATTGATATTTTTATAAATATGAAACGAAAATAGGTTCTTTTTGCTACATCTTTAGGGAGCGTCCATAAACCACGTAGCTCGGCTTAGAGGGGGGGGGCTACGTTTAAATGCTACGCTGAGCCACGTAACAGGGGGGAGGAGGTGAGAACAAAGCTACGTAGTTTTCTTCAGATGAAAATTTCGTTAAACAAAATAATTTTATTTGGCACATTTATTAACAGTTAAATAATATTTATTAATAGTTTAATATTAGAAAATTATTTATTCTGCATTAAAAAAGTTGTGTCAAATATTTATAAATTCTTTTATCAATATTTTTATTCATTTTAAAATATCGTTTACTTTTAATAAAAGTAAACGATATTTTAAATCTTCTTCATCAAGCCACTCGATAGTATCGAGTGGCTTGATGAAGAAGATGTCGTCGTGCTCGAAACGAGTCCTAATGACGAAAGAGATCCATTGGCTTCATATAAAGAAGATATCCCAATAATCGATAATTTACAAGAGTGGCTGAAGCCACCATTTGAGTCAGACTTTTTATAAATATGAGAGATATATAAATATATTTAACAAAAATGAGCGCTATTCATTTAAAATAAAATATTTTTTGACTAAATATGTAGTAGAAAACAAAAATTATTGTGAAAAAAAACCACGTTACATCGGGCCGGGGGGGGGGGTACAGGAAAAGCTACGTTAGGCCACATGAAGGGAGGGAGGGGTCCTAAAAGGACTAAAATATGACCACGTGGTTTATGGACGCTCCCTTAGTTTCTGACAGTGGCAGTAAACCCGTCATTTTCAATTTCGTAATAAAAACCTCGATAAGTAGGAAGACTCCATTTTTAGCATTTCTCTTGAGATCGAGTAATAACTGTACGTTTAAGTTATAGCTGTTTAGCATATTTCGAATCCATTTACTATACTTCTGCGGGTAGTTAAAGGCTAACGCCATAATATATTATGATCGCAGTTACTTATTGACAATATGCAAGCGAAAAGCTATCGTGGCAAATTTATATAGGTAACAGCTATACGTTTATAATAGATGCTTTGCATACTCAGATTTTGCATATCTCGCATTACGTGTAACCCATTCAAAATACATGTGCAAGGAATCCTAAAAAAAGGATGGACTATTAAGGAATAGATCTTAGGGTCGCATTGTTTACTATTTGACCCCGACCTCAAAATTCTAATTCTACTTCTGTAATTGTAGGACACTAGCGGCCTGGTCCGGCTTCGCACGGATAGCACTAATTATCTGTAGTCATAAAAGATGATGATCATTATCATAAAATTCTCAACGTGTATTGAATTTGTGCGAATTCAATCGCTTTTAATTGTGAATGTTCAAAAATCGAAGAAGAATCAAAATTGCCAAAAAACACAAAAAAATCTGTTGATCCAATCGCTACCACACTTCACAGGATCACCCGCTATGCTAATCTAAAGATCGCCTGAAAATGTCATCATAATCGGTTCAGCAGTCCTTGAGTCCATATATACATACATACACACAACATACCTATAGATTAAAAATATTTTGAGATTCCGAGCTTTTTTAGACAACTGTTTTTGTTTATTTTAATAGCGTTTTATGTTACTCTGTTTTTTGAGAAAAAAAGAAAATTTATGAAAAATAAAAAGAATTACAGTTACTATATTATTTTTACAATGTCATTATACGAAATTAATTCTACGAACTAATACAGTAGATACTTTATCAAATTTAAAATTGTTGATTTCAGAGAAAAGCACTGTTTATTTCAACAAAATAATTTAACGGAAAAAATATTACGTACAAAAAATCTTTTAAAAAAATACAGCATCCATATTAATTAGTGCATGTTATTTACAGTATACCTTATACTTACTAAAATTATTATAAATACATACCATATACAGGGTATAACTAAACAGTTATCAAAAAAGTATAGTAATATGTTTAAAAATTCATTATGCATAAAAGAACACCGGAATTTCGTTTTTTGATGTTTTTAGGTATTTTTGTCTGATAACTAGATGGGAAACATACTTACAATTTTTTTAAATAAAAGTTCTCTTTCTAGCTGCCTTTCTTAGCAGCATCACTCGAGAACACATGGATCATAGTTGATTAAATAGCCCGTCAATCGGTACTAAAACTTAGACATGGTCAAGATATGTAAGTTTCCAATTAAAATCAGCATTAGCGCGAACGATTTAGGTAGTAAAAACGACGAAGTAAAAGCTAATAAAAATAAAAGAATAGTTACTCCTTACCACAACAGATTTATTCAGTGGATGTACATTTCGAGAGCTAAGCTCCCATCTTCAGCAAAGCTGAAGATGGGAGCTTAGTTGCGTTGTCATAAATATAGAAAATTTGCAGCCTGGCGTAGTCCGTGTAAATTAAATTTTATTATCTCAAAACTACCTTAATTTTAATTGCACTCGAGCGAATTCGGAATTAAAGACCTAAATTTTTCTCAAGAAGTAAGCTATCAAATGCTAAAAACCGCATTCACATCTAATTACTATAATGAACTATAGCCATTATAGATTTAAACCTTGGATTTAATTAGTACAGTTTTTATCAGTTTTTGACGAATTCTGACTGCTGGTAGATCAGTAAAGAAAATTTAGAAGAGTATAAGGGTTTGTCCTCAAAAAATGTTGTTTTCACTTCAAACAAATATTTTTTGGCAGATTTTTGAGTTACATTTTGTATAATATTAACGTATAGCATGAGGTGTTACCTTGGATCCGCATGATTCTGAAAGCTAAGATGCATTTACGTATAATCCAGTAGACGGAAATACCAAAGACTTACGTCTACACAGGTGTGTCTCGATGCAGTATATAATACAGAAAAAGACGGAGCTTCAATATCAATTGTCGTAGATTAGTTCGCTATTTAATGTCGGTTTTTTTAAACAACTCATTAAAATCTTTAAGTTTTAAATCAGCCTTAGGCAGAAATGCTTAAAATTTGTTATCTATAGATTACCTATACACTGTTTCATGCTTTATTTCACTGTTCGCAGATTTACAGTCGATTCTCGATTATTGGCGCTTATGACAAACATTCATGGTTGTAGAGAAGCGTGAAACTGAGCCTGGCTACCGCGGGGCTCTCAAAAAAAACAAAAATAATTAATGAATAAATAAATCAAGCATGAACGTACTTCATGTGCCGAGGGTTCTGTACTTCATTCACTATAGTTTTCCAGTAATTTTTACCAATTTCTTTATATGCCTGATTTTTTCAAAATTTTACATGTAATATTTTCAGTGATACATTTTCCGTACATTTTAATAAAAAAAGATTACTCGTATTCCGGCACACCACTGAATCTATTGTAGTATAAGTATCCCTGATGATAAAGTGTGTAAACGAGAGTTTACTTACGCTATACACATATACTAGTACACAAAGTACTATAATATCTAAAAATCGATTGTCCTGACTCCTGACTGACTGACTGACTGACCGATCTACTAAGTCTAGAAAGCTGAAATTTGGAAAATAGACTTATTTTATAACGTAAGCATCCACTAAGAAAGATTTTTTGGAAATTTCAACTTTAAAGGGAGGAAATAGGGGGAAAATTTGTATAAGACTATCGGTTTTTTTAAAGGTAGGAACTTAAAAGCTGGAACTGTAGCTATCCGTCATAAATAAAATGATGACGTATTAGATTCTTTTTAAAGGTCTTCTGAATCCTTTAATTTAATTTAAATTTGTCAGCTGTAATATGAGCAAAAAACAAATCAGCTTATTGGAACTTTCGACTTAAACGAGGTATGGGTTTTCAAATCGGTTTGAATTAATCTTATTTTTCGATTATTGTACATTCTTGTGAACAGATCAATCCTAACTTGTTGAACTGAATTTTTCCACATGGCAACTCATAAAAACATTAAACAAAATAGATTTTCTAATTTGCATAAACCGTATTCATTACCTCTTTTAAAAAAGTTGTTATTCAAAATGTTTTACTTTGTAAATAAGCATTATAAAAAAAGGTTTAGATAAATTAATTAACAATTTTTGGTTGTAGTGCACCTCCAAATATTAAACAAAATAGATTTTCAAATTTGCATAAAGCGTATTCATTACAACGAGTCGCTTTTAAAAAAGTTGTTATTCGTTATTATGTACCTTGTAAATAAACATTATAAAAAAAAGATTTAGATAAATTATTTAACAATTTTTGGTTGTATTGAATAAACAGATGATATAATAATATAAGGATAACTGAGTGTTATTATGCTGAAGATTGTAATCTAATTTAATTGCCGGCATAATTTAAGATACCAATTAAGCTTTTTTTACAAACATATTAAAGTTGAATCTATTTATACTTAAATCTCGATGAAAAAAATAAACATATAAACAAAATCACATATTTATCACGATTATTTAAATTTCCTTCCACTAACGTTTACCCGCGGCTTTGTTCGCGTTAATATCGGATTCTTTCATTAATCAGTTATATTTTTATTCAAAGACAATATCAAACAACTGCAATCTATACACATTTAAGCTTATACATTGCCGGTAAAATACCTAATAACAGATATTTGAAAACAATCTTAATAACAGATATCTGAAAACAATCTAATAACAGATATCTGAAACAAAAGATATGACGTTAGATACCAGCCATCAAAACATTCTAGAACCTCATTTGTCCGAATTATTTTCACATATCTATTTTTTCTTGTTTTTATAGTACAATGGAAGACAAAGATCTCCAAAACTGTTGACAAAGACATATCTAAATATATAAAATCGTTTGTCCTGACTGACTGACTGATCTATCAACGCACAGCCAAAATTACCAAGTCTAGAAAGCTGAAGTTTGGAACATATATAGGTTCATTTTATAACGTAAGTATCCGCTATGAAAGGATATTTGGAAATTTTAACTTTAAGGGGAGGAAATAGGGAGTGAAGATTTATATGGGAGTATCGGAAACTTGAAAATTGGAACTGTAGCTACCAATGACATGTTTCTAGGTTTTTGGATTTTCACGTTTTAGGGGGGGAGTGTGGTTTATATATAAAATTCCAGTGTGCGTGTATTCGTGATTCTTCTCCTAAACGGCTTTTTATGAATTTTTTTGTACCTCCGGGGTCATCTGAAAATTTTTAGCTACAGTTGAACCCAGTAGGTGGCGCTGTTGTCAAGATCCAGAAATATATATTTTTTTATTTTCCGACCAAATTTTTTTTATATTTTTTTGTATTTCCCACATAAAAACATATAATTTCAAATTTTCAACCTCCTAGCGCCTCTCAATTCAACGTTAGCGACGTCTGGGGCTGGACTAGTAAAATTATATATTTTCTGAAAAATACAAATCTGCCTTTTTGTCATTGATTAATATATATAGTGTTTGATGAATCGCTCACAAAATCTAGATTTATATAGAAAAAACATCAAATTAATTTCTTACTCGAACTTATTATATGAGGAATTAAGCCTTACCGAGTTACAAGGGAATGAGGGTAATAAAAATTAATTATTTCCACGATAGATTTACGTTAGCGTCTGTCCTTGTTCATATTATATTATAAACAAAATACGTAATTATCATACTTATTATTTATGTCATACACAAAATAAATAATATTGTCGATTCCGTTACTAGGGTCATATTAATTCATCAAGGTAACCCGTCAGAATTTAGATCAATCCTTTTTCATTATTTTACAGATATACAAAAGTCTCACATCAAATAAAAATATATGAATAATTTTCAATTACACAATTTTTTTATGGTAAAAATTCGTGATTATACATTAAGAGTTTAAAAAATCACAACTGTTCCGAACTTTTACCCAACAAATAATGTTCACAATTCAAAGTAATTTAATGAAAGTATTGTATTTTCAAACAAAAAATAATCAGTCCAGTAGATTCAAAGCAAATTGGCTGTGACAGACGGACAAACAGTCACACGAGTGATCCTATTAGGATTCCGTTCGTTTCGGACGTACGGAACCCTAAAAATTACCGCGTTATTTCGTGGGTTATTAGTATTCACATATTTAGTATTCCAGTTGTGTAGGAAAATTAAAGCAATAAAACATAATTATTCTCTATAAGATTTACAGATCTGTCCTTGCAAGTTTTAATATTTTATTACGTCATGACGAACCTGCGCCATTTCCCTTGATACGCGCATATTTTATGTAAGTACATACAGTTTAATCATAGACTTAGCTGTAATCTGTAATCACTAATCAGATTAAAAAGGTAAGAAAAGACAAAACCATTTACCGTTAAAATAAAATAAATATTCCAGTATCTTACCGACAATCGCAAAAAAAGTACAATACATATTACAAGTCAACAAGGACAAGCAAATTTTTTCAATCAGTTCGACGCTCTTTCATTGCTCGATTTTTATGTACACAACGTAAACAGTGTGACAACGTGTTTTAGTAAAATTTCGGCGTATAATCAAAGAGAAGGTATATTCTACAAGCAGTGGCGCCTGTGTTTTTCCGCTCACACTGACGAAATGAAAGAAATCGGACAAATAAATACAAAAATCGTTGAGTATCAAGTAGAAACCAGGTTCTTCAATCGTTCAAGATTGTTTTTTTATTTTTCGAGTGGCGACAATTCTGTGCAATACACGTAAAATTCACGTTTTTCTTTAGTATTCTACCCCCATTGATATTTCAGGAACCCAGCGACTATGTTCACAAACAACGACGATTATATTCAAAGAAGAAGATTGATCGCAATCAGTTTAAAAGTCTAACGTCGATTTTCGGTTATATTCGGGCCAATACGTAATTTGGCACATTTATGATAGGGCAAGAATGACGTTGCTTTCTCTCTTTCTCTCTAACGCTCTACTATTATGATGGGAAATCAACCCTTACACAATCAACCACTGTCTAGCTCCTTAACACTTACTTACTTTTTGGTGGTAATTCATATATAGAGAAAGTTTTAGAAGAGTCACATGTTTAATAAGCTTTTCCTTCAGTTTCCATTAAAAAGACATTTCACTGTATTAATAAAACAAATGACTGGACAATGGACATATAAGTGTATATTATTGCACATACGTTGTTAATACGTGACATTTAAAGCAACAACAAACCGAAATAAACAACCAATTAATCTTGCATTGTAATTATTTCAGAAATAAATGTAATATACGAACTATAATTATATAATATTAAAGGCGGCAAACTAACTGCCATATCAAATATTATTTATTGAATATTTTGTGTATTTCCAATATATAAGCACACATAAATACGTTTAAGTATTATTCAAAACCTGTAGGTATTAAAATGTATAATTCGCTATAGTTACACAGTTTATTATAATTGTGTGCTTAACAGGGTCTCCTAAACAACACTTATAATTTTTACACGCAGCTGGAGGGTAGCTTTGTGTTTTTGTATCTTAGATACTTTTTAATGAATCTATATCTAAAAACAACAGCTGGTGTCTAAGATACCTTTGAATTATCTTAAATATTTATCTAAGTATATAAAATTAATTTTGAAAAAAAGATCATTTGGTGACACTTACTACTTTTAAAGTGTTTTGACAATCACTTGTAGACAAAAGTGTTTAAGGAATGCCCTTCAAATATAAAAAACAATTATCGATTGTCGTGTCTATATTGGATATTAAATTTCAAGATAACGGAGAGTTGGACTAATTGAAATTAAATTTAAAAAACTTTTTTTTCTAATCAACGACATTTCGTCTTTATTTTAAGACTTCTTTAGGCCTCTGTAAAATAACAATGTTAATTATTAACTTATAATACCTAAATCAAATTATATTTTTTTATAATATAAACGCACTCAGTAACAGAGGCTCAAATAATATTTTATAATATATTTTCTTGACAAACACATGTTTTTACCTAACGTAAGGAAAATAGCATATTGAAAATAATCTATATTAAAATAATATCATTTGATTCATTTAGCTATAATGAATCGTAAATAATTAACATTTTTTTCTGCAGACTTGAAGAAGTCTTAAAATAAAGACGAAACGTCACTGATCAGAAAAAAACAGAGTTTATTTTTATTTAATTAAATACCCTGTTATGTTCAAATTTAATAAAAAAAAAAACAATAATTTAAATTGATAGTTATTTCCTAAATATTTTTTCTTTAAATGCACGTTATTATTACTGAAAAATACGGCTTATAATTTACTTTTAAATCGAACATTGGCAGCCCTAGACAAAAATAAAATTAAAAGATCAATATATAAAATATTTGTCAGTTTTATGTAAAAAAACATTTTTATTGCTACAGCAGCTATGTTCAAAATAATTCTTAACAGCAAAAAACTGATCTTGCGATTTCGTGAAGGTCACGAAGAAAACATCGAACACTTAGCTACCAATTTTTATTGAGTTGTTTGAGATTGTAAATTTACATGACGTATTTGAGAGCGATCTGTATATCCGACATTTTTTAAACTATAGATCGCAATTCACATATATTAATCCATCGCGAATAATGTAGATTAGGTACTAATAAAACATATTGATTTGAAATTTTTGGCAAATTCCAATACAATAGACTGACATTTATAACAATAATATGCACACATAAATTAATACAAGCAACTTCTCTAAAAAAATAATTAAGAATTGTTACAATTGGGAATCGAGCCCGAAACCATTCTAATACGTTTGAAAATGTTCATGCATTCGTAAATTAATTTAATTTAATGCGTGCGAATAATCTTCTCAATAATATAAGCAGTATAAAATAATTTAAAATAAAGAAGCAGTGCTTAATATCATTAATACTTTATCGGATAAATATATGTTTCCGAAGAAAAAAAATACTTATCAACATTGTAGTGCTTCGTTTCATAAATAAATTCATAGAGCGATGGTAGCGACATTACAACAAACCGTGGGATAAGAATGTACTAACATAAATTTTATTCTTCAGCATGTCACCAGTTTTTTATCTTGCTATTAATGTAATCATCCAGCAGGATAGTCTTTGTCGACTTTAAAGTATATTTACAAGAAGTGTTTGAACTGGTCGATTGCAATTACTTACATCCAATTTTTTACGTTTGTTTAATTAGAAGGTCAAGAGTCGTAACGATTTTTTATATTAACAATATTTTGTCTTGTATGTTGTAACAATTTGTAAGTTTTCGTTACAACCAAGAGTTTAACAGCGTTACGTTAAATAAAAAAAGGTTCGTGTTCTAACTGCTTATTGAAATCTCCCGATGTTTATTACGCAGAATTACCATACAGCTACATTTTCTGAGGAAAACAATTCATTTGCATATATTTTAAGAGAATTTCAGTATTATTTTGAGATTAAATGATTTTTCTTAATTTTGCTATCAAAATATATATAAAAAAACATCGGCCTCAGTGTTCGAAATTTGAGGATCCGTTTTGACTTTAAGAGAAAGGATGCATCATTGTACGGCTACATGACACTTTTTAAACGTTGAGAGAAAGTTTGGTGAGGAACAATTTAAAAAGAAGTTTCTTTTTAAATCCTTCCTCCTTCAACGTTTAATACGTATTAATTGGAACAAAACTAATGACAGACAATACTTTTTAAAACCCTTTTCGTAGACCTGACTGAACTTTCTTTTTAAATTTGGCCTGTAGCGCCTCAATAGAGGACAAATTAGCTTCAAGTTGAAAACTCTCAGATCAAAAATTCCATCGGGAGTGTGTAATGAAGTTATAGGCGGGAGGGAGAGAGCTAAAAGATTTTAATATTAACTTAATCAGTAATCAATAATAACATTCTCTACACGCGGTCAAAAAGATAAACGGCAAAATTCAATGGACGCACTTAGCGGTGTCGTGTTTATATTAGAGTTAAGATCCTATGACATTCTAAGAGCATTAATTTATTATCAGTAAATCATTATTGCGATTTAGTAGAAACTTTCAAATGTACACAATTAAAATGTTCAAGTTAAAAATGGTGTAGTATTTTATCAAAAACAATTTATCTTAATTTTAAACTATTATTATTAACAATATTATAATAGCTTAATGCTTCAAACATTTTATACAGATGATTAAAAATCATAAAAGCTATGTTTTTGTTATCAAATTATGCATACACGTTTTCAAACATTTAAATATGCAAATTAAAACGAAAATCAAGGCAAAGAAAATTATAACTTTTAAAATATCTTTTACGAAGTTTTGAGATGTCCAGTTTATGAAATACCTAAGCCGAAGTAGTAATTCTTTGAATTTTAGTTTGTCTCCTTGTTCTGGGTGGAATCAGAGACAACTGAACCGATTTTGACCAGATTTTTACTATAGTATTTGCCATACATCCGGGAATAGGATCAACAACATAATATTATACGATACGTTTGATTTCAATCAAAATATTAACTATACATGTCTCCATTTGATTTACATTGAATTCAAACTACTTTCAACAGTAAATAATATTATAAAAACATTTTTTTGTCAGTATAACCACTTTAAAACCGTGAATACACTTTCAGGTAAATTTTCGAATTAGTCTTCTATATTTTAACTCGAATCCAATGTAAATCAAATGGAGTCATGTTAAATAAATATGTTGTTATTCAACTAAAAGGCTAGGCGTTTAACTAAGAAACTAGTCGTCCAGTTAACTGGCTAATTTAATTATTGGGCTGCGGCATATATACATCAACAGTATAGGTTATTTGAAACGATACGACAAAATATATACACACAGCCATTATACAATTAACAATTAGAAAGTTTTAATCTGTGAACATTGCACAATAGAATCATAGAATGCAATTTAATTGGTATCACACCTTCAAATAATCCAACAGCATCCTACATGTCAAACGTACACACTGGTCAACGAAATATAGTCCATGTTAGCAAACGTTTCGAGATTAGTTAGTGTTTGATGGATAAATAAATACACTACAGTCAGCAAGTAAACGGTCGGGACTTCTGACATCAGGATGTTTGAAATGGTGTTGCAAAAAACTATAGTGTTTTGATAAGGCTAGAATTGAGCACAGAGCTAATTTATTAAATGTAATTTATGAAAAAAACAGTCAAACCTCATTTTAATAAAACAGACCTAGTTAGCAGTCGGTTTTTAAAAGCTTCTTCTAAAAATACTACCCTTTACAAAAAATTTGCAAATATTAACCACGAGGCCTGTTGTACTACAAATAATTCCTAGTTGCTATGGTAACGAGGGAGCTGGAAATTGACAAACAGAAAAAGATTGAGTTGGTTAAAGCAATGACCACACTTACGCCCTGATTACAATTATAACAAAATAATGGTTGGTCTATCGTATTCAAAAAATACTCTAAGGCTCTCCTGGTCTATGATTAGATTGACATTTGTGACAAACCACGTAGTGTACTTTTTTGTTTCCGAATTCTCAATGGCGAGCCTTGAAATCTGAACTCACTGTATAGGTGTTCAATCCAGTACGTAGGCAAGTATATAATACATATTTACTAATATTATATTATTCTAATCTCCTTGTTTCATCTCATACAAACAAATTACTGAAGGTTTTTCGTGCAGTCATGCGTACATTTACGTAGCTACCATCTTGTATTTGAACTACATACACGCTAGTATAAAGGCGCCAAATTTAAATGACCAATTAACTATAGCTTTATCTGTCTCGATGACATAATTAATCAAAAAAGCATGCAGTTAAGAAAAACAGATTTATCAGTGTGCCATTTTCAAAAATGTGAAGGAAATTAAAAACAAAATTCAAATAATAAGAATTAATTCAAGATAAAGTTGGAGCAATCTTTTATTTCTAGTCCTTACTCGCGGCTTGACTTAAGTAAATGTTGATTTACCCACAGGTTCATTCACACAAATCACGGATAAAAAATTAGTCTCTACTTTAATTTTCGATATCAATTGGTAGTAGGTATACCGAGTTCCATCAAAATCGGTGCAGTCGTTTTTTGAAGTACAAACAGACAGACAGACAGACAATAACTCTGAAAACAACAGTTTAGTGCTAGGTTGCATAAAGCATTATGAAAAAGTCTTATTTGACAATGACGTTAGATTGTAACCACACATATTTCTCTATAAGAAATGCGTTGTAGAAGTTGATCCTGCCCGAAAAATAATATTGAACGATTGAAACGATATTTTTTTAAACTATGTACAAATGTTGCAAATCTTCTTGATTTCCGGGCTTGTACGCCGTGGTCCATTGGTATTTCTACCTGACGTTTCGTCTACAACTGCCGTAGACATTATCAAAGGCGATGTGGTAGCGGGCGAAGTGTCCTTCTCGGCTGCTCAGAAGGACACGAGAGAAGGACACTTCGCCCGCTACCACATCGCCTTTGATAATGTCTACCGCAGTTGTAGACGAAACGTCAGGCAGAAATACCAATGGACCACGGCGTACAAGCCCGGAAATTAAGAAGATTTGCAACAACGCCAGCCGTGAAAGCCTACACAATTGGATATGTACAAATGTGTTTAAAATAGCTTTTTTACAGTTTCCATTTCGAAACAACGTTTTTCTACGCATTTTGATCAAAATTTAGCTTGAAAAGCGATCTTTTTCTGTGGATTCATTTGTTTTTATGTGAGTCCAATCTAATGCTTTACAAGACAGGGAATTTCACAACATTAGACTGTTCCTAGACATATAACAAAATGATCATAAATGATCACAATCTAAGGTCATTGTCAAATTAAATTTTTTGACAATACTGAAAAATTGGCAAGAAAACAACACCTTATTTCTCACGAACTGAGCATCTGTGAACCTACGTTTATATAAACTTTTTTCTTTTGATCTAACGATTCGTCCTTTAAATATTTCAGGATTACATAGGAATCACTCTGTATATCAAAAGATCGTATATTTTGAATAACCGTTAGTAGGCACTAAAGATTAAAGATAATATGTCAAACCAAATCAACTGGAGATTTGAATTATGTATTGCTGGTGACAATAGTATGTATTTCGAAATTGTTCTTGAAATTCTCTAATACAGTACTTTAGTAACACATTCTTTACTACATATCCAAAAAAAAAACACAAAAATGTAAATCTAAAGCTGCACTGCAAAACGACTCATATCAAATTTTAAAAAATGTTTAATACCTTCAGAATTGCCAACCATACCTAATACGGTTCTACGCGGAACCGACATTCTCGATCAAATGAATGGTCCACGGATAATTGTTCATTAGTAAACTATCTTACTGGATTTTTCCGAAACAAAGGAATGAAGCAAAGGATCCCTTAAAAGTTTAAATTGGGTTTCGATTCGTTGAATGTTGTGAATGCAATTACTATATTGCATTTAAAATAAATAATTATTGTTAATTTTAAAACACAACATTTCTTCAATGCCATGAACAATAATAAATTGTAATTATTTAATCATGTATAAATAGAAATAATAAACGTATCAAAGGCGTTGGCTACTTCAATTGTCATTATAATTTTCTATAACTAAGATCATAATGTGTGATTTTATTATTGCCACTTATATTATTATAAGTATATATCGAATGATTAAAAAATTCTGTCCTTACCATGTATTGAAATCACGGAAATGTCGGCTAATAATACTAAAACGAAAAGTTAATCGGAGATAATCTCAGAAACTACTGAAGTGATTTCAATTTTTTTTCACTGTTGAACAGGCAATACTTATAGATATAAACCACAATAACTAGCCGACCCAGCTTCACCCGGGTAGAAATTTAAAGTATTCTCAGAAACTATCTAACCGATTTCAAATTTCTTTTCACTGCCAATAAGTTGGCTTTAGGATATATATCATAACTGATAAATAATAACTGACCGACCCGACTCAGATTGGGTGAAAAACAGGAGATATCTTAGAAACTACTAAACCGCTTCGGCCGGATAAAAAACAAGAATACTCTCAGAAACTACTGAATTTTTTTCACTATTCGATAAGTGATCATTTAAAGAAATAATGAATATTTTGTTACCTATATAATAATTGAAAAATTGGTCGCAAGATTTGAAACAAACAAACAAATAAATATACAGAACGTGATGTTAAAAAATAATAAAACTGTTTACCTAAATATTGACAAAATAATCTTAGCTGTTTAGAGACTATAATTTACAATTATTTTTTTTCATGAACTTGGTGAAAATTACGTAGTTTTGAGAAATTACTTGATTTTTCAATCTACTCGATACTTGACATATAACTTAACTTGATTTTCGTATTTGACTTGAGCTCGATTTGATTTCAAGTATGAAAATCAAGTGAATCCGTAAATCCCTAGTAACGATATTTATGTATTACCTTCTTGAGTCTAAACAACTTAATAGATTTTGATAAATGATCAGTTCTAAAATTCGTCTCAACTGCACTTGTGACAGTGTATATAAAAATTTTGAGAAAAACAAAATGACGGATGTAAAAAATATCTATTTCTTACGGTTTTCGAAATATTTGAATTTTTTGAATAAAGAAAAATACCTTTCGTAAAAAAACTAAAAATAAAAAACTATTAATAAACATAAAAAAAAGATCCTTAACGCCTATTAACTATCACAGAACAAAAGGTTTCATTACGAAAAGTAATCGGATGGAAAAAAAATAATTTTCTAATATAGTGAGATAACATTTAACTTGTCTCATCCGACTACTTTTAATAAAATAGTGATATCTAAAACAATGTCTTGAGAAGGAAGCAAAAAATTATGTTAGCTAAAATTTCTTCTGATTTAAAATAATTTTTAAGGAGTTTCGTTCTTTATATTATGTAAAAACCAAAGCGGAAAAAATACGATCAAGGTATAAAATTATATAGAAAAAAAAACTATATATGTATCGAAACGGTGTTTGGTCATAACACGTGTAATATAATTCGTACCTATATGTGTAAGAAAGAGAACGACGTAAAGTGCATGTAGTATGCGTAAATGAGACAGAAATAGGTCGAAAGCCCGAGGGTCCTTCTTATAGGTATAGTCTAGTGTATCTACACTACACATATCAGATGAAATTCCTTCAGACGATTTGAGAGAGCTGACCAAAAGGTCAAACGGTCAATCCATACATACATAGCCATATATATATATATGTTCATTTACCAGCTTCTACAGACTGTCCAATGAGACAATCTTGGCTGTAACCTACTCCCAGGGTTGGTTTAAGTATCATTTACATTTCAAGTGTCGCAACTATACGTCCGATTTTTTCCCGGACATGTCTAGGATTCTAACACTTTAAACCGAATTCGGACAAAATTGTGACGTGTCCGGAATTTTCGTAAATGTGATGAAAAAATAAAATTTTAATTACTTCGGTGATAAATATTTATTAAAATAAATACAACAATTAATTCAACGAACGAAGAATTCCAGATTTAAGGCTGAAAGTCATACCGAACTCAACTTTAATCATTACTTATTATTTCACAGCTTGCGCAAGATTTCTTTTTGATTTAAAGAAGAAATAGTTTACAAAAAGAAACAAAATAATTACAATACATGTACATTTTTTTAGAACTCATAATTAGCACGCTTGAAGTAAGCACATTAAGCCAAATTCATAGTCACAATACGCGTCATAAGGACTGCTACGTAACACCTCAGCATAGGTTGAAAGTATTAAATGATGGCTTTATGGTTAGAGCTACTCAAGCTTACAATTGTCTACCAAACGAAATAAAAAAAATTGAAGATCTAAAGAAATTTAAAAGTGCTGTAAAAAAATTTTACTACTTAAAATGTTTTATAAAGTATCTGAATTTATGTAAATGTTTCTCTGACTTGTCATATACTGTTAGTTCAAATGATAAAAAATTATTATTATTATTAGTGACTACTAGCCGGAAATTTTTTTATTTTGTTTTCTAAAGACACTAATTTACTCAACAATTTTGAAGTTTTATATAAATAAAACAGTTTTGGTTTGTAAGACGAAATTTCAGTGTCAAAAAATTTATTTTTACAGCATGATATCTATCGGTTATTTGGCGCAGCCTCGTTTGCAAAACATCGAATATTAACTTTCATAAAACGTTTTTTCAAATAAAAAAGCATACCTTGTGCTTGATGTGTGTTAATTTTTATAGCACATCATGTATATAAAGCGCACAGATACCCGGTCCAAGCTACCATGCTGCTGTCGGTATATAATTTTAACGCATGCGCAGTTCACGTGTCCAGTGACCGAACGGACCATGGATATAATATATATATAAAGCATGTGTGTGTTAAACATTCGTATATATACAACATACGAGGCGGCATCAAAAATATTAGTTAGTGGTAGGTCGTGACGGTTTCAGAATCAACGAAATAAAAACGTAGCCTGTGTCACGTCAACCAGTTGAAACTAGTTAACTACAAATCCACTAAGCAAGACCGTAAAACTGTTTATATTTCGTTGATTTTAAATAACGAACACATCAGTTAGTGCTGCGGTGCGTTTCGTTTGTTGGTTGACTGATTTTTTTTGAGTATTGTTACCGATAGATGAAGTTGTGGAATCGTCAACTAGTTAACTAAAAACAGGAACAGTTGGTTCGTTGATGAACGATTTAGGTACAGTTAATTTAACCAGTTCGTTGAATCAACATCCATCACTATTTATTACTTATAGAGCAGTAGCGGGTCATTTTGCGTTTGAATTGTTTAACTTAGTTTTAGCAGTTCTAGAATGCTAGAACTACTGAACCCAAATTCAAACAATTCGAAGAATCCGACAATTGGTATTGCCAGTACACGCTTTAGCCATTCAGAACCAGAACTTGTCAATAAACACATACAAGTTTTAATGCAGAACATTATTTGAATGTACCTCGTAGGTATGTGCGTATTGGCTGATATCATAAAAGTGTACTCGCAGAGGCCCGAATGGAAACTGACCACCGGACAGTGCAGTGGTCACTACACTTACATGTCACTTTGAGTACAGCTTATACAATGCAACTTGACATTAACAGACAGTTAACATTTTGAGTTCACTTTAAAAAAACAACATGATACAATAATATTTTACCTTTTAAGAAATTTTTGACACTTAGAAAAAATGAATAACAACGACCTTTATTTCTGAATACATAAAAACGTATAAAACACATCATTATTGGCGCTATTATGTATGGCAGGGGCGTAGCTACCGCCGTATCTGCCGTATCAATTATACGGGGCCCCCGGGCCACGGGAGCCCCCAACGTGCGTAAGCAAAAATTAATAAAAACTTCCCAATTTTTTTTTTATTTCAGAAATGACAAAAGTCAAAAAAAGCAATTTCTTTTTTTCCCGCGTAAAGCGTGCGTTCAAAAGTTGGCAACACCCTACATCGGTTATCGCGAGCTGCGGGATTCCCCCGTTTAAGTCATTTACTTCAACGGGGGAAGGGCCCCCAAACAAATTTTTATACGGGGCCCCGTCAAGGCACGCTACGCTTCTGATGTATGGTCAATGTTAAAATTAACAAAACTGTTAAATTTCTGTCTTACTTTAACTAAAGTGATGTTTACATCAGTGTTACAAAATTACAAAAAATTAACAGCACTTAAACTATACAGAATACGATCATAAATTTCAATCGAATAGTTGCATAGGTTCGTGTTCTAACTGCTTATTGAGGTCTCTCAATATGGAATACAAATTGGCATGTTAAAAACAAATACAAACAGGAGCCGGAGGGTGAAATGAACTTGAAAATAGTCGAGCTTGTAGGGATGACTACCATACAGTCACAATTCCCATATTCTAATCCGAGAACGGGCGCAATTGATTAAATTTTCAATCCATATCACTAAATAATTTTAAAATTAATAAATAAACGTTAAAACGTACGACAGCTTGAACTTTTCTTAGCGTAACCAAAGTAAGTTCAAAAATACGAGTCATAATTGATATTGCCTGATATTGTTCATTTCATTTTGTTTCCTCTATACAGATTTATATTTTCATTTAAACTTCGATCTTTTCTTTGCGACAGATAATATGCGTAGCTATTAATATTTCCTGAGAAATGTCAATTTGTACACTACATAAAGGTACGCAATGAGAATACGTACGTGGGTCATCGTTAATGGTAAGAAATTGTTTGTAAAGCGCTTGACAAGTTTTTATTGTCAGATTCTCAGACGTTTAAGCATTTTTGTTTGTAGATATTTTCTAATTACATCGATTGCAGTTCATTAAATTATAACAACAGGATATTACAGTATCAACCTCAAACATTAGTTTCAATTTAACAAATAACTAGTTCTCTAACTACTAGATTTTACCCACGACGTAAACCGGATAAAAAGTATTTTATAATTACTTTTTAATTTTGGGTCTCAAAAAAAAATCGGTTCTCGACTGATTCTCGTACAAACAGGCAGACAGAGAAATATTTTGGAAACACATTCTTCCGTCTAGGTATACGAAAATATCGATAAAACTGACGACGAACGTCCCATTTTTATTTTAAATATTGATTTTATACGTTATACGCTAGCGGTCATTAATTCTTTTTAATGTCTGTTTTAATTTAATTCAACCAACTTTCCTTTATAAGCTACACGGTTGAATATTACGTAAATGTCAGAATTTCATGCGAGACGAGACAAGATTCTCGAAAATAGTGTCCCGGTCTCGTCTCGTTTTTTATTGTACATTTTATTAACCAACGTTGATAGACTCTTATTTTAACGAACCGGGAATTTTAGCATAAGGAATTCTTGGAGAGTTTCTTTTTGCTTCTTTTAGCGCGTCAAAAATTAAATGAAAAAAAATGTAAACTTAGTTGTCTCGCGTGGGACATTTAATTTTAACTAAAGAATCGGGATGTTCCGTAAAAATCGGAACGTCTTTAAATACTGAGTATAACATTTTATTTAAAATATTTAGAAGCGCTGATCGGACGCAAAGTAATAGAATATGTGATATCTTTGAATAAACGATATGAGACAATTTTAGTCCACGAAGTTAATGTTACAGCGACATTCTCAATATAAACTATGGCTTCATTGCATATCAATTTTATGTTACAATGTAACATACAGTAAGACCTCGTTTAACGCTGCTCCGCTTAATCCTGTTTCAGTATTGCGCGATTTATAAAAGGTTCAGCCCCTATAACGTAAATTATGGATCAATTTACATAAAACGATTCAAATGTTGATAGAAGTTCAAAGGCAAGACGAAGTGTCATTGATGCAATATCTTGCTATCGACAACAGCATGCTGAACGAATCAGAAAAAGGCAAACGAAAAAACAAAATATCTCAAATGAGGAACCTTCCTCATCACAAACATAACTTCTTACTCGAACTTTTATTTGATTTTTATAATTTTTTTATGAAGAAAAATCGATATTAGCAATTAATATAGGTATCTATAATTAATGTGATAAAAAAGTATTTAACAATAAATGTAACAAAATTAAACAAAAAAAAACTAACAAATTTTCTTATTCTCGATTCAGTTTTATTATCTACGTATTAAGATGACCTCGTTTAAGCGCTGTTTCGTATAGCGTTGGAACTTGTTGGAACGTACATCCCGCGTTAAGCGGGGTCTTCCTGTAATATTATACATATAAATATACAGGCTTTGCCAAAATTAACACTAACATTTCGAATTACCAATAAATAATAAATGTAGTTGTCATGTGGCACATACATTAATGGCGTTAGCTGGATGGCGGGACCTAGGGGTCAGACCAATATGTAGGTATATATGCAGAAAATAACTTTCGAAAGAGTTTATTGATTCTAACGAAATTTGGTCTACATATTGAAATCCTTCACCACACGAAGTCTAATTAAAATTAACCTCTAACGCACTATTTTAAAGGTAGTTTTAGGGGTTGAAAAATGTTTTTGGACCCAAAAATATAAAAAAAAATTCAGAATCACTTTAAAAAGATAAACGTGGTGTTAAAATATTAATAAAAACGGTCCAAAATTACAAATTTTATAATAACGTTGCTTTGCGGTACGGATTTACTTACTAAATGGTATATTTAATTTGGTGCAGATGTTAGACTGTTACTAATATTCTAATTAAGTAAAGGATGTATTATGGGCCTAATTTTTTATTTTGTCCAAAAACAAACTTAAATTCTATAATAAGTATTAATAAATACATTATATTGTCGGTAGGGTCTAGCATTGCGACCCACGTTTTTTAAATTTGCAATTAAAATTTTAACAAAACTAATATACACTTATATGTATATATAAAATATACCTTAACATTAAATATATAAAAAATTTCCTACAAGAAAAAAGTTATTTAAACTGACAGATAATAAATGTTCTAATCTCTGAACAGAACGCGACAGGTAAAAATAATCAAACGCTATATTTTAATTTGTTATATTAAGCGGTAATTATTAATTGGACAAAGGCCTTGAAAATTAGGTAGATTAAGTCACTATGCATAATGTAGTATAATAAAAACAAAGAGAAATCATACAGGATTATTAATTTTAGTATACAAAAGCAAATAAAGTAATAAAATTATAGTTAAGAAATTACAATATTTCATTTAATATCAGACTTTAATGATAAATGTAGATTAAAATCACAAAACTACAGTCCCCTAATGAAACATTCTCAAAATCATTCAAGTTAATATGAAACTTCAACTGCTTCGCTAGTTAGTCTAGATAAAACACAAATCGATTTAGTGTTTTTCGAGTCTTAAATTAATTCATATTTGTCAGATTATGTTAAGACAAAAAAATAATATGTATAATAATTATTTAAATAAGTTTAGATAATATTAATTTCTAATAAAAAATTTTAGGGCCTACCTAAAACGTATTTCGACCACAATATTTCCTGGTTAAACGCAAAAAATGAATTATTATTCATAGTTAGCCTATATACTATGTTTAATTGTAATGGAAAATTCTTTTAAGATATGTCTTTCATATATGTATACCGTTATGTTGTATAGTTTTTGTGGGTCCCAATTTAATGAAGACCTTAAAACAGTTACTGGATTTCTACTGTACCATTGTCAAGAGTATTTTACAATTAATGCGGTCACAATATAAAACCAATTTATGGTTCATTATCGACAAGCAAAGCATTATTTCAAATAAGAAAAAAAAACAGATTTTTTAACATGTTAAAATTAGAGCTCTTTCTTACAATCTTACACTAAAGAATGAATACATACAACAAACACTGTTTGACATTTAAAATAAAAAGTGGGACACTTTAAAATATGGAGAGCTACAAAAAGTACTAAAATTAAATGAAACTATATACGCATGTTTGATACAATTCATTGATACATAATAATAACATACAATTACGAGCCAATCATGTTTTACATATTACAGATTGCATAAATAAGTTTGTCTTTAAATACTGATATTTTAAAATGAGTATTTAGCAATTAAACGTTATAAATTATAGGTAATGACCAATGCCGGATTTACATAAAGGCACTTGGGTTCCAGACCCACGGGCTTTCACAACATTTAATTCATTTTTTTTTGTCAGTGATTGTATCAGAGCATCGTGCCAAACTTTTAGAAGTAATATTAAAACTGTTTTTTTTCAGTTTTGTAAAACAAGCAAACGTATATTTAAAGTTATTGTAAATGTAATGAAATTGTGTGTTAGATACGCTTTTGCTAAAATGGCATATTTTTTTGAGATACTTATTTGAAATTTTCCTATTTTTCATTATTTGACTTTAATTATTCTGTTTTGATAAATAATTTTAAAAGGACAAGTATAAGAATTGAAAAAGTAATGAAGAAAGGAACAAAGCAAGTACTTACGTATGTATATTTTAGCAGCATTAATGAAATAAAAATACACGCACCTGAAAAAGAAAAGAAATATTAGTAATGTTTATTATCATAGACGCTTGACAGCTTACTAAAGTCATTAACGTAATAATATTTATTAATCTAATTTATACCGGTTGTCTCAGAAATCGCGCACCCAATTGTTAGGATCGAAAGAGAAAAATATTCTGAGCCCAAAAATCCATGTTTGGAATTTTTGATAACGTAGTTAATTAGTAATTAATTAATGAAAGTGACCAATCAGGAGCGCGCTACAGAAAAATAAAAAGTGAGTGGGGAGGCATATTCATGCCGCTCAGGCAACAGTCACTCCACAAATGCTAGAAACTGTCCGAGAAAATCTTCTCAAGCGATGCCGACATTTTGAGCATCTACTCGATTGAATTTAGACTTTTTTCTTTTGATTGCTCAAATAATTATGAATAAATAAATAAATTTGATCAACGCTTGCGAGAAAAATTATCTATGTGATCGTTGGATCTATAATATGAAAATGCTTTAATATTTCTAAATAAATAAATTTATTGTATCAAAGCCTTCCAGAGTTTTTGTCTGAGTCCAGTTTCATTTTTTTTTTAAACTACACTAATAATTTTTAATGAATAAAAAAACTTAATTAACGCTCGCCAGTGATTTCCACTTTTCGCATCTGTCTTGTCTCTTGCGTCCCCTACTGCCTCCCCACTCACTTTTTATTCTTCTGTAGCGCGCTCCTGATTGGTCTATCATTAATTAATTACTAATTAACTACGTTATCAAAAAATTCCAAACATGGATTTTTGGGCTCAGAATATTTTTCTCTTTCGATCCCAACAATTGGGTGCGCGATTTCTGAGACACCCGGTATACTGTGTGTTTTTATTTAAGGCCATTTTGAGAACCGCAGATCAAATAAATAAGAGACAAATCCGTGATTGTATGAACAAACCTTGCACTCAAAGAGATTCTGAAAGACAAAACCACAGTTGAAAAGTCGTTCCCCTAAAAGACTGCAAATTAAAACCGCAAATATTATGACTAATATTTACAAGCACATGCGTTTACACCAAAGTCCAGTCTGTGAACTTGTTCGCATTTATAATTAGTGGGCACTAAAAATGTACTCGAAGAGTCACTAAACGTCACGGACTGTGGTTTTCAATAGCGTAGACACAATTCCATTGGAACTTCGAATGGACTTTTCAAATATTGAGGCAAATTTACGATGCGCAGATATTAGGCTATTTTATTATATCAAATGAGCACGAACTGCCTGTCGACGGCAGGCTAAATTACTAGTAAATTAAAAAAAAAACAAATTTTTTGTTCTAACCCATATAAAATAGCTGTTTTTCATATATATAAATCAGTTATGCAATGATCAATTTCAGGGCGGTGACGATCCGGGCGACAAAGTAATTTTAGCGCCCACTTGTAGCGGGGGTAAAGTATTTTATTAATCCTACCTAAAATCCTAAATACGTTATTTGGACCTGTTGTATTTTAAAAGAAAGTAGAAAACAATAATTTCATTCATATTAGATGCTCCAGCTGAAATCAACCCTATACGAAGTTGTGAATAAATAAGTTGACACGAAAACAATTATTACGCACAGAGCCCCAGACACTGTACGCATATTACAACGGCTTCTAGTATTATAGCCAGCAGCTTTCGATTCATTGAAGTTAATTCCGAGCAATTTTAAAAAATGAGTGCTGTAAATGTTGGAAATAAAAAGTGCTATATTTTAAAGGGTGCAGGACAAAAAATACAGCGTGTATGAAGAGCAGTATGCGATTTTGACAAAATCGTCGCCATTACGCCCTAGATACAACTTCGTAAATGTTCTAACCTGTACATATATATTTATTGAAGTGACTTCATAATATTTGCACTTCTGAATTATACTCACATGACAAATGATGTGTACATTGGTTTTTGTCAAGAATAATTGTACAATGATTTGGGAAAACCAACAGTAAAATATAACCATTGAAAATAGAATTCTTTTATTAAAACGAATCAAACAGATTGTTGAACTGTGTTTATTTATAAAAAATGACGTTTCTAAAAACGGAATAACGTAAGTCGGCACACGTGTTTGTCAATGCATTTAAAACAATTATTTCGTAACCACAAATGATTCAACATGTCGGTTACTGAAAGGCTATTTTATATTTTAAAGAGCAGTAATACATTTTAATATTATCTTACTTCAAAGTATCCGATCCAAATAATAAAATTGACGATGCATATTTTGTGCTGCGCCCCCTCTTTTATTTAAGTACAGCAGTTTCTATTGAGTCTTTTACAAGATAATTAAAATAATTATTATAAGTACCTGCCTATATTTAAATGTTAAATTTTTTATAATTTAATGAATTGAATTTTTAGTTTTAAAGTATAATTCTCTTGGCCAGCTTAATATAATCGTCCAATATTAAATTATTAATATTTTACTGTGATCAACGAGGAAAGTTTAATAATTTTTATCTAAACTACTTAGCTCGTGCACAGGAATATTAACAAGAAAAATGCTTAAATGATCGTTGGTTTTAAAAGTAAGAAATCTAAACTAATACTGACTACAAAAGTCTCAAGAAGTACACTATTTATTAGGCGATTACATAAGTTGTTAGAAGAATTATTATGACATGAAATATTATAAAGTAGTTTTCACACTACACAGTTTCACTTCGCCATTACTAATACAGTATACAATTCTACTATTAAGTGACAGAATCTATAGACAAAATTCGAGTTTACAAAGGCAAATCGATTATAAAAGTTACGTATATAACAGAAAAGAAGTCCCCATCAGTTATTTGAGTTTCTTCAGGGTTTCCAGTGTTTTTGGATATTTTGTATAATGTTAAACGAAACGGCATGTTTCTAGGGAAGTGTGTCCATCTGCACCAGCATTGATGGAAAACGACTGAACTGATTTTAATGAAACATGGTTACACTATCGGATTGTGGTGTGGAATGTCTGACGTTATAATTTATTAAATCTTTCACAAAAAATATATGATCTATATTAGAAGATTAGAAATGACTTGGCTTACTTACAAGCAATTTAGATTCCTACTACATAGCTATTTAAATAGTTCACAAACATAAGAAAGAGAGTCAAGGAAACATTTTTGTCATAAAATTTCTAAAATTCTGTATATAGACCTGTTTACCAGCACATTTTGTAAAGTATATGGCAGAACTCTATCTGACACCATTAATCGCTCTCGTTGCAAAATATTTCGCAGTATAATCGACAATATATTCTCCATAGAAATTATACTTTGAATATAAATAGTATTCTCTGCAAGATATTCAGTGAGCTTTTTGTAAGACTTTAGTGACACTATTCTGTATGGTCAACTTGCTGCCTCAATTTAATTTATTTATATTACAGTTAGAAAGTGACGAAAAATTAACAGTACTAAATTCTTACATTGACAATACAGAATACTACCATAAAATTGATTTAGGAACTATAAATTATTGGTGGTACCTAAACTAAAAGTATAGGCTCTTTTATTCATCTGTTCGTGACATTTTTGCGTTAGAAACCGTGTAAGAAACAAAATTATAAAACCATAAATCAGCAAAAAATCAATTATTAAATAAAGTATAATTAATTCAGTACTACAATCGATCTGAACTCCATCCTGTCTCAACATAGAATGTCCCTGTATTCGCTTAGAATCTTTACAATATCAGTATTCGCAGATTACATAACATAAGACCCTACACAATTCATAGAACAATACGAAATAATATTCGTTTAAATACTGAAGGTTAAACATTTGCTTACACTATAGCAATAATATAATAATTCAGTTAGTGACTGCATGATGTTACAGATCACTGTCATCAGCAAGATATCATCGCGCTGAGAGTTTTGAAACTAGTAGCTAACTGATACAGGTCAGGCTTACTATGTCCAGTCATAAAATGTTGTTCATGCCTATATTCCATGATTCAAACATAGCTACGTGTTTCGTGCAATATACACGATGTGCCAGTTCAAAGGTCAAGGCTTAGCTAGGCCATGCAATGCACTAGGAGTTGGTACTAATATTAACAGCCATAGAAATATGAATACTAAACAGCAAATTACAGTATTATTATGACTCTAAATAACTCTTGTGCATCTGATACAGTAGTGTGAAAATTAATTAGTACTTTATATCACCTGCAATTTGAATACGAAAAAATATAAAAAAAACAACTAAAGGTAACACAAACGTATGAAACACTGAAAGTATGGTCTATTAAAGAGAAAAAGAACAGTCAAAATGGGTTTACAATTGCTGGAGGTAATATATTAAAAAAAAACTTCTTGAGTAAAATCAGTTAAAAACGACAGAACCAATTTTTAAAAAAAGGTATATGAAACCAATCCGTAAAAATGTTGAACAAAATGGCGTTGAAATTTTTTTAAATCGCTTAATCCCTCGAAGCCGTTAGAAAGTGTAAATTAAATTAAAATGTATCCAGCCTTTTGCTGATTTGGCTTTTTCCCGTCATTTAAAATAACTCACCGATTACCCGCAAAAAACTCAAATTACAAGGATTTCATAACTTTCTGTTAAACCCTGTACACTTCCGTTGTAATTTTGTCAACTCTTAGTTTTACGGAAGTTAAAATTATGAATTTAATTTAATATATTATTAAAATATACTCTGAATACAAAAACAAACAGATTTTAACAAAACAGGTCTTTTTATTCTGTTGTAGTAAGAAAAGTTGTACATATTATTATATTATGCACTGTAAAAAATTGTAGGACGGCAGGTACTAGTTTATTACCTACCTCAACAGAATGCTTTTTGTGGCCAAAACTACTTTGAAACATTGTAATGAAGCACAGTATTGCCATGAAACAAGGATGGATAAATTTAAAAAAATAACATATTAAATTTTATTTACGAATTTTGTTACGCAAATGAAATACTTTCATCTGAAAATTATATTTTCCAGAAGAGACTCTGAAATAAGCGAATTAATTAGGTGTAAACTTTCTATAGAATAAAGTACAATGATTTAAACGGTTACTATACGCCTAACGGCCTAACTTTTTGTTATGAACGAACGAGATAAAAATGTTGGTTCTGCAACAGAAAACACTAATTTTAACCCTTTTAGCAACAATCTATTGATTTGATAAGACGAAACGTTTTCCATCCATAGTAACAGGTTCCGATGGTCATCCAACTAGTTTTAGATAATAATTGAGTAAATACACATTATATATATAAAAGTGAATATATATGGTATAGGCATGCATACAGAGTGAATCTATTTCAAAATATACGAAATTGCTACCACATCACGAAAATTGTTACATAATATTTACTTTCAAAAACATTTCTTTATATGCAACCAATTTAGCTTCTCTTTTATTTTACCTCACACTACGTATTATTTTCTGTATTTTGGCAATAATCAAAAAATTAAAATTAAAAAAACTAATATTTTTTAGATTCCATATTTTCTCTGAGGTGTTGTGTTGGAAACTTGTATGGCAGCCCAAGGCAAACTCCTGCTTCCAAACTTTTATCACAACACAACAAAGAAATGTGTTCCTAGCTACCGTCAAGCCTGTAACTACAGAGAGAGAGTCATCGTTGTAGTACATAGTCAGAGTTGAAATTTGGCATGCAATTAGGATGATATTCCGCGGATATTCCAGGGGTCTTTATACCAAAAAAATGCGTTGCGGTCAATTTAGTGAAAATTAAGAAAACATTGATTTAGCATTAAACATTTCGTTAGAATGGTCCCCATTTCATAAATTTCCTCTTGGTTCTATAGTCATTTTCCCTACCTTAGTCACCGCGACTAATAAATGCACCGCTCTGTAATTGAATGCAGGTAGGGTAGGTAATCGTAAAACAGAGGGAAACCCATCACTATATCCGTTTGAATGGCGCTGATTCTTTTTTGAAGTCGGTTAAATTCATTTAAAAGTATTTTTACGATGTCGTTTAGATCCATTCTCTATAAAATATATTTTAATGTATCTACGTTACGCTGTGACTATGACGTCGCTAGCATGTCTATTACATAGTAGGTACCTTAACCCTGATACTGAACGTGTATATATTTTATTTAGTCAGACTAGTTAGTCAGTTACTGTCATTAACGTTTGCAAAACTAATTTGTCTATATTCTATAATATGCTATGCATTATACATACGACTTCTCGCCTACTACACAACGCTATTGCGTAAGTTGAGTTACCCAAAACTGGATTGTGATTTTTTAATTCATTAAAACATTCATTGATAACTTTATTTGCAACACCATAAACGACACTTCGCAGAAATAAACCTTAGAACAGATACAAAATATAATACAGGTTACTCCCGTATAGTACGGTACTTACACAACCCGGTTTTAATCTAACAGGGTTACAGAGTTGACAAAAAGCTCACCTAACATAGTAGTTTGTAGATTTTGTGCCGGGAAACCCCTGCTGTTATGAAGAAGTATTTTTAACCATTACTCAGGGTAATTCTAAAAGTTTAAGGATTCACCTAAATAAGTCTTCCTAAATCAGAAGACTTATTTTAGTGAATCATTAAACGGTAATTTTTGGTTTCAGTAATCATTTACTATTACTGACTTGTTTCAGCAATACCTACTTTCATGATTTTAAAAACATTTTTTTCTTGTAATAAATAAAAAATACTTAAAAAAAATATAAGTCAAATGGTTTGTTCGATTGAATCAAAACGGGAATCGTGGATAATATCTCTAGCTTACTTTCCGTTTTTACGCAATGGTCATTCCCCTTTTGTCGTATAAATAAAACATAGCCTATGTTATTCAGAAAGAATAAAAAAATTAAATTAAATTAAAAAAAAGGGTGTTTCACATCGATTCATTAAATTTTGAATGACTGACCAATCAACAAAAATATCAATTTATACACATTATATGTATATATTATATTTGTATTTATATATTATTTAATATATTATAGATTGTAGACTGCAAACGCTCGACAACTGAAGTCATCAGCGAATAGAGCCTGATTATATCTTAGCAGGAATTTGCATAATGCTATAAGTTTGTTTAAAATTATTGAAGAAAATTTTAAAAATTCTCAAGATAGCAGTTACAAAAATATTGAGAAATGTTCAAATTGTTTTTTGTTCAAACAACAGTGTCAATTAAATAAAAATTCTACAAGATTATAATAATATATGGTCCTCATATTTTCATTCTTCAGCCTCTTCATGCGATTTTTTCAAACTGTAAAAAAACTCAATCTTTGTACGAATGGTCGACACGGTTATTAGTTCCTTATTTTTAAACTGTTCGCAAATTAAAATGCAACGGTATTGAAATGACAGATGTATCTAAGAAGTTAACTTGCAAAAGAACCAAACATAATTCCAACCCTTCATTTCGTGATTTTACATTAGACGTGGAGGATAATCATTAAATTTACGTTCATGAATGACAAAAAATTATACAAAACAAACATCAATTTCGATTAAATTTCTCACGGATTATTCAAATATTCTTCCAAGGGTAACATTTGATTAATTGCTTTTACAGAGCCTGGCATCCATGAAGTCAGCAGCACATAGCATATATTGTACGTCATATATATGATATACAATGAACTAATGTAAATCAAGGGCTTCTCTAACAGTTAAACACAGCAACCTATCCAGAGTGATATTAATATTCGATAAAACTAAAAACTCTGTCAAAATCGTTTGTTACGCATCAATCTTCTTGTTCTCATTCGATTAAGATGTCAGAAAGTCACTGCTTTTACTTCGTTTTTCTTTTTTTTTTTTGTTGTTGTTTTTTTTTCAACTTGGAATTAGCATAGTTTTTGTAGCAAGGAATCGAATTGGTTTTAAATTTCCACTTTTACAGAGTCATTTTAAACTTTGGATAATTCTTTATTTAAATCACCAGGGTAGTATTACAAGTATTACAGTTTCTAGAAGGTAGATGCAGTCATTATACACGAGCTGTGACATTATTTAACAGTCACGCGAATAGCATTACATTTGAATTACATACTACAGTTTCTATAAAATAACTTTTTTCACATCATACGTACATCTTTAATATTTTAAATCTATTTGGGTTGTATGCGAAAACTACGCCTGCTTTGCTAACTCTGTTTCCATTATAGTGTTAAATAGTAACTGAGAGGTCGTTTGTAAAAATCACTGTTGGATTGACAAAATAGCATTTATTTGTTTCAATTCAAAGTGCTAATATTAAACAGATCATTTTATTACCGCTATAGAGATATAAAAAACAGCTATTTTGTGAAAAAATGTTTTAAAACACATATTACATTCGGAAACAAATAATGTAGCCGCTAAGTTTCCAAACTTCATTATAAAAACAGTTGTGTAAGTAATAAACAATTTCAGATTTATCAATTTGTTATCTTAGGCAAATTGACATACAAAAGTCTCCCTGACCGATACGTGAACAAGTGCATCGGCGTAAATTTAAAAAAAAAAAACACCAAAGGTAGTAAAAATTGTTTTAGCTATAAATTAAGTATCAGTTATAAATTTAACGTCTTATCCTATGCCATTTTGCAAATATGTTTAGGATGTGTTTTAGCATTCTTAACAATATAAAGGATTCTAACTCCCTTAAAAAGCTGCTGTTTTTCACAGCTGCGTAATTTGCGTAATAGGAAATACGACATTGGTATAAATATTCCTAATTTTATTAATTAGAATTATTTCATGATACATGTTCAAGATCATAATATAGGAAAGAGTTTGTAAGGCTGTTCTATATGTAATCAAAGTTAATGAAGCATTAACTAACGTGAAATCTCGACTTACTATATTTAGATGTTGAATTTCATTTTAACGTTCGACCATGTATTAAGATCCAAATACCGAATGTTCATTATACAGAATATTTTTTTCTATTCAGTTGAACACAGCCATGGAACCTTTATATTAGAATCAGAAGCGTAGCGTGCCTTAGCGGGGCCCCGTATAAAAATTAATTTAGGGGCCCTTCCCCCGTTGAAGTAAATAACTTAAACGGGGAAATCACGCAGCCCGCAATAACCGATATATGGTGTTGCCAACTTTTGAACGCACGCTTTACGCGGGAAAAAAAGAAATTGCTTTTTTTGACTTTTGTCATTTCTGAAATAAAAAAAAATGGGAAGTTTTTATTAATTTTTGCTGACGCACGTTGGGGGCCCCCGTGGCCTGGGGCCCCGTATAATTGATACGGCATATACGGCGGTAGCTACGCCCCTGATTAGAATCAGAAATTTGTAGCTATATCAACTGATAGACATATAATCGAGATATTCTGGATCTGTCTAATCTAAAGTATACTTTGTCTGTACTCTTATGTGTCACCCATACTGGGGCTTTTAGATCAAATTGTCGTGGGTTCGATCCTATCTCCACTCATGATTGTTTTCTAATATCATTTAAATTAATTTATTGTCATTAGACGCTAATGATCTTAGTTGCCGAACGTCTATAATCCACAATAAATAGCTAAACTCAGCTTATGCATACGCAAGTCCAATTCTATTATATAAGGTCGATGGAGAATTATTCTTTCTATCGACTACGAACCCCCTGAATACATTGATTCATCAGCATCTTTGCTCTACCTCGTCTTCTTTTTAAGGCGGATTATTATATTCATAATAAATACCATTTATGCATCACTTGTATCATATTTCTGTCCATATCAGCTCAGCTGCTTCTTTTTAATTTAGTTTTGAAGCAAATATTTTTCTCCTACTCAACCTTTGACGTCTTCATTTCAATTGTTATGACATAAATATTTACATAGTATCGACGCCAAAAGTATGCGTTTGCAAACGTTTCATTAATTATCTAAGTTTCTAAGTCATATAAAGTTATACTCTTCATGTGGAAGAACATAATCGTGTTGAGTGTGATAAAATAATTTTTGTCAGAAACGAAGAGTTTAAGTAAGTAAATTAACACATTACTCGTACACTTTCTACGAAAAATAATACGAAACTGGTGGCCTAACCAAGTTGAGCAGATAAAGAAAAGACTACCCAAAAACAAATACAGATCGAAATAAAAAATTAAATTGAGTCAGTTACATCAAAGTTAGTATATGGCTACACTTTCAAACAAAATCTGCTTGATCGGTTGAAGTGCCAACATAATCTGTTCCAAAACTATAAACTTTAATATTAGAGACATCACAACGAACAGTCGGTAAAAACGACTTAACTAATGAAATAATTCTCATGCATAATTTATTACATTGAATTTTACGATTTAACATGCCGAATAAAATACTGACCATAAAAAATTAGTCCGCTAGTATTAAATTAAGGATTTAATATAAAGCGGTACACAAACCAATGTATATTTTAGCTGCTGAGTAAGTCTAATCGATATATGCCTGTGGTTTGATCTCAATTTAAAGGGAACTGCTGAAAAATAGATATGATATGTTTTAAATGCGCAATAAAACTTCTTTTAACGAAGGCAACAATCCCGTTGTGGTTTTTGTCAAAAGATCAGATTGTTGGAACACATTTCTTTATCATCATTTTTATTAAATGATCACTTGAAGCTACCTTTAATGATGTTTAACAATAATATAAATATATTAATTAAATAATTCAGATCATTTCAAGACAATGAAATTAAAAATATTTAAAAACGTTTTAGATAAATTTTACTACAATAGCAATTTTACTCTTTTTGGTAATTAGCTGAACTTCTCAATACGTTGTTTCAATTGTTTTATATATATATATATATTCGAAGCACGCGAATGAAATAAAACACAGCAGTTTGCATTATAAAATTACTGTACTTTTACCATGCACCCAAATTTAGCCAGTTTATCTGAAATTTTTATTTTTTATCAAAATAAAATACAGGCTATATTACTCAGGAATAGTGTAGCTTTCTATTAGTGAAATAATTTTTAAAATCTGTTCTATAGTTCCAGAGATTACTTTTACAAACGAACAAATTTTACCTCTTTACATAATAGTTTAGACTTATTCTAACATAAATCTAACATAAATCAGAAAGGAAGCAACGTAGCACTAGAACGCTGAAAATAGCCACATTTCCAAGCACAATAAACTGTATAAACATGACGTCAGCGTTTTTGTGTGACGGAGAGCTCCGAGTATTTTCTATTTTATAGTTAGCATTGTATAAGTACCTATTCAATATCTCTTCTAAGGTTTATTTGATAAATACTGAATATTATTCAGCTTGAAATGAACTTTTTCGCTTTTAAACCATTAATAAATTGTTAATCGTTAATATTTTATAGCCGAACCTTAAAAGTATACATTGATTATATTGTCTACTTAATTTATATGGTCGACAATTAATGTTAGTGTACAAGGTTTTCACATAGTTACCGCTGTAATGTTGAGTAATCCGATTCTTTCATTAAAAGTTATCTTAAATACTATTTCACATTTAAATATTTCCCAGTATCTAAAAGTGAAGTTTATTTTACTTGATACAATCAACCTTGTTTATTCCACAAACAAAATATTTTAACAAAGAGGATTTATTTTTCATGTTCAAATACAGTTAGATCTAGATTATTATAATATTATCGACCCCTGTTAACTAACTGCAGTTTACCGATTTACAAAACTTAAGGAATAAGTTTAACTCGTTCATGCGACAAAATATAGAATCAATTTTATATATTTACAATTACAAACGTTTTGAATATTTACACCAAAAATTAAGTTATTTTCCAAAAAATTCAACATTAGTTCACGTGGACAAAACTGTTTGGAACCTACATCCATTTTAAAGTAAAACAATACTTTTTTCACATTCACAAACGTATTTTTTACTCATTCTAATTTGAAGGATTAAAGTTTACTGAAGTTTGAAAGTTTTTGAAAATAAACAAATCTATGCAATTAAATAGTAGTTAAATTAATCGACGTTGGTGATATATTTGTAGACATTAAGATTAAGATAATCGATCTTCTTTCCGTATAATTAAAAAACATGCTTAACCGCCAAATTACTTTTAGGTTTGAGTTAAAATATTTGCAAACATAATATTATTTTTAATATCTTACATCTCTTGAAATTTACATTGGCTATTAAGATATTTTAAAAATAAAAGAAATAAAAAAATTTAAATGACAGTAATTGTTATTGGTTGCAAAACGATCGTACAGATTGCGCTAGTGTTGGGTGCTGTGAACAACTCGGAGAGTTCTGTTGATTTGGCCTTCGTCTTAACCAACGCAGACTTTTCGCCCATGACCTTTACGAGTCACCTTGAATATGTAACTATATTCTCAAATTTATGATATGATCGCACGATTGTATATAAACAATTTAACACATGGGCGCCCATCGGGAAGATCGCAACGCAGGTAAAGAAATGCTAAACCCATACGTTTAGTCCCTCTTTCAATAACATCAGTAGGTAAGTACGCCGCTGTTGAATAAAAAAAAAAAAGATAAAGTAAATCAATTTAAAATTAAAAAAATCGAGTACATAATGTTATACCAGCAAATAAAGATTTCTATATACAATATTATTGAAAAAAAAAGAAAATGTATGTAAAAATTGTGTAAAGAAGGCAACTATCTAATTGTTAACGCTGCTATTTTTTTATTATTACTAAATACTACACTCAGCAACTATGGCTATACGACGATAAAAATTCTTAATCAATTAAGCATCACATTTTTGAGATGGCAAAAAACTTCAAATGTAATACTGTGTGTACATTTTAAATGAAGGATTAAAATACCTATTGCTTTATGTAGACGAAATCACCGCTTGGCTTCATTTTATTATATTGGTTGTCGTAATTAGTTAATTGAAAAACAAAAAATGTATTATTTGTGGATTTTTTCCCAACGGACATTAAGTATAAATGTAATAATAAATTTTTAAATCTGAATAAATAATGACAATAATTTAAATATCCGATATAGCTATGTATGCCTACGTATATTCAAAGAAACTATAATTAATAGGCATTGAACTTTCTCAAATTTATCTTATTTGTTTGTTTCAATATTGTGTGATACAAAGATATTTGTCATGTTGAATAATGTAACTAAACTGTCACTTATAAGTACCTACTAGCTAAACATACAGATGATCAAAAAATTCTAAACTGACAATAACGACCTTCAGATAAAGAATTAAATCTGAGCAATTACAAGCTAAAAAAAAACTCGAGTAGCAAAGGCTAAACCATGTCTACAATATAGTGTATTTGCTAATACAAGCAGTGTGACTTTATTATATGAATTTATGTTTTTTTTTTGACAAAATAAAAAATTTAAGATACCCCTTAAAATACTATATTTTTCTTAATTTCAATATTTGGTCTCTATTTTCTCAATTCATCATCTGCACAAAATTATATACAGCCTTCGGTAAGAATAATTCTCTAGTATTTTCATAAAATTTAGTCCCGTCCTGTCGAACCGATTTTATTAAAATATTAGTAGCACTAATGATACTAAAGAGTTAAATTTCAATTCTGCATCAATTCCGAGAAGTTTTTCGGTGTTTCTGGGCCCCAAAATAATTTTCAATCCCTAAATACACCCCTAAAAATTTTTTGATTACGCCCATTTGAAATAGGTTTCGTGCGATAATAGATTTAAACATAATATAGCGCGCCCCCAATTGTTACGCCACTGGAAATGACATAGGCTTCTCGAACAAACTGACAGAAGTTTCTGGAATGATCGAGAACCTATAAATATAGTGCATGTGGGGCGCGACAGGCATTCAGTCAGAGACAGTGAGTGCGTCAAGGTCAGTTGCTACAGTGCAGTGAATTCAGTCGATGGTCAGTTATCGCAATAGTCAGGCAATTGGTACGGCGTTACAGAAGATATAAATAATCAGTTAGTACATAAATAAGAGTATATAAGTGTGTGTGTTAAGAGTAGTGTATTGTTGTGTTACTATTTATAAGAATCCGTTTGTTTATTTCATTGTTTAGTTTATTTAATTATTAGAGAAATACGTTTAGTTCATTTTTTCATTATTACTAGAGAAGTACGTTTTAGTTTAGTTTTTTTTTTGTAATTATTTCGTTTGTTGAAAATAAATCAGTTTTTAACCACCACAAAGAACAGTTTTGTTACAATAACATATATATAAACAGTTGCTTAGATTTATGTGAAAAATCGATAAATTTTGGTCCGACTCCTAAATCCCGCTATCCGACCGACGCCAATCGTGTATATATGTCATACGGCAAACCGACATTTTTAGGGCTCCGTATAAAATGATAAAAATGAAATCATGCGATTCCGCTGCCTGTCGGTCTATAGTCGGTAACTTTTAAATAGTTCACCGTATGTAGTTGAAATTTGACATGCAGTCAAATCAATATGTGGCACGCATATTCCTTTCTGTTAAATGACCAAAATTTTCACTTTTTACGTAAAATTGATGGTGAAAACTGTAAAATTAAATATAGTTTTTTATTCTCGATAAAACCTCTAGATTTTATAAAAAAACAAAAAAGATTTTTATTCCGAATAAAAAAAAAGATTAACACATTTTTTTTAAACTAAAAAGTGAAATATGTGCCGGCATTTTAACATCTCATTTCAAATATAAAAAGTAGTATAATTTGAGACAACAAAATTTATATTTCTACTTTGTTGTTTTACAGTTTAAAAATACATAAAAGTTTGCTCATTCTTCAAGAAAAAGAGCAGTCTGCAATAATTAATACAGAGAAATAGTCGAATTGTATTGTACTTTAAATGAATGGTTGTCACTGAAATACAGATTTCTATACTGGTTGTAAAACAGCTGGTACAAGAAACTCTTTCAGACTGTATCTGACAAACGACAAACGCTAGCCTTTTTGAACAATATGCTTGTTATTTAGTCTTAAATTACAAATTGGGTTTTGATTTAGATCGCATATATTAATCAGTAGCTCTTCACACACGGAAGTAAAATATTATTGAAGATCACTGGTTAGAGTTAAGATAATTCTTAAAAGATTTTTCGAATACTATTTAGTGATACACATTTGCTTATATGACCCGGATGCAAGTATGTAGAATACATATTATAACTTGACGTACAGAGTGTCCAAATAACTATGGGGAAGACAAAACCATTTTTTAATAAAAACAGATTTTTAAATTCAACAATTGGGTACAAACTATTTAGCAACATTTTTTCTATCAGAAATATATTTTATTTTGAAATTTTAGATTTTAAGCTTAACGAGGTCTATGTTACTATTTTTTACATCTAAACTGATTAAACGATAGGCCTGTTGATGGTCTATATACGAGTTACCGGTTTTCGGTTTCAAATTTTTAGTTCGAGTTTTATCCCGATTTTTAGGTCGAGGCATTTCAAATTTTTACGCTCAAATTTTTTGTGAGTGCTTCTGGTACTTTAGTGTTATTGGAGAGATTTGGTTCTGAGGATCACAACGCACTTTGTATTTTCGCAATCGGACTTGTAGTTCCCGAGATATTTAAGTTTTAGTGGAGCAATTTAGAAATTTTCGGCGCAAAAACATCCTCACACAGACAAACCTAGAGATGACTGAAGTCAGTTGTCAAAATTCTCAATACTATTGGTAGAAGGGGGTCGAGGACTCGATCACCAGATGCCTGGTTTTCTGGGATCTGTTGAGCGGTTCGTGAGATAGTGGTATACCAAAAATACATTTGAAACATAACGATCTATTTTTGTGAAATGTACTAGTAAGACATTACATGCTTATAGATTCCATGTCAAAAATCATCAAAAATTCAGTGCATACATTATATTTATATTTTATACGTATAAAACACAAGGTGTTTTTTGTCCGAGAACTTTCAGAAGCTTTCACTTGAACGATTTTGATTTTTTTAATAAATCATATATGCAAGTTGCCAGCTCTTTTTTTACCATTTATAATGTTATATTCATTTATAAACTTTGCCCTTTTACTGCGGGTCAACGCAGCTATAGTTTGTATTTAATAAAATTTGTGTAAAACCTTTAAAATGTTTAAACTCTTTACATCAAAATCTTTGAACTACGAAATTCAAATATAGAAATCCCGCTATTAACTCATACAAAAAAGTTTTAAAAAAAGGTATACAGTCAAAGCCCTCTAAGTGCACGCTCTCTAAATGCACACGCTCTCTTACTGCACACGAACTCGCCCTCTAAGTGCACGTTCCCCAGCCCCCACTTCGAATAATCTGCGACCAATCACGTGCGACCGTAAGCGCGCTATTTTCAAACTTTCCATTTCCATCATATTTATAGAGTTTTAATATTGTTTATAGCATCTGATTGAATAAAGATAGCTATAGGAGTTAGAAGAGTGGGGATGAAAAAGATCGTAGGGAAAGTGTGCACTTAAAGGATGGGCCTCGGTTCCGAGCTGTGCACTTAGAGGGCTTTGACTGTAGTGAAAACAGAAGACAAATCAAACTGTTTCATGTCTATCATTCTGTGAACATTGTGTATAATTCTTTGTTGCCTACGCTTCTAAGCAAAACAACCATGTGGGTTAAAACTAACGTAGTACATACATATAATAGCGATGTGACAGACTCTGCAAGAGCAAAATGAATTTATAATCACAGTAAATTTTCTCTATATACATAATTTTCTAATGTCTGTCTGTCTTTCCACACCTCTAGAAACCTCCCGTTGACCTAGGAGAAATAAAAAGTTTTTCCAAAAAAAACCTAAAGGTGACTTCGGAAGCATGCGTTAGACGGCAGACGGCGACAGCAGTTGCCTTCTGACACGCGCTTCCAAAGTCTACCTTTTCTCCCCGTGCTGAAGTTTAGCTTCCTAGGTCAACGGGAGGTTTCTGGAGTATATGCAAAGACAGAAAGTCGGTTTTGGTTTCCGATGGCTTAGACAGAAAATGACATTTTATAGTCGAAAATAAGCCCAAATTTGAGATCGGTGGTCTTTTCAAGATGTGTTCACTTAACAATTTTAAATGGGTGCGCTCATTTAATTTAGAATATCGTTATACCAAATTTGAAAACTATCCGATCAGTGGTGAATTTACCAGTAGGCTGAGTAGGCTTGAGTGTAGAGCAGCTGATTTTAGGGGCGGTAAATTTGGGGACCGATTTTATTTTAGCGAAAACTAAACAAAAAAAAATAAGGCACGAAACAACTTAGATAAGAACAAAGAAGAGAAAATAGGGCATGGTTTTATATCGGATCTTTAAATAAAGATTAATTACTTAATTACGTTTACCGAATGTACATTATTGCGTATGTAGTATACATTACCTCACCTTATTGTTCGTACATGATTGAATGTTGATAAGCTCAAAAATATATCCAAATAGTCTTTTTTTTTAATTTCAATCAAATTGTTGGATTGTATAAATAATCTACGAACTGACAATTGCAGAGGTAAGTAACCCGAAAAAAAAAATTAAATCCGTTACAGCTTATCTATTTTCTGTATTTTGACATTATTGGACAGGAACTTTTTGGTTGAAAAAATAAGCTTTATTGGAATATTTAATAATAATTACGAAAGTCCGTAAAAAAACAAATTTTCATGCCGTATCTTGTAAACGAAGCTTTACATAAAAAATCCTTTGTCGGCAACAATATGCCTCAGTAAAATGCTCTAATTTTGGTAACATGTAAATTTTCCATATTTTTCATTATACACAAGTTAAGTGATAAAATATATATTATCGTTAAAATCTATATAGACCAAAAGACTTCAACAGACGAGTAACCCGAAAATGAAATTTAAATCTTTTATAGCTTATCTACTTTCAGTATTTTGACATTATTGGACAGGAACTTTTTGTTCAAAAAAATAAGCTTTGTTGGAATATTTAATAATAATTACGAAACTTCTTAAAAAAACATATTTTCATGTCGTACCTTGTAAACAAAGCTTTATATGAAATTTTTTTTTAAAAACATTGTTTAATTTTGTGAACTTGCAAATTTTTCGTATTTTTCATAATTGTTGAATTAAGTGATAAAATACATATAGGTTTCATCGTTAAAATTTATATAATAATATGGACTTCTAGTCCATATAAATTTTGACTCAAGCGGGTAACCCAACATAATTAAATCTATTTCATTGCTACGAGAATTGAAGGCAGTATTGTATTCGAAAAAATTTTTAACAAACTTATCAACATGAAAATGAAAATTGATGATTTTTAATTTCATGATCGATGACTCCCTATTTCTTTTGAGAAGTTAAATGCTGCCCGCTTTAACCTATGGTAGCTACACCACTATTTGTATCGTGTTCAGAGTATTCAATGCTGTCAATATTATCAGTATTTGGTTGAGAAAACCCTTTATATGCGTCATTCGCTCTAAGTTTAAGGAATATACGCGATTTCTGAGACGCTGACTAAACTTAACAGTAAAGTGATATAGTAAGTATATGAAAGATTTCTTGTTTTTGATTTCTATGTCAAATTTACGTTAATTTATATAAAATTTACACGCGCGATTCTGGGCCAGAGAGCTAGTATTTATTAAATTAATTGTTTAATATTAAGCAGTGAATTGTTTTTTTCAAATACTAAACGCATAATAATTTGTTCCGCATATAAATACTCGTCATCTTTTCGATTCAATTTTTATGGCCGTACTATTATTATCGATAAATGATTAGACTTCTTTTTTTCCTCTCAAATTGCGAAGGCATGTATCCTTCAAATTGTATCCTTAGACAATCATTATTGCGTATAATAAATAACGTAAATAGGCAAACCATGAAACGTAAATAAAATAATTAAAAAATAACATCACGTTATATCTTATTATCGTCAGTGAAAATTATAAAGAGCTGAAAATAAATTACTCGGAAATGCATCAATTTACAATTATATTATTATATTATACAGTGAAGCCTCACTTGTTGAGTCACTATTTTTCTGTATCGTCAATTTTTATTTAATAGTTTTATTTAATAGTATAAAAATGATTTTATATTTCTTTTAACTATATCTGTTTATTTATTTAGCCCCTAAAAATCTCTTTCATAAAATTAGGGAACGGAGTTCTGAACTGTAGTCCAAAAACCGAAATTCACGCAAGCGTTACTGCTGATAAAGGCTAGTACTTTATAATATATAATTTGTTTTTAAATAGATATATTTTGAGAGTAAATAAAACATTCCATGTCATGATAACAAAATAAAAACCCGGGTCGCAGTGCCAAAACCCTGCCGACAATATAGTGTATTTGCTAATACAGGCCGTGTGGCTTTATTATGCGAACTTAGGTTGGATTTTGGGCGAAATAAAAAATTTAACCCCTTAATACACCCCTTAAAATTACATTTTTTTTTAATTGCAAAATTATTGTTAATCGAAGGTCTACACCACTTAATACACCCTTCAGTAAATAAGTCTCTATCTGCAAACTAATATTTTCAAAAAATTTGTAAATCCGGTTCTGTCGGGCCGATTTTATTAAAATTTTAGGGACACTTTTTAATTACTACCAGAGGGTTAAATTTCAATTTTGAAACGATTCTGAGAATTTTTTCGGTATTTTGGGGCCCAAAAACATTTTTCAACCCCTAAAAACTACCCTTAAAATGGTCCGATTGGGCCCATTTTAAATAGGGTTCTTGCGGTGGTGGATTCCAACATGTGGGCAAAATTTCGTTAAAATCAATTAACTCTTTCGAGAGTTATAGCGCACACACATATATATATATATATATATATATATATATATATATATATATATATATATATATATATATATAAATATATATATATATACATATATATATAAACATTTTTAAAAATGGTGCCAAAGTGTTTAGGAGGTTATGAAACGTCGAGAAATTTTGGTCCGACCCCTAGGTCCCGCCATCCGACCGACGCCAATAGTGTATGTTGCCATATGGCAAATACACTAATAACATTGAGACACCGGCAGCGTACTGTCTTAACACCTTCTGGTAAACAGCGATCCTAATTAGCTACATATAATTTTACATTTGGGAAGTAAGTGGAAGGTTATAGAGCCATTTTGAAATAAAATATAAGTGTTATGTACAAAAAGAAGCTTTATACTAAATGCTTCACAAAATATAGCCTAAAAATCTACCTATCTGAAGATTAAATAAATACTGGAAAATTTGACGTAGGTAATCAATATTGCTTAAGTTCCGTCCCAAGCGTCAAAAGTCCCGTCCTAGTCACATATAACATTTACCACAAAAAATATAAATAGATACGAAATATAAAATATGTGCTGTCAGGCCAGATTAAAAAAATATCCGACAGTGCACGATTCTAAAATATTTCAACAATAATACAGTGCATTTTAATATAAAACATACAATTGATCATTTAGCCATAATAGTGAATAGATGAATATTACACAATTTAAAATGATTTCAGTCAGTTTCCAGTTAAATTTTAAATTACTTATAGCACGCACTTGAAACTCTTTGCAAATTGCGCCTATAAAATGTGTAATTATAATTTATTCTGATTACAAGTATGTTGTCACATAGTTAATACGGAAAATAGGTTTAGGCTAAAGCCCGATTTCGACATTTTTTCGGATGAAATCCCTCCAAAAAAATTGTTTTGTGTCATTTAATCTTCTGCGAGATATTATATTAAAAAAATGTATATTATTCACATTGTGGTATGTATATACTAAATGCTAAGCAAGCACTTCGATGAGTTGCCTTGACAGCCAGTGTTATATTATATAATTCGGATTATAGACGCTCGACATGCTTATAAGCTTCTAGATAAATAAAATACAAATACAACAAAAAATATAAATAATTAAATAAAAATCACAACAAATAAAGAAAAAATATAAAGATAATGTAATTACACTGCTGCGATTAGCACACATTATCAAAAATGATATCTCAGAAGATGGCGCTAAACAAATTTTTCTATTGGAGTTTAAATTAATCTATCTAAAAAAATCAAAATTGGCGCCTTATCTTCTCTGATCTCCTCTCATAAAACAAATTTAAAAATCAAAACCCGAATCCAAAATATTAGTTTGATGTTAAAGAGTGTAAAGAGATTGAATGACAAAAAAATAATGTGTTTACCAGTAAATTTTGAAAAACAAATAAAAATTTTATCTAGTCGCTTTAAACGAACGTCTAAATTCAGTATTTTTTTGACGCAAAAGAAAGTTTTGAGCAACAAATCAGATCATCGTGCATACTTACAAAATTGCACGCATTGTGTGGAAATAATGTTGGTCTTACATAGAAATAAATATGTAGTGTGATGTATGAAAGTTCCTCTTGCATTTTTCAAAACGTACTCAGTATGCAAAACCACCAAGCACAAACATTAAGAAAAAGAATGCGATTTTTGCTTTTTTCTATAAGCAAAAGCAAGTATGTTGCGACGTTTTTTGATAATATCAGTTATCATAATGTGTTCTGCATTATGAGCCATTTGTAGAATTATCTGTCATCCAATGTACAGTTTCTATAGATCTTAGGGATCGAATAATGATGTCCTTAGACATTATTTATGGCAGGGAACGGGGATTTGAATTACTTTTTCTTCAAGTTGCTATCCTATGTATAAAGACGCTTACTAGAAAATTAATTTTCTTGTACTTGCATTATAGAGTAGTTTAAACATACCATTGTGAAAAAAATTAACAAAAGGAAGGGATAACCTACATTAAATTGTGTTCCACCTGCTAAACTTGCAACAAAATAAAAATACGGTCTAGTGACAAAGAAAGAAACGTTATAAACAGGTGAACTAATAGGTCGGTGCCACCCTCGTAAACCAGCGATCAACACTCGTCAGTCGTCGAGGGAAAATAAAGTCAAACTAAAGTGATCATCATCAGGTCACAGTACGTGGTCCATTGTACAATAACAACAGACAATTTAGTTTAGTAGGGGTGTATCTTACCTGAGTCCAATGACTGGAACTCCCGTAGACATGTCCTCGACCAATTCGGACAGTACCAAAACGGTGGTATTCTGTGGATACTGCAACAGTCCTTGAACAACCGAAACGCCACTCGATGTTGCAGAAACAGTGGACACATGGCTTCCAGAATTACCGCCACCACCACCACCACTGCCATCTTGTTCATCCATTAAACCGGGAGACATGCCCGACATCGGATGACCATTACCGTTATGCAAATGATGTTGCTCAGTATACATTTCGAGGCCTTTCTCGGCCGGTGCCGCCGTATAAATAACTGTTTTGTTACCATCCTCGTATATCAGGTCGATCGGAGCGTGCTGTTTATCGTCAAGTGGAGCATATACTTCGGTTTTAACGTGAGCGTATGGTGGTATGCTATGGTGGTGTTCTGCAGCGTTTTTGGCCGCTTCAGCATAATCTTTTTGCAAGTCAACGACGTTCACAGGCGTCATCGTAGCCAAAAGCGTTGGAGAATTTGGAGCATCGGACATAACCCCGCCATCAGCTGGAGATGCTTGAGGCGGTGGTGGTGATACTAACTGATTGTTATCCCCAACATCCAAAGGTGACGATTCCATTTTAATGTGTGTATGTGTTTGCTCTTCAAAATTCCTTCTTGTCATCATTAAAAATATTTACTCATTTAAAAATATTAATATTAAATCACAGTTTGTTTGTCACGTTTTGTTTTAACTAGAGTTCCAGTCTTTTTTTAATAAAAATATGGCTCGAATTTTTGCTTTAGAGAGCGACTTGAGATTCACTGATTAATTGAGTAGCAATTATTACGTATTTTTAACTAACATTAGAGGTATTACTTAAATGTATTGCACACTGTTTTCACGTATTGAGGATTTGCTTTTTATTATTTGTTCGTTTCGTGTAACTATAGTACTTATTATATTATGAGTTCTAATATCTGATTGAGCATATAAATAGATTCAATACAGAACTTTAAGAATATGTTAGTTATGGCACTTATTGCTTTGCTTCTAGGTAGGTCGTTGGATTTAAAACCCGAAGGTGCTGCAAAACTATGTAAATTATAAATACGTAAAAATACTCTAATATATATATACATATAGACACGTGTGTATAAACGTATGTTTCTGTGTTCGCGCCAGAAAGTGAAAGGACATTAACAATATTCTGTTATTGCTTATACACAATACGATTGAACTAACATTATTACTTAGTTATTAGTGTCTATAATAAATAAACGTAGATGAACTACCGAAATGAAAATTATGTTGAAGTAAAGATGTGCGATTTAGATCTTTGGTGCAAGTCAACTAGCAGATTAATTTTAGCACTGCAAGTCTAGCAAGTTTCGATTGCATAGCAAGCGGTGCAACTTGACCAAGTAGACGACTAAATCAATGCCTCGCACTTCATAGAACCCTTTGATTAAATTTAAAATTGTGATCCAGAAATAAAAAAATGTCACGAGAGAGGAAAGCATTGATATAGTAATTAATTTCTGTTTTTTATGTACTAATAATTAAGAGGTATACTTATAATAAAAGAATATATAAATGAGAAAAATTGCCAAGTATTACATTTGATAGATATCCCTACTTTTTGATCGATCGCACTTTGCATCATTGTTAAATCAACATTAATCAATTGGCAACGATTTTATGTTGAATTTTTATAATTTTAAAAAATGTCTACAACTTCTGTGGTACTGTAGTTTTTTCAAACTACTATGTAACTTCAAGAGTTATTGAAGACGCTGTATAACTATTATATAATACTGGTCAATCAACACAAGTAATAAGTCGGTTCTGATTCAGGTTCCTAAGCAATGTCAATCCGGTATTCCGGTAAGTACCTGAGATGCAAATAACGCGTGCGCCCAACGGGAAATGGAACACTTTTATTCTTGAATAACTTGTCCTACCGGTTTCACGTAACTATAATAATAACGTTTCACATACACATTAACAAATGTAAGTATGTATTGTGGGGGTATTCCTAATGACAATGGCACCGGCTCTCATAAAATAAATAATAACAAACAAATCGGACTGCAAACAAGTGCATCTCTTTGACACTTTGACGTAGTACTAAGATGACGTCTTTTCTTCCCTACTTATCCAGACAAGCGAAAGCATCAATACAGCTAGATAAAATTAAAGGGTTGGTGATTTTCGAATATTCAGTTTTTTAATACTTTTTGTATTCTCCATCACTAAATCAAACCTAATGTTTATATTTTTTTTGTCTGTGTATCATATCACCCAGGATCATCAATTAAGAATTCATTCTATGCCAAAATACAAAAAAAAAATATTATATATAAATTGCAATATTGAAAACATGTTATTTCAAAATACAAACTTCAGCTTATTCTTAGCGAAAGATGACAGTAGTGACGAAAGAAGAGTATCATCTGGAAATCCCAAACACAGAGGAAAAGTGGAGGACTGAAAAAAATGACAAAGAACTGAACACTACAAGTAGAAGTTAAAAAGAAATTATATAGCAAGTGGCAGTAGTAAAAATATTTCTGAAAAAAAAACGAGCTTAGGTATTTATATAAGATATTCATTTTCAGGTGTTCTATCGGAAGAATAAACTTATTCCTTTTTTTGCCTCTCTTGTCAGTTATATTAAAGAACCAAGACTGAAGATTCTGTTATTAGTTTTACTCCCTCAGGTAACTTATATAAAAAAAGTTCAAATTACCGTCTAGTGTTATCAATGTACATTTTTCTGTTATAAAGAAGCCAGCCTCTATAATTTGATGACGGCTTGTTTAAAACCAAAAATGTGCATCAGCATTCATTATGCTATAATCAATGACCAAAATGTAATTACTACTTTTAAGGATATATTTTATCAGATAAATACGTAAACAGCCATTTAAATTTAAGACGAACTCATAGCAGACACAGAATGTATCTTAAATATCACGCGCATATTATCACTTAAACTGAAACTATATCCCAATTCGAGTTCAAATATACCCAATACTATAAATTTAAAATCCGTCCAGTCGTCCTTAAATGATAGTACATACAGACTGATAGACAGACGGACAAATAAAAATTACGGAAACACGTTGTCCCTTCAAAAAATACAGAACACCCGAGAAAATAAGAAAACGAAATTAAAGACAGAGGTTTCGATACCATTTTATATATTGTGTTGACACTTAGGATATATTTCCATAAAATGCCAGCATTAATGGTCACAAGTTTTTCTGATAGTCGATAGAGAAATTACCCATACTATTGGTAAGTTAATATTTATTAGACACTTTATCCAAAGGTGAATATCTCAGACTTTAGTTGCTATTCTGTTTAGGATTTACATTGTTTGTCAGTTTCTAATAAATTTAAGTTCGCATAAGTAAGACATATCATTGTGATCTTAAAGCACTTCTAAACTGTCACAGATTTATATCTAGAATCCACACCATTAAAATGTATTCATAGTCATTAACTCACACGTAAACTAAAAAAATCCTCAGAGTAAATAAGAATCAAGAGCTATTGAAATTAATACACTAACTGAATCACTATTTACGGGAAAAAATAAGTTTGTATGATCTACAATTTTTCAAAATATATGTGATTCTATAAAATATATTTTTTGAACATTCTGTAATTTTGGTATTGACAAGTCATTTGTAAATTAATTTTTGAAATTTAAATTAGAAATTACATTTAAAACGACACATTCTTGATCTTTATCAAACAGAAAATTACGAAACTAATTTGACTAAGTAATAATGATAATCAACACAATATTGGGAATTTGAAATAGTACATATTATAAAGGTGACTTTACGGCTTTATAACACATAAACATAAAATTTTAAATATATTTTAAAGTAAGTTTCCAAGTTCAACTAAACAACGATTTTAATTAAATTAATTATGAAGTAGGATTACTATTTTAATTAGACTCGTATGTAGATGTAAAAAAACATACACAATTTATGCTTAGAGAATCTTATGGTGAATAAAATAAGTTCATTTATATTTAAATGTTAACATTTCTTGAAGTGGCACAATAATGGTGGCTGGTGTGCAAACATTTTCACCTTTCCTCAATAAATTCCCCCTCGTAGGAGCACACCGCAAACTTTTATATAAACAACGAAAAGATTATTAATACAACAAAATGTATTTGAACTAAAAATACAAGCAATTATAAAAAATAGAAACTAAAATCTAACGTTACCTCAAAAGAGTTAGAAATCTGGTCAATTTTTAATGAAAAGGATTTGGATTCGTTTTGCACCACTCACATATCGAATTTTTGACCATTTTTTTATACATAGAAATGGAGTCGACTTTGTTTCAAAGTATTTAATTTAATTTGGAAGTTACAACAGTGATCCAATTACTTATTTTTAGCTACCTTGAAGACTAAAAGTGCCTTCCTACTATACGACCAGCATGAACAATGAATGGTAAGAAGTTAATCACGCAATTTACATCAAAATAAATTTAAAAAATGGAAAGACACTTATGCTGGATTTAACAATGAATTATCAGAAAATATGAATTGACAATGACCTTAGAATGTGGCCATATATAATTATTATAGTTTTTATATACGTAAGTCATAGGAACAGTCTAAGGTCGTTATGTAGGACATTAGATTGTATTCATATAAAAACAAACAAATATCGCTAAATGTTCAAAAAAATGCCCGAAAAATGTAGTTAAATGCATATATACACATTTTAGGAAAATAATAGTTAAATCAAATATTTTTTATAACAATATCTATTTAAAATTCTTCAATTTAAAAGGATTGTCAAATTAGTTTTTCTGACAATTTCTAAATCAAATTTTACCAAAAATCTAAGAGAGTAATGCTTATCACCACATATATCAACATCGAATATATGATTAATCAACTCCACTCGAAATAACAAATATAAAAAAAAAATTGAGAAGTACTGTTATCTTTTGGTATAAAGTTAAATCAAATTTGAATTATTCAGAATCTTACACCTTTTTAATTCAGTTAAACGAAACGTTACCAGGTATACATACATTTTATATTAAAATAAAATTGTAAGCAATAATTTAAAGTCATTAATTTCTTTGGCTATGTGGTTAGTAATATGTAAATTAGGATGTTGCCCAACTACGCACCCAGAAGGGGGTATCAGGACTTGAAAAACAGTAAAGAAAGAAAGACTACAGTAAACAAAGAAAAAATATTATTTTATAAACTTTTTTCTGTTTCGTAATGAACTGTTTATTTAATTTTAATGAAAATTGAGAACCTCTGCCGTGTGGACATTTTGTATAGGTTTTTCATTACATTATTTTAGCTGTTTGAAACATAAAAATTTAATTTGGTTATCAAGAAGAATGTTATTTTTTTGGTGATAAAATTTGATTATAATTCAATTTGTGGTCACTATGGACTGGTCTACACGGTTCAATACTAAAAAATAATTTCAGTCAATAATTAAACTAATTGTTCGCAAGTTGAAATACAATTAATTCCTATTGTAGGTAACTGACTGATATAAAAAAAATACATTGGGATCATCGCCTTAGTCATGCGGCAAACAATGTTGTGAAACCTGTATTACTTCAATCATGTCTTACAGGTTAAGGTACTCAACAACTTTTTTTTGCATTGAAAACTAACCAGATTTCGGCATCGAGCACATTGTTTTGTTTATAATTAAACAAAAGTGTGCGGCCAATTGAATCGACTTCAATAAACTACAATAGTTTTGTTATATGAAGATGAAAAGCACAATTATTTACACCAGTTTTTGTTCGGCGAGGGTCTCAGTCTGGCGCTTGCACACACGGGTATATATATATATATATATATATATATATATATATATATATATATATATATATATATATATATATATATATATATATATATATATAAAAGTAACTATAGTTAAATTGTGATATTATAACTTAAGTTACCTATTCTCTTTTTAACTTAAAATTGTAAACAAACACAGAATCTGTATATAGACATATATATATTTCTTTGTGGCTATATTAATTGCTCCCGGCGTTTATCAATTGGTCGTATGACGTCACTTAATAATTGCTATTTACGCGTTCAAACTACGTTTTGTGAAACATTTAATGAACTTCAGCGTACCAACCATACGTCAGGTGGGTGTTCAACGATACAGCGAACACTAAGGCACAACAATTTAACAATAACGCAAATATATTTTCGTTATAATATGCATGTCTACATTATTATTATCAGCAAGTAGAAGCGTCGCGACGTTAACCGACGCGTTACAAGTCGCCTCGCCGATAATAGACGCCCCCGCAGCCGCGCCCGTCCTTATCACAACAATATTACAGCAAATCAATGCGTTGTAGTTTGTTTATAAATTAGTTTTATTGTTAAATCACTAACTAGCGTCTACAGGTGTTTCATACTATTTCTCTACTGAACGTCCATCCACAATCGGCGAGTGAGCGATCGGTTAGACGGGCGAACGCAACGACCTCGCGCCCATTTAGTTCTGTCTTCGTCTGACTCGCGTAGCCGGTGTCGACGGCGTTTCGTAGCGTACGTCGTCGTAGCAATCGACCAGATCACAGGTAAGTTCTAGTATCTTTCTTTACACCTACGCGGGTAACAGAGACGAAGAACAATGGACATCGGTTACCTTCAGATGGCAGCAGTATTCACGCACAGCCTCCTCGTGCGCCAGACGAAGACAGCAAAAGACACGCAAATGAGCACCGTTTGTGTACAAGAGAAACAGAACTACGATACTAACATTTATATATGTATAGATATATATATATATACATTTACTGATATTGTGTTCTTGGCCGGCCGCTTCGGGATAAAAAGATGTATAAAAAAGTTCGAGAGAATGACGTATAAAATGGGAAAGAATAAGACGAACAAGAATAAAGCCAGACATGCCTAAGGCTATTCGAGCCATTCTGAATATATGTATGGTTTGTGTATTCATGTAGATACCACACATTCGTAATAATAAATACAGTCAAACTCCGCATATTTTATAAGCACCTGTAAATTTTCTTTACTTTTCTCCGATGAATAGGATATTTATGAGAAAACATATGTGTCCATAATCACAGTTACCTCATGTATCTATTAAGATCCGCATTAAAATTAATTGTTTGACTAAAATTAAAAGACCTTCTCTCAATCCAGAAGCAGCATTTATATATATTAAATTTCTTGATCACTGATTAGATTTCAGACAGTGAGATTTTCTATTCGCTCATGTATATGCATTAGATATAGTTTATGATAGTAGCTCGTAGCATCAACCAAAATCTGAAATCTAAATACTTTGGGAGCATTAGTAATTTTAATGAGTTTAAGTTTGCATTATTTTCTAGCTATCAGTTGTTTTCATAATCTTAATGACCTTTTTTAATATATATATTTTTTCTCCTTCTTATCTTTAAGCTGTCTGCAATGGCAGATTAGGTCTTATAACCACAGAAACTTAAAAAAATCAAAAAGAAAACAAAACTTTTTTTAACAGTTTTGCTTGATTAAGATCATTTTTAACGACGAGTCTTAAAATTAGGTGGCGCTTTGAAGGCTCTAAATGTACATTCTGATTCCGTAACAAAACTATCAATTTCTAATATATTATATTATTTTAAATTTTAAAGGGCCGGAGACACGTTTTCCCACCATCAACACCGTTCCTCCACCACATGTATTGTTATTTCAATTTTAATTTGTTATATAAATAGTATTATAGCCAAAATACACACGACTGCAAAGTTTTATATCAATTAGATATTTGGAAGACAATGAAAATCGAGTTGCAAGATTTTTTTACGTACCCCTGCTGACGGACTTGCACTGTACGTTTGAATGCTGAGACTAAATAACGTCATGAAATGATCTGCTCATTTCAGTTTCAGTTTAATACAGTAAGTGACTTTTCAAACCAATTAAAATTACTCAGTAATACGTCCACCATTAACATATACAACTACTTTTACAAATTCGTTGTTAAAAACATTTTATAGAAAATATGATTTGGCCACTTTGCGGTTAAATAAAGTTTGCGATTCTAATTAAATAGAAGAAAAATTTACAGGAAAAATTGTAAGATTTCATTTTAGATCGTGCGTTATGTGACAGCACTTTTGATATTAACCTCTTAATGCACAGAACTCGATTAAAAATTAATGGCAATAGACGTAATCTTAAAAATTACCTTTCGTGTCCGCGCAGAATTTCATTTTATTAAATCCTTCATAAAATAAATCCAGTGTAGGCGACTCTATAGAATAAGCAGACAGGTGCCCCCAATTCTGTAAATAAATAAACTAATTAATAATAATTAACTAAAGATGATTGTTTAAGCTTAGTACATTAAAGAATATTCTGACATTATAGATTTTTCTTCTCTGCAATTTTTTTCCTATAAAAAATAATGGCATTAAAAACCAACATGTGTAATGTACATCATTAAACGTAAGTTACTGTTAGAATGCGAATGTCTATAGTATAGTATTCTATGAAATTTATGTTTATTTTCTAATCTTCATTTTTAATAAATACGCACGGGTAGTACTAATTAATTACGTAATTATCTGTAGCCATAAAAGAAGAGAATCATTATCACAACATTCTCAACGTGTATTAAATTTGCGCGAATTCAATCGCTTTAAATTGTGAATATTCAAAAATCGAAGAAAAATCAAAATTGACAAAAAACAAAAAAAAAATTCTGTTGATCCGATCGCTACCAAACTTCACAGGATCATCCGCTGGACTATCTGAAGATTGCCTGAAAATTTCAACCAAATCGGTTCAGCCGTTTTGGAGTTCATAGGTAACATAAATACAGACATCGATTTTTATATATAGATAGATTATCAGAACACCCATATGGACATTGCATCTGAAAGCATATCCAGTCAATAAACGTTGATTAATAAAAATAGATTATATTCATGAAATATTAATAGAGAGAAAATGTCATTTAAAAAATCATTGAAAGTATGAAAAATTACCTACAGATGGAAGATCAGTTCTGAGGTTTAATCTGATTGCCTTAGCAATATATAAATCTAAATCTGAAGATGTTTTTCTTCAATATAAGTTCAGTTTACTAGTAAATATCAAGCATTTCTGTTTCCATTATTTTTAAAACGAGTGTTTCCAAATACAAATGTCACGCGTCATAGTTTTTTCCTTCTCTCTCACACTTCTTCGTATTTATTACGTCAGAAAAGAGCACACGCACATCTGGTAAGGCATTATGCATATTTACGCAAACTCTTGCTTCATCAGAGTCTTATAAATTATACTGGGTGATATCTTTGCTTATACAGCGTGTTATAAATGTTTCGATACGAATTTGATTGGTTGCAATTTTGTTTCTGCGTAAGTCTGAAAGCTCTCAATTGATTATAAAGAACGATCATTACATATTGTGGAACATTTTACGCTGTATGTAATATTGTTATTGAAACTTTTTATGAAATGGATCGTCGATGTAAAACACCAAAAAAGGTGTCACTGTATTGTTAAAAATTTTGGAAATAGCCGATATTGGGGAACTGAAAATTCTCGACTTTAATTCATGTTTTTTATTTATCATTCTTAATAAATTGAATATAATAAATCTATATTTTATAATATAGGTGCTTACAATACAATAAGACGTTTTTTTGTCCACTTTGAAAGTATTATATTTGAACTAAACAAAAACCATAAAAATCACGTAAAATTATTCTGTTGCGAAAGTATTTTACCAAAATAAAAATAATAATTTATAAAGAAGGTAGGTACAATTTTTTGTACACCCTGTATATATGTACCTATGGTCACTACTCAACTACTTTGAGATGCCTACGGGCACATGTGATCGGTGACATTTACTTATCTTAAAAATATGTATATATTCGAAATTACTTAGGCACGTTTCCAACTAAGAAAATGTATCATTATGATTCTTAATAAACGAAATAAAATTAAACTGAAACCCAAAAAATGTCAATATCCAATATTTCTCTAGCTTCATTAACCAGTTAGTATGTAAATAATCATAAAATTGACAGTAAATTACAAACTGCTGATAGATATAAATAACAACAGAAAAGATACCAATGCTCAATCAGAACACGAACCCGGGTTAAAAAGATTACTAGCAGCCCGGTCCAGCTTCGCACGGGTAACACTAATTATCTATAGCCATAAAAGAAGAGAATCATTATCATAAAATTCTCAACGTGTATTGAATTTGCGCGAAATCAATTGCTTTGGGTTAATCTGAAGATTGCCTAAAAATTTTATCAAAATCTGTCCAGCCCTTTTTGGAGTCCATAGGGAGCATACATGTATGTATGTATATATTGATAGAGATAAAAAAATGAGTTTTGAAATAAATCTCTTAAGATTGCTGTTAATTTACGATTCTATTAATACATTTATGTGGTGAACTGTTAACATTACTTTAAAGTTTACAATGTTGCGTTAACTATAAATATATTATATATTATAGAAAAGTACATCATATATGATTTTATAGATAATATTCTCTGTTAGCAATTTTTTCTGTTATCAGATAGTTAGCAATATGTGTACATAAAGAATTAGAGAACAGAATATACAATTTGAGGACGGTTAATAATATAAAAGCGTATTTTTAACTTGTAAATAGATGAAAATATTAAAATAGTGTATTTTAAACATTATTTTAAGAATTAAAAAAAGTCTGTTGGAATACACATAATATTATGTATTTAACGCAACTGTACTATACATAAAAATCTTAACACACCAAAGGGTTAAGAAAATAATCGTAAAAAAGCCAAGCCACTAATGGTCCAGCGGTGAGAGCGCAGGCTACAGGTATATATATGTGTATTATTTTTAGACATCCGAGAATCTCTCGCGTTGCTAAGTGAAGGAAAAGAACACCGTAATGAAATAACATGTAATTTTTATATTTGTCCTTGTTTTCGATGCACAAATACTCATTGAATTAAGAATAAAAAAGACGCATTATTTAATAGACAAAGATAAACGAAGGGGCATATATATATAATAGGTGTACATATACAAAGAAAAAACTTTCATGGGTCTGTAGGTAAGTCTAATTCTCTATCAATGTCCAACATAAAATACCACTTAAAAAAGCGTTCACTGTTCCAATAAAAGTGAATCTTACTTTATTGATTGTACAAAAAACAAGAAAATAAAAACTTAAAGGCATTAACTGCTTTTATTTCGGCTCTCAAGGTTTTTCAACTTTGTCGCATATAGTAATTTAGTTATGTATTATAAAAAATATTCTGGTTTCAATAATTTTAATAACGTTTTCAATGTCAGAACATATTTTCATTACCAGATTATAATCGTTTATCGATATTACATATCATATTTTCAAAAGCTATTATTAGTCTAAGATCCGAAGAGAGCTCGTCCTTCACCAATCTGTTTACCAGACGAAAAGTGTATTTTATTAATTATTATCTATTAGAAAATGAATCGCGATTGGGTTTTTGTCCATTTTGTTTACCACACGAATTTAATATAAATTGAAATTATAAAGAATAAGGAACATGCAAAAGTGGGGTTGCCTACCTTTTTCTGGTCTCAATTACCGATCAATCATAAACAGGTAAGTTGATACAAGTGATTGCACTGATCTTTTATTGCAAACACGATAGTAAACGGTTGCCTGCGAAAATTCGGTCATGAATTACTGTTGGCATTCTTTAAAATTTGAGAATTCGGCGCAAGCAAAAATGTGCCCAAAGGCTAGCTGTGTCCTGAGGCTAGCTGTGCCCTGAGGTTAGCTGTGCCCTGAGGCTAGCTGTGCCCTGAGGCTAGCTGTGCCCTAAGACTAGCTGTGCCCTGAGGCCAGCTAAGCCCTGAGGCTAGCTGTGCCCGAAAGATAGCCTCTTACCTGTTTATACCTGATTGCCCGGTAATAGGGACCAGAAAAAAGTAGGCAATCCCACTTTTGCGTGTTCCTTATGCTTTATAATTTCGATTTATATTAAATTCGTGTGGTAAACAAGAGAGTAAAGCATGGACAAAAATGTTGTTATAGTTTTTTTTAATTAAGGATATCCATAATCATATTTTAATAGGCAATCCAATCGCCATTTATTTTCTTATAGATAATAATTGATAAAATATACTTTTCGTCTGGTAAACAGATCAGTGAAGGGCGAGCTCTCTTCGGATCGTGTACTATATGATTCACGTTGGAAGGAGTGTGTCGATGACTGGTATTTTCCTTTCTTTTACGACCAACCATGGAAGAACGAGGTATGACCGAGCAGAGAACAATAACGCGCTGAGCATAAAAGAAGGGAGAACAGCAGTCGTTGACACACTTATCTATGAACCGCTAAGGAGGAAACTTCGCTCCTATGTTACACCACCTTTAATAATGTCTACCACAGTTGTAGACGAAACATTACGTAGAAATATCAATGAACCACGGTGTACAAGCTCGGAAATCAAGAAGATTAGGAATTCCTTCACTGTTTAGAATCCTGCTTTTTCTTTAATAACTTAGCTTCGACAAAAGGGTAGTGAACAATGAGAGTTTAAACCAAGTCGAAGATTTTCATTATGAAAAGAATATTCATCTTATAAAATTGTTGAAGCAAATAGATCTACAATTATATAGTAAATGTAATATTTAAGCTGAAAAATTGAAAAAATCTTTTCGGAAGTAAAGCCCATAAAACTTAGATATTGTGACTTATTTTTCTACTTTGCCGATGAATGTTTGTTTTAACCTGATTGTTCGGATTATTGAGGTGCTACTGTATACAGAATTCAACTTCAGAGATTTATTTAACAATTTGATGATGAGATGCTTGAACTGGTCTGATTTCATTAGGTACGGCATTTCCTTAGATTCGATGTGCTATTTAGTTATACCTAACTGTCTATCAATCATCGTTAAAAATAATTGTTAGTACTTATTGATCAGTTGGCTTCGTTTTGTTACAGTAACATAGATTCCTGTATTTTGTCTCATTTTTTTGTTTTCCATGTTAAATAATTTCTAGCCTGCCTTATAAACTAACAATTTGACATTGGTGTAAATTCCCCAATATAACTTTAGTGTTAAATTTATCCCAAAATTTTACTCCACATCTATGTTACTGAAAAATATCTTTGTAAAAATTTGCATTTATTGCAATTTATCAATTGATTAATTTCAACTAAATAAATGAAATTATTCCTTGGAAAATATCAACATATATATGTACTATGCTTAGACAAAATACATAATTAGTTTTATTGCAAAGAAAAAACAAATGCAATTTGGCATCTAAGGCCATTATAACTACAATAGATGTACAAGTAAGTGGCTATAAAAGATTAGAAAAGAAAATCGGTGAGTTCCCAAACATTAATATATATCACGATATTTATATATCGATATATAATATGATATTAATTTACAAAAAAAAAATATAAAAAATACTCCTGACCGTTGTACCAAGTAAGATTGTGTCCCTAACATGGTACAGAAATCGGCTTTGACAGACGAACAGACGAATATGTGAGTGATTGTATAAGGGTTCCGTTCTTTTTAGTGTATTTGCCATATGGCAACATACACTATTGGCGTCGGTCGGATGGCGGGACCTAGGGGTCGGACCAAAATTTCTCGACGTTTCATAACCTCCTAAACACTTTGGCACCATTTTTAAAAATGTTTATATATATATATATGTGTACGCGCGATAACTTTCGAAAGAGTTTATTTTTCATAAAATTTGTAAATCCGGTCCTGTCGGGCCGATTTTATTAAAATTGTGGGGACACTTTTTAATCACTACCAAAGGGTTAAATTTCAATTTTGAAACGATTCGGAGAATTTTTTCGGTATTTTGAGGCCCAAAAACAGTTTTCAACCCCTAAAAACTACCCTTAAAATGGCCCGATTAGGCCCATTTTAAATAGGCTTCTTGCGGTGATGGATTTCAACATGTGGCCCAAATTTCGTTGAAATCAATTAACTCTTTCGAAAGTTATCGCGCGTACACACATATATATATATATATATATATATATATATATATATACGTATATAAATATATATATATATATATACATATATATATAAACATTTTTAAAAATGGTGCTAAAGTGTTTAGGAGGTTATGAAACGTCGAGAAATTTTGGTCCGACCCCTAGGTCCCGCCATCCGACCGACGCCAATAGTGTATGTTGCCATATGGCAAATACACTAAAAATATCCAAATTTGAATATACATCGATATATAAACGTCATGAAATGTTTGATCCCTGATCTTAACCAATAACATATAATCATTAAAAATTAAACTTTCTGTTAAACAGTAACCACAGGTTTACTTTCTTGTGATGCAACCTGTATTTTGAAAAAGGAATCTTAAAAGGTAGGATGTCAATGTCATTTCAAGAGTACGAATAACCCTCTATCTGCGAGACATACTGAATGGTTATTATTATGTATTTTTAAATAAATTGTTCAGAGTTGAGAGTGACCATTTTCAGTTTTAACATTCAAATAAAATACTTTTTATCACGTTTAACACAAGGTAAATGAAGATTTTGTATTGTATCAAATTCATTTTTATTTCTAGTATCAGTATTCATATAAATACTAATGGTTTCTTCAGGTGATCTTTTGTCGCCACTACAGGTATACAAACTTTTTTTATTTAATTGCCAAAAAAACTTACAGCTAATATAATAATAACATAAAGTATGTGGATGTGTGTTTTAAAAGGAAAAAGTAAATGGAACATTTATCATGGTCAATTAGTGTGGACAGAAGTCAGCAAAATACACTTTGCATATGCTACCATAACTACATAACATTTACCTCATCGCAATCTACTTGGGTAACTACATCATTCGTGCTTATGCTACGCTATGCTTAGTTATGTACTCTCATGTAAGTTACTGTACAAGCTCATTGTTAAAACGTGGATCGAAATGTGCTACTTCCATCTTCAATTAAGTGAATCGTTCAAATCTTAGCCAACCTCACATTACTTTTAAATAAATAGGACAAGTGATATAAATTACCGATTATAAAAAACTGGGAAATTCTTGAAAAACAGATTCGCTCTGTGAGGAGATGCAGGCTCGCGAAGGTCTCACAAAGATATTATATTTTTTGTTCTGAGACGTAAAAATGTGTGGTCGTTTTATTTTTCTTCTGGTTGATTAAAAAATAAGTGTTTTTGTAAAGTGAGAGTACTCTTTTCATAGTTTGCTACTCCATAATTGCTGAATATATTAAAATTTAAACCATTAAAACGAATAGTGATTCGGAGGACCACTAAAATGACAACACGGACATTTGCTCTACCCTGCTATGAAAAAATTCAATTGATACACTTAAATTATATATAAAGTACATTTTAGTCAACATTTACACGAGCGAAACTTTTACAGAATTAACAATGTAAAAAGCTAGAAGATAAATTCAGCATATCTGTGAAAACGGTAACTTGATTGCTGAATATGTGAGACGAAGAACGAGTCTTAGGCGATGACAGTTGTAAGAAACAGTGTCTCAAATAGATAGCATGCAATCTGTAAAACAGATCGTACGTAATATATACAGGATCTACTTAAAAAGATTGAGGATCGTGCAATGAAAATTTAAGGGAGAAGCGAATTTCTCAAATACCACATTTTATAAAATTATTTTTGCTTTTTTTTTTTCTTTTTGTTAGTTGCCCAACAAAAAAATTTAGATTCTGAAAAAAGTTTTTCACGGCTGACATTGTTCCAAATTTCTACTTAACGTTTCGTTAACAACTGCGGTAGACGTTTTTAAAGGCGTGTCGTAGTAGGAAGCACGGAAAACGACCATTTTCCGTGATTCCAACTACGACCGAGCAGAAAACATGCTCACGCTTAGCATAAAAAAGTGATGACACTAGTCATCGATCCATTTACATGTGGGCCGTCAATGAAGACACCCCGCTACCTAATCACTTTTGAAAATATCTGCACTGTATTGTCTACCGCAGTTAGACAAAATATCCGGTAGAAATAATAATAATAATAATAATAATTTTCCTTTATTCATTTGTGCCAATTACAGCGTAAACAGCGTCAGGAAGAACATACCATTGGACTACGGCCTACAAGCCAGGAAACCAAGAAGATTAAGAGGAGTTTTATATATTTTTCTGTTTCTAGGGGAAACCACGTGGCCCTATTTCAGCCTCTCTAACTACTTACTTCCTTCATGTAGCCTAACGTAGTCTTTCCAGTGACCTCCTCTCTCCCCCGGATGGAACATATTTTTTAATTATCATGTCCAGAAGACATTTTGCATTTTCTGTTAACAAACTATTAAAAAAATTTGGTTTACAATGAACAAGACTGATATTTGTTATATGCATATTTTTTATACCTAGTTCTGACTCAAATGGTAGCTTTAGCCACTTCTGTAATACGGCATTATAAGAATATAGTGTATTAAGATATAAAAGTAACCAATGTTTGAAAATAAATATTCAACTTATTCATCACATTATTTTCATTGTGCCAAATAAAATGCTTGACTCCAACTCGCCCCTCCCCTCATGTAGTTTTCGAACTGATCCCCCCTCCCTCTTGATCGAGCTACGTGGTTTATGGACGTTCTCTAAACTTTTTCACCCTGCACTAGAGATGGGAAAAACGGGTCTTTTTAGTGATCTGCATCTTTGCATCTGGATCCCGTATGTGAGCCGGCTCACTGAACCGGTTCAAAAAGAGCCGAGTTCTGAATATGTTACTGCAGTCTACCACTGAGTTACCTAGTTCAGTCAATCATATCACGACCTGTATAGAATCAAGAATGCACAGCCAAGCATGTGATGCATGAGTCATTTGAGCTGACAGATGCATCAAAACAAGAACTGATACGTAAGTGTAAAATGTGCTTCTGTGTGTTAAGTCTTTCACTGAATTATTCGGATCCGTTGATCCGCCGGCTCAAAAAAAAGTGAGTCGGCTCTCACGGATCTTCTGTCGGATCTGAGTTACCCAACTCTACCCTGCACGCAATGATACTAATATGAACTCACATGTTGCCACGTCAATATCAACAAAGTATTTATGAACATCCTGTATATGTCTGTTTACTTTAGCATAAACTAATGAAAGAAGTATACAGCCTGTGACATCTGAATGATCAGTAATTGACAGAACCTACTCGATTTACATATGTCAATCCTAATTATTCAAGTCCCTGTGTCAGATTCTACGTAGCTTAATTTTATTTTATGCAGGTTACAATTCATCCAGTTATCAAAGGCGACTATAGTACAGTTCAAAAATAATAGTCAGTGACTAATACTTAGTTACTAACAAGCTTAATGGAACGGCAAACCACGAATCAATGTAAATCATATCCGTTCTTAGATTTGTCCATATATAAAAAATGTACCGCTTATACTACATTGTGAAACTATATACGTATTCAGTCACTGCCTATAATTTCCGAACGGAACTATACCTAGTTAATGTCCTCCATCAGTAATTTACTACATCAAGACTTATATTCTTATTAAATGACCACTGTGCTTCAGTGCTTTGGTAGACTCAACAAAAATGAAAACACTGGTTGCTATATGCAAAAATACTTTCGAAAACAATTGTTAAATCAAAGGTAAATCACGGTATTTAAATACAGGTACATTATAGGTAATGGTGGTTACTATAACGTGGTCTTAAATCGTAACTTTTAGTTTAAACAAATGAAACACATTATCGAGTAAATTTGACAAGTAAAGTGAGTTACGTCCAAAATTGGGGAAATGGCTTTAAAATGCGATTCGAATATATTTTATATTTTCTTTAATTCGAAAATACAGTCCTGCTTTTATCCTGCCAGTCTGTTAAGACACCTTATATAATAAAGCTGATTTTTAAGTTGATTCTTTTTTTTAACAACGCATAGGAATCAAATAGACGAACAAATACTTCAAGTAACTTTTTTATCAAAACTCAAAAATAAGGGACAAAACAATCTTTCAAAGTTTAATTTAATTTTTTAAATTTTATTTCATTTTGTCACTGTGGAAATATGTCATTATCAAGTATATTGGTCTCTATTTGAAACTGACGTGTTTATTTTTTGAGAGAATTGTTTGTTCCTTAATTATTTTTGAGAATGGCTCATGTTTAAAACAAGCATATACTGCAGAAGCATAACTAAAACGAACGCATCTTTGTGTTCAACAAAACGAGGACAACTTCGAACGTGAATACTTGATAATGGCATAACATATTCCATAGTGACATAACGCCAAGACCGACCTCAAATTTAGTAAAATTTAATTAAACTTTGAAAGCCTGTTCCTCTTTTATTTTTGAGTTTTGATAAAAACGTTACATGAAATATTTGTTCGCCCATTTGATTTCTACACGCTGTTAAAAAAAAACAATCAACCTAAAAATCATGCATGTATATTGTATATAGGTGTCCCATAGGTGTCCCATTTCGATATACCTATACATCCGTTCTACATATTAGATAAATTGTTAGCAGTGCTTGTTTATAATAAATTAATTCTGCAACAGGAATGCCTTGGATTTAAAATTATTATATTAAGATATAGTACGTAACTATGAAAATGATAGTCTTATTTACCCAAACCTACTTGTGATCCAACTTTTTTTTACAAAAAAACATGTAAATCCAAATGGGACACAGTGTATACTTTTACAGTGAGTTTCAAAAACACGCTTCAAAGTGTAAATCTTAGAAACTATCTTATAGCTAAAGAAAACAAAAAAAATTGCTTCAATTTCGTGTTTATGTTACACTTATATCGTAGCTCAGGAAAAAGTCAAAGATTTCACTCTGTTCGAATATGAAGAGTATAATGTAGGTTCACATTGAAAAAAATCTTAAATCGGTTCAGTAGTTTCTGAGATTATCCCCGATTTTCACCCGGGTGAAGCCGGGCCGGTCAGTTATGTCCTAAAACAAAGTGTTACCTGCCGTACAGTGAAAAAAATTGAAATGGATTCAGTAGTTTCTGAGATAATCTCTGATTTTTGTCCGAATAAATTTGGGCCGGTCAGTTACTATACTTGTAGCCTATGTCTTATAAAGCAAAGTATCACCTTTCGAAGTTGAAATCGCTTTAATAGTTTCTGAAATAATTTCCGATTTTTACCCGAGCGAAGCCGGGTCGGCCAGTTACTATAGTCAGTATCCTAAAGCAAAATATCATCTTATCGAACAATGAAATAAATTTTGAAATTGGTGAAATAGTTACGAAATTTACTCTCGATTTTTACCCGGACGAAGCCGGGCAAACCAGTTATTATAGTATATGTCTTAAAGCTAAGTATCCCCTATCGAATAGTGAAAAAAATTTCGAAATCGGTTCAACAGCTTCTGAGATTATATCCGACAAAGAATATGTTAATATGTCTAGTATGCCGACTTTTCAGTGATTTCAATACATGGTAAGGAAGGGAACCCTAATAGTTAATATAACGGATATTATAATGAAACTGAACTGTTGTGTATTTAGTTGTTGTTTTTTTGCCGCTTAAGCGGCTGAATGGATTTCGATGAAATATTGACTATAGATAAAATATATCCTGGCTTACCCGCCCCGGCTTCCTCCAGGTGCTATCAATATTAATTTAAAAAATTGGTTATTTTCTAGTGTGTGATAGTATATAATATTATGGTGAATGTGACATTATGTTAACAATGAGCGACGGCGAGTTTTACCAGTCACATGAGTCATAATATCATCACGCACGAGAGACAAGTACTATTGTTTGCACGTATCCCCTATAAAATAGCGAATGCTCACGTAATTTTCAAATTTTGTTATAGTTCAGTTTTGAGCAAGTTCACTTCCAATTGTAGACTGCGCTGGATTTTCATACCTTTACTATAGAAATGGTAGTACGATTACGTTTCGCATTTCTATTGTTTCTTCTTTACGCACTAGTACGAAATGGGTAATTTTACTATCATTATACAGACATGAAAAACAACTATTTTATAGGGAGTCGTACAAAAAATATATTGTTAAGGAGTGCCTATTAGAAAGAACTATTTCTAAACAAGATCACCGTCAGGGTTCAAACCCGAAACTTCCACTTTCGCAGTGGCTATGCTATCGCATTTACTCTACGTTTAACAATTTCTAAATGACTATTTTCTCCATATTTAAATCAAAATAACTATTTTTCACATAATGCGAGAGCTGCTTTTTATATTGATATCAATGAAAATAATTTTTATTAATATTGTATTCTAACGTTACGTTAAACAATTAGTGTTTTCTAACGGTAATAGCAAACCTATCTATTTGTATTATTAATTAATCCATATTTTTAACAGGGAGTTAATAACTTTAGTTGATCTATCTGACTAAATTCTTTAACTGCGCGGTTAAATTTTTTCTTTAAAACTGGCGATCAATGCACTTATATTGCCTTCTACTGAATAAAAATCGTGCTAGTTTGGAGGCAATAGTGCCTCCTACTGAATACGTTTTTGTAAATTAATATTGCATTACAAAACCATGTTTGGCAATACCGCACGATTGCGTTCAAACAGAAACATGCGTTGGGGAAGCATAACGCGCCCTTGAAGGCCTAAGTGCCTACGGAAACATTTTTCCAGCTACCCAAGTATCTATCTATCTAGTTTCTAAAACGCTGTCGATTCATTGATAAAAAAAAGGAGGAGAAGGAAATAAAATTATGTAGCACCTTGTATATTATTATATGCGAGCATAAAGATGGCTTGCAATACGTTAGCAGGTCTTGTGAGACATGGCACAATTGATTTACGGGATTGAATCGTTCTCTTCTTCTCCCCCTCCTTCTCTGATTTATCAATGTTTCTCTTTTCCTTTGCACTTTTGCTATGTAAGCATAAATCGTAACATGGCATCCCTTTCCCTCCTGTGAAAACCCATTTTGATTTTTACATTTCAATTGAATAATCGCATGAAATTTGGATAAGGTACCTAGCATAAGTTATTTTAACGTTTATACAATTGTAGTGGGCATAATTTCGGACCAAAAATATATCCGAACTTACGTTTCGACTTAAGTGATTCAGCGTACCTTTTTTGAATTATATTTTTATTTTATTATTAAAATCTTTTTTTGACACGAAACGCTTTCTTGTACGTTAGAAATTAACTTTACTTATTGAAAAAATCACTCTGAATCGATTTGTTTTAGATTTAGATATGACGTTTAAATATAAAATTAAAAATAGCTTCTAAACTTTTTCTATGAGAATTGAGACACATTCTTGTCAAGTAGGTACATCAGAAATATTTTTATATTGTTTATATCGCAATTCGTTTCATGTTTTCACGAGTTTTACAAACCTTTTACAAACTTTTTTGACACTTATCTATTTCTTGTATATTTAATATCGACTATATACAATTGTCAAAACAACGAATATTAAAACATGGTTATTGTTTATATTGCCAGTGTGGCTATATCAAGAAAAACCGTTTTTTTTTTCAATGTAAAAGGTCTATACTTTAAAGTACTATTTTCAGTTCGTAGAATAATGTTATGCACCCCTTGCACTGATGAGTTTGTGTCAATTTGTTAATTTATGCTAACTGGATTTAAAAATATTTGTATAGCAGTAAAGATAAGATCTATAAATGATTAAAAATTCTAAACGACACAATATATTTTATCCATTCTATTCGTAATTGATACATTCTATGCAATTACTCAGATTACAGATAGAACCATGGGGATCATGTTATTGTCCCATGACTATATGAAAAAGACGGATCATTCCAATTCCTTATACGTACAAATGACATAGAATATTTAATCATAGATGTAACAGGGTTTTGAACATGAAATTTTAGAAAATATCCTCTTAATCTCGTAAATAAATCAAATGTACCATTACGGTCTCGATCGAATAAGCTGGAAAAAGATATTTAGATCAAGATTTTTTCAATCTTACGAGCGTTATTTTTAATTCATAAAAATGTTTTATATAAATAACTTTCTGATCTCAATGAAGATTTTAAGTATAGGTATCGGTGTGGAAATTCATACCGAAATTTTACGCATTTCGCCAGTTTTTGTGAACAAAGTCAGTAAATGAGCACCCACGAAATTTACTAAACGTCGGCGCTCCTGAATGACACCTCAATTATAAAAAGTAAATTACAACTTGCTACCTACTTACATAACCTACTAAAATCGTAACCCTTCTTTTTTGGTTTCGATGTAGTCGGGTGAAAAGATACGAGTCCCTGCCTTAAGAAAACATGCAATGGCGTAAAATGTATATATTTTCTAGAGCATTCTCAAAGAAGAAAATCAATTTTTAAGTTGGCCGTTTCATCATAAAACGTGTAATAATATTAGCGCGAGTTTTGTTATTTTGTTCATTAATCAAACAGCTCAAAGATAAAAAAATGCCGTTTTAAAAATACTTCAATTATAAATTAAAATAAATATCGTGGTACAGAAAGAAATATATACGTTTAGATATACAGAGATACGTTACATGAACCGATTATTGAACAGGCAATTACATACAGGTGAGTCAATAATATCAGAAGTTTAAGCGATTCTGTTGAGAATAGTGAGAATCAAAATAGTAAATCACAGTTTCCAAGCTCTAATCTGAGAGCTCAGATGGGCTTTTAACATATTATTACATTTTGCAAATCATTTTACCATCAGATGATATAATATCAAAAAATTTGATCATTCTCTGATGTCTAGCGAAACCTAGGTGTCGAAAAGAAATTAAGACTAGAACCACACATATGCCAAGCCTGGCCCAACAGTCATTTACAAATATTTGCTTCCAATTCATCATCAGTTCACATCCAAACAAATTACGATGTGATAATATTGCCACGGGTATTTGGAGAGTTCAATGTTAAAACAATAATTGTTACGCAACGTTTCGCCTTTTTAGACTTTATCAAGCAACTCAACAAATCAACTGACTAACAACATAATAATGTTCCTTGGCAAATATTTGGTTCCAGAACACTTGCCAAGAATACTCCTGTTCAATTATTTTACAATAGGTATTAACACTATAATTTTTATTGATCATTTCATCAAACCCTAAACTATAAAAATTTTGATTACAATTAAATACAAACAAACAAATATATACGGAAGGTGAAGTTAAATAAAACCGTTTAAAAATGTAAATAACATCTTGTTTTTCTATTTCAAATGCAAAATACAAAATGGCTAGTGGCTAGTGTGTTTAAATACTAAATGCAAAATACGCATTCTCAAAATATTTTTTTTGAAATAAAACACTTTGTGTTATTAGACATGCTATTTCACTTATTTCATTGATTTTATTAAAACATCATCGATGAATGTGTAGCCAGACTCGTTGGAGCACTCTAAAACAACGCGGCTTCTTAGAGTCGGGTTAGAATCTGGTCGGTATTTGTCGTTCTCTTCAGCCTTGAACATTAGACGATCATTGTCTCTGATGAAGAGACCACATATAATCGTGATGGGAAGATATTGGTCAGTTTTGCCATGTGTGTAGTCTAGGCTTTATTTTTCTGCTAACAAAACGAATCATCCGTATGTAACCGTCATATAGTAGTCAGATATCAATGTTATCGAAACCGGCCATTTCTTACTGGCTGCAATAACATGGAGAGAGGTTCATTATTGACAGTTTGTATGCCGGACACATCGCACAATGTGCTGTTACACTGTTGGTCGGCTGATCATCGATTCTCGTATAAGGATATGTCGTGTTCCTTTTTATTCAATACGCACACACCATTCCTCTTGCCTCCACTAACCTCCCATCTGCACTCCGCTCGCTTGTATTGTTGGATTGAAGCTATTCAATCTATCAGTTGGGAGTTGACGAGACTGACTTGCCGCCGATTCACCAAATCAAACAGAGTAGTGATGGACTGAAGTGTTACTTTCAGTAAAATAAATCGGATACTAATAACTTGGCAACCAAACGCAGACCGAATTGAAATGATGGATCATTAGTAACGAACAGTTTACACCTGACTACTGTTTGACTGACTACAATTCAACACTGGCGAGCGTACGAAGAACATTTTGTCCAAATCGAGTTAAGGTCATTTTTAGATAAAAGTCAACTAAGTATTTCGTTTTTGGCGTTAAAAAACAGTATTTTCACATCTTGACTTTTTATTTTGCTTCAGTTTCGTAAGTTCAAAATACCTCAATAACTTATAAAAACTAAATCTATGACTTGCAACCCACATTATTTTTTGTAATAAAAATATACTTAAAATATTGATGAAAGGCAAGAAAAAAGTATTTCCCAGCATAATGACAACTAATATTGCTAAAAAGTGATAATTACCAAAATAATAACAGCCATTAGAGGCCGCAATGTTCCCGGAGATAGAATGAACTGAAGCAATGTAACGTTTTACCGTCCCGCTTTTACTATATTGTGAAGTATAAATGCACTTCTCAAAGTTTCAACCTACAACAATCGATTGCTAAATAATCAAAAACTAGATAGATTCCAAAAGTAATGAAGTTTATATCACGACGTTCAGTTCTTGTACAGTTTTTAATTTTATCATAGTAATTAACATAGATACGAAACTATTCATTTATTCGAAACCGCAATTTCTGTAATATAACGTTAAACTGAAAAATAATGGCATCTCTATAATATACCTATCTAACTTAACTATAAGTTTCCCTTAAATTCTTATCGTTTATAATCTTTCTCGTCTCTGAAGCATTGCAGTTAAACGACATTTTTCTAAAAATGTCTTTCCTTAGGAGGCTATAAAAAACAAAGCTCTTTTTATTTACTTGTAACCGTCATTTTAATTCAGAAATGTAATACAAGCTATAGGAAGTAAAACTAAACGTAATTTCCCAGACATCGTATCAAACATCCCTAAACAGAAAATATGAAAAAATAACGTTTATTTTATTTTGTTCAGTGAAAGGATAGGTTTAGACAATACTGCTTTGATGGTACCCATGCTATATCTTATAGATTTACCATACCTATACATAATGATATGAAAGAGTTAAATTTAAAACTGTCCTTTTATTAAATTATCTGACCAATAGTAAAAGCACTACTTAAAGGCAGATGGCACAATTCATTCAAAATATTATATACTACGTATCTTGTAAAAATAATAAGACCCTTTTGATATAAAAACCTGCTTGACCGCTAAAATGACCCTTCGAAGACTGATTGCATCCCCTTTAGTTGGACAGTGTCCGCGAAATGGATAGAAGTTGCTTGACCAGTGGTCTTCATGTCACCCCATCGTGAGAATTTAGTTCTTCACCCTTCATGCCATTTTAAAATTTTAAACAATGTGTACCCAAAAATTATTAACTTTTTGAAAAAATTCGAAGTTACTTGTTCTCACAGAATTACATAAAAAACGGTCTTAAATAAAAATATTAAAAACTGTATTTTAGTAAATTAATTCAGTTTCATGCGCCGTTGCGTAGGAAAGGATCTTAAGATTTGCAAACTGTAGTGTTATTAGTGTATTTGCCATATAGCACATACACTATTGGCGTCGGTCGGATGGCGGGACCTAGGGATCGGACCAAAATTTCTCGACATTCATAACCTCATGAACAACTATTTCGAAAGAGTTAATTGATTTTAATAAAATTTGGGCCACGTGCTGGAATCCATTACCATACGAAACCTCTCTCAATCAGACTATTTTAATTTAAGACTAAAAGCTAAAATTTTAATAAAATCGGTCCGACAAGAGGGTATACAAATTTTATGAGACTACTAGTTTGTGGATATGGATTTACTTACTGAAGGGTGTATTTAATTTGGTTCAGATGTTGGATTGATAACAATATTGAAATTAACTAAAAAAAAATATTATAATAGAAATTAGTTTCACGGGTAATTGGAATAAAAAATCAATTTAAACACTTATTGATTGCAACGTTTCGTCTTTATTAAATCAAGACTTTTTCAAGCTCTCAGCATGTTTAAATTATAATAAAACTATGATATAAAAGGCAATTTTGCATTACAAAGATCAAATTGAAAATTGTAGAAAATAATATCTTCTTTTTTTTTTTTTTTTATTTAAAGATGAAAAAATATTATTTTGAGGGATGCATTAAGAGACTAAATTTTCATTTTATTCAAAAAAAAAGTTTACATAGCAAAGCCACAACGCCTGTATATAGTCGGAGGGGTTTGGCACTGCGGCTGGAGTTTTTCTTTTTATTACAATAGACTACTTTATGGTTCCACCGGGCGCGTTTTCTTTCTTTTCCGCTACTGGGATTATTACACGTCTGTATTTTTATAAGTTCAAAAGTACGTTTTTTACTGCAGTAGTTTTACATTAAATGCAATTTAGAACTATAAATTGCAACGGTAAATAAAACAAAATGACCCCAAAAACTAACCCTATAACGGACATTGCTATTCAACACCTGAGTGACCAGTATAAACCAGTATGTCCAGTTTAGTTTATTATAAAGAATCCAGGTGATTAAGAAAAAAAGTTCGTGAGAAAAATATGACCATATTACGTTATACGGGTGTACAAGGGAAATTAAATCGCGGTTATATATATGTACATAAAAATGCCCTTATAAAATAAAGACAAACAATAAATGCGTAAAGAGAACTGAATAAAAAATAATTATAAATGCTGTTATTATTTTTTAGAATTTAACCATTTTCCGTTACGTAACATTTTTCGAATACAATACAAATTGTAGGGGAAATACAAGTCATAAATGTCTTGACACTATTGATCAATATGATGATTAGTCACAAATTTTACATAGTTAATAAAATACTAAACAGATCTTAATATAAAAAACGCGTCACTTTATTAATCATGTTAAAAGGAAATAATTTAATGAAATGGGAGGAATACATTAAGTATTCAAACTGCTCTTTTCAGTAACTGTGGCATTTCCTGCTTCCACACATAGTGGTAGGTAAATTAGAGAACGGAAGTAGGTGAACAATATGGTAAATATATACACTTATTTTAGGATGTACCTGCCTCCATTACAGGTTTTGAAACTTGTTACCTACCATTCGCCAGTCGTGATTAAATTATAACATAGCATACAGGAATATACGCATAATATGTTCTTTAAAACAAGTCAAAAACAATTATTATTTGTCTTTTTTTTTAGTTCTGAAGAATATTAATTCGCAGAAATTTCGATATAATTCTTAACTAATCGTGGACAATCGATACTCTTTGCGAAATTATGATTGTTAATTTTCGTAATTAAAATTTTCGTCTTAGAGAAGATTCAAACACGCCTCTGGGTCTCAACAATAAATCAGAAAGATATCTTCATAATATCGAAGCGTTTTCTAGGTAATTTTTATATAACTCTGAGATCACTTGACTAGTACTATAAACCTGTCTTCCTCATATATATCACAATACAATTTTCTAGGTAAAATAACATAGAATAAACATAGAAATATTTTTATTATAGTGTAACATAACACATAAAAATTTTTTCACGCGACGATTTTAATCTAAGTAACGTATAGCAAGTTTGTATTGTATAAATGCGGAGACAAATAAACAATGGGTTCGGTTAAAAATCTTCCGACGATATTCTTTGCAACGTTGTATTATTGCAGAATCGAAAATTATGCAGGTGCTTTGAGAAGCTGTAGAGCTGTTGTTTCAAAAAAATACTTTTAAAAAAATTGAACTTCCTTCAAAAACGTCACTAAAAAGCGTAAAATAGCAAAGTTTTGAGGTTAGCGCTGACTTTATAGAGGAGTAGACATTGGCACCAGCGTTGCCAGACGTTCCGATTTTTTGGCGGGACGTCCCAATTTTTAAATCAAAATTAAATGTCCCGCGCGGGACAGGCTCAGTCCCGCTTTCCGGGGATAACTCGACCGTGCGTAAATAATTATTCTCTTATTGTAAGTTGCAATTTGTAACACTCACTCCTCAGACTATTGTTTGAAACGCCATATTTTTCTAATGAATAAAACTTTTTTGACTTTGATTTCTGTTTTTTTTTTTATTTTTTTTATTCAGAAGACGAATAAGATAAGTATTTAACGCTAGGGTAAATCTGATTTAAAATATCATATTTTTATTAAAATACATTTTCTATGGCTATTTTTGCTATCTACATATTATCACGTAAACGTAATTTGAACTAAAATAAAAAGATAAATATTTAAAAACTTCTGATTATATACTATGTCCCGCTTTCGATGAAAGAATCCCGCTTTTTTCACTCAAAAAGTTCCAAAATCTCGACTTGGCAAAAAAAAATCTGGCAACGCTGATTGGCATCTACCTCAAAACTTCGTTATTTTACGCTTTTTAAAAGCCTTTTTTGAAGGAAGTTCAATTTTTTTTTAGTTTTTTATGTTTTACTTTTTATCCGTTTTGCAATATGTAGTTTGCACGCATTTAATCGTTTCTTCATTAATATTTTAATACTAAACTATACGACGGTTTTGTAGGATTTCGCGAGAGGATCGGAAGACAAACAACGTGAAAAATCGTACTCATATTTTGTGGTTTTCGCAATGCCTTTCGCATGGTATAAGTTAACGAATTTTTACTGAAATCTATGAGAACTGATGTTTTGAAGATCATTATAAAAGAATTAAATAGTGTTGAATCCATATTATTTAAAAAAATACAAGTATTGAGGCTATTTAACTGTGAAAAGTTGATAATACTATAGCTTTTAAGAAGTTCCGTCCGATGTCGCTAGTATAACCTACTTTGTTGTTTTATGAAATAATTTTTTGACGTTATCAGTAAAAATGAGACGTGTCATCTATGAATACAGTGTGAAACTATACTGCATCGAAGAGTCAACTTTATCGACGATTTCAACATTGCTGATACACGTAGTGCACGGTGTCCCATGTTTGCTGCGTGCGCAACTTCCATAACAGAGAAAATTTTACCTTCAATGCGCCAAAAAAAGTATAACTTCAAAAATGTTTAAAAATCACTGTTGTAGATGCTACGTATGTAGTTACACACTACATAAAAGCATGTATGTACATATTATGGCTGTTGTAAGGGACAGTTAGAAGTGTTGACCCAAGTAACCTCTGATTGACCTCTAGTATCAAGCATGTCATCAAGATCGCTGTGACATCCTATTCCCAACAAGCTAACGCAACTGTACTCACAAACATAGATAGATACAGCAGCGCACATTTAGCAGGGGAGTTTTAGAAACATTTCTTTCAAACACCACAAAATCTAAGTACTTACGATGAAAATTACAGCCTTCACACGCGATTTCGCTAGCATTGTCACTTTTGATAGAAACTTTATATAGGATCAATCGTCATTAGCAGAGTACGACCGAAACTTCGGTTACATTCGTAAAATAACACTTTCGGCAAAATGTTCGGCTACAGCTAACATCAGGCCGAAGGTTTTGCCGGAGTCGAATGTTGAATTTACTGAACAATCAAGGGAGTATTATTTTAAGACACTGTAAATTAAATATCTATATAATTATGGTATATAAATACCATAGAAAAAATAATGTACATCATATTTTATTATGTATATCATATGGGGATAAGTACATTTATATCACATTACATTTTAACATAGATTGCACTGCGTAAGATTGTTATTGTTCAACTATTCCGCGAGTTTTATTATTTTATACTACACAATTAAAACGAATTATTGTTATTAACTTTATGACGACTTCATTTCATGCGTGTATAAACAAGCAAATGTTTATAATAATGTCAACATAATCTCACTATATTGTTTACTAGCGGTACCTGTGCGAATAATTCGCACTAAAATTCGTTTCTAATTTCTCACACTCTTTATAACTTTCTTCTTTTTGTTGTATTACATTACAAAGCTCAGTGACGGTTCAAGAAAATATTTTTCTAAAACTGTCATATAGAGGCGCAAGTATCGAAAACGTTGAGCTGAGGCGCCGCCATACGAAAAGTATTTATACGTGAATTTTGATTAAAAATTAAACAAAAAAAAAATTTACTGACCGTCAATCATGTTGACGCTGTTTCAAAATTAGAACCGTCAGATGGCAGCATTGCTGCATATACTGAATAAATGTATAATTGTTATAATTAATTATTTTGCAAAAACAGAAGCAATAATAGATTTTTTAGTTGATATCGGTAGAGCAAACAATTATCTATAAAATGATATAAAATTTATGTGGAGCAACTGTATGGTTTTTTCGAAAAAGGGAGGCAAACATCTTAACCTTAGCGTATTAATATATATGATATTATCACTAGCCTTTACCTGCGACTTCACTCACGTTCATATTGGTTCTGACCGAAAATCGACTTTTAAAGTACCTGCTTATGTAGTATATATTATAAATAATGTTACATTAATTATTATTGGCATCTTGTAGTCCACTTACTGAGGTACATTGGTTCTAAAGGGATAACCTCAATCTCTTTTTAACCTGATAATAGCCGGATAAAAAGTTGTCTATTTTTAAGCTAAGCTTTTTAACACTTGGGACAGGACATCAACTGGAAAAAATAAGTGAGTGACATATCAGATCGTCACGAAACCATGCAAGGCGCGTATTTGTGTTCAGACCATAGCTTAGACATGAAAAAGACCATAGAAACAAAACGCACATATTTCGTTGATATATACCTTTATGTTCAGACCGGTCTATTCTACCTGTAAAGGGGTGTGAGACGTCTATAACTATCAAAATTTTAAACTGTTTTATTACGTTTAGGTATTACTATAGACCAGCTCGCGTATTTTAGGTACTGACTAATAAACTTACATCACTTAAATTTCATTGTTACATTGCTTCGCAGCTCCATAAAACGTAGTGTACTATATAATGATGAGTCACTCTGTACTATTTCAGAATCGTGGTAAAGATAGTATATCAAGTTTCATTAAAATCAGTACAGGCATTCTCGGTTCTTGCAGAAACAAAATAATACAGACACAAATTTTGAAAAAAACTGTTCGCAAACTAATTTTTGGTTTCTAGTACACTAAATCGACTTTGAAAATAAATTTAGTGTAAATTAAAAACTAAGGATAGATCTCACACAAAAAATCAATCAATCACGTTGGAAGATCATTTTGCAATTTTTCCATTTAAGACTAATTACAGGGTTATAATTTATTCCATGTCATTTTGTACATATCTAAAATTGAAACACTCTAAATGTTGTATCTTCAAACCATTCATATAATTGTTATCACTGTATTTATCCAGAAAAATATGAAAGCGCTTTTGGAAACATATTGTAATAGTATAAAAATACTCCAAGTAGATAATAAATTCAATGAATGAACGTAAACCACAGGTTTCGAATAGCGAAAAGTGATCAGTGCAGTTAGACTGCTGCAGGGAAAAAGGTCGTTGGCCAGGATTCAGAATCCAGGTATGGTATTAAAGTCATAAGCAACACCACAAATAATCCAGAGTTGGCAATCTAAAAGAGGTAAGCACCAACTTGAACCTGAACCAAGAAGATACTGTTTGATTCCGTTTCTGAAACAACTTTAAGACTAGTTTATTCAAGTCAGCCTATAAATGAACATTAAGCACTGCATGCGTGAACCATTTAAAAACAGTATGTACGTGTATTACACAAAAAAAAGTAGATCAATAGAATAATATACTAGTAATATGGATTATTAAAAAAAATAAGACATCCTTTCAAAACTCTATTTTTGTTCCCGATGTCGTGAGACAGACGATCTACCCAGAAGCCTTAAATTACAGGATTACAAATATATTTTGGCTTTTCATTTTTACACCAAGAGGTAGTCTTATGTGCTTATTTTAATACCTTCATCACAGTACTAAAGAAGTGAATATTTTTCTAACTGGCAATTATTATTAAAAAATACATATACAAATATTATGAGTTCATAAGTGCCGACAAAAATAAATGATATCGAGTTTCGAGAGTGTAGTAAGAATAAAATAAATTGAATGAACTCAGCGATTGACGATACAAAATAATAAATGCTTTATAAAACAATATTTTTATTTTTCGTTGACAATGAGTTCGTTCAAATAATTTTATTGTAAGCTCTCGAAATTTGATATCCGTTACTTTTGTCGCTCTTCGAACTTCAATGATAAATCAATCGGTCGATCAAAATATTGGATAGTATATAAAAAAGTTCGATAAGCCGATCTATTATTCATGCGCGCCTAGCCGAAACAGTGATTTGTATCCGGGTGAAACAGAGCTAATCAGTTAGTTTTTTTTTAAACTTTTAAAAATTGAATCTACTTCAAAAAACGCCACAAAAACGCATACAAATAACAAAGTTTTGAAGTCTATAATGCTTTATGTACTTCTATAAGATTGGCGTCGACCTCAAAACTTTGTTATTTTACGTTCTTTAGTGATATTTTTTGAAGAAGGTTCAATTTGTTATAAGTTTTTTTTATTTTTTACTTTTAGTGACTTTGCAATATCTAGTGTCCACGTTATTTACTGTTATTATTTCAATACTAAACTTAAAAAAACTACTGGACCGATTTAAGTAAAATTCTTTTCTGAAGTCGATTAATAAAATGTATCAAGGCAAGCTTACGACAGAGTTATGAACGTAAAGTTAAATGTTAAATAGGTTACTCTTAATTATATACAAAAATCTCGTAAGTGTACATTTTTTTAATAAAATACCTATATTTTTCCTGATTATGGCTGACAGGTTCAATATTCTATATACATAAAATAAGTGACCAAACGGGCTTTTATAAGTTCATTTACATGATAACCAGAATCTTATACCAGTCCTTCACGATAAACATTTCCCTTTCAACAGAAAGGTTTCAAATATCGTACGAGAACGACACGTTTAAAAACTTTTTTTTTATTTTTTCCGTAATTGCTTGTGTAATTTTTTTAGTAGTGTAATTTGTCGATATCAACAATTCGTTTGAAAGAAAAAAATTACTGTAATCAACAGTCATATAAAGCGTATAAATTAAATTAAAATCGTATACATTTCAATAGTTGATATCTTAGGATAATAAGAATATGTGGAGTTATTTGTGCAAAAATGTGTATTTTATTGAGATATTATGTGTGAAAAATATGTGTTTTTATAACTATCCTCAAATCTTAAATTACTTTAGCTTTCATAATTTATTTATCTTTTGCGATGCCGTTGGTAAAAAGAATACCTACTAATATTATAACGAGAAAAAGTTTATAGTTTCTTGTTTATCACAGATACTCTCAGAAAAAACTGAAGCGATTAAAAACAATCTTACAATATTTAAAAGTTTACTTCCTCCTGAATACATAGACTGCATATTATGACGCTAAAACAAAAGTAAGTCGGTGATCCCACAGCAATTTTTGAGCTAATTGATAGTAAAGTGATATGTGAGAAATTTGTTTATGATTATTTTGTTGACAAACCAAAATCTAAACGAGTGAGCCACAGAAGTAAATCAGACACAATATAAACTGTTAGTGATTTTTTGCGTTATATACATACTTCTGTAGTAACGTAAACTAAATAAAATACTTATAGTTAAGAGAATGCCACCACTATTTATTGTTAATGCACTAAAACATTAAAAAAAGTCAATCTTCTAGTTTTATCCGTTATCAGTTGTCGTTTGAAGTTCAAGAAATTGTTTTTAGAACCTAGGTTAGTAGATCTAGATCGGTTAAGCGCTACTCGCAAACAGAACATAATAAAATCAAGCGTCACAACTAACTGTCCGTATGACTGATAGACTTGACAAAATAATTAAAAAAATGAGACTAAAAAAACTTTAACAATCGATAGAAATTCCAAATTTCTACCGACAGCTTGATTAATGTTGGGCTGCAGAAACTATTGTCAAAAAATTTGATTTGACAATGACTTTAGATTGTGACCTAATTTTAAGTCGATTCTGCTCGAAAAATAATAGATCGATTGAAACGATATTTTTTTTATTTGGTATTCATGTATTTGACATAATATTAATCGTGGTAATTGAATATGTATTTATAATAGTCCTAAAGAAAATTCAAGAGACTACATGCCTCTGACTTAAGTTTTGCTTGAGCCTAGGCGGTCAATGAATGTATTCAGCAACTGCTCGCAAAGCCACCCTACCGTTGCTTAGAGGGCGCAATTCTTTAGGATCGCTCGAGAAGGCAAGCATGCTATGCAAACTCTGCAATGGACCAACTAGATACGTACCGCGCTCAGTGCGAGTGCTATAAAATTCATGTCAAAAACATTATAAGTGAATTCTATCCAAATGACATCTCGTAGTGGTAGAGTGAATTAGCCCAGGGTTGTTCGGCTTTCGAGCAAGGTAGAGCATAGTACGCGTTCACAAATAATACATCCACTATGCGTAATACTTGACTGTAGATTTCCACCAGATCAAAATAAATTACTGGATACTAATTAACGAAAATGGTAGTTGCCATAATCAAATATACAATATTGACTGTTCGTTTAAATAAAATCTATATAAATGACTGAATATTAATTAATGAAAGTAATTATCGATACTCTTTACGAATCCATTTCCTTGCCCATAGATCCTGAAACCTCATTTACTTAAAATACGAAATCTTTAAGTTAAACGAATAATTGAGCGTTCGGTGACTTAGTCTCAGTGACTGAAATTACCTCTATATGTAACATTTGCATTTAACCTAGCCTCTATAACTTACATAAAAGACCTCATTGAATAAATCTATGGATCTTTAAAACTTAACTGAAATCTTAACTAAAAAACTACAATTCAAACTTCTTGACATTTCCTCTGAACTTCAACTTATGGAGACTCTAGCGGATTTAGGTTCGATGCCGCCCTAGGTCCCGTCGGATATAACGCCCTTTTTGCTCTATGGCAAAGTGATTATTGAAATTAAACATCTAATGAAGCCAGAGAACCGTAAATTTGGACAACGGATGATAAATTAATTAAATAATTAATTAAATTAATTTTAAAATTTTAACTGTCCTAACATTGTTTACTTTTGAAATTTTGTCGTCTCTAAAATTTTTCCGCCCCTAAAATCATGCTGCCCTAGGCCCGGGCCTCACGGGCCTAGGCGTAAATCCATCACTGACTGTAGTTTGAATTCTTTCGTCTTGAATTCTTTATATCTAAGCTATAGGTACACAATATATTTTATCCGAGAATTGCCTTATTATAACTGTTATAAGGTAAGTGGCATAATATTACAGTGGCAAACACTTAACAGGCGGAGCAAATAGACTATCAAGTATGAATGATTGCAGTGATTGGTTATGAACACAGTAAATACTGACCAATAATAATATAAATCTGCTTACACAGATAAAAAAAAGCAATAATTTGGTTTCACAACAAATCGCACAACTCTATTTCAGATATGCGATTTAATTTACATTTAATTACATTTAACAATTTATTACTTTTCCGCACATAATCATGGATATTATACAGTTTTTAATGTAGACGATGAAGTACCTCCTCCTTATAGTTCTAAACAACACAGTAATTTTTGGATTTCATTAAGAACAATACTACCCGCGGCCTCGCACCCGATTGAAATGAAACAATGTTTTATAGTTTTTTTTTCCGTGACCATTTAATTTTGCTATTATATATAATTTTTAAATCTTAAACATTATTTTAAAATTATTTAAAGCTTGAAGAATTGAAATCGGTTCAGTACTTTCTGAGATACTTACATTTTACTCGACGAAGCCGGAACGACCAGTTATTATGGCCAATGTCCTAAAACAAAGTATCACGTATCGAACATTGAAAAAAAAATTTAATTGGTTCAGTAGTCTCTGAGACAGCCCCTGGGCTGGCCAGTTATTACTTATAGCTTTAACATATGCTCTACGCAAAGTATCACCTATCAAACAATGAAAAAAATGAAATCAATTAAATAGTTCCTGAGAATACTTTCGATTTTTACCCGACCGAAGCCGGGCCTGCTAGTTATTAAAGCTTATATCTTAAAGTAAGGTATCGCCTATTGAACAGTGAAAGAAAATTCAAATCGCTTCAGAAGTTTCTAAGATCTAAACGCTGATTGATCAGATAAAAAGAGGCAGCCTATGTAATCTACTAAGCTCGGTGCGTAGGTACATATTTTTTTTTGTAATGGTACGAAAATTGCATAGTCTACAGGCAATAAATCATTATTTAGTTCTACCACTGATCTACGACAAATACGATTAAAAAATTATTTACTATAATCAGAGAAGGGAGATTATAGTATCAGATCTAAATTTCCACTAGAAGTGATTTTCTCTACAAATTTTTAAAATAACGAGACCACAGCCTATAATTTCGGTTTTCTGCGACATTTCTTGACGATGCTAGAGAACTTGCATACGCTAAAAACTATTTCATTTACAAGAAAAGTACAACATAGCATATTAGATACAGATATGTATTTCATGTGGAGAATATAAATCCTCAGTGTTATAAAAAACCTATTCAACTAACAGTGCAGGCGCTGGACTGCATCCTGTTTGAAAAATTCGATAGATTCATTACGACTGATGATTTAAGTTCAGGAAGACCTTAAGAATGAAATTCTGAAGGTTGTCGGAAAAAATCAGCGCGCAATTTTTTTAGACGGGCTATGGGAACTATTTAAAGCTGTCGGAACGCTTTGAATTTAAGCCAAAAATAGAGCTTCGGCTGTCAACTGACTGTAGACTTATTCGTCAACATTCTGCAAAAAATCTTTCTCTATAAGGAAGATAAACGACAAATCTAGGTCTCTAATGGACTACTTTTGTAATTTATGTACGATTTACTAGAAAAAATTTGGCATTAATTGTGCTAAAAAAACACACGTTTTCAATGTCACAGTATGACTTTATTCGTACTTATTTCACAAAACTGTTCTATCACAAACCTAAAGTGACTCTTCCTTTTTCGGAAAAGTTTTTTAAATCTTTAAAATATTTCCAAAAATTAGAGTAATCAGTTGACAGCGGCACCCTTGCAATAAAATTTTTTAGCTTCGTAGTTGCCACCAGCCAAAAATTGAAACGTGCGGATGATTTGAGCGAGACAGAGCTAAAGAAGGCCACACTCACAATATGTCTTGTGCCTACCTCGCCCCTTACCGCTGGGTCTCAGCACAAATAAAATTCGGAGCGTTCCGACAGCCTTAAGTCGCTTTGTGTGTTTGTATGTTCGCTAAAAAAGCGAGAACTATAAACGGATATTTGAAAGCGGTTTTTTACCATTCGATAGCTTATTTCTTATAAAAAGTTTAGGTCTATAATAACTGACTGACTCAGCTTCAACTGGGTGAAAATCAGATTCAATTCACTATACTGAACGGATTTGAATGATAGCTTATTTTTGGAGAAAATTTTAAGTCTGTAAGTTCGTATTTGCCTGAGTATTGATGCTAAATTCGAGATCAAATAAGAGAAGCGACCGGTAAGATCTAAACTCGATTGAGCGAATGAGATCCCACAAAAACTTATTTGAAGAAAAGATGACTAGTTTTATATTTATACAGATAAACCCGTGCATATAATTAGCGTTCGTAAAAATATCTATCAGGAAGTGTGTGGTTTTCAATAAATTTACCTCTTACATCATCCCTTAATACTAGCAGCCCGCTCCGGTTTCGTCAGGATTTGTAGACTGCCTATTAGACACATTATGCTGTCGCGGGTTTTTTGTTATTGATTATAGCCGTATTTACCTGCAGCATTACCCGGGGGTAACAACTCCCTGTTACGATATGAGACAAATCCAAATATTTTATCTCGTCATTCGGGAATGTCAAAGAAAAGTCTCCGGGTAGGAGCCCGAGTACGATGTATATTACATATATCACAGTCACGGCAGAAGAGGGAATATCAGTCTGCATTAACAACACGTTACGATTTTTTTGTTTAGAAGTATGTGCCAAAAAATAAATTTAATTAATTATTTATCTTTGCGTTAAAATAGTTAAATAAAACAACTTACACCATTTCTGGAATCATAAGAAATATCTAAGAAAATTTTCATCACAATTCGTCTTTAAGTTAAATCCGTCAAACATAAATACGAAGAATTTTACAGATTAATACTCAACAAACGAGGATGGCATACAATTTCAATTTCTCATAAATAGTAGCAAAATCGCCTCATTTTTAACCAGTCAAGTTCTGTTCCATTGACGCGTTAGGTGTATTTAATGTAATAATTATATCAGAATAAATTAAGTACTTACCACATTCAAATCATCACGATTTCAGCAAAACTTCATCACCCAAAACTGTAGTTGCAAACACTGGCCGAAAGAAATTAAAAATGCACTTTGTCCATGGATAGTCCAACATTTCTACGTATTTTTCTAATACACCGCACAGATTAAATTTTATGCAACTAACAGCCTCAGTGAAACTAAAAATGACATATTCACAACGTGAACTTTTTCACAGTGACCTGAACTGACTTGCATCTTTTGAGCAGTAGTAGTCGAATATTTTAAACACTATCGTAATAATAGTCTCCTTGAAACAAGACAAATTACATAAAGATTCCAAATTAATCAATTTTATGCAGCTTGTAACCATTTGTAACATCATTCTTTATAACAAAAAATGATTTTCATTTTGATTACATAGCGTCGCAAAACACATAAAGCACGTTATATACGGTCAACCATGAATGACAATCTAGTCAATCAATTTAGCCTGTCAAAAAATGAATTTCTGTAAGAAATTTTTATAGCAGTTATGTTTTACAATTCTATTTTTAATAATAATAATTAATAAAATCTTCGTTACTATATTAATTATTAAACATTTTTTCTTGCACGTGTTACTCATTTATACACCGGCGCAATATTCAGTGTATCATACATAAATTAATTAATCACGAATAGTAGATTACCCTGCAAAGGCAGAAAGTTGAAATTCCTGCACTGTGCGATTCGGAATGTCCGAGGCAAAGCCGAGGGTATCATGTGTCGCGCAGTGCAGGAATTTCAACTTTCTGGCCATGTGGTGTATACTATTTTTCTTTATACCCGGTCGAAAGTATATACTTTCGTATCAGTGTGCACAAGAAAACTGTTTCGGCCCGCTGTTACACATGACGTGCGAGTAATTCCAACAATGCATAAGTCTTAGGCTTTCTGCCTTAAAATCGAAGCCGAAACTACGTACTTTCGACCGGGTATAAAGAAAAATATATTGCCAGCCATTATCATTCACCATGCACGATAAGTCTTGTGTCAATCGCGAAGTTTGTAATTCATACTTAGGCTGTATGGCCCGCTTAACGTGTACCTTTTTTCAGTACAAACATTCTAAACTGAGGTCATTATGTAATCTTTTGATAGTTTTATACGCAAAGAACGTGCAAATCTATTTATGCTGTAAAAAATATTTTTGAACCAATACGTTAACTAAATTTGCCATCGGATTTTGTTGTTGGTTTTCGATGAAATGTATATCATATTAAGATAATATCGTCTCAAATTAAAATAGAATGGCGTGAATGCTATATTAGTACTGCCCAAATTTAATCTTTAGTGCCTATAAAAAACGTTAAGACTTCCAACTACTGACAAACAATATGTAAGGCTGACTCAATGTGTCTTAACCCACACGATATTTGTAAACCCTTGGAGAAAGGTACCAACATTTAAGGAGTTAGTCATCACTCTACGGTTTGCTTAATGGAGCGGAAAAGCAATGAAAATAATACAAGGCATACCCGTCCCAAAAGCTATTACATTGTGAAGTATAAGGCCCTCCCCACACGGATCGACTGTTTTGCAATTTGAGTTTCAAATTACATTTAGAAAATTTACAGGTGGCAAGTGCTTGCCGACAGTAAACACTCCAGGGCTTTAAAGACGGTTAAAATAAAAATAAAATTGTTATTATGATATATCCAAGATATATTAAATAGAATTAACAATCGAAATATAATATATACATGTAATCATATAATTAGAAGGCAATAATAAACACACAGAAATACATAGATTAAGTGCAAATCGTGGTCGTTTGCTTTTTTAATTTTTGCTTTAACTTTACATTTTTCATTTACTTTTTATCTAAGCTCAAGAATCGTTCATTAAATTAGAAAAATCTACTAATAATTTTTGTTTTCCTTTTATATGTGGGGATCACCTACATTCATTGAGATAAAAATATAATGATTTAAATTTTATAATTTCTTTAATATAAATTTTTGTGAGGCATTTTCAAAGATTATTTATTGATAAACCAACTTATTCTTTGTGTTTTTCTTTTTAATTTTAGAACGTCTCTATGTACACTTACTACATTTTCTATACAATTTTGATATAATATGCCCTACAAAAATTTAAATTGACAGAAATTATTTTTAAAAAATCATTAATTTTTTTTCCAAAACTTGAAATCTGAACGCAAAAAGTTTAATTGCTACTTCTATTTTTGTTAATATAACAATGTAGCACGTAAGAAAATGTTTTCCTGGCAATTAAGAGAAATCCAAAATTTTATAAATGAAGCCAAATTATTGAAAATACCTATTTTGTGTTTTATAGGATTCTTAGTCATCTATAACTTTTAGTAGCTCTACGCCATTAGAAAATGTACATTTTTGTGATGAAACTACGAATATTTGCAGCTATGTATTTAAGCCAAATACCTACTCCAAAGAAAACTATAATATTGAATTCATTTACTATAGGTACCATAAAATTAAATCCACATCAAAATATAATGAGTAAAAATGAACGTTTTTTAAGGACACAGAGATCGAGGCCGTGTTTGCTATACAATAATATATATTTTTTTCTCTTGCCAGGACTTGAAGTGCTAGCAATTAATATACTATGTAGGTATATGTATTTTCTAGCGTTATGTTATGTGTCACTTACATATATTAACATCCCATTCGTATGATAAATCGTATTACAAGCATACTGTGTTTGCATGTTTTATGATTAAATGATGTTCAATTATTAATTAATAAATTAACCAACCCCTTTTCATGTGAAAAGAATGTAGCCGTCCTTTGGTCAAAACAAGTTAGCATAAAAAATTTGAAAAAACAAAAATTAAAACGACTTATTGAGAAAATATGTATATAGATACGTATTTTAAAACAAAAAAGGTTAAAATTACAGTATATTTAAATATCAACGGTATTAAATTCTATATTATTATACATACATTGTTTCTCAAAATGCCGTCTGAGATGAATGCAAGCAATTTACAAAATATATAAAAAAAAATAATAATAATAAACTTGCTTTTTTGTGGACCTACATGTCAGGGACAATATACTTAAACATTATTTTTTATTTATATATCATTAAATAATATTAAAACAAAAACATTTTAAGGTCAGAATACATACACTTCATATTTAGAAAATAACAAATAAATAAAAAATTAACCTGCAAAACATTAAGTCTATAAACGATCGTGTATTTTATATCCTGACCTTAAATAACATGGTGTCACGCTTGCAGAACGCCATAGCTTATCATTGAGACGCTTTGACGCAGAATCAAATACAAATACAATACAATATATAATATATCGGGATCTCTATATAAAATCGTAATATTCATCCCATTCGAAAGAGCACCAATATCCTAACAAGGGGTTATATCATAATTATTATAATGAATGAATTAATGTAATGATATTAATTACTTTATTCGACACTTAAACATTATTGGTTTTTGAGACGTGTGTTTTTTTCTTTTAAATATTACATAAGTGTTGTGTTATTTACTTATTATAATGCGGACTTTCTCAGTATCCGAGTGTATGTAACTGCAGAAAGGGCCACTCGCAAACATACTGTCAAGTCCGCATTACAAATAATAATAATAATAATAATAAAATAACAATGATCACTAAATTTTTACAATACTTAATAATAAATTACTAGTGACTTTAGATAAGTACTGCCGCAGTGGCAAAGTTCGCCTCTCTGCACACGGTTAAGGTGACTCCTATTCTCCTGCATCGTCTACATCTCTTTTCAGATTATCTCCGTCTCTTTCGTGAGTCGTGCATATTACATAATTATTATGCAGTTATGCGTTCATCCTTCCTACCACTATTAATAATACATTTAAACGATCCTAATCCCCCAAAGAGAACAGTGTTTGTCTCTTACGGACGTTGCGTAACAAGTTTCGATATTTCAGTTAATATGTATACTATCCTAGGTAGAACGGCAATATCCACAAACGTACCGAATGATTCCCAGTGCAATATCGTATTTACAATAAAAAATTGGGAGCACCAACCACCGAAAATAATTTACATACGACGACACAACATCAGTTACGATACAATTTTATTATTCGAAACAACCATTTCATATTTTTTACTTACAAACCGATGACAGAATACAAAACACACCTATAAATTTCAATGCGCAAAAAATATGAAATGTATTTATATGAAGCAATCGGATCCATATAGTACTATTATTATTAATATTATTATTTAAAAAAGTCATAATTATGAGTTAGTACTAAATATCACCCTGGTTAATACAATTTCCGCCTTCATGGATTATACAATAACCCACAATAAAATTTAAAATGCACTAAAACTGCACGATCAAAGAGAATAAAAACACAAACGCAAACTGAAACAATGAAAAATTAAAAAAAAAAAAGTATACATATAAAAACACTAACACACAAAATTTTGAGAAGGGTAAAAGGTGTTTTACAAATCTAAATCACATTTAGTGAGAGTTTGATGAAATATCAAACGTGTTAGTAAAAAGCAGTGATATCTTTCGGCTCGCATCTGTGACAAATGACAATCTTACAGGAGCATACAAATCACTTTTTCATTTAAAATAATTTTCTACACATTTGTTGTGTACCAGGCAGCTCAATTTTTCTATATCATTATGATGCGATATTTAATTTTATATCGAGATTACATATTCTATTTTCAATTGGCATTATATTTTTTACAACTTATATAAATCTTTATATTTATTTCATTAATAATAATGTAGGTATTTCTTCTTTACACGTTTTATCGTGTCATCATCAGTACACAAAAAATTTATAAATCCCAAGTCAACTATCGACAAATTATAAAGGTATATGTTCTGTTCTGCTAACATAGGTACAATACTAAAATATGTAACAGTATTTTTTAAAATTATTTTTTCATGGAATATCTATGCGTCAATGTATTAATGATTTGGTATTCGACTGGGCGATTACAATAGACCTAATGTTATATATTTATATGTATAATATGCGCAGGACAAACGGTCATGCAGGCACGTGATGATCAGATCGAAGGACGATTGAGAGCACTCGGCCGTTCGCCCGCTATTTGCCGTCCGGTGAGAACGGGAGCAAAGACGGAACGGAGCAGAGTAGAAGCTCTGAGTTCCAGACGCACTGAGTCGTCGAACGCATGCGTTTCGGCAATCACTTTCTTCTCTCGCTCCGAGCATCATTTGTAAGCCGAAGCTGTCCGCCATGCCGTTATAAGTTGACGCCGTTGTTGTTGTTGTCGTTACTGCCGCTGCTGAAATCGGAGTACGGACTGCGATAGCGATCGGTAGTTTGTCGTGCGCCGCACTCGTCGTAGGCCTGTCGTTGTGCAGAGAGTTACCTCGGAATAGCCGAGACGATGTCTAGCGAGACTGACAATGAAACCGGAGACCGACAAACGGAAGGAGCGGGAATGGGAGAACAGAGGACGAACGCGCGGGAACGAAACTGACACTGGGATCGAGACGGGAGAAATTATGGAAACGAGAAAAGAAGAATCATAACTGACAAGAGATAGTTGAAAGTAGAGTGTTATGTAAAGGATGCGTACGCAGGCGCGTCTTATACGGCGGTCTCCGTGTGACTATGAGAGGATAATCGTTCCGCGTCGAATTCAGGAATCGTCAGTTCGTCGGGGATGTTGTCAGCGTACTCTATGGAAGATGTCTGCGATAATCGCTTACTAAGTGATGTCTGTTTGCGGAGAACCTCTGCAAGAGAAGAATTGCTGTGTTCGCCGTACCGAGAGTCTAGGCCCTGACGGAAAGCATTAACTACCCGGATCTGAAATGAGCAACAGAGAACAAAACGAGGAGAATTAAAATGAAATAGGTGTGTAGCTAGGCGTCTACAGTCAAAGAGATAGATTAAAGGCCGAGCCGAGCGAGTAGAACAGCGTCATTATTATCAAACACTTAAAATGGCGGGTCAAATTGGTTTGGTCAACTTTTTTTTCCTTTCCGATTCTCACAGAAAATGAACCGGATATAAATATATATATTTAATTAAACATTTTAAAAACAAAAATTATCATTCAATACTAAAAACCGAACTTGCCCGCCTGAAGGCACAAAATACAGTAAACTGTACAGTGACAACAAGCATGCCGATTAGTAAAAAATAATACATAAAGAAAAGAAAAAAAAAACACCGATGCATTGATATTAATTATTAAATTGCCACATCGGCGCTAAATCCATCTCATGCTCGCCACCGAGTGATTCAGAGTGCAATATTATCAATCGTTATAATGAAAAAAACAAAAGACAAAAGAGAAACAAAAAAATATCTTAATATTCATAAACGAAATTATTTTATCTAAAAACAAGACTGATAATATTTTTCTGAAATATTCTATTAGTGCAAAATAGAAAACAAAATCCACAAATATATAAAAGAAATAAAAATAAATACTTAAAAGGAATTTATTTTGTTATGACTTTGCTCCTTACAAAAGTTAATGAATATAAAAATACATAAAACAGATTATTACATTTCTGTAATAACATGCTTCAATAAAAAAAAAATATTTTCCATTTATATTTTGCTCTGATTCATTATATCTTGTTATTGCACAAAACAGAAATTTAATTTAAGCATATTAAAAAAACCCAGTGAATTCTGACACGGGTTCAAAATTCTTGACAAAAATACACAAGTACAAAACAATCGAATTTGTAAAACTTTACTTTTAAATCTTTTCCTTCTTCTCTAAATCAAATTAAAATTACGCACTGAGCAGTTAAAATGAAACATCACTCTAGTTTCAGTTAAATTTAGTACAATTAAAAATCTCCTCGTCTTAAACATCAGTTTGCTAAAAACAAACAAAACTTCAAAAGCCTTCGATTTTTTGTACATATATATATTTTTATTAAGAACCCTTTCAAACATAATGCAATTAGTCATTTGCATTATGTACTAACAAATACACACATATACTAGTCATTATGCACCACCATCACGCTCACGTATGTACATTATATATATAGTAAAAGATGTTAATTCAATTCAAATAAAGATTAATTCACTACCCCTAAAAATGACTTAATCATTTTTTAAATATTTTTCTTCGCTTCACATTTGAATATTAAATTTATGATCCCCAATTCATAACTAATAGATTATGTCACAATAAATAAAATATAAACGAACATTACTATAAGCAATTCATGGAAATTTCTTGGCAAAAACAAATTTTAATCAATTAATTGAAATCATATTAGCTTAGTTGAGCAAAAGTAACTATTCAAATTTCCACGGACTGCTTGTTAGTTCATTGTGAAAATAAATGTAGAAAGGGACTTACGAAATACACTATAAATTTTACGGATAAGTTTCTTTGGTTTTATATCTCGAAATCCTTGTAGCATGGTACCTACTATTTACTAAAGGTCGATCCCCAGAAGCTTTGGATTTGGTAAAAAAATATAAGTAAATAAAAACGTGATAATAAAATTTGAAAACATCACTCTAATACACAATTACAAAACTGTTAATTACTATATATATAGACACATACATTCGTAATCTCTATAAAGCAGACAGTTGCAAAACAGGACAAAAAATTGTTTTCATTAATGTCATCAATTTTTTTATCAAATAAATTACGTGAAAACTATTTCCTTCGCAAAAACAAAAAGGTATATTTATTGCTGAAAAATGCATAAAATTTTTACTTCCAAAATACAAATTGATCAATTTAAATTTACGTTTCCTGAAAGAAGCGACAAAGGTTCTGTTATTATGACCAAATAGTATTTTTAATAGAAAACAGGATCACGGTTAATTGGAATAATGAAAATCAATCAATTTAAACACTAATTGATTGTTTAAATTGATTGATTTTCATTATTCCAATTAACCGTGATTCTGTTTTCTATTATAACATATATCTGGAATTGAACTTTGAAGAAGTATTTTTAATATTGAAATGTTTATGATATATTATAGTGTCGTTCTGTATTGTTTATTAAAAAATATCAATAGTTCTCGTGTATTATTTGACATTTGCAAAATAACAGCTAACATATAAGTTTACACAAAAATAATACAGAAATACACTATTAGGAACACCCGTAACAACGCACACACGCAAAAGAAATCACCAAATTTAAGTACAGTGTACATTTTGTTAGTTTTATAAAAATTACCATGCATACACAAAAAGAAAGTAAAAAAAGACTACGATTTTTTATGTTAATTAAAGGTTTTAATTATTACTCGAATTGTTTAAACAATTATCAATATTATTATTATAGTAAACCGTAATAGTCACATAAAGTAGTACACTTTTAGTAAAGGCAATAATCGTATTTTTGACTTCACATATTTCTTATTGGCTTAAAAATAATTAAATAACAATGTTTCATATTTCGCATTCAAATTCAAAACTTAACGGTTAATATTTGATTAACAACATTTTCAACGAATATTTCTCAAAACACTCTTTCTCTTTCGCACACGCATACACGCACTCGCACGCAATCCGATGGAAGAAACAAGCACGACCGTTAAATATTTTTTTAATGTTATTTTGTAAATTTTATAATCAATTCGATAATTTATATAAACGTAAAAGAATGTACATTGTGATGGAAAGAAAATGATAACATTTAAACAAAATAAACATTATAATATTATTCAATATTGTTAACCAATATTTACTAAGAAAAAATATAATTAAAAATATAGTTTATCAAAAATAAATATTCTTTTAATATAAAAATAATTATTATTTCGAAATAAAAATAAACCAAACCAAATTGTATGGTTAACAACATTAAAATCACGAGGAAAAATAATAATTAAAATAAAAGAATTGTTTCACAGTAGAATTTGCATGTATGTTTTTTTTTCATGCAATATCTAAGCTAAAATATTTCTACCAACATAGTTTTTAACTTTTATGAACATATTTCTACATAATATAAAACCTAAGCATTTCAAATTACAAATGTATTATCAATAAGTTTGCATTAATAGAATAAATTGGCGGCAACGGAGATAACAAATATTAAAAATTCATTATAAAGATTTGTACCACCACAAAAAAATTCATATTTAACAGATATTATGTTTAATTGAAATATATCACCTTGTACCAGAATAGATCGTATTTTTCCATAACAAAAAATACTCTGAAAATACATTTCTGATAAAACAATGAACATTTCAAAAAATATCTTAATATTTTTCCTTTCTTAATGCAAACATAATAATATAATTTAAAAACTATATTGAGTATTTAATTTTACACTACGCAAAACAAAAACATATATTCGGCAAGCAATGTTATTCATCAAGATAACTGATGCATACTAAAAAAAATGAGAAAATACAAAATAGAAGAATAGATAGAAAAGAAAATGCAAAACCAAAAGCAGAACAGCAAGAGGCAAATTATACAAATAATTGTTTGTTTTTGAGGCACAACTATAAAAAATATTTCCCTTTTTTTAAAAAAAGAATTCAATACTGTCAATTATAATTATTTAATAAAAAAATTCAAAACTAAACTGCGTTTACGCATTGAACTGAAAATCAACATTTTACATAATGATTAAAAAAGGGAAATATAATACGTAAATAGCTTTTGTATCTTCAATAGATTCTAAAATTTTGAAAACAATTTTGTATAAAATTCAAATATTGATCGAGCACATACACCATGAAAAAGTGCTAAAAACACTTCGTTTATATTAATTGTATATTTGAAAATACAACTAATAAATACATACAATATTAGTTTTAATATTATTAGAGTTCCATGGCAAATGGCACGGTAAATTTAATAGCATAAAACACCAACAATAAAAAAAATATTATATAGTAGACTTAATATTGCAAAAAGCCGGCGTACACAAAAAAACCAACAATGATACAAGAATTAATTCAAAAACAATACAGATTAATAATGTAATAAAAAAAAACAAAACAAAAAATACAGCGGAGAGCTAGATTGAAGGAAAGCGGCTTACAGCTTGGTCAGTGGAGCTCTTGCTGTATGGGACCGGAATCAAACGCTCTTGTAATTCCCCACCTATCACCTTCAAGAGAAGTAATAAAAGGGATAATATTAAGAGCAGTCCGACTATTTGGTAATAAAAATAATTTATACGTAGAATAAACGGATCAGTAAACAGTAATAAAAATAGATACATTATGAAACAAATAATAGATAGATAGATAGATAGATAAGATAGATAAACAGATAGAATAAATCAAAAACAGTAATGAATGGATGGAGTAATATAACTTGGCAGTGGTCACGGCAGAACACAAACAATATAACATAGTAAATAATAGGTTAGTGCATTTGAATTGTTAATTATTCTACCGAACAAAACAGGCCTTTCGTATTGAAAGCAGTTATCGTTCCATTGCAGTTTAAAACACCGGGAAAAAAATATTTAATCGAGTCCGATACATTCCGATCGATAGATCGTAATGAGCGATAAATCGAAAGCCCTGTTGTATTTTTGCCGACCACTAACTGTAGTATATAGTAGTTCTAGAAAGAAAAGTTCAGTGTCTTGATTAAAACGTTTCTGGAAATTTCTGTAGCAGAATAAGCTTTGTGAATAAAACAAGACTTCATAAAAAACACAATTTATAGAAAAGTAGCAAAATTTGCATTAACTGTTATTAAAAAACATAAATTCTAATTTATAAATATAGGTAATAAACTACTACATATGACGAATTTAAACAAACATATAAGACAGTATTTGTCTTGTTACATCCTAATACATGTTTTAATCACGTAGACCGTAATAGTTAAAATGATAGAGAAGATGGCAGACGTATTTTTAGTACTGAAAAAGGACAAGGTAGTAATGTGCATTCTTTTATTTAAATTCAGATTTTCAAAATTGCTTAACCAGAATTGCCACACCAATCTTATTTCCAACCGATTTGAATACAAATAAAAAAAAAACGAACGTGAAGTCAATATATTATTAAGTTGTTTAACATAAAATGTAAATCTTAGCCATCTTAATATAATTGTTGAAAGCGATACCTACTCACAAAACATTTTGAAACATACTTAATGCTACCAGCTGTGTAATAATTTGCTCTGTTGAAGATGTGATTTAGTTAAAACATTGTGATGAACGTTTGGACAAATCTAAAGACGTACACTTGTGTAGAAAAAATTAAAGTGTGTAAACGAATAACAAAATAAAAGACAAAAACAATGCTTGTCGACTGTCAATTATTTTATTTTGATTATATTTACTTTTTTATTGTTAAACCTGAGTAAATAAATTACATGTTGTACACTGAGAACTAAATTGTGAGGGTACACTATTTGAGAGCTTAAAATACCATATTTATTATACATAAGTGATGACTTTATATCACTGTTTTTGATTAAAAATATTAAATTTATTAGTTCACGCTGCATTCATACTTTAATAAACCATTCACGCAAAAAACAAAATTAGAATTAAAACAAATCTGGGTACTTATTATATAATAATAGTCGTAATAATAAAAACATTTCTATTACACAGAAACTAGTGATTCATGATCTTGCAAATATAAATGCTCATGCAAAAATTAAAAAGGAAGTAATTAGGCTCACTGAACGTTCAGCATTATTAAAATTCAAGTTTACCCTACGCAACAAATCAGAATCATATACTTGAGAAAATAACGTTTATATGTACATTTTTACTTACGTGCATGTGAATTGATCACATTTTTTTTAAATAAGATTTTTACGTTCAATAAAACAACAACAAAAACAACGTGATGCATTTCATTTTTAATATTAAAAATAATGATGTCAATTATTAAAATATATACGTACTTTATAATAAACACGTAAAAAGTTTATATGTATATTTTAAATAAATTATTTAGTGGACTATGCTACATCTATTAAACTATCATCTGTTTTTAATAAAGTTATTGAGAAAAAGAAGATATAAAATTAAGTTGATCAATATGAACTAATGTTTGCTAACACAATAAACACTATAGAAATAAGGTGTCCATACAGAGAATAATTTTCTTGTTAAAAAACGAAACACTGCGTATCTAGTTTTCTGATCGAAACTGTTCTGATCTAAAATATCCTAAATCGTAATTTATAGATCAAGTGTCCATTTGCTGGAAAAAACACGCCGAAAGACCAGTTATAGAGAAGGATACACGGAAACTCAATTCTACCACTAAAATAAGTAAATATATTTTATCAAAACAAGGACTAGCTTTCCTGTTTAGGTCAATTTTTTTATCTCACATATCGTCAACTTTCTAAATATCAGTCAATTATTTTTTCTATTTAAATAAACTCAAGTGTATTTTCGACTTTTCTTTAATAATAAATATCATGCAATACGCTTTCTAGTATTATTTAACATACGAAAATTACGAGTAATTAAAAAAAAACATGCCAATTATTACTGTAAAAGTTCATCAACTAAAGTTAGAGTTGAAAACAAAAGTTTTTATTAATGACCGGTTTTACCCTGTAGTTAGATATTTGAAAAATAGTAACTTCAATAAATTGAGATATATGTATAGCTTCTTAAAAACCACTAAGCGTTCAGTTCAATGATATAACAATGAGCCCGAATGACCTCGTTTAGTTTGGGGAGACCTAATTGTATAAAAACCTGTGTTCCGGCTACTTAAATACTACTTTAATATCAAACATGTATAAAATATATTAATATTACAAATATACAAATACAATAACATAACAAAATATGTATTGCAACATTTTTACTTTCATTATAATCTTTTAGTTGTGCAGAAATATTACCAGCACCAAAAATATAAATTAATGTGCAAATCTAAAAACTAACATTAATTTTATAGACTTGAATAATAATTACGCTGAACTTCCAGACAATGATATAATTATTAATATTTACACAATTTGGTTCAAACCTTGAACATACAATACGCAAACAAAATGCAATTTAATAACAAAAAAGAGCATACATAGAAATAAATAAATTCAACAAATGAGTCAGTCAGTCATAATAATTTATATTAATTAAAACAATTCGCACACACAAAATAAATAATTAAAAGAAACTTGATAGTATAAGCTAGCAAGGTAAAAATATAGAAAGGTCGTAGAGGAAGAAGGGATAGAAAAGCTTTGATATATTTATATATAAAGATATTTTAGTACCAAGATAATCGCGTTAATATTGCTCAAATCCTTTTAGAAATTTATTGAATGTAAGGCTAATATTCTCAAAAAAAAATAATAGTGTCTCTCTCACTCTCTCTCTCTCTCTTTCGCTAATTTTCTAAGAATTTTAAATGCAATATAAGTGAGTTTGAGATAATAAAATTATGTACTTTAAAATCGTCATTTAATTGAGAAAAAAATCACATTAATTAATAGTGAGTATTAAGGATTATATTTTCATATACAATATTTTACTATCTCAAGGCACAGATCTTGTTTACAAAATGAATGAGACCAATCAATGAAGACTAAAAAGGATCTCAATCGTCATAATATAATTCGTATTTAAAGTAAAGTGTCTGAACGCAATTCCTTAAACCGTAAATGAACAATGCATATCAAATAGCCCCCTGTTTATTTCACTTTTATATTTACAAACAAATAATACAGACTATTATTGTGCATTAGAGAGTTACGAAAATTATGTATAAGGATTATTTCTAAATTTATTGACATTTAAACATGTATTTATTAATTACTTTGCAGTATTTTCGACATGCATTGAATCCTTGAAAATAAACACAGGTGGGGCAAATTTGATTAATCATCTAAAGATATATTTAAAACAAGGTTGTTACGCATATGTTTAGTATCTAAATTCAAAAATAATTTGAACACATAGCACACAATGTTGATGTTATCAGCATTGATTGCCAGTAAAGATAACTAAATATATTTGTGAATAAAAACGCACCGAGTTTTACAATACACTAACAATTCACATACGGTTCGGGTGTGAACGGATCATTTTTAAACTGTTTAGATCGATGTTCGATTGGGACGAGCGCACTAAATGCGGGTTTCATGCACGGGCAAAGGACTACTGGCTCGGGCATTGTGCTGCGAGGATGGTGGAGAGGAAGGCTGGCCGCCGTATCTCCCAACAGAGGGTGGCGCAAGGGTGTGGGGCGAGGGTAGACGATAGCCAGAGACTCCTTTTGGTCCGGCGCCAATTGCGGTAGTAGTTGAGTCCTCGTCAATGTATGTGATGTCCGAAAGTGGCCTTGGAGGCCACGGACCTCCAGTGTGACTTCGCGAACTGCGTAAACTGTGCAAGCTGTGTAAACTATGTACTGAGCGTCTCTCCTCCAGATCTTCTAGTGTGCTCTTGAATGCCCTGATTACTCGCAGCTGTAAACAACACACAAGGGAATGCGGCATGGCATGGCGTGGCACGCAGGACCAATTGTGAAGCCCACCCTGACAGACCGCTGTGACAAGCTAATATGAACGTGTGCATTTTTTTTTATATATTTCTAAGCACTTACTACTGACTACAAAACTTCTAAAAAGCGTATCAATATTTCAATTCAAATAATCGGCGTATCAATTTTTCACACATAGGACAGCTAAATTTTAAAAAATTTAAATATGGAAGCATTACTATAAACTGACAGCTCTAACTGCTGTTGTTTAGTCAACTACTACTAAATTTTTTCTAGAAAATAGATACTGTCAGGTTTACACTTTCATCAAATATATAAATTGTCTAATAATAAAAAAAACCGCCATGTCTACAGCGTATAACTAATTATACAACTCTGTGAGTAGTACTTTTTTTCAAGACTCAAATCGCAAATACAATATGAAGTTTGCACCACATTGATGTTCTCTAGCTTCATTTTTCAAGCAATTTTTCTTAATCGCTACGTGTTTTGATCAAGAGCAATTGCACAAAAAATTTAGCATGCGAATAGGATGTGAGTAAAAAGTGATAAACAATCTGACAGTAACAAAGTGCTAATTGTAGTGATCACAGCTACGCACACGCATGGCGCAGATACACCAGTTAAATCATATCTAGTGAACTAATCACACGCGGTGTGCAGGGCAACCAACACTTCAGCGGGGCATTTAAGGGTTTAATTTTCATGCATGCACCACGTCACGTCAAACACCACGTCATGCATACTTTTGTTTTAGCTAAATCAAAATATATCAAAATTACGTCATAGCCTTCTGTAAATGCGCTGCCTTATTGCGCTTGTTCACAGAAATCGTTGACGATGCTAACAGATCCATTATATTAGTTATAAGTCACAAATTATTTTTAAATTTGGTTGAAACAAATATATATATAAAAAACAAAAAATGGATCTGTATGATAGCAAAAATATTAAAATATTATTAACAAAACCGATAACAAAAAAAAGAAAAAAGAACACGGAACACTAAAAATAAAAGAAAATAAAAAAAAGGGTAAATACTTAGGTATATATTATAAATAAGTATGCGAACACGGAATGATACAACTGCATTTTAAAAACTTACATTATTTTGTTAAAATATATGGAATAGAAAACTTGGTGATAATTTTAAAACGGTATTTTTTTATTTTATATTAAAAATAGAGAAAATATTGCTGTTAGTAAATGTGTGACAGAAAAAAATGCCAGAAAAAGTGTTAGATAAATCATGCCAAAAAGGTTTTCATTAATTACTATGATAGATACCAGCAGAAATAAGCTCAAATGAATGTGAATTTTGTAGATAAAATATCGAGGACAAGAAATTTAGGCGATTTGAAATTATTTCAATTAGATTCGTGATTATAATTTGAGCTTCTGATGAAAAAAAAATAATATAAAATATGCATGTACCTTCATTACAAACTTTATATTTTTAACAACACTGTTACAAACCTGTAATATTTGTAAACGTTTTTTTTTTGTTTTAAATTTGCAACAAATTATAATTAAAAAAATAATTCATAAAATTCACTGATAAAAACAAATTTTAAAAATATTCTATATACAGCTTCAAGTGCTGTATATAATTCTCTTTCGAAACACACTCACAATTGAAATACAAACATACAGTAACCATACAATCAAAAGGCCAAGTAAACGTTTGGAACTGATGAGATTCAGAGCAAGGTAGGGTTAAAAGCAAAGCGGCTTTTAGCAGAGAAAAAAAGCGAAATTATTATAATGTGCTTTAAAAACGACAATGTTATATAAAGCAATAGAAAATATGAAAATAAATGAATCTATGAATCACAAAAATGTATTTCTACACTTCTCTAAGCCATTAAAGATATTTCTATGATTTATTTGAAAATATTAATCCATCCAATATTTTTTTTACGATTTGAAAAAAAAACAGACGTGAATTATGAGTATTATCGTTTAAAAAATAGTTGAATATCGACTGTAAATACCTATGGTCAACTCGTGAATATTATTTTACCTTACCTGTATTTTTAGTAATACAAATGTTAATGAAAAATGATAGTAAAAGATAACACCATTGCTGACAGACAACAATTATTATAATATACTTAAATGATATAAAAATAAGTAGGTACAGACATGATTCGAGTTATATAAAGACTATGATATATATAATAAAAAAAAATTGATGTAGGTGCATTCCGTCAAAATAGCTAAATGTGAGTTAAATGTAACATTAAAACTCACATTGATTTGGAAAGGAAAAAATACAATTTTCTGCAGAAAATGACAGAAAAATATGTCAACATAAAAATTAAAATCTTCATGCCATTAATTTATGAAACATGATACAGAGAGCTGTTGACCAAAGTTCGAAGAATGATGGTCTTGCTAGCATCTAGTAGTGCCTGTAAAACTGTCATTAAAATAAAAAATCTGAATTTTATAGCAATCATTTTGCGTTAATGATGATATTGATGATAGCTGTAAAGAACCATAGTCTTTATATAAAAGACAAAAATTGGAGATACACTTTGATCACACAATGCTTATATATGTAGATAATGTTTGCAACATAAAAAAATTACACATATAATATTATACAGATGGGTCAGAAAAAGACTCTTTCATTCTTTTTAATGTCAATTAAGACACACCGGTCAACAGTTTTGCAAATTGAGTTTCAGACTAGTTCACGCTGCGATCATTCTGTGACCCAGAGAATGAGTCAACAGAAACACGACCGATTTGAAACTTGTTTCAAAGTGGCCGTGTTTACAGGTCGAGAAGCAATTTCACTTGTTGCGAAATTTTTCTTCTGTAAGGTACAGGCAACCATCTTTACCAAATTTAGATTAAGACAAGGAACCTCAATCGATTGCAAACCGATTTCACAACAATCGCATCCTAAACTGGTTTCAAACTCAGGTTGCGAAACAGTCAACCCGTGTGCGGAAGAATTAAATAAAAAATTATCAATTTCAAATTTGTCGTTGCTTTTAAAAGAAAAGAGTATACAACGGTGAAAAAGTAATTCTAACGATATAACCCATAAAAAAACAAAGTGCTCTTCACGTGGCGTTGGCGATTGAATACGTCTGTAGTAAACAAGTGAAACCGCACATATTTGTTGTGATTAGTCAACACTCGGCGATAGAATTTACACAGACGGGTGTGATCGCCAAAGTCTTCGCTATTGCGATCATACGTCGCGATTGCATAGACGTGTTAAAATATTTCAAAAGCAGTCTGTTTTCCGTTCATCTGTATTAAAAATCAAAATAAATAATAATAAAGAAATCTACACACTCAAAAAATAATAAATGCCTTTTCAAAGGAATCGAAATAAAACAGCGATAGTAAACAAATGAAAACAGTGCTCAACAGCAGCGAAAAATTTAATCCCGTTTTCTTCTTATTATATTCTTCGATATTCGATGACAAAGGGAATTTGGTGTTTTGTTCAAACAAAACACATTTTTATACAGTCAAAACACATACTAAAAATTAACATACATACATCTCACTCGTAATTTTTAATCCACTTACAGCATATAGCGTGATCAAAGAGCACCTTCAGTTAAAGAAGATTAAACTGTAAGCAAAGTAAGTAATCAGTCAAAGGATTATTTTGACAGGACAATAGATCATAATATAAATATCTACTCTACACCACTACGAATAATTTATTATCATATATAATAATTATATCACTAATATTTATTTCTAAACAAAATAATATAATCATAAAATCTTGTTTTGTTTGGCCATGTTGTTTTGAGTAGGGAAGAGATTTAGGGATAAAAAAAAAATGCACTGAACGTTTATAATACCTCCCCTGTTTTACATAAACATAAAAATTGAAAATGTATACCATATATTCCAGAGAAACAAATATCGCCGCAGTATAAGTGCATACTAAACAATAATTAAACATCGAATAGTTGCAAGCCATCTATGTTTTAGCAATGCAATCATCATTTGCATAACCGGGTGGAAAATAGTCAATTTATTATAAATGATGCAACAGCAGAATTATCTATGTGTATCATTGTCACAAACATTAACAATTAGAAAAGTAATTAATAGACATATAACATGTGCATCAAAAATAAGGTAATTCTGCTGCTTATGAATCATGATAAATACTACAATAGCACGTGTGACAAGAGTGCATAAGAAACCAAGAGTTCAAAAAAATAGTAAGACACGGTTAAAAAGTGTTTTGAGTTTTCTCTATCGAATACACAATGTAAGACAGACAACACATCACGAGTAGTAATGGCAATATTACGCATTATATATAAATATATATATTATATAATATATATACATATATATTTAATTACTGCATATCAAAATTGTCATTTCTAAACTATTTCCACGTCTCCAACTATAATGTACAATTTGATATATATATAAAAATATATATTTGGATGCACTCAATACTTGATCTTATTCAGAATGGAATTGCTATATTTTAACATAGCATCGTTGGAATCCTTATTGTTTTATTTTTACCTCGCCATTTGGAATATTGCATGTCTGAATAAGACCACGTGGTTAAAAAATATAGTTACAATCCAACAATGCTATTACTAAAATGTCTACAATGAATACTGTATTAATTTTCCTATGCCTGAGGTTCGTTATCTCCAATTAAAAAAAAAATTCTTTCAGTCGAAGCGCGCATGAACGATAGAATAATGACGACTCAACCGATAGTAGACTTGATCGCGCAAGGCTCGTTTTTTGATGTGAAACATCTAATGGCGCGCTTGGATGGGAGTGAAAACGTTTAGATTGCACGTTGCAACATCCCATTACGACAGTTTCGCATCTCATCAGCCCTTTCTGACTTGGTGCTCCCCTCTCAACATCTATACTGGGCGCTTCCCTCTCTACTACTCTTTCTATTACACACTCGCTACTTTATGTATATAGTAGTAGACAAATCATCCATGAACAGAGGCAGGATTCGAACCCACGACAGTCCAGTCAAGAAGCCAGCACGCTAACCACTGGACGACACTGTCCTCTGTAACATATCGAAATGTCGTTCTTGACGGTATGAAAAATTTAGTTGATTATGATCTCTGCTTGCACGGCCGCACACACGAAAGTATCAATCGCGATCATATTGGAAATTTGTGTCTCGACACAGATTTTGACGTTGGCCGATTTTTTATCAGTTCATACGCGCTTTTTAATCTAACACCGTTCTCATTACTATTCGATTGAATTTATAGAGCGCAAAAAAAAATGCAGAGTTGGAATTGTAACTTAATTATATTGACCACGATCTAAATAAAAAAAAAAAACAACAAAGAAATGAACTAATGAACTGATTCCAAAACGCAACAATTACTAAACGGACTGATATCCATCAAAAAGCAACAACCCTCCGATACCGGCAGTATATACTGTCCGATATTACTCTCATCTAAAAGCTACGTACTTGTTTGCACTGCAACGGGGATTGCTTGAGACACCCAGAGCTTTCCTATACCTCAGTCTCTCTCATTGGTTCCGCTGGCTATCGAAATAAACCATAACAAAACATTCAATATCATCCTTATCCCTTATTGTTTCGTTTATTTCATATCAATCATTAATTATTTTAATCGACTGCTAATTTTATTTAAACATTGTTTATAAAATTTTCTTTTATTTGAAACCCACTAGTAGATTAAAAAAAAAAACCTTCCATGACTTTTATACACGATTCCTGTTTGAACGATAATTTATTCATGAAAGATTTTTATTTACAAATACCTCGAAAATTTAAAATAATGCCAACAATATGCTTGTGTCTGAGAAACGTCAAAGTGAAAAATATTAGGTAAAATTAGACAAAAAATAGACGTCAAACTTAACAAATCAATTGAAATAGGTAAATTCAAAACAAAAGTATTTAAAATTCATGAAGAACAAAATGAAAATTGGATAAAAAAAAACTCAACATTACCATACCAATAATTATGTTAAAAAGACAAAAAATAAAAGTGGGGTTTATATTGACTTTTGACCAGTTCTCAGTTATAAACAAATTCTGGTTACCCCTACGTAGTAACTGGCTCTTGCTTGATTTTGTGCCACTCATGTGGGCTAAAGCTATGGGTTTGACACAAACAGGACACAGCAAAAGGACAATAAAAATAGAAGTTCAACGTACAAAGAATGTGCAAATGACAAGAAATGTGACACTGACACATTATACCATGGTAATTTTATTTCATGATGGAAAACCGTGCATTTATTCAGAGTCATAAAATCTATTTTCCTCCTTATAATAGAACGCTGTGCCAATGTATTACAATTGTTATAATTTGCACTGATTTTTCACTCGGCACTTGGTAGAACATGATTAATAATAACAAATAAATAAAAACACTTAAAAATTCTACAAAAATTTGTCATTAAATTATTTCTCGACGATCGTTTTGGACAACATGTCCATCCTCAAGAATATATATTCCTGCGGATGGACATGTTGTCCAAAACGATCGTTGAGAAATAATTTAATAATAAATTTTTGTAGAATTTTCAAGTGTTTTTATTTATTTGTTATTACAATTGTGTTAAAACTGTCTCCCTCGATTAAATTCATACAAATTTATATAACGAACTTACTAGGCCAACGTCAATCATGGGCTAGTTTAAACTCGTACATTTTACAACAGCTAGAGTCTCATTTGACTACAGACGACATATGACGGGTCGATCCATGGCCTAATGTCCCGAGCCGATTTTTTTTACCAGTCCGGGCCTGCTGCAACCTTGAAAGGAGTCTGAATGCATGGCTAGCTACCTGCTGACCGATGATTGTCAATAATTTCATATTTCTAGCAATTTATAGGTATAGTTGTTCGGATTGTTCACTAAAATAATAGGGTCCCTAAAATTTGCGATAGCCATAAAAAAACCAACGACAGAAAAACGAAAAATTTCAAAAATTTGAAAACGCATAATTAAAAAAAAATACATTCTAAAATACACAAACTCAGAAATATTGACTTTTACGACTCTGAATGTTTCACAGGGAAATTTTTCTATTGTATTATAAGGATTATTAAAACGCAAGACAATTATAACAGAATCGCTTTTCCAACAAATATTTTAAATATATCCTCCCGCTTTATTATATTAACGATTCTGCTATAAAACAAAACGAATAAAAACACTAGAGACAACCGATTTGTGAAGGGTTTGAAGTAAAACAAAATGAATCGTTCAGTGGATGAGTTTAAATTTTTTTTGTAATGAAATTATTTGGTGTGAGGGAAGCAACCCTACTAAACAACACAGCCAACTAATTTTACAACAATCATGCATTTTTATTGTTGCAATGACGGTAAGTCCATGATAAGGTCAAGTTGAGTATTTCATTAATTATTTAAAACAAAAAATAATCAACGTTTCGCCTCATTAAACATTGAATCGATTTTTCTATAGTTCAGAATTAGTACCGTCGACGACATCTTATAACTTCTATATAGTAGAAAAACCAATCCTCAACACGACCTTTCGATTTTTGAACACTATAAGAAGTAGGGGTGTAGAGCCTTAATAAAAAAACTAATTGTTAATTTATACACAAGAATAGGATTTTAACTGAGAAGTAATAGTATTTCTAACCGCATGCAGAACAATGATAATATTTAAAATATATATATATGTAGATTTACAAAAATATTGCGTAATTTTAAAGCAGCAAACACTGTTTAAAATATCACCAATTTTATAACAACATAAGTGTTAAGAATATACCAAATATACAAACCAGCATTTTATATATATAACAAAAATGCATTTATATATATATATATATATATAAAATGTGAAGTACATATTATGCGTATAAAGGATTATTACTTCGTCATGTAGTCCAAAGTATTAAAAAAAATGTCTTTGCGTCAACCTTTAAAAAACTAAAATACACTGAAGTGCATTTAATGTCTCAAAGTCAAAATTAATAATATAAAACAAATAAAAGCATTAAGTAAAAATTGTTACAACATGAAGAATAATTTTATATATATTTGGAAATAATACTTCAGTTATTAGAATTTTGTATTATCAAAATAAGTAAGTTTCAAACTTGTTAAAAACACACGAAAATAAACAGTGATAAAATATTGTACCTTAGTTATATTTTTCTAAGTAGGTAATAAATTCCTAATAGTGTTTTCAAATTTTTTTTTACAGTTTTTGCTCTCTATTTTACTATATTTTATTAAAAGGCCTATTTATATTATTTTTGTACTTTTCTTCTACGGGAAAGTATAAAATATGACAGTACAAGCAGGCTAACACATATAAAAGCAAAGGAACGGTCACTTTTTGGTGTTTGTTTATAAAAAAAATTGAAAAATTCAAATAAATTATATGTGTACATATGCATACAATACATATATGCATATATATTATATAATATATATTCATATACATACATACATATATTACGATCACAATTTTAAGAGTTCATTAACAACATCATACATAATACATTGAATGGAATTACAGTACGCGTTTCATAGACATGGTGATTTACACCAGAAGCCGAAAAATTTAAATTCGCGTTCGTGATTGAATTTTAAGCAAGAAATGAAAAACAGCTCCTGTTACGATCGGCCTTTGTTTTGCAGATATCAAGACATGAAGTTTTCTGAGTTTATTTAATTTTTGTCCATAGTTTTGTCTTTTGTTTTCGAACAATATCCATAACATAAATTTTTAAGTCATGGAAATTGCTCAAAAGCAAAAGACATATTGTTGGCAATTGTCAACTACTCTCCGTGTAAGTCTTTTTAGTAAAAATAAAAAAGATACAAACTTTATCTGCTGTAAGTTAAGGTTGTTTTTTTCATTCTGTGCAGTCGTTACAGGGTTAAAATAAAGTTTTCATTAGACAAATTAGTTTTTTTTTCTGCATCTTTCAAAAGTTTAAACCCTGATATCTCCTAAACAAAAGCTGTTCGGAAAAAAGCCACGTCCCATCTTTTGCTTGCAATCCAACCCATACCACGAATTTTCATTTTTCGCCTCGTAGTGTAAATCAGCCTGTATTAAATTATCCCAGAAAAACAAAGTTAAAAACAAATTTTGATTTCGAAACTAAATTGATGAATAATATGAATGCACTACCAAACCGTGTACGACCAAAAATCAAACATATCACATTTTCCAAAATTAATGAAGCGGTCAACGATCTCACAAAATTATGACCATATATTTTGCATACCTTGTTTAATTACCATTAGGTATGTATGTTTATTTGAATGTATGTAGGTATGCATACATCACTTATTACAGCAATATTTACGGATTCCTTTTTTTTTTGTAATTTTTAACGGCTAAAATAGTGTTTACCATTCTTAATAGTTTTGCAATATACAAAATTAACAATGCTCAAATTTACAATAAGTATTTTTTGTTACGATGAAAAAAGCAAGTCATTCCATATAACCTACCATACATTTTTTTTAAAGAAAAAAATACTGTATGGACAAAAAACAAAAAGGAAAAACTAATTCAAAATATTGATCGTATCTCCCTATTAAATAGCAAATCTTTTTGTATTTAAGTAAGAAGAAAAAATTACATTAACACATTAACGTTACAAACCTAATAAATTATATAATGAAATTGTAATAAATAATGTATGCACACATACCAATAAAAAAGACCCCAAAATAAAAGAACCGGATTATAGTTTCCATGCTTAAAATTGAAATACCCTAATTTCTTCCTCATCATTATCAGTAATTGAAAACTATAAACTGCACATCAAAAATACATAATCTATTGTAATTTTAAGGTTTAGTCATAAAACGAATGTACATACTATATAGTAACAGAACTACTATGTCATAAAAATGCCACTGCCTAGTGTATATCTACTTTTAAAAATCTGTAGTCACTATAAAACAGTCATCATTTATTAATAATAAATAATTAATACATATTTTTGATGTTTTAATCAAACATCTCAACCACAGAACCGTATTTTAAGTTAAAAAAAAACTGTAATGTGTTTTCATAGTGACCACAAAATAACAGAATTAGTGGAACAAACAAAAATGACCTAAAACTGCATAGATATACACAATAAAACAAAATTTATACTGAAAAAAAGACTTTAAAGAACAGGGTCGAACGAATTAAAGACAAACCTTGACAGCACTACAGATAATTGTTTAATAAATATCGCGGTTTTACATATAGAGAGCTGTCTAACAACGAAACCGTTTTGAAATTTTAAATATTTCGTACTTACCTGAGTTTGAAGACGTGTTAATCCACGAATCCATAAGATTTGACCCGCGCGAGGTTTCTTTTCCGAATCAGGATCGAATTTCTCCTCACCCAAGTTAATAGCCTCTGTGTATTCTTCAGGATGTCCTCGGCCCCATCTGAAAATTGTGCATTTAAAAGAAAAAAATCAACTTCAGTCCGGAACTGTCAAAACTCAAAAACTGATAACTTACGATAATATTTTTGGTATTTTCCGTGTCGGTATAGTGGTAACAATTTGCCCCCAAAGCAAAGTACCAATACCAAAAAATAAACACCACATCCATTGTTCTAAGGTCAAACTATGGGTAGAGAACGCCAATTTACCATACTGAATAATTACTACCTGAAAACACGCAAATATAATTAGTAGATACTAACATAATGTGCAATGGAACTCGTGTATTTTGAACCTGATGGTTTTAATCAACTCTCGTATTTCCAACTTCTCCTTCATAGTCACACACCAATCGGAACTCTGTTTACATTTTGTTTATTTTTGCCATTAGTTGAACAGCGTAAGGGGAGACACTTTGCGTGAGGAGTAGGGACAAACAACTTGAAAATACGTGAGTAAAATTAGTTGCAAATAGAATATGTTCAGATGTCTGTGATTGCTATGAAATGCCATTTTATACACAAAAGTACGAAAAATTGTCGGCGGTAATTAAACATGATACAAACCATTGCTAACACAAAATAACAAGTCTCTGTCTGGATTGAGTAATTCACAGACTGAACAAATCAGATAAACAAATGGTTCTGTTTCATATCGACGCGAAATAACAAGTTACCATCAGAGCGACTATTGGCATTATTTAATTTGCAAGATTTCATATGAGAGCTGACTCGGTCGTTTCCGTTCATCGTAAGTCCCTCGTAATGTCACGTCGCAAGCGAGAGACTAATACGAACGATGATTCGATGGCGTCGACGAACGACTTGTTAGTTGAAAATCACAACATACGCTAACAACAAATAATGCTTTCCTTTCAAAGTTCTTTTTAGAGTTCATCAACGCCTCACAAGAAATTCTTTGGCTGGCGGTCAAAGCATTAATGGCGTGAGTGCTGATCATTCGCGTTCATGTAAAGCAAGACTTAACAAATATTAAAAATTAATCGAAATATTTTTACCTGAGATAAACAAGTTCCAATCCAAATTGTATAAAAGATTGGATTAGTGAAGATACCTTCGAAAACATTACGTTGACCATGAATTTTTCTGGCATTAAATTCATTAAACAACGTCATCATAACAAATGAATTGAATATTACAGTAAAATGTTGTGTTGGCCCAGCACCGAAGTCTGCCCATCTTCCAGAATCAATATCAAGCAATCTATCACCTAAAATGTTTAGATAGTTATAAAAAATGTAAAAAAACAATATCGGTGAACACAGCTAGTGTTCTGATACACTACGTACCTACAAATAACAATGAAAAAATAACAGAGAGTTGATAAAAAGCCTGCCCAAGAATATTCTTCATCATCGTACGAGATATAAGAGGTTTTGTACGTCCGTATGGTTTACGTAATAACAAATCTGGAGTAGGTAGTTCAGTAGCTAATGCAAGTGATGCTAACGTGTCCATAATTAAATTTACCCACAACATTTGTACAGCCTAAAATACAAAAAAAAATAGATAAAAATTATTATTGAAATTCTTCAACGAACTGCGTTACTTTTGTATAGGAAACATTGGGGCGAATTCGTTCATGGCACTGCAAGCCCATACATGAGTGACGCAATGCGCTACTGCGCAAGTGATGTTTGGACTAATGAAAATCTATGTAGGTCGACCATAACCTCACTCTGACGTGACCGCGTCACTTGACAAGGAAGTGAGGTTACGGTCCCACTAACATAAACATCACAGACGCAGTAGTGTACTACGTCGCTAACAGAATTTGTCCCGCTTGCAGCAGGTGACTTCAGGCTCCTTATAGTCTAGTCTTCTTGATTACGAGTATTAACAGAAAACTAATCGCGTAACAAATTACCTCCCAAACTAAAACTACGAGGAGATTATAAAAGAATTTTCTAAACACCATCCCCTTCAACAGTTTCCTTTACGTTACTTAAAAAACACCAATCATTACGTACCTTCAGTGGGCTGTCTTGAACAGCACAAGCACCAATAAAAGCAACAATAACAGCTACAACATTGACAGTCAACTGAAACTGTAAAAATTTAGCAATGCTATCATAAACATTGCGCCCCCACATAACAGCTTTAACAATACTGCTAAAATTATCATCTGTTAAAATAATATCGGAAGCTTCTTTGGCAACGTCTGTACCAGCAATGCCCTGAAAAATACAACGATTTATGTAGCAGTAAAGATCAGAATCAATTCAATCTTATAAACATGTGTGAGTTACCATAGCAAAGCCAACGTCAGCTTTTTTCAACGCAGGACCGTCATTTGTGCCGTCACCAGTTACAGCTACCACTTCACGACTTTCACTAACTTTACTATCAATAATACCTTTCACTAATGTATATTTATCAGTTGGTGAAGAGCGAGCTAATACGCGTAATTTTGGCCATACTTTATCTAACAAATGTTGTTGAACCTGGAACACATCGACGACGGCATGCAATTAAAAAACAATTCTATTTATATAGGTGTACATGAAAACTATTACTCACTTCACCATTACTATCACGTATACGTCTATTAAATTCCTTTCCTTCCAAAATCAAAAAATCTTCAGAAGGTTTCAATATACCACACTTAGTTGCAATAGATCGTGCAGTATTAATATTATCACCCGTTACCATGCGTACTGTTATTCCAGCTTTTTGACATTTTCTAATAGCTTCCGGTACCTCCGGTCTTACGGGATCCTCAATACCGACGACGCACAAACAGGTCAAATTGTTTACAATATTATCTTCATCTTCCCAATTAGGTTCGTTGTCAATGTGCACTTGATTTATTTCAGCTTTCCCGGGCACGAAATCTCTATATGCAATCGATATAGTTCTAAGGCCATCGCACGCCATCGGTTCAATAACTTGATGTAATAATCTCTCTTGCATATCGCGAGTGAATTTCTCAAGATGTCCATCTATTCCATAAATAAACGCACACCTGAAATAAACATATTTTAACGAGTTTTCGACGTAACATCGGTTTCAGAAAACACCAGATAATTCCAATAACATACTTCTTTAACACTATTTCCGAAGCACCTTTCGTAAACAGCCTATAACCGCCGCCTTGCCTTGGAACGATAGTACTCATTGATTTTCTGACAGAATTGAACGTATAAACTCGTGTGAAAGTTTCTTCCGGATAATCGTCTCTTGTTGTTTGATAATTTTTACCGAGACCTTGAACGAATCCCAAAAGGGCACATTCTGTTTTGTTGCCGACTTGTTTTGGCAAATCGCTGGTAGGATCATCCGGAGCCTATAAATTTACGTTCAAAAATTATACAGGAAATACAAGAGGCAAATGCATTGAGCAATAGTATATTACACCACAAGAGCTGAAAGTTGAATTTCCTGCACTACGTCACATGATGCTCGACTCAGCTTTCTACTAGTGTGGTGTATAATATTTTTCGTCACACTCAGTCGAAAGTACGCACTTTCACCAATATATAAAAAGACTGATTACTTTCAAGTTAGCATTGTTGAGGTTATATGTAATGACACATGGATCTAATAATGTTCATGTAATAACAGCAGATGGCTACCTACTGCCTACTGGCGAACATGTGACCTGACAAACGGCAGTCTCACGCATCACTGCGCATGACAAAACTATTTGGGCCCGCCTATATGCGAGTAATTCCAGTTGTGATTACGACAGTGCATAAATGTTATACTTTCTGATTTAAAATCGAATCAGAAACTACATACTTTCGGCACGGTATGAAGAAAACAAATTTACCATTATCCGTGAAGTATAGGCTGAATTGATAGCAATACCCTGAATAATCAGGTTTCCAACATGTGATGGAATGTCTGAAAATTTGGGCATTGTTTTGCATAGTTTTTCACAAATGTACGATTGTACCACAGTCATTCTATTTGTTGTCAAAGTACCCGTCTTGTCTGAACAAATCGATGTAGCATTGCCCATAGTTTCACAAGCGTCTAAATGTCTTACCAAATTATTGTCTTTCATCATTTTCTACAAATAGAAATAACAATAAATCATACAATTTGACACCAACACCAATAGTCCAAGAACTCACGACACCCGTTTCATAAAGTGTTTGATTCAGGTAGAAATTTTACATAGGTAAATGAGTGTTTGCCTGTCCTACCTGGGTACGCCAGGTACTGCGCATACAGAAAGGGTTTAAAAAAAAAGTGTTTGATTCAAAAGCCAGCAAGTACTATTCGAAAGTTAAGTTGATTTTAAATAAGTAAATAAATGAGGCAGACACATTTGGAGGGGTTAACATTAAACCAAAATACCCTAAGGCCTAAAGTACCCCGGTAGAACAGGCAAACACTCATATATACTATTGTATAAAATTTCTACCTGAATCAAACACTTCATGAAGCGGATGTCATAAGCTCTCCGATTACAACGCAAACTGGAATTGGGGAAATACCTTAACACTGTAAGCCAATGAGAGAGTGACAGCAAGCGGCAAACCTTCAGGTACAGCAACTACAAGTACAGTCACACCAATGATTAAATGTCTGACCAAATCGTTAGCGTAAGTATTTTTCCACGGTTTATGTTCGATAACAAATGTTTTAACACAAAACTGTATAATCAGTATAACAACGGTTAAAACAGCGATAGTTGAACCGGCATAACCAATCTGGATGGCAAGTTTGGTGAGTTTAGCTTGAAGGACAGATTTTTCTTTCTTGTGACTGGTTTCACTAGCTGAAGCTGGGGCACTTGAAACGTGATTATCTGATTCTTCAGGTCCACCAGACATATGCTTGTTTGAAATTGGAGGTGCCGGTGAATTCATATGACTGTTTCCGGTTACAGCTGACTCGTCTGCTCCTGCGTAAAAATATGTTACATAAATATTGTTGGACATACTATTTGTAAGGCGAAACAAATAAAAAGAAAACGATGCATCTCATTATATTCAAAAAAATGTATACACGTTGGACTATATTACTGTCATGGACTCACAAATTAATATTGCTATAATTTTCAATTTACAATGAAAATGTAAGCATACAAAAAAAAAAACACGTGCGAGAAACAAAATTTCAATGTGAATATAACTTCTTTATATTTATTAAAAATAAAATGTTTCAATTCAAATGTACTGGCTTATGATAATGATTCACTTATAGATAATCAAAAAAAGCAAAGCTACAGTTTTGAATAATGTAAAAATTCAAGCAAATTTAAATTTTAATGATAAACAAATACAGTTATTATTAAAAATTTTGTATTGATAACTGATGCTAATGAATCATAAAAACTGATAAGTTATGTACATACAAGAAAACAGCAAAACTAAGAAAACATTTGATGCATTTAAAACATTTGAAAGCTTATGAAAAATAGGGGTTATTAACATGCATAATAGGCTTCATGCACCAGCGTACAAATTGCGCAACAGAGACTGTTATGCAAACATTTGTAAAGAGGTTTGATCATATATCTAATACTCCTATATTGTTAGTGAGGGTCTGGAGAGGGACGAAACCATTACGGTGCAGACATATATGCATCTATCTCTCTCATAACTACTTAAAGTCCTACGCGCATGTCCTAGAACTAGACTTTAAGCTTCAAGGGAAGAGAGCTTGCCCCCTCACACTTGCCAATTGCTCCACCAGACTCGTGACGCTTGCGCAGAACAAATCGAGTAGCTAAAAAGAGATCGAAGCAGTTGTTTGCTGTCTCACTTACTCCGTGACACTTCCACTTACGGGCGATAGCAATATAGGAGTATTAGATATATGGGTTTGATGTTTGACGTGCTGCGCAACTAGTTGTGGAAATTCAAACCCGTTTGGAATTAAATGCACAATAAGTGGTATTGCGCGACTAATTTCACGTTGTGTAGTATCTGTAGTTTGGAATTTATAGCTAGCAGGTTTGTTTTAAAACTGTCGAATTTTATAAAGAAACGACATGTTCACAACAAATCTAACTGAAGTTTGCACAAAACTGCGTATGGGTTTGCGCAATTTGTTCGCAGGTGTATGGGGCCTGTAACAATCATATATTTAAAAAAAGTCACATAAAAGTCACAAATATTACATAAGAAATACATTACTTGTTTATAATATCAAAATAAACTGTATAAAAAATACGTGTTCTATGATCAATTATTTGAGACTTTTATAGATCCGAAAATAAATAAAAATTAATTCACCTGTTAACGATTTCTTCTTACGTTGTTGCTTTTTTTGTTCTGGAGTACAAAAACACATGCAAAAGGAAAATATACTTATTAAAAAACACAGTTTGGGGCAGGGAAACAGACAAAGAATTAAAAGAAAGAAGTGAATAGCAAGATTGATAATTATGAAATAAAAATTTAATTAGTAAAAAAACAAATAGAATTCAAATTATTTCATAATTATCGATACTGAAGAACATTTGAAATTCTCACACTACTAGTACTGGGGTAGAACGTTTTCATTAAAATCGTGTGCTTGTCAAATACAAATAAAATATTTTTGCTGAAAATTTGTATTTCAAAAAGAAAATACAGAATAAAATTAACAATTTTATCGTGTTCATGACCAACTTTTTAAGTGCAGCATTCGGGAACGGAATATAAATGTCTTACATTCGAAAATATACATTTAAGAATTTCGCTACGTTAAATATTCACAGTGTCGTAGCTAAGGTCATGAGCGCCCAGGGCAAGATTTGAAATCTGCGCACCTCCCAAAACTTATTTTTTATGAAGAAAAACAATACAATAACTTTAAAGTGCGCTACGTTGAGATTTGCGCTCCTGGCAACCGCCCTCGCGGACAGTTCCTAACTACGACGCTGACATAAGTAATAGAAATATGTCGAAAAGTAAAGTACTTTCAACACAGCGAAAGTCTTGAGAGAATATCAAGAAAAAATGACTAAAAATATTATCCCTGAAAAATAACCGTTTCTGTTTGACGTTTTTTTGTTCTGGACAATAATATAGTGATTTTGAAAAACAACAGAAAAACGAGTTGACTAAATGATAACAATTGTAAAAAAATATTTTGATAAAAAAGAGACAACACTGAACATTAATGTGTAACAGTAGAATATATTTAAGCATGCAGGAAATCGTAGAATATATCTAGAGACAGTAGAAAAAGTATAGGGGACACAAAAATCTATTTTCAATTCAGTGAAAAAACAATTTTGTTCAAAAATCACTTGATTTTAAATATGTACACATATTTTGTAATGTCCACATTAAAAATCAATATACTAGAGATTCATTTATTTAAATGTACTACTTCAAAAACAATGTGTTTAAAAATACAAATATTAAATAAAAACCATCACCTTTTTTCATTTTTTTGATTTCTTCTTCTTGTTGATCAACCGCGGCTCCCAAAAGTGTAAATATAATACCAGCCTGTGAATTTACTCCTACAGCCGCAACAAGCATTTTTCCTGACCCTTCCATCACATGTGTTCCTGATAATACCATGGGATCAAAATGTTCACCTTTCTTTACATGATCTGATTCACCAGTCAATGAAGATTCGTCAATCTGTTCAAATAATCAATATTTATCATAAGTCGATTTTTATCACTCTTTTCGTCGTATGCATTACAGAAAATAAAGATTTTTTTTAATTGAGTATCCAGGAGAGTAACTATAAATTTGAGGCCCTTGGCATTCTTGTAGTGGGTCCTTTGGCTTATTGAACACTAATATGAATTTTTCGACAAAAAGGAACGTTGCTTCCAAAACTCATTTGTCCTGTCTTCGTAATTAATGGAAGGAAGAATTTGCAAAAATTCCAAGCTAAGAACCGAAGACATAATATGGAAGGATACGCATTTAATGAAACCCTACTAGGCTTTGTTGACTTCTGTCGAAAGGTATGCTGCAAGAGCTTCCTAACACCAGAAGCTCCAGGATTTTGACCAGTTCCGCCACTCTGCAGTTCGCCACTGTGTTTAGAGTGTTTGCTGCATGCTAATGCCGGTAGAAAAAAGAGAACTTACCTTAAGATCGTTGCTTTGTATTAGAATTCCATCAGCAGGAAGTAAGTCACCGTATTTTATTTGGCAAATATCTCCAACAACAATATCACTGACAGAGATTTGTTTCACTTCGCCTTGGCGTATCACAGAGAACTTATGTTCACCTTCAATTCGACTTTGTAAGCCACGAAATTGCCTTTCTTTTGTATAATCATTAAACGCAGTTACTATTACAACAACTATTACTGAGATCAATATAGCTAAACCTTCGATCCATCCATGCGACGTTTCGTCATCATCAAATGCTAAAAATAAAATGCCAAAATCAATTACCACCCACGTCTAACTCATTTGCAACTAAAGAAACTCAACCTCCTTCCTCTTCATCAGCAGGCTGGTACATAGAAAGACCAAGGGAAACAATAGCAGCAACTTCCAAAATAATAAGCGTAATATCTTGCAGAGCCTCCCAAACCAATTGCAAAAATGTTTTTGGAGGTTTTGGTGGAATGGAATTCGATCCAAACGTTTCTCTTCTGTGTTCTGTGTCAGCAGTCGACCCGCTTAAACCTAGAAACGATCAATTCTGATATTGTACGGCATATTGATAATGAATAATCATGACAAAGTATTACAGAATCGACAAGAAACGAAATTTTAGGCTCATTTTTCACGTTTTGCTGAATTACAATCTTATAATCAGGCCTACCGCTGGCCGGTTCAGCGTTCGCGTACAAAACTGACAATGCCGCCCCCTTTTCTACCCTGTTTTCCTTGACTCGTTGCCGTAGCTAGAGCTGGATTTAAGGTAGGGCAGCGGTGCTTACAGGTAGGGTGGAAGTAAAAATTTTAATTGATCTGATCTAATCAATCGATTTTCGCCGTACTTGACTTATGAGTGTGAGTGAGTGAGGTAGTGCTTAATTGTCGGGAGAGGATGATAGATAGATAAGAACAAAAATTTCATTTATTCAGGATTATATTAATCTCCAAACATATTTAAAAAGTCCGTCCTTAAAATAACTGAATTCTTCGATTCGCCATATTATTAAAAATGCGAAGGACTTCATTCAGATCAACTGACTTCTATTGTATTTTTTAAAGCAGGGCATTGTCCCACAATGCCCCCCTACCTACGATCGTGCCCTGACTACGTTTCTAGAAAGGATTTTGAGTTTAAATTTGTGAATTTAAATCTATAATAAAACACTGTATGTGTATCACTAGACTGATAAATACAAATGAGCTCCTATGTTTGCCCCTCCCCCCTGATAGTGTCGACCGTGTGAGGCGCACGTTCGCTCCTAGCGGCCCTGATTATAATTTATAACCAGCGTAATAATTTATAATAAGGTTAATGAAAAAAAAAATTGCGAAACAATACATTTGTTTGTAATTTTTAAAATAGTTTTGTTATCGTAAATATTTAACATATTTGACCCCATAAGATAATGTATTAATAATCATAATTATATTTTGTCTTCTTTTTTTAGATCTGATATTTGAGTCTCAACATAATTGATGAGATCATCGGGGCAGTTTAGGTCATTATTTCAAAACAACAGCGAACACAATTTTGACCTAACCGTTAATGGACTGTAGTCATAAGGCTCCTTCAAACCAACCCAGCAGCGAATCTTTTGTTTAATATACATACTTTTGATATATTGTTTTATATTTTACATATTTCCACTTTGAACGAAGAAAATTCTATTATTAGCGGTAGCCAAGGTGAAAAAAGGCTTATTTGTATTATTTTCAATATGCAACAAATAAGTCACGAGAAGATTTAAGACTAGGAGGCAGTGACTGTTTCGATATGATATTAAATCTTATTTTATTTCCACACACAATTCGTTCCATATTTTATCACATTTTCATAACAGACGCGGAAACTAATCAAAATGAATAAAATCTGTGCAACGAAAACAAGACACTGTAGTCCCGTATTTGCTCGGGCGGGATATCGTTTCAATGTATTTTGATCCCGCGCCGTATTCGCTCCTGCTGTTCCGGGTTGGTTTAAGGGAGTATTTAATCAATGTATTTAATTAATTTGGAATAGGCTTCGTAACTTGTTGGGCAGTTCATTTTGAACTCTCGATTTGGCAGACTGGAGCGATTATTAAAAGTGAAAAAATCTAATTGTGCGTTTAAGGTAGTTGTCGTGGTTAAGGCACACCGTCAGAAAATTCTTAATTTTTGTATACTTATTAAAGGCATGATAATACAATTACCCTGAAAATTTGAAGTCGATCGACCGTATATAATCCGAGATAAATTCAATTAAAAATTGGATAATTAACATTGATTATATACGATCTCTGTAGTTCTGAACCAGTTTCTTATTTATAAAAAAAGAACTAACTGTCAGAAACTTTCCAAAAACTGACAGTCTTTCAATGCATTTGTTATGAGTTTAAAAAAAAATAAGGAAAAATTTTTGACCGTCTAATTATTTATAAATAACGGTTTAAGGTTCAACAATTTATAGAAAAGTATACATGCATATGAATACCGTATGGGTTACGTTTCCACGGGTACAGTCTTGCGTACAAATTATGGATCACTTAGCTACAAGCTAGTATACTTTTGTGGTGCGTATAATCTATAATTTTTTGACAATATTGTACCACGACAACTATCTTAAAGACATTTATGCTGAAGTCCTAGTTAATTTATTAATCGTCATTGGTGGTCAATAAAGATGTGGTTTAACCATAACTAATACCTTCACTCGGTGATGTGTACAACTTCTTGCAGATTTCCTGAATACCTCCATACTCTTCTATTTTGACAACTCCTTCTCGGCCACGATGCTCCATCAGCTCCCTCAGCTGTTTTAGTGTAATGCCGTACTGAGCCGGCCGGCCGTCTATTGTGGCCATGTCCTTGGTACCTTCCCACTAATGTCTGAAAAAGAAAAAAAACAATATTTATTTATTAAGGGCGGAGTTTACACTGCTCTTCCAATTCATCAATATTTACAATACAATATACAAAAAAAAATCACTTAATAAATTAAAAAATTAGTGGCACAGTTAAAATATAAAAAAAAACCCGGGTCGCAGTGCCAAAACCCTGCCGACAATAGTGTATTTGCTTATACAGGCAGTGTGGCTTTATTATGCGAACTTAAGTTGGTTTTTGGGAAAAATAAAAAATTTTACTCCTTAATACAGCCCTTAAAATAACATTTTTTTTCTTAATTGCAATATTATTATCAATCGAACCTCTATACCAAATTATATGCAACTTTCAGTAAATAATTCACTATCTGCAAACTAGTTTTTTCATAAAATTTGTAAGTCCGGTCCTGTCGGGCCGATTTTATTAAAATTTTAGGGACACTTTTTAATTACTACCGGAGGCTTAAATTTCAATTTTGAAACGATTCGGAGAATTTTTTCGGTATTTTGGGGCCCAAAAACATTTTTCAACTCCTAAAAACTACCCTTAAAATGGTCCGATTGGGCCCATTTTAAATAGGGTTAATGCGGTGGTGGATTCCAACATGTGGGCAAAATTTCGTTAAAATCAATTAACTCTTTCGAAAGTTATTGCCCGCACATATATATATATATATACATATATATATAAACATTTTTAAAAATAGTGCCAAAGTGTTTAGGAGGTTATGAAACGTCGAGAAATTTTGGTCCGACCCCTAGGTCCCGCCATCCGACCGACGCCAATAGTGTATGTTGCCAGATGGCAAATACACTAATAACAAATATATATATTATGTAATGTATACAGGCATAGATAATTAAGTAATGGTGTGATTTGATGATGTAATGAATTTCAGCATTATAATTTACATTTTGAATCAATTGTAACTTAGTGTTCATTGAATATAGAATGAAATATTATAGCTCAAAGCTTGTTCTTTTTACAAGAATATCACAATATATATCATACGTTAAATTTGAAGATCCAAAATTGAAATCTTCATATAAGAGAATCGCTTTTTAGATCATGGCTGTTCAAAACATAGCCCGCGGCAGATTTTCATGCGATCCGCAGCCCTTAGCTACTTTTCGTCTACTAGTGTTTTACAGTCTCTTAAAGATCTTTATTGTTATTATTATTAATTTAAACTTAAACTTAACTATCTCAAATTAGACTGAAAAAATGGCAAAAAATTCGTCACGAACGTTCAAATGAACAAAATAAGTTTGGGGCACTTTCGATCTCTGTTTGATGGTGACGATTAGCTTATTTATTATTATTTAATTATTGCTTTACGGCCCACCAACTTGATTGGAATTTTAATAGTAGTCCATGGACTAGTTCATGTCTGTTTTGTTATTTAATGTGTGGACCAGAAGCGTAGCGTGCCTTGGCGGGGCCCCGTATAAAAATTTGTTTGGGGGCCCTTCCCCCGTTGAAGTAAATGACTTAAACGGGGAAATCCCGCAGCCCGCGATAATCGATGTAGGGTGTTGCCAACTTTTGAACGCAATCTTTACGCGGGAAAAAAAATTGCTTTTTTGACTTTTGTCAAAAATTGGGAAGTTTTTATTAATTTTTGTTTACGCACGTTGGGGGCCCCTGTGGCCCGGGGGCCCCGTATAATTGATACGGCATATACGGCGGTAGCTACGCCCCTGGTGTGGACATTTGTATTAATTTTAAATTCCGTACGCTTAAACGTGTTTTATTCGAAACACAAATTGGAGCACCGTTTCTTAATTGAACGATTGAGTCAAAAAATACTTACAGTTATATTTTCTTTTAATTATTTTCAATTTAAACCTTAAAGTTGCACAGTTTCAGTGATGTTATTGAAATACGAAGCTATCTGAGACCCAAGCTTTTAATGAGGAAATAGTGTTGCATAAAATTCATGGGGTTTGCTACGTATAATGTACCATGTCTGCACTAGGTACAGAGTACATACATCGTCATCAATTCCCAATCCGTTTATTAAACACAACTTGTACATCAACAAATCCTTATAAGCGATAAGCAGTTGTATTGACGTATTGGTAAAATATGTACGTGATGCTTAGTTGTGGCATTTGACAATGAACAACCGTATCAAATGATTACTGAAGTAATCAGTATATATTATTTCTCAAAGGTGTTTTTTTTGTCGGTATGAAATATCTCCCTTATTACTGTATCAAAATTAATGTTTGATACGCCATTTTTGAGATTACTGTTCTCTCTAATGACGAAAAAAGTTAATATCTTAAAATTAATGTTTTTTCATTGAAAAATTACAGTTTAAAATTTAGCCATCTGGTGGCAATCTAACAGTTGTCGATAATATTAAGTGACGTAGTGGCGCTGAAGTCTCTGAATAGAATAGTATAAAATTTATTAAAAGTAAGTAGATTAGACAGGAAGTGAGGCATAAGATAACAATTTAGTATTTGCTCTCTTTAATGATCAACGTTTCGGCAACAATTTGTGTCTTCTTCAGGATCTACAAAAATGTACAAGAATTTAGAATTAAATGTTAAATGCAGCAAATACTAAATTGTTATCTTATGCCTCACTTCCTGTCTAATCTACTTGCATTATAAAAAAGGTGATACTATAATTGAAATAAAATTTATTGCCATCCTATTATATTACGTAACTAACCATTAATGGCCAATACTGTACAAAAACTATAATGAAAGAGCTCCGTGTCGTGATCTGAATTTGGATAAACTGCATTTGCCCTGAATACCAAACCAAATAGTTACGACATCAACTAGGTAGAAAACATTTATTCAGACGCGTTGTGTTTGCAGAATAATTTATTGTCGTTTCATATCAAACTTGCAAAGAAATGCAAGCAGGTTAAGCTTCGTTCCAGAGAACTTGCGATATAAATTTTAGATTTTACTATATCAATTTAGAAAATGTCGCGGAAAAATGACTGTTCAATATCCGATTACTTGCCAATTCAATGCGAACTTAATGAACAATATTGTTATTAGTGCAGGTCATATTGCATTTTTATCTGAAACCAACGTCGTAGCTAGAGGTTGGTCGCGGAGGTGGTTACCAGCTGCGGCAGGGGTTTATATCTCAACGAGGCACACTTAAAGTTATTGCATTGTTTTTCTAACAACAAAATAACTTTTGGACGGCGCAAAATTCAAATCTTGCGATCATGATCTTAGCTACGACACTGTCTAAAACTGCACATATTTAAGCAGGATTTAAGTACAATTGGTAGAAGCCAAAAAAAACCCATAATTAAAAAAAGTACAAAATCATGTAATTTATATCAACATCCTCATCTAAATAAATCTTTTTGATTATAAGTGATTAAAAATGTTGTTACAGTATAGGACTACTATATTCGATTAAAAAATGTCCAGAAATCCTTAGCATTTTGTCTCAATCCGTTTTTTTATAAACTGTTTGTTATAATTACATAAAGCACATTTTTCTTAGAACCCTTGTTCATAATATTATTTATTACCCTTAATTTGACATACCAATTTTCATTTCTAAATACAAATAACTATATGTTAGAATTGTCACAAAATTATTGAACGCAAGTAGAAAAATTAGTACACAAATGCTTTTTCCTCTAAAAAAATTAATTTTAATAATAAAAGAGCGATACAATTTGATCAAATTACCAAATCCTGGATAATTTTGCATTCATACGTTATTAATAATATAAAAGACTGATCTCATTTTACTCGAATTATTATCAAATACAATTTTGAAATAGTCGAATTATATTCAGTGTTTCCATTAAATTATTAAATTTCTAGGAAGACTTCTTTCATTCGTATTCAAAAATTAATCATATTAACGTGGAAAATAAAAAGCTTGCTAAATATTTTTTCATTTCATTTTTTTTTTTTGTAAAATTTGTCGAGATTACGATCATCAAAGAGCTACCAAGTTGAAATTTTAACTAATTTGAACGTGATTAATACGTAATTTCTATCGTTTTGCACCAGAATCGTCAAAACGAACCGAATAAAGAAACAGTCTAAACAACATTTTTAATAATGTTGACTCAAAAAGTATTTAAACATCTTAATTTCGAGAAACTACTAATGGAAACAAATAATAAATGCCTTAATTTAAGGCTGTCGGAACGCTCTGAATTTAAGCGAAAAATAGAGCTTCGGCTGTCAACTGATTGTACTTATTCGTCAACATTCTGTAAAAATTCTTCCTCTATAAGGAAGATAAAGGATAATGGACTACTTTTGTAATTTATGTACGATTTACTAGCAGAAAGTTGCCATTAATTGTGCCAAAAAAAACACACGTTTTCAATGTCACACTACGACCTTATTCGTACTTATTTCACAAAGTTGTTTCATCACAAACCTAAAGTGACTCTTCCTTTTTCGGAAAAGTTTTTTAAATCTTTAAAATATTTCCAAAAATTAGAGTAATCAATTGACAGCGGCAACTTTGCCATAGCATCTTTTAGCCTCGTAGTGTGCACCAGCCAAAAATTGAAACGTGCAGAAGAAGGTCACACCCACAATATGTCTTTTGCCTACCTCGCCTCTTACCGCTGGGCCTCAGCACAAACTGTGAGAAAGTGATCCAACACTGTTAAGCCATTATTGTTTAAGTTTCATCATTATTTTAAATTTTCACTAATATTACAATATTACATTCCGAATTAAAGTACTGAATTAATGTAAGAACCAATCCTCAGTTTTTATTCTTTATTTCAAACTAATAATAAGTGAATAAAGTTAGCTCAATTTGTATGTGGGTTAAACAAGTTTTCATACAAACAAAATAAGAGATATTGCAATAATATATGAAAGTTAAGGAGTAGTCTCAAGATATTCAACGCAATACAATATTGACTAATAGTGAGGATACAAGTCTCGGATGCTTGACTTTGACTCCTGAACAATGCAAGTTCAAAATATATACTTTGTTAATTTTTCATTTTCTTCTTTATAATTTCAACTATGTACTTCGGGTTGTAAAAAGTTTGATTTTTTTTCCAAAACCTTATATATCCAGTGAAGTATCTTTTTTTTTTTAATTTATATGTTTGACTGTGCGTTAGTTCATGATAAAAATTAAAAATCTCTGGACCGATTTTAATCTGGTTTTCACGATTGTTAAACATCATCCTTTAGGTTAAATACGAAAAGGGCACGAACAACGTCGGGCGTCAGAACTTTTTTTATATACTCGTAATATTGATAGAGTATAGTACTTTGAACTTTGAGGAAGCTAAGGCAATTTTACTCAAAAAAAAAATGACGAATGTTGTCCGTCAATAAGCACGAAAGTCGCTGGAAACTCATAACTTTTATTCTATTATGTTTATATATTATCATTATTATTCCACACGTTAGTGATCAGCAACTGTTTTTTAAACAGATGAAGGTTACACTCTGTCATTTTCTTAGAGGCTTTATTTTGAATTATTTAAAAAGCGGCTCTGAACTATTTTATTTTCTGTATAAAAAGAAAAAAAATAATTTTATATTCTTTTAAAATATTAATCAACCGTTCTAATTTTAAATTGTAATCAATTAACAAATAAAATTTACAAATACCTTTAAACGAAGAACACAAAATCACAAAAATATGTAGACTGTGAAATTTAATACTTCACATAATAAGTCAGTTAAAAAAATATAAATATACAAATAAATTATATATATTTATAAAATACACTTTTATTAACGTGTTTTATATATTTTATTTGTTCCCATATAAAAGTTAGTTCTGTCTTCTAATATTAAAAATTTCTCCCTTCAAAATTTTGTCAATGAATGAAACTAATTTTTTTCTATATGAAACACTTATATGAACTCGAACCAAATGTAACAAGTTATGTTATGATAATTAAACTGATATTAAATATAGGATTTTCAGTTTGCGTAAATGAATACACCGTTTAAGTAGGTAAAGATAGAATCTGAACTGATAAGAAATCCTTAAAAATGGTAAAATCTACTGCAAACGTGAAATGTTTACGCATTATCTTCGTATCTTATCTATTCCGCAAAGCACCGCATAAGAAATCACATGTAAAACAATTATTATAACATTAATTAAATGACGTGAATGCCATAAACCAGTAGTCATCAACTAGCGGACCGCGATAAACAGAAGAAATAATTATTTTTCTTGCGCATTGAACACAAACATAATACTAGTGTGTATCTAGGACGTAATAACGACAATTTTGAATAGTGTGCGACGTTATGCTACACGAGTCAAAATCGCATTCGATTCTTGATATGCACTGTATTTTTGAAGTTATGCTACTTAATGCAGGCGATGAACGCAGACAACAAACTCAAGCTACAGATGGACAGTGAACTGGAAAAAAATGAGCGAGCGAATCGTCACGTCACGATTTATTATTAATTATTATTGTGTATAATACTCAGAATAACATACCTAAATGAAGCGCGTTATGCGGCCGAGCGGTTTAGTGCGCCTACCTTGCAAGATGGTGCTTTTGCGTAAGACAAGTAACTAAGCAAAGCACAATAAAATTTTCGGTAAAGTTCTACCTACTACCCACATAGGTTTTTGTTTGTTAATTTCGGACTTTTTTTTAAAGATATGTTTCAAGAGGAAATCAGTTCATACTATAGCAACGAGCATATTTGGTTCATCTAAAAATTAACCAAAAATAGTGCAATAGGTATAGAATTTTACTTATTTTTCTAACAAAGCAGAATAAAAAGGTTAGCTCTAATAATAAATTAATAATTGAACTAAATGTAGAGCTTGGCCTTAGACTGCTGTTAAAATTTGCCAAACCGCGACAGTCTGACAAATTTTTAAAACGGATCTCTAACAAAAATAGTTGGTGACCCCTGCTATAAATCATACACCAACATCAATTCGTTACTATTTACCGATTCAGTTACGATTGTACTGACTCACACTTTATAAACATTTACAACCAAATAATTGAGGAAAAATGTTTCTACCGATAAACTGTGTTTATTAAATTATCAGTAGGGGCAGGTTAATAAGGTGGTTGTTTAATATTTATAAATGTATATTAATCAATCTTTAATAGGACGTCGTTTCTGCATACAAGTCGCGGACTTAATGCACCTCTATTCACACTGGTTTTTAAATTTTGGAATATTGTAATTTGGCTTTTGATGGTAATGTATCTTATTTATTGTACATTAATTATAGACGCTCGACAACTTAGGTCATTAGCATCATTACACCAAATAACATATTCACTTAAAACTAAACGACATCACAAAACATCTACAAACAGAGACAGGATTCGAAGTCACGACAGTTCGGTCAAGAAGCCAGCATACTAACCACTGGACTACACTGTCCTCTGGTAATCAGTTACTAGGGTTACGTATCCGAAAAATTCAATAAAAAAATTCTTATCAAAACATCTCAGTTGTTTATTATACAATCGAAATTAGTCAATATTATTCAATTAAAACATGAAAAGATTTGATACTTGATACTAACAAATCCCTTTCCTCAATCTTGCAATAATTATTTGTTCTTCGTTCAAATAATTTCGAAGCATTTAAGCGACAATTATTTTTTTAAATTTTTGAGATTGACATTTACCTATTAAATAAAATTGACTTTTCATGAACTTACACCGAAAAAGCTCAGATATAAAATATATTGCGACCTATATCTGACAATTGCAAATACTTCTAGATTGATTGGTCGGTCTATTGCAAAATCACGACTACCGCCAACTTATATATGTATAGCAAACGATTCTGAAATAATACCGTTACTAATTGAAATTTTAAAATCGCATTTAAATAATCTTCCTGTAAAAATATGTTTATAAACGTATTGTATAAATGAAGTGAAAAAAAATATATATCACCATGGAAAATCAAAAACAGGAACGTTTTGCTATATGTGGGGTCACTAAGGACATGTTTATCTATAGAAATTGTCTCCAAACTACCTATGAATGCTGAATACTTCCTGATAAACGTTTTTTTTCATGTTTCCGTAAACAGTTTTTTGTGTTTACTTTAATTATATATCTGTAAATAGTAATTTACAAAACAAGTTTCAAAAATACCAACTTAAAACCATACATGAGTTCCATAGTCCAAAAATCATACAAAAGTATGTATATGTCGTAGGATAATTAAAAAAATCGGATGAAGATTGCAAAAAAACGGGTAATTGGCAATCAGATTATACAGGCCATACAAGCAGAGCCGCCAAACGGAAAATTGCGTTCATTATCAAAATATGACCGTATCTCCTATCAATATGAAATAGTGTGACGTAACAATAATACTTAATCTACCTCCCTTGTAACCAATCATCTTTCCGCATGGGTGCGCTGGGTTTGTGCCCAGGGACCCTGGAGTTTCTTAGCCTTTGCAATAAAATAACTCCAAATTCCTGTAAAAGTGGCCCCATATTTACTAAGCTATCATGAGCCGCCACTTGGCTTAAGACAATTGTAATAATATGTAGACTTTGGAGGTTACTCCTATTAAGAGTTTTGGACGACCCCTTACAAAACATGGAATAAAAAGAATTTTTTTTTATTAAATATATTTCATTCTTACATTTTGTAAGTTGAAACTTTTATTTATAGATTCAGTTCCAGTAACAGAATCCTTTGTTCCAATATAATGAAATCCATTAAGGATAATATGTACTTTAACATAAAGAAAGTACAAAACAAACTGACATGCGATCTTCTGCTGTCACTGAATTACAGCACAAAAACAAACATTTAAGCTAGGCGTCCAGGCGATGGGCTTTAATTAACCTGAAGAACCAATACACAAACTTCTTTGTTTTGTGTTGTATTCTATAGTACGGTTCCAAAATAATTGACAGTGACGTCACAATTATAATTCACTATGCATGGAGCAGGTATGCTGTACATACCTTCCCATGCATAAAACTGTGCTGCTTTTATTTAGTACGATTTTTAACAACATTTTAGCAAATTATACCACACATGTTTTTTTGATAATATGCGATTCATTCCGACTTTAATCATTGTGCAATTTAATTAGATTGTCACCTTGTACGAGAATTACAGCTAATGACGTATTTAAAATAAAATGCGTCAAACTGCGGCAAATTGTAATTTATAACGTTAATTTTATTAATAGTACTATTGTCTCATTTGCGACACTGAAATTACGTAACACTACACAATTTAAAAACGTTTGCATGTACATTTTATTATAAAAATCATTGAAGTCTTTTTGCACAAATATACTGGATGAAAATAGTCCACGTGTGCACTTATACAAATAACATATACAGGGTGTAACATTTAATCATACGCACAGAAGGTTTCGTTGTTGGTTCATTTTCAACTCCCAAATCGTCTGCTGACAATACAGAAATCTTCAAGCAAAACAGCATGCTGGCTGATCCTATTCTCAGACACTTCGGATTATTTAAACTTGGATTTAGCAATTGTTGGATTCTACCTATTCTAGAACTGCTAAAACCAAGTTCAAACAGTCTGATGAGTTCGATGATTTAACCAACAAACATACGCAATTGTGCCCGAAGAGATATTACTGAGTCCCTTTGAGAATTCAGAACCAGTTCAGAAATTACCAACAAACACACCTTATATATCACGAGTTTCAAGGCACTTTTCTCAGAAATCATTACACCTATATTTCGATATCCTAAAGACTGCATAATATTTCGCACATGTCAATTATAACAAAGATTTGTTTTCTACACGCTTTTATTACCTCCATCCTTATGTGGGTATATTTATTTATTTATTTACTAAATTTCCTTTTTATTATTACACATACATATAAAAAAAAAAAAAAAATCTGTATAAAGGATACTTCCCCTCACTTATGTTCAATATAATGGAATCTTTCACAGACTTCAGGACGTCGCGTCCGATTGATTAAAAAAATTGCAGATGTATTATTATTACTCCATGTAAAAAAATATCATTTTCGATAAACGGGTTCCAGCCTTTGGGTAAGGAATGTTAACATTATTAAGATGCTAATTTGTTGATGTCTACAACAAGTCTTTAGTATCTTAGGCAAATGTCTGTTTCATCTTGTAGAAAATGTATTTACATTTGTATTATTTCCTGTATAAAAATAGACTAAGCATACAGTATTATAAAGAATAGAAACTGTAAGCTATGTTTATTTGAAAATAGCTTATAATATTATGAATCTTTTAAATTAAGATTAAAAAGCGGTAATTGGTTGTTATTTGAGATGTATAAATTACTGTGTGATCAATGAAATTACGTCTGTACAGAAGGGGAATAGAATCAGGTGTAACAGCTAAGATTCTGCGAAATCGCAATTATTCTTTAGTAAAATATTGCAAAATAGTTGATCGTAACATAATAATAAAAAATGCTGTTTATTAATTAGTAAAGTCTAGAGCAGGGGTCTCCAAACTACGGCACCGCGGGCCAAATGTGGCCCGCAGCAGCGGATCGAATATGCCCTTTATCTGGCCCGTCATAATTAAATTGAATATCTTACTAACTGTAATAAGCAACATAGATAGGACAATTACATATTGAAATGAAAAAAGAAACATAACTTTATTATGATCAATCAGACTTATGTAGCTGTGACTTTCCACTGACGAATGTTCGCAACGGAAATTATCAGCAGCGACTTCAAATGTTCATCCGTTTATTTGGATCTGTAAATATTTTGCGCGTAATTCAAAACTATATTGATGCTACGATGAGCCCAGGGCAGATGGGATAGGCCGTGGCCCTTGAGAACTAGTAGAGCACTCAGTGTGGCCCTTACGCTAAAAAGTTTGAAGACCCCTGGTCTAAAGAATGCTGAAACATACATCTACATTCAGCTTATATAAGAATGATACAACATATGTTTGTTTTAATGTTTCAATTTTCATTGGAACAGTTGTTTCTTAATAATACTTATATGCGGCACCATAGATAGGACCTGTTAAGAGAGCGCAATCAGCGAAGCAATTATAGTTATTTTATTGGAATATATTAAGAGAATAAAGTATCAGAATTTTACCCAGGGCGTCGATAGCCCCCCCTACACTCTTTATATGACAAGTAAAATTGCGTAAAATAATTTTAAGCGAGTCACCGTGAGACGTTGCCTCATCTCCGAAGCCAGTGAATTTTAAATTAATATTGATATACACGAAAGTAAATAAAAATCAATAAAGAACATTTGTTGACAATTAGATGTTTGAATAATGAATTAACACAATTTAAAGTGTTAAAAATAACATTAACTTGAAATTTATTGTTACTATTAAAATTGACTTCGATGAAGAGTGAAGTATTTATTTTTCATTAACAATAAGTTTAAAAAACTTATTCAATTACATGTTTTATGTTCAATTGAATCAAGAAGTTATTTTAATATTATATGGATGATATTGATTTTATCTATACAAAAGAGGAACGTTCAACGTTTCTTTGAATTTTATACATGATTGACCTGATTCAAATCAAATCATTGTTTTATATATTTAAAACGAACTAAAACGCAATGTTAACACTTTTGATGTCCAAACGTTTAAGCTTATTGTATTTGTATTTATTTAAAAAAGCTTTTAAAATACCAAAACAGAAAGAGGCTATTTCAACAGTTCACAAATTCACTGAATATATAAAAAAAAGTAGGAAAATTAGATTAAAACTTCGAAACTTTTAACAATTTCATATTCTACTTCAACAGTCAATTTTTCACAACGGAATAACGTCGCACACGATGCGTAAATGTACAGTTTACAATGAAAAAGTTTATTTAAGCGCAAAAAAATAAGTGTAATACGAAGACAGAAAGAAAGAACGACAAAAATTCAGTTTCAGTAAAAAACATTTAAAAATTAGAAAAAAATATTGAGCATTAAACATACCCCCTATAAAATAGCATGTATACCGGTCGTAAAATAATCCATTTAACACTAGTGCATAAAGTAAATACAAATTCAATAGTAATTTTCATAAGCTACCTACAATCTACTATTAGAAGTGAAGTTTGCCAAACAAATTATGTGTCAAAAATTTCGAAAATAAAATATAATGTATATAATGCGCAGAATCCTACGTATGAACTGTTAACAAATTTGTTGACAAAATGTAAATATTATGTCTATATTTAAAACAGATATTACTATTGTTTTCCATTAAGAATATCAATTTTAATTGAATAGTTGATTCACCAGACACTTCTTCCAGTCAATAAAAACATAAATGTTATTGTTTCTACCGTATTAGACTTTCTTACTTGCACAAAATTGGCAATTTGCCACTGAATGTAACAATAATTACATAAAGTTATAGGTACAAACTATTTTTGAATACTAATTATTTTACAAATGTTTTGCAGATGCTACTAAATCGAAATTTTGGTATTCTATTAAAACAAACAATTTAGAATTATCGAGCAATCGAATCAAGCGCATCCATTTAACAATGGTCGTTTATTTGCTTATCTATTGTTGCAAGAGCGATGTATTTTGATGACCAATTTTAACTAAATTTGGCTAAAGCATTCTTTGTGAATGTCACAAATGTATTTGCGAACAAAACATTTTCTTCTGTCATCAATATATTGTGTAGAAAATGATGAAAAAACAAGAGAAAACACTTTATACGATATTTTATCAACCTATAATGATAATATCAAAAACGCCATTTATATTTCACTAAGACTATATGTAAAACTTTTATCTTAACAATTTAAAACATTGCAAATAATATCAATACTCTATCTTTTGATTTCTTCGACATTTGTTAAAACTGCCAATAAAGTGTATAAAAAACAGTCGTTGCCTCGCAATCATTTGACAGGTCCGCCGGATGGCGTCATCCCCCCCCACTATTCAATGGAATGAAGCACCCTTGCTTTGGAGTTCCTTCACAATGTCGCAACTGCCTGGCTAAGTATTAGCAAAGCATCTGTGATATTGTATTAGGTAATTCATTAAAATACTACATGAATAGGATTCCTATGTGTACAGAGTTGATTATTTTAATTTTCAAAATAGGCTCGGACGCTTTATAGTTTACAATTTCAAAGTACAAATATTTTGTTCTTATATTCTTGTATCATGTTGCAAAACTGGTACAGACACTAAAAAAAGAATTCATTTAAATATGAATTTAAAATTTAAGGTTCTGTTAAATAAAAATGAAACTACAACTTGTTCTTCAAGTTGAACTAACTGTTTTTTTTTATTACCTACTTACACTTTTATTCATTGATAAAGAGTATTTAAATTATTTTTAACTTTCTCATAAATTATACGTAATATTTTTAAGCTGTTTCGCTATATCGAAACCGTGAACGGTTCTTAAGGTCAAAGACTAACATCAAATATTTGCTGTTAATATGACGTGAGGCGAATTATATTTCAAACGTGTTTGATAATTACTGGCTGTCGTGGTAGACTTAATTTTAACCTTGTGTGTCTATTGACCAAAATACACAGATCTTGTGATGACTAAATAAATCCGACTTTACACACTGTAAATTTACTGTTAATAAAGATGACGTCAAAACCGATTGTAGGTTAAAAATAAACACTTTATTTTAACCGTATGATAAATAAAGTTCCTTTGCTATAATATATATATATATATAAAAAAAAGAAAAATACGGACGTTGAAGCGTTTTTAGTACTCCTCTTTTCTGCACTTTGTTATTTCACCAAATCTTGGTTAGGCTCTTTGATATGGCCCTCCTATCTACCGCTTAAATGTTTGCTTTCTGTCCATCTCTTAGTCGCTCGACCAGTCACGACGGGCTTCTCTTAGTCCTGGATCCCCAGGCTAGAGCCTTGTCAGCCGTCCCTGCAGGGCCAGCATTTTGACAGTCATAAATCTACACTCTTGGATCCTACTATTCACCCTCTCACGTAACACATTTTTTTAACACATTCAAATAATCAGGGCTATTCTACTAATGATAATCACGGTGATTACCAAGTGCTTAGCAACATAAATACTCTGGGCAACCACTTTTATTTGTTTCTTATTCTGCTAAGCAAAGTGACTGCCACAAGTGGTTAAAATGATCATGTGACGTGTTTATAAGAGTGGATAAACTGTAACTTGTAAATGGGTGTTGTTAAGTTGTTTATTAATTAAAATGGACGGCGAAATATTTCACTTACTTATTTTGGAGTTAATTGAGAATGAAAACAGATTAATAATAGAATTATATTATAACGTACACGCGTTATGCATTTTTTTATTATTCTTTTACGTTTTTTATTAATCCAAAATTCGAAATGGAATTCAGCATAAGGGCTAATTCATCCCATTTTTTATCCACAATTGTGGATTCGGTTGATGAAAGTTTTCCACTCAACATATTTTTATTAGCGTCAATAAAATCAATTATCAATTTGTATTGACTAGATGATACTTTTTTTTGTCGTCTTTTTGTAATTTCATTATTCATAATAATTATTATTATTATTAATAATTAATTATTTTCAGCATTTGACAACTAACACAAAATTCAAAAGTATATAACCGTGGTAACCGCACAAAAATTGACTTGTAATTAAATTCAGATAACTCTTTATAAGTGCTTTTTTTTGAAAACGAGTGACAAAAAAGATTTGTAAACACTCGCATAATCACTTGTCATTAATGCTTTACCAGAATAGCACATTAAACATTAGTGATTACAGACAGTGTTTATAAATTTTGTAATCACTGTGGTTACGTAAGAACAGTGATTCGAACAAAAATAGTAGAATACGGCTAAATATAAGCAAGCACGTTTCGTATAGTTGCATTTTTGTGCCCAATATGTTTAATTAAATGCATTCGCGTATTTTATAGTTTTCACCAAATGACATTTTGCACATTGCACATCAAGTACCTGCCGACTAGGGCAGCGCGAAATTCAGATTTCATTACACAGAAGAAAGAAACTTTTTCTACAAGTTAGATATTTTCTTCTACCGATTTAATGCAAGAAATAAACAACATAAACTTTAAATTTCCTAAGCTTTTGAAGTGCCCATCTAAATAAATATAAAATCTTTCAATAGCATTGTATACTTGATTTAACGATTCGAATAACCCGGTTGACTTCGTATGAAGGCCTAGGACTGACCAAGGCCTGATCTATACTTTAAGGCTGTCGGAACGCTCTGAATTTTGTTTGTGCTTTGACCCAGCGGCAAAAGACATATTGTGGATGTGACCTTCTTTAGCTCTGTCTCGCTCAAATCATCCGCACGTTTCAATTTTTGGCTGGTGCCAACTACGAGGCTAAAAAATTTTTTTGCAAGGGTGCCGCTGTCAATTGATTACTCTAATTTTTAGAAATATTTTGAAGATTTAAAAAACTTTTCCGAAAAAGGAAGAGTCACTTTAGGTTTGTGATGGAATAGTTTTGTGAAATAACTACGAATAAGGTCATAGTGTGACATTGAAAACGTGTGTTTTTTTAGCACAATTAATGCCAAATTTTTTCTAGTAAATCGTACATAAATTACAAAGGTAATCCATTAGAGACCTAGATTTGTCCTTTATCTTCCTTATACAGAAAGCACTTTTGCAGAATGTTGACGAATAAGTCTACAATCAGTTGACAGCCGAAGCTCTATTTTTGGCTTAAATTCAAAGCGTTCCGACAGCCTTAAGTGTGAGTACTTATTAATAGTGTACTAAACATCCTAAACGGTCAAGCCGTTCTGGAGTTATTACACTGGTACAGAGAGATAAAACTTCTGGAAATACTTTTTCCTCATCTACATAGATGTCATACAACCTCCCTTCCTACATCACTGACAGCCCGTTACTACTAAACTCTACATCTCGAACTTCAAAGGAAATGCTAAAAATTTCAAGTTATGGAGTTTTCGAATAATCAGGGATTTTATTACTGAGTTAGGGAGTATAAGTGACAATAAGCTTTAGCTTACTGCTCACTTAAAGATAGAGTTCGCGAGACAAACTTAGAGTTACAGAGTACAATATGTATGCGCAGTACCTCATATGGAAATCATATTTAGTTCCAAATATAAATAGTTCGAGTAATAGTCTGGGTTTCAGCGAAAGGCAATGGATAATTTTTTCGACTTATGAGAGGATTTCGATTTAATGAGGTTCGAGCAATAGAGTTAAAATTATTAAATAATTTCAACCCTACTAACAACCATACATAACACTTCGAAGTGGTGTATGCGAAGCTTTACCAGTCTATAAATAATATAAAATATATCTATTCGTCGTATCTATATGTATATATACTATAGGTACTGTTGGTTCAATGACTCACAAGAAATACGTCATATTCCTATCTCTAGATATGAACTATGTACAAAAACATGTTGGTACACAGAATATGCTATTAAACAAACAGTCAACTCTCTTTAAAGGTACGTTTTCACGTGGACAGTAAATCCTGACTTTTATTGCAATGACATGAAATGCAACGACTTCAGCCTTTCTGAAAACTACAAGTTCCGTTGTCATGACATTGAAATTGATGCCACGACTTTAGTGTCACAAATGAATTTGATATTTCGTCACATCTGTAACGCAATGCCAGGCACTGTACACTATATGTCGTAGTGTCATGACAGTTTTTTTTTATAGTGGAATGCTTCCTAATATATTAATCCATTTTTATATCCAAACTTTTTCCTCCATTTCTTACTAATTATATTGTTAACAAAGTGAACAGCTGCGTGACGTCATGTTTATTGTCATGACAATAAATTACATGAAATCTCTTCCATTTCCAAAGGACTTGAAACAGAAAAAAATCTACTTATAACGCACACTACACATGCTAAGCCCTAGATAGTTTGTCTATGGTCTCATAGGAAAATTTGAGTATGGAAATATTTTAATGTCTAGTTACCCAGTGTCTTAACTTGGGTGAACATCCACCATCTTGTACGTTTGCTCATCATGACGTCATCAAAATATCGGTCGCTCAATTACAAAAATTCGTCATATCACTATCCTAAGTTTAACAAGGAACAGAACTAACGGGTGTAAAAACAATACGGTCAAGGTTCACAGATATTAATAAATATATATTTAAACACAAGCACAAAAATATAAATAAGTAAGGTACCTACTAATTAAATAAATAATATAAAAAACAAAATCGAAAATTTTTCGCTCGAATTTCGATTTATTCTCTGTCTTAAATCTATATTTAGTTGATAAGAGCCTCGGAAAATTCTTGCATGAATATATAATGTAAATAATATATACGATGTAATACTACCACGTGATTTGAAAATCGTCACAGTTTCATGTAAATTGGAATGACGTCATTGATAATATATTATGATTAATGACGTAATATTGCAGTTGAAGCGTCACCCCTTTTTAGTGCTAACAGCTTGGGATACGAAAAAATATATAAATAGATTACATTACACCAACACGACATGGGAAATCGTGTGGTAATATTTGGCGTAAAACAAACTGAAGTTGCAGAAATATTTTTTGAAGACAGTTGCAGCAAGACCAATTAATTTTAGAAAATCTTAAGTTTAATATTATATGAGTTTGATGAAGCAAAATACCGAAAATGTTCTTAAGATTAACCGAGAGTGTTTCAACGTCGTTGTTTATATTATTACAATGATTATTTGTTCAACTAGTCACTAGATTTTAATTTAGGAAATGATAAAAATAATTGGATATAAAGTTTATAAATTTCTGAAAAAAATCAGGCTTGGAAAGTTTATTTGTATATTTTTGCAAATCCTATTATCTTTAACAGTTAAGGCCTTGAAAAAATCAACGATGCATTGAAAATATTAATATTTCTGTACTTCACTCTACGGCTTAATAATTTGGATGATGAATATAAAATGTTTTAACCTTTGATCTGTTCTTTTCATACCAAACTTTTAAATAACATTATTTACAAGACTGAAATGTAACCAAAGTTATTTCTTATTAAAGAAGCTTTCAATAATCGGATTATCATAAAACTTTATATTGTTAGAAAACTGCAATAAATTATAATGTACAAAGTATATTTACGTAGCAAATATTAAACTTAGAAACCAGAACATTAAAATAAAAAAATGTGTACCGTCGTGGGACGCATGGCAGATGTGAAACATTACACAGATATCCACGAGTAAAATGACGATACAGTAACTCATAAAGTGTGTAGTGTAGTAGAGAGGGAAGCGCCAAATCGAAAAGAGTCGACGAGCCGCGAGGCTGACTGAATATGAGGTCGCAACGTGCAATTTAAACGTTTTCCTTCCCATCCAAGCGCGTCATTAAATGTTTCCCACAAAAATACAGACTAGAAGTATACCTGCAAACAGCAAAACAGCGGAAATGTTTTTTAGAGTTGCTGACTAATTCTAGAAAAAAACGCGACGAGAGTTCCGTGACATCAACCATATATTATTTACCATTGAATAATAATGACCACAAAAACTGCAAGCAGTAAAACGCAGTTATATTGTAGAAGGCGGTATACGTTAATTACAAATCTGATCCGTTTATGAACGAGTATGATGCCACAATTGCACCTGGAAATTGCAAACAACATTGTCGATTATAGTATTTCCTATTCAAACCAACAAATTAATTATCAAAATAATTGAAAATACGAGTGACCGGTGAGCATATGAGATTAAGTGTCCTTGTGTACATAGTTTCCTTCTTCCATAATAACATTATGTTAGAAGTTATTTTGCCAAACGCGTAATTCGCTTTGTTTGTCATCGTTTATTATTAATTTCTAGAAAACTATAGTTGAGTTTGAAATCTTGTAATACTTTTCTTGTAAAGCATACGCTAACTAGTACCACTTTTTGGAAATTTTATTTATACAAGTTTTGGAAAGAGAGAATCAGTTTTAAAGATGTGTTTTCTTGAAAACTACGTAACATAAAACTCTGAAAAATAGTTTTGAGATCCTTAAGAGAAGTCCTTTCAAATGATATCTCACGTAACTGAATAATTTTATCACACTTTACGAGAAAATATTTTTAGGTTAAATTAGAATATCTGCTTAATAATTGGCAAAGTTCAGCTTGATGTCTTTAGTTAGTCCAGAGAAATTCGACTGAGATAGACAGAACCCCAAAAACAGTAAAAAATGGCCAAAACTGTTTAGTTTGATGTCTTTAACTGTAGACCACATTCTGATATACGATTATCAGCTTTTAATCTTGATTCAAAGACTTACAAATGTCATTTGTTTTAAACTAAATCGAGTATCTAGTTGAAAACAAATGACATACTTAAATCTAGATTTTAAGCTAAAAGAAATTGAGCATCAATGTCTCGAAAAATAAGGTTAAACACAAAATTTCATTCTTTTATTTTACTTTCTTTTAATATATAGTTTGTATTCACTTTAACTTCAATCGAGCTTTTATTAAACAGTGAAGTGTTAGCTGCATATAAAATTGATAAAAATTGATTTCCATATTCCATTTCCGGCATAATACAGGTTAACGTTCTAGAAACCAGCGGTTATCAACCTTTGGTTTGACGTACACCAAATAAACTGATGGCAAGCCATTCATTATGTCATCAACATTTTTAATGTTTCAACTGAGCATTTATATAACAATATCACCTTTACCCCCGGCTTCACTCGGGTAAATGTCAATTTAGGTAGCAAGTATCAATCGGGGCACTTATTCTGGAAACGTTTTCTCGTCTAGTTAGTTGAAAAAAAAGGAACAAGAAAATGCACCCCATAATTATTTTATATATTACTTTCTATTATACACAAGTTATCCACGGACTAAAATATCTTGAATGCAAATTTCAAAACAGTCGAAGATTTTGTTAATTTGAAAAAGACTGTTTTATATTACAAAGAAGATAATGTTGACATCAATGTATAATAACTTTTACGAAATAGCCTATATAAAATTGATTTATTATCTTCTCACAAAGAAATCAAACAAAATTGGTTGGTGTTAATCTCTTTTAACCTTTCAATCATGTTTATATATTATCCAGATCACTAGTTTTAACCACGATTACCGCATAATAATTTTCAGTAAACTTATTTACTAACAGTCAAAAGGTTTTTGGAAAGACTTCAAGTAATTCACATCTCGCACACAATAATCTTCCAAGATACAATCTAACGAATCTGAATAAAACTTAGTATCTACATTGGAAATTGTTGCGTCCATATTTTTTTCAAACATATATAATTAATGATTGTTAATATTCATAGGTATTTGGATTGACAAGACTTGTTTAAAAATAATTCTTTAATATTTTTGTACAACGTTTCGTCTCTCTCGAGACTTCTTCAGGTACTAAAATTAGAACACAAAAAATAAATAAATAAATATCATTTTTACAAGTCAAGAGTTGTGAAAATATAACTAGTAGATAATTTTTAACATAATAAACAATATAAGTAAAATATAATATTATTATCATTAACAAAGCAAAAATATTATTACAGAAATTTAAATTATAAGTAAATTCATTATTTCTGTAATAATATTTTTGCTTTGTTAATGATAATAATATTATATTTTACTTATATTGTTTATTATGTTAAAAATTATCTACTAGTTATATTTTCACAACTCTTGACTTGTAAAAATGATATTTATTTATTTATTTTTTGTGTTCTAATTTTAGTACCTGAAGAAGTCTCGAGAGAGACGAAACGTTGTACAAAAATATTAAAGAATTATTTTTAAACAAGTCTTGTCAATCCAAATACCTATGAATATTAACAATCATTTATTAATATGGATATGAATACAGTAAATCATATATAATTAAGTTAGCAGGAAAGTGGACAAATTGATGTAAATCAACAAACCAATTATTAAATATTATTAATGTAAATATACGTTCGTTTGGAGGGTTTTAAATGGTTACAAAAGTTCAAAAAAGTAGTCTTAATTTTAAGCAATTTAAAATAAATTTAGCATTTTTTTTTCAGTAACGCCTCTTTCATTGACAAAACAGAATACAAGTGTTTTATTGGTCGAAAGTTACACACGATATAAATATTATGGCGGCGTTTGCTGTCTATATGAATGTAATATTAATTCAAAATCGATGCCTTGTTTGAAGCATTGATTTCTCGTAGTTGAGACACACATACCATTGTGTTGTGTGTGTACACTACCGTGCAAAAGAAACCAACACAATAAACTTTTGCTAAGATGCCGAAAGCATTTGATTAGATTGTGACCACACATATTTCATCAAAAAAAAAAACATTGTAGAATTTCAAGCGAATTTGAAACGAAGTTTTTTTTACACTTCTATATACATTTATAATTTAACATAGGTTTTGTGCAATTTCCACTTCGAAATAACAGTTTTCTAAGCATTTTAATCAAAATTTAGCTCGAAAAGCGACCTTTCTTTCTATATAAATCAATTACTTGTTTTTGTGTGAATACAAGCTACATTACAAAGAGTTTGACAACGACATTAAACTTTTCTCATTTGTATAACTTGAAAACAGTTTGACAAAAATTACACAAGTCTTTCTAAAATTGTCGCCAATAAATAAAAAACAAACGGAATTGAAAACTACTCGTACAACTAATTTTAATTAGTACAAATAACAACAAAATATATTCAAATGCAAACATATTTTTCAGTGATTTCAATTCTACATAAGACGTGTAACCCACTGAATTCGCATAGCAGAAATTTAAGTCATGATAGGTGCATCAGTACAGGATAATCCCAAGAGCTATAAAGCTTATTTCTTAAGGAAGGTTTAGGTCTATAATAACTGTTCTGGCTGGCTTCGCCCAGGTGCAAATCAAATTGAATTAAACGCGGTTTTCACCATTCAATAGCTAATTTCTTGAGGAAGATTTATAGGTTTATTATTCCCAGTTTCGTTCAATTGCAAATCAGATGATGAAGCTGGAGAGACAACGACCGAAGCGAGTGTTCCCATATTAATTATAAACTTGAATGAATGAGCGAAGCGATAACGTACTAATTAATAATAATTATTATTATTAATATAAATTCGAGCGAACGAGCAAAACGAGAGAGTAAAGTATTACATTGATTTCACGCTGTTTAAATGCTTTTTTTCGCCAAACTTCCAGTAATTCGACACATTCCTGTTCTATCTGCCGGAATAGTAAGAGTCTGCTGTAATTTGAAATGATCTTTCGCCTCTGTTATACTCTATTTTAAAACCAATAGCTTAGCAACTCCGCACCTATATAATCTCAATTATCATATCGCAACTTGCAAAAAAAAAAAATGACTGCGGATGCAGATCTCAAAATGGGTACGGATGCTATTTGATTGCATATGTAACAGTTTCAATTTAACATCCGGTATATATGGGAGTTTGGATATCGATTATGAAGCTATTAAATAGAAATAAAAATAGCCGATGAAAAATGACTTCAACATATAAACACATATGAATATGTATCGTAAAATGTGTACCGAGTGTTCCAACGTACTGAGATTTTTGTGAAAATCGGTCAAGTACCAACTCCGTTTGTACCCAGAGGGTTTTGTACATGCAGCTATTATATTTCACGAGTTTATGAGGATAAAAATTGACCACTTGACGGGTTCTCTACGTCGTCATTTTGAACTAAACAATAAATTAAAAAAAAAAATTATTTTTTATTTAATTTTCGTTATACAGGAGCTCCCTAAATACAGGCCTACATTTTTTTCGATTTCGGTTAGAGATACATGTAAATTATAAACGCTCGACAAAGCAGGTCATAAACGTCTTAGTTTGAGTTTGGGTCATTGGCTTTGATAATATATGTAAATTTTATTATTATAGCACTTATCACGTTTAGCAGCTAGAAAGCTGTAACAGACGGACGACCAAGCAGAATATAAAGTTCAAATCTTTGAGTATGGAGCACTAAAATGTCAACTATTAGAAATATACACAAGGTCTCTTGTATATTTGAAAATTATCCGAATTACGAAATCCTAAAAAACTAAACCCAAATCTGAACAATAATTAACCAAATGTTTCACGAACTGTTACTGTAACATTTGGTTTTATGCGCACCTGAAAAGGTCTTTTAACAAAAAATTATCGACGTGATTTTTTTATTCAACAAAAACGTGTTTTTGAATATTTCTAAATAAATAACCAGGACTGATTCAATTATTCTAAATTTTTGGGAAATGAAAACCACAGCATATTTCATTCTATTAGCTTTCATTTCAAAAAATAAATTTTGCGAAAATCGTCACGTTTAGAGACATTCTGTATATATACATAGACGTATAATTTATTATTAAATATAACGCATAACAACATACCTGACAAATTACATAAAAATGACTAAGCATGAATGAAGTGAAAACAAAAGTTAAGACTGATTTATTATTTCAGTATTTTTCAATATTTTCCAAATTTACGCCATAATACGAGAGTTATTTCAGTTGGGTTTTCATTTTAGTAAGTATAATTACGTGTTCAAATATGATTGCCCTTGATGAAATATTTTAATGGTGTGAATTAAGCGAGTGTGTGAAAGAGAGATATTATGGGTTGAGCGTCTATAATCTGCAATCGCTCTCTCTCTGTCTCTTTCTTCTCGTCACTCTCTTTATAAAACAATATTCAGATGTTATAAACAAAAATCGCCGTATGGCATAGATTGAAAAGTCAACGTTGAGTATCTTTCCTATGCAATCAAAAGTTGCATAAACGCTTTACCACACTGCAGTTAATATGCTATCAAAGCCTTAATAGTAACTATTAATCGACTTGAATTATTGAATACCATTTCAATTCATTAACGCAGATGAATTAAAATCATTATTGTTGAATAGATTTACTGCCTGAAATCTGTTAACAGTAGGAAATATACAAATGTATTTATTTCGATTATTACAATGACAATAATGATAATGATACAACAATAAGTTTTAAATGAAATTTCTATTTACGAGATATATGTACAATTCCCCCGTAGATCACCGTATTAGTATTGCCAAGCGCACAAAGATATTTTTTTAAATACCCGTAATTCCACCATAAAATTACTGTACTTCCACCATATACTAAAATTTAGGGAGTTTATTCGGCATTTTTATTTTTGATCAAAATAGAATATAGTATACATTACTCAGGAATAGAGTAGCTTTTTATTAGTGAAAGAATTCTTAGAACCGGTTCAGTAGTTCCAGAGATTACTACCCATATAAAAAAACTTTACCTTTTTATAGAATACTATAAATTGAAATGTTTCCAAAGGCAACGCTGCCTCTATTTGAATACTGTTAAAAAGGAACTGAAATTCTAGGTATTTATAACCAATTCATAGTTATTCTTTGTAACCGATTGGTCACAAATTATACTATCGATAACAAGAAATTACACAAAAACATAGAATAGTGATATTATACAAACAATATGTTAAAACGAGTGTCAGCGAGTCATTATATTATTACGTTCAAGATATATACTATATTTTTGCACGTACTTTGCTGAAAGGCGAACTTTCAAAAATTCTAAAAATGAAGTGAAAACCAGCAATTTTCATTGGAAGTCCATCTTCCAGCAAAGTTCACTTCCAATAATAGACCGCGTTGGAATCGCATGCTGTTGCACACGACATGACTATGCTTTACTATGGAAATTGCCTTTTTTTTAAATGAATCTCCTTCACAGAAAGTCATTAAAAAGCGAAAAATTATAGTTTTGAGGTCGGCGCCAATTTAATGAAAGGTAGGTACGTACATAAAAAGTTATATTAACTATACATAGGCGCTGACCTCAAGATATCTTTAACGAAAATGTTAAAATCAATTATTGCGATCACGCCAAAGAAGTATAACTTCTTCCGCGAAGTACAAGCACCATGTTTTAAGTTTTTTTAAACAGTCTGTACAGTATATATATTATCAAGTTACTATTAAAGTATTTTCGGTTTTCCTTTTTCGAGCCTTGCTGGATGGCGTCGGTTACATGCTTCCGCATTTACAGGAAATGTGGTATAGTATCTAACTAGGAGAGCGTCGTCATAAGGAAGAATACGTTAATTTAGTTTGAACAGTGCATCGCATTTTATATCGTGAAAGCACGAGCGAGTTGCTATTGACCTATTGCACTTATTTTTTTTAAGACGATGCTGTTGCCAGGTTGAATCGACTCCAACTTCGTAATTGCAAGGATAAGTGTTGACATAAGATTTAAATAAATAAATCGAAGGTTCTCTATAACTATACTAAGGTTGCCCAGAACAACGTCACAGTCAACCAAACCGAAAAAAATCAATACAAAATGTTGTGATTTGTTTTATTTTCACCCGTAGATCTCAGATGTATGAAAGTCTTATTTCTTTGAAATTAGAAACATGAAAATTCAGCTTCTGAGCATAATAAATAATGATGTGTTTCAAAGTTTTTGGATTTTTACATTTTAAGAAGGGGGGGGATGAAAGTTTGTGAGTATTGGTTTTTTTAAAGATAGGAATTTGAAAATTGCAATTGTAGAAAAAACATATCACCACTTTTTTTGGAGAATCATGCATTTTTTTATATTAAAAACACGCTCCACACGTGCGAAGCCGCTGGCAAATAGTTCGATTATAAATAGCATTCGAATAGCAACGTTTCGATTATCGAAAGCCTTAGATTATTCCCAAAGCTACTTTAAATCTGAATTATCCGCATTATAAAGTTGGCAACACTGGTTGACCGATAATCATAATTAAGTTGGACATAGGATAGTTCCGAATAGCAACGAAATGAAATCAATAATTGGTCGTGGTTCACACTTCCCCGTAGAGTTGACACGGCGTTAGATTATCACTTCCCACCTTAAACTCTATGTACATATAATATAATGTACACTCATCAACAAAAGTGGACTTTAAGTGCATGCAAACAATTCCAATTTGACAAGAACGTAACATTATACATTTTATCGATTACATTTTAAGACAAAAATTAATGGAAAAAGACAATTAATAAAGGAAACGCACAAAATATGTTTACTGTGAAGAATACGCAGGTAATATCTCACCAAAAACATAAATGTGAAAAAAGGGCCAAGTTCGATACAAAGAACAAGTGGGTTTGCCGGCTTGGTCGAAAAAAAGCAGTGCAATCAAACAAGGTGTCAAGTTTTCACCTGACAAGTTAATATACACGAATCATTTGTTTATAATATAAAACATAAATTATCAAGTGAAAACTTCGCACCTTCTTAGATCTCACTTCTTTTTTCGGCAAAACCAGCAAATCCACTTGTTCTTTGTACCGAACTTGGTCCTTTTTTCATATTTATGTTTTTAATGCGATTTCCATATTATCTATAAAGTTATATCCTTAGTTATTCTACTGAAATATTACCTAAACACATAATATTATAATTATATCGCGTCATGTATATCCCCAACACCGACTAGACGCGAGTGGCCTTTGGACGGCCGGTTGACGCATTCGGGTCGATGATTATCTAACAGCCCGACTGTTTTATTGTATTTTACTCGATGAAGCTCGTAATTAAAATCAGCATACAAGAAAATCCAGGGACAAAATTGACATTCGTGCATGCAAAAACCGCGAGTAAAAGCTGGTTGTTAATAACCCAGTTTATAAAAACGTAGCTTAATGCGATAATCGCATTGTATTAAAAAAATAGTGAAACAAGTTTTGAGAATTGTATTCTAGGTATACTTAGGCCTTAATTGAAACGTATGAGCACATTTATTAAAGAAGGCGTTAGTTTAGTTCGAAAGATAAGAGGTGCGGTGTGTTGGGTAATCGCTTGTTGAGAACAATACCGTGGATACTCCTTCGATACTTGAGGATTACAAGAACGTGGTAAAAGCAAGGGACAAGGGTCATCAGGTGAAGTATAGAAGACGGCACCAGATATTTATGTATATTTATAATTTTCAAACATTACGACGTCATTCTAAAGTTCATTTTAGCTGCAAACAGTTCTTTTAAGTGAAAACTTCTTTAGAAGCACCGTACAAACTTTTTTCTGGGCAATAAATAGCTCTGATTCATCAGGCTTCAAGGTGAAACGTTCATTCGTATAAACTCGGGGGAGCCGAGTTTAGACGAGCGAGGGAGAAAGATTTGCGTCACTGCTGTGCCCAATTTTGTTTTATGTAACTATGGTCATGTTATGATTCGGATATAAAACCATAAACGGAACTGACAGAGATGCAAACGAAAATAAAAGAGAGCTTCGACACGTTTCGATCGAATTTTGTTTTTTAACTAGTCCTTTATTTTGTTTTTTAAACATCTGATATAATAAACTCTGGTAAACAATTTTAATTACATAAAAATAAATTAGTATATTATACAAAAAGCAAATAAAAAACATATATAAAGTAAATGATTAAATAATAATCTCGTGTTGCATATCTGTAATATTAACTTATCAATGACTATAAAAAATATAGTAAAAAAGTGTTCAAAAGAACAATATGAATACTAATATAATAAAAATATATCTGATAGGTGCTTAAGTTATGTTAATGAAATACTCAGTACAAACACTTCTGGGTGTCAAAATATAAAAGTTTTAATTAATAATTTACCATTCATTCCAAACTTTTAGTTACTCTTATGAAAGTACATAATATTATAATTATTATTATAATAGTAACACGCGATTTGCGAATGTTTTTAACAAATGAAATACGTAAGTACATTCATAACTTACACTTTATAACTGAAGCATTCCGCTTGTCACGAACAATTCTATTAACTCTTTTGTTTTCTGCGGACTCTTTTGTTTTCCGTGGATTCAAATAAATCGATCTGTTTCAACCCTTTTATACAAAACAGTGCATGAAATAACATTTAAAGTTTTGGCCGCCTACTTGTGTACTCTGTGCCACCCTGTGATTCTGCTCGCGTAATTCAGTACCAGAGAAAGCACAAGCGTTTTCTGGACGATATTTTATGTAAAAATTACGCGTTAATATGACAAATTTAAAACTATTCTCGCCATTTCGTTAAATTTATTATAGTAGACCTATGTAGCAAAGACCAAACTTTTAGCCTCCCAAACGTAAACCGATATAACTCAATTTTTAGTGTTCCGCACCTCAAAAGGAAAAAACGGAACCCTTATAGGATCACTCGTGTGTCTGTCCGTCCCACTGTCAAAGCCAATTTGCGCCCAACTACTGGACCGATTGAGCTGAAATTTGGTACACATATGTAAGTCGGTGACCATAAGACGGACGTGTAACGTAAATAAATACATTTTGAACATTGGGGTCATTTTTGGGGAAAAAATTAGGAAATAAAAAAAAAAAGTTTGACAAACTGTACCGTGTTACATATCAAATGAAAGGGCTTATAGGAAGGGTCTCAAATATATATTTTTTTTATAATTGAACAATTGACCATTCTCCCCCTCCCCTTATCTTCAAAAGTACTGAGCCTAAAATTTCGAAAAAAAATAAGGAATGTCGGGTGTCACCCATAGTTTACAGGAAAATTGAAACGAAAATCTTAAGTCTTAAAGTACTCACGGAATACAGAATAGTACGGAATCCTCTTCTCGCGAGTTCGACTCGCACTTGATCGGTTTTTTTAAATAGATTGTTTATTTTTCTCAAATTTTACTACACAATCGCTTTGTCGGCCAATTTACATTATTCAATTTATACAAGACAAACATATATGTTAATTGGTTGAAATTACAACGATTTTTTTATTTTTCTAAACACAAAATAATAACACTAATCATTTCAACCATGACATACAAAAGATATAATAATCTTTTTTGGACCTTCAGTTGTCACACAACAAATTGTCTCTAATTTTTAAGAACAAAAAAGCTCAATATAATCACTTTTCTTTCCCACATAGTTTTTTGCTGTTAATGTTACATCTAAACCAGAGTTCTTCAAACTACTTTCGTCATAGTAGTAAATACGAATCATTCAAATTTACTTTTATGTCTCGCTTTTTCAATATTTGTAGATAAAAATAGATAATTGTTCAATTTTTTTATTTCCCAATTTTGTTAATCGGGTAAGGAGTTAAACCCCGCCATTTTAGTATCATGGGCTAATGAACTAAAGTGCCCATGCTCAAAATAGCCGTTTCAATAAATAAATATAACAAAATGATGAACCTACGCTCTTATAGTCTGACAACGAGCATATATATTGTGATTTTATAATTACTGTTCTTATTTGTGCAAGAACAGTTTAATGTCATCAAACTTTTTATTATGTAATATATTAAACCGCAGTTTTGAAAAATTTAAATGTCAAGTTTTGTGTGTATGATCAGTAATCATTAATGCCGGCGCCAGACATAGCGACAATATTTGAACACTCATTTGAACACTTGTTTTAACTAGGGATGGGGATTATAAATCGATTATTCGAAATAATCGATTATTTTCCTGCCAATCGATTCTGATTATTCAGATTATTTCGAAAAACCGATTATTTATTACCCTAAAATCTGATAATCGGTCCAAAAAAGAATATTTTTCCCGATTTTATAGAAGAAAAAAAGTTTTAAAAGAACATTAAAACTCTTTTTCTTCTATAAAATCGGGAAAAATATTATTTTTGTGATTATTTCGAATAATCGATTATAATCCCCATCCCTAGTTAAAACAAGTGTTCAAATATTGTTGCTATGTCTGGCGCCCGGGTAACACCAATAATGGTTCAAACACTTTCTCTCTTTGTATGAATGCAGCTTTAGTATATAAAACTAAATAAGAAGTCAAACGCATCGGTAATAATGCCAAAACTAGACTGCGCGGCGGTTTGACTCATCAAGATGACGTGACTGTTCTGCAAAATGGATATTACGTCACTATTTGCTAAATACCGAAGTATAATAATTATTTCAAGGTTTCCATAAAAGTGTATACCAGTGTAAATAGCCCCAGTTGCTGCACACTGTTTATTAAATAATGAAACAAAGTAAAATACTTTTTTGCACTACCCCCTATAAAATAACTACTTTACTTGCATGTATTCAGGCATACAGAGTGATCCATAACTAGTATGATAAAGTAAAATTCAATAGTAATTATGGCGTTGGTCGGATGACGGGACCTAGGGGTCGGACCAAAATTTCTCGACGTTTCATAACCTCCTAAACACTTTGGCACCATTTTTGAAAATGTTTATATATATATATGTATATATATATATATATATATATATATATATATATATATATATATATATATTATACGTGTATATATATATATATGTGTGTACGCGCGATAACTTTCGAGAGTTAATTGATTTGAACGAAATTTGGGCCACGTGTTGAAACCCATCACCGCAAGAAGCCTATTTAAAATGGGCCTAATCGGGCTATTTTAAGGGTAGTTTTTAGGGGTTGAAAACTGTTTTTGGGCCCCAAAATACCGAAAAAATTGTCCGAATCGTTTCAAAATTGAAATTTAACCCTCTGGTAGTGATTAAAAAGTGTCCCCACAATTTTAATAAAATCGGCCCGACAGGACCGGATTTACAAATTTTATGAAAACACTAGTTTGCAGATAGTGACTTATTTATTGAAGGGTGTATTTAATTCGGTGTAGACGTTAGATTGATAATAATATTACAATTAAGAAAAAAATGTTATTTTAGGGGGTGTATTAAGGGGTTAAATTTTTTATTTTGCCCAAAAACAAACTTAATTTCACATAATAAAAGTATAAAACCACACGGCCCTACACAAGCAAATACACTATATTGTCGGCAGGGTTTTGGCACTGCGACCCGGGTTTTTTAATATTTCATATTACTCCAAGTCGAGCTTGTACACGACAGAATGATAGTATAGACCATTGCATATAACCGCTCGGCCACGTAACCAGTTCGCCGTTCATTTTATGTGTTTGATGGCAAAAGAGAATTAAACTGACTAAGGCAATTTTATTTTAAATTAAAACATCCCAAAAAAAAAATCCTGAACAAATGTTACAAAAATGAAAATATACCTATATTTCGTGTTTTTTTTTTTTTTTTTATTAATTATGTTTTACTCACATTCTACTTTAGAAGCTTTTATAATTAAGAAAACAATGTTTCATAATTCATTGTAAAAACCTGATTACAGATGAGGCAAAGCGCATATTACAAGGAACGTACTAACGATTTATATGTTTGTTTTTTCATCAATTTAACTTGTTATATAATATTCGTTTACGTATCTTGTTCAGAAATTAAGATATCTGACGAGAAAGTGACATTATAACAAAACGAGTTTTAGCAGTTATTACGAACAAGATACAAACTCCATTTTTTGCACTCTTAAAAAAATAGCGGATTTTTTAACCGATTTTTCACATTTTTGACAATTCAATCTTGAACAAGATCTATCTGATTGTAGGCTGCGTTCAATTTTCAAGCGGTTAGACTATGATTTACTATGAAAATGGTTTATTTTACTTTACGCAGCCTTAAACCATTTCACGACCGCTATACAGGCATGAAAAGTAGCTATTTTATAAGAGTGTGCAAAAATATCAGTACAGCCAAAATATCACAATATTGTCATCAAACTACACGAGGCTGCACAGTTTCACGGCAACTGAACATTTGGAAGAGGGTAAAAAACTAAAAATCGAGATACACAGTTTTTTACATACAACATACAAATCAAGCTAACAAACGTGTTAAAAAAGTAAACAATTTTAAAAACTTACAAAATTTAATAAGCTATGCAAACATACTCTAATCAGAGGCAGAAGGAAGATCTATGATCTATGATTATTTATGCAGTATATTTTTGATTTTTTTGGATTCGGCGTAATGCAAGTTTTCAGCTCGTTGGTCGTTCCCGAGTAACTAAGACTATGCAATTATATTGTTGCGGACCGATAAGCTAGTATTGACCTGAATACGAACCTGTTCTAGCTGCGTTCAAACCCGGCTCTACTTATTATAAAAATAAAGCTACTCTGTAGTCGAAAGCGTTTGTCTTCGTTTAATTCATGCGATTTGGAAAAGACAGAAAACGGTAATAATACTGAAGTGCTAATGTTAATCTTTGCTCGTGAAATCTACAAGCTTGCGAGCGACGCATAATGCAATATCTATTACAGAAAGGAAAATAAACATTCAATATTACATAAATAAAAATAAATGTGTAGACTTAATTTAAATTTTCCATTAGGAAAGTTATCAATTATTCAACATACATCTTGTTCTGCAGAGACCTATATTCCATAAAGCTGGTATCACAATGAACAAAATGAAAAATCTTCTATCCTTGAAAGCAATAAACAATAGCGGCTCTTCGAGAATATTATTTCTACAAGTTTCACAAAAATAACTGATAAGAAATAATAGTCGATATTTTAACAAAATAAAATTACTTGCAATACTGGTCAATATTTTTATTTATATAAAAGACGTTTCAACCAACAGTTTTGGTCCTTTTCAAATTGAAAAGGACCAAAACTGTTGGTTGAAACGTCTTTTACATAAATAAAAATATTATTGCAAGTAATTTTATTTTGTTAATATATCTATTACTGTTGGTAGAGTCAATATTATTAATAATCGATATTACCGATGAATACTAATAACAAACGACAGTCGCAATGTCAACTAAATTTTGAATACATATTTTGCCAGTTATTTCACATTTGTTAACAACTAGTATCGTGCATTTGATGATTTCTAAGAAATAATCGAAAATCAAAGAGAAACTCAAAATGTTTCTTGGCTAAAGACATAGGAAAGGCTCACATTCAAATATAAAAACGTGGAAGTAGCTCCTTTTTGTCTGTTTGAAGAAAACTTAATTTTATATGAGCAAAGTTTTAATATTGAACCTTGAAGAAGAAAATGGACCTTAAACTTTCCAAGCCATGAGTAAATTGTGACTTCATTGTATGTACATTGTACGTAATATTATGTGTATAACAGCACTAGACTTTGGCAAATTATAATATCTTCGTCTCTAGAATGTTAAAAATGTTCACATATAACGTTCGTTAGTAGTTCAGTAGTTATATGCGCCAAAAATACCTCACAATTTTAGATATCTGAAAATAACACTTTTATATTGAAAATTTTTATTATACTTTTTATCTGATAGGTATAGTTCGTTCGCAAAAAAATGAAACGTTTTTAAATTGTTGTTTATAGAAGGCGAAGGCTGTATTAAATAAAAAAAAAGCACAATTTGATTTATGTTTGCTTGTGACATTTCATTTTTAGCTTTTACTCGTATACATTTCAAGAATGACTGACATCTGTCAAAAGATGGTATAATTAATTTTTCTGACGTAACAAAATTGTGAAAATAATCAATAATAATAATTGTGATTGAATCTTTGCTAAATAGGTATTGAAAATCAATGCATCGACAGTATATTCTGAGGGAAAAAATTAAAGATACGTTTCAGACCAAGGTTTACATAAAATATTAAACTGGGTTCCAAAAATATCAACCTTTGTATTAACAACAAAGTGTTGTTTCGTTTTTTCAAAAAAATTTTAAGCTGTTATGTTATTATCATTTATATCGAAGTGGGGAATGGAATTTTTGTTATTAGTGTGTTTAAATTATGAGTTCTTGTTTGGAATTCCAACATCCTAAAATCCAAAATGTAACACTCGTGCTATTTTTAAACAACGAAAGGAATTGTTATACATCTTGCTTAAGTGGCCAACATTCCCCCATTCTCCCCTGAATAGCTGTGTTTAGTAGGTACTATTATAAAAGTCATCGCATAAATCGAACCAAAGGCTTGATATTATAATGTTGTTAAGATGCTGATACTCCATGCTTATAGTAACAATTCTGGGGTAAACACATAATTTTTTTATAGATTGTAAGTTATAGACGCTCGGTAGCTAAGGTCACCAGAGTCACTAAATTTGAATATCAACAGATACAGTGAAGGAAGATTATTCTTATATCCTATTATTTTTCAATTGATTCAATGAAATTACACCGACTTTTGTTTTCAATAAAAAAAAAACGTACGTCATGGAAGATGCTTAATGAAACAAGATTAAAATATTCACTGATTACATGGATCGACACCAAACAAATTACTATGCAATAAATTCTATTTTACAACAGTCTATTTTCATTTTATGATCTAATTAAAGTTGTCTATCTTAAAGCTTCTGAATAACATTTAAATACCGAGTGTTTAAAAAATAATCTAAACCAACCGCGTCACTTAAAATCTCTTCAAGCATTTTTACGTAGTCGACTTTTAATGACCTCAGTTGACGAGCATTTACAACTAGTAATTAAGATTTCAAAAAACTCATGATCGAATTTCAATTCTCCCGCCGCAATTGACATTCGTCGAACAAGAACAAGAAAACTTGTGATAAACTATAACTTTTTAATATTGGTTTTAAAGTTTAAAAAGTTGAGTTCAAGTTATCGAACAGTTTGATTTTCTTCAATAATAAGTTAATTACTATTAGTTCGCTATTAAAATTAAACATCTAAGTTCATATCCATTTAAACACTTTTAAAGTTCTGAGAAATTTCTTAGGAAGAACCTAGGTGGCACAGGATCGAAAAAAAACAAATACTGATATATATATATATATATATATATATATATATATATATCTATATATATCTCAGTATTTGTTTTTTTTTTCGATCCTGTGCCACCTAGGTTCTTCCTAAGAAATTTCTCAATCACTTTCAAGGATCATCATCACTCTAAAAAAATTTTTTTTAGAGTTATCTTTTGCACTTTTAAAGTTCGTCATATTAAAATGCTTCGTGTGCTGTTTGGTATAATATTATGTCCAATATTAGAACATTTGAAAAATGATTTCACCAAATCAAGTAACGATAAATAAATTTCATTAAAATCGATACAGTTGATACTAAGCCAACCACCCCAGAACCCCGTCAGATTTAATAGCTGAGGAACCACCTCTGTATACAAACGGAGTACTTAACCGATTTTTCATAGCACCACAAAATATGTAAACGTGGTATAAAAGTAAGAAATAGATGTCGTAAACATAATAATAAAAAAACATTTAAATAATATAGGTACTTACAAATTTAAACAAGCTTCAGCAGCGATGTGACATTACAATCTTCGGAGCGTTACCAACGTTTCGAGGGACATTGATGTCTTCATCTTCAGACTGACAACTGAAAATAAAACAATGTCTCTAGAAACGTTGCTAACCACATAATATATTAACAATAAATACAGTTTATTGTTTAATCAACAGTAAAAAAACAATTAAGGAACCGTATTAAAAATGTCTGGAAATCAACTATTGTTCCTAAATAATTACATATTATAGTATCATTTCAAAAGCCGTAATATTCTGATGGTTGATTTAATAGCCGTTTAATACGCAAACAAAAACTTCGTAACGATCAGTCACGATGGCGAATTAATCAAATTAATAAATAGCCAAAAACTTAAATGTTTACAGCTGACATCAAATATCTTTAAAATTATTCATTTGAGAAACAATACCTTCTTTCTCAATGGTTATAATAGATAAATACTGTTCGTGAAAAGTCCTATCTCTAGCGATAGTGTCGTCAAAATTGACCCGGCCCATTCCGAAATGGGCCGGGTCAATTTTGACGACACTATCGCTAGAGATAGGACTTTTCACGAACAGTATTTATGTATTATAACCATTGAAAAAGAAGGTATTGTTTCAAACACGACAATCATTCCGGAGACAAGTTCTCCTGCCTAGATATTATACAAAATACCCAGGAAATCCCGTATGAAATAGAAATTACAGAGGTCCTGTAACAAATTTACATTTATTCTTCATTATAATAATTTCCTTGTAGCGAAGTGATTCGGAAATCTTCAATTTGTATGATCTTTGCATGGTGTAAGGGTCAAAATTTAATATGAAGATATTTTGATTTACGACAAAAACTTGACCGTTTTAAAATATATATTTTTTTTTGTTTTTGCGTTTTATTTTAATCCTTGCGCCCCGCGAAAACTTCGTCTTCAACAATCATCTAATTTAATATACTTCGCACCGTTAGTGGTCAGTTACGTAATATAATAGCGTGGAAATAAATTTGATTCTATTCTATTCAGAGACTTCAGCGCCACTACGTCACTTACTATTAAACTATTAAAATAAACATATTGCCATCAGATGGCGACATTTATGTTTTTTCTAAATGTTATTTTCAGTAATGAAATTATTAAAATTTTTAAACTGGAATTTTTTAATGAAAATATTAATTTTGAGATATTAACTTATTTTTGGTCATTAGAGAGAAAAACACTCTCCAAAATGGCATATCAAACATTAATTTTGATACAGTATTAAGACAGATATTTTATACCGAAAAAAAACATCTTTGAGAAATAATATACATATATGTACCAATCATTAGTGTGATCTTGTCTCTCAAGACCAAAAATCCAACTCAATTTTATCGCATTACAATTCTATATTTTTATGACACTTTTATAGATTTTTATCTTTTATTTCTATTATTAGTTCTTTTGCAATTCTGTATACAAATATTATGTAGTCAGAACAAAAAATACTACTCTCAACTTTATTCAATCATTAACAGATCAAAATGAGTAAAACAATTAAAGCAATGCTATCAGTTGACAAAAAGAAATAACGTTCACATGGAAACGGTAAAATATAAAAAAATAATTTGAGTTTGCATTTCTATTTGACACATAAAAAGATTTTCGTAACTCAATTTCAAAAATAGTTACAAATATTTAACTCAGTTTAATTTACAGATGGACAAAACAATTTTTTTTTATTAATCTTAATTTTTAATTACGCTTCATAATTTTACACATTTCTCAAATGACTTTAATTAGAATCTATCTGTGACAAAATCTACATTGCAAAAAAAAATACTTACGTAATAATTATGGAGATTAAAATTAGCACCTATGATTACACTTAGAAGTAGCAATGTAATTATTATTTTAAGATAAAAATATTTTGATTTACGACTAACACTTGAAAATTTTAAAAGACATTTTATTATTATTTTTTATATCTGCATTATCATTTTATCGGACTGAACTGCTGCAATTACGTATATAAAATGTTTGATTTGAGTCTGTATTATTTCGTAGTAGTGATATAATCAAAAAATGCTAAAAAATATAGTTTCATAAAAACTCAATTTAAGTCATGTAACCATAAAACACGGGAATGCTCGCCCTGATACTCCAATGTCTTATAACCGAAGAAATATTAACGCATGATAAGTTACTAAGTATGTTGACTTGCTTTACTGTCAGACAGCTCGCGAATCAAAATGTTTATGACGTCATTTCTGATCGTTTTTGCACAATAAATTTAAATTATGTTAATTCAATAGTTATACGAATTTTATTATATTTGAATAGTTCTAAAAAAGTTTAGGAGACGTAAGTAATAATAGCTTTGTTAGTTTAAAAATGACCTTATTATTTCCAAACTTTTTCATTTTTCTCATATACGAAATTTTTTCACCGGCTAGAATTTAAGGAGTTGAAAATTTTAGCAGCATTTATGGAACGAAATAAAATGTATATTTTTTTTAGTTTAAATAGAAAAAGTACGGTTTTATAATAATGTTAATTGCCTAAAGAAATTGTTTTTAGTCTTTATTTTAATTAAATTTCCCACTTCCGAGATTTTTAAACTGTCACTTAAAGAAAAACGCCTCAAACAATTGACTAAATCGAATATTTACTACATATCTACTCAAATAATAAATTACAAAATACCACTTAAATTATCGTTCATTTTGTGATAAAAGGTGATAAATCCATGCATTTGATAATTATCGTATTTGTTGCGCAATAATTAAAAAACAAAATATTGATATACACGTATTCTTAAAAGTCGATTCATACTATCCGGTTCCCTACAGATACAAGTCGGCACCTTACGGACAAATATTTTAGTAAATACAGTGAATTTCACTTATAACGACCTCGGTTGTAACGACTTTTTGGTTATAGCGACGTAACACTTAAGTTTCTTGAATTTAAAGTATACTTTTAGAGGAAAATAATAGGCTATAACGACTTCGGATGTAACGCCGATTTCGGGTATAACGACTAATTTTAATGATCCATTTGTCCCTAGAAATCCCATGCAGATATTGCGACCGAATCTAGACACAAAGACTGAGTAAACATTCAGTCACAGAACCATATATCGTACGTTAGCACAGAAATCTATACAATGCGATATTAGAGATTTTTTTAAAAATATACATGTGTAAAATGTGTACAGTATTAAGTTGACATTAAACGAGATCTGCGTATTGCGCGGCTGTATTATCTGCCAATAAATATGGTTTTCTTTCTACCTGTGTCTATAGCGACAGAATTACAGTGGTCCCTTAATCGTCGTTATAACCGAAATCCACTGTATATTTGTATACGAGTGTACTAATACAATCCGCTTACAGTAGAAAACGCTCTTAATGTAAATACACTAAACGATGTTGGGCGATGTACTTCCGATCTTTTACAATCGATACTTCGTCATTTACCGTTCCACCTCAATATAAACGTCAGAATAAGTACAGTTCATCAATACGATAACATACAGTTGAAACTCTATAACTCGAACTTCAAGAAAAATGCTAAAAATATCGATTTATTAAGTTTTAGACTTATCGAGGAATTTATTATTTTCAGAGACTGTAAAGGTGGCGTATTTCAATATGTAGAGATCGTGAGACTGGAGCTTCGAGTTAAAGAGTTGTAATATGTTTTCACAGTAAAGGCTAGTATAGTATATTTTAGGTATGATTACAATAATGATAATTTTGTCACCATCGTATACGAAAACCATAAATTTTACAGATACAGAAATACGTAATACATAAAAAATTAAACATTGTAAATGTGGGTAGTGAAGAATGTAGGTAAATGATGTAAGAGGGCAAGGTACCATCTAACAAAGAACAAAACATTCTTTAAAATTAAGGTGTCTATTCTGTAATAACAAGTGGGTGATTCTACAAAAAATCCGAATATTCGCGTCCGTCAAGTTTTAGCTACACAATATGAACAAGTTGGTTATTATTTTTTATTCGAGCATGTTCTAATTACTTTTTCTAAAGAGCTGATACTCTATAAAATATTCAAAAAAATACCGAAAATTTTGTTTAATCATAACGATATTTAGTCAGTATTGTTGCAATCTGTAAATATATTATTTATGCTCTAAGAATCACAAAATCCGAAAAAATAGTGAATTTTTCTAAAGCTGTAAGATGAGTAAAATACGATAGTCAGCATTTTTTCTAAGCTTATGAATTCGACGTTGTTGCAATTTGTCATTAATGTTACACCCTTGACTATCAATTTAGTAAATTCTATAGAAGGTGTATATTCCAATTATTACCTAAACAACACATAATTTTGGCATTTATTTTCCATAGAGGTAGTGTGCCATTGAACAAAAGTAATATCCTTCTCTTAATACGAAACCCAGGTGAGGCCCCATACAGAAAATGGGAGTGACTTAAACAATAAGACAGTTCGTAGCAGATTTATATCTCTATAAGTTCATTCACTATTCCAATATCCTCTATTCAAAAAATATAGTTATAGCTTTTGAGTGTATACTTGATTTAATTTATGATACATTGTAGGGTAGAATGAGTCAAGTGTAATATGACGTCAGACAATAACGTTTGAACATTCTGTTGTAAATTGAAAAATAAAGCAAAACTCAAACGACAGAAATGCGATTTGTATACTACTACTCGTATATTTAAAATCATATAATATATGCCAGGCGCCGTCGATTCTAGATTTTATAAGATGTCATTACCTGGCGATATGATTTTCTAACGCTTAAGGCGGGGGTTAGAGAGAAATATGACATACTATTAGACTGGGGGCATTATTGATAATTAGGAAAAGTGATATGTCATAGAGGAAGGGAATCTTTTGACGTGACGTAGTAAGTGAATGGATCCCAAAGATGATGGCAATCGTCGTTTTTTTATAGAAATAAATCATATGAAGATTATAGACAGTCGATCCGAAGAAAATAACTGTTATTCGATTCGATCATAACATTTACGTAAGAACGAAGGAAATAATTCAAATACTTATTGAAGTAAAGCAGTAATCCACGACGCAAAAAAGAGCTGGAGACGGTCCACCTACCATGCTTCAGAATTTTTTCTGAAGTTCAACTTTATATATCAACAAAAAACGATCATTTATTTTAACTCCAGTTTTAAGCATAAGATTTTGAGTTGGGGATTCAGCATTTACATCAATTAGCAAGTTTTCGTTGTCTGTTGGGATTCGGTTAATTTTATCGTACAATAGAAAACTATCGGGGACTGAATAATTATCGATATGCCATTTGCTTTAGAAACGTATACAAGCGGTCATATCTCCTTTGATACATATTATACGCACAGCATCATCATCTCTTTTGATGTTGGTTGGATAGTTATTAGTGTATTTGCCATATGGCAACATACACTATTGGCGTTGGTCGGATGGCGGGACCTAGGGGTCGGACCAAAATTTCTCGCCGTTTCATAACCTCCTAAACACTTTGGCACCATTTTTAAAAATGTTTATATATATATGTATATGTATATATATATATATATATATATATATATATATATATATATGTGTGTAAGCGCAATAACTTTCGAAAGAGTTAATTGATTTCAACTAAATTTGGTCCACGTATTGAAATCCATCACCGCAAGAAGCCTATTTAAAATGGGCCTAATCGGGCCATTTTAAGGGTAGTTTTTAGGGGTTGAAAAATGTTTTTGGGCCCCAAAATACCGAAAAAATTCTCAGAATCGCTTGAAAATTGAAATTTAACCATTTAGTAGCAATTAAAAAGTGACGCTAAAATTTCAATAAAATCGGCCCGACAGGACCGGACTTACAAATTTTATGAAAACACTAGTTTGCAGATAGTGAGTTATTTACTGAAAGGTGTATTTAATTTGGTGTAGATGTTCGATGATAGTAATGTTGCAATTAAGAAACAAACTGTTAATTTAAGGGGTGTATTAAGGGGTTAAATTTTTGATTTTGACCAAAAACAAACTTAAGTTCATGTAATAAAACCAGACTGCCTGTATTAGCAAATACACTATATTGTCGGCAGGGTTTGGGCACTGCGACCCGGGTTTTTGTAGATTATAGTCGTTGAACTACTAAGGTCATTAGCGCCTTGGATGTTGGTTATATCAATACAATACACAGTTTTATTTTTTAAATCCTCAATATTTTGAAACGCCAAAAATAAATAATATATTTATTAATTTAAAAAATCTTGTAGATTTTTTTTGGTTTATGAAATTTGCAAATATAATTCACAAAACAATCATATACCTAACTTAAATTATTAATAGAATTGATTATATTTCAGTAATACTGGTATGGCTATTGATATATATTTCAAAAATAAATCTAAAAGCTTTTAATTAATATACTAGTAAACTATTTATTTTAGATTTAAATTTCAAATGATTCCGTATTTATTATTTATAGGTATATAACTCGCAATTACACGCATGCAGTAGTCTACCGATCTATAGTCTATACTGTAACTTGATATTGTCATTTTCTATTAATTAAATTGAAATTTCATCTGTTTATAAAATATTCCTGCACAAAAACTAAATAATTTATAAAAAATATTGTTCAACCAACTTCAAAATAAGAGGTTATGAATTTATTTGCCGTGTGTTTTGTAAGTATAAATGTACAAACTAACAAACATACAGCGTACTTTTCTCAAGACCTACTGGACCGATTTGAAAAATGATTTCACGGTTTAAAAGCCTACTTCTTCTCGAGTTGCGTAATAAATATTATTAGGATGAGTAGCGAGGGTAAGTAAAGCGATTTATCTCAGTATCTACTGAACCAATTGAGATGAAATATACCAACTTTCATCAAGTACCCTACTACCCGGTACCAACCATTGTTGGTACAGATAAAAATTCTGGGAATACATTTTTCTGTCTAGGTGACTAACAAAAAATCATAAACCTCAGAAAAACTCGCAAAAAAACGAAATTATAGAATTCCGTTATTATTTTATGTAGAAAACTTACCCTTAGCCCCGTTTCCTTAAAAAATGCAATTTTTGGTAAAATTCGAAATCACTGAGAACTTTTTCAAACTCACCATGATTGCACAATCCGATTCCAAAACTAACGACCGTATCTTTTGTTTTGATTTAGAAATTGTATTCATTTAAATTTTCCCAAATTTCATAAAAAAATCTTCTACACCAAAAGAGATACAGAAATGTACTTATGGTTATTGAATTGAGGATATTTTTTTCTAAAAAAAACCTTCAATTTGAAAAATAATATGCAGTTATCTCATCACGAAACAAAATATAATCAGTCGTTCTTGAAATTCAACATCTTTTTTCTAATTTTCAATTAAAGTAAGTATATGTAAAATGGTCTAGCCTGTATAAAAACAATGTTTTAGCAGCACCGTGTTTCGCATAATACGATAAATTAAGTATACTATTTCACCGGAAACAAAATGAAATTATTTTTTACAGATACGACATTTCCAGGGCATTCGTCCGATGCACTGAAACCGGATATCCGACATGAATATAAAACAAGAAAAATATTTGATAGAATATAGAACGCATTGTTTTTTAAAACTACCTACATTATTATTGACCCTCTACACTACAAATTATTCTGAAATAGTACGGTTCGTTTAATGAAGCGGCGAAACAATGTAAAACATACCCTACCCTACCCAACGCATAAAAACTGTGCCGCTTATGTTATATTGTGAAATATAAATGAAATAGTCACTACCGTTTTTTAAATCTACTACATGTTTTACTTCTTAGCGTTATTTCATTATTTTAATTTGATACATTTGGAAAAATACTTTTTTTTTTGAATTTACAAAGTAGAAAATCATTGAGAAAAAATTTCACTCGTCTAAAGTGGGGCTCGAACCCACGACCCCGCGATTATGAGTTCTACCATTTGAACTAACACGGCTTGCTGCTACAGTTCCGTATTTCTATATACCAATTTCATGCCCATTCATAAATTTGAAAAAAACATTATTCATAAATAATTAATTTTAAAAACCACTGATTCATGTATTGTCATCGGAAATACATATGTATACAAAAATCGATTCAATCGATCAACGAGAAGTGGGGCACATTTCAATAACTAAATTTGAATTTAACACAGATATTGAAAAAAAAACAATACACCTGATTCAAAATGACATACTTTCAACATATGGCTTTCGAACTTAAAAAAAACACTGAAAAACACCATACATCCATATGAAAAGAACATAGCTTCCAATATATGAAAAGATATTAAAGAGTTGTCTTAGTACATACTGACATGAAACTGAAGTTTGTAAAATTTCGTCATTTTAGAAGTTAAATCTACGTCCCATGAGGTGACTTCATTCGCCGCTACTAGTAGCAACGACTAACTAGTAACTCGCCACTTCAGTAGGTAGTAGAACGCAGCTACTAGCTTTTCATACGTGGCTACTATTCTTGGTTTAGTGGCCTCGAGTAGGACAATCAAGGAAGGCTCGTGCAGACAAACTCAACACAAATTCGGAGCACCTAGTAGTAGTTATCAAATGATTCGACTTCGGTGTTTCTTTGCGACAACTAGACTATGTGAATGAACTCTTGTCGAGTAGAAATGAACCTGCCTAGAATTTTAGTAACCGCAAGTATTTAAGCTGTTACTTGGGGTTTATAGCGACGACTAGCCTGTTCACGAAACAAATTCACCATTATTACAGTAACTACACGCTTTACTTCGTTCATTTTGAATTTTTTTATAATTAATTCAATTATTTTCCGCTTTTTAGGTGCTTAATTTTTGATAACTTAAAATGTCCACTTTATCACGCAAATTCGCAAAGCTATAACATCGGGGAAATTTTGATGTCATTTTTGTAAAATTTTATGGAAATTTGGGGTTCAGTTTGGGCGCTAGAGGGTTACACAGAAACATACCTGGTCATAGCGAGTATGACACCTCAGACTATTTTTTTTAACGTCCCCTCACCAAAAATGTTTTTTCTGATGACAGATTTTTCTATTTGGTTTAATAATTTGGCTAGCCCATGAGAACCCTTTATGGAGTCATCAGACAAAATCTCTAGAATAGCGTTTGCAAAAATTGAGATCATGATATCACTATATGTAATTGATAAGGTATAACAACTTGTGAGTTTTACATTTTTGTTTTGCTATCGATTTTTATTCGTGACAAAAAAAATTGCTCTCCGCCGTTTCTTCGGAACTGGCAGCCAATCCAAAGCCAGTACAGACCATGCACAATGAAGTCATTGGCTTTGCAGGTAGAAAATATAGACAAATCTTCTGAAAATGTTTGTTTTTAATTTTTCTTTAAAATAAACAGACTCCAATTTTACAGCAATAAATATTTTCCTTTGAACATATAAAAACGAATTGAAATGCATTTTCAATTAAAATTCAGTTGATGTTATATTAAAAAACAAAAAAGACGCACATCTTACAAAGAAAATACTGAAGTAGCAATATAAACATTTTCTTGTGGTACAACAATGTAACACAACTATAAAGAAAATACATAATTCTCTTATATTAAATCTGCAGTTTCTTTGAACTTTTTTTCAGTTACGAGACAATTATCTATCTCCCTCAGAAGTAGTTACGCCACTGGTAAGCAGAGAAAATCTAGAGTAAAATACTATGCTCATCTTCGTTCCCGTAACCTAGTTCTGTACGGATGTAGAAAACGCATACACATTATAAAAGTAAGTACGAACAATAATTGTACAGCAAACCCCCTTTTATACACCGCACTTAAACTACGCGAATTCGAAAGTTAATAGCTAAAATTGTTAATTTAAATTGAATTTTCCACACATACACACACGACTGATCAAAAGACAAAACCGAATTTATGTTTTTCCTTTTGTATTTTCAAATTTCTTTTTAACTCTATTTTGTGTAACAGTCTAAAAACGTTTCCTTTCTGATAAAGAAAAAAGCAATTTTATTTTCAACTTTACAACACCAATGCAAAATACAAAAAATACACACAATAGAAAACAATATCACGGGTAATTATAACATATATCTGGAATTGAACTTTAAACAATGTTTCATTGCAAAAATAATTTTGCAGATAACTTAAAAACCCGATGAACAATTATTTTTCTGTTTTCATCGTAGCAATCTACGTTGAAAATTCTACGAAAATGATCATTTAGCCGAAGTCGTAGTTCCAATAATAATAAAGTTAGCAATAGTGCAGACTTTGAACACATCTCCGGAATAGTTTTACTGTTACAATCATCATAATAAGCGTAAAAAGGCGACACTGTCCATTTAACCTAAATCGTAGCTTTAATATCAAAGAGTTAGTGACAGTTAATTAAATAGTTTCAACTTATATAATAGACAGTACAGTTCTTTTATTTTATTTCGTCTGTCTGTTGGTTCCACTGCATTCTTGTGTGGATTAAACAAACATTCACAATATCGATCCTACAACCTTTGAAGTGGGACGACCCGTTCGTTTTTAGTTTTTTTTTATACAGTGCGCAGCTTCTAGGGTGCACTGGGCTCCGTATAATATTACGTGAAGGTAGCCAGTTATATATTAAGGTAAATAAGGTAAGTATTTGTTTTTTATTTGTTTTTCATGTGATCCTGTTAAATTGCTTCACTTTTTTAGACATTATTTGTTCTGTTTTAGATCAATACTACCTAATATATGTAAAATTATAACGAAACATGTACAATTTAATTTTCTTGCGGTTTTTTCCAGGTTTTCGGATATTGTGCTTACCTACAGTATAGTGTGACTCATACACTGATCATTGCGGCAGTTTTTATGCATGGGTCGGGTATACATCATCGCTCCTTTAATGATGATTCACTCTCTAATGTATCAGAATCGTAGTACAGGTGGGGAAAAGCGTTTCTGCAATTTTTGTCTGAATCAGCGTTGCCAGATTTTTTTTGCCAAGTCGGGATTTTGGAACTTTTTGAGTGAAAAAAGCCGGATTCTTTCGTCGAAAGCGGGACATAGTAAAAAAACGTATATAATCAGAAGTGTTTAATATTTATCTTTTTATTTGAGTTCAAATTACGTTTACGTGACAATAGTAAAAATAGCCATAGAAAATGTACTTTAATAAAAATATGATATTTTAAATCAGATCTTATTCGTCTTTTGAATAAAAAAAAATAAAAAAAAAACAGAAATTAAAATCAAAGAAGTTTTATTCATTAGAAAAATATGGCGTTTCAAACAATAGTCTGAGGAGTGAGTGTTACAAATTGCAACTTACAATAAGAGAATAATTAATTATTTATGCACGATCGAGTTATCCCCGAAAAGCGGGACATTTAATTTTGATTTAAAAATCGGGACGTCTGGCAACGCTGGTTGGTATACTCAAACTATCTTTCCTCCGGCTACGCTCGGACTAATGTTAAAGTTCCCGTCAAAACTGACGGGCAAAATTTACGTATGCAAGTGTTCGCAACCTGGGCAAAAACAGTTCGCCATTCTTCAGTAATTAGTTTATAAGATGAATAAGTCAATACATTTTGTTTTCAGGAATTACCTTAGCTGTCGAGGGTCTATAATGCCTGTCAGGAACTACAAAAATGAGTTGAGTTTATTTAAGTTTTCATAAATAAAAACGAATTGTCTATTTCTTGTCATTTTAATTGAATTAAACGAATGAAGTTCATCTTAAAAAAGCTACAAGTCCACTGAAATGTTTTTGACGAGCTATATATAAAGAGAAGTACGAAAAAAAAGAATTACCTACTTTATGAAATAAAGGACCATCACGACTAAGCCGTCACATGCGACGAAAAAAGGTCAAAACAAATGCTCTTCATTTTAACAATTTTTAATTGATTTTCTGCAAATAAAAATGACAAAATGACAGAAGTTCAATTTCGTTTCTGCAAGATAGCTCGGTACGTTATACGATTAGGTATTAAACATCTAATTTAAACTTTGATCTTTCCTCACCGAAAAAAAGTATTTTCCGCGTTTTATTTAAAATCATAACATATCATGTTGTTTCCTATTTTAAATTGGTGAACAATAAGTATTATTTTGAGTTTAAAATAGTCTCGACAGTACATAATAACAAGGTCGTGAAAACAGATGTACCAAAATTTAAACAAGTTCGTTTATTAACTAACCGATAAAAATATCGCAAACGTTTTTAATAATTCGTCACTACTAAAAGCTAACAATTCAGTTACGATTTGAAATAACAATAAATGAGAAAAAGAAAGAAAGAAGGCAAAGCAAATGAAAGATTTTCGGGATAACACGACTGTTAGGTTTATTTATAACGCACAGTCAGGAATCTCGTGGAACGATGACGTCATAGTGTACAAGTAGGTACGCGGCCACACTATCTCACTCGCTCCCACGTGTACGCCAAATCTACACGTTCATAGATCGATTCTCATCTCTGTCCTTCAACCTAAAACCAGCGTCTATCGAATTGTCTGTCTCGTTTTAACAAACACATACGCACATCACATGTATTATAATACCACACTACATATCATATACAGCGTGTTCACAAATTATGCGTTATACCACTTTATGTATCACGACTGTGCGATTAAGTCACCTGTAGATCGTTAGATGATGCAGCTACCAACAGCACAAGCGATGTGTATCACGAACGCGCGATTTTCCAAAACACGTAGCACACTCAGTCGCAGGTGTACGCTATCCTATGCCATGCTTTCTGCTGAGATTGCACTCTTAACGCACAGATGTGTGTGACTAAAACAAACCCATCGATTGCTAGATCGATCGAAAGTGTGACTTAATCCATGATATTGCCAAACGACCAAAAGAGGAATTTCAAGTAGCTGAGTAATCGTCAAATCGCGATACATTTGCTTAATCGAAAGTTTGCGATACAAAAATTAGCACGTGTGCACTGACCTTTACAGAGAAAGAAATTTTGTTTGTTAATGTACTGTGTGTTAATGTACTTGATCGTTGACCACATTATATTAACTATTACGAAACAACAAACTGCATCCTAGGTTCCGTTTTAATCATTCTGATACGGAACCCTAAAAAAGTTGATGGGTTGAAAATTGTAATCCAATACTGTATCTGCCAACGGCATCTATTTTTATTTTTTTAATAAAACTTGTTTTCGCACCGTATAGTAAAATCGATTCATAAGATTGGAAATGTAACGAAACGTTGCAATATATATATATATATATATAGTACTACAAAAAACCAGTATGTAGAACATTACGCTAAGGTGGCGGTGCGGTAGAGTAGCTTCCTTTTAACTAAAGGTCGATCCAGGCGGTAAGTATGTAAATATTACATTTTTGTTTTACATCTGTAGTGTGTAGTGTAAAATACGTATCTATTTTCATTTTCGAGATATTTTAAACGAAAAAAAGAATCTTTAAAATTGCTGACAAAAAATTAAAAAAAAATATCCACAAGTTAGGACGTTTTCTATTTAAACGATGCAAGTTTGGGTTACATCTCGAAAATTGCACCAAATATGAAAAACTTGACTAAAATTATACTCAAAAAATAATGTTGTGTAATGTCACAATGTTCTAATAGCAAATTTATGAACAAAAACAAATTACATACTGTAGAAAAACTAATAAAAAAGTTCTTTAAACGTTATTTTTCTTCAATTTAGTAAATTTGTTTATTTTAGTAAAAAATGTTGAATTTCAATTTATTCATTTTAATATACAGCGTTCCAAGCCTTATTTACAATAAAAATTCAATTAGTGTCCTTTGGGCCTCTTTTAGATATAAAACTCTGCCACTTGCATTTTTATATTACAATTTTTAAAAACTATATACTATGCTCCAGGGACTTATGACACGCACTCTGTGTATATCTTCATTGTTATATTAAATGTTCTAATATGCCAAGTGTTTTTAAAAACACGTCTATGCCAAGTTAGAAGAATCCACATTTAAATACGTCAACACCAATTTTTTTTTTTTTTTTTAATTATAGCATTAGATTCTCTATAATTTTTTATTATGAACTTTCAATGCTTATTTGATAACTAAAATATATTCCCAGTTGTAATATTGTAACGTGTCACAATACTACGGGTTATATCCCTATGGAGCAAAATAAGGACACACTGTACAAATATATACATATATATTATTACATAGAGCAAGAGAACTGAACAAACCCGTTGATACGTACGTACATACATTGTACATAATACATATCTATCTCTCTTTTCATCCACCTACACTATAGAGAAAGGAATAGAGTCCATCCTTGTTACACCAAAGCGGCCCAGTATTATGTCATTTCTGTCACACCATAATATATACATACATAACTTTGTGTGCATGTGAGGGTTTATATAGGCTAACTGCACAACATCAAGCACATACACAGTGATATCAGTAGTATGGACGCCTAGGGGATGGCGAGACGCAGGGGGAACGCGACGGCCGGCGCGCTCGAGGGGTGTGGAAACGGGATGAGAAAAGTGGATCGATTGGTGGCCGGACTAGCATACTAACAAAGTATGAGGCACGAAGTGTAAGTGCTTTAGAGTTTACACCACAGACGAACCTACGGTGGCAGCCACGTAAAATAGTGACTCAATCCTCTATGTACTCTAGTGTACTACCTATCACATAGCACTACATAATGCCATGTACAATATTGCATATGTATATATATTGATCAAAATATGTGTGACAACATTACACCACATATCGGTAACGATCGAACAGATATACCACAATGTATTAGTCCAACCACACTCTCTCTCCCTGAAATCTTCGTGCTCTTCTTTTCAGTTTGAATGGACAATACGTATACAAAACATTGTGATGGATGATAAGTATTGTTCTTTGATGTTTCATTTAATGGTTGTCCATAAATTGAACAAATAGTTTTAATCAGTGGAACGCTCCAGGGTAGGCGCTGTCTAACGCTCGGCACACACATTCTGATTTTGTCGCGCGATTTTTAGATTAATGCTGGGTTGCAGAAAGTAGTGTCAAAAAAAATGATTTGAGCATATAAATAGTTTTTGATGTGAAATATCTAATGAGGCGCTTGGATGGGGGCGAAATCGTTTACATTGCATGCCGTTCACATGAAATGTTGCGACCTGCAATTCGTTCGGTCAACCAGCGCTTCCCTCTCTAATACGCTACATACCCTTTATTATACATTCAGGAGCAGCCTAATGTCATTGTTAAACTCACTGTTCTGTAGAACATTAGACTGTGCTCACACAAAAACAAATGATTGACCTACATAGAAAACGATTGCTTCTTCAAGCTAAATGTTGATCAATATGCGTACAAAAATGCTGGTTCGAAATGAAAATTGTGCAAAAAACTATATTAAATACATTTATACACATAGTTAAAAAGCAGTATATAGTTTAACTCTATTGATTATTTTTTTAGCACCAGGGTCGACTTAAAATACTAGAATGCTTTTCTTATGGAAAAATATGTTTGGTCACAATCTAAGGTCATTGTCAAACTAAATTTTCTGGCAATGCTTTCTGAAACCCAGCAAAAGCCGTCTGAAGATCGTCAAACGTGGCTACTAAAAGGATAATGTCGCTGAAATACACAAGAAATTTCGAGTTACTGAGTAACGGTTAAATTTCGATACAGTATCCTAAAATCACGCGTTGGCTCGATCAGTATTTTATATTGGAAAGGTACACATAAATTTATTCTTGTCATTTGATTCTGGGTATTGGTAATCATGACCTTTATTTGTGACCAGTGGCAAACGACAGACGTTTGATACGAACTAATACCATAATTACATCCAAAATAAATTATACAAATATCAAAATTAGATGTTATTACTAGTTATTTACAAAATAAAAAACCCTTCACGAGCAGTGAAGCAATCGACTTAACTGCATATATTCATCGATAGTTAATATTATTTCAGTTGATTTTATTTAGCCACGAGCCGCTACTGACATTGACCCAGACTCCCCTGTTCTGTTCTTTAAACAGTTAGGCAGCAAAAGAAGACATTGCTAAAGATAACTGATATAAAACGATTCTTTGGCAAGTTTAAATAGTGACAGGAAAATGAACTTGTCAAAGATAATAATATACACTGCTGTTCAGCATTAAATTGTTACAGGTGAAAAACGTATGATTAGATAAGCGAAACGTGGAAGCAACAAACCAAAATAATCTATTCTGAGAAGGATATACGTAATAATAAGGATACAGTGCAATTTTGATCATGTAGAATATATTTATTTCCGGATCAATACCGTCTGTCTTTAATTTCGGTTTTTTGTGGTTTTTCTGGTATGACATCTACAATACATATTTCCAACATTTTCGTTTGTCTACTAGCATCATTTGAAAACGGTTAGATCGATTTTGACGAAACTTGACACACTAAAAATTGATACTAAAACTTGAAGTTAGGTTATTTTTGTCCCGGCTATGCTTGCATTTCCGTACAAATGCTAGTTGCATGACCGATGTTAGGCGATAATGACTTTAGTTGTCGGGCGTCTTTAATCTACAATCTCTTTTTATACGTCTCTGAACTTTATTGATCCTATTTTCATACATATAATTTTTGTTGATTCGGTTTTAACAAATTCAGTTTTAAATATCAGACGCAGAGAAAATGAAACTGAAAGGGGGGTGGCAAATCATCTTTGCTCAAATTTTACAAATACGTTCCTGGACAGAGATAGGGGTTGAATACGAAAAATGTAAAGAATGCAGTTTAGATCTGTTTTCAAAAATTGTATAGCTATGCTCTTCTGTACGAATTATAACCGTGTCGAAAACTAATGGAATTGGTATTACAGACTTAAATCGTAGTGTACACTAGAAAATGTGTTCTTTTTGCCAGATATGACGTCGAGTTGTCAAAAATTTGACGATTCTTCTTTGCAAGTTTAGTGTAGATAGTGTTTACACTACATTTGCAAAAAAGGACTCAAATTTTTGACAACTCGACATCATATCTAGCAAAAATAACACGCGTTTTAGTGTATACTACGATTTTTTAATATCAATTCCTTTCCTGAATTCAGTCGACTGTTTTCAGTATAGTGTAAACGTAGCTTACACTCCGTTCCGTTCGTCCTTGACATCTTTTAGCTCCAACGAACTACGAATCAGGAGTCTGGAGCGTACGATCTTTATTTGACGTCCGTAATCTATAAAATTACTACGATAGCAGGAAGATCGCTATAGTACTAAAACAATATAGTTCAGTGTCCAAAAGAGAAAAATAATGCAATGACCTATGTATTTATATGCCAAGCGGGTAGGAAAAAAAACTTGTATAAGGGAAATAAGTGTTGATAAATTATTCCAGAAAGGTTTCCTTTAACCCCTAATTTTTACTATGCGCTAGATGTTACGACAGCAACTCGTATCACATAAGCCGCTTAGCATAAATAAGGGGTTAGGGACACCGTTATCCGATCTCACAATATTATTATTATCATTATTACTTGACAACAGAACAGTGGTTACAGAGTTTGACTACACCTAAATTTAAATTATCGATGGAAACAAGTTATAAAATGTATTTTTACTTAAAAATTCAACTAGTAGATAGATAACATTTAAGGTGTTTTAATTTAGATGTAATTTAGTATAAAAATAATTTGTCGGGAAAAAGGACTTTTTAAGTAAACACTTATTTGTTATTTATAGCGACGTTTCGTCCCTTGCTTGGGACTTTTTCAAGCTTTATAACTATTAAAACTATAAAAGTCCCAAGCAAGGGACGAAACGTCGCTATAAATAACAAATAAGTGTTTACTTAAAAAGTCCTTTTTCCCGACAAATCATTTTTATATTAATTACCAACGACAAAAAAGAAAAAAAAGTCAGTAATTTAGTATATTTCAATTAATAAAATATTACTTTAATTAATTAAATTAATATTAGAGCTGTAGTGGAACACAAAATTAACAACAACAATTTGCATGGTTTTTCAAAATTCAAAAATGCGTTCATACGTTGTTAAGAATTCTTTAATTTGACAACATTTTTCAAATAACTAAATTCGAATTTTTGCTGAATATTTCGAATTCCACATTTTGAAAACGAAAAAAAAGTAAAATTCAACGTGTAAAAATAATACGAAAATATTTCCAGCAAATATCGACTATTTTAAAAATAGAAAAAAAAATATTTCAATTACTTACATTCACAGTATTTATTAAGGTGTGTCTGAATACCGCAGTCAATACAAAAGCGACTACATTATTCACAGCTTTTATTAACTTCAATAGGTAGTATACAGATGTGGACAAAATAATACACTACTAAAAAATGATCGAAAAAATATTCTCAATTTCGGGCTCTCGAATTTAGAATTGAGTCATACGTCAAATTATTGGTTACGACGCGACTATAATAACAAAAAAACCTGAAGTTCAACATATGATTAATTTTAGAAATACAGATAGTCAAAGTTTTCGCATTTAGCAAGTAATAATAATAATAATAATGCGTTTAACGTCCGTTTCTCGACTTTATGTCATAACAAACGCCACTCGCACCATTACTATTTTCCATCTACCACACTTCCCGTTATTTTCTACATTTTTTACAACTTCAACTTATGTAATAGCAATGAGCGAATGAAGGAATTATAGGAAATTAGGATAAGGTAGGTAATTTTTGAACTAGGAGTTTGATAGGTAATCGGCCATGGCCTCAAATAAGGAACCATCTCGATATTTATCTGGAATTAATTGAGGGAAACCATGGAAAACCTCAATCAAGATGGCCGGTACAGGAACTACCGTTTCTCGGCGAGAGACAGTAGGAAAAAGTCCCAGCCACATCTGTCCCCGCCGGGATTCGAACCCGAACCTCCCGAATGCGAGTCTAGTGCTGTCACCACTACTCTACCCAGCTCGGTGTATTTAGCAACCAGGTATATAACTTAAATTACCGCACAAACGTCGTTAATGATTACGGTTTTTTTTAGGTCTCTGATTAATTTTTAAGTCTATTGTGAGCGAAATTACACTATCCTATAGTTTTATATATTGGTATATATATTTTTGAATGAATCAATTAATGCAAAAGAACATTAATGCAGTAAAAATCTTAAGGTGTCTGTTTACCAGCTATTCAATAGTTTGATGTGTGTTTGCGTGAAAAATGCTCTTACGTTTCGGAAACCTCTAATTTCTATCAAATATCTTGTTCAATCCTTGATGTTAACGCTTCAAAATAAACTAGAAATATGTACTATTCTTCCTATATGACTTCTAGGCAAGTTTGTGTAGTTAAGTTGATCTAAATAAGTGATTTAAAAACAGATAAAAACAATTATTGAGCAGGCCAAATTTGTCAGTATTTTTAACATTTCGTAAAAAAAAAACTTCAAAATGTTAATTTGTCTTATTGTATTGTAATTCGAAATCTCGTGACGTCTTGCAAAGAAATATGGACGAATATCACTTTTATATTATTCATTTTTTAGGGCAGTTTCATGTTTTAAACTATAAAAAACAAACTTCCGTATTTTCTGTCTCCTTTCTACATAAAATAAATATATCTCACATTTACAATTCTTTCTCCTTCAATGAAATTTCTGCGAGAAAATTGTGTATTTGCCCACTGACAGACATTCTATTGTTAACGTCATTAAAAGGGGAGTATAACGCATTTAACAATTACACCATCATGTCGCCATATATTGATTACGTAAGAAAATTCCTCCCACATACCAGACTCGAATACGCAAAATATGTAGGTACCGATTTTTTTAAGTAAAACTTAAAATTAGGCGCGTTTTGTGAATATCGATATTAGCAATAAATAAATCTATAATTAATGTGATAAAAAAGTAATAATAATAATAATGCGTTTAGCGTCCGTTTCTCGACTTTATGTCATAACAGACGCCATTCGAACCATTACTATTTTTTCATCTACCACTTCCCGTTATTTTCTACATTTTTTACAACTTCAACTTATGTAATAGCAATGGGCGAATGAAGGAATTATAGGAAATTAGGATAAGGTAGGTAATTTTTGAACTAGGAGTTTGATAGGTAATCGGCCATGGCCTCAAATAAGGAAGCATCTCGATATTTATCTGGAATTAATTGAGGGAAACCATGGAAAACCTCAATCAAGATGGCCGGTACAGGAATTACCGTTTCTCGGCGAGAGGCAGTAGGAAAAAGTCCCAGCCACAGCTACCCCCGCCGGGATTCGAACCCGGTTCCTCCCGAATGCGAGTCTAGTGCTGTCAACACTACTCTACCCAGCTCGGTAATAAATCTATAATTAATGTGATAAAAAAGTATTTAACAAAAAATATATTACAAAATTCATCTAACAAATTTTCTTTTCCTCGGTTCTGTTTCGTATGGTACAGGAACTTATTGGAACGTATCTCCAGTGTTAAGCGGGGTTTTACTGTACTATAAGTTAAAAACTTAAAAAGTGTCATTCATTTTTTTCACAATGTTATATAAGCGGAATAGTTTTTATGTATGGCACGGGTACGCTTTACATTATTTCATTTCTCTGCTGCTCCATTAAGAGGCAAACTCCTACTATTTTGGTATATCTTACTTACATGCCACCTCTGACGGAAAACATTGAATTTAGTCCGAATTTTTCTTTCCGGAATATTAATAAATATGTTTTGACATCCTAGGAATCACTTGTGAGCATTTTTCGATTGATAGTAAAGATTAAAATGTGCTGCTGAAAATTTAATAAAATTGATCCGACAGAACCGAACTTTCAAATTTTATGAAAACACTAGTTTGAAAAAATAGTGAATTACTTACTGAAGTGTGTATTTAATTTGGTGTCGCTGTTAAGACTGATAATGACATTTTAATTAAAAAATTATTATTACATTAAGAGATGTATTAAGGATTAAATTTTATATTTTGTTCAAAAACAAACTTAAATTCACATAATACAGCCACAATACCTGTATTAGCAAATAAATCATGTTATCTACAGGGTTTTGGCACTGCGATCGGAGTTTTTTTTTATTTTATTTCAAAAAACCAAAGAAAAAAGAGAAATATTATTCGGACTGTTTTAATTTTTACTATTTAGATATTGGACTGTAAAATTAAAAAAATGGATATCAATCGAATATGCATTATTGCGGGAACAAAAACGGTTTTTATCACGCTCATATCCAGTTATCCTTGAATGGCGCCTCTACAGCGAGGGCGCCGCGTTCACGGAAAGCGTCGACTTATCGACGTCGTACATGAAAAATATAATCGAAATCATAAACATGTTTGAAATTCCCCTTTGTGGATTAAACAGAGTAGGATTAAAAATATTTATATGCGTTGCGGAAAATTTCGTCAGATATTTTAGAATTAAGATATCTATCAACAGATTTAACAAAATTTACAATATCTGTTATGGTCAAAAGTAGAGTTGGGTAGTTCCGAACATATGTTTCTACAGAACGCAACTTAGCATGTTTTATACTCCATATTTATACAATTCGATTTCATCCCCCAACTTTATAGAAAAATATTTTCTTAGGTTATGACTACTGGAATACATGCGGATTATGTAGTAAGCTTTAAAACTATTCCAAACTTCTGCTTATGATACTTTTATTCAGTCCAGAGAAATCAGACTATAATAAACGGATAGCCAAACGAATAACCCAATAAAGATTTCGTTTATTTCTTCTTCAGGTAAGGAAACGGAACCTTAAAACAAACCGCCGATATTTCTCTCATCTGATAGTAAAATTCACAATGCATTTTTTAATTTCATTTCTGAATATTTAATTTTATCTGTAAATAATTAGATAGATGAAAATTGACTCGCGCTAAATCTCAGTCAATAGAATTAAAACTATTCATAGCAAAATTTATTCTGTTATAGGGAAATCTATAGTGACAATAATAACCATTCATGAGTAATTAACCAAATATGTTCTGCTTTTGTTACTGTGAATCTGATATTATTACAGACAATGATTTGTTCAGAATTTTTTCGCTGTCGAGCCATATCGATCATACGAAAACAGAATTACTACGAAGATAGTGATTTTTTTATTACATACTTAATACAATACATTACAGAACGTATTGGAAAGTTTGGTCAAAAATTGTTTATTGAGACATGAGCTCTCAAACAAAACTATTTAGAAAAACAAAGAATGTAAACCCGACTTTTCGTTTTCGAGTCCAGTTAATCATTTTAATTTAATGTTGCCACATTACTGCTTGAAATTCGAACCTACATAAAATCGTACTAATCAAAAACGGCTCGTGTTCGACTTAAAAAAAAAATTCATGTGTATACTTTATGTACTCCTAGAGGAATTTGGAAATATATTATTATTATTATTATATAGTAAAAAAAGTTAACAAAGTATTTTTTTATGGAAATTTTGAATAATACCAAAAATTCAAGTTTTTCAGAAAATAGTAAAGTATAATATCACCAAAGCACATCTATATGTTTATAGGTACTGATTTAATAAATGAATGTACTATTTTGAAAATAAATTATTGGTACAAATTCAATACGCGTAAAAAATTTATTTATAAAAGGTCAAGTAAAAAAAAAGGATCTCCTGACCATTTTGTACCATATTTTTAACGCATGCAATGAAACAAATCCAATTTGACGTTAGAATTACTTGTTAACGATATTTCAGTAACACAACAAATAAAAGGAACAAATTATACATAATTTCGTATGTAAAATATTTTTAATTATCTAGACACATACTGGTGGCTCTAAGTCCGGTTTTTACTTTTATTAAAATAACATTTCACCTTGGGGTTCACGTTCTATAGACTTCCATTTTCTTCATAAAGTTCAATTAATTTTATCAGTTCAGAATCTACGTTTCATCACTTTAACAGATTTCGCCATTTTGAATATGTTCAGAGGTGATTTGTTTGTACAATAGATTACAAAATACGAATGTTTCTAATTATATAGCAGTAAACTGTTTGGAGACCCTAAAAATTGTTGTCTTCGTTTTTTTATAGGTACTGATTATGGTGAATCAAAATTAAGTGGCAGAGGACAGTTAACACATATCATATTCAGAATGTATATTTTTGTTGACAAAAATGTATATTTGAAGAACATTCCAAAAAAAACATTAAATTATTATTAGAGACAACATTTGTATCAACAATTAACTATAATAATAGGACAATTAGACTAACACGAAAAGACCGAAAGTCCCACAAGAACTTTGTTTAATTTAAAATCTGGAAATATTATTTCGGATCATTCTATAGATTTAACAAAATTTATTTGAACTACACATTGAAATATAAATACATTAAGTTGTGTAGTGTGTACTATATCGGGGGATTCGAAAATAGATTTATGGGTAATAACTATAAATGTTTTTGTATACATAAAATATACAGTCAGATGAAAACGCATACGTTAAAACTAGATGCAGAATTACTGAAATATTTCCAATTCTACTGTACAAACTATGGAAGTAGAAAAATAGAAGACTCAAAAACGAATATAATATTTCGATAAAATTATAAAATGAATCTTACCGAACAATTTATATCACATCTTTAAATACATATATGTGTTTCTTTTAGGTCTTTTAAGAATTGGGGAGCTTAGTAATCAGAAAAAAATCGTGCTGTATAATAATAATAAACAGTGTTTCTCGCAACTACCCATACAACTTCAATGAAATTTATAGTGAAGATTTCATAATATGTACCTAGGGTTTTTCAACGGAAATATTTTGAAAATATTCACACTTTGCATTCCGACTATTGTAGAAAATAGAAACAGTAACTTCGATCGTCTAGCTACAAATTCAAATCCTTATATTTAATAGGGATGTTTACTATTTTTGGGAAAGTGTTTTAAATCGTGCATAAGTACCTAATATTGCCACAAATATTTATTATTTTTATTTAAATACAACTCAAGCCTTAAAAATCATGTATTTTAAATCTAGTTTCAAATTTCGTCCCAAAACGCCAATATTAGTCGCGTGACGTCACCTGTTCATACCAAAGGAGGCTCAAAAATTTACACGGGAGCTACCACCATCCTATAGATGCGTATTCTGTGCTCATAAACGTTAGTAAACTGAGGTAATGAAAAGTTGTTTCGTAGTCGTTGCTATAGTTACATGTAATTTGACGTTTCCTATAAACAAATAATAATAAATTACACACTAAATATTAACCAAACAATGAAGTTTTTTGACAGCGGCTGAACATATGACGTCATGCGCTCTGATTGGTGTCTGTTGTCACGTGACTTGAGAGTGATTTTATTAGGTTTTATTTATTAAATATTAATTAAATTCCTTAAAAATAAGGAAAAATATAGTGTTTTTTAGTATTTCTATCATAGAAACTACTTCTTTTCGTTAAAATTATGTTTTTATTTGAATACAGTCAACATCCCTATTCTGTGGGAGTTTATGCTATAAAAACATGACTCGTTTAACGTTTCACGCAGTTTGGAATTTTTATTTATTTATTTATTGTTATTTTTTTATTTGTTTATCGCACTTACGAGCAACCTAACCACAGCAAAGAGGAAATATCGTTAAAGGCGCGTCCATACTATGCCACTGTATGCCAACGGGCAAAGTGGAAATAAAAAACGTTTACACCTGTTTTGACATTTAGTCGCACAATTTTCACCGCGGAGGGTTACTAATCACTTCTTATTAGTGTATTTGCCATATGGCAACATACACTATTGGCGTCGGTCGGATGGCGGGACCTAGGGGTCGGACCAAAATTTCTCGACGTTTCATAACCTCCTAAACACTTTGGCACCATTTTTAAAAATGTTTATATATATATGTATATATATATTTATATATATATATATATGTGTACGCGCGATAACTTTCGAAAGAGTTAATTGATTTCAACGAAATTTGGCCCACGTGTTGAAATCCATCACTGCAAGAAGCCTATTTAAAATGGACCTAATCGGGCTATTTTAAGGGTAGTTTTTAGGGGTTGAAAACTGTTTTTGGGCCCCAAAATACCGAAAAAATTCTCCGAATCGTTTCAAAATTGAAATTTAACCCTTTGGTAGTGATTAAAAAGTTTCCCCACAATTTTAATAAAATCGGCCCGACAGGACCGGATTTACAAATTTTATGAAAACACTAGTTTGCAGATAGTGACTTATTTATTGAAGGGTGTATTTAATTCGGTGTAGACGTTAGATTGATAATAATATTACAATTAAGAAAAAAATGTTATTTTAAGGGGTGTATTAAGGGGTTAAATTTTTTATTTTGTCCAAAAACAAACTTAATTTCACATAATAAAAGTATAAAACCAGACGGCCCTATACAAGCAAATACACTATATTGTCGGCAGGGTTTTGGCACTGCGACCCGGGTTTTTATAGTTGACAGTGAGGACAAGCATCGGAAACCACGCAAACGACGTTTTTTATGTTCACGTCTTCAAAGAACGATATGGAACAAGTGACTCACGAACCCGCGTGAGACACGTTCCCACTTTTTGTTCTGATCGGCTTTCTCTGAAGTGGACCAACAGAGTGATTCGGATTGACATGTCACTTGGTACGAATTTGCCAATTGGTCTACATCGATTTCAATTTTGCCAAATGACCTTGCCAATCGACATACAGAAGCCCCTAGTATGAACTCGCCTTAATACAGGAGATTCACTATTGTCCCGTTGTTGCTATCTGCCATATATTATGTTAAATTGTAGATTATAGACAATCGACAATCGACAAAATATGTCAATAGCGTTTCCATATTTGTTGATGACCTGTCAAAATCTACATGTGAGTAAAATGCTTGTTTTTTTTATATTTTCATTAGTCGTTATTACTCGGCATTACCCGGGAATGACAGTCCCACTGTTATTCTAAAACCGAATATAAATATATTGAAGGGTTACGTTTAGAGAGGTAAACAGCCGACAAACTTGTTATAGGCATTGCCCGCGTGAGTAGAACAGATGAATCTACAAACATTAAGGCTGTTGGAACAGTCTGAATTCAAGCCAAAAATAGTGCTTCCGCTGATAACTGATTGTAGACTTATTCGTCAGCATTTTGCAAAAATTCTTTCTCTATAAGGAAAATAAAGGACAAATCTAGGTCTATAATGGACCACTTTTGTAATTTATGTACAATTTCCTAGAAGAAAGTTGACATTAATTGTGCCAAAAAACACACGTTTTCAATGTCACACTACAACCTTATTCGTACTTATTTCACAAAATTGTTCCATCACAAACCTAAAGTGACTCTTCCTTTTTCGGCAAAGTTTTTTAAATCTTCAAAATATTTCCAAAATTTAGAGTAATTAACTGACAGCGGCACCCTTGCAACAGCATTTTTTAGCCTCGTAGTGTGGCTTAAATTCAGAGCGTTCCGACAGCCTTAAAGGCAAAGGTATCTGTCAAAGTCAGTTTTCACGCAAGTTGTGTTTAGCTGTTTCGTACTGCACTCAATTTTCATGGAACCAATTAATTAAGCTAGCAATTACAGTACAAAGCTATCCAGCTAACATCATTATAATATGCAAGGAAAATTATTTCATGAAACTAACACATTACCTCGACATTATCTCGACATAATAACCCCACTGACTGACCATGAGTAATAAATACTTCTAGCCTTCGCAGAGAAACATTATGATTCTCTGTACTTTTCTCCAGGGCTTGACATACCCTCGTATGATTGCCTATCCCAAATATGTCATTTACAATGGTTTTCCATAGGGTTCAAAGTAGGTCGATTTATGAATTAATTCATTAATGAACAAAATAACATAGGTATAATACAATTTCATACATTGTACATTTTTGACACGATTTGTGTATACTGCAAGAAATGTTTGACCCTTTTTCACTTTGTTGTTCGTTTGTTCGTCAAACCCCTTTTTCTCAGAAACGACTAGAGTGATACCGAGTTGAAATTAATAAAATTGACAATTTACATCCGCATCTGTAGCAGAAAAGGGGATATTGAGTTTCTTCAGAACCTATTCAAGGACACCTTGTATAAATGTTCAACAATAAAGTTTTCCCTCTTCGAAGCATTGTTTGGACAACGTTACCGAGGACTGAAGAGAGACACTCAACTGTCAAACACTCAAAGAGGTGTTACCTCCGCAATGTTCTGCCCCATTTCCTAGCAAACATCAACTAGAGAACATTTATACAAGGTGTATAAACTTAGCTATAGGTTACAGTAATTTCGCATAGAGAATTGGGGCTTGCAATTTGAATCCTGATTTTGACCTAAAAACGTACAAATAAAAAATTGTTACTAAACTAAGACTATATTTTTTAAAAAAGATCACCAACTATGGGTTTCCTATCAAAACTATCCAAAAATAACCGAAATTATACTGATCTCTTGAAGAAGAATGGAACCTTTGGTGTGAAGACACTAAATATTTTTTGTTATTTAAAAAAAAAAAACAAGCCTTTTTTGGGAGAAATGAAAATAATATTGTAATTCATATGAGGAGAGTAACGGGACATTTATGGTGGAAATGGTGGGATAGTTATGGAAATTTCGATGACGAAGGAAGTGGTTACGCAAATTAGATCCTTATAAAAAAATATTCTACTGCCATCGAAACTACGTAAGTATGATTTTTGAGTACAAAATTTGACCGTAACTAACCCGGAACCAACACAAGTTCCGAAATGTTTGTAGGTCTATAGGCATTCTATAAACTTTATAACTTCACCAGAAAAACACGCCAAAATTCTGCATGTAATCTAAAACCCACAAAATTTGTTGAAAATATTTGTTCTCATCCCAAATATTAACTTTTTCCGTTACATTAAAACATAAAAGTCAGATATTAAAATCTATCAAACAATTCATGTCACGGGAAATTGAACCAATGGAATGAAATAACCCTCTTTTCTTTTTTAATGCAACGTTTCATCTTTATTTAAGATTTCATCAGGTTCTGTGGAAATAACAATTTTAATTATTTACCACTCTCGTAATACCTACATAAATCAAATGATATTATTTTTAATAGCTAATTTCATAATGCCATTTCTTTTATGAAATTAATCCATAAAAAATAATACTTTCTGATTTATGTAGGTATTATAAAGAGTTGTAAATAATTAACATTGTCATTCCCACAGAGCCTGATGAAGTCTTTAATAAAGACGAACCTTGCGAATTAGAAAAGAAATTACTAATCAGGATTTATAAAGAACAGGCGTCAATAACGTCCGTTGCGATCTGCCGGTCGGTTTCGTACTGATTTTTGATGGATCATCAAATATATATAAGAGTCGTGACATAAATAAAGTCGATTATTTGTCACGCATCTAAAAATAAAACTGGTCAATCAAGGTTAATTTTTTGAAAAATTCTGCCCCATCAAAATATTTGTACAGCCATAAGTGACAGCCTGCTGTAAAATCTATTCTTGTATGCTGTACAGTAACGTATTGATTAAGTATCGAACCTGTTAATTAAACAATTTCCGTAACAAACTTTATAATACTCGACATTGTTTATGGAAAAGTGAACGTGTAAATATAATACTCTTGCAATGATGAAAGTTTATAATTGATTGGTATTCAAACTATTTATTAATGAGGTTTGTTCCCAAGTTCCTACAGACGATAACGGATTTAACCCTAACAAGATTCTAGATCCGCCATATTGTATGTGCTCTAGACATAAAAAATTGTATTGTTATAGTCTGTGCAACGCGAGCAAAATGATGCAGAAAGAACGTTGAGCAATATTCCGTCTTTGTTCAAAATCAACACGTAGATCTGCTGACGGTAAAGAGTAATTTATGCCTCAACTATTGTCTGTTTCCTGCGCCTTTGGATGCGCTATGGTAGTCCAGTTCTTTATGTCGATGGTATGCGCTTAAATATTACTAATTGGAAACTGGTCTCAAACTTGTTTGATGGAACAGCTATTATGCAAAAAAAACCGGTAACTTCAAAAACTTTAATCGAACCCTCTACTGTTTTTTTCTTATCTAACTAAATAATAGCAGTTTTTTTAAGTTCTTTACGCATTTATTTTTCCAAATCAAAAAAACCCGGGTCGTAGTGCCAAAACCCTGCCGACAATATAATGTATTTGCTTATACAGGCAGTGTGGCTTTATTATGCGAACTTAAGTTGGTTTTTGGGCAAAATAAAAAATTTGACTCCTTAATACACCCCTTAAAATAACATTTTTTTTCTTAATTGCAATATTATTATCAATCGAACCTCTATACCAAATTATATACAACTTTCAGTAAATAATTCACTATCTGCAACTAGTGTTTTCATAAAATTTGTAAGTCCGGTCCTGTCAGGCCGATTTTATTAAAATTTTAGGGACACTTTTTATTTACTACTAAATGGTTAAATGTCAATTCTGAAACGATTCTGAGAATTTTTTCGGTATTTTGGGGCCCAAAAACATTTTTCAACTCCTAAAAACTACCCTTAAAATGCCCCGATTACGCCCATTTTAAATAGGCTTCTTGCGGTGATGTATTTCAACACGTGGGCCAAATTTCGTTAAAATCAGTTAACTCTTTCGAAAGTTATTGCCCGCACACACACACACACACACACACACACACATATATATATATATATATATATATATATAAACATTTTTAAAAGTGGTGCCAAAGTGTTTAGGAGGTTATGAAACGTCGAGAAATTTTGGTCCGACCCCTAGGTCGCGCCATCCGACCGATGCCAATAATGTATGTTGCCATATGGCAAATACACTAATTATATATTTATTTAAAAAACAAAAACATTAAACCACGTCGATAATAAGTGATTGTAAGTATAGTCATGCGCGGAAGGGGAAGTATGCAAAGCTAACAGGCGTGATTCACCAGAAGCAACGATTGACGGTATCGACGTTTAGCATCCGTTTTAACATCTATTATAATTATTTCGGATACGGAATCGGATGTGAAAAAGTATCGGATTATCCGTAGATTCTTAGTCGGAGTTGGAGCTAAGCTAACATGCCTGATTTATATAGTCGTTCAAAAAAATGTAGTTTTGATATTTTTCCTTTATTACTATTTCCTCACTTAACCACATAATTTTACTGATTCAATAAAGCTTCATAATATTCCCTGGTTTGTGGTCACTTTGTGGTAACTGACTGGATTAAAAGAATGCAAATTTTTGTCATAATATACATTCTTCAAATTCAAATTAATTTATTCCTTAACTCTTTCCGTCACGCTTTTACATTACACATATTTTGAACTTAGAGCAATATTCAATATTCAATTCGACGCAAATGAAGTCATTCATTCAATATAGCGCCAATCGGTGTCACATCTTGTCAAGCATGGTTCGAACTTTCATGATATTCAACCGATTGTCGCTAAATGGCATGGATTTTAATTTAAAAATTCGGAAAGAGCTGGTTTATGACACTAACCACCAAGTCTGAATAATAATAAATATAAATAAATGAAAAATGTATAATCAGATCCTTTTGATGTTAATAAATTATAAATATTTTAAAGGAATTAGGATCAAAGAAATAAAAGATATTTATAATATTTATAATTAGTTGTGAAATAATAATTTGTCTTTTATTTCTTTGATCTTAATTCCTCTAAAATATTTATAATTTATAAATAAATGCTTTCTTTTTCGGTACTATGTTTTCGATTACACAAATCGGCAGTAAGAATTATGTAGGTACATCATGCAATATTTATTGTTCACGTATTAACAATTTTAAATATTACATTCATTTGCACACAAGTGTACTTCGAAAACAAGAAATAAGTAAGCAATTATCAATTTTAAGTAAAACAAATATAACTACTTACTATATGCAAATAGAGACTAAACCTAATAAAAATGTAAATTCAAACCAATTAACAGAATCCAATTAAATATTTAAAAGTAAATTATCTTGCTTTCTCAATTTTTACTGAAAAAATAAACTGCTTCTAAAAGTATTTCAGTTAAAGGACCATGTAAAATTAAACATTTTTATTTAATTTTAATATTTTATTTACAAACGCAAATATACTGTTTGCTAATTTGGTATTCACAAACTTTAAATAAAATTAAATAAAAATCGTGTATTTAATTTTAAAATGTTTAGTATTGTGTATTCAACTGAAACCACGAACAATTTCAATACTGTTTCTTTTAAATTCTACATTTCCAATTGCAAACGTAAAAAAATAAAACTGGATGATGAACCTTTGTCCTAAGAATTAATGATGACCTTAAGTAGAACCTAAATACAAATTGCAATTACTGAACTGCAATTGTTAGACTGGACCTAGAGGCGGCAGTGATTTGGCAGGCTGCCTGCCTGGTGCGTCTTTAGAAAAATCGATTGCGAATACTGAATCCTTCACGTCTTGTTTCAACCATTTGGTAACTAATATTTCCATATACAAAGACATTTTAGATATACCATCGGCATTTTGCCAAATCTTATCAAATATACAATAAACTCAGTTATACTAAAAGTAGCCAGTAAACATTAAATTGTTATAAATTATTCGAAAACAACGTTCCTTGAGTCAGTACGAATATAATAAACCATTCTCATATCAATAGTTTAACCGTTTTTCCGTACGTCTCTATCATTTAGATCGCTTTTAATTAAATGTTCAATTGTTTAAATGTGACTAATAAAATATTACATACAAAACTTTTATAATTCATAATTATAAAAGCGTGGGTTGTAGGTTCTATGACAGTCACGGCCCACGCTTTCATTTTATACCCATGTGGAGGAGGTTATTTTATGGCAGCGGTCATATTGGATCTACCATACTATTCAATATTGTCTTCAGAACCAAAGGTGTGCGCAAAATTTCAGCTCAATCGGTTGAGGATAACTGTTTTAAAATTCAGTTGTAAGATTTGACCCGAACAAACACATACATTGCAAGTTCAGCTTGTAAAATGTCAGTAATACGCTACCAGTTAATTTAAAACACCTGTAACACTGACCACCCCCTCATAACTTATCACATAGTCCCACATGCACAATAGACCGTAGAAGGTCTCTGGGACCAAAAATGCATTGAAATACAATTAGAGAAGTGTGTTTTAATCGGTAAGATTTTAATTCACGTCCAACACTTGCTGAAATCTTCGCAAATGTTAAAAATGTAAAAAAATTATATCAAGTTATTAAATACTCATTAAATGGATGTTTTTCCCATAATACATTATTACATAAGAAATGCAAATGCGGAATTTAAAGTCATTTATGTATATATCCTAAAGGGGTAGCTAAATTACATAAACGGCCCAGTACAGCTTCTGTCAAGGAACCAAAAGACATGCAATTTTTCTGTTAATTATCTACGCAAAACAGCTTATTACAAAAATTATACATGAAAAAAATATGTATATTGCCTGTAATAAAAAGTTTCATAATTGCACTAATCATTTGAGTATCTATTTCGAAGTATAGTTCAAGCTTATTTGGTCATGGGTCCAATGAACTATGTAATATCAAAATAACAAAACATGAGCCCAATAAAAATTTCGAAAAATTTGAACTTTTTTTAAATTTTAAAAACGCTCTCGAGCTGTCGAGCGTCTATAATCTACACTCTATCTAAACTAACTTGTGTTAAACAGCTTGCGTTTTAAATATATAGATAACTGGCTTTCTCGTTATTTTTGTCGTCAGATTTCGGAGTCATTAGATCAAAAAGTTTAAGAATCACAGTCTCAAAATAAGTTGAGTTTTTTTTATATTAAAGCAATAAAAACGATAAGCACTTGAATTATGATTTGCTTCAATTTTATGAAAGCACACATAAAACGACATGCATAAATATTTTAACATGCTTGAAAACTGTAAATGTATATTTATTGGCTGTACGATACGGATTTGGCAGAGCAAAGTTTTAATTTACTTATGGTTTTTATTGTATCACAAGTAGAAGATTTGATTACATTTATTTCAGTTGAAAAATATATAGAGTATTTGATTAACAAAGTATTTTAATAGCTGCTCAAACTAATCACGTTTATATACACTATTATAACAGTGTGTTCAAATAATTATGAAATATGGGAAAATCAACACAGCAAAGGTTATTAAGGTTATTGCTGTGACCCTATCGTTTCAATGGTTATGATGTTTTGATTGTTGCCATGAATGATGTTTGTTAATTTGCCACTATCTGTCATTTATGAAAATGCAAATTTTACAAGAGATGGGAAAAATTTATTTGTACAGTAATAATGATGAAGCGCCTGTATAATTGAGCTTTTATTACTAATCACGTATAAGGAAACAGGTTTTTAAATGTAAGTCAATCATTTTTGCTGATAAAAGTTATAAAAATCGATTTTGGTCAGTTATAAAAATAGTATACAAGAAACATTGATAATTTAATATGAACAATAATGATAATACGTGATATGTACATAAAAATACTTTGTCACAGTTAGTGCTTGCCAGCTAACGAATTGTAGCTAAAATTAAAACAAAAACTGGTGTTTTCTGGTACAATTCAAATATCTTCTTTAAATAGATATCCTATTTTCAGATTTGTTTCTTTTATAACATTCAACAAATTTTTATATTTTTAAGGTTCTGTACCTCAAAAGGAAAAAAGAGACTGTGTACTTTACATTATACACTACAGAAGTAAAACTGGTATAATTGTAAAAAAAATAACGACACTGATCATCGGGATCGAACCTACGACCTTTCGGTTACAAGGCAATCACTCTACCTCGCCGACAGCTTAGCTTAATGTTTAACAGCCAGGATATACGTATATACTCCAACGTTTCGTAACATTTTCAAACTCATGAATCAATTTTACAATACCGTGCCAAAAGAAGGTTTAATTCAAAAACGGATCTCTTTGAAGACCACTCACTATCACAATCGATTTTCTTTTAAAATATTCGTATAAGAATTAAAGAGGGGGGAAATTAGGTCCTCGAAAAAATTGAATTTTATATTGTACATCATCTGAGGTATTGTATAAAAGGGGTTGCTATGATGAATAGAGACATTTTTTTTCATAATTTCAAATATTAGTAGCATAATTAAAGTTTACAGAACAATTATAACAAAAATCTAAGGATCTTACAGATTTGTAGAAATTAATTTTACAAGCTTATCATTTAACTAGCCATTACTCGCGACTCCACACGCGATTAAGATAAACCTTGTTTTATAGCTCGCATGGCAACAAAAACAGTAGTGGAACCTTCGGCTCTACCGTTTTACAATCTCGCCTTGCGAGGCTGCGTCCCGCTCAATAATAACAACAGTTTTTTCGTCAACTTGCGTTGCAAAATTGATCTCCACGAAAAACGGTTTTATTTTAACGCGATTACTATATAGCCTATCTCCATCCTGAAGATCCATACTAAATATTGGTGAAAAAAATTTAATTCGGATGAGTAGTTTCCGAGATTACCTCCTACATCCAAACTTTACCTTTTTATAATATTATATCTTGTCTATCTGCTGGCAACATATTTTGTGTTACATATGTTTCGAAAAAGAGTAAAGAAGGTTTGGAGAAGTAATGCGAAAAAAACATGGTACAGAGCCCTCTGTGTTCGAATCGAACTTGCACTTGGCCAGTTTTTTAACTAAATACTTTCTAAAGATTGTTGCACTACAATGACGATGTATCACATCAAAACAAAAATGTATATTCAATTTTAAATGACAGTAACTCGAAAGTAATTTCCATTGTAAATATAGTCTAGACTACAGTTCAATTTAAATACATACACACATATAGACAGAAGGGTAGAAAAAAACGAAATATAATAATAATAATAATGCATTTAGCGGCCGTGTCTCGACACCACACAGACGCCATTTACGTCATTACAAATCTTTCATTATTTTTTACATTTTTAAACTTCAGTTTAGTTAAAATGTGCAAGTCGAGGAATTATAAACCATTTTTACGACTATAGAAAAATATTGTCTAATTTTGAAAAAAAAATTAAAGTACGATTTTTATCAGCCCTGTTAATTATCTCTAAGATAATACTATATAAATATAGTGCATATTTAAATTCGCCGTTTTATGGTTTAATATTTCAAGATAAAAAATAAGCGACATCATCAAAAAAGTGATAAAAATATTGTTTAACAATTTCATCTAAAATAATAGTGCAAATAACACATAAACTGCAGTTTAAATTACCTCTTTTAGCCTCGAATTTGCATACATTATACATTCATTATTTAGAATCATCTGTACATAAATAAACATTAAATGAAAAACATTTACTTTTATAGTAACTAAAACAATGTTGTACTAAAGTCAGAAAGTTCAAATAAATCAAAATATCGACTTTATCAACTTGAAACGCATTTTGAAACATTCCAAAATAAAACGTCTGCTCTTGAACAATATATCTGATTTCAAAAATGACAATCGTCTATGTGAATATTGTAAAGTTGTTTTACTTGGTTGTTAAATATTAATGTCTAATTGGCAAATTCTTCGAAAATCAAATTTTGGTAAGCACCACTGCCCTAACTTTTTGTACCCAAAAGGCACGATTTAGTAGCTGCATTGCGAACTGACAATTACACAGAAATTTATCATTCAATCGCGCGATTTGCCAACAGCGTGGAGACTTAATCGCACTTTCGGTCGATCTATTGATCGATGCGACTACTTTATATATTTTAGGGATCCCAATAATGACCATATCATCTGGGATTTTAAAAAACTGGCCAAGTGCGAGTCGGACTCGCGCACGAAGGGTTCCGTACCATTATCTATAAAAACGGCAAAAAAATCATGTCTGTTGTATGGGAGCCCCACTTAAATATTTATTTTATTGTTTTAGTGTTTGTTGTTATAGCGGCAACAGAAATACATCATCTGTGAAAATTTCAACTGTCTAACTATCACGGTTCATGAGATACAGCCTGGTGACGGACAGCGAAGTCTTAGTAATAGGGTCCCGTTTTACCCTTTGGGTACGGACCCTAAAAACAATGCCACGTTATCCTTAACGATATTTTTTGTCATTGGTTTCCGACCAATGCCATGGTGTATTCCATAGACAAGTATAGTACTTACTAACAAATGAAAATAATTAATCCCTTAATGTACAAAAAGAAAAATTAAACTGCACGTGTTGGGTTGGCGCAAATTCGATAAAGAAGTAACTGTGAGTATTATTACAGTACCTACCTATTCTAATTATAGAGTACTAAGGTACGAAATACGACACATGACCTATATACGTCAAACGGACAGTTGTTCTAGACACCGATTGCATAATACCTCGAAAAATGGTATTCGTTCTTCCCCTTATACTGAAAGTCTTTATCGAGCGAGGGCATTAATTGCTGACAAGCTTATATAGATGAAACTTGACATATTGAACATCTATTATACCTATCACATATTATAAATAGAAAAAGTTAGTATACATGTTTTGTTTGCGGCTGGTAATCTCTGGAACTACTAAGCCGATTAGATTTTTTTTTGCACTGTTATAAAGCCTATCTCTTCATGAGTGGCACAAACTATATATTACTCTGCGATGAACAATGAGAGATCTCTGAACCAAAATTGGAGTACGCTGGCTCAACTTTCAGAGATACAATAAAGTGACATCTAAATATATAAAAGCGTTTGTCCTGACTGACTGACTGCTCTACCAACGCACAGCCAAAACTACTAAGTCTAGACATTTGAAATTTGGAACATACGTTTATTTTATAACGTAAGCATCCGCTAAGAAAGGATATTTGGAAATTTCAACTTTAAGGGGGGAAACGGTGGGTGAAAGTTTCTAATGGAGTATCGGTTTTTTTTATCCTGAAGTTTGTTCTAATACTTTTAGCCCAAAATGCGTATGAGAGAAGTTACCAAAAAAAATCAATGCACATATTTTTTTTTTGTTTAAAAACCAAGTCTGTAGCATGTGTAATATGCAATACCAAACTGGCAACACCGTTCAAAGTCAGTCAGAAACGATACAAATCGACACATTTACAAACAGATACCTACATAATATATTATATAGGTAAATGATGCCATGCCAATAAATACAATAGCCGCAATGAACATTTTTGTTCTTTGTAATATGTTACGTCTGCTCTAATAGCACGACCATGGTTCTATTTTCAAACAACTTTATTGCAAAAGACAGTTTTAAAATATTACATATACTATTCTCATATACAGAACGTCCCGCAATGGAATATAATTGTACAGTTGACACAATATAGTTTAGACTATTATTCATCTAGTTACGTTTTTTTTTTAATTAATTTGGCTTTTGATGAAAATGGACAGTAAGATCTCGTTTAACGCTGTTTGAGTATTACGCGGGTTCTAAAAAGAGTTTAGTCACTATAACGTAAATTATGGATTAGTTTATACAAAATGATTCAAATGTTGATAGAAGTTCAAAAGCAAGACAAAGTGTCGTTGATGCAATATTTTGCTATCGACAACAGCTTGCTGAACGAAACGGAAAAAGGCAAACGACATTAGATGACTTCTTCACAAAAAACAAAATACTTTCCTCATCACATCTTTATTTGATTTTCATAAATGTTTTATGAACAAAAATCGATATTAGCAATTAATACATCTATAAATAATGTAGCAATAAAGGTAATACAGATTTCTAGTCTCTGGTAAACGAAAACAATAAATAAAATTACTCACGGATTATTGATCACCAATTTTAAAGCGTTGGCCTGAATATTGAAATCAGACCAAACTTCAAGCAGTAAGCTTTATGGTTTGTTTTATGGCATGTCATATTGATATTCAGCAAACCTGAATGCATAAATTTATTTCGAGGATAAATGTTATACCACTACCCAGTACCCATCTTTTAAATCGATTCAAACCAGTCACAAATTGAATGAATACACGCCTACGATTTGATTTGGTCAGATCAACTACATATTATTCATGTTTTGATTACGTCACGCTAGTAATTATAGACAGCGCAAAACCAACAAAGGAACTAACCTTGGTTGTCATTACATGCAATGTTTGGCATAACCACACACAAAAAATATCCATTAGTTGGATGGAACTCAAAATATGTTATTTTGTTCTTAATCATAATCAAACTAGCGATGGATAATGAACCATTTGAAGTTTTCGGTTTGTTTAGTTTTTACCCGACTACGAAAAATGAAGGATTATGATTTGCAGAAAGCATTCTCAAGAAAATTTAAATGACAATGGCTTTACCATATTGTATATTTACAGTTCTGGTCCAAAAACGTTCAAAAAAGTTGTTTTGGGAAAACGATGTTACATAAATGTATACAGTTTTAAAATTCTACTCTGCTTTTATTATGGAGAAATATCTTTGATCACAATCTAAGGTCATTGTCAAACCAGATTTTCTGACAATGCTTTCTGCAATCGAGCAATAACCTTTATTACATAATGTATTGTGTTTTCTATAAGGAGCTTCTAAGCTACTGGACCGATTTTGCAAACAAGGCATCTGTCGATTCGTCTTGGCAACATGCATGTTATGTCGCCACAGATCCAATATGGCGGATGATAAGCGCAAATAACAAACTACGAAAAAAATAATAGAAATGAATAGACCCTACAAGATTGCCATTTCTCTTACTTTTTCTGTAGAGTATCATATGAAAGGGGTTGGCGGGTGGATTTCAAAACTAAAAATTTCTAAATAAAATAAACGTTTAAAAACTAAAGCCCAACCACGAAAAAGTAGAAAGAAAGCCTCCAAAAGTAGTTGGATAACTAAAACTAACGTCTTTTTACCTGACTACTTTTCATATTGGGAGCTCACAGTTTTTTTAAGTCGGGTTTTAGATTTTAAGCTTTTATTTTTAAAAGGATGAAGCAAAAATATCGATATATATCCGTAACATACTTATATTTTATTATCATCACCAGCAAATCAAATCCTATAAAGACCTTACAGCAGCTGTCATCACATTTTTAACTTTTCAGTATATACCTATACGGAAGTAATTGTACCTAATGAGTTCATAAATCAAAATAAAAATTTTCAGCATATTTTTATGTTTTAAGACCATTACAGTGTTTTTACACTATTTTTTGAAAAGAAAAATATGTTTGTAAGTGTCGTATGTGTGTTGCTTGTAAATTCTTTTTCTGTTGGAAATATCGCGAATAAAAAATTATATCGACTTCGGTAGGATTATAATAGACGCGTATTAACGTTAATATGATCCGAACGAAATTTTATCACAATCGGTCCAGCCTTTTTTTGTTCAAACAAAAATACTGCAAAAAATTGAATTTTACACGAAGTCTCGCGAATAAAAAAGAATTCGACTTCGTTAGGGTGCAGCCAATCGAAGCGTATTAAAACCAATACGAACCGAAAGAAATGCTATCAAAATCAGCCCAGGCGTTTTTCTTGTTAAAAAACGGTAAAACAGTAGATTTTAGGAACAAAACTAGCGAGTTCCCTATCACAATTTTATGTATTAGTATTGATATGATTTTTTTATTATAAATATTAGGTATCGAATTTGTAACTCGGTTCGTACTCGGGGTAATTATAATTATCCAGGACGAGAAAAAGAATATTTTTAAATTCTTTTTTCATAAATATATTTTCCATAGCCGTACGTGAAAATAAATATTTATTTATAAAGCAGATTTCAATTAGCCCAAAGATATATAACAAATAAAAATTAGCAAATGTCAATGTTTTGTATATATTATTACTTTGAAATTGTCCCAGTTCTGAGAAAATATAATTACTTAATAAACAATCGTTATAAAATACAATCTAAGCAATAGCGTCCTCAGCAATGGCGATTGGAAATTTTATTTTGAAATTTGGACTAGTAAAATAGCTTAGCATTTTTGAATTTCGCTGAAAAAATGTCAACATCAAAATGTAAAATTTCCTCTCAAAAGTTTAGCAAACGTAAAAAAGAAATTAAAACAATTTGTGGCAATCCTGTTGATTACCCGGCATAAACTGGGAGTATCCACCGCATCTCATTAACATGACTACTCTTCTTGATTAAATAATGTGTACATTATTATAGCTAATTAAATATTGCGGAGATGTAAATCGGGTTATTATTTACATGTGAAACGGTAAAACATTCGACGAAGTGGACGTTCTAAGAACTTAATTAATCGAATTAACGAAATAATAATAATAATATGAATTATGCCACAACTCCCGATTTAATCTATTGACAGGGTCAACGAAAATTTGCTATTACTGAATCATTTCTTGGTTTTAATGTTCAGCTAATAATTAAAAAAATGACGTATATAAAAATAAATATCCAAAACATCCATTCATATTCCTGTCTACTTAACGCTTGTTATCATATAAAATTCAGTGTTCGATAATTTGCAAACATGTCTATATCAACTTTCGTCTTTCTGATACAAAAACGGGTAAAAATTAACAGAAACCATGGTCCTCCAGTTTTAAAAATCGCTGTATATTTTGAAAGGCTCTGCAGGTATGCAATCTTTCATTATAAACATTACTTATCATTTATCTGTCATAGCGAGATTGAAACTGCCACAGATATTATGGTTGGAGGTAAAATACCTACATATATTGATAACGATGGATTTATAAATGAATGTATGTATAATTTTTTGTACTCACGTTCTAACCAAATCCAGTAATTACTCTCTCCCCTTTCGGTTCAGCCACAGTGGTGAATTCCAGCCTGCTGCCAGCCTGCCTGACTTGGTTAGTGACGGTGATGCTTTGGCTAGGTGAACATCTAATGGCCTAGACTCTGGATGACGAATACAGGATCTGCACGTCCACACCACAGCACTGTTCAGATATTTAATTATGTATTATTTTACTGTTAATATGTTAATATACTAATGTGCAACGTACGTACTTATAATTATTGTACAATGTATTCTATAATTCACATCAGCATAAGCACACTAACATTGAGAACGAGGTTTGAAATGATTGATTTATTTTTATAAAATAATTGTTAAGTAGATGTTATATTTATTTTATATTTTTATTCCGATCAGATTTTTAATAGAAAAATAACGAACACTGAAGGATAAGAACATTTATAGATGTGTTTGGTTAGTTATATGTAATTATAGAAATGTGTAATACATGTATAACCAACATTAGACAGAGGTATTTCAATATGAAACTTGCACATACCACTTCGAATACGGCACCGGTAAAGAAAGCTTTTTGATGCCGAACTAAAGAATGAGTGAATGAAGATCAAAGGTTCACGGTTCACGAATCACGGCCATCAAGTTGTACGAGTTTCAGTTACGTTTAATTATTTTGTTTGACGAAATCGAACGCGCTACCGAATGAGCTAACGCTCTGGCGACCTAGCCTAGCCTGGCGTTCCTAGGTCGGCCTCGTACGTCTACTGTAGATACTATACTATGCGATACGATACTATACAGTACCGTACTGTACTAAGTGTGAGGTACAGTCGTACAACACGACGAACACTCTAACGAACGAAACTGATCTGCCGACGAACGAACTAACTGAATCTCGCTGTCTGTCAGTGTACGTATAATGAAACAACACAGCAGCAGCAAGTCAATAATAAGTAGGTAAGTATGTAATATTTTATAATGGTCGTTTGAACGCGGCGTGGTTCAAATTGTGGCAGTGGCACTAGCAGACGACGAGCTTAAAAGGCGACTGATGTTGCGCTATGCAGCTAACGATGACGAAGACGACGCTTGCAAAACTCTTCGCGCTATTATATATAAATTTAGTTTAAAGCCGATATGAGACGTGACTGTGATGTAACAATTATACTGATTCGATTCCCGTAACGACGCGACGGTTCCGTTCCGACCAGCCAGTTACTTATGATCGGCTGTTTATTCCTAGTTATCCGGTTCCGGTTGACGGTTATCGGTGCTAATGACGGCTCTATTATATTATATTGTATTGTTATTTAAGTAGAATAAATAGCTAAGAGTTACAGTTAGTAGCGGAGACGTTCCGAACGCTGTCGTACTGTATAACGTATATGTACATATATCTATATATATATAATATGTATGTATAGTATATATATATATAATATATTATACTTTAGTAGGTATGTATGTCAGGCAGGTACCCTTACTCTATATTATACGCACGGCACACTCACGCACCACGACACAGGCACTCGGTGGACACGGCACGGGGGCACAGTCTTTTGACTCCCGGTTCCAACGGCGACGAGAACGGCGGCACATGCATAAGTCGTGCACGTATGTATGAGTACGGCGGCGGCGGCGGTTGCGCTGGTGGTGGCGATAACGGCAACGGCGGCTAGACTAGACGTACTCGGTACCGGCCTGGCGGACAGAGTTGAGAAGTAGAGATGTATTGGTAGTGATATACACAACTACAACAGTATAGAGTGTGGCAACCGTTAACACAACGCCGTTCTATCTTCGTCTTCGCTCGGCGGCTCGGTTCTTCTGAGTTGGCTTGGCTCCGGCGGCCGGCCGACTATCCCGGCAGCAAGGCCAGCTGTTGCAGTTCTCGGCAGTCACCTCCTCACCACACTCACCTTCGGGGAATGGGCACGGACACGGTCACGAACTGCCGGCTGACAAACACTGTCGGTGACTCTGGTCTCGGTGCACCCGACCGCTCCTGCTCACAATAACGACTGGCGTGGCGGCACTGACGCTGCCTATTCGCTTCGCTGCTGGCGCTGGGGGTTGTTCGATGCTCAGCTGGCTGCTCGCAGTCGCACTTATACAGATTAGGGGCCGACCGTTCACCGTTCTATTCCGTCGATGGTGTTACTGTGCGACGCTCCTAACTCACGCTAGAATGCGTCACTGTCTCACGCAAAGGCGCTACAACGCCGTCGCGACGCACATACCTAGCGTCATCCTTACAAATAAATACTAACTAGAACTACATAATATGATCACCACTGGCGGATTTGCATTTCCACTTCACTGACATGACGCCATCTTGCATAACGAAGGAATATTATCTCATGCGAACATTTCCGACTTGTCATATGCAAGGGCATTTTCTGATACTGTAGGTGGCTACTTATGTTACGCATAGCAGTACGTTATATCCAATATAGCCTTACAACAAAAAAACGTCTCAGCCTTTACAATAATGTATTACTAATGAGGACACTTAATCATAATATATTAGGCTAAATAACGCATTCTTCAGCTTGAGTTTACGTTTTACCAATATTCCAATTTAATTTGAAATCAACAAAAGGTGTAGTACTACTGCATTTAAAAGTAAAATTGTAACTTTTACTTTTTAATAATTTCTAAGATCTATAGATTATACTAAATATTGTTAGCTTGTTATTATTCAATTAGTAGATAGTACAAAATTTAAAGTACATGTCAAGTTTCTGCAAAGTGATATAAATTAATTTAATAAAAGGCTCTAATGAACACCTAAGGCACGAACCCGCTTACTTATAGATGTCAGCCTGCCATTTTCTCAATCCTTCGGTCATATTCTTAGTCAGTCATAAACCAATGAGGTATTCTGCCCATTCGACCACATTTTTCGGTCTGTGATTTTACACCTGTAGGCAAAGTTTACCTGTTACTAATGGAGAATGATGTGATATTGATACAGTTATGCAAAATAACAAGTTATTTTTAAAAATAGCAAACAATAACGTTTTAATGCAGTAATTCAGAGAGATATTTCCAATTATATGTAAGTTGACAAATATTTTTAACAATTAATAGAATATTCACAATTGAAAGTTATTGACACCTCAATACATATTATACGTTTTAAATCGACAATATGATAAAACGCTAATCCTTATTTACTTCCAAATTTGTGGATATATGAGTGTTTTGTTTATACAAGAATTGCTCTATATTATACAGGTACAGAAAAAATGGAGAATTCTATTAAAGTTGAAAATATGAGTGAAAAAAACTGTAACAGTACAAATTCCTTGTGCCTTTCGGAACCTATCAAGGCAGAAATTATGAACGAAAAAAGTAGAAACAGTGCAAATTCTTTGTGCTTACCAGTCGAACTTTGTGTGGTTTGTGGAGACCGCGCTTCGGGTCGACATTATGGTGCTATTAGCTGTGAAGGTTGTAAGGGTTTCTTTAAAAGGTCTATCCGCAAACAATTGGGATATCAGTGTCGAGGTACAAAAAACTGTGAAGTTACAAAACATCATAGAAATCGATGCCAGTACTGTAGATTACAAAAATGTTTAGCGTGCGGAATGAGAAGTGACTGTGAGTATTTGATTATGAAGTAAAATCTTTAAGATGACTATGTAGACATGAATTGTATTTCTGCAGCTGTTCAACATGAACGAAAACCTATATTAGACAAGCGGGAATTTCCGAACAACACAGCCGCAGCACAACTTTTTGCTCAGAATCCGTTAAATAAAATCTTCATACGTAAAGACCTTGGATTAGACAATCCTAATGCGTCGTTGCCTACGTTCAACATTGCAGATATTGGTAAAACATTGTTAAGGAGCCGTTCATGAAATACATTCACAATGGGGGAGATGTGACAGAGTCTAAGGACACGTAACGTTCGTAGTTTGTCAATTTTATTACTAGCAGTCTGATGCATCGCGATCGGTGCCTCTAGTTCCAATATCAAAGAAAATAGCGCTTTTAAGTACTCGTTGAGGGGAGACTAGCTTTTGTTAAAGAATATTTATTAGGGGATTACAGAAAATGTGTCACATGACGACCGTAGAGGGGGGTGGGGTAAAAAATGCGTGAAGTATTTTATGAATGGCCCGTAATATTTTAATGTAAGCATAATCAATTTATACTGACACTTGTATTTCTATACTTTAAGCAGGGGTCACTTCTCGAGAATTATCTTATAGCATTTCTCCGAGTCGACCGATGTTAGACGATGATGCTTCAGTAGATAGCGATATACATGGAGACGATGCTTTAAGCCTTGCTCGTAACAAAACTTTAATTTCAAAAGCATTGGACACAATGGCTCGAGTTCAAAATTATTCGAACAATGAAAGACAGCAGTATGAAAACGATACATTGTTTGATTTCGAGGGTCCTTTGTTACGAGAACAACATGTAGCATTTAATTTACTAACACCAGACCCTGTGCCTTCGTATTTCCAAACATATTATATTTATGAATGTAGCTCTAGATTATTATTTTTGTCAATACACTGGGCAAGAAATATACCGGCGTTTCAGTTATTAAAGTAAGTACCATTACCAGAAGTTCACTATTTCTCATTAATAAGAATTGTAACTTGTTCTGTTTGGACAGCTTAACTGCTTAAATTTTCAAATTTATAACTGTTGCTATTTGTTCCAGTTCTGAAATGCAGATCGCGATTTTACGTAAATGTTGGCCAGAACTTTTCATTTTAGGATCGTCACAATGTGCCCAAGCTCTTTCATTATCAACAATACTTCCATCGCTTGTAAATAATTTACAATCGTCTATAGCACAAGAAAAAATTTCATCGGCAAAAATTAATTTAATCACTGATCACATATGCAAGTTACAAGATTATGTCAGAGCAATGGAAAGACTTACTGTAGATGAACATGAATATGCTTATTTAAAAGCTATAACTTTATTTTCAACCGAACAGTCTGATCCAGCGACACGTTTCCAACTTGAAAAATACCAAGAAAAATCTTTTCAAGGATTAAGAAATTATATACAGAATAGTTTTCCGGAAGATGCCGATCGATTTCCAAAGTAATATAACTGAATTATTTAAAACAGTACATTTCCACAGATTATTCAGTAGAACATCGATAAGTTAAAATCCAAGGGAAACGTTAAAAAATTTAAGTTATCGAGTTTTTTACTTATCAAGAATTGAAGTTAGAGAGGCTGTCAAAATAAAATTTTTAACTTACCGAGGTTTGTGGATTTTATAGAGGATGTATTTAGTTCAATAGAGGATAATACTTTAACTTATGGAGGTCACCAAAATATTATTTTAAGTTATCGAGGGCGATGTTCAGAATATTTGTTTAAGTTACCGAGGTTTTGTGATTTAAGTAATGGAGGTTTTATGCTTTCGGGGGAAGAGAATTCAAAAAATGTTTAACTTATTGAGGTTCTACTGTACATGCCTAATATTTAATAACCCGCATATTTTATTAACCCATTTTTCCCGAGTTTTGTATAAATAGTATTTCGTAACAATAATTCTTTTAATTAAGGTAGTTGTCGTGGTTAAGCCACACCGTCAGAAAATTCTTGATTTTTGTATACTTATTAAGGACATGATAATACAATTACCCTGAAAATTTGAAGTCAATCGACCGTATATAATTCGAGATAAATTCAATTAAAAATTGGATAATTAACATTGATTGTATACGATCTGTGTAGTTCTGAACCAGTTTCTTATTTATAAAAAAAGAACTAAGTGTCAGAAACTTTCCAAAAACTGACAGTCTTTCAATGCATTTGTTATGAATTTAAAAAAAATAAGAAAACATTTTTGACCGTCTAATTATTTATAAATAACGGTTTAAAGTTCAACAATTTATAGAAAAGTATACATGCATATGAATACTGTATGGGTTACGTTTCCATGGATACAGTCTTGCGTACAAATTATGGATCACTAGTATACTTTTGTGGTGTGTATAATCTACAACTTTTTGACAATATTGTACCACGACAACTACCTTAAGTGTGATTGTTCTGTTTAAAATAATGCAGGTTGGCAAATTTTATGAACGTTTCTATCAACATAATTACAATTTTTTTTAAACGTTTATTCCAATTTTGGAATACTGAAACAAATGTACGAGTTCCAATTTGAGAACACTGGAAAAAAATGGGTTAAAGTAATCAGTTGCGAGTTCCCAGTTTACCAAAAATATAATCAAATTTCTGAAGAAAAAAATCTGTTACAGGTTGTTATTACGATTACCTCCACTTCGTGCCTTTGAAGCTGAAATAGTAGAAGAATTATTTTTTAATGATATAATGGGTCGGGTACAAATAAGCAATGTAGTTCCATATATTCTCAGTACGGGTTTAATTTCTGGTATGTATTTTTTTTTTCCAAAACAGGACACGATCGATAATCCGCTGCTCGTTAATCCGACACGCCCAGTAATCCGCTGTTTTTAACACGTTCACCACGGTTTTTGCCCTCAGGGTCAAGTAATAGATCATTATTAATTATAGACGGCACTCATAAAAAAAAAATATTCTATCCAAGAAAAATGATACTAGTATAAGTACTTGTATCATTTTTCTTGGATTTGTAGAAGTAAAGTTATTTCAAGAATTGTAAAAATTCCAGCAACAAAATTTAATAACGACTTATTTTTTGCTTCCAGGGAGGGCAGCTGCCCCCCACCCGCCTCTCGCTGGGTATGCCCTTGATTAAAACCTTCAATAATGCATTTTGTATTATTAATATATATTATACACAGTTGTTTTTGACTTTAGGAACAAAAAAACAGTTAACAGAACTCTTTTTAATAAGGTTTTAGTCTGCGCTTACATCCGGTAATCCAACACGCGAAAAATTATGTTGTCGGATTAGTGAACGTGTCCTGTATTTAATAAATTACTTTTAAAATATGACAATGAAAATTTATTAAGTTTATTTTTAGCGAATGCAGGACGGCAGGTTAAAGTTGAACACAACAATGGTGAAGATGAATACTTGAATAAGCGGCAATAATATTAATTCTCACTGACATGACATCTTTAATTAGAAACTGTGACCGATTCAGGAATTTCAAGCAAAATGTTTTATTTATTAAGAAAATTATTGTAAAGAAAAATGATACATATATTTTAATTAGAAATAATGGCTTGAATGAAATTTGGTCACGACAGATCATCAGTGCTGTAACTAGGGTCTGGCAACCAGGGCTAGCGTCGAACAAACAGATGTGGATGTTTTATTTCAATCAAAATTTCTGAAGCCTTGAAATCCGAATCTTGCCCTGGGAGCAAATGACTCTAGTTATGGCGCAATTGAGAACATTATGTACTTAATTTGTATTTAATACATATTTTTGAATAAACACCATATTTCATAGAAAAATGATCGAATTTTCAAAATATTTTAATATATACTTGTTTCATATTGAAGAGAGAAATATCTGTATCAACACTATATGTGTCGTAGGATAATAAATTAAGAAATTCGGATTTTCGCGAAAATCTTAGGACGTCTGCAAAAAATCGGATTCCAATTACCCGGTTTTTTGCAATCGTCCTAGGGTTTTCGCGAAGATCCGATTATTTCAATTATCCTACGACGTATATGAACTGGTACAATTTTTGAAAATGCTTACATAACATGTATTTGCGCTATAATTCTTGAAAAGTTTAATGGAGATTTATGAGACGAAATCTTAGAATGTTTCGATTGCCGCGAATGGACCATTTTAAGGGTTGTAATTTAGGAATTGAAAAGTCTGAAAACAAAGAAAATTTCATAGTTATTTAAAAATTGATATATAACCTCGTAGTACAGATTAAAATTTCAAAAAATCGGCAATACAAGGTTGGACTTACCAAATTTATAAAACCACTATTTGCTGATAAGAGAATTACCTAACGAAGTCTGTATAATACATATAATTTGATGCAGATGTTGCACTGAAGCAGAAAAATGTGGCCATTTTAGGGGATGCATTAACGAGCTAGTTTTTTATGTGGAACATCTAATGGCGCGCTTGGATAGGAGTGAAACCGTTTACATTTCACGTTGTTTAGATGAAACATTGCGACGTGCAATTCGTTCGACCAGCTAGCCCTTCTCTCTCTACTACAGTACACATATACTATTTTACATCTGTGTCGGCACTATACATTTGTTATATTTTCATTTTCACTTCATTTAAACAAAATAATGATCTGAATCAGCGCACTAGCTAAGCAAACGTGAATAGAACACGCGCTCAGAGTTAACAATGACGCATGACGTTTTTACTCATTTTACTCCCAGCAGTCAAAGGCGCAACGTTCGAAAAAAAGCTTTGTTTCAAAGAAATATTTTAATATAAATAAATTTATATCGTTCACATCTGCCAAGCATCCCATGACAGCGAACATTTTTTGTACACTACCTAAATAGTTAGATTCAAACACTATTAATAAATACACTATTTTGTAGGATATGAAACTGCTATTATTGTTTTTTTAATAAATTTAATTGAAAAAAAAATGATTGAATATAAGACAAAAGTCTGAGGCTAGTTACAAACATAACACAAATGACTTTCTGCCTCAACAGTTATTCTGCTCAAATCGATTAAATAGATTTTTACATCGTTGCAAAATACTAATACATAAAAAAATATGTAATGTCTTTCCACTTTGCGAAAAGTATATCTTTAAATGCATTTAAAAAAAAAAGAATCGTTTACTTGTAACGTAGGTACAATTAGGAATGCAATTTGGTACAGAATATGTTATTCTTAATGATTTCTTGACCTTTTAGATCAGATAACAACAAATAATTTTATTACTTGACTAGCCTGAGTTTTCAATATTATTAACGTTTACAACTTGGCCATGAACTCGCATGGTCATTAGAAGTTGGTAATAAATAAACACACTCTTAAAAAAATTCTAATATGACCATATGAGCCACGCGCAGGTTAATATCTTAACTATACGTTTTATTTAAATTAAACAAACGTTCATAAAACTTATATTTCTTAAAAGTTTTTGACATTCTTTCGACTTTAGAAATAAATGTTATAAAATAGCAAAATTAAAAATTATTTTTAGACATAATTTTCGAGCTGTCCTATTAAATTTGAAAATAGTATCAGAAAACAATTGAAGAGTAAGTTTTAGTAACTAATTTAATTTTTGGTACATTTGTTCCGGTTGGCCAAAACCTATAAGTGTGATAATTCATATTGTGCCTGACAAAAACTCAATAAATATAAGAAATAATATTTATAACTAAACAATAAACTTATGTACTTCTATTGTAATTAATTTAATAAATACAAATTTGACTTAAAAACAATAGTGAATAATTATTTTCATTGTAATTAATGTTGCATTTTAGAATAATTCAGAAAATAATCTCAATTTTAACTATTCAGACGCAACATCAATGAGTGAAAAAAAGCTATATTAAATACACCCATACTATGCTTTCACGGCCATAAAGCAAAAAGCAATATAACGAATATCGGTTTGACATTTTTTCAACCTTGCTTTCTGCTTCTTTTTGCAGTGTTTTGTAACGAGTATTGACTGAGTTTACTCCTCGAGACACTATTTTTGACCATTATAACGAAACATTGTGTCGTGTACAGCGAGGTATTGGTGTATATTTAACGCGCTGAAAATAATGATTTTTATAATTCTTTTGAGGCTCCATTCTTAAAATTCAATTTTTTATTGAGAAACAATAACATAGCTAAAACGTTCCTTCTATCCGCGATCATTGCCGTTGAATGGGGGATCCATTTGTCGATCTATCCCATTATTGAGATGGCATTAAGAATTTTTGATAATTTAATTAAAATTACTTCAAAATTGAAAATTAAAAAATATCACTATCATTTTATTAAAAAAAATACATAATGAACTTTTAACATAGGCAATAAAAAAAATATATTGCACATTAATGTCCACTTGCGCATTATTTAAAAATTTATTTAAATAAACATTACGGACGATAACTTAAGTTATATTTTCCAGCTATCGGTGCGCTTTAGCAAATTTATGTAAATCACTTTTTTGTACCTATAGGTGATTTTTGAAACAATGTGTTCAGCTCAGAACTAAATGCTATCATTTTTGTATAAAACTTTCTTCTAGGTTACAAAACGGCAACATTATTCTCAGTGTGTTATCGCTGATTTGTTATAATCAATAACAAATAAATCACAGAAACATGACATATGAATATTTGATTCTTTTCAACCAACTAAATTTATATGGAATCCAGAACTGCCGATAAAATCATTAAAATAATACTGAACAAGAAACAAAAAATTATAGTCTAGCTAGGTTAGTTAACTTTTATTGTTCTAAAGCAAATAAAAAAAAATGACTTTTGTACTTTTAATATTAGAGATGCAGTATCCAGGAATTTTTTTCTGGACGGCCAAACAATTGTAATTACTAATAAATAATATTGACTCTACCAACAGTAATATAATATTAAATAAAACGAAACTACTTGCGATTACTGTTCAAAATATTTTTTTATTTATAAATAAAAAAATGTTTTGAACAGTAATCGCAAGTAGTTTCGTTTTATTTAATTGTAATTACTATTAATAATAAATTATTATCATCCAGTACCCAGCCAAAACACTATTGACTGCAACTCTAGTTAGTATACGCTTAAATATCAATATACTAACTATAAAATATTATTGAATTATAAACGCAACACGAAATTATTCTGAAATTGTGAAAAAAGAAACTTGTTTCCTAGCTAAAAATGAGTATAAGCCGCTTTTAGGTCAAATTCAAGAAGCCACAGATAAAGAGGCAACATAAAACTTTTTTTTCTTGTATAACACGTTAGGTATTTTTTTTGTTTATTTTTCAAACTATATAATTCAATACCAGTGTTATATTATAAAATTTTCAAGATAACGAAATTAAACTTTACATATCATACTATGCAAACTCAAACCCACACTAACCCAGGCGGGTAATGCTTCCGGACACTGGACTCGAAAAGTTGGATACTTATATAAAAATTAACGACCTGTTTATATTAACAAAACTGCCCGTGAACAAAAACATGAAATGGAGAAATGTAGAATTTTGGATAATTGTTTGGGGCCATTCACCTGACGATATTAGAATTTTTAAAATACAAAAAAAATTGATCAGAATTAAAGACAACAATCTTGCAAACAATATTTTAAAGATAATAACTATGAACTGTTAATATGTATCAACATGTCTGTTATAAATATATATCAATACAGTAAAACTTCGTTTCTCCAGCCCTCGATCAACCGAACATAAGCGTTATCCGAGACAATAGATTGATTTGAGCACTTCGCATTAATTGAGGTGTATGTTCGGATAATACAGAAAAACTCGGATAAAACGGATGAAGCAGCTATGCTTATGCTGTATGGACTTTCTTAAGCCACATTAGTGACAAGTTACACGTTTAGAAGCTTTGTACGCCAAAGATAAATCTACATTCGTTAGATTTTCACTTTTATATACTTTTGTGATTAAATTTCATTCTATCATTTCAAATAAATAAAAATCAATTAAAATTTTCGAATTTTTTATTTTTTCCGTGTTATCCAAGTTTTCGCTTATCCGAGGTACCTCCTCCCCAGACTACCTTGGATAAACGAGGTTTTACTGTATAGTTATGTTATCGTATTGTATGTAAAGTTTAATTATGTTACATCCCATTTACGAATATATGAGGAGCAACTTTTCAAATTGCATTATGTCCTTAAAAGTAAATTTTTGAGTAGAAGCCAAAAACATATTCCCTAGTTGACAGGGACACATTTTTGACTTCTACTCAAAAATTTACTTTTAAGGACATAATGCGATTTGAAGAGTTGCTCCTCATATACGGTTTGCCTTAAAAAATAATCGAGGTACATGAACTCTTAACGCACTCTTAAACAATATCACGAAACCTGTTAGCATTGCGAATGACAACATGGTGATTTTTTTGTGTGAATGTTACATTTGTGAGCAACTCTTAAATAGTTGCCAAACATCTATGTTGATCTAAACGCGACTTAGTGGACTCTAGTAATTATATCAATAAAACAGAAATGGTCACTTTTTAAACCTTTGAAAATGTTGATAATATCACATAATCTGGAAAAGTTTTATCAAATTTATATACGCAAATATTTTGTATATAAACTTAAAAAACTTTTATTATAACAAGAATTTGGATTATCGACTAAAAAAATCGTCCATTGCCGACACAATGTTTAGGACCTGTTCAACTTTTACTTCTTTCGATAAGGTTATTTCCCCATTTTCGTTTGTGTTGGGGTTCAAGTTTATTGTCCTATTATACTTATCGATCGGTATTACAAACACCGATATATCGTCCACACTTGAGTATCTTGAGTCAGACATCCTCCAAGATCTTTCGCCAGGCTTTCCTCGAGCATACGCTACTAGAGCTTGCGCTGCGGATATGTAACGATGAGGTTCGTCCGGAAATTGTTGCAAACTTTTCATAATTACATCGTAAGCTTGTTCATTACTCGTAACATCCCACAATCCATCAGTACCTAACACTATTACATCATCGGGACACGTTAAAAAAGCACTCAAATTAACAATTTCCACTTCGGGATGCGACGACAGAAACGGTTTGATAAGTAAGTTTGTATTCATGCCTGTTAAAGTGTGATCTCCAAAGCCGCGAGTAACACCGATAGTTCCCATCACGCGACCCTATAAATTTTACACAAATAAGCAATCGATTTAAATGACATTTAAACAGCGGTTCCTCGATATACGAGTTTTCTTCGTTCCGTAACCTTGCTCGTATCTCAAAGCAAATTTCCCCATTTAAATTAATTGAACTGCCATTATTCCGTTCCAGCCCCCAAAATGCCACCCCAGTTGTTTTTGTTACGTGTTTTTGAATAAAAAAAATGTATTTATGAATGACAAATATTGTATAAAAACGTCTTTTTCGCCTGCAGGCCGTTCCAAAAAGGCCTGTCCAAGGAGGTTTGTTTCTTCCTCCTCTTCAAAACGTTGCGAAAATGAATTAGGCAAGTGTCCAAACACAGACTGAGGCCTGAGGCGCGATAAAACTCGTATGTTGAGGTCCTACTATACTGTAATAAGCCTATTAAAATAAATAAGCCGATATGCAATTTAATACATAATTGTACAAACTAAGGGCGCAGCAAGGACTTTTTTTTTTCAAAAAAATGAGTGGGCGGTACTTAGTGATTAATAACTGAGTACCGGGTTGAGTAATTAGATACTGCGTAGTATTGCAACTAGGGAATGCAATTCCGATCTCACGAGATCTCGATCATTTTTACGAGATCAATCCCAAAGCATAAATTGGGCGAGATTCCGCATATACTCAGTGCGCGGGCAATTCGCTAACTGAAGAGAATTCCTCGTCTGTAGAAAAATGTGCAAAAGTTTGAAACTCGCACAATTGCAAAAGTTATTAACAATTAAAGAATCCCAAAAAGTGAGGTATAATTTTTTAAAAATAACTCGAAAACTATTAATACTAATGAAATTTTAAAAAAAGATTCCTAGAAAGGAGGCAATTTCCGAAAAAAATGTCGAGTCCCGCAACTTTTATTAATACTTTTTATTTATTAATACTTTTCATATATTAACCGAGCTGGGTAGAGTAGTGGTGACAGCACTAGACTCGCATTCGGGAGGTACCGGGTTCGAATCCCGGCGGGGGCAGATGTGGCTGGGACTTTTTCCTACTGCCTCTCACCGAGAAACGGTAATTCCTGTACCAGCCATCTTGATTGAGGTTTTCCATGGTTTCCCTCAATTAATTCCAGACAAATATCGAGATGGTTCCTTATTTGAGGCCATGGCCGATTACCTATCAAACTCCTAGTTCAAAAATTACCTACCTTATCCTAATTTCCTACAATTCCTTCATTCGCCCATTGGTATTACATAAGTAATGGTGCGAATGGCGTCTGTTATGACATAAAGACGAGGAACGGACGTTAAACGCATTATTATTATTATTTCTTTTCATATATTAATACTTTTCATTTAATGTTGAAAATAGGGCTTGTGTGGTCGGCGATATGCCGATAAAACTTAACCGATTTAGATAGGGCTTCAATTTTATTTTTGCACGGGGCCACTGAGTATAACCGATACTAATAAATTTTATTATTATTGAGAATTTTCTACATACTCTCTTTCCTTCACCGTATACCACAGGAACCTTCAAATCATCGGCACGCAAAGTTTTCGATGCCCATCCATTCATTAAGGCGTCCCGATAGAGGACTCTCTTTCCTAAATCAGATCGGGACGGCTTCTTTAAAAATTCTCGATTTGTGAATTCTGATCCCAGAAGTGTTGGCTGATGCGCTGCTAGGAATCGCACTCTATCTCTCTCTGATACAGGAGTGTGGTCTCTGGATAAAGGTTTCACCAGCCCTGCTGACTTTAGACATAATACAGCTCGAGAATCACCGGCGTTTGCTATATAGACCTTACCCAATATCATTAACATTACTAGAGCTGTACATCCTCCAGCTGGATTATATATTGCTAAGTTCTGCGCAATGAGCTCATCCTATAAAAATGTAATGAATATATTTAGCATAATTAAACAGTCATTGAAAATTTATCAGCAACAAACAATTGTATCCGTACCATCTCAAAAAAGGATTGCTCTAACGCTCCGACAATGAGCGTGTCCCTGGTAACTCTGTCTGGTAAATTTTCACTAAATATCAATTCGTCCAAAACGTCGACCAACTTTTCCTTTAAGAAAATTAGCAATTAACACAAATTCTATTATTTTACATGAACTAAATAAACAAAAAACAACATACGTGCACAATGTGGTGCAATTGTCGGGACGCTGCTATAGCTGAACCGAAGCCAGCGTGACCATCAAAGAGCCCAAAATAGAAGTAGGGTATTTGATAACAGTGTTGTTCTGTTCTACACACACGCTGTAACGTTCGGCAAGCAAATGAGGCTTGATCTTCGTTCAATTCTGACTTGCCTGCATTCACACATTCTCCGTAACCTAAAATTATTAATTACTATTAAGAAAATTATTCAATAAAACGATGTTTGACATAAGTAATACAAATTTCAACAATTGGAAAATGGGCTAATAAAAATGTTATAACAATTACAATAGCATAATACATGTCAACAATTAAGTCAGATGAGGTTAGAAAATATTCATACCTGAGTTGAATGGCAAGGTGCTAATATCTTTCAAAACAATAATAGGGCGCAATTTATGATCCACCGCGTTGTCTATCCCGGACTCATTTATCTCTAAAAATACCGGTCGCTCGTACTTAATTCTGTTTGCGGAATTTTGTTCATTGTTGACTGTGCTTCGATTATTATTATCTGTAAGAGTATCTCCTGCTACGGCATTTACAATAGCATTTTTTACGCGGTTAAACATTTTATGACTTTAATAAACGAATAACTCTGGAAAATGATGCTACGTTAAAACAAATATAAATACTTTTGCATGTTTAATACACTTAAAACATCCACATTTTTTAACAATTGCAACGGTGTTTCACAATCACTATTTGGTTATATACCTGGCATTAGAACTGCTTCCTTTCCTACTAATTACTACCAATTTACAAACCATAAATGTCAAAAAGTAACAAGTGTGTAATATAACAAAAATATATAAATTTCAACACACGTACGAACACAAAACCGACATCAATACTGACCACAACTAACTGACTGAAAGCGATGTGTAATTACATTGCCTATATCAAATGACAGCGTTATCATCACTCGTGCGGTGAAAATCTGAAGTAGGAACAGTGGCGTAACTATGCAGTTTGAGGCCCGTAGCAATTTCATCGGATGGAACCCAACCTCTGTAAAGAAGCTCTACCAACGTTATAGTTTTTTTTTTTTTTAATAAATGATCACGTGAAGTAATTACAAACGCTATTATAATTATTTGATTTTCTAGTATTTTTAATTTAAAGATAATATTCGACTTAAATCACTTTAGTTTTAATACAAAATTGTAATTATCAAAATTCATTTTTCCGGGCGTTCGAGCCATTGAAGGTGCGATGAATAGAATAGCTAAGTTGCGTAGCGTTTCATGTCCCACAGAGGTTCTTAAATAAATTTTTATAAATTTTAATTTTGAAAATGATCGCTTGGCACTAGCTGTAGTCACAGGAATATTTACAAATAACGGAAATGCAGTGCGCACTTTAGGAAAGCTTGAAGAAGTATAATGATTCTTTATGATTAATAAATCAACAAAGTTCTCCTATAGAAGATGACTTTTCTATTTCGTGTCTAAAAGTGGATCGAAAAGTGAAACTTAATTTCTTCCAACTATAGCGTAAAGCGTTGCGTTTACAAGTGGCGAGGACTTTATTACGTATCGGATGCGCTCTACAACTGGGTGATATCTTTTTCTTACAAATGCGTTCAAATCTTGATACATTTTTTGTTTAATTTGTGTAAGTACTTTAGTAAATATCTTAAATTAATTAAATACGAAACTAATAAATTTTACTTAATGTTGTAATAATAAAAGTTAGGATCCACCTATGCTCCCGGCCCTCTTGGACCGAAAGCCCGCTCCAACCAAGGGCCCGTTGCATTTTGCCCGTCCTGCTACTCTATTGTTACACCACTGAGTAGGGACCATAGTATTGCCACATAACATTTTTAACTGTCAAATGTCACTAGAGCTAACCTGATGAAACATTCTATTTTTTAATGAGTAGTGACATCTAGTGCAAGTCTTTATGACTCAAATGTGCTCAAATATGTTGTAAAATAGATGCGTTGAAAAAATATATTACGAAGTGTTAATAATTTTCCAAATTTTTGAATAGTTATAAAATAATTTGTTACATTAATGAAGATTCAAATATCACTACGATGTTTTAGAAAAAAATCGTGCTGACTAACCGTTTTCAACGTGTTTGACAATATTTCAAGCCAGGGTTTAAAACATAGCTTATTAGCTATTTGCGATGGGTTTAAATCGTTTGTGAATAAGGTTATGCCTCTAATTACTGATTTGTTGACATAAAGTAAAAGTATTTGTAGGTAATACTTATGCAGATAAAATTAATTAATATATTTCAAAGTTACATTTATTGAAGTTCGTAATAAACATGCGTGATTGAATTTGTATTCGGTGATTAATCTATGGCTTTATAATATAAAATTGATGTTGGATTTATGGCGTCCTTACATTAATATTAAAGACTCGTTTCGATCATGAATCGCCTTACTGTATGGTTAGTTCATATTTTGTGACATTTATATTGTTTGCATAATAATTCGTAACTTCTTTTTTGTTATTTATTTTAGGCAAATCGGTAGTTTTAATTCATTTTTCCTTTTAATGATAAAAGTGAGGTTAATACAATCTTTATTTTTCTTATCAGGCAAATGTCATGGCTAATGTAAACGAAATGTTCTACCCCTCGTCCTCTGGGAATGCAGTATTTACCAATTGTGAAAGTGGAGCGAGCGCAAGTAGAGTGTTTACGACCGTTGACTCACCTTCAGTTCAAAATATCGGAGAGCCTATTTTACAACCGTCAGAAGAAGGACGAGGCTGTAGATCAAAAAAGAAACAAGGCGAACCACTTTATTGTCCAGTTTGTGGAGTCACTATACGTTGGTCTGAAATAGAATCTCATTATATGTCGGAAGTAAACAAACTGAATAAAATTACGTCGAATGGGAAACGAAAATCAAGTGGTCCTAAATCTCCAACTAGCCCCAGTCCAGGCACGTCCAGCGATACCAACAGCAACAGTCAAGGAGAGAAGAGTTGGGAAACATATCAGTCTGTAAAAAATAACCGTCAAAATCGTTTAAAAGTTAAATCGAGGAAACGAAAAGCTGATTGTGACACAGTTTGTCCCGTTTGTAATGAAAATATAAGTGGCGACACAACCGCGATAAATAGACACGTAAATCAGTGTATAAGAAAAAGTGAAGGGTATGAAAGCAGTGACGACGAAAGTATAGATGTGGAAGGGGACGGTGACTTTTTAGAATACGAATGGGCAGGACAAACACGTGTTCGCGCGACAAGCATGCTGGAAGGTGGTGTAGCTGCATCTGGAATTGGAACTTCAATAATTCGTGTAAAAAATGATGACGAAGACATGGATTTGGTTGTTGATGGAGACGATACTGATAAATATGGACCTCCACAATATTCTGAAAGGGATGTTCTGGCCGTTAGCGATGGTATTAGTGATGATAAAGAAGCCCAAGAGCAAAGAGCCTTAAGAATGGCTATTATAGGACCTGACTCGGATACAGTTATGAAACCAGAAGATACAAGAGAAGAAAGTTCAACTGAAGAGTTAGAATCAGTCACTGAAGATGGTAACCGTTCAACTCCAGTTATTGAGGCTTTGAAACAAAAAATCAAAGATTTAGAAAATCGTGTGTATAATTGTAATGAACAATATCGTTGTTTAATATGTATGGAAAAATATCAAACACCTGTAGTTTCTATATGCTGCTGGCACGTTCATTGTGAAAAATGTTGGTTACAAACTTTAGGCTCAAAAAAACTGTGTCCCCAATGTAATATGATCACCTCTCCCACAGATCTCAGAAGAATTTATATGTGACAAGTTTCAGGCAAAATATATTCACTGTATTTACAGATTCCATTTTAATTTTTTTTTAATCCTTGTCTAATGGCACAATATGTTTAAAAAAACATTTTGAACTGAGTTTTTAGTTCGGAATTTATAAGTTCTTTTAATTCTAAGTAGTACGTTTTTTGTAATAATTTTCTATCTGTGATTTAGGTAATACATTCATTTTTTCCAGCACTATTTTTAAGAGACTATTAATATTTTTATTACTGTGATACAAGACACTTTTTCAAGTCCAATGCTTAATTTTTTTATGCTTTTTTGTGCCTTTAGACTAAGTTTTGTATAATTAAATATAAAATTGACATTTTCGTAATTTGAGTGGTTTTCAACATTTTCGAAAAAAACTTTTTCTCTCTTTTCAGGGTAACATAAAGCGTTACAAGTTAATGTCTCAAAAAGTATTGGTTGTAGCAAAAAAGTTTTGAATCAAAACTTTGATATCAAGAGGGAACGTACGTTGGTAAAATAGATTTTCTTCTCTATTGATATGCTGAGATCAGATCAAAGTCACCTCTATTTTTTTTAATCCGGCTTTGTGAATTATTTTACGGAACTTGTAGCCGTTATTGAGGTAAATCGAACATCCTATAATGTGAGGCTATTCAAGGTCATAAGAAGTAATAAAAACTACTATCAATGTGAACAATCGAATTTAATCCAAAACAAGCCTACTTGAGTGCAACGTTTTAATGCAATCAATATGTAGTCTTTTTTTGTTATTTATGACCTTGAATAACCTTATGCCGGGTTGGATTCGTTTCAGTAACGGCTACAAAATTCCATATAGTATCAAACAAATGAGACAACCTTGATCCCCTGACCTGAGCATAGCAATCAAGAAGAAAATCTATTTTATCAGCATACGTTCCCCTTGATACCAAACAATTTTTTTTTCAAAACTGCTACAACAATACTTGCGGAGATACTAACTTGCAACGCTTTATATTCCTCATGTTAAGTATCTGAAATCGTATAAAAATGTTAAATATAAAAAAAGAGTCTTCATACTCTTTTAAGTTTTGTGATAATATAAAGTCAGGCTCCATAAAATATAATGAAATTATGGTATTTAATTGTAGCTGTAGTAACTATTCAGATATGTTCTTTAAAATGTCATTAAAATCATTGTGACAGAGTAGGACGTAAGTAGGATTTTGTTTGGGGCGTGGAGTTAAGATCAATTATCATACTGCAGTTAAATCATAAACGATTGTCCCAAACATTCTAAGTGAAATTCGGGGATTGATAACGGATCAACTGGGAATGAAAGTGGTTGGATTAAGCTTCTCGATTCTTCACGCTTTAGTTCATTATACCAAATCGCAGAGGGGGATACTGGACTCCTTTGGCCCCCCTTGCTTATGTCCGTAGGCACAGATCCTCTTAGTCTACTTGGGACAATCTGGAAATACTCAACAGAGCAAACATTTCTGAATTCCTGAATGAGTGGGGAATATTGTACATAATAAAGAATATTTTTATAAAATGTAATTTAGAACCTACTTTTTTAATGTACTACTGTTCTTTTCTTATTAAATTATGGATATGCGTGTATTGTTCGTTCAAAACTAAAAACTACCGATAGCTTTTTGTTCTAAGACTGGTTGATGACAATATTTTATTATAAATTATGGCCCTGATAATTTCAAGTACAGTAGTATATTATTTTTTTAAAATGACGTAATTAATAATTTATTTTAATATTTAAATAATATTAGCAAGGTTGCTGTTGATTTTTGTAAAATTATATTCAATAATAATTTCAGTGTAGATACTAGACGTAAAATTTAAAAAGATAAGTTTTATATAATATACTCTTAACTGACACAGAAAACATTTCAAAAAAAGATTGAGCACTTGCGATGTGATTCATATTTTCAAACTCATTGGGGGTGTATAAATATAACAGCCTTGCTGTGTACAAGATCTGTTGTTATAAATTCATAAATTCTGAGCATTAATTCGGAGTGGATCGCTTATTGATATCAAAAATTTTGTTCATAATACAGGCGCTGCAATCAGAAAGGCAAAGTAAAATGAAAAAAATAATTGTATTGAAAAGAAATAAAATCAAAGAAAATGCGTAAATCCAAGAGAATGCACAGACAATTTTAAAAGTTGTTAATTCCCCCCACTTCTGACGATGGTGCTTTTCGTCGTAGAAAAAAATTACTCCCATCGCGTCTAAAAAAGTTTCACTTCAAAAACTGATAATCGTTTAATATGCGTTTTAGAATTGTTATTACAATTTTGCAATTAAACAGTGTATTAAAATGTATTATTGGATTGTTTTTGCGATGTTAGAAAATAAAAAAGCGTTTGCCTTTTTCTATTCAATTTTCAATAAATGCTAATGTTTTCAGATACTTCACCTAGTTCTAAATTAAAATTCTCCTTTCTTACTTCTCAGGGTCGTAACTAGGGGCTGGCCACGGGGCGGCTGCCGGGAACGCAAATCTCAAGGAGGCGCACTTTAAAGTTATCGTATTGTTTTTGTTCTTGCAAAAGAAGTATTAGGGAGCGCAAAATTCAAATCTTGACCCGGACGCTCATGACCTTAGCTACGACACTGCTTCCAATTCATATCTATCGAGATTTTCTCTAGTTTTGAGTGTTGATTATACTAAGTTTATTTTTAACATGTCTTCAGTGTCATTATGTTTTGAATATCAATAGCTGCCTTAAATAAACAATAAACTATTTTAATAGAAAATATACATTATGTTTATTATTTATTAAAATTTACAGTCAGTTATACCTATCCTATCTTATCCCTATTTGAAACAACCATGAGAACAAGTAGGCTGTTACGCGGGTTTATACAATAGAACCATGTTATATATACTATAAATATACTATACGAATAGAACAGTCACATAATATCTTAGTGTTGGTACACGTTTGTATGTGTTTGGGTGTTTGTGTGCGTCAGGCCGGCAATTTAGATCGTTGATGTTTCAAGATGGCGTGAGGGTGTTGTGTTGTGTTTTGTTCTCCACGCTTTTTGGGCGCAATCGGTTGAATTAGAGTGTAAATAATTAATGTAAATTATTAACAGGACGTTAGTTAAAAACGACATGAAAATGGTGTGTAAAATTTGGTCTGTACCATGAGTCAATAAAAGTGTCAAGTTTATTTATACAGAGAAATTATTACGGGAGAGCAAGTCGTTTAGTTTTATAGACTGTGTCAACTGGAAATACGAAACGATGGCAGGGGGTTCATTGAGCTCTGGGGGTTTGACCGCACCACCTGACATGGAAAAATATGTGACTTTGGCACAAAAAGATGAATTTATCAAAGAACAGTACGAACAAATATGCCGTTTACGAAGAGAATTGGAAGGACTTGCCAGTGAAAGAGATTTATTGTTATGTGAAGTGAGTAACTTACGTTTCGAACTGGAAATGGTTGAATTGAAACGTTTACAGGATGAAAGGTAAGAACAATGAAAAAATAATAAACACGTTTATTTTGACAGATAAATTTTGTATTCAGAAGTGTCATTTTAACTGGGTCAATATGCCAATAAAAAGTGACGGTTGTCGTACATACAGTACAATGCTCATCTTTGCCAATGGTCTTCTTTTTAATTAATTATGTAATATCAGTTTAATAACTTCTCAGTTGTCATTTAGTTATCGAACAATTATATTATTACAAAACAGTTAAGACATTGTATGTCAATTGACCTCGACGTATTCTATAATGAAGTACATAATATATATATTTAAGATGCATATAATCTTGGCAGGAGATAAATGTCATTTTTACTTCTGTTTACATAGGGACATCTGTTTCTTATTTTGTGTTATATACATTATTGTCTTAGATATTTCTACATATTATTAGCGGATCTTTTTTATACATTGATAACTCATGTAGCCATCACAAAGAAATCTTCAAAACTTTTTTTTTCGACATAAAATTAAATGTAGGAAACTATATACTTAGTTCCCATAGCCATAATCGCGGATTTTTAGTTATTACATTTTTTTTATTTCATCTTTCATTGCTACATTTATGACGCTAATAACCTTAGTTGTTGAGCGTCTATAACCTACAACCTCTCTTTCTATATTTTCTTATAAGTAAATAAGAAGAACTGAATAACCTCAGAGTCCCCAAAGAAAACGGACTGTCAGATCTCAGTTAAAAAATCTGAAAGAATGAATTCGGTAAACAGTATCATAGCTAAGGTTATGAGCACCCAGGGCAAGTTTTGAATAATTTTGCGCTCCCAAAACAAACTTTGTGGGAAGAAAAGCAATACAATAACTTTAGAATGCGCCCCCTTTAGATCTGCGCCCCTGGTAGCCACCACTAGGTAAGCACGACATTTGTATATGGAACAACCATACTCGCCGCTAATGACCTCAGTTATCGAGCGTCTATAGTCTACAGTCTCTCTCTCCCAATATCATACTCGAAATAAATGACTATACCTACGTAAAACAGTAATTGAATTATCTACAGTGACTTTGCTCTATTACGAAATAAAACAAGTCATAAGCAAAAAAATTAATAAGACGTTTATCTAAATTCTAAATAATGAAAACTTAGATTACAGTCTAATAAAAAATGTGGCTCATACAATTGATAATTCGATACACAATATACACTTAAAAAAATCGAAATAACAATTCGAATATTTAGGACTATTAATATTGCTTCATATTATTGCAAATAAGTTAACTGACCATTTACTAATAAGTTCCACAAAACACAAATGAGTCATAAGTCGACGTCAGAGAGTCTAAAAATGTATGTGTAAGTTAAAATTCAAAGGCGTACGTAAAATTTTGTTCGGGGGAGGGAAGAGTTATCAGGTGTCAAAGTTCAATAACGGAAAAGAAAAGAAATAAGTATGAAGTAAGCTTCATAATTTATTACACCTTATTCCAGATTCCGGGGGGCAGCTGTCTTCTTGACCCCCCGCGTGTGCCCAATTCTCAACTCAAAACTTGGATGCAGTTGGAATCATAATTTGCGAGAAAACCAGAAAAAAAAATGTTCTAATGAATATAGGCCACTAATTATTTTAAGAATAAAGGTCTTTATAGTTATAAAAAAAAACAACTAGTCACTTAAAGATATAGGTGGGGCGAGATGATAAGTTTGTGTATTCATTATGTAAATTTCTGTGAATTAGTTGGTATGATTCACATATCGAACCAGGTGTATTCTCGTATCGTGATCTACGGGGTGATATCATATACGACACCCTAATGTTCGGATTTAAAGCACCACCTATAAGTTGCACGGTTGGTTGTTCGAAACGCTACTTAGAAAATTCATAATTAAATTCTTCAATCATTAGTGATACTGAATTGATTCCGACGAAAAATTTTAGTTTTTTGTATCCCAGATTTTTTTACCAAAGTCCTCTAGTTGATCTAATACATTTTTTTAACTAAAAATGTACTTTAATCTCTGTGTTTATTAATGCCTTTTAGAGATCTGTACCAGAATGCCCAAAAAAACAAAACTCTTAATAATGAGACTTCGTTGTCCATCCGCCTATCTATATGTCACTGACCTCGAGCTCATAAATTGTTGAAATTTGTTACATAACTAGACTTTTGCGGCCCGCAAATATTCCACGGGTTCGTTTAACAAAAAAAAATGAGTCGTAGCTGCGACCAGCAACGTGACAATTCATAAGAACTTTTATTTATTTACTCTCTGGAGGAATTTTTATCAACCAGTTTGAATGATTTTTAATAATTTTAAGCTGAATATTTGTATTTAATATGTATTTGACGATTCCACACAATTTTTCTTGTCAGGGAAAATAAAGAATTATATATTATAACTAGCGATCCGGTCCGGCTTCGTACAGGTAGCACTAATTATCTAATATAGCCATAAAAGATGAGAATCATTGTCATAAAATTCTCAACGTGTATTGAATTTGCGCGAATTCAATCGCTTTTAATTGTGAATGTTCCAAAATCGAAGAAAAATCAAAATTACCAAAAAACCATAAAAAATTCTGTTGATCCGATCGCTGCCGAACTTCACAGGATCACCCGCTGGGCTAATCTGAACGTAATTTCATCAAAATCGGTCCAGCCGTTTTGGAGGTCATAGGGAACATACACACATCGATTTTTATATATGTATATTGATAGGTAGATAAATTCGATTCACTTTGAACATAAAAAAATATAACTTTTATTAATTTTTAGTAGAATACTCTGATCTGATTCTAGCTTAGCTCCCGAAAGTCACGGCGATATAATTTCTGTATAATTCATGAGCCATCAGCTAATGAATGTCCTTTCGACACCGGATCCATAATTTTGGCTACAAAGCAGCATAAACAAATAAATAAACAGTAAGGTGTACACAGAAGTAGACATACAAGAATTAAGACTAAACATAGACATCCGATTGTCATACTGTAATTAGGTCGAGAGTTACAATTCGGGAAATTTTCAAGCGCCATAGTTCAGTAACGGTAAGAAAGGGATTGTTATGAAGGAAGTTCATACTTTATTTCATTATTTTAGATTCTGAGGGAAGCTGCCCCGCCTTGCGTATCAGTAAACTATGCATTATACCCAACCATATATCTCTTCTTCTATAGACGCTGATGACCTCAGATGTTGAGCGTCTATAATCTACAATCTCTCTCTTCTTTTAGCCTAGTGGAGTAAAAATACAACCAATTTCAATAACCATCGGACTTATAAATTGCCAAGAATGATTGCAAATGACACTGTATTTATCCTTAAAACAAAAAACGTGTCTCACTCTGTTTATGGAATCCTTATACTAATAGCTTTTAATGTAATATCATTAATTTGATTAACAAATAGAATAATTTAAGCCATTTATCGTGGACATAGTTCAAGGAATTCTAAATTTATCATCAATATTATACATATACATCCATTTCACTTTTTAAGTAGAACTTTAAATGGTGCAGTCTTTCGAGTGGTTTCATCGTTTTTGCAAATTTATTTAGATTTAATGGTATGATACGAAGGTATATCTTTTTATTGCTGCAAAAAATAGACTACTTATCCTCAAACCCATCGGAGATTAATAAGCCGTTTATAAACGCCGTTTAAAATTGAAATTCATGTACGAATGAAACGTTTTTTGTACAGAAAATTCGACGCAAGCGATTCGCTTTTTAGTCACAAAATTATAGTTCTTTAACCGACTTCAAAAAAAGAGGTTATTAATTCGACGCGTATATTTATATAGCCTGACTGAAAATGATGAGCATAAAACTCAAAGAACGATTCTACTTGAAAAATTAATACCATAGATTCATGTAACATTTTTTCTGAAAGCGCAAAAATAACGAATTTACAGATTGTTAAAGATTTTTTTTAATAAGTTTTTTCTATAAGAACTTTTCTTGCTAAAAATGTTGCAGGCATTTTTGGTTCTAATTTTTTATATTTGTAGTGTTTTTGTTCATCATTTCCGGACAACCTGTATATATGTATTTTTTAATCTTTATTCAATCTTATAACGTCTCAAAGGGGTGGACTGAATAATTTCGACGCTGTTATGTTGAGAAAGATGCCGAAAATAGCTTCATATAATACTTAAATTGGTTCAGTAGTTTTTTTAGCTTAGTACTCAAATATCACGAAGAAAGTAGGTTAAAAACCGGTAAACTACGTATTGCAAGCCACTAACAAGTAAAAAATAAAACTTTTTGTAATGAAAAATATAACCTCTTGTAAATGCCACTAAAATGAAAAAAAATTTTTTTTTACGTCAACGCAAATTAATTGAATCGACGCCGAGATCAAAATTTTATTATTTTTATTTTTTCAGTGGCTTTTTTGAAGGAATTGAATTTTTTTTATAAAAAGATTTTTAGTTTTCCGAATAAAATCTTTTTTCCTTTGTATATGTATGGACTCTTTGTGTAACGTCTGACTGTCCATGAATTACGACTTAGGAGATGACAACTTGAGGTCAAACAGCATTGTTTCTGTAGCTGCCTTAATATACAGGGTGTCCAAGTGAAGTGTGAACTTAGGAAATACCTATAAATGTTTAACGTTGTTTTCTCATAAGAATTAACTTATATCACAAGTGGACTTTGATTTGTTTATGCAAAGGAGATTTGATTAATCTCTACATCATACATATAAATAAAATTGAAGTGTCTCTAATATCAAAATGACAGATTTTTGCATATGAAAGTATACGATACTTCCCTTACATGAAAATATAATATAAAGAATTGATATGTAGATTCCTAATGTAGGATCTTTTTGAGACAACATTAATACTCGACGTTGTCGACGACAACATTGTTTTGTTTTGTACTTCTATGAGCTACGCTTAAGAATCACAAATTTAATTAAATTTTCAATCAGACATATTTAGATTTGTCTTGATTAAATCAAATCGTATTGGTTTATTTATTTTATTTTAGTTTTATAAAAAGATCAATTAGATCTTTTTAGTATGTATACACATTTCGTCTGGACGCACTATATAATAGGTTGCATATAAATTGTTTTCGTCGCATATAACTTTGTTAAATCAATAGACGTATTTATGTATTTTCTTTGAAAAAGTTACCGAAAGGTACCATGGACAATTTGTAAATTAAAAGTATACCACAGCCTAATAAATTTCTTTTTTTATTACCCTTTCAAATTGCGGTTTTTAAGATGCCTATATAGTCGCTTGACTTATATGTCGTTGTATGTAAAAATTCTTGCAACTCGATTTTCACAATCTTCCAAATGTCTAATTAGCGTGAAATTTCGTAGTCGTATATAGTGCTAATGACAATATAATATTCAGATTTTTTTTTAAATTCATTAAAGACTAAAAAGCTCAAAAATGAAATTTATATTAAATAAATATTTCGCGGGAATAGTTCCAGACGTATCCAAACAAAGAAATGAGCAGAATTGCAGTTCTATTTATGTAAATTTGACAAAAAATTTTGTAAAGAAAAAATGAAATTTTTAGTAATTTAGTAGTATGGCTGATTTCATGGTTCACCTAAAATAATATTTTAAAATTTACTGAAACCAAAGCAATATTTTAAAACATCATATTAAGCATTCTCTTGTTAAGTAAGCCAGCTTTTGTTTACTATCATAATTAAATGGGTATTTCTGCGAAAAATGTAATAATAATATTATACAGAAAGCCTTGGGTAACCTTTGTGGTTTTTACCGGACCTAAACAACATCACGTTCAACAAAAAACCATCTATAATAGAACTAACCACAACAAGATAATATTTGGTATATTAATTATTAAATCAGTTCTCTATAATGTAAATGTGAGATAACAAATACCTCATTCATTCTTGGAAATAATGTATCAATTTATTATCTACACGTGTGAATTTTATGGCATGTTTTTTTAATTATTGTTTTGTCATTAGAAGTAATCAATACATACCTATTTAATTCGAATGTATGTATTAATAATTTATCACCATTTTATTAGTGTATAAAATTATATAAATGTTTTATTAACCTGTTGTGTATTTTTACAAAAAAATTGTTAAAATTCATATTCTAATCATAAATTCAGATGTTTTTGAAATTATACTTCTTTTGGCGCATTGAGGGTAAAATTTTCTGTTTCGAAAATTTCGCACGCAGCATGCAGCGAAAATAAGACCATAAAGTTAATTGTTAATTTAATATGAATGTACTAAGTGTATCGGCAAGGTTGAGATCGTCGATATTGGACGTAATTTTACTTTGTATTCATAGATGACACTTCTCATTTCTCTGTTACTGTGTCCACCTATTATCCAAAGTAAATAAATACTACTCGCAAGGTTGAAATCGTCGATAAAGCTGACTTGGATGCAGTAATTTTACTTTGTAGTCATAGATAATACGTCTCATTTCTGTGTTGCAATGAAGTATAGCTTCTACCGCGCGCGCATAAATTCACGCACCACTTTTTTTACCATTTTGGTACAGAAATGTAAAAAATCTTTACATTATTTTGTCATTATTTTTTATTTCCAAAAGCCAAAAATTTATATAAATTGAAATAATGACTATAATAATTTCACTTTGAAATTAGTATTTTTGGAAATTAACATTTTTGTTGATACAAACTTTTGTGATCTATATATTATAAAATCTTAATATAACCATCGTTGCACATTGCATCTCAAGTATTTCAACATTCGTCCTGGGAAACAAATTTTATAGCTATAGACTACATATAATCAGACAAGTTTTAATTTTGGCGTTCTGCGGGAGCCATTGACAGAAATATTGGACATATTTATTTATAGTTGTAAAGTTGAAAACTCGACAAAAATATTTTTTAAGAGTATATAAAATGATTGAAAGAGATTTTTATTAAAAGTATTCTTAAGTTGATTAATTTTATTAAATTTTTATGTATGTATATGTCATAGGATAATTGAAAAAATCGGCTCTTTGCGAAACTTCTAGGAAGATTGCAAAAAACCGGGTAATTAGAATTCTAGGATTTTCGTGAAAATCCGATTTTTTTCAATTATCGTACGACATATATATATAGATACAGCTTGACTAATAAATTGACTATGATCTATTTAAATAATAAGCCAATAATATTTTGGAAAATTTTAAAACCGATATTTCTATGTAGCTATTATTCAATGTTTTTAATACTATAGCAGCTAATACATGATTGTTTATTAATTTTTATCACAAGTAATTAATTTAAATTTCAAAGTTTATCTTGTAACACTTTATTCAATAACGTGAGTTCATCTGTCATGTGTACTAAATTTTTTTTTGCAAACTTATCAGCCAATTCGCCAGTTGATACGAGTAAGTAGTAAATAAAACTGTAATGCAACGGGTGTATTGTTATAATGCAAAATAATTATCCAATCTCATATGATACAGATTGCAATGGAGGAGCATAGCAATTATTATAGGATTCGTATAATGCCTAAAAATAAACATATTTTTCTATTTAAAACGTCATTTTTAGTTAAATTAAAATTGATAATATACAAATAGTAAGATGATAGAAATTTCGATTAAATAAAGCAAATGCTAAATTTTACAGATTTGCAACGTTTCGTACATTTTTTATCTACTTGTATCTACTTTTATCTACCTGTAAGCTTGTCTAATGAATTAGATAAACAGTCTACGAAATTTTGCAAATTTATAAAATTTAGTATTTGCTTTATTTAGTCTAAGTTCCCATTAATCATACTATTTATTTAGTCGAATTTCACTATGTACCATGTTTTAAATAACAAATAATATTCATCCGTTATAATTATTTAAATTTTAATTATTCTTGAAATAAACAGTGGAAATTTATCAACTGATAAAGGGTCACACAATTAGGTGGACTTCGTATTTTGCAATATTTGTCAGCGGTTTTTTAGTAAAATTGATGTTATTTTCAGTAATTACTCTTTCCCAAATTATATCTTGAAGATTAGGTATCTCTTTAATGTAATAATTAATGACTTTAAATTTTAACATCCTGGTAAAGCTATAATTGCTCAAATAGTTTTATTTTGCAACAGTGCTGTGTTTTTCACGGAATTTTGCACAATTAAATGCAATTTAGATGCTAATATTTTATAATACAACTTGCTCTAAGAGAGCAAAGGCATTAGTATTTTTCAAGTAAATCTTATCATCTGAGAAAAATGTAAAATAGGTATTCATTGTGTACAAGTAAATCGGAATATATCATAACATTTAAATAGAGAAAGAGGGAAATGTGACTAGAATATGTAATATATAAAAAAGAGTCCATGGTAGTTTTTCATTTGAATACATGTAGTTAAAAATAAGCGAATTAGCAACTCCTCAACGATTGTAAGTACTAAAAATTGAAAAACATAGTTACCTCAGGTGCAAATATAAAACGATCATCTTAAAATTTTGATTAAGTTTTAGGCTTAATACCTTTTTTTTAGTGTATTTGCCATATGGCAACATACACTATTGGCGTCGGTCGGATGGCAGGACCTAGGGGTCGGACCAAAATTTCTCGACGTTTCATAACCTCCTAAACACTTTGGCACCATTTTTAAAAATGTTTATATATATATGTATATATATATGTATATATATATGTATATATATATATGTATATATATATATATTTTTATATATATATATATTTTTATATATATATATATATATATATATATATATATATATGTGTGCGGGCAATAACTTTCGAAGGAGTCAATTGATTTTAACGAAATTTGGCCCACGTGTTGAAATCCATCACCGCAAGAAGCCTATTTAAAATGGGCCTAATCGGGCTATTTTAAGGGTAGTTTTTAGGGGTTGAAAAATGTTTTTGGGCCCCAAAATACCGAAAAAATTATCCGAATCGTTTCAAAATTGAAATTTAACCCTCTGGTAGTAATTAAAAAGTGTCCCTAAAATTTTGATAAAATCGGCCCGACAGGACCGGATTTACAAATTTTATGAAAAAATTAGTTTGCAGATTATGAATTATTTACTGAAAGGTGTATATAATTTAGTATAGAGATTCGATTGATAATAATATTGCAATTAAGAAAAAAAAAATGTTATTTAAGGGGTGTATTAAGGAGTCTAATTTTTTATTTTGCCCAGAAACCAACTAAAGTTCGCATAATGAAGACACACTGCCTGTATAAGCAAATACACTATATTGTCGGCAGGGTTTTGGCACTGCGACCCGGGTTTTTTTAATTTTAGTCCGATTTAATGATTTGAAATTAGCCCACAAAAAACGTTTCGATTATTCTTGTAAAATATGTCAAGTAACCAATTTCACCTAAAATTTGTACAGACATGTTAAAACCAATAATTGTACCTACAGTTCTCTAAAGAAATCTCTAAAATCGGACTAAAAAAAAAGTTAATAAATCTAAAACTTATTCAAAATTTTAAGATGTTCGTCTTTTTTTGCACCTGAGTGTATATATATATTTGCTCTTTTGTGTGATGCCTTGTCTTCTCGAGGCCAGTAGCATTACTTTGTGTTCACAATTCACATTGCATCACATACTAAATATTATACTTTACTTCATCGCCTTTAGACATTCGTTCAGTCTGTTACGTTAAAACATTATTAAACAACTTAATTTCATTTTTAGTTCATTAAGAAAATTGCCAATTAACTAATTATAGATATATATTAAATTGACATTGTCCGAGGCTACACCTACATTGGATCCGTATTTCTCCTAATCTGATCCGATGATAATGTGTTCTGATGTCGTTCGTCATGAGTGTCTTAAAGCCAATTCAGACTAGCTGTTCTCGGTTACGATTCACCGGTCCGGTTGGGAGCTCGACCTATCAGGGCGTAGTCGTTACCGATTGCGGTTCGGTTCGAGCGTTTAGGTTCAGCTCTAATTTCAACCGGACCGTTCGCATCCGTAACCAATGAGAACGCTTGCTGGAGTCACGTGACTAGCCAGCTGTTTTTGTTGACGTTTAAGTACACATCAAACGTCAACTCATATTTCGAAATTGCGCATGCGCACCGAGAATAATCGTAGAACCGAATCGGGATAGTGTGAGCAGCCTAGATTAATCGAAAACCGAACCGGACCGGTGAATCATAACCGAGAACGGCTAGTCTGAATTGGCTTGTACACGGGTCCTGATCGGGAAGCAGCTGACGGTACCATGAGTGATTCTGATGACGATTTTTTGTATTGGCTTCTGCTAGAAAAGAACGTTCTCCTTAATAAGGGACGTAAATAAAAAATCATGGGTGCATCAGCTTAATAAAATAAATCTGAAGGGGAGTTTTTTAAAACTTGTCAACCTATACGAAATTACCCGAATAAATTCACCACCATACAACTATTCCTCATAAGATTAATCATCAATCTCTGCCATATGTGCCCTCTAAATGAGATATCGGACTGGAAACAAAGACGTTTGATCGGTCTGTACATATTATTCACATTACGATAAAGTGAGGTTTCGCTGTGACCGTAAATAATGATTTGCACTTGGACAAAGACGGACTGGATAGTTAGTACAATATACCTTGGTCTAAATGAAATTATTCATTATGCAGTTACCGGTGTAAATTAATTATATAAGTTAGAATCCAGTGTGCGCGTACCTGCAGTATATTCAAAATACTGGTCAGTGACTGTAAGATTTCCTGTAGCACCGCCAACCGGATTTGCCCACGGCCATACACTTTGCTGCAATCAACTACATATACAGTGGAATCTCTTAGTTTTCATTTTTTTGGTTCCGTACCCAAAGGGTAAAACGAGACCCTATTACTAAGACTCCACTGTCCGTCCGTCTGTCACCAGGCTGTATCTCATGAACCGTGATATAGTTAGACAGTTGAAATTTCCACAGATGATGTATTTGTGTTGCCGCTATAACAACAAATACTAAAACAGAATAAAATAATTATTTAGGTGGGGCTCCTATACAACAGACATGATTTTTTTGCCGTTTTTTTATAGATAATGGTACGGAACCCTTCGTGCGCAAGTCCTACTCGCACTTGTTAATTATCTATAATACACTAACTAGCCAGTATTTTCATCCACTGTAATGTTTTCTAACTCGCAAATTAATTAAGGTAGTTATCGTGGTACAATTTGTCAAAAAGTTATATATTATACGCGCCACAACAGTACACTAGCTTGTAGCTAAGTGATCCATAATTTATACGCAAGACTACCCGTGGAAACGCAACCCATACAGTTTCATATGCATGTATACTTTTCTATAAATTGTTGAACTTTAAACCGTTATTTATAAATAATTAGCCGGTAAAAAATTTTTTCTTATTGTTTTTAAACTCATAACAAATGCATTGAAAGACTGTCAGTTTTTGGAAAGTTTCTGACAGTTAGTTCTTTTTTTACAAATAAGAAACTGGTTCAGAACTACAGAGATCGTATACAATCAATGTTAATTGTCCAATTTTTAATTGAATTTATCTCGGATTATATACAGTCGATCGACTTCAAATTTTCAGGATAATTGTATTATCATGTCCTTAATAAGTGTACAAAAATTAAGAATTTCCTGACGGTGTGCCTTAACCACGACAACTACCTTAAAAAAATGACTTTGAGGTATAAGTAGCCTTTTACTTAATAATGACAAGCCGCCACTGTCCTGTACAAGAAATCAATAGATACGTGTGTTAGCTAATGTATCTTTTTAATTTATCTGCACGCTGCATTTATTAGTAATAATATGTGATATACGAATTATGAGATGAAGGAAAAAAATCATCAGCGATTTGTGTCACTAGTGGGATTGAAAACATCCCACGCGCGCTAGAGCTTTTGTGTTGTGTAGGTGGACGAACTGTACGGGTAAGTAGGGACAATGTGCGCAGACTCATCATTTTGAGTGCAACTTGGAACATCCTCTCAGACGCCCTTGCCTGTGTATAGGAGGCACTACCGTCGGAGGAGGCAATGAGCAGTTTAGAAGCTTCATATACGGAGACAAGTACCTACTATACTTTCCTCTACTACAATTAATTCAGGACTGTATACTACAAATTTAATATACATCGCAATGCAATGTAAGCGGCATAGTTTTATGCATGGTAGGTTGTTTCATTTCTTTGCCGCTCCATTTTATGCGAACCGTACTATAATGATGACTCGCTCCTGCTAGTTTGGTATCTTACTATAGTTACCTTTAAAGCCGCGTTTAGACCAAAATAGAAGTTCATGAACTGTTCGCTAATATAACGTTTATATACGCGAAGCCTCCGATTTTTTATATAAAACAGCAAACTAATGTAATTGATCATTTTATGAATTGTCTACATATTGTATAGACATTTCATAAAATGATCAGTTACATTAGATTTCTGTCTCATATTAAAAATTTCCTACCTAACTTTAGATATATAATATATACCTAAAGTTTACGTGTCCAGTACTCCAAACGTCTTATTTTTGTTTATGTAATTCTATGGACACTTTTTTATACCTACGATTGGTATATTATATTCTTTCTAAAAGGTGTCTTTTTGTCGGTAGGAAAGGTCTCCCTTAGTACTGTATCAACATTAATGTTTGATACACCATTTTGGACATTATATTTCTCTCTAATGACGAAAAATATCTTAAAATTAATGCTTTCATTAAAAAATTACAGTTTAAAATGTAGCCATTTGGTGGCAATCTGTTTATTTTAACAATTGTCGATAATATGACATGTAGTGGCGCTGAAGTCTGAATAGAATAGACATCTGGTGGCAGTTTGTTTATTTTCACAGTTGTCGGTAATATTAAGTGACATAGTGGCGCTGGAGTCTCAAAATAGAATTTCCACCCAATTATATTACGTAACTGACCACTAACGGTGCGAAGTACTCGCACGAATCCGCTGGTGTAATATAATTACTTAAAGCACAAATTCGACAACTGACTCGACTGCATTCTCTAAACCACACTGGTACCCTCAGTTCATTAACCAATAACAATTTTAGGTGTAACTCAACTTTTTAGTGTATTTGCCATAAGGCAACATACACTATTGGCGTTGGTCGGATGGCGGGACCTAGGGGTCGGACCAAAATTTCTCGACGTTTCATAACCTCCTAAACACTTTGGCACCATTTTTGAAAATGTTTATATATATATATGTATATATATATATATTTATATATATTTATATACGTATATATATATATATATATATATATATATATGTGTGTGCGGGCAATAACTTTCGAAAGAGTTAATTGATTTTAACGAAATTTGGTCCACGTGTTGAAATCCATCACCGCAAGAAGCCTATTTAAAATGGGCGTAATCGGGGCATTTTACCGAAAAAATTCTCAGAATCGTTTCAAAATTGACATTTAACCCTTTAGTAGTAATTAAAAGGTGTCCCTAAAATTTAAATAAAATCGGCCCGACAGGACCGGACTTACAAATTTTATGAAAACACTAGTTTACAAACAGTGAATTATTTACTGAAAGTTGTATATAATTTGGTATAGAGGTTCGATTTATAATAATATTGCAATTAAGAAAAAAAATGTTATTTTAAGGGGTGTATTAAGGAGTAAAATTTTTTATTTTGCCCAAAAACCAACTTAAGCTCGCAAAATAAAGCCACACTGCCTGTATAAGCAAATACACTATATTGTCGGCAGGGTTTTGGCACTGCGACCCGGGTTTTTTTTTTCTTCTTCTCTTCCGTGTGTCTGTGGTACAGCTCTGTTTATAATAGTAGTTTCATGGTGAAACTCGCCCCTTGTCTTTGAGTAACCCCTCACCCTAACTTACAAGAATCGCACCCTCTCGTGTAGAACTGAGTGTAAAACTTCCCTTGTATATACGTATATTTTAATGCAACTCCCAAAGTCAGGAAACACAGGGCTAACCATCATTGATCAACATATCAAAACGTTCAACTTTATTATATTTTTGAAGTTTAACTTCTTTAGCGACGTATCTGTTTGAAAAAAAGTAAAAGTCGAGGGGAAGTAGAATTGGTCCCGAAAGGGGAAGTTAGTTTGTCTCCTAAATTACACGAAACTGACAAAGACAGAATTTTATAGCGTGTTGCTAAGTGCATGTGGATGTGTCAATATTATTAATTTGATAGACGGAAAGTTGTCCGAGGACTTAGGATCAATAAGTCAATACTAAATTTTTATTTAACGCATCAGAAATTCTGAAACGTTGCGATAAATAAAAATTTAGTATTGACTTATTGATCCTAAGTCCTCGGACAACTTTCCATCTATTTAATTCATAGTTAGGATCGGAACAAGCTTTGAAATTATTAATTAATTTGACATAACAAAAAATTAAACTTGGGAATAATATTAAAAACTAAAGAAGTTAAACTTTTTATGTGAGCTTATGAGGGTGAGGTTCATTATAATTTTTTTTTTTATTATGGTACCCATAATGTGAACTAAATTAAGAACGACAGTGTTAATCTTAGTTGATTAGCATTTTTGTTATTGTGGAATAATTGATTTTTTAATTGTCTTCGATATGTATATAAGGAAGGTATTTATAAGATTGAAAAGAGTATGCTCATCAAAGTTCACTTTTACAGTATATACTGTACTAGCCACTGCCCGCGGCTTCGCACGCGATTGAGATGAAACAATGTTTTATAGCTTTTTCCCGCAATAATTTAATTTTATTAATATCAAATAATTTTTAAATCTTATATATTACCCAAAAGCTATTTAAAACTTGGAGAACATTTCCTTCAGGAAGGAAGTTTCGTTTCTTATCATCAAACGTATGGCTTCACTTCATACAGTCTAGCGGGACTGTGCCAAAAGTCTCAATTATTTTTTTTTGTTTTCCAATAGCCCAAACTGGGAATCGAATCTAGAACTTTCGATTACGAAGTGAGGATGAAGTACTTGAAAATATATAAGTCGATTAGTTCCGACAGGTCGAAAAAACATAAGTTCGATTAATGGAGCGAAAAAAAAATAATGTAAAGCGTACCCGTCCCATGCATAAAAACTGTGTCGCTATATTACGTCGTGAAGCATGACTCAATCATTATAGTATACAGTTATTTTGATTAAATTGTAAATTGATCAGCCCTGATGAATGTGCAAAGTGTACTTCACGTAGAGAAACTGCAACCGATCTAACCGTGCGACATTATCGTTCGGATTTTATATACACTCACATGCGCCAGACAAAGAGCGCTTGCGTATCGGCGCTTTGGATTGGACGATGATAAAACCAGAAGCGTCGTTCCTAACGTTACCGACGCCTACGACGCTTCATACGTACATACATTTTACGCATGTGTGTGTCAGTTTCATTTATGTAAAGGTTGGGTTAGTTTCTATGCTATAGTTGTGAACATCGGATTGTTTTTTTTTTGTTATTTATCAGAAATATAAGTTCAAGTTTTGAAAGTTATTTCAAGTGTACTTTATCGTTATGGAACATCATAATTTCGTTACATAAGAACGATTAATTCACTTTTTGTGATAATAGTGTAATATTAAGACAGTTTTATCCGGTTATTAGTTATATTCTGATGTGTATTTTAGTGCTTCTTTATGTGAAAATGTTTTAGTGTTTTATTTGCGTTAAATTTTTGTTTTAATGGTGCAGTGCAATTTAGAAATATCATTCTGATCCGAAATGTGATAGGATAAAACACCGGCTTAAGGTTCGTTCATTTGTTTTTAAGTAATAGAAACACTGTGTCGGTATTTACCAATTTAGAAATTTTGTTCAGCCGTACTGCAATATCGAACTATGGAAAATTTGGAGCTAATAATGTTTAAAAAATCAATTCGAATATGTAAATGAAATAGTAGCGAGACATATGCCCATAATTTCGTTCTCTTGTGGGTTTTTTAGTATTTTATTACATTTTATTTACATAGGAAAACGCGATATACAAAACAGTACAAAAAGAAAAAAGTGTAATTTTTATCACAGTTGCTCTGTCAGTAACTTATTGAAAATGAAATGAATCGTGCAAATATTTAAAATCGTAGTTTATGTGTCTAGAACGTAATGAAGTTTATTATGTACGATTTGTGACATGTTATAACGAGAGTCAGCAAATTTCACAGTCGCATGAGTCACAATATTATTGTTCGAGGTACATATTACATTTTTGCACGTACCGCCTTTAAAATAGCTGATTTTCACATCATAATGTTTTTTATATTTTTGTCAGGACTACGTGCGATCATTTGCAATCTATTTGGATTGTTTACGAAAGCTACGCCTACTTTGCTTTCTCTGTTCTTCACTCACAGGTCGCTTTTGAAAATTACTATGGAATTGATTAGATAACATTTATTTGTCTCCCTTTAAGCACTAGTGCGTCATGGACCATTTTACTACTTCGATACAAATATGAAAAGCAACTGTTTTGTAGAAGTGCGTGCAAAATATACTTTTCAAGTATGCATGCTTTTTCCTCTGACTAGAAACCAGAAGTTTCGTTACAATTTAAACAAAAGATGTTGATGATCAAGTGTTTAAAAACATTTGCCTGTCTTTACACACTATTTCAGTAATCCAAAAATGTATCCATTTGCGATTGTAAATGCATTGTCAAATGTATGCTTTTTTGGATAATATAATTGAGTATGTAGTATGTACTTTTTAAGCAATTTCACTTTATTTTAGTCCGACAACTTATACAGAATGTAAGAGAATCTTATTGAAATAAACTTGGAGAAGGTAGAAGCCTTTTAAATTCATGTCAGCTAGGCGGTCGAATACTTGATTAAATACAAAAAACGATTGCGATCAGAGGCGCATTTTGTATCTATAATAATTAAAAGAACCAATATTTACTGAAATCAATTCATATACAGGACGTATTGAGAATTATTATCCGGCAATCTAATGGACGAAGCAGTTTATGTAAATACATCCCCAGGCTCATCTTTCCGCATGGACTCGCTGGGCTTGTGCCCAATTATAACTAGAATGTTGTTGATTTCTTTCAATAACTCAAATTTCTATAAAAGGTGTGCCCTATATATCAAGCCATAAGTCCCCACTTGGCGTAAGACCGCCCTATACATCCCTAATTCATATTTCATTACAAAGGAATGTGAATGTTGAAATTATCTAGTCTTAGCAGCCAGCGTCGGACTGGCCATATAGTCGAGGTGGCGATTGCAAGCCGGGCCCCAGCCTGCGCGGGCCCCACACGGAGCATTACGTTCCGTAGTGCGAGTGCGTAACTTTATCTATGACTTAACACCGACCAATTTCTATCTTAAAGAAGTCCTAAGATGTGTTTAAGAGGCGAATTGATTTGTCCAGATCCATAGGAAAAGTTAAGTTTTTATACCCTAAGCACAAAGTTAAGTAGTTTCGGAATTTGCTTTCTACGTAACGTATTTTCAAAGTTCTCTGCGTTTTCGGCACGGATTAAACTGTATAAATTGAACTGAAATTTTAAACTAATCATTTTTTCAATATATAGAACCGTATTTGAAAAAAAAATTGGCTTATACAAATAAGGGCCAGTCTAATAATAGACTGGCCCTTATTTTGACAAGTTGGAAATTGTCACATGCTAACCTTTAAAATGGTTCTTTTCATTGAAAAAATGATACTCTGAAAATTTCAGCTCGAATGATTAAAATTAAGCCGTGCCGAAAACGCTGTAACGGTTATAGGTTTGCGGGGTTTGTCGCAAGCCAGGCGGTAGGTAGGATGGGGCTCATGCAGGCTAGGTCCCAGCTCTTGCGACCTAAATGTAAACTAGATCAGATAGTTCGTTCATACATTAGAGAGAAATGAAATAGAAAAATATCCCATCTACCATTATCCAGTCTCGGGCCCCGGGCTTGTTGGGAGCCAACCGGGCCCTTCCGGCCCAGTCTGACCCTGTTAACAGCGGAGTATTCAATTGTACTTTTTTTAATTGTTTCAAATAAGGTATCCACGTCAGAACTTTGATTGCTCGTGTAATTTGAATTCGTAAATATTGAAAATTGATACTTACACTTAATCAGAACTTTTTGTATTCATCATTGTTTTTTTTTTATCTTAAATTCATCATGAACCGTTATTTTAGATTTTTAAAAATTTTACTTCTGACATAACCCTCTTTTGATTTCGGATAACCACGACAATTGCTTACGGTAAAATTTTTGTGACAAGAAACTATATGCATTTCCCGTGCAGGCTGTACTCCACTACAATGACAGTAGTGTACTATACTGCAGGTGTTGCTTGCCTGCACCTTGATAGCGCTGTAGTAGTATAACGAGCAGGTGGCTTATTATTAAAGAACAGGTAACATTATTAAAACTACCGGAAGCTAGGCAACTCTACCTACGCTGCATTAGTGTTTTACGCTATTTTATCACTTTATAACTTTATTTTTTATTATTAAATACTACTTTAACTTTGATATTTAAATTGAAATATATTTTAGTTGTTTTCAAATGAAATGTTAATTTGAATTAGTCACAAACCCGAAGGGTAATGCTTCCGGACACTTGACTCTAAAACTCTGACACTTATATAAAAATTAACCACTTGTTTGTGAAACTGTACCTATATAAATTATTTTTGAGGTAATAATAGTCAAATTTAAATACACATATTTGATTTTAGATTTTCTAGCTTTCCGGTTGTGTTTTATTCAAATTCCTTTCGGTTTGTAACGAATTTTGCGGTTAGAGTTTATTTTTAACACTGAAATTTACTGGTAGATAGTTTATTTTATCTACATATTTATATAGTATTTTGTTAATAGACTCATCTTTATAAACTGAGGACATTCTTTTCTGTGTGCGCGTTTCTAAGAATTTATTTATTTTTACTAGAGGAAATTTAACGAGTATTAGCTTATATGGTTAGATCACATTTTTAACAGAAAAAAAGTACGTTTGGGTTTTTCATCAATAATCTTTTCTTCAAGATCAAATTTATGAAGTTATGTTAAACCATAGATCTTTAGAGAATTTTTCTCTGTTTGTGGAACTTTCAAAAATAGCTAAACTGATTTTGGTTAACTTGCTCCACACGCCCTATATCGTTGTAGTTGTTTTTCCGGTTCACTGAATGAGGAAGATAGAGTAACTTGTGACCATCTCTATCCTTTTCTCTATTAGGTTAAGGTGCTATCATAAGAAAGAGAGATTGGCCACAGTATCGGTCTATCTTTGTCTTTAAGGGAGAACACTTTACACCGTTATGACATAACTAGGAGTATACATAAGTCTATGATCCACACTGTAAGTTTACACTTGAAGTAAAGTTTACTTTTTTAACCGACTTCAAAAAAAAAGGAGGAGGTTCTCAATTCGTCGAATCTTTTTTTTTTATGTATGTTCCCAGATTACTCAAAGATGCCTGAACCGATTTGGAATTTTTTTTTTGTTTGAAAGGGTATACATCCCAGGTGGTCCCATGGTCATCAGGTCAGGATCTGATGATCGAGGGAAATCTTCAAAAATGTGCGAAATCAAATCCACCACTAAAAAGTAAAAAATAAAAAAACTTAAAAAAAAATATTAACCTCCTTCAAAAAAATCACTAAAAAGATGAAAATAATGAAATTTTGAGGTCGGCGCCTATTTAATAAAAGTAGATATGTAATTAAAAGTTTTTGTAATAACATTATCTCCGACCTCAAAATTTCATTATTTTCATCTTTTTAGTGATTTTTTTGAAGGAGATTATAAATATTTTAAAGGAATTAGGATCAATGAAATAATAAAAGACAAATTATTATTTCACAACGTTTCGTATTAAATTAATACTTCATCAGGTGATCTAAAATAAAATTTTCATTGATCCTAATTCCTCTAAAATATTTATAATATTATTAACATCAAAAGGATCTGATATATACATTATTTTTGAAGGAGGTTAATATATTTTTTTTAAAGTTTTTTTTAGCCAGCTACAGTTGGGTTAAAAAAATCGAGATTTCGTTAAAAACGTGGCCGAACTTCCACACAAAAACAACATTCAAGTGAACGAAGTCGCGAGTAACAGCTAGTATGTTTATATAAATGATTGTCAGTGATGTTTTCTTGCTATGTATGCATGTTGCTATAGGCCATTTCTCTATTCCAATTTACTTCTCTCTCGTTTCCACCTGTATGCTACAATTTATTTCGTTGAATGTGGGGGCTGTTTATAGATATATAAATACAGTAGTAGAAAAATGAAACGCTACTTTAAAAACTACGCTAAGCGAACGGACCCGTGCGAATACTTCGCACCGTTAGTAGCTGGGTAGAGTAGTGGTGACAGCACTAGACTCTCATTCGGGAGGTCCGGGTGCGAATCCCGGCGGGGGCAGATGTGGCTGGGACTTTTTCCTACTGCCTCTCGCCGAGAAACTGTAATTTCTGTACCGGCCATCTTGATTGAGGTTTTCCATGGTTTCCCTCAATTAATTCCAGATAAATATCGAGATGGTTCCTTATTTGAGGCCATGCGGTCGATTACCTATCAAACTCCTAGTTTAAAAATTGCCTACCTTATCCTAATTTCCTATAGTTCCTTCATTCGCCCATTACTATTACATAAGTTGAAGTTTTAAAAATATAGACAAATAACGGGAAGTGTGGTAGATGGAAAATAGTAATGGTGCGAGTGGCGTCTGTTATGACATAAAGTCAAGAAACGGACGTTAAACGCATTATTATTATTATTATTATTATTACTTCGCACCGTTAGTGGTTAGTTACGTAATATAATAGGGTGGAAATTCTATTTAGAGACTTCAGCGCCACTACGTCACTTAATATTACCGACAACCGTTAAAATAAACAGATTGTCACCAGATGGCTAAATTTTAAACTGTAATGTTTTAATGAAAACATTAATTTTAAGATATTAACCTATTTTTCGTCATTAGAGAGAAAAATAATCTCCAAAATGGCGTATCAAACATTAATTTTGATATAGTATTAAGGGAGATGTTTCCTACCGACAAAAAAAAACACCTTTGAGAAATAATATATACCGATATAAAATCAGAGATTAACAGATTAGTGGCTTACTACCAGCGTTGCCAGATTTTTTTTTTGCCAAGTCGGGATTTTGGAACTTTTTGAGTGAAAAAAGCGGGATTCTTTCGTCGAAAGCGGGACATAGTAAAAAAACGTATATAATCAGAAGTTTTTAAATATTTATCTTTTTATTTGAGTTCAAATTACGTTTACGTGACAGTAGATAGCAAAAATAGCCATAGAAAATGTATTTTAATACAAATATGATATTTTAAATCAGATTTACCCTATCGTTAAATAGTTGAGTCTTATTCGTCTTCTGAATAAAAAAATAAAAAAAAAAACAGAAATCAAAATCAAAAAAGTTTTATTCATTAGAAAAATATGGCGTTTCAAACAATGGTCTGAGGAGTGAGTGTTACAAATTGCAACTTACAATAAAAGTATAATTATTTACGCAAGGTCGAGTTATCCCCGAAAAGCGGGACTGAGCCTGTCCCTCGCGGGACATTTAATTTTGATTTAAAAATCGGGACGTCCCGCCAAAATAGGGACGTCTGGCAACGCTGCTTACTACTGCTGTTGACTCTGCTCATTTTCACGCTACCGTACTTATGTATACAGTTCCCTACACTTTCATAAATTAAAGTCCCCGCTCTGAAAAATCGATTGAAGGGTCCAGCACAAAAGTCACTAACGTATTACATCTACGCTGACATAAAATATTATTTCGATCTTTTTAAATTTAATTTGTTATTGGAGTAATGTACAAATAGTGACCCCATGAATAGCCCGTTTGGAGGTTGACGAATTATCACTTTGACGCTTCATATCTCTAAAACCCTTCTGATGCTCAACTTGACATGTTTTTCTGTCTCATCATAAGGTTTCAGTCAAAATTAGCGGACTTTCAAACCGACTAAAACCACTGTTTTGGATCAGTCTTTGGGAACTATTCATCTTTCTGTATTTTTTCAATTTATTTTCCTTAGAATTTTGTTAATTGATAATTAACGTAAATAATATAGATAGTTTTGAGCATCACGTGCTTCCGTTTCGTCTCGTCTCGTCGCGACGAGAAAGTTTACAACTCTCGTCTGAATAAATCACTTCGCCGCGCCGTCCCTAAGGGTAGACTAACGGAAATTATATTTCAGTACTGGTTAAAATGGCTCACACTTACATTTCCTGTTAGAAAAATCGTAGTTTATCCATATAATTACGTTCCACCTGCTACCAGAGCTATATGGACGTAGTAACAATTAATATTTTCAATTATATTTTATTTTTAATTATAAATTAAAAATGCAGTTTACACTTTCGCTAGTTTTTCTTTTTTGAAGTTATACTTTTGCCGCGTTGTAGGGTAAATTTTTACACTGTAACATCAAAATTAACAGAATGAAGTTTGGTCACAGAAAAAGGCTATCAACAGAATAGCGGTAGAGACTATGTTCGCATGCGTGTAGCGTTTAATAGCTGTATCTATGCAAATCTCATTGGTCCTTTTATAATTTTATTTCAATAAATTATTTGCATGCAAATTAAAAATTAGTTTTTCACGCCAAAGAAGTATAACTTATAACACACATAGATAAGTATACATGCACCCATTTTTTATAAAGTAATAAAATGCAATTTTGATCATAATTATTTCGATATTTCATAATTTTGTTGAGATCTGTGGAAACTCGACGAGATCTCGATAATTATTCTCGAATTCGAAACGAGTAAAATTCGTTAAACTTAAACTCTTAAAGGGAATTAATCTGATGTTTGTTTGAGATAGTACTGCAGTTGCACAGACAATAGCACTGTTGTAAGTGCGGGGGATGGAAAACGACACAAAAATCGATTTGTTATGAAATTGTGAAGGGTGAATTTGTTTTGTATGTAGCTTTTAGGCCCTCAGGCACTCACGATGTGCATTTTATTCATGTGATAACCGAAAAGTATATTTATTATTTTATATTCTTTTTTGAAAATATTATATACCTTACTTGCTCAGATAAAATTGGAACGCGGAAAAATGAAATTTTACGGACATTATTTTTTATCGACAATTGCGCCAATTTTTTGTTAAAGGATGAATCGTAGATTTGTATAGGCATTAAAACAGCATAGTGTTATTTTCTTCATACCCGGTCGAAAGTACTTACTTTCTGCTTCGATTTTAAAGCAGAAAGTCGAACATTTATGCACTGCCAGAATTACTCGCATACCGTCTGTAACGGCGGGCCGAAACAATACAATTCGGCCACAGTGGTCACTTTCTTTCCATTGACTGATCCAATAGAAGTCGGAATTATTCGGTTTATGACCTTGACAAATATTCGATATGGTCAATAGCTTAGCCATGGCTAATCTCTGTTAGAGAAACAAAAATGGTTAATAGTAATTTTTACATTAATCACAAGTACATCGATTTAATATCTAGGATTCGTCCCAAATTATTTTTCAGTTTCGGTTAAAAATTCTGCGAAATGTGCAAAAATAGACGTTCCGTGATATGTTGACTGTCCCAGAACTGAATAAACTGGAAAGATAGTAAATAGAACATTTATTATAAATATAGTAATTCTGGACATTTATAAGTATACGTCAAAATGGAGGATTGCCAAATGAAACTTCGTATTCTAAACACATTACAAACTTATATGTTTGAAGACCTTGCTGACTGAATTGCCTGTTAAAAGTACTTGCAGATGTGTTTAAAGCTTGAACTGTTACAGTTCAACAAGTACTATAGACAAGTGTTCTTGTATACAAATTTAATAAGCTCAAATATTACGTTAGCATTCGAAGAACAAAATTGTGATAATGTTTTCTTTGCAGTATTATTTTGGTGGAGGCTATTTCCATATCTGCTAAAACACCTTATCGTATTTTCGTGTTTTTTAGGGTTCCGGATGTCCAATGCAAAAACAGAACCTTTATAAGGTCACTCTCGTGTTTGTCTGTTTGTCTGTTTGTCCGTCTGTCACAGCTCATTTTCTCTGAATCTACTTTTACGAAAAATGTTGAAATTTAGTATGACCCAACCACGGACGAATTCCGATGTTAGGGGCCACGCTAGAAAGCTTAAAAATTTTTTTTTTCAGGTGCATCATGTGACGTGTTAAATACATATTTTTTTATAATTTTAAAAAGCGTAGTTTAAAAGATATTAAAGAAACTAATCAAGCACACACCTAAACGAAAATCCTAAGTCGTAAAGTTTTCATAGGAAACGGAATAGTATGGAACCCTCTTCTCGCGAGTTCGACTCGCACTACACTGTTTTTTTTTTTCAAAATGGATTCTGTGAACTTTTGTCTATGAACGTTGCTTAAAAATAATCATGGTTTTACCGGATTCAGAGTAGGAATATTACGGTATGTTTTTCTAGTACTTGATGGTATGTAAATGTTTGAGAAGTGAGACACTTGATTCAGTTTGACAATAGGTTGACCGTTCATTCGCCTTACGAACTGTAATAATAATCGCAATAGTTTATAATTGTTTTGTTCTCATGATGAAACAATTGATGGAGCACAGCCGTGCGAATGGCGTCAAACATTTACCAAGGCGTTTGTTGATTTGCTATTCATTATAAATTCGAATTTATGATCCAATCATATGGTTTGACAAATATTTATAGTGTTATTAAATTTGGGAGAAGCCAGAGCGGGGTTTCTTTTGCACAAAAAATACTAAGAGTCATAAAAACAGATGGCTTAATTATTTTTTAAATAAAGTAAGTCGATTTTTATATAGGTAATACTAGCGGCCCGGTTAAAAAACCTCTAAAAGCGAAAAATAATAAAGCTTTGAGATATGCGTCAATTTAGTGAAAGCACATAGGTAGAACAAAAAGTTATAGTAACTAATATGTGCCGATCTCAAAACTTGATTATTTGTCACGTTTAGTGTCTTTTTTTGAAGGAGATCCAATTATTATGTAAAATATCAACTTATAAAAATAAAATAGATTCGATTACTCGTGCGATCAACAGAACAGTAATTGTAATAACTAATAAGTATTACACAATTGAACACCGTTTCTTTTAAACAAAATGATTGTTGATTTATATGTGACGCAGTGAATCAGTTGTTAGGTTAGGTTTTTTTTTTACTATATGCCTATCGGCATTAAAAGTGAAAGTAACAACTGTTACCATTCAGCTTTTAAAATGACCGGAAGTTTATTAAGTACTATTTTTAAGTACCTACTTTTTTCTTCTTAAACCTAATCTCCACTAAAAGACATGCTTTATAGATCTACAGTAATTTTTTCTTCTAATGTTGGTACAGTCCGATTCTTTGTTATCAGAACTTCACTCTCAGTTGTTATTTTTTATATTAGTAAATGTTCATACGTTATAGATCGTAAAACTACATTCATAACCAGTATAATAGCTATCGTTTGCTATATTTGTTAAGAAACATCCATTGTTACAATACTACACCAATACCTCGCTTTGCGTCGTTTCGTTTTGCATTTTTTCGAAGTTGCGTCGCTGCTTAATTAGTACTAATTTTCACTGTGCATCGTTAGATTTTCGAGGTTGCGTTGTTTTGGTTTCGAGTCTAATTTTTTTTTTGAAATTTTTTGAAATTTTCTTTTTTTTTTCTAAAAGATGGCACCACTTTTCACCACTTTTGTTTCTAATTGCGCCATGCCATCAAAACTCGGGGAGTCCCTTTCTCACTAAAAATCAACGCAATTTTAATACAGTTTTATTTTCACTTTGTTTTGCTAATTTTAGAGTTCAGTTTCAATTATGTAGTGTGTTGTGCTTTTTGTAACGTTTCAATTAGTGTGTTGTGCTTTTTTTAAAAATTTTATATTATTTTCGAACTTTACATGGTTTGCTATAGAAAATCTTAATTCACTTTGCGTCGTTTCAATTTGCGTCGTGTTTTTTTGGAACGTAACCCCGACGCAAAGTGAGGTACCTATTGGTGTATATTAGAAAAATTGATTTTGAAACAGCTATCACAATCGGGACTCAAACCCGAATCTTTCCACTCTCGCGGCGGAATGAAAAATAATAACAAACCGCTTAACCGATTTTTACGTATGAAGCCGCGGTTTTCATATTAAATGTTAATCGATCGATCGGCTAACCGGTTTTCGTACCAATAAAAACTATACTGGTAATCATTATTAATATGGCAGTATTCAGTAAAAGTTATGTTCAATAAATTTTTATTGCCGCGTTTGAAACAGAAGCAAGTGAAGTCGATTTTGTAGACTGGCAGTTGTTTAGCGTTCAATTGTTTACAGACTTTATAGTCAAATATGGTTTTATGCGTCAAATAAAGTTCATAAAGCCTCTACTATGATTTATATAAGATGTCCCATAAGAAGTACCCGTACAAAAAATCTTTCTTTCAAGAACTGCAGTCCATGTTATTTTTAAATACTATAAATGACTTTTTCGGTTTATAGTATCTAATAATGTCCCAAATATTTATGTAAATTTAACTGTTTCGTCTGATTATTTTCGCTTACTGTTCTTCCTTTATAATAATATACCCACCAAAACGTAGGTTGTTAAACAGGGAAAGAATTTTTTAAATTTGTTCAGTGCTTCTCGAATTTTGAGGTCACATATATACAAATTTCTTCTTTTATATTAATACTAGCCACTACCCACGGCTCTGCACGTGATTGAGATGAAACATGGCAGCAACAACAGTAGTGGAGCCTTCGGCTCCATCTAGTGACGGTTTACAACAAAATGGATAAAATAAAAAATACATGTATGTGTCAACTGTCATGGTGATCGCTCAAACGGTTTGTGACAGGATGAACTCTAGCAGCGATAACTTCAATTTTATTTATGTAGTCGATGACATAAAAAGACAATTAAAAAGACCGGAAGTAGCATCAGTATCACGTGATTTGACAAAATATAAAAAACCCGGGTCGCAGTGCCAAAACCCTGCCGACAATATAGTGTATTTGCTAATATAGGTACTGTGGCTTTATTATGCGAACTTAAGTTTGTTTTTGGACAAAATAAAAAAAATTGAACCCCTTAATACACCCCTTAAAATAATAATTTTATTAGTTGAAATATTGTTATCAATCCAACATCTACACCAAATTAAATACGACCTTCAGTAAGTAAATTCGTATACGCAAACTAGTGTTTTCGTAAAATTTGTAAGGTCGGTCCTGTCGGGCCGATTTGCTTATAATTTTAGGAGCACTTTTTAATTGCTACTAAAGGGTTAAATTTCAATTTTGAAACGATTCTGAGAATTTTTTCGGTATTTTTGGGCCCAAAAACTTTTTTCAACCCCTAAAAACTACCCTTAAAATGACCCGATTAGGCCTATTTTAAATAGGCTTCGTGCGGTGATGGATTCCAACATGTATACCAAATTTCGTTAAAATTAATTAACTCCTTCGAAAGTTATTGCCCGCACATATATATATATATATATATATATATATATATATATATATATATATATATATATATATATATATATAAACATTTTTAAAAATGATGCCAAAGTGTTTAGGAGGTTATGAAACGGCGAGAAATTTTGGTCCGACACCTAGGTCCCGCCATCCGACCAACGCCAATAGTGTATGTTGCCATATGGCAAATACACTAATAATACACATTGTGCCTCACTATTTATCTGCCCCAATGCTAACTCAGACAGAAAATGTTTGTATTTGTATTTGATACATAGGAAATATGACGGCCAGCTCTTCGTCTATTATAGTAGGACAGATTGTTGAAAAACAGTCGGTATATAATAGTTCATTTTTTCTGCTAAGAATGATCGATTCCGGCGAAGCTGAAAGAATGACAAATAAGTACATAGCAGTTACGTTCTTTCTGTAATTGTACCTTTTTTGTTTCGGGTAGTTGAACCCTGGTAGATTTAAAGGGTTGTTTATGTTTCGTGGAATAAAGTGCATCTGAAGTATGTTGTGACATTAAACAATCTCCCTTCATATATCAGACTAGCTGCGATGTATCCACAAGGCAAAGTGACGTGTGGAAATGTTTTTATGTAAAACAAGATTTTCAGGATTGGTACAGACCCGGAAAAGTCTGGATATTTCAGAATTCCTCGCAACACATAGACCAACATTGGCGAAGTCAAACTTTTAAAGACACCATGCGCAGAAGTTTCGTAGACTCCCTTCTTGATTGCAAGGTAGAATGTAAAACATAGTTTATCAAAATTTGAACTCGGAAAGGAGCCCCCCCCCCGCCCCCCCGAGTACGTACCTGTTGTGCTTTTCCATTAATCCATGTCTGTCAACCGTGTTTTTATACCAGTTTGATAAGGAACCTTTAAACACTATCAGTTTTTAATAGGGCCACTTTGTTTTGTGGATTTTTATAAAGCGACGAAATTTAGTTGTCTAAATTTATTGTGAAACAATTGCAATAATTAACCTAAAGTTATGAATGTGGAGTTAAAAACAAAACAAGTAAAGCACTATTGATTTATTACCATAAATAGAAACTATTGTTTACGTCTATATTTAGAATTTATGAATGTGTTAGTATAACAATAAAAATGAATAACGCTGTCAATAATATTACAGTTTGTTGAGAATTATTACAAAAGTTGCGATAAATTTTCTCATAAAAAACGGAGGTACTGTACTTGCAAAAATGAATGATTTATAGTAAAAATCGTCTAATCACCAAAGCTATAAGCTGGTCTTGGAGCAAAACAGTTAAAAATCATGTGTGCCAAAAATTTTCAAATCAGTACATAATTAAATTGTAACGATCTGTCTGGAATTTCGTTTTCTTGCGTGGTTTTCAGCTATTTTTTGTATACACTGAATTGTGATCGACCATTTTTATATTGAAATTTAGCAAACACCACGTCCTAAATATTTATCTGTCTTTTTGTACTGGCATCATTCAAAAACGTCTGGAGAGATTTTGTCATAACGTATTAATCAGTATACTGTACACTCACACTTAAACTATCATTACATACTTTTATTTAACATGCTATGTTTGTCAGTCAGTGTATCAGTTTGGGACGTTTGGGTCAAAACTTGCAATCAAAATTTCGACTAGAAAAAATACTTTTTAATAATTTAGGTTCAGGACTATAATAAAAGCGTGGATTGTGACCACGCTTTTATATGAACCTAAATTACTATTAAAAATTATTTTTTTCTCTTTTAGGACATTTCAATAAAATCTGTCTTTAAAAGTTTTTTACAAATATTTTTTTTGTTTTGACTACGCTACGGTCCGATTAGGAGTATTTCTCTGCAAAATTAACTTTAACACGAACGAATTCGCAAATAAAGGCGTATGTGACGTAAAACTGTAAACCACGCTGAGCTAGCGCGTTTTAATATGGAATTACTTTATAATATACTAGCGGCCCGGTCCGGCTTCGCACGGGTAGTACTAATTATCTATAGCCATAAAAGATGAAAATCATTATCATAAAATTCTCAACGTGTATTAAATCTGATCGAATTTTATCATTTTTTAATGTGAATAGTAGTGTTCAAAAATCGGCGAAAAATCAAAATTTCCAAAAAAACAAAAAAAAACTGTTGACTTGATCGCTACCAACTTCACAGGATCACCCGCTGGGCTAATCTGATTGGTCACTTTCATTAATTAATTACTAATTAACTACGTTATCAAAAAATTCCAAACATGGATTTTTGGGCTCAGAATATTTTTCTCTTTCGATCCCAACAATTGGGTGCGCGATTTCTGGGACACCCGGTATAGATAGATAATATGTAATTGCCTTAACATTGACCGTCAACAATATTATTAAATGGAATGAATTATGTGACATGAACTTTAATATCCCGTAATATTATACCTAACACTACTTACGCCCCCTGTATATGTTTTTACGAATTAAAACGATACACAAAATTATTTCTCTTCATCCACTGGCGTATCATATAATCTATACTAATATTACAAAGAAAAGTTTGTACGTTTGTACGAGACATATAATCTCAGGAACTACTGAACTGATTTGCAAAATTCATCGACAAAAGGAATGTACTCGATTTTTTCGTTTCAAACTGGATAATGCATGAAAAAAGTTGAGATACTGAAATATGTAAAAATATTTTTTCTCGACACAAAAATTCGTGAGTCGATTCGATTTGAAAACAAAAATTGACTACTCACGCCCACCTGATGATATATTTATATTTTACTCTTCTCTATTTAATATAAAAAAAATGATCAGTTAGATTAAAACCTAGTTCAAACCGATCAATTTCAACTTCATGTTGAAAAGTTTAGCTGTGTAAACCAGCGTTTAAACGAACCAACCTTTACAAAAAAGAACTACTACGATGTCCCCTTTTGTTTCGACGTATGACAATTATGACTCATCATCTGTCATCGCAATCATATTGCAGTCAGACACATATTTACGTTGTACTGGTATCAAATGTATTGTACATACATATAGGTATCCCATCAAAAACATAAATGTGAAATAAGAGCCAAGTTCAATATTATGATATATGCCTTGGTTGTTAACTTCAACGACAAAAGAAGTGTGATCTAAATGGGTGCCAAATTCAATTGTCAGTCCTAAAATTTATTTATAACAACATAAAATATGTTATAACAACTTAAAATATCATTTCTTCTTATAACTTAGGATAATATATAGAAGCCTAAGGTCTGACTTGGCTAGTTTTCATATACGAATTATTATTAAGTACCTAAAAGCCAGCAAGCCAAATTTTCGGAAGAATAAAATAAGAACTTACAGCTTTAGAACTTGCGAAGGCTATAATATAATTCGTATATGAAAATAGCCAAGTCAGACTTTAGGCTTCTATATATTATCCTAAGTTATAAGAAGAAATGATATTTTAAGTTGTTATAACATATTTTATGTTGCTATAAATAAATTTTAGGACTGACCATTGAACTTGCTACCCATTTAGATCTCACTTCTTTTGTCGTTGAAATCAACAACCAAGGCATATATCATAATATTGAACTCGGCTCTTATTTCACATTTATGTTTTTGATGGGATATCATTACTTTTTGTACAGAAATTTAATTTATAAGTATTGTACTTACGCGAATGTGCGCTATAAATATTGAAATAATAATTAATACTAAATCCCAGTTAATATAACGTAATAAATACGAAAATCGACTATACTCTTAGTTATAAGTAGTTATAAGTACTAAAACTGATATGTATGGATTAACAAAAATTAAGGGTGGTATTCCACTGGTTATATATTCACCTGAAGACCTTAAAATCCACAGAAAGATCGGCTGTCATCAATTTTGTTTGCTGATTCTTACATTACGGGCACTATAAGTACGTGTTCCTAATATAATAAATTAATTGAAAAATTACAATAAAATGATAAAAATTTACTAGTTTCGGATTTATTCCTTTGTATTCACCCAACTACCTATCTGGATGCCAAATTTGAACTTTCTAGGTCATCTGGAAGTGGGTTAGAGTTTTGGTCTATAGGTCAGTGATAAAAATGACGATTTTTGGACCTTAATATCTAAATAACCGTTTGAAGTGTGCTTATGAAATTTGGATCGGATATGTATCTCGCAAGTCTCAATATATGAGCCAAATTTGACATGTTTATGTGAAATAGTTTTTGAGTTATGAGGGGGTCAAAAGTAGCTCCAAATGGTTCGTGTAATATTACACACGGTGCTGCTCGCCAGTTCTGTTAGCTTGATGAACTTGGCTTGACACGCTACCGCGTGTCTAGATATATAACTATTTTACAAACGAATAAGTATGAAAACAACTAATAAATTCAATTGACCTCTTCAATTGCAAATAAAGGTCACTCAGTACTTCATGTACCCATATAACAAATGAAATTATGAAAATATCATTGTTTGATTGCCTTAAATTATATTTGCGTAAAACAATTGATTGGGGCAATATAAACTTTTAATGACATAACAAGCATACGTCGGATTCTTTTCTAGTAATTTAGGCGTTTGTGCGTTACATGTAGCGGCAGGTACAGTAAGACCTCGCTTAACTCTGCTCCGCTTAACGCTGTTTCTAAAAGAAAAAGTTTAGTCACTATAACGTAAAATATGGATCAGTTTATACAAAATGATTCAAATGTTGACAGAAGTTCAAGACGAAGTGGCATTGATGCAATATCTTGCTATCGACAACAGCTTGCTGAACGAAACAGAAAGAGATAAACGACTTTAGATGACTTCTTCACAATAAACAAAATATGTCAAATGAGGAACCTTTCTCATCACAAACATTACTTCTTACTCGAACTTTTATTTCTTTTCATAAATGTTTCATGAACAATTAATAATTAACAATAATTAATAATTAGCAATTAATAAAGCTACAATTAATGTGATAAAAAGTATTTAACAATAAATGTTACAAAATTAAACAAAAAAACTAACACATTTTCTTATTCTCAGTTCTATTTAACTTATGCCTATTATCTACGTATTAAAATGACCTCGTTTAGCGCTGTTTCATATAGCGCAGGAATTTATTGGAACGTATCTCGCGCGTAAAGAGGGGTCTTACTGTATTTTTTTCTGAACCGACAAATTCGAGATAACTCGTTTTTTCACATGTCGGATGATACTCTGTACTAAAATTACAAAAAATAATAGCCATAGAACAACTTTATAGATAGGTATATGATAAAAATGGCGTGTTTAAGGTAAAAAAATTGTGAACATATGTTCTTACATTTGTACACTAAACGGTATGAGAACCTCGCTAAATATGGCAAAGTAGCATTTAAGCAACTTAATCGCAAAATCGTGCGCCAAAAAATAGCATGTGTGCGTTGGCATATTTTTCTTTACCTTGCGTACTTAAGTTTTGTACTTAAAAATCGTTTTTTTAATTTATTTTTTTTTTGTTGCAGGTATTTCGATTTTTACACTGCCTATTCAGAAAACATAAACAGTAAGTACAAAACAACTTCAAATAAAAAAAGTGTCAAATGCCAGCTCATTTGCAAAAAATGGTATATATTTTGACGAGTTGCGATATTATGTTTAAATAGCATTAACGAGTTTTAAGTCGGATGACTCGTAATACCATTACGCACAAGGTATATATAGTACCACCTGTTTTTCACTTCATTTCCAAAATTTTTGACAGTTCACTTTTGAGTAAACGGCATAGTAGGTAATAAAAAAACTACTGGCAGACAAACAGTGATTTACTGTGGATTTATAGCGCGACTAGTGCGTATTAACATCAAAAATCTCACCAGACAATTTACATTAAAACGAGAGACTGCACGGGTCTTAAGTTTCCAATATGTAGATGTCACATCACTTCAAACTAACATTTTTTTGCAATTTGAAATCTAATTTTAGTTTGATTTGTATGTACTAAATTTCGTAAGACTTGTAGGGGATGTTTTTTATACCGTATATACTAAAATATTTTGAAAATTAATTGTACATTCTTTTTGAGAAATCAGTACAGATAAAGCTGATTTCTTAATCACTGACTGATTATAGTAAAATGGTGATGTATTGAAAAACTACGATTTGAGCTAATTTGATTCGTTGTTAAAACCTCCAATTTTCAAATTATACTGAAGTTTCAAATTTATAATTTTTCCATAAATAAAAAAAGATGAGAATAGGAATTAAAGTATAAAAAACATCAAAATCAATAAAGATGTTTTAATGGAACAATGTGTATAAATTAAAACAATTTACATAGTGAATTTGACTGCACACAGTTTTTATTGATTAAAAGGTCGGCTCAGTAGTTTAATGGCACGAAATAATCATTAATTTCGCTTTAATAATTTTGCGATTGGTTACTTCTGATAACGTAGAATGTGTTTCTATATTTATATAAAATCAAGGTAGCAATTACGAAGGCCAATTGACCCATGAAGTATATTATTCATGTTTTACTAGCCTTTCTGCTTCACTCGCTTTAAAGTCGGTTTTGGCAGAGAAACTTTTCTTGTCCAATCGTAGCGACGACATCAAACAGAAGATCTTTAAAGTAGTAAATAAAAAACGTTAAATATCCCTGGCACTGACTGAGGTATTACAGTCATGAACTGCGAAATGTCGGTGTTAACTTTTCACGGTTTCAATCACTTTAGTAGCCCTAAGCTTATTGACAAGATAATAACACCAAGTTTCATCAAAATCGATGCAGACGTTCTCAAAGTCATGCTAGTACAAACTACAAACAGACAGACGGACAGACATATTGGAAGCACGTTTATCAATCTAAATATCATACAGAAAATAAAAGAAACCGCATGAAAACGAAGTTACAGACAAAGGTCCTGTTATTGTTTTATATCATTTAAAAAAAAATCATTTTTGTCTGTTCAAGAGGCAAACTCGCTTATGTCAAATTTGTTGATGTTTTTTTTTGCCTTCTGAAGTTTTGTGACTATTTTACGTAACGTGTAAAAATGTTTCAGTTCTCTTTGTTACATAAATTGAGAATCTTCTAGTAGGTGTGGGGGCCAAGCAGTGGATTATTTTTAGCAACGTGCCTCGAGGTGGGGATGTAGAAAAAATATGGATATATCAATATTTTTTATTTGATATATCGATATTTTTGGGCGATATTTAATATTTCAATATATCGATATAAAATTCCGAGTATCGAAAACCGATATTTTTTTCCAGTAGCAACACTTGTATGTACTACCGCAACTAACTATGGCCGTTTAATTGTTCCGAAAATATCGGAAACTCTACTGAAAAAGAAACATGTGTTTTTACATAATATGTTTTTGGAACATACTTTAAGTGCGTTCCAAAAACACGTTTCTTTTTTACCGGATTTTTCGATATTTTCGGAATAAGAAACAGTCAAAATAGCCTCTTCATGCAATATTTCATTTTATTTCTACAACATCTACGTAGAATATTTTTAATTATTTCGATTTTCACCTCAATTCATGCTGTACCAACAATTTTCTGTCGAATGTCACCTCTGGCATGCATCCCTGGTTCGCCATCCCTGACTTTATTAATTGTTCGATTAATCTCTAAAATTATCTGCTCTTAAATGTATTAGACGTCTGATTAATACACAAAAAAATTCTTATCGTTGTTTTTGAGTTCAGATAATTATTTATTACTTGATTTATTAGAAATAATGTTCGTTAATTGGTATTTGAGATTATATTAAGGTAGCTAATATGTATACTATAAATTTCTTCGAGTGCCAATGTTCTCTTTCAGATTGTACTGATATATCGATATTTTTAAAAAAATATATCGGTACCGATATCGATACTTGAAAAAAATATCGATACGATATATATCGATACTTTTTGGCACTTCCGACGTCCCTACCTCAAGGTACGTTCCTACCTTCCTGGATTTTTCTCCAGGTTTTCTCGCCAGACACCGAGTCGATTAAAATGCATTTATTTTCAGACATTTTAAATCTAAATAAAGTCGCAAAACATTGAAGTCCCTTTAAGATGCCGCACTGTTTCGAGTTTATTTAAATTATCTTTTTTAATTATTTACCGTACTCGTACTTAACTATTTGTACATATGTCTTAATACTCAAATATATTGTCTAACTTATTATTATTAATGCTTCTATATGATGGAATTTCATGTAACCTCGAATGGTACGATCCTATATGGTTAAAGTACTGTGCAAAAGAAAGTGCCGCATCTTCCCAATTGTACCAGTATCAACAACTGCTATTGCGCAAGGCATGTTTATATTATAGATAAAAATTGAAATTTTTCTTAAAATAAAAAGCGACTTTTTTTAGCTGTCACTGTGCTTTTCAAGAATCAAGGCGGTAAAAATTACCACAAATATAAAAAATCTGATTTGGTCACTGAATTCTACTCGGAAATATGTAAAAACTACATTGGTGACGTTTTGTTAATATAATATTTAATATAATTTTTTTATTTATCTGTCACGTCTTTTCAAAAATACTCAATGAGAGTGAAATCGTATGCTACACAGTACCCACGAATTTGATAAACGCGTTCATATTTGCGGGCAATATTAGTGACATGTTGCTCAGATCGCCCGGGCTGCTTCCTTGCAGGTTCATCCAAGCTGCTTCCTTGCAGATCGCCCGGGTTGTTCAGATCACGCAAGCCAATATCGCCAATAATTTGGTTTTATATTGCCCCATTGATGGGTCCCCATTCCTTTACCTAGAATGTGATATCGTATCGGTGTTGAATTGTTTTCGTATTGCCTCGTGTGTGAACTGCCTAAGAAAGCAAATTCAATCATTTTCACCTTCCCTGTATATCTTAGCATATAATTCACCGGTTAGGAACCACTTGTCGACGCGAAGTAAAATTCAGTTATTTACAAAAAAACGTGTTCATATATCGTTGAATTTAAAATAAAAATGACGGTATTTTTCAAGGAACTACTTGACAAGGATAAAAATGTGCATCTTCATTTGATACATGACTTCTTTTACCACGCTACTGTACATATTATATACTTTAGTAACATCTGCTTTTTTCGTAATGACTGCTAATGATCATTACTAAATCATATTGACTATTTATTTTTCACTTTCATAGTAAATATTTTCACAATTCTATAATACATGTATGTATAAATTTGACCCATAAATCCAAATCTTTGTTTTATAATCAGAACTAAAAAAGTTTGCAGAACTTCGTTCCCACGGCATATAATGTTTGATTATACGAACGGAAACATGTATTTATGAATTATAAACAAATTGCTTAAAAACAATTCTTTGTTTACAAGTCTTTAGTGATTCTATTGTTTAGTATCAGTTTTCTAAAAATTAATTTAACTTTGGGAGACAAATTAGTGATCAGATGTTTCTTAATAAGTGTATTAATAGTGTAAATACATGCGTGTATAGTACTAGAATTTATCTGGGACTTCGGCCACATGAATATTTGTTGTGATAGAAATCTTGTCTTAATCTTAAAAGTATCAAAAAGTTGTGAGCCCCATCGGGTAGTGTAGTCCAGCTGTTCTCGAGTAATACTTTCATAAGCTTACACATTTTTGAAACGATTTTTTCCATCTCAGTTTCATGAAAAATAATCAAAAATTTGCAAAAAAACTAAATTTTAAAAGAGGTCCCGTCACTTAGTATTGAAAAACACCGCTCCTTCCATGATAAAGTTTTGAAAGTGGTTAGAATTGATTTTTTCGTTTAAAAATTATAATTGAACAGACTTTTCTTTAAAATGGAAAAAGAGAAAAGTGAAAAAATGCGTAGAAAATAATGGGAAAGTAAATCTGTCAGTTAACCCCTGACAACTCATTAAAAATATAATACGAAGATGTAAATTAGTTTCAAACTTATGATAATTTATATAAACCGATCTGCAAATTGATATATCTAACCAAAGAAGTCAATATTAACATATCTTCGTCATTATTTTCGTAGAAATGCGAAAAAAAATTGTCTTTATAAAACTGTGTTCAGAATAACCCGTGACGTATTTACATATTGTGTGGTAGTCAGAAGTGTCCAACCTTTTCAAGCGAGAATCAAAATAATCAAGATTTTTTTTGTAGTAATCTAATTAGAAAAAATATGATGTGTTTACCATCCCTTCGTTGACGCGTTGCTTAAAGTCGTTATTAAAAGCTGCGATACCAAAGTTTCCAGAAAACGATCCTGACAGCAATATTATTTCAAACAATATAATCTTTTTTTATAAACCACACTAACACTTGATCTTAGCTGTCGAGCATCTATAATTTATTATAGTTTAATCTACACCGACTGCACGTTTCGAAAATATAGCATAATTGAAAATTGGACTTGACTTTATTTTTCAATTTTTTGAGATATCAATGATTGATTTGCTGATTTTTTTTAAATAAAGTTTTCTATGAAACAACAATTTTTAGGTAAATTATAAAACGTAGTTAATTCTACTTCGTGAGACTTATATAGTAAGTAATAGCTACATCATGTAAATTCGTCTAAAACAAAAAACGTTTGCCTCATGTTGTGAGTTAACCACGCCTGATGTAGTACATATGGTTACTTTGCCTTTTTACAGATTGATTTTTTTTAACTCACCAATAATAAGCTGAAAAGCACGATAGCGTTTTATGGGGTTTCCCTAACATAATTTTATTCAATTAAAAAAGAATCCGTAATCATTTTTAAGTATGATAGCAGTCGACAAATTTTTTTGTATTCGAATAATAATAATTGATATGTTCTTTTTTTACTAATTAAATTAAAATTGTTAATTACGTACTTATTTATGTACAAATATTATTCTGTGATCAATTTAATTATTATAATAAATCAAAACAAGCAATGATTTTTAAATGCAATTAACGTTTCATTAAAAATATTTTTGTTGAAAGTAAAATTACAATTAGCATCAACAAGATCAGCATTTTCACATGAAAGAGGATCTTTGAAACTATTCGGGTGTAAAGAAAAAGAACTTAAATTGTTTTTGTTGTTGTTTACAAAATAAATAAACAATTTTTATTTTTTAAACTAATACTCTTTCCAATGCGGATTTCACTTTTATTGCTGTAAAAAAAAATTAGCCGCAGTGCCATATCCTACCGGCGAAATAGTCACGCATTATAGTATATTTCAGTATCATATAATTTATGTGAACATTTTGTTAAAAACTAACAAATTTTAATTTTAAAGCCCTTAAGGTGCTTGTAAAAATGCTCATGTCAATTCTAAAACTGTGATCACAAAAGGCATTTAATTACCATTTTTTTAAATTGCGATTAAGAACTAAACGGCACAAAATTTAGCTTACTGCTTAAATATTTCAAAATATACATTTTTTTTGTCCTGAAAATTGTATCAAAAAACATACGACTTGCAATTTCAAATTACGAAAAGTTTTAATAACATTTTTAAGTTATTTCTTTACAAATGCAGTTTAAATTAAAAATACTGAGAAATTTAGATTGTTAACAATTTTTCCCAAATTTGTTTTTTTCTGTAAGTATATAAATTTGTGTTAAACTTACGTTATTTTTTCATTTTTACCTGATTTTAAATTTAAAACCATTAATTATTTAATTTTTCCTAATTTTTATTTTACGTAGCCATTTCTATCCAAGTCTATAAAAAATTATAATCATGTTTTAACTTTTTTACAAAATTCTATTTTAAGGTTCGGTTGTATTTAATCGATTTAGCTTAAATTTTAGAATCACATCTTAATTTGTACTAAATGCACTTAAATTTTAAACAATTCGATCGGTGGTTTCGAGTCCAAAAAATCAATTTCCAAATTCAACACATTCTGAGTGATACTAAACCAATTAAGTCTTTTAGGAGTTACCGTGCACACTCAAAAATAGTGCCAAATTGTTCAAAGAACGTTCTGATTTCATGGTTCCTGCCATACGACCAACACTAATAGTGTATGTGCATATATGCTATGTCTTAGAAATAATACTGAAAAGGTAACAAAAAATTGGCTACCTCTCAATTTGTATCGGCCCTGAAATTGTTGAAAATAAATATTGGTTTAATGTATGTTTTTGTATAGACACGTGCGTTTCGTTCTGTTAATCAGTATTGACTTTTTTTATACGTTTCAATGAATAAGTGAACGACAATCACATTATTGCCGTATATTATTATAGTTATAATAAATTGTAACTCAAACCACGTGAACTTATTGCATTTACAGTTGGCAGACTTTAAATATGGCCGCATCACTTTTTTTTAATTCCATTTTTAGGGTTCCGTACAAAAAACGAACCCTTATAGGATTACTCCCTTGTAGATCCTTGTATCTAGAGATGGGAAAAACGGGTCTTTTTAGTGATCTGCATCTTTGCATCTGGATCCCGTATGTGAGCCGGCTCACTGAACCGGTTCAAAAAGATCCCAGTTCTGAATATGTTACTGCAGTCTGCCACTGAGTTACCTAGTTCAGTCAATCATATCACGACCTGTATAGAATCAAGAACGCATAGCCAAACATGTGATGCATGAGTCATTTGAGCTGACAGATGCATCAAAGCAAGAACTGATACGTAAGTGTAAAATGTGCTTCTGTGTGTTAAGTGTTTCACTGAGTTAAGCGGATCCGTTGATCCGTCGGCTCAAAAGAAGTGAGTCGGCTCTCACGGATCTTCTGTCGGAGTCGGCTCTTTGAACCGGTTCAGATCAAAACGAGACAAAAATTCCTGTGGACTAATTCTACATTTTAAGTCAAACAGTCTACGAGTATTCTATATACATAGGTACCAAAATTGGATTGAAACATCATTATAGTACGGTTCGCTTAATGGCGCGGCAAAGCACTGAAGCAATGTAAAGCATCCTGTCCCACGCATAAAAAGCTGTACCGCTTAAATTACATTGTGAAGTATAAGTGTATACTCACTCCATAAATTTTGAATTCATAGTACAAATATTTGCACTCTTTTGCCAAGGTAAATCGAGTAACCTGTACATACGTAGTACAGATAAATATTCATTACGGTAAATAATAGAATAGAAAGAACGGTCAGTATGTAAGTCAACGGTTTCATATTGCAGATAAGAAATCGAGACAGTTTGCTCATAATATGTAACTTGAACTGTTACAAAATTATATATCAACAGCATATAAACTCTGCCTGGATATGGACAGGTCGATAAGAAATTAACCTGCAAAACTACTAGACCAAAGATAGTTCCGCATCTGTGGTTGCACCTAGAATCCAAACCACTGGATCGATTTTGCTCAAATTTTACATGCAGGACGGTCACACCTCGAAAAAGATTGGTCGTCGGTTAAGTGTGGGAGAAGAGACCTCCTAAAAACTGAAACAAATTGATTTCGATCTAACGATTCTGATTAAATTTTAAGCATGAAATACGAGTATGAGATGGCATGACTAATTCTTTCTAGAAAATGCAGGATGGGAAACTGTATAGATGACGATGCTAGTCCAAGTTGTGTCGGACGATTTATTTATTACTGTAAGAAAACTGTTCTTTGTGGTGGTTTAAAACTGGTTTATTTTCAACAAACGAAATAAATACAAAACTAATAAACTAAAAAGTACTTCTCTAATAGCAATGACAAAAAGAAATTAACAATGATAAATAAGCGGATTCTATAAATAATAACACAACAATATACTATTAAACAATAATTATATGCACACACGACTATTTCCAACACACCGAAATTTATGTAATAATGCTATTTATGTAGACGATCTATTTATGTGTGAGCTTAATGATTTCCAACTGCTCGCTCGCTATGTACCCACTGAATTCACTGCACAGTAGCAACTGACTGAATGAATGTCGCACCCTACATGCGAGGTATTTATAGGCGTGTACATTCCGTTCTCGATCATTGCAGAAACTTCTGTCAGTTTGTTCGAGAAACCGATGTCATTTTCAGTGGCGTAACAATTGGGGCCGCGCTACATTACGTTACAAATGAAGGCTCAGCTTATATGAAGTTTTTCTGATCATAGCACACGGAGTGCATCGGCCAAGTTCTATAAATTTACACGAACCATTTCGAGCCCTTTTCGACTTCCCTCTATCTCTTACGTCTTCACTTGGCAAGTTTATATATATCGTAGGATAATGAAAAAAATTGGATTTTCGCGAAAATCCTTGGACGTTTGCAAAAAATCGGTTTTTTGCAATCTTCATATGATTTTCTCGAAAATCCAAATTTTGTAATTATCCTGCGACATATCCACGAGACATTTATAAAAATTTGCCAAGGGAAAACTTCTTAGATCTTACGGTTTTTTTTCGGCAAAGCCACTTGTTGTTTGTATGGAGCTTGGCTCTTTTTTCACATTTATGTTTTTTGTGGGAAGTTGTTTTAAGGTATCACTTGTCCACCAAGCTAATTTTTTTAAAAACAGTATGTAATAGGTAACTAAAATCACGGAAGTCAGTTAAATCACTATTATAATATTATTCTGATCAGAACGGTTTGCGGGACAAATAAACATAATTTTACTACACTCTGAACTCTGTTCATACCTACGTCACAATAACAAATGAATAGTAACTTGACAATCAATTGTTGGATGTCTCAATATAAGACACGCTAAAGATGCACTTGATTGTGATATGACCTTAAGATAAAGTTAATGTCATTCCACGACTAATTTGCGTAACGTTGATAATTATTTCAAATTACGGTGTCTAAAAACAACTTAATTATACATTAATTACATTTTTTATCTCATTATGTAGGCCATATTAATCTTTCACTTGTTTTGTCAAATCATATTTCACTAGGCTTAAAAAGTAAAAGTCAAAAACCACGTATTTATTGGTAATTTTCTTATTCTCGGATCTGTTTCACTTACGCCTAAAGATGACCTCGTTTAGGTCTGTTTCGTATAGCGCAGGAACAGATCGGAACGTATCCCTGCGTTATGCGGGGTCTTACTGTAATGTGAAAAAGATTTTTTTTTAAATAATTGGTTGAATACAAACGAACGCCATTAAAATATTCCAGTTTTCAGGAAGTGTTCTATTTTTGTCAACGTACGAATACCAGACTTCTTTTTCCCGGGTAGCTGCAGTACGTTGTTTTATATATGTTATATTTATAGCTCATTTATGCTGGAGAAGATATTTAAATCTCAAATAAACTAGTTATTTACTAGTTAATAAGTTAATAAGTAATTTCTGTTGAACTTGTTTTTGAAAATTTGAACCAAATTTATAATTATTTACTCAAAAAATATCAATATTTTGATCATTCATATTAAGAAATATTTCTCAAAAACCAGATAAAAATTGAAATACATTTATTCCTGCTTGTGAAATAATGCAGTTTAAATGTTTATTTACTTTGAATCAGTTCACATGATGCAACTACTAATGAACATATGTATAAATAAATATAATATAATTTATATTAAATACAATTATAATATTATGTTTATACACAACTTGCAGAATATTCGAAAGTCGTTTTAACAGTATTTCCTCCTCTTTTACTACAGACCAGTGTAATTGTATATACGCTCATATTAAACAAACAGTAGTGGGAAAATGAACCACGGAATACACGGCTTGTTTAACATGTGAGTTAGAATCCGACCGAGGTTTCGGCTAAAAATAAAACCATCAAGTTTCGACAAAACATTCGATTTTGCGCAAAATTAGACCGAAGATTTTACCGAAGCCGAATGTTGAATTTAAAGAATAATTGTGTGAGTATTATTAGTGTATTTGCCATATGGCAACATACACTATTGGCGTCGGTCGGATGGCGGGACCTAGGGGTCGGACCAAAATTTCTCGGCGTTTCATAACCTCCTAAACACTTTGGCACCATTTTTAAAAATGTTTATATATATATGTATATATATATATATATATATATATATATTTATATACGTATATATATATATATATATATATATGTGTACGCGCGATAACTTTCGAAAGAGTTAATTGATTTCAACGAAATTTGGGGCACGTGTTGAAACCCATCACCGCAAGAAGCCTATTTAAAATGGGCCTAATCGGGCTATTTTAAGGGTAGTTTTTAGGGGTTGAAAACTGTTTTTGGGCCCCAAAATACCGAAAAAATTCTCCGAATCGTTTCAAAATTGAAATTTAACCCTCTGGTAGTGATTAAAAAGTGTCCCCACAATTTTAATAAAATCGGCCCGACAGGAGCGGATTTACAAATTTTATGAAAACACTAGTTTGCAGATATAGTGACTTATTTATTGAAGGGTGTATTTAATTCGGTGTAGACGTTAGATTGATAATAATATTACAATTAAGAAAAAAATGTTATTTTAAGGGGTGTATTAAGGGGTTAAATTTTTTATTTTGCCCAAAAACAAACTTAATTTCACATAATAAAAGTATAAAACCACAAGGCCCTATACAAGCAAATACACTATATTGTCGGCAGGGTTTTGGCACTGCGACCCGGGTTTTTTTCTTTTGGCAAGAGTAAAGATTCATGGGATTGAGAAAGAGTGTAGGGAACCATAAGCCAATGTACGTGCAGAAACCGACTGTGTGACATTAGGTTATATGGCTGAGAGGTATGGCGGCTGATTCGTACGCAAGAAGTTGTTCTAATCAGGCGGTTGACGCCTATATTTTTTGTGTGTTTTTTACACCTATATTATTTTTAATTTTAACATTTCAACTCCAGAAGTCCAGAATGGTGACTTTAGGTCTGAATTCACTCTGCAAAATTTTAAAATAATTTTTTGTTTTGAAGTTCTTGAAGCTCCAAAAATATGTTTGTTGAAAAAAGTCTGTTCGTCTGTTATTCAATATGATAAAACAATATCCTGATATGTTGGCTATAACAGTTAGAAATTAAGTTAAGAAAATGTGGTGGAAGTCCCGGTTTTGATGGTGGGAGAACGTGTTTCTAGGTGTTGTTTTATCATTTTAACTCCGTATTGGAATGGTACTACTTTAAATCAAAATTCACTTTTCAAAATTTTACAATATCTTTTCGTTTTGAAGACCTCTGAGTCCAAAAAGCATGATTTTGAAAATGCTTGTCGGTTTTTCTGTTACGCGCGATACGGCTGATCGGATCGAAACCAAATTTTGGTAAGAGGTTTTCCATGGAAATATGAAGAGCCCCATTGTTTTTGGAGAAAATCGGCGCATGCGCAGAAGCGATATGTGCTACAACACGGCAAAAAGACGACCTTGGCCATTACTATGCAAGTGAAATAATATTAAGGCTACACCCATTCGAGAATATCTCATTTTCCCGCTACTGTATCGGTGCCATACAATATGTGTGCTAGTAGTTCTCTAGTCTGACATCACATTTAAATGTTTCTCAAAATGTATATTACTTCGAAATTTACTGATCAAAGAAATTATTTCTTGTAATTATTTTCATTAAATTCAGTCGATTGCTGTATGAAAAGGAATATTTGTTGGAAAATAAACTGAAAGATAATATGCTTGTTATTCCTCAATAGTTAATTCCCTCGGAAAAAACTCTTTCATAAATTTTAACTGAAAAAATTATCTAAATAGATCGTTGTTGATGCGTCACTGCGAGACTTGCATTCGAATTTTCAACATAAAATGCAAAGATTATTTCTTGTAAGGTTTCATTTTGCGCTAATCGTTCTTCTAGGCCGTGACTTAAAACAAAAGTAAACAACTGAAACAGTTTTAATGGACTGCAAATGTTAAAAATTGTATACCAAACCACCGATGCTGAAAAGAATCAGCCACTGAACGTCCATTTAAAAGCTTACGGGTAATTTCCCATTGCTCGATAAATTGTCGAAATTCAATTTTTGTGGATCCTTGACATTTGAGGGTCCAAGACACTATTAGACCCTATGTAAATCCATCTCTCTCCCAATGCATACATATTCGTGAGTCAAGTTATGCATAGAGAATGGCTAATGTTGTAAAATTACCGGTTAATTATGGTAGTAACTGTGTGGCCAGATAATTTACCAGTTAATTAACCGGCTATCTATAAAACAGAACGACGACGTCTAGTTTCTGTTTCTCAGAACAACAAAACACAAAACAATAGAGCAGTTTTCAACAGTAGAATCCAAAAAATTAATGAAGTAATATATTTATGTGGATATTGGTTATAAAATTAAAATCTCGACTGGAAGCTACATTCATGCGCGAAACTTTCTGCGCAGCCTTTTATAATAATAATAAATAGCCGTCGTATTTTAATTTATAGTCGTTATTTAACCGGTAATATATTGTTCTACAAGATAAGATAAAATTTATTCTGAAATATATATACAAAATAATAAATGAACATAAAAGATTTCGGCAGCGTTCCGTTAACCGGCTGCACGGGTATAAAAAAAAAAACAAAACATTAGTTATTAACATGATATTATATGGGAAAAATTAACAAAAAAACCCAAACATTAGTTTTAATTGTTCTACAAAAGTAATCATGGCAGTGGTGGTAACGTGAGACATTCGAAAGCAATAAATTCCAGGAGGGGAAGTACTTGAAGCGCTAATGAATCAACAAGGTATAAGCTGTACGTTTATACGCCCCTTTATTTGAGCATACATGGCGACATGTTGGGAAGCACTGGATGTAAGCGTGCAAGTAGTGTGTATAGCAAAGCGTTGGTTCCACATGTACTATCGGCTGACTAACTGTCCAGTATGAAACGTACCTTGGTGTAGTGTAACCGTATTATATTATAGTTACGTTGTTTTGTACGTCACTTGTGCATGTTTTATTTTTTTATTATTGTGCGCGTAAATAATGTGACAGTTTTTTCAGCATAATTTTTAAAATTTAATTATTTGTGCATTTGGAAGTTTCACGAAAAATGTAAAAGTTTATTAGCATCTTTTTTTATTGATTTATTGATCGTTAAATATTTAAATTGTGTGATTTGTTACGACCAATTATTAAAATGTGGAGTGGTTATAAAAAATTCAATATAAGTGAAAAAATGTGTTAATATTAGCATATCAAAGCTTATTAAAATGTATCTAGAACATTCATTTTCTTAGATTTGTTTACTGTACTAGGGAGATTGTTAGCGAAGCGAAAATTGCAATTAAGATTTTTTTTCTCGGTCATTATTATTTTTTCCATCAGTGCGTTTTTTATGTACAATAAACCAACTGTACATATTCGTTTAGAAACATTTCTATAATTTTAAGTCGAACCCATAAAATGACCTTAAAGAAGCACCTGTAAACATATAATGTGTACCTTGAATTTTTTTTCCATTTTAAATCACATTATGTATGATAGTACCATACGATTAATAACAATTAATTTGTTATTTCAAAATACATTGCCAAATTCATTACCGCCAATAAAACTCTGCAATCATTTTCATAATTGTAGTATTGCGAATAATAAAATATTACAAATAATTCGTGTAGTTAACGCTTTAGATTCCTTTTTTGGAAAATATGAAAATTTTGTTAAAAGCAAACAGAAAAGGAACTAACTAAAATGGTCCAAATTTCGAATCGATGTTAAAAAGAAGTTATTTTTTATTAAAAATTTTAAAACTACTGCTTTGAAGTATTAGTAAAAGAAACTGGCCAGTTTTTACCAATTAACCGACGATTTTTTATAACTATAGGAACATCCGTGATACTTATTACTTGCGAAATAATGTAAACAAATATTTTTACCTGTATATAACTCTAATGTACCAAATACAGTCGAAGCTGTCAAATTACTCACTCTCTTAACTCGATTGTAGCCGGATAAAAAGCATACTGTAATTTAAGTTTGATTACCAATTGATAGTGTACCAAGTTTCATCAAAATCGGTTCAACCGTTTTCGAGTGAAACTGGTACAGACAGACAAAATTTCTGGATACGCGCTTTATAGATATACAACTATACAAAATAACCAAAAACCGTCAAGAAAAGGACATTTCGGACAGCTCACTTTACTATTATATTAATATTGAACATATAAAAAAAGTCATGTGGAAATAATAAACAAAGTTTTTCATTTCATGATAAAAATTCCGTGTATAAATATGCCTAATGACACTATGTAAACTTACAGCTTTGACTGTCAGATACTTTTTTAAGTAGAGTTAAAAAAAGGTTATTTTTTATTTTTATTGCAACCTGGCTAAATATTAACGGTTATAAAGAATGAACGGCAAATTTTCAAAATGTTTAAACCTTGTTGATGTCATTTTTAATTTGAATTTTGAAACACGCTGTATATACTAGTATTTTGGGGTCATACTGTCAATACTCTGTACGTTCGACATTTTAATTTTCAAGCCATTTATAAACTTTTATATTTATTTTCTATTTAATGTAGTATTTCATCAACACGCTTTTCCATTTTTAGAAAATTTGTTGAGTAATCAGTTACGATTTTAGACTTCCTACTTATAAAACTACATAAAATCAAATACACAGGTTGTTTCGGATGTTAAATCAAAAACTATTTTTTAATAGTGCAAGTACTACTCGCGCCATAAGGATTCCGTACGCGATTTTAGCCCGTATTTTTTTATTGCTTTGATTTAGAACTTGAATTTTTTACAGAACTATGAAGTTGTAGACCTTCGTATTTGATTTTAATTTATTCTTGATGCATCTAGCCGTTCCTGAGAAAAAGGCTCTTAACAGGCATACAGATGAAGGTCCCGTATTTTTTTTCATTCTGTGATACCTAGAAATGTTATTTTCCGTTTTCGGTTTATTTGGGGGTGTAGAATTACCATACTAATGATTTTTATAAATAAAATTGCATCCCATAAATTCGTTAAATATCTTATTATTTCAATTCGGATTTGTTGATCATAAACTTAATAAATGAACATGACTAATATTGAAGATATACAGTATCAGATTTTTATAGTTAAACAATAGATCAATCAACTTGCGTCAACACTTTTCTTTAAAATTGCTTATTACTCATAAATTTTCTTTTTATTTAGCGCACTGAATCAGGGTGTACCTAAATAAAACAATTTTAAAAATTATGAAGTATTAAAATGGCCAAGCCGCGACTTTGTCGACTACAAAAAGAGCGGAATCATACCATCCAAGCATTAACGTCATTTGGGTTGTCAACGAACACTTTTGTATCATGATGAGATGCCAAATTTCATCTTGGTACAACCCCTTGACAGTCCTAATTTTTAATTTCCGGCAGATTATAAATTATAATTTTAGCTCCCTATTTGCCTGCTCCAATAACTAGCTCATACAGACTGTGTCTGTATAGTCGTTTTTATTTATTTATTGTAGATTATAGACGTTCGACAACTTAAGTCATTAGCGTCTTAATTACATCAAATAACATAATCACTTAAAACATCCATAGTCTAAAATTATTAATAGAAAATGGAAGGCCATTAACTGTAAATTCAACGTTGGTAAATTTTAAGCGATATTCGCGTTTGTTACGTAGACAAAGCCACGCCCTGACTTCTTCCTATTTTTATATTACTTCTAAACAATGATAATTGAAGTTCCGGCCCTTATTATTCTAGTACAGTTTGTATTCAAATAAACGCTGTATGTGTTATATATATGAATACAGTTTGCATATTAGCACGTTTATTAACTGAGACCTAACTGTGCTCTGTGATACATATAACATTTGTGTGCGTTGTTAATTGTGAATTAATGTAATTTAAAGTAAAATATTCCGCCTAACTAACCATTCATAATTAGCAGAGAAGATCAAAGTTACGCACATAATAATACGTAAACCTACAGCTCATAAAACAATTCATTCCAGTCATTCACCAGAGAATATCTTCTAATTCAATTAATTATGGTAATTTTCCGTAGCATACAAATCAATTTTTCAGTATAAATTGTCCCGAGTTTGCACGATTTAGTACATTTTTGGCGAGCACTAGTGTTTTTATCAGAACTCGTAAAGTTATTGCAGGTACTTAATGAGGAAAAGGGACTATTTTGGAAGGTGATAGAAGTCATTTTTAAGAGTTTACAGGAACATGTGTCCAATGCTGAATTATTATTCTTTTGGTTTATCTGGTAAAAACACTAGCGACCTGCAATCAGCATTCTGTTAGAGTTTTGTTTTATTCAATTGTAGCTTATCTAGCAACTTGTAACTATGGTTAACCTTCGGTTTGACAGATTTAAGTTTACTGGAGTTATCGCGATAATTCACATGAAGGTAATATATCTAATTAAATAAAGTTAGCTTACTCATTCTCTGTTATGTTAATCGACTTTGGTGCAACTGGTATAAGAGAAAACATCATGTAGATTATAAGAGTTTTTTAAAATTATTATTAATTTTTTTTTTTTTTTTTTGGATCGTTGGAACGTATGTTTATTATACAAACGCGTGGCCAGTAACCGATTGGCGATTACCTGCACATCTCCCCGCTTCCTCAAGCGTTATGTGCGTACCATCCACCCACTATATACACAGCATACTATATTTGGTGTCTAGTAACCGTACATACTAAAAAAGCCGCGATCACATAGCATCATTTCGGAGAACGGAAAATCAGACCCGGAAATTTGTCGTTTTGTTGATCGTTCATTGTTATAATCTATTATTTGTTCGTCTCCTATGCGTTCATATATCGACTCCACTATTGTTGTCGCTGCCGAACTATAAACTGCTATAAAACATTCAAATCAAAAATGGTGATTGTACTAAACGTAATATGTGGTATAATTTATTTCATATTTTAACGATTTTTTGTTGTTACTAGCTTTGTTGTAAAGCTCGGAAATTATGATTGTAAAAGTGCAATTTTGACGCTTCTGATACCACAGAAAAATTAGTAGATGTTTGACTAAAAATGTGCACAAAATTTAGACGTTTTAAAGAATTTTTCTTTATATTAAACAGAGTCCACTCTAGTCCATTCTTAGTGAACCATTGCATTTGATAGATTCCAGGGTTAGGTACCTAGCCTTTCTTAAATAATTCCCAAATTCAAGTAAATAACCCATCAAATTTAAGATATTATATTTAATATATTGTTATAAATTTTAATAGTCAACGATCAAAACAGTCTTAAAATATATTGCTTATCTGAATTTAGGAATGATTTAATAGAAAGCTATGGTACCGTTAGAATCAGTCAAAACCAATAATTTACTAACGGACCTTTGCGAATACTTCGCACCGTTAGTGGTCAGTTACGTAATATAATAGGGTGGAAATAAATTTAATTATATTCTATTCAGAGACTTCAGCACCACTACGTCACTTAATATTACCGACAACTGTTAAAATAAACAGATCGCCACCATATGGCGACATTTGTTTCTTTCTGAATGTTATTTTCTGTAATGACATTGTTAAACTTTTTAAACTGTATTTTTTTAATGAAAACATTAATTTTAACTTATTTTTCGTCATTAGAGAGAAAAGTAATCTCCAAAATGACGTATCAAATATTCATTTTGATACAATATTAAGGGCAATATTTCCTATCGACAAAAAACACCTTTGAGAAATAATATATCCCGATTACTCTACCGTTCACACTATTTCAGGGTAGTTAAACTTAAAACTTCGAATAATTATTTTGCACTATATTTTTACGTAACAGTTTGCATTGTTTTTGTATGTTTTACTAATATTACAAAATACGCTATGTCATGTTATTATTGTGGTCAGATGCGTTTTAAAAAAGTCGTTCAATTTAAACAATACACCATTGTTGTTATAAGAGGAAAACTATTTTCTATGAGAAACGTATATATTTTATGTGATCTAATTCTGTCAGTGTACTCTATACATTATTTAATTTTTCCATATTAGGAAACCAGTTTTTGAATCCTACGTATATACATCGTTCTAAAGGAATACAATTATTATTTAGCAGTACATGGTTATAACACAAAACAACAGATGACTATTTCTTTAAGTTTTCACGTCTTATTTTATTTTTTTTTGTCAATAACAAATGTCATTGCTAACCACTTGTTTTTTAACTAGCGTACCGATTTATTAAAAATAAAACTTGAAATACGATCTAATTGATGATTATATTATAATATATTACATGTGATACTTTTTTTTGCGATTATAAACTTATTTGCAGTAAACTGACAGCGACTTTTGTAGATGTTTGGGTACAACAGTTTTCCAACGGAACCCTCGGTGCGCGAGTCCGACTCACGCTTTATTTATATTGATATCTGAACATTTTTGTATGCTGCGGTTTGCTTTACTTGCGCGTAAATCCAACTCTAGCACTTATCGATTCAATCGTATCAATTGTTAGTGTTATTATGAAAGTCTTACAATACATTTAAAAGTGAAATGACCAGCGCGGCGGAAAGAAAGTAGTCAGAAAGAAATTCTTACGCAAATTTATTATCAATTTAAATGTATTATAAAAAAATTCTCACAAGAAATTATTGCAAAAACAACTAAATAGTATACAATAGCATTTGATCAGTTCTTCTTATAACATATAAATTATTCTAAACTTTCAATTTTTGAAGTATAAAACTTTTGCTCGCGACTTCACTAATACGTAAATTTCAAATTTTCTCTTCGAATTCGCGATGGGCTTAAACGGGAAATTGTGCTTAACTAGAAAGTAAATCAAATGATAGATTTGTGGATTTCGGTTATAACGACGATGAAGGGACCACGATAATTCCGTCGCTATATCCGGAAGTCGCTGTTTACATAGATAGAAAGAAAACCATATTTATTGCCATATATCGCGTAATGTCTACTTATAATAATACTGTACACAAATCTGTAATATTGCATTGAATAGAATAGAATAGAATTTATTTCTTTCAACAAAATACAAAAAAGAAAATATATATACAGTATCGTATAACAAAAGAAAAATTGATTGAAAGATATAGGCTTAGACCTGGGTTGTTTGTCTGTGTGTAGATTCGTCGCAATATTGCATGGGATTTCTAGGAACTTGTTACAAATGGTTCATTAGCACTAGTCGCTATCCCTGAAATCGACGTTAAATCCGAAGTCGCTATAGCCAAATTATTTTTCTCCAAAAGTATACTTTTAATTCAAGGGAGTTAAGTGTTACGTTGCTATTACCAAAAACTCGTTACAACCAAGGTCGTTATAAATGAAATTATCTGTAATTTATTAAAATTTAGTTTATCCGTTTACGAATTGTGCTCCCCATGTTACACTCAGAATGCTTTGACAACACACATCGTGTCCTTGTGTAATCGGACAACTGAAAATTTAAACAACTCTGTATCTATTTTCATCATAAAATTGAAGGATATTTTACGCTACAAAGACGTGACTCATTAGTGTATTGAATGAAGATGTTTATAATAATCATACGTTTCATGTTCAATAGTAGGAGACAAGAGTACGGGGGTGAATATAACAGCTGCATCAAAAGTTTTATTTTACATGTGGGTGCCTCCTACACCAAACCTATTGGACACATAATATTATAAAAGTATAGATGGTAGGTACATAATATCAAACAAACGTAACGTAAAACAAAGCAAAAAATGAGACCGTCTATTTTGCATTACACACTACAGAAGTGAAACTTCTAGTCGCGTCGACTGTAGACACACACAAGCACCTATACACGTGCAGCCTGTAACGATTACTGCAGCGTTGTCTTGACGGCACAGAGTAGTAGGGGTGCAGCGTTTCGTTACAAATTCAGCCGCTTTAATCCAATTCTCTCATGCGATAGGACAGAGCTGTTACCATGTCTGTTTTTATATAAATACTAGCTGATACCCGTGACTTCGACTACGTTGTTTATATAATATAATAAACAACGCAGACGAAGTCGCAGGTATCAGCTAGTCTAAAATAAAAGTAGTTTAAGTTACTCCTTATATAACATGAAATATTTGCCAGTAAAAGTCCCGTCAAAATCTGTCTACTCGTTTCGGAGATTAATCGGAACAAACACTCAGGCCGACAGACAGGCAAAAATTTTAAAAATTGTTTTTTTAATATAAGTATTAAGTACCTACCGTATGTACTTTCACATGCATTTTGTAAAAAGCTGTTATTTTGACATTACCGACACTTAAGTTTTATTTATTTTGTATGATAACAGCACCCGTTACGTACTTTTCCAGAGACGGGCTATAATAGACGTTTTTCTTTCATGTAAACTTGTATAGATGAAAAAAATAGTTTTCTGAAACTATAGCAAAATACTTATTTTCGAAATTTCGTTTTGTCATAGTCCTAATGAAAATATTAGGTACCTGCTACACCGTAGAAAAATGTTTAATCTTTCTAAGTGTTTCCTCTAAATTCAAGAAGTTAATTTCTCATCAGTTTGTCCAGAATTTTTAGATGGTCATGAGACCGAAGTTTCTGTTATGTGACACACAAATATAGATTGTATTAATTATGGAGATTTTTTTTTGCTAATTAGTTATGTAATTGAACATTATAATAATTAGTGTTTATGTTCAATATGCGCTCATAGTAGGGTAACTCTTCAGTAAGTAAATTCGTTTACGCAAACTAGTGTTTTCATAAAATTTTAAGTACGATCCTGTCGGGCCGATCTTATTAAAATTTTAGGAGCATCTTAATTTATGCTAAACGATCAAATTTCAATTTTGAAACGATTCTGATATAATTTCGGTATTTTTCAACCTCTAAAAACCACCCTTAAAGTAACCCGCATGGACCCATTTTAAATAGGCTTCGTGCGGTGATAGATGCCCACATGTTAACTAAATTTCGTTTAAGTCTGTCGATCGTACTAACACACACACACCACATTTCATTTTAAAAAATGGTGTCAAATTGTTCAGAAGGCTATGAAACGTCGAGAAATTTTGGTACAATCCCGCCAACTGACCGACACCATTAGTGCCGTATGACAACTACACTATGACATAAAAAATATTAATTTCTTAGCATTTTTATTAGAAAAATTTATTTCTTACTCCTTTTTAAAAAATACGTGAAGTTTTTATAAATTGACATTCCTTACATCACTACTACTTATCTGTTACAACTAGCCCCTAGCTCCCTTACAACATCAGCTTCGTTATGAACAGTTTCCGTATTGGTTGACTGACTGTTGGTACCAGTGAGTACCTTGTCTTTTAACTATGCCCAGCGCACCATCCAAGGTTAATATAATAACAGCAAATTTATAAAAAACTTGTATTATATTGTATGATATATGCATATTGTTAAAGTTTTGTTTAAATTTTGACGTATCCCAGAATAGAATTTATTTATTCACCGAAAAGAATCATATAATTCAACAATGAGTTGCATTATAATAAAAGGAAATTTTTTGGTCTTGATTTTATGTTTAAACTTCCCCAGTTTAAAATATACATAGCATTAGTATTATTGTAGCGATATGATTTGAAACTTAAAAATTGCATTCTCACACATTGTACATCAATGTCGTAAGGTAAAGCAACGCCATTTTTATCTTCATGTATTGGGACTTGACTTTGAACGGAGCTTCTAAATGTAATGTCAAATGCGCTATTTTTCATATAAAGTAGGTAGCATAAAAACCTTCTCCATGAAAAAATACATATATGTGCCCACTGTCATAGTAATCGGTCAAACGGTGTCAAAATCTATTAATCTCAAACAAATATACCAACATCCATTTTTATTACTGGCCGCTACCTGCAGCTCCGCAGACGATTAAGTTGAAACAATGTTTTATACAACAGCAGTGGAACTTTGGCTCCATTGTTTTGTAATCGCACAAAAACTCCATTAGGAAAACACTGTCGAATTTTTAATCGATTGAAATGATATGTTTTTAAGCTGTGCATGTAGGTATTTAACATTTTGTACAATTTCCACTTCAAAACATTTTTCTACGCATATGGATCAAAAGTTAACTTGAAAAGCGATCTTTTTCTATATAGTTCAATTATTTGTTTTTGTGAGTAATGTTTGACATAAACAGGAGTTTGAATACGACATTTACTGCACAAATAAAAACTAATTATTTGATCACAATCTGAGGTCTGTCAAATCAAATATTTGATAATGCTTTGTGCAGATTAATTTCCTTTATGCAGTAGTGTAGGTACGTCGAAACGCGTATTGTACCTTGTTAACTTGGTTAAATATAGGTCAGGTTAATTTACGATTCCATCGGCGAACGTTTTCATTTCAACTTTTGTACTTGAAAGAATCAAGCTATACCTGACATGAATATTATTATTGTTATAACAAATTAGTTTAAGTAACCGTTAATTTTTTATAAGTGTCACTAGGCTTTACAAACCAAATAACCATGAAATATTAATTTATGACCTCTTCAAGAAAGTTTGATTAGACTCATGAGGGCCTGGGAATAGACGGGTCCACCGTTGCAGGGGCGACCAACTAAAGGACGAACAGAAGACAGGCATGGAAGCCGTAGGAGTCGTACGTTAATTACTTAAATCTTTTTTGTAATACCCGCCATTTTTAATAGCTGTTGATAATAATTATTCCATTTCAATCTAACCGAAAACATTTCTGATGTGTACAATTCGTTTCGTTGATAGTAATTTCTACTTTTATCGGAGATTGAACCACGATTAAAATACAATTGATTTTTTTTCAATAGAATCACCTTTACTTTAACAAGTAATTAGCCACATCGAATCGCAAAGGTCCCGGGTCTAATTCGCACGTCTTGTTCGGTTTTGTTTGTTTTTTTGTACAAGAGAAGTCACACCCTAATATCCTCTTCCAACTATAGTGTAATGTGTGTGACTTCGAAAGGAGGTTTCATTTTATAATTCAATTGTAGCGATTGTTTTCTTATTATATTATTACTTGTTTGTATTCTATATATGGTTTGAACGGAAGTGACTCTTCCAAGCTCTACCCAACTAATGGCTATTAGTAATTATTATTAGTAAACACGTGCTTCTATGTATTAGGGAAATTGAATTGTTACCAACGAGGTAACTAAACTTTATAATAATTCTGTCGCGATTGTTTGATTTAAGCAGTAAATAATTATTAAAAAACTTTTCAAAAAATTGAACCTCCATCAAAAAATGCCACTAAAACGCGTGAAAGTTTTAATAAGATTTCGTATTCGCTTTGTTTATAAATTGTAAAAAAAATTACACACTATACATGCTTGTCATTTTTCCCTCGATTTCCCTGAGATTCCAGTATCAGATCCTGCCTTGGTGTAAATAGGACCACCTCAAGAGTATACCCCTTCGGTCAACATATATAAAAAAATACGTACAGACGAACAGAGAACTACTACCATTTTTGAAGTCGGCTAAATTATATGGGACTATAAATGTACAATCCATTTCAAAAATTATTTCAAGTCCCTACTTTGATACATTCGGTGTAGAAATATTAGAACACGCATACAACATCATATCGTTATTAATTTGCACTTTGCAACAGTGGCCAAACGTTTGATTACAAAATGACATAATAAAATATCAACTATGTAACCTTCAGCCAGCTGGTCATTTAATGTATACAAAATTGCCTCAAGGCTCGCTCTTATGCAGTGTATATAAATATAATGTGTTTTTTAATGCCTTTTCATTTCAAACTTTCACTAATCTCAGTTTATGGGATTTGTATTTTGCAAATATTATTCATTATTACGCACCTGCTAAGTCTTATTTACGAGTAAAAGCATTTTACTACCATTTTCATGACGCAGGACTGCCACCACTTTTTCTTAGCAAGTAATCTTTGTACAGTGTTTCAATGTGTAAACGAAAATCCTTAGTGGAAATTCTCACGGAAAACGAAATGGTACAGAACCCTCTCCACGCTCGCAGTTTACCGGTTTTTTTTCATGAGATCCTGTTAATATTTTATTTATTTGTATTAATTATGTATTTATGGCAAACAAAATATTAAGGATACTTTTTTTTTATTCGAAAATATTGTTTTAATAAACGATACGTAGACCCGTTACATACGGGCTCTCTATCATTGATTTACTGAATTATTTAAAAACGACCCGAGGCTGTGCAACTATTAAAGTATATAAATTCAGTGCTGATCTTGTTTTATAATAGATTCAGTTTTCATTTTCATTTTAAAACGGTATTTCACAAACTTGTTTTTATTTTTAATAAAGTTCCTTATCACCAACAGCTTTTCGGTACTTTTTAAATTAGGCACTTTCATGTAATAGGTAGATATTACGAATGAAACTTTTTTTAGCCGACCTGTAAGAAAAATGTTTCGACTTTAAAAAGTGATCAGAACGCCTTTCAAAAGGATAAAATAATTTGTCCGTAGTTTTACAATCACCTTCTCTGTCTACAATTAATTGGAAATCGGCACAACAGGCCACTAAAAAACTATAATTACAATACAGTTGTAGATTGCTATTCAAATGTAGGTAGGGAACAGCGTTGCCAGACGTCCCGATTTTGGCGGGACGTCCCGATTTTTAAATCAAAATTAAATGTCCCGCGCGGGACAGGCTCAGTCCCGCTTTTCGGAGATAACTCGACCGTGCGTAAATAATTATTCTCTTATTGTAAGCTGCAATTTGTAACATTCACTCCTCAGACTATTGTTTAAAACGCCATATTTTTCTAATGAATAAAACTTTTTTCATTTTGATTTCTGTTTTTTTTTTATTTTTTTTATTCAGAAGACGAATAAGACTCAACTATTTAACGGTAGGGTAAATCTGATTTAAAATATCATATTTTTATTAAAATACATTTTCTATGGCTATTTTTGGTATCTATTGCCACGTAAACGTAATTTGAACTCAAATAAAAAGATAAATATTTAAAAACTTCTGATTATATACGTTTTTTTACTGTCACGCTTTCGACTAAAGAATCCCGCTTTTTTCAATCAAAAAGTTCCAAAATCCCGACTTGGCAAGCAAAAATCTGGCAACGCTGGCAGGGAAGGTCATTGCAAAACTTTTTAAGACACTATTTTCTTTAACGGCTGCTCAATTTTTATAAAATTATTTTTAATGTTTATGAATAATTTACCAATAATACAATTAGAAGAATGTTCGCATATATGTATTTAGAAAAAAATACGAATTCAAAGCAACCGAAATTTTACTTTTTGACAGTTGAAAATAAATCAACTTCAGAATCGGTTTGTACACAGATCCCACGCAGTGCAGGAAATGTAATTACTAACATTTAACACGCAATGATCTCGTCACGTTTTTGCGTTCCATTGAATCAGTCAGTAAAATGTAATTATATTATTGAAAATATAGAAAGTTAATGAATATTTAGACGTCGTTAAAAAATATATATCTTGTAACATCTTCGCAGATTTTCGTTTTTCTGATTATAAATTTGTTTATGTTTGTACAGCAGTGTAAAAATAAATAATCTGCTTAATAAATTTCGGCCGTCACAAAAAATGATAATTTGGTTATTATTACGATCCACTGGAATTATCTACCCCTATTACATCGATTAATGTATGCAAAAAATATCAGAATAAGCGAAACCCGAATTATCTGAAACTGTAATTATGAAAAATAGGTTATTGCATTTAACAATTTCAAAAACAATACTGGAATTTTTTTAATTTGATTCTTCAATTTTCAAGAAGGATCTTTTAAGGATTCCGTACAAAAAACGAACCCTTATAGAATCACTGTCGCGCCTATCTGTCCGTTTTTCATAGCTTATTTTCTTCGAATCTACTGGACGAAAAGTTGTAATTTGATACATAGATTACGCAACTACGGACGTTTAGCGTAAATAAACGAATTTCGGTTTTAGGGGGAAAATTAGACAATTAAAAAATACATTTTTTCAAGTGCATCATGTGACGTATCAAATGAAAGAGTTTGTTATGAGAAACACAAATATATTTTTTTATTAATTTTAAAATTCATCATTTAAAAAATATTAAAGAAAATATATGAAAATCAAGCACCCCCCCCCCCCATCTTCGAAACTACTGAACCTAAAATTTTTAAAAAAATAGAAAAAAGCCTCACTCATAATTTACAGGGAAATCTAAACGAAAATCTTAATTCTTAACGTTCTCGCAGAAAACGGAAAGGTACGGAACCCTCTCCACGCGAGTTCGGCTCGCACTTGACCGGTTTTTTTATATATATGTATGTCGAATTGATAACGTTTTTTTGTATTGAATAAATGTAGATTGCAATTAGTTTTCACGATAGTGTATTATCGTTTTATCCATATATACCCATAACTTTTACTTCTAAATTATCATAAAATGAATGGTCAAAATTAACACCTTACATATGTAAAAATAAAAATGTGTATTTGACAGAAAATGATAGAAAAAAGTAAAATTCTAACTTTCTATATTTTTGCGGTACATAATAGAAATTATTTGAACGCATACAAAAATAGTATCTAATCTGAGAACGAAAATATATATTCTAAATTATTTTTACAGTTCAATAAAACTTTACTAATTCAGGCTAAAGACAAAAACTCAAGTTAAAAAAAAATAATTCCTAAAAAATATAGATCAACACAAGTTGAACTGTGCGTTTTGTACGTTTTATGTGCAATAAATATTTATTATTATGTTATCTCTCGTGAGAAGTTATAGATTGTAGATTATAGACGATCGGCAGTTTATAGTGTGGCTTTAATAAACATAGATTTAATCGGGTCATTTTTTTATTGAATCTAGTCAAAAATTTTAAAAAAATGGAAAATTAGTCCGAATTTGTGAGGATTTGTAAAAACAGTAAATTAATGCGACATTATTTGTTTAATGCAGTGTACAATTCCCAAAACAACTACAAATAATTAATAACAAAATAAAATAAAAGTGAAACAAAAATTAAAAACTAAAAATGTTAACTGTTTTGAAAATGTCAATTTTTCGGTAATGATAATGTGATTCTAGTGTTTAATTAAGTGATTAAATAAAATAATAGAAACGTCAGTTAGTTCTAATCATGTTATTTCGGTGATGCCGGAACGAGTAACTGTCACAATAAATAACGAGCGGCACATCGTACCGTCTCGGTTATCTTATCGTCATCAACCTGATTACAATTATGTGTCGCCGATGTATCATTCCCAGCCAGCTCGCGTGCGAGTTCACGTTTGCACCACCAGGCGGCACGTCACTCGAAGAGTCACTCGGGTCGCCATTGCCCAAGCTCGATTGTCACTTCTTCAACCGGCAATTTCAAATCGTCTACACGTTACAACAGTCAGGTATATCATATTATAGCTTTAAGCTTCTGTCCTCACGTTTACAAACGGTCAGCAAACTGACGACGCATGCGCATGAAAGCGTTCACATGTGAACGCTTTTAAACAAACGCGCATGCGTCGTCAGTTTGCTGACAGTTTGGAATCGTTGTGCTAACAGAACTGTTATATAGATACTACATGAAAAATAAATTATTTCATTTCAATTCTTTGATAAAATTTTATCAGGGATATTTTACCCCTACTTTTTTTTTCGTTAATTTTTACAGCATTTTTATACAAAATGTTTATAAAATTCCGACTGAATTTTACTACGGAAATAATCTTTTTCCTACAAGATTTAGGGTTGAGGAGACCCGTCGCAACCTTTTATTACCTAAATTAAGCTAAGAATTACACTTACCTTATCGAATTAGGTAATTAGGTAATAAGACAAAACATTTTTTTCTTTTAATCTAATAAGTAATACAGTAAGACTCCACTTAACGCGTTAAGCGAGGTCTTACTGTATAACCACAAAATTTGGTTTGCTGGAATCAAAAAACTAAACGAAGGATATCTAATAACTAAAATTTAAGAAATCATACACTTAATTTCACAATGTAAAATAAGCGTCGTTGTTTTTATACATCGGATAGAAACATTGTTTCATTGCTTTGCCGTTCTACTAATCAAACCGCGCTATAAGATGATTAACTCCTTAAATTGTTACTCACTGATCAAATCCAAAGGCATTAAAATATGAAACTGGACATTTCATTAAAAATATAGACATAAGCGCCGATTGACAATTCGTCAGCGTTTCATGAATTGTCTAGACATTTATTAATTACACTACACTGACGACAAATTAAATTATTACAGTACACCGTCGACAAATGTACCAGTGCAGTATCGACTAACTGAAAATAGTCTAAATGTGGACGTACATTATAATGGCAGTCGCGCAAAGAAATGTTTGTGTAAAATCTCGGGTTTCACCTTCTGCTGGCCCTTTTTAAGATATCTGGCAGCTGCAAGATGACTATTGGAATGCGTGCCTGGGTGCCAGGTGCTCCAAACACCACATGTGATTATTCCACATATGTGAACCTTTACAATGCAAATATCAAAAGTGCAGGGGATGAATATAAGAAACTGTGTTCTATTTATCTAGAAGACGTATGTGACTGATAACGGTGTTGCATTTTTCATAGAAAATAAGTATGAATTGGCGATAATTGGAAATCTATAACGCTACCCGTATTTATAACCTACTTCTGTAACATTAAAAGGCTCGTATTTTATTATGTTCACCTGAAATCCACCTTGCTGTTTTTTGTATAAGTTAGAAACTTAAAGGTGAAAAAAACGGATATTTTTCTTAGTGGAGAAATACAAAATATAATAATAATAATGCGTTTAACGTCCATTTCTCGACTTTGTGTCATAACAGACGCCATTCGCACCACTACTATTTTCCATTTACCACCTCCCGTTATTTTCTACATTTTTTAAAACACAACTTATATAATAGCAATGGGCGAATGAAGGAATTATAGGAAAGTAGGATAAGGTAGGTAATTTTTGAACTAGGAGTTTGGTAGGTAATCGGCCATGGCCTCAAATAAGGAACCATCTCGATATTTATCTGGAATTAATTGAGGGAAACCATGGAAAACCTCAATCAAGATGGCCGGTACAGGAATTACCGTTTCTCGGCGAGAGACAGTAGGAAAAAGTCCCAGCCACATCTGTCCCCGCCGGGATTCGAACCCGTACCTCCCGAATGCGAGTCTAGTGCTGTACCACTACTCTACCCAGCTCGGTTGGAGAAATACAAAATGTTACTTATGCATATTTTTAACTTCCCGTTATTGAACATTTTTAAAAAAAGAGAACCTTATTGGTGGTTTCAGTTCGATCTTCGAAAATCAAGTTTTCATAAGATGACGACGTTTTTGGGATCGTGGAAGTATGTCTCTATCTCTCTCTCGCACACACATAATTTTTCAGTTTCCAAATAGAAGTAATAGGACATAATAGCTCAAAGCCAATTCAGACTAGCCGTTCTCGGTTACGATTCACCGATCCGGTTGGGAGCTCGACCAATCAGGGCGTAGTCGTTCCCGATTGCGGTTCGGTTCGAGCGTTTAGGTTCAGCTCTAATTTCAACCGGACCGTTCGCAACCGTAGCCAATGAGAACGCTTGCTGGAGTCACGTGACTAGCACAACTCCACTTGTTTTTGTTGACGTTTAACTACACATCAAACGTCAAATCATATTTCGAAATTGCGCATGCGCACCGAGAATAATCGTAGAACCGAATCGGGATAGTGTGAGCAGCCTAGATTAATCGAAAACCGAACCGGATCGGTGAATCGTAACCGAGAACGGCTAGTCTGAATTAGCTTTAGGACGTGTTTAAAGATTTGAGGATAAACAGAAAACGGGTATCAGTGGTTCCGTGACACACGTGTGGATGTTGGGTCTAGTGGCAGGTGGCACGCGTCCAGACCGCTGCGCCGTGCTTTGTTTTGTTTACCGCTTTCCTCCCCCTCCCTCCCTTCCTCTCTCTCGTTCACTTCTTTTTTTATTTATTTACGCCCGGAGCTGAATTTAAATACCTATCCACACGTATTTTTTTCATTTACAGCCATCGATCCACTCCAAACATTTCATTTTCAAATAATAATAATAATAATGCGTTTAACGTCCGTTTCTCGACTTTATGTCATAACAGACGCCAATCGCACCATTACTATTTTCCATCTACCACACTTCCCGTTATTTTTCTACATTTTTAAAACTTCAACTTATGTAATAGCAATGGGCGAATGAAGGAATTATAGGAAATTAGGATAAAGTAGGTAATTTTTGAACTGGGAGTTTGATAGGTAATCGGCCATGGCTTCAAATAAGGAACCATCTCGATATTTATCTGGAATTAATTGAGGGAAACCATGGAAAACCTCAATCAAGATGGCCGGTACAGGAATTACCGTTTCTCGGCGAGAGGCAGTAGGAAAAAGTCCCAGCCACATCTGCCCCCGCCGGGATTCGAACCCGGACCTCCCGAATGCGAGTCTAGTGCTACCCAGCTCGGTTCTCATTTTCAAATCATAATCTAACTTCAGAAAAAAATAAAGAGCTTTTTTTAGAATATTTGCTCTTGAGCCGTCCGTTCTAAAAAAACACAACTACTGGTTTGAAATTTTGATGAGATCTGCCTGATCCAATTTTTACGTTGAAAATCTTGAGACAGTACACCAAACAAACTGATGCTGATCTGAAGATGTCATTATTAAGATGCCAAACCCTTGATTGGCGAGTAGTAGTTTTGATAATGTAAATATAAAAAAACTATTTTGGTATTTTAAAAAGAGGATAGATACAAATTAATAAATGGACTGTCCTCTAAAATTTTTTTTGTTTGTATTGTCTTTTATAGAAACGTGATTATTTTTTAGTTTATATGGCTAATTAAAAATAGTTACATATAACTCCAACAAATAAAACAATGAAGTTTGAATAAAAAGGGTGTATTAATATTTTCGGTAACACCTGCTTTTACATTATGCGTTCTAATGATTTTTTTTGTATATACATATATTATGTAGCCATAACTATTACCTAAGAAGAAAGCCACCTGTTGTTTAAAAAGAAGAAAACATAGATGTTCTTTTAAATAGTATTTTTAAAGTAAACTTGGAAAAATGGTGTACGCAAAATTGAATAAATAAGAATGGAACCTAAGACCTTGCTTGATTTTCACAGTATTGTTTCAGTATTATTAATTGCGCTTAAAAATTTGTAACTTCAAATACTAGCTGAACTTTTTATGCTTCTCCGACGTTACAATAATCAATCCAATCTATTCTTTTCAAAACTTCCACTCCTGAAAATGACATCCTATTTCCATTTTATTATTAGTTAAAAACAAATAAAAACTGGACTATTTTTTTTGATAATTTTCTTACGAACTCATTCTGCTCTGTCAAGTATCAAATTAATCCTATGCTGTAGAAAGCATTGTCAGAAAATCTTATTTGACAATGACCTTAGATGTGATCAAACATTTTTCTCTATAAGAAAAGCTTTGTAGAATTTTAAATCAATCCAACTCGAAAAATATTTGATCGATTGTAACGATATTTTTTTTTTTCAAACTGTAATGATCATGTAATTCACGTAGTTTTTTGTACAATTTCCACTTTGAGATAACATTTTTTACGCATTTTGATCAAAAATTTATCTTGAAACACCACCTTTTTCTATATAATAATTGTTATTGTGTGAGAACAATCTTAATTAAATATGACAAAGAGTTTGACAACGACATTAAACTATTTATGCAGGTATGAAAACAATTATATTATGATCACAATCTAAGGTCATTGTCAAATTAAAATTTTTAACAATGCTTTCTGCAAATCAAAAACTCCAAACTTTGTGATCTCCGAGATGATATTTCGAGTAATAGGGATGTGTCGACAATATCATTTCTGTTCGTTGTCAAAAAATAAACTACGTCATGAATCATGACGCACCACATTAGCTGAAAGATTGATAAACCGTTTCAAAATGCAATTTGAATTTTGAGTTTATGTAGCTACATAGTGTTAAAAAAACGATCTGAAAAAATTTGCAAAATTGCTACATAAACGTATCTCTTGCACTCATTGACATAGTGTCATCATTTAACTCAAATTTCGTTAACATGTTCTTGAAGTAATCTAGTTCAACATTATTCAAGCCACCATGTATAAATAATAACAACGAGAGTATAATATTGCATCATTATTACGGCAGCTGTTATTAGTTAACTATAGTCGGCCATCAGGTTGACCATAATACATAGGTAGTTCAAAAAACGACCCACTGTCTTGTAGCTTCGGGGTTTTATCTCAGTTACTTTTATTTAAATTGTTTTTATAATTAGTAACCATAATAAATGAACTTGTATAATATTTGTTTCAATTACACAGTTCGTCTGCGCTAATGTTGGTTTTAATTTAACAAATAATTTCATTTTTCTCTTTTGAAAAGCCCATGGAGCATTATTGTTCTTTGTAAATTTTGGTACAATATTGTGTACCCCTAATTTGCTGATTCTAACTAACGACAAATAAGTTTCGTTAAAATCGGTCCAGAGGCTGCTGCGATAAACATTTAAGAAACTCTTGCAAGCCTGCAAGTACATATAATCCTTTGTGTATAAATGGAATTGATACTGGACTAGTTTTTACATTTACGCAATTAATTTTGACTCAAAATAGTTTCCCCGATAGACTGTCAATTTTTTTTTACTTTGGTTATAATTTATCCGCAGTTAGAAGTAATAAAGTAAAATTCTTAATATATTGTTTTTTTTAATATGTACATTCGTAGGTTCAACTTATATATGTTTATGAAACGTGACAATATTTTTCAATAAATATAAATTTAACAGATGTTAAAGAAACTTCTTCAGGCAAAATGGTTTGAAAAGAAGGGGAGAAGTGGATCCTTGTACATATATATTCGGTTTCTTCAATGCGAGACCATTAGTTTTGTATCAGACGGCAGAGTTAGCAACGCAGCTGTCAGCTATAAGCATAAAGGTGTTGTCGAAGAAGTGAATCGCCAGGTGTTCTGTTCGAATCCCCTTCTATTTGAAACACCACTGTCGACTGGCCTCTTTTTAATAAACGGAAACGGTGCAATGCGTTGATATTTCCGTATTGGTGCAGTGATGATAACGTACATTATATTTGTTAATCAGTGCTATTAATTAATTGATACATATCGATTCTGTGATATTTAAGTGACATTTTATGGTGAATTCATTTGTGTTTTAAATATTTATTCAATATGATTATTTGCATCTCAGGATTTTTGATTGGGAGGTAAATATGTTTAATCATTCAATTAAAATATTTTTTGGTAACTCGATGACCAAACTTGGGAAATTTGTCATTGTAATCACAAATCAAGATGAAAGATTTAAAACTTAAATATTATATTTTAGTGAAAAATATAGGATAAAAAAAAAGCAAGCAAAAAAGAAGTAAAAAAACGGTTCAACAAATACTCTAAAATTAAAGAGACCTTTAAATTTTTGTTTTTCGCGGTATTGTTATTTTTTGTTTAAGGGTCTCCTTCGACGCTCCTAGGCGCATGGCTGCGGGCCTACTTAGTTTGACTTTTACATGTAATACAGAAATCTTTTGCAAAAATATTTCAAATTGATAGGAACAAATTATTCCCATAACGTTCCTTAAAAACGATTTTCAATTAATCGTTCGGTTCCTCGTATAGAATAGACACTGATGACCTCAGCTGTTGAGCGTCTATAATCTACAATCTCTCCTCTTATAATTTACAAAAAGGTAGGGTTGTCATACGTCCGAGTTTTTGCAAACATGTCCGAAATGCGGACGGAATTTTGATGTGTTCAAAATGTTCATAATTGTGAATTGTGACGAAAAAATCACAGATAAATCATTAGACACAACATTTTTCAGAACTTACATTCCCGCAGATTTGTTCTTGATTTAAAATCATCTTTTAAAAAAATATTCACGCGTGCTAAACTATCGTCCAACAGAAAAAAAAACTTCGAAACTCTTCTAGGATATCAGAAATTTTGTCCGGAAATCTATTTTTTCATTCTAATAAACCAACAAATAGGTAATCGTTTTATATTGTAAGATTTATGTAAGGAAATAAAATCTAGGTACACTCTAAGTGCAAGCCCTAAGAAACATGTGTTTTGATTGTTAATAGACAGACATTAAGATAATAATTTATTAAAAACCCGGGTCGCAGTGCCAAAACCCTGCCGACAATATAGTGTATTTGCTAATACAGGTATTGTGGCGTTATTAAATGAAATTAAGTTTGTTTTTGGACAAAATAAAAAAAAATTGAACCCCTTAATACGCCCCTTACAGTAATAATTTTATTAGTTGAAATATTGTTATCAATCCAACATCTGCACCAAATTAAATACGACCTTCAGTAAGTAAATTCGTATACGCAAACTAGTGTTTTCATAAAATTTGTAAGTCCGGTCCTGTCGGGCCGATTTGCTTATAATTTTAGGAGCACTTTTTAATTGCTACTAAAGGGTTAAATTTCAATTTTGAAACGATTCTGAGAATTTTTTCGGTATTTTTGGGCCCAAAAACTTTTTTCAACCCCTAAAAACTACCCTTAAAATGACCCGATTGGGCCCATTTTAAATAGGCTTCGTGCGGTGATGGATTCCAACATGTATGCCAAATTTCGTTAAAATGAATTAACGCCTTCGAAAGTTATTGCCCGCACATATAAATATATATATATATATATATACGTATATAAATATATATATATATATATATATATATATAAACATTTTTAAAAATGGTGCCAAAGTGTTTAGGAGGTTATGAAACGTCGAGAAATTTTGGTCCGACCCCTAGGTCCCGCCATCCGACCGACGCCAATAGTGTATGTTGCCATATGGCAAATACACTAAAAAGTCGCTTTTGTCCGCGCCATCGCTCGCGTTAACGTCAAAGGCGCTCCAAGATCGTGAGTGTAAAAAAAACTTTTTTCAAAAATAAAAAGTCCAAAGACGCGTTAATTAAAGACAAAAAAAAACAGGTTCTTATTATCATATGTAGTTCCTCCGTAAATCATTCACAGAGGCTCGAAATTTTGACCCGAACGTGGAAGACCCCTTTAGTTTGTGTACACATTTGATAGTGTGCCAAATTTAATCAAAATCGGTTATACATTGCAGATAGATGAACGCTTTTTCATTAAAAATAATGGAAAAAAAAACAAAATCCAAAAGTGATATGCAGATTAGTGGACACTTGGCTTTAGGTATTGTACACAATACCGCCAAATTTGCAAGAAACGAAACTACAAACGAGTTCCGTAACAACATGATCTTTAAGATTAGAACATTTCTTTTTCTGTTAATTTAATATTTTTCCAGTGTTATTTCTACATAAACTATGTATTGTCTGATATTATTTATACCTTCATACCACTGGTGAGCGATTTTTCATTTGTCAAAAAATCGGCACCTTGAAATATTTTTGATCAACGTATTCATAGATATAGTTTAAAAGATCTATCCATCGCTACAAATAAGCTATTATTGGTTGATAGAAGATCTTAATTCACTACCCAATCTTTGATTCTTTGAAATAATCTTTAAATGTGTCTTGTTCAATATTTTTAAAGTGTTCCTTAATGTATCTAATAAATTAAATGTTGAAATCTGGTTAATACAAACTCAGTATTCTAGAGTCTAAAACAATATCTTTAAGGTAGTTGTCGTGATTAAGGCGCACTGTCAGAAAATTCTTAATTTTTGTATACTTATTAAGGACATGATAATACAATTGCCCTGAAAATTTGAAGTCGATCGACCGTATATAATCCGAGATAAATTCAATTAAAAATTGGATAATTAACATCGATTGTATACGATCTCTGTAGTTCTGAACCAGTTTCTTATTTATAAAAAAAGAACTAACTGTCAGAAACTTCCAAAAACTGACAGTCTTTCAATGCATTTGTTCTGAGTTTAAAAAAATAAGAAAAAATTTTTGACCGTCTAATTATTTACAAATAACGGTTTAAAGTTCAACAATTTATAGAAAAGTATACATGCATATGAATACTGTATGGGTTACGTTTCCACGGGTACAGTCTTGCGTACAAATTATGGATCACTTAGCTGCAAGCTAGTATACTTTTGTGACGCGTATAAATCTATAACGTTTTGACAATATTGTACCACGACAACTACCGAATTGTCTATATACGCATATAAAAATTTCCTGACTTATTACGTGTCGTCATTATTTTTGCTAATTTTATGCTTTGTGTTTCAGTTTCCCACAAAAAATGGATCGTACTACCTCAGTCGGAATGGGAACAATGTATTCGCCAGGACAAACGTATATGCAAGGTCAATCCTATATACAGGCTCAAAACTACCAAACCTCAACATATCCCGCAATGACTCAAAGTTATTCGTTAGTAGCAGACACAGCACCTCATCAGACGTCGGGATTTGTACAAAACCAACCTCCTACACTTCACAAGAAAGGATCGGTCCGAAATAGTGGAGATGTACTTAAAAGAACTAGAGTACAAACTGCGTAAGTAATCAGTTCATTGATAAATAGATGCCCAACATTGGACCTCTAACTGTCTAATAAATTCGTTATGGCCTACTCTACGATTTATTAACTACTAGCAGATACCCGCGACTTCGTCTGCGTTTAATATAATAAACAACGCAGACAAAGTCGCGGGTTTCAGGTAGTCTAAAATAAAAGTAGCCTAAGTTACTCCTCATAACATCAGCGTCAAAAACGGTCCAGCCGTTTCGGAATTTAGCATTAGATTCACAGGCGTTTTAGATGAAACAATGTGTTTTTGGTATCGTGATCGTCCTATCATCTATCTCTTATAGTTTGGTTCCAAAATGATGTTAAACTAAAAAAACCCGGGTCGCAGTGCCAAAACCCTGCCGACAATATAGTGTATTTGCTTGTATAGGGCCGTGTGGTTTTATACTTTTATTATGTGAAATTAAGTTTGTTTTTGGGCAAAATAAAAAATTTAACCCCTTAATACACCCCTTAAAATAACATTTTTTTCTTAATTGTAATATTATTATCAATCTAACGTCTACACCGAATTAAATACACCCTTCAATAAATAAGTCACTGTGCAAACTAGTGTTTTCATAAAATTTGTAAATCCGGTCCTGTCGGGCCGATTTTATTAAAATTGTGGGGACACTTTTTAATCACTACCAAAGGGTTAAATTTCAATTTTGAAACGATTCGGAGAATTTTTTCGGTATTTTGGGGCCCAAAAACAGTTTTCAACCCCTAAAAACTACCCTTAAAATAGCCCGATTAGGCCCATTTTAAATAGGCTTCTTGCGGTGATGGATTTCAACACGTGGCCCAAATTTCGTTGAAATCAATTAACTCTTTCGAAAGTTATCGCGCGTACACACACACATATATATATATATATATATATATATATATATATATATATATATATAAACATTTTTAAAAATGGTGCCAAAGTGTTTAGGAGGTTAGGAAACGTCGAGAAATTTTGGTCCGACCCCTAGGTCCCGCCATCCGACCGACGCCAATAGTGTATGTTGCCATATGGCAAATACACTAAAAAATGGTAAATTTTACATTGAAACTATGAGATATAGGGAATACTCGTAAGGCTTAATTAAGAACCTTTTTTGTGCAAAATTGAAGATTCGATAAATTTCGTCTGAAACTTTTTTGTATCTCATAGTTTATGAGGTAATTATGAAAAACCAATAATTCTACCAGTTTTTCAATTTCACAAAATTAACCTTACGTATTGTAGCCTAGATCACTTCTCGTATAGTCCTTTGTCTGTCTGTAAGTGCTATCACAATCGGTTCAGCCGTTTCAAAGATTAGCCCGTACAGAAAGACAGACAAAAATGGAAAAAAAGGTCGTGCAAATAAGCATGTGAGCTCAAAAAGTGACAGTTACTTCGATATTACACACAGACACTTCAATTTTATTTAGATGTGTAGATTCGGTACCTAATACCAGAACTTTTATTTTTTACAGATATGAACTTTCACAAGATTTACTTGATAAGCAAATTGAAATGTTAGAACGCAAATACGGTGGCGTGAAAGCTCGTAAAGCAGCTTTAATTATTCAAAGAGCATTCCGAAGATATACTTTATTGAAGAAATTCGCAGCAATTACAGCTATGGCTAAAGCAGACAAACGATTAAGTAGAAGATTACAAAATATTACGGAGCCTAATGACCATCATCTCAATAATTCTAGTGTAAACTTAGCCGACGGTGACCATGTGAGAGCCAGCTATAATACCGATAGCACCTGCAGTAGAACCTACAACAACAGGTAAAAAATTGATTCCTTAATTCGTTAGTCATGATTAGCGACCGAAGCATTGCTTTTATTCGAATCTTTCGGAACATTAAATGCCTCTAAAGTAACAAAAAGACATTTTAAACATTGTATTCAATTAGTTACAGTGATGGCGGTACTTCCAATGCAGCTAGACCAGTACGTTCGATGTCATTACGGGAAAGGAGAAATATTGATACGAGTCCGTTACCGCGCAGTCAATCGGGAATGGCAAACTCTGGCTGTTGGGCTAGCCCCATTGCCCCACATACTGTACATAACACAACACATTACTATGTTCCAGGACAAGATAGTGTGTGTGAGGTAAATTTCTTTAAAATTTGGTGTAGTTTTATTTTCGGAAGTGTCTATTTATACGGGTACTGTATAAATAAAATAATCACTATTTATACGGGTATTGGATAAATAAAATATAATTATTTATCCGGGTATAATTATGTAGTTTTTTTTTTTTTTTTAATTACGAAAATTATACAAAATAAACGCTAGAAAACGGAGTTATTTTAGAATAATTATCTGTAAGACTTTATATATAACATTAATTAATCTTTTTTTAGGAGAAATTAAAATAAAATTAGCAGTAAAATTGGTTTATTTTTCCTCTTTTTCTAAAGTTTATCTGAAATTCATGTTTATTATTACCACCCACACGAACTGAAAAAAACTTAAATTTGTTTAGTGCTGCCAACATAAGTCAGGATTTAGTTCTTACATTGGTCAAAATATTTTTTTGCAAAACAATTGAATTTGAAGTGATTAATCTAACATACAATTTTTTTACTATGAGTAATAATTTAAGGTAGTTGTCGTGGTATAATATTGTTAAAAAGTTATAGATTATACGCGCCACAAAAGTATACTAGCTTGTAGCTAAGTGATCCATAATTTGTACGCAAGACTGTACCCGTGGAAACGTAACCCATACAGTATTCATATGCATGTATACTTTTCTATAAATTGTTGAACTTTAAACCGTTATTTATAAATAATTAGACGGTCAAAAATTTTTTCTTTTTTTTTTAAACTCACAACAAATGCATTGAAAGACTGTCAGTTTTTGGAAAGTTTCTGACAGTTAGTTTTTTTTTTTTTATAAATAAGAAACTGGTTCAGAACTACAGAGATTGTATACAATCAATGTTAATTATCCAATTTTTAATTGAATTTATCTCAGATTATATACGGTCGATCAACTTCAAATTTTCAGAGTAATTGTATTATCATGTCCTTAATAAGTATACAAAAATTAAGAATTTTCTGACGGTGTGCCTTAACCACGACAACTACCTTAATTAATTAATTATATTTAATTTGAATATATATATATATACTATTTGTTCGGGTATAATTGTTTTCCAGTATCCGTATTAATAAATATCAAATTATTTGTCCGGTACCCGGACGAATAGGCGCAATCTTTATTTTCGTCGTTTGATTTTGTTCTAAATCGATTTATATGTTTATAGCTAAGTAACGAAAGTAACAGCTCAGTATCGGAATTACCTAATAGTCAATGTCCGACCACTGTATTGTCTCCCTGCAAAACATGTTCGCCAAATACTCAAACTGTTTGGAGTAGACTAGAAACAAGTCAAAGTCCTTGCACCAACAATGGCTACTTACGTAACCGTTCGACTCCACAGTCATCGAAAAGGGTACCTCCGGAGGTGCCGAAACGTACTTCGAGTATATCTTCTAAATCGATGGAAGGCCGACCATATAGAGCGAACGGGCTTAGTAAAACGGCTGAAAATGGCAGCTTATCGAGCGTACAGAGTTCTGGAAGCGATAGTAGTATATCGGCCGATCGTGTGACTTGCGAAGGCTCAGGTTCAGGCTCACCGGTATGGAAACGCAAAGGTCTTTCCCATTCACCGGAAGCAATATCCGAAAGCAGTTTGGTCGGAATGTCGCATCAGTCGGCATCTGCTTATACGTTGGAACATCCGGAACAACCGATCGCTCAACCGGTTAGTTATAAAGTATCGGAAACTATACGTAAAAGGCAGTATCGCGTCGGATTGAATCTTTTTAATAAGAAGCCCGAACGAGGTATTGCCTACCTTATCCGTCGAGGTTTCTTAGAAAATTCACCGCAAGGAGTGGCCAGATTTCTCATTTCACGGAAAGGGCTAAGCAAACAAATGATCGGTGAATATTTAGGAAATTTACAAAATCCGTTCAATATGGCGGTTTTAGAGTGAGTGTTCAATATTTTTTACAGTTTTATAAAAAGCGATAAAAATACTTACAATCAAATTGTTTGCAGATGTTTTGCACATGAATTAGACTTGTCAGGTATGCAAGTCGATGTTGCTCTTCGAAAATTCCAAGCTTATTTTCGCATGCCAGGAGAAGCTCAAAAGATAGAACGTTTAATGGAAGTTTTTTCGCAACGTTATTGCCAATGTAACATTGATATAGTAGCACGCTTAAGATCTCCTGACACAGTAAGTTGTTTATTAAGCAATCATTAATAGCATATTACCACAAGGGCAGAAAGTTGAAATTCTTGCACTGCTCGACAAGACTGATTCGCCCAGTTCAGTGCTTTCGACTTTCTGCCCGTGTGGTGTATATTATTTTTCTTTATACCTGGTCAAAAGTATGTACTTTCACCATTATATAAAAAGACTAATAACTTTCAAGTGAGCAATGTTGAGGTTATACGCAATAACAGCTACTACTGGCTGACGAGAAAGCTCTTTCGGCCCGCTGTTATAAATGACGTGCGAGTAATTCCAGCAGAGCATAAATATTAGACTTTCTGTCTTAAAATCGAAGCCGAAAGTATGTACTTTCGATCGGGTATAAAGAAAATGAATTTGTCATGTACACAACTGTGAATTAATATATGTGTTTGTTACAGGTATTTGTGTTAGCTTTTGCAATAATAATGCTTAATACAGATCTGCATACACCAAATTTAAAACCCGAACGTAGAATGCGTTTAGAAGATTTTATTAAAAATTTACGCGGAATTGACGATTGCGGTGATATCGACAAAGATATGTTAGTTGGAATTTATGAACGAGTAAAAGCTAATGAATTTAAACCTAGTTCGGATCACGTGACTCAAGTGATGAAAGTTCAAGCAACCATAGTTGGCAAGAAACCAAATATGGCATTGCCTCATCGAAGACTTGTATGTTATTGCAGATTGTATGAAATACCCGATATATATAAAAAAGAACGACCTGGAGTTCATCAGCGAGAAGTTTTCTTGTTTAATGATTTACTGGTGATTACGAAAATATTGAGTAAGAAAAAATCTTCAGTAACATACACATTCAGGCAAAGTTTTCCTTTATGCGGTATGGTCGTTACTTTATTTGAAGTTCAACATTATCCGTATGGAATTCGTTTATCACAGAGAGTTGATGGCAAAGTATTAATTACGTTCAATGCCCGAAACGAGCACGATCGTTGCAAATTCGCTGAAGATTTACGTGAATCGATAAGCGAAATGGACGAAATGGAAAGCTTACGCATAGAAGCAGAACTCGAACGACAAAAATCTAGCCGTGGAGGAAATAGATCCGGTAAGTAACTAAGTTTATAATTAGTGTTATTGCAAACAATTCAAAAAAGTAAAATGTTAAAACGAAAATGAAATTGTGAATTTGCGGCACGTGCGTTTTCCATTATAATAATTATATTTTTTTTCGTTTTTATTTGTGTTAAAGGTTTTGCTGGTATACCTTTCTACAATTAATTAAATGGAGAGAATGATTTTTTGAGTGTTACTTATTTTGAAATATTTGAGATGAATGCATTTGCAGTAACATAAGTGTTATGTTTGAGCCATTGTTAAAATTTCATGTTTGGTTAAAATTAGATTTTGTAAAAGTCCTATTTCTTGTGTTTAATATACAATTATTATTACTATTATATTATAGTATTGTTCACTGAAGATGGTGTACATATCAAAGAAAACAATAAACTAGCATGACATTTATATCCCATAAATATAGCAACAAAACTGCGTGATTTAGGTAATTATAGGGACGGAGTGTACAGCTGTAGGGAGGAATCCATTGAGGGGCGAGTACAAAGTAAGAACGGTGTCAATTTTTAATTGGCCGACCATTGTGCTACATACAAAAAAAAATTCTTTTTACACCATTCTACCAACATAAATTTCATGCTACTGGGCATGCGCAGTGCGCCGGCCAATGACAAACAGACACCACTCACTTCGTCCCTTAATCGGTTTTACCACCCTCGTCTAAAACCCTAGTACATGCTCTGTCTCTATGTTCCTGTGTCTATGGTTTGGTCGCTTGAAACATCAATTGTGCATTCTAACTAGTGTTGCCAGGTCCGATTTGTTTTAAATCGGGACAGAAGGTAAAACAAATCGGGATTTAGGGTTGTAGATCGGGACAAACAAAAAAACAACGTTTTTTAAATAAAACTTTTATTTATTGCGTTTCGCAACTAACATTACAAGTAGGCCTATGTCAGAATTTAATCCTACATAATAATAGTCAGACTCAAGGGCGTCGCCAGCCTTTGAGCCAGAGGGGGGCAGAAGGATGAGAAAAAAACAAAAAATTCAGATTTTTGAGGGTTAAAATATTAAATATTAACACATTTATTGAATCCTTAAATTTGATTTTAGTTTCAGAGTGATTCTGCTGAACGCTACATTTTATTACTTACTTATTTTGTGACATTAGACAGGAAAACTTATAACTTAAAAAAATCCCGAACCTCTAGGGAGGGGCAGCTGCCCCTACCTGCCCCCCCTTGGCGACGCCCCTGGATAGGATGCGTGCTATTTTAAATGCATTGTCGCACTCGATATAGTGATGTGATGCGTAATTTTTCATTATTCTAATAATAATGGGTTTTTAATAAATTTATTGATTTATCGGGACATTTAGCGTCCCGATCAGGTATAAGTCGGGACGCGTCCTCAGACCCTGAAAATCGGGACGTCCCGCACAAATCGGGACACCTGGCAACCCTAATTCTAACCAAGCATATGCTGGTCATGTGGTGAATATCTGTTCCAAATATTTTAGTTTTAAAATTATTTAAAACATGATTGCCGAAAATTAATATGTGAATCTTTCTTTAAATAGGCTCAGAAAATCGTGACAGTGGGGTTGCTGATGTTGAAGTATGTGCATGTCCTTGTAATCAAGGTGCTGTTTTAGATGGAGGAACTCCGCCCCAGACAGAAAATACAAGAGATGCACAACTTAAACGGTCAGCCCTCAGTAACTCTTTATTGGATATACATGACCAATGTGAGTATAACGTGTGTTAAATATAGATAAACAACTTTTTTTCTTTTTTGTCCTTGGCAATTAATATATAAATGATTTGTCGGGAATAAGGACTTTTTAAGTAAACACTTATTAGTGTATTTGCCATAAGGCAACATACACTATTGGCGTTGGTCGGATGGCGGGACCTAGGGGTCGGACCAAAATTTCACGACGTTTCATAACCTAAACACTTTGGCACCATTTTTGAAAATGTTTATATATATATGTAAATATATATATATTTATATACGTATATATATATATGTGTGCGGGCAATAACTTTCGAAAGAGTTAATTGATTTTAACGAAATTTGGTCCACGTGTTGAAATCTATCACCGCAAGAAGCCTATTTAAAATGGGCGTAATAGGGGCATTTTAAGGGTAGTTTTTAGGGGTTGAAAAATGTTTTTGGGCCCCAAAATACCGAAACAATTCTCAGAATCGTTTCAAAATTGACATTTAACCCTTTAGTAGTAATTAAAAGGCGTCCCTAAAATTTAAATAAAATCGGCCCGACAGGACCGGACTTACAAATTTTATGAAAACACTAGTTTGCAGATAGTGAATTATTTACTGAAAGTTGCTTATAATTTGGTATAGAGGTTCGATTGATAATAATATTGCAATTAAGAAAAAAAATGTTATTTTAAGGGGTGTATTAAGGAGTCAAATTTTTTATTTTGCCTAAAAAGCAACTTAAGTTCGCATAATAAAGCCACACTGCCTGTATAAGCAAATACACTATATTGTCGGCAGGGTTTTGGCACTGCGACCCGGGTTTTTTATTTATAGCGACGTTTCGTCCCTTGCTTGGGACTTTTTCAAGCTTTATAACTATTAAATGTTTTGATCAAGTAGATATAAAAGTTAAAATACTTTATCATCGTGTACTGCAGACTTTTAAACGACCTCGTGTTGAGTTGTAGATAAATTCATAGGTTAGGTTATTTTTCACAGCCAGCTGTATCATTTGTGTTTTGTATTTTTCGACAAAATGGAAAAAGAGCAATATCGATTTGTAATTCGTTTCTTAAAAAACATGCGAAGAAATAAAACTGAAGTCGGATGCTGCACCATCTATGACCACGGTGAGATACTCGTATAAAAGACGAATTACGGATCGATATTGCTCTTTTTCCATTTTGTTGAAGAATGCAAAACATGAATGATACAACTGGCTATCAAAAATAACCTAACCTATGAATTTATCTACAACTCAGTCGTCAAGCACTGGTACTTATTGATCAATCCTCGTATTTTAGTTCGATTTCACGTTCTGGATATTTGTTTCAAATCTTGCGACCGATTTTTCACCCACTTCTCGTTATCCGATTGAGTTAAAATTTTGCCCACATGAGTAGTTCCGATAACAATACAGTATTATGGTAACTAGCTGACCGCTCCGGCTTTGATCCAGATGCAAATCGCACTTTTAAATTTTCACTCACTTGAAATTTTGCACATACAGTACAATCTCGGTAATATGAACACAAAAAATCCTGAGAAGTTCATATTAGCGGTATGGTTCATATTATCGAGGTTTGCAAGAAACATGTACCATTGTACATTCATATTAATAATTGCACACAGAATACTTCATAGTGTTTATTGATGCATTATATGCACTATATAACTTAATACATAATTATACTGTGTACTATATACCATAACTTAATATATTAACTAATCTTTTGAAGAAAAAAACGAAGTTATTTTAGATTGTGTTCGTTTGCTAAAAACAGCTTTTTCATGAATGTTTTTTAAACTCGCGAGTTCTGTTATGTTTAAACTGTTCTGCTTAGCCCATTCTATGGCTATACTAGTTGGTTTTATTGTATAAACTACTCTTTCAACAAGTTTTCTACTTCTGCTCTTAATTGAACAAACTGTTGACTTGGCAATTCCATATTTTTTTGATAGTAAAGTCACCCCTAAACCTTCAGAAAGAGAAAGACATTTTTGATTTTCCTTTTAGTTTGACCATTTCAAACTGATCAATGAATGAAATGAAGTACGATTTAAGTAACTATGTACATATATTTATATACAATGTACAGACACTCTTTAGCCTCAAAGATGAACACCACCAAACTAAAATTCACTTCCACGCACTAAAACACTATATATTTACTTAAGAAAACTGAAACCGTAACAGAAAAACTTAGGCGGCGAAACAAAAAACAAAAAGGCTATAACAAGTTTGTTCTTGTTCATATTATCGAATTATCGACATTATACGCTGTTCATACTACAGAGTAGTCAATGGTGAAAAATTATATTCATATTACTGAGTAGTTCATATTATCGCGATTGTACTGTATATGTAGTTCCAATAATACAATATTACAGTAACTAATTGACTAGCCCGGCTGTCATCCAGGTGCTCTTAAGGGTTATTTTTGAGATAAAATGTAACTTACAGCATGGCTGACATAGCTCTTTACCTGTTTGTGAAGTGCCATTACAATCAGTTTAGCCGTTTTGAAGATTAGTCCAGATACATACACTTAAATTTTATTTTAATGTGTCTGGTCTAGAAATATTATTTTTTTGTCAACAATAATATTGTACTTTCAGTTGCTGGAGAGAAACCTCAGCGCCGGGGAAGCGTTGGATCTTTAGATAGTGGGATGTCGATCTCTTTTCAGTCGACTTCAGCTAGTACAGGGTCGCGAGCAGACGTTGCTGCCGGTTCCAAATCAAAGCCAATGAATCATCAACAGTCATTTTTAGGTGGTTTATTCAATAAACGAGAAAGAAAATTATCACGGTCAGAAGAATCGAACCAAAATCCGTTTATACGATCAACTGAAGTGTAATGTTAAGTATTAGATCTAATTATATTTTAATTTATGTATTTACAATCACATATTGAATGGTTTGTAATTTTCACATCTCGATTTTATCAGTTTTAGCGGCATATATTTTCTGAAAGTTAAATATAAAGCCTTAATTTTAAATTCCAAGCAAGATACAAAGATATTTAATATCTGTTTTGCGAACATATTTTTGAACTTTTGTGACATCACACATAAATTGTATTTTATAATTTGCAAAGCAAAATGCTAAGAGCGTTTTTATTAATTTTTATTGATCTAATCCTAAATATTATACTTTAAAAATTTCTTGTATATAACAGTTTTCCAGATTTTATTGAATTCAGTTTTGGTTCTTGTTTTAAATTGTTTTATTTTATTTTTTCGTGAAAAGAAACATGTTTGATTTTATCACAGTCGATGTATTGACATAAATACAAAATATTAAATACGATAGCAGGATTTATAGTAACTGTTTAAAAATGTGAATATTTATATAAATAACATGTTCAAAAATGTGTATGTGGTAAATTAGTTTCTTTAAAAAAAAATAGGCTGCTTTTTTGAGAGGCTTATGTATGATATTAATGTGATTGTTATTGACCAAAATATATACACTGTATGTAATATTAATTCTTTAAATTAATATATTAAAGTTTTCCAAATTAATTTAGTTATGAAAATATGTAATAAATAAATTAATGTGTGTAAATTGAATATAATTATATATATATAATACAGGAAATTAATGACTTAAATTATAATATTATTTATAAATACCTTCCTTTTGATTGATAATTCTACAGAGTTATACATATTTTTGTGGTAATATTTTTCAAAGTTTAAAAAGAGCGTTATGAAAACCTAGCTAGGCTTAATTTGAAAGCGTTATGTTTTCTTGCAGCTTTAAGGTAAATTGCGATTTGAAATAAATAAATCGTAATATAAAATGAAGATGATAATAACCGCTATCAATATTTTTCATTGTTTAAATATTTACAAAATCATAATTGCTTTATTAAAATACGATAACTAATTCATAAATAAATATGTTCTGTCCAGGTTTATAACACGTGTTTTGAAGTTGTGAAAATATTGTTCAAATCAACTTCAAATAAAGAAATTCAAAATATGTATAGCAATTAGACGAAATACAATTACAATTAAATGTACGGTTTCATTTCTAAAAATATGATAGAATTTCTTACTTAAAGAATTCAGTGTAAATAAATGTAGTCATAGAAAAAAAAAATGTTACCATTTTGTTCCATTATTTGTATATATGTATGCAAACAAATTATGTACCCCGAGGTGACTAAATAATTTTATATGAATCACACTCACTAATTTTGAAATTTTTAACATTTTTAAATGATATAATAAACATGATTCACTAAATATTTTGAAAACAAAGTCTTGGAAAAGGTGATAATTTCATTACTCTGAAGAAAATATATTATTTCTAACATTTCAAATATTTGTTAATTTGTAAAGCGAAGCTTTTTCAGACATTGCGCGCTTAGCAGTTTAGCAGTGGGTGAGTAAAATAACAAAAACGTGCGTCGTTGTTAACTGCGCGTGCGCGTTCTATCCACACTTGCCTAGCCAGTGCGCTGTGTGGCGCACGCGCGAGAGTTCTATTCACGCTTGCGTAGCTCTAGTGCGCTGATTCAACTTACTAAATACACGTTTCGCTTCTGTTAGGCGTCCCCTGACGCCATTCGTTTTTTTTTAATTGCCTCGGGACATCTTAATACTTATATACCATACAAATAAAAATAAATTCAGCAATATTATAAATGTTTCGACTAAAGAAAATATTTCATGTACGTGATTAAAAATAAACTTCATCCATCAAATGAAATGTGCTTTTTTTAAAGAACACCTAGCTATCTCATATATCCATTTTTTTAATATATTTTTAATACAGCGAAATCTCCCGTAATGGACAACTCTGTTGGAAGAACAGTTTGGCAGAACTCAATTGCTTTTGCACTCTTGCACAGACGGATACATGTGATGAGCCTTAGTCCCCAATTTTGGATACTGATAAATATGTATTGCAGGAAGAAATTTCTTTTGTTAAATACAATACTGGTTTATGTAAATTATAATTTATAAAAAAGTAATAACGTATTTTAAAAAGTGACTCCTTTATTTTGTTTATTCGTCTATTGAGCGCATAAAATATGATCAAGCATGGATGCTCAAAGAAGATTTTACTATGCGTATGGTTTTTCACCGCCCAGCCTCAACCACTAGCCCTAGAAATATGAAATTTTGAATAATAATTGTTTTTAGATGGTTCGGAAGTGTTTGAACAGAAAAAATCACGCTGCATCCTTAAATTTGTATCTCTTGTTTTGTACCCCCTAGCGAAATTTTGTTGTACTACCATCTCTTCTATTGTGACAACTATGATAGGGGTTGTCGCGTTAGTATTATTAATTTAAAATACTTCAGAATCTAATTAAAATTTTAAATGTAAAATGTAATTTATTTATTAAAGTGTAGCATTTTTTAATAATAATAAAGGTAACAATTCACGCAATCAATAAGTATTTCCATGGCAACAATCAACAATGTTTGTTTATTTACATGAACCAATTCCTCAATAAGTATAATATTCGATATTTCTATTTCATGGTTTGTAATAATATAAATATGACTTCCAAAGACAAAACAATTCAAAAATTAATTTCAAAAAATGTACAGTTAGAAGAAGCCCTCTGTTCAATTAAAAAATGTATTTTTTTGGAACGAAAACAAGTCTTAAAACTTTACCATGAAAATGATAAATTATCTGTAAGTGACACATTTTGAATTAATTAATAGTAAAAAATATGTAAATTAATGCTGTGCATGAAACTATTGTAGCTGGAAATTATTCAGGGCCGAAAATGCATCGAAAACTTAAAAAAGCAACTTAATGGTTCAAATAAAATCAGTAAAAACTATTGTGAAGACTGTTGTGTTTTAAAATCAAAACTTCAAATGTATGTGTTACAATTTAGAGAACAATTAAATTTACAAAAAGATGAACAAATTTTAGAATTTGATACTAAAAACGCAATAAAAGTTCAATACGAACAAAATCTACGACTTTGCTTGAATGTGATTGATGAAATTTTAAAATCGTAAGAATTTTTAATTTAAATAAAAATTTGTACATAAACTTGGTTGTATGGATGCGTTATTAATTAATCAATATGTATACATTCTTATCTAATTTTGCTTTTTAGCTGTGATGAGAAACATTACGATATACTGAAATTTGAAAAAATTAACTTATCTTTAAAAAACGAAAATATATATTTAAGAAAAAAATTGAACGAGGTGGATCTCAAAGTCGATAAAACAAATGACACACCAGTTTCTTCTTTAAAAAAATTCAAAGAACAATTGCATTCGAAAGATCGAATAATTTGCACACTGAAACAGCAAATACAATTACTTTGTACTTACACTGATAATTTACTTAAAGATAATGCGAATATGGAAAAATCTTTACAGGTTTAATAAGAATATTAAATAAATAACATTTGTTATGTTTTGAACGAAATATTGTTATATATTAATTTTTAGAATGAGAGACGCAAAAATTCTTCTGAAGTAAATCTACTGAAGAAGAGATACGAAAAACTAAACAAACGCCGACTCTTCGAAAATGAGGGATTTTCAAATGACATTAAACAACTTCGAGACCGTTTGAAGAAAATAGAAAATGATTTATTTTCAACACCAAAATAAATGTCGATACAACTATATATGTAATCATAAAATAATCTTTAATATAAAACGCGCCTCTCTGTCTGTTTGTCCGCTTGCGGGCAGCAGGTCCATATCAGTTATTAATTCGAAGATAGAAACCTAATTACATACCAATCAAATAGAAAAAACTGTTGATGGAGCAAAGTCTGGGGAAGGTTTCTGATATTCTGACTTTATTTAATTTTTTTAAAAATGCAGGGGGCGGACAGTTTTTCAACGATCGTAATTATTAATACCTAAACAAATACGAAGCGTCACATTTATGATCTAATGCTCATGTGCAGTAAACTTATATCCCTGTACACACACCGCTCTTGAGAACGCCATTGGAAACTTAAAATAGTTAAAATGTATCGTCTGTGGAGGCCTTTACAAAAATAGTTTTGAAGTTTGACGTGTTCTGTGAGTGTTCATTGTTGGAATGTTTATTAAATTAAAAATATGGCTCGTCATTAATAGTTAATACTGTTTTCTGTCAAAAAAATGTGCAAACAGACTGTTATTAACGAAGTTTTAATAATTTGTTTCGATAAGGTGCATTATTTTAGGTTATGTTGTAGTAATGATAAAGTTTAAAGTCGTTTTGTAATGCGAAAAATTGTATTAAAAATGAATTATTTGTGTAACATGAAAAATGTAATGAATTCATCAATATATTTTTCAAATGTATTGTGCATATGGACATTAATAATATTTTTAATATCAGGAATTCTTTTTTATACTGTTAAATATCATGTCAAAAGTTACAAATGTTCAACGAATTCTTGTTACATTCACAATGAATTATTACAACATTTAAATGGAGAAACAGCGCTTCTTAGTAAATATGGACAACAACCACCAAGTTTTTATCATGAAAAATATGAGCCTGATATTGTTTCTGAATCAGAAGCTGTAGGTTCATTGTACGCTGCGTTAGAAATGAAACGCGAGGGAAAGAAAAATAAAGCTTTGAAATTATTCAAACATGCATTGGCTCTGGCACCGCATCATCCAGATGTATTGAATCATTACGGGGAATTTTTAGAGGAGACGGACAAAGATATTGTTTCGGCAGACCAATTATATGTTCAGGTATGCTACACGTACCTAGAACAACAATCTTTAAATTTCTCACTTCTAAACGAAAGCTAATCTTTCAATTTAAGGCATTAGTGCACTCACCGAACCATCAAGGAGCATTATCGAACAGGCATCGCACTGCAGTATTAGTTGAAGAACTCGATCAAAGAATGTTACAACATATCGACAACAAACGCGATCTTTTATCCACGGTTCCAAACTCCAATGCAGCCTTGAGGAAAGCTAAAAAGGAGGCTTATTTCATGCATATTTATCATACAGTAAATACATAATTTGATTTGATGCGATTAGGTTTTTCTTTTTTTTTTTTTTGATAATAAGAATTTTCTTATTCTTAGGTGGCTATTGAAGGTAATACAATGTCGCTTCAACAGACACGTGCTGTAGTGGAAACAAGAACAGCTATATCTGGAAAAAGCATAGACGAACATAACGAAATATTAGGTTTAGATTCGGCCATGAAGTACATAAATTCAACATTAGTTCATAGAATTGGTTCAGTAACGGTTCGTGATATATTAGATATTCACACGAGAGTTTTAGGTCATATTGACCCAGTTGAAGGTGGTCATTTTAGAAGAACTCAAGTTTATGTGGGAGGTCACATACCTCCAGGTCCTGGAGAAATAGCTCTTTTAATGGAGTATTTTGTTGAATGGTTAAATTCTGAAGCTGCACTAACCTTACATCCAGTAAGGTAATATTTATTCTACAATATTTCAATGATATATCAACACCGATTTTTCCTATATTTGTAAATATTTTCAGATACGCGGCGTTAGCACATTATAAACTTGTACATATTCATCCATTTACTGATGGGAATGGTCGAACCAGTCGTCTTTTAATGAATATGATTTTAATGCATTCTGGTTTTCCACCTGTGATAATTCCTAAACAGCATAGGTAAATTTTTTTTGTAATTATTCTCACAGAACAATATATTTTTATATGTTATAACTAAGAATTCAAGTTAAATGCTTCCAGGGAAACAGAAAATTTATTATCGAATTTCAGACTTGTAAGGAATGGTTTGCCCTATTTGCATAAAATAAAAAGCAATAAAGCACTTTCATTTTTTCAAATCTTCTGGGTTTCCAGGCTTGTAAATTGTGGTCCATTGGTATTTCAGGCTGACGTTTTGTCTGCAACTGTAGTAAATATTATCAAAGGCGGTGTTGTAGTGATCGAAGTTTCTTCCTTGACGGCTCATAGGTAAGTATATCAGTGACTGGCGTTTTCCCTTCTTTTATGCTCAACGTGCTAATGTTCTCTGCTCGGTTGTAATTTGAGCATAAAAGAAGGGAGGACACCAGTCACTGATCCACTTAAGTATGAACATCCAAGGAAGAAACTTTGCTCACTGCCACACCGCCTTTGATAATATCTGCCACAGTTGTAGATCAAACGACAGGCAGAAATACCAACAGACCACAGTCTACAAGCCCGGAAACCAAAAAGATTTGGAATAACGCCAGCCAAAAAAGTCCACATACTCCCATTTTTGTATACATAGTGATGGAGGACATTGTGGTCCAATGGTTAAATTCTTGATGTTTAGTGATGTCGTTTAGTTTTAAGTGGTTATGATATATATGTTTGTTGTAATTAAGACGCTAATGATCTATGTTGTTGAGCGTCTATAATTTACAATAAATAAAAATACATAGTGATGTGTTTGCAGGCATAAATATTACGAAACATTGCAAATGGCAAATGATGGCGATGTAAGACCATTTGTTAGATTTATAGCACAGTGTACAGAACATACTCTGGACATGTATTTGTGGGCAACTAGTGAACATGCATACGATATTCCAGCACTGGAACAGCCCTCTGCGAATATTGGGATAGTCGATGACACCAGTAGTGAGTGGCTACATATAGATGATTGATATTAAAATAATTAGTGTTTACTTTTTAAGCCTTTGTTAATTAAAAGAAGGCTTTACCTGTAAGCAAAACCATAGCCAGAAAAAAAACACAAAGGGAATGGGAGCCGTGGTTCACCCAAATTAGCAGATCTCATTTTTTTTTTGAGATTGCGAGAGAGATTAAACCCTTTTTGTTCATCAACACGTTCACCACGACTATAGTCTTGTCTGTTAGCACGCATTAAAAGGAATTTCAAATTTAATCTGATCCAAAGTGTAATCTCAAATTTAATTGACTATAATAGTTATTCTGTACTAGATGTGTGTAGGGTGAAAATAGTTTGCATTAACTTTATTAATAACTATGTTGAATTATTCTATTAAAGGAACACATCAACTAGTCATTTATGGATAAGATTTTGAAAATAATTTAAAGCGTTCCTAAAACTATTTATTAAATATGTATTTTAAGTTCAGTAGTGTAACTATAAAGCCACTTAATGCACGAAGAAATCTGACCATTCGTTTTTTTGACATTATCAATTTCAACAAATTAATTAGATACTATTTTGGATAAATCAACATTTCATGCAACATGCATACTTTTAAAATTTTAGTCAGTTTTCGAAAAGGAGGTGGAATTTATAGTTGCGCTACTCGTTAAGTGTTTTTATAGAAGATTTTCCACTGCATACATTTATTTTATCGTGTAATGTGTTCTTTTATTTTTATTACGTTTTCTGAGATTGCAATACGCGATGATGTAAATTAAAATGTATCTATTTTTTACTTCCTTTCAAACGCACAATGTGATTTTTTAAGATATTAGATATTTTATATCATAAATTTAACTTTAAACGATATATATTTTTGCAAATACTAAATAATGAGGTATTTCGTCAAACCAATCTTCATTTGGGGCTTTAGACCTTGAACTTAGCACTTTTTTATTTGTTACTATTATTAGTATGTTATAACGAATTATTAAAGAAAACCGTTCTGTTATTTTAACGTCCGTTTGACACCTCTGCTGTAGGATGATTTGTGTTGCAAATTTTATATAAAAAATAAGTTATTTACACCATTTTTTAATCACCACTTACATTATCGATCAAAATGTAAAGTTATTATTATATTTGTTGAGGAGGGACTGAGTTAACAATGCGACTCGACAGGTCTGTGACAGTGTAATGTATATTTGAGTATATATATCTAAGGATGAGTATTGGAAATCGATGTTTTGAAATCATCAATATTTTACTTTTGATGTCGACAGAAATGAATTTAGAAATGTGCCGCCTATAGATTGAAACAAATCGCCGTCTATACTAGGAAAAAAATTGGTAATTTTAAACAAATATATTTAATTGATTAAAAATGTGTGGGAGAGAGATGACCAGCCGACGCGGCAGCCGCTGTGCGACCTTTTACTAAAATCCGAGGGATAAGAAATTCGGCCAAGTTGGTACTTTGTTGTTTGTAGCTACGGAAAACATTTCTGCCTTCAAAAATTTGCCATAGTAGGCTATAGCCTAGCTAACCTATTTAGAAATCCGCCACTGGATGTAGATGTTTTTTCCATCGATGTTTTACGACCAATGTTTTTGTAAAAAATATCACTTTAAGCTTTTAAATGAGTTTAATCTATCATTTATATAATGAAACTGTAAGAATAAGATACCTTGCTGTAGAATTAGATATTTTGTTGAATTATATTGACACTTCATTAACATCAATAACCGATGTTTTGCAACTGATCATGCGATATTTTTGACATCGATAGTTAGTTGCGATATATCATTCGATGTTAACATTAATATTTTTCTTTTGATATTTGTCCCTATATATACCTAAATATACATTATTTTCATAAAATCTGTTTAAGTAAAAGTCTGTTGAATAATTTTCATTTTGTGATATTTATGGATATTTAAAATAAAGATTTACATAATTACAGCGAAATTTTCATACTTATTTTGCATGTGTGAAAAGGTACTTGTTGGATATAAATAAGTGTTCGACTATACGCTCATGGACTAGTCAATATTGTCATAGTTACAGATAAAATGTCAAAATAGTTGCATACTTATTTGTGAATCGATATGTATTCAGATCGTTACACTTGAGGGTTTGACATGTCCATAAGTGTATAGTCAAAAGTAAAAACGCGTGAACCTAAAGGAGGCCTCAGACAATCAGCATTTATTATCCAAACGTCAATATACTGAAGGTTTGAGAACAATAATATTAATTGGGACAATAATTAGACAATATCAATGTTTATTATCCGAGTCCTATTATCCTAAATTATTTAGGATGCAAATTAGTCTGTGATAAAAAAGCTGATAAAATTAGAGAAATATAAATTCAAATCTACATATATCTATATTTACATATGAAAGGCTGGCAACACTGGATAGAAGTGACGTTTACAAAACGTCGAGATAAAATCCTGTTTTTATATCTATTTACATATTATTATAACTTTATACTTTGAAATAGACTTTGAACCTTTCTACAGCAGTTAAATCATTCGTCAAATCATTAAATTATAAGAGTACTGTGCACTGTAATATTTTCGTGAGGGTGATAATTCAGAAATAATTTGTTAAAAAAATGTTGTCGAATGTTTCACGTCGTTTTGGAAATAGTGCTGAAGTGAGAACAAATGATTTTATTTTGAGATTTAACTAATTTATAAATATATAACTATGACATTTATCATATTTTAGTTTTTAAGAAGATTTCAAAGTACTTTGGTAATAGCCGAACATAATAATGAAAAGCTTGCACCAATTACTCAAAACGCACTTTCTGCTGCGCAAAAATTAGGTGGAGAAATAACTGTTTTAGTTGCTGGTACAAAAGTTGATGCAGTAAGTTCAAATCGTTTGATAAACATTAAAAACACGCAAATGAAACTTTGATAATGAATTTAATTTTAGGTGAGCTCTCAAGTGGCTAAAGCAAACGGTCTAAGCAAAGTTTTAGTTGCAGAAGGAGACGCTTTTAATGGCTTTACAGCTGAAAGTTTAACTCCGCTGATTTTATCTGTTCAAAAGCAATTTAATTTTACACACATTATAGCTGGGGCTTCCGCTTTTGGAAAAGCACTTTTACCACGCGTTGCAGCTAAATTAGATGTCTCTCCCATATCTGATATAATAGGTATCAAGTCGCCAGACACGTTTATTCGTACAATTTATGCAGGAAATGCTCTTTTAACATTGAAGGCAAAAGATAATATTAAAGTTGTATCAGTTCGTGGCACAAGTTTTGAACCCTTACCACTGGAAGGCGGGAATGCTAAAATAGAACAAGCCCCATCGGGTGATTACAAAACAAATTTAACTACATTTGTGAGTCAGGAATTGAGTAAATCTGATAGACCTGAACTCACAAGTGCTAAAATTGTGATCAGTGGAGGTAGAGGAATGAAGTCAGGTGACAACTTCAAAATGTTATATGATTTAGCTGACAAAATGGGAGCTGCAGTTGGAGCATCAAGAGCTGCAGTTGATGCTGGATTTGTGCCAAATGATTTGCAAGTTGGCCAGACTGGCAAAATCGTAGCACCTGTAAGTTCTCTTAAAATTAAATAAAATTAGTTATTTAATAGGTAATAATTATAATGATTGATTGCTTTCGAGCTTCGGTACAAGTTTAATAAGCCTTCTTTTGTATATGTACGATAGAGGCAGCCTTTTTAGGGACCTTTGTAGGATGGCTTTGTTGTCCGTCAAAAACTTTTGTCTCAAGGACTGCTAGAGATGTCAAATTGAAATTAATATCAAAGACTAAGATCTGTAACCCCATAGTCTTGTACTCAATGCAATACAAATATATATGGTAGTACTTCTTGTTGACATAGAATTTTAAAGTTTGGTACAAAGAGTGGCCTAATAAAAGTAACGGAAGAAATCCAAAAATTAATATTAAAATTGCAGTTTTTTGAAATTTCTCAATTATCAACCTCAGCAAAGTAATGTCCAAATTATAATGGTACGAAGCTCCCAGGGCGCGAGTTACACTTGCCCTTATCCATATTTTTTTTAAATAAAACTTAAAAAAATGATAGAGCGTATCAAATAGGAAAAACTTCTGTTGATGAAATCAAAATTTTGATCACCTTTTTAAAAACGAAAAATGAACTTATTATTTTCAATATGCTGCACAATTTGTGGTCGGTCACTATATAATAAACGCAACGCGTATTTTGTTTCTTATAGGAATTATATATTGCTGTCGGCATCTCAGGGGCAATTCAACATCTAGCTGGAATGAAGGACAGTAAAACAATTGTAGCAATAAATAAAGATCCTGAAGCACCGATATTTCAAGTTTCAGATTATGGATTAGTTGCTGATTTATTTAAAGTTATTCCTGAAATGAATACAAAATTATAGAATATTTTTGTTACAATATTTGTATGTTTTATCTATATTTGTAATAAAAGATTATAATTATTCAAACTAAAAATATTTCCAACTGTATTGAAAACAAATATAATACGGATGGACTCGTGTGTCATTTTCTATCAGTATACCGAAAAAAATAAAGGATCTAAGTGATTGTCCAAAAATCTAGTAGTTATTGATCAGTTTTTTTCTTTTAAATGCAATTCCTACTCTTTAGAATGAATTACAGTTTAGTACAAAATTATTACCCTTTCGAAATTTTTTTATTGTTGTCACTGAAATAAGCCAGAATTATCGAATTAATTCTATTTTTAAAAGGGGAGTGTTTCAATAAAATACATTAAATTAAAGCCACTCCCACTGGACACGGTTTTCTAACGTAATATCTCTTAAATTCGTCTTTGGCAAAATATGCTATATTTTCTGAAGGCGGAGCTAAAATGAAATCATCGAACCATAGCCTTATGATGTCATGAATGTCGGCTGAGCCTCGATTCAGTCGTATTTCACTGGTGACCAGCAAATTATCTATATGTTGTAGGATAATTGAAAAAATCGGATCTTTGCAAAAATCCTAGGAAGATTGCAAACCCGGTTTTTTGCAAACATCTTAAGATTTTCGCGAAAATCTGAGTTTTTTAATTATCCTACGACATATATGCCGATTAATCTGCATTTATAAAATGAGAAATATTAAAAAAATCTATTAGTCTAAAGTTGTCTAAGCCGTTGGAAACCAAAAGAGAAGTTTTTTAATTTTGTCCAAAATCGACTTTTTAAGTTCAAATTCGGTATACTAATAGAACTAGCGGCGGCCTTACTCATTGCGAGGCTCCGGGCGGCAGGTCTTTGCGAGGCCCTTTGTCCTTCGTGAAAAGTATGTGATGCGAAAGTAGGTCTGGTTGTTTGGTTTAGGTATTTGTCATGTTTGACGAGAAATGCTAAAGTTATACAAATAAATAAAATTTGAGTTTTAAAATATTTTACATTGAAAAATTTACAAAATTAATTCTAGGCGCGATAATCAAGTACTACATAATGAATTTTTCAATTATGTTTTAGTTAAATTAGTTAACTAACTTTATTTTAATTTACCGCTATGTTATAACCTGAATAAATAATTAAGGATCAAAATAAAAAGCTTAAAAAAATGGTTTAAAAAATCTATATTTTTTTTAATTTGCTTGGGTTGTTGCGCGAGGCCCCTGCAAGAGCAAGACCCCGGGTGATTGCCCTGTTCGCCACCCCCTAAGGCCGCTGCTGAACAGAACGCGGTATTCTAATTTCAATGAGCACATTCAGAAGTCTATTACCGTTGTAAAGATACAGCATATTAAAAAAAAATCATTTTCTATGAAAAACACCTTTATTTGGACGAATTACGCGAGCGAAGCCGAATATAAAGTAGAATATCCTTTGAGTTGGGAAGTCCTATACACGTGTACCAAATTTCATTAAAATCGGATTAGGAGTATGCGGGATAACGTGCATTTTTGTATCTTTTGTATGTTTTAAATATATTTTTGGGTCAAAATAGTATTTTGATCGTAAAACGGCAATTTCATCAATATTTACAAATTTGTATTCAGCTCCCATAAGCATTAAGGAGGTTGCGATACTTTAGAATTATTTTATTACGTATAGTCTTATATTCTTTATTAGTGTGCGTTTTCCAGACATTATGTCATGTTTAAGACTATAATATAGTGGGAGTGGTTTTATTTAATCTATTTTGTTAAATCATTCCTTTTTCAAAAATTGAACTAATTAGATAACTATAGAATTTACTCCAGCGGCGCAACAAAAAAATTTAATCATTAATTGTTTAATTTAATAAAAAGATAAATTATTTAACACCGTGATAGTGAGATTATTTATTCAAATCAGTAATTAAAACGTTGTCTCTACATTATTTTTTTTCGACATAATTGCTAAAATGTATTACAAATAAAATACAACATAATATAAAATACTTTGATTTATTTCAGTTTTGAATTGCATAAAATACAATTTTGTACGCGCTACTGTTCGTAAATAAATACTAAATTATGTAAAACAATTTCGAACTGCAATCCTGATACAATTTGAAGGCGGTGCTAGTAAAATGAGAAATATTAAAAAAATTAAGTAATTATGCAATATTTTTTGAAGGCGGAACTATTATAAAATGAAATCATTGCACTATAGCCAGACAATGAGGACCTTATGGTGTTGTCATGAATGTCGGCTGAACCTCGATTCAGAAGTATGTCATTGGTGACTAGCAAATCATCTATATACCAATTAATCTATTTTTGAAAACATGAATATGGTTTGATCTTACAATTAGTGAAAAAAACACGGTAAATTCTATCCAATGCCGCTAGTTAAAATAAATAAATAAATGTACCCAATTTTTTATAGACCCTGGGTACCATTATGTACCATACGTATTTTTTTATTTAAAAATTTAACTAAAACATAATCTTCTCGAATCCCTCTATCTGTCCCCCCCTCTTTGGCGACGCCCTTGATATGTGTGCCAAATTTCATTAAAATCGGATTAGGGGTATAGCGATAGTCCGCACTTTCGTATCTTTTTTGGTACATTTTTTGGTTTTCGTTTGAAAAATTTTGTTGGCTTGACACAAAATCATAAATTTTGTATCCAGCTCCCAGAAGCACATAAGAGGTATTTTTTAATTTTTCGTAGTTGATACTAACCGTGGATGGTAATAAGTTATTTGTACATTTCATAGCTTTGTTAATAAATGGGGCTAATGATTTGTAAAAAAAAATAACTTAACATTAACAAGAATGTTTTAAGATGTCACTAGTATTTAGAAAATTAAATAAATTTGTAAATCGAAATTAAGGTGACAAGTGGGAACTCATTATATTTAATATAATTCTAGTACAAGGGAAAAGCGCTAAACGAAGTTATCTTAATACGTAGATAATAAGCACACATGAAACAGAACCGATAATAAGAATATTTGTTAGTTTTTTTTTTGTTTAATTTTGTAATATTCATTGTTAATTACTTTATCACATTAATTATAGATTTATTAATTCTTAATATGAAAATCAAATAATAGTTCGCGTAAGAAGTTATGTTTGTGATGAGGAAGGTTCGTCATTTCACATATTTTGTTTTTTGTTTAGCAAACTGTTGTCGACAGCAAGATATTGGATCAATGATACTTCGTCTTGCCTTTGAACTTCTTCAACATTTGAACAATTTTGTATAAACTGATCCATAATTCACGTTATAGTGGCTAAACTTTTTTTTTTAGAAACGCGCAATATTGAAACAGCATTAAGCGAGGTCTCACTGCATTTTGAAATTTTTTCGTGTTTTGTACCCAAGTGGACACAATATCTTCCAAGTCTTCTGTTGTAACTCACCTCTGTTTTTGAATTTCCGTAACTAAATCAATGACGGTTACACTAATAAAAACTCTTCACAGCTATCAGAATTCATCACAAATAATACCTTTACTTTGTAATTTTAGGAAAACCACGTGAAACGTAAATTTTTACACATAGAGTCCATAATATATGTATATGGTCTAGTGAAGATATGATTTACCGTCATTTTGCAGAGTAATTCATCACACTTACGAATATATACGCTTTGATGAGGTTAACATAAAAAAATAATCGAGATATATGCCCGAGAAGTCATGATTGAGCAGCAGGGGCGTAGCTATCAATTATACGGGGCTCCCGGGCCACGGGGGCCCCCAACGTGCGTAAGCAAAAATTAATAAAAACTTCCCAATTTTTTTTTTTTCAGAAATGACAAAAGTCAAAAAAAGCAATGTCTTTTTTTCCCGCGTAAAGCGTGCGTTCAAAAGTTGGCAACACCCTACATCGGTTATCGCGGGCTGCGGGATTTCCCCGTGTAAGTCATTTACTTCAACGGGGGAAGGGCCCCCAAACAAAGTTATACGGGGCCCCGCCAAGGCACGCTACGCTTCTGTTGAGCAGCCTTTATACAATGTGATCTCAATAAATCAAATTATCAAGAAATTGTTGAACATAAAATTTATTTGAATTTTGATTTAATATTGTTTAACAATAGTTGCATCACATAACTAAGCTACAGACACAGTCGTTACTTCTTAAAAAAAAGAAACAATTTTAAAAAACGAGCTTTTTGAGATAATTACAAATTATATGAATTTTCTATAGCCCTGAGTTACTTATACAAAAACTAAAAAATGTTACAATATTTACATATATATCAAAAAAGTTTAAATAAAATCACTGGAAAATTCTGGGTTTATACTTTTATTCTACGTACTTATTTCATTTTTCTTTTGTACCTATCGAAATGGAATGACGTTACAATTGTTCATAAAAAATTCCAACTTGAAATGTTAATGAAAAACTTCAATATAAAATTTCAATAATTATTATGAAGATTCCCAAGATTCCAAATAATCAAGATTCAAAAATTAAGGAATAGAGTACTTGCATGAAATTATTGTACATAAAAAAAATCGATATGTCTCTCAGATTTTAATTTTGTTCAAGCCTCTACGTTTTGCAGAATAAAATTCCATATAAGTACCCTAGGTAATAAAAAAAATAAAATGTTAAGATATGTCGGTATGTCAAGTAAACGGATGAAATATAAATGCATACGGTTTGGATAAAATTTCAAAAATCTAAAATAGAAAAGTATAAACCTAAAGCACAAAGAATGAATGTGAATTTTCTGCGTTTCTAATTTAAATTAATAATTTTAACAAAATAATAAATCTAAAATAATGTAAAAATCAATTTAAAAAAGAAAAATAAAACACTGGAAACTACATTCAATTACAAACATACTTTCTCCATATATTTAACAAATTAATAAATTAAGACTTTTATTAAATTATTTACATTAGGGAAAAATATTTTGCTTTTTAATTATTAAGAACGTACAATTTATTTCCTTAAAAATATTCAAGAAAAACACCACAAGGACACTAAACATTGATCTAATGATTGACTTATACTTCCTGGATGTGCCTCATTGGTGTAAAAAGTGTCCCTCTGAAGGACAAAGATGCAATGAATGTGAGGTCAATCTCTAATTTCTCTCACATTGGAGCCAATTACTTGTACAGAAAAGGATACATATAGGCCACAGCCTACTGTGTCCTCCTCATTCACGATGAACGCTAAGGCATGTCCAGTAGTACAAGTCGATGGATCTACTTATCTTCATTTGTTATTTTTAAAAACAGTTTATTGTAATCAATACAATAAAGGAGTGTCCATACTATAATGCATGGACATAGGAATAATAGGGACAGAACATGTACTTGGGTTTTTAGTCAAGGGGGGGGGGGTTTGCTGCTTAAGGGGCTCGACGAGTTAAGTGGTGTCAGTTTGTCATTGGCCGACGCACTACGCATGTCTAGTGGCATGAAATTTGTTGGTAAGATGGTGTAAAAAGAAAATTTCTTTAGTACATGGATCTATATCAGTGATTCTCAACCTTCTTTTTGTCGCGGCAATTTCAAAATTTGCCGGCACACAAAGAAAGAAATAAATTTAAAAGTTGTTTACTTACCTATAATACACTGTGTAAAATAGTTTATGATAATAAATTTCTAAGATCTGGCAGCACACTTTAAGAATTTCGCGGCACACAAAAGTGCTGCGGTACACTGGTTGAGAATCACTGATCTATATTCTTTGAATTTCAAGTTTCTAAACATGCGCAATGCGCCGGCCAATCACAAACTGACTTCAATCTTACATTGTACCAATGCTTTGTACCCGTCCCTACCCGTACTCCATCCCTAAAATTACTAGATCTATGATGCAAAGCCAAAAATGATACAGACATAGCCATTGCCAACTGCTAATTGGCAAATTCGTGCTAAGCGACATACCAACTCAAATCGCTCGAGTGTTGGGTCTGCTTCAAAGAAAGCCAATCAAATCAAAAAGACGGGGATGTGACAGCTGGCCTCACGCGGCTTCAGTTAAATCCTCCTTGGTGGACATTGTGCGACTAAATGCCAACATTGATGTGGACGTTTTCTTTGTCAATTTGTCAGCAGTAATAGTATGGACATGCCTTAAGAGCTCAATTTTTAAAGGAAAAAAATTCCCTGTGCATATGCACAGTTCACGTAATAAGCAGTTCTATAATATAAATATCAATTAAACATTGACTAAACATTTGCATGGAGATACATCAAGGTCATTAGAAACTCACATGTTAATGACATCAGCTGGGAGACCATTCAATATTTTGTTTAACTACGCAATATCAGTTGACAGTCTACTGGGTGGCGTCATCCCCCAACTACGATTCAACGGAACGAGGTCACCTCTGTATCTAATAACCTTGGAGATATATAGTGTATTTCCTACAGTAATGCAGTTTACTATATTTAATTGATATAAGGCTGTACATTCTTAACAATAAATTCAACAAATTAATACAAAATTTTAAGATATATTACAATTGACTTTTTTAAAAAAAGAAAAATACTTCCTTCAATATTATATTAAAATGTTGAAAGGATAATTTTCTGGTAGCATAGGTGCTTGTAGGTTAAACAATATAAACTGTTGATAATATAAAATTTTAAAAAATCTACTATTCTGATGAAACAATTCTCTAGGCTGGTGGTTCGTTTCGCGAAATGCACAAGCGAGAAATATGACGCAATTGCGTAACGAAATTACTAAAACATGAAAGAAACACTTGAAGGCGCCCTGGGTGAAGGTCAATGAATAAAGGGTTCCATTTTTTCATTCTGAACCTTAAAAAGTACAATTTTTCCTGCAAGCCTTTAACGTACCACTATACTACCAGAAAATGACGATAAAAATATAATAAAATACTGTTTTGAACAGTATTCATATTTTCAGTGTTTTCCTTATTTTTTTACTGCTTATAGATAGTGACGTAAATATCCCCGCAGTGCGGGGAGGCACAATTTTGAGGGGGCGCAAAACTTAAAAAACGGTACACCATAATATTATATATTATATACTTTACTAGCCGTTACCCGCGGCTCTGCACGCGACAACAGTCTCCATAAGTTCTCCATAAAAAAAATACAAACGCGTGTTAAATTTCATGGTGATCAGTCTAACAGTGCCGAAGTCTATTAATCTTAGATTATTTATTATTTTGTCCTATCAATAGGGGTGTTTTGAAAATATTTGTTAGTTACGCCACTGCCTATATAGACAGAAAATTATTGTAAATCTCTGAATGTATCTATTCAAACAAAAATGTACAAGATATTTCAAAATTATACTGCCAAATCTGAAAGTAAGATCAAACCAAGAAATTGAAATTTGAAAATAAAACGTTACTTCTACAAAAATACTGTTATTATTAAGATGGTATAATACATTACTCACACGTTTTTTAAACAGACTCAACTCAAAATATTAATTAAATACAAAAAAAAGTTTTTGGATAAAAGTTGGAAGGTACTTTCAGCAAATGGTATATTTTACTATATAATTATGAAACATCTGTAGATTATCAAATAAATTAACACGTTGACTGCCAACCACGAATTAATTCGCGCGTCGCCTATGATCTTAAATACATAAATTTGACCTTTACGCTAGAAATCATCAATGAATTTGTTCATGGTGGATGCATACAAGCTTTAGGATGACGTCTATATCAAAAATAAAAAAGAAGGTGGACGAAAAAATAACGAAAATTTTATTTTCTGGAAAAAAGTGAAAACAGAAGCTATAAAAACGATAGCAATTTCTATAATCATTGTAAACCCTAGGCAGTTAACGTGTTAAGCTTCTTACATAAAAAAACTATTCGAAACTTTGGGATTCAAATTGAAAAGTTGCCTTAAAATACAAATGACACTTTTTAAGAAAACGAGATAGTTCAATGGATCATCTTATGTATTTTCAAGATTTTACCTAACCTTTGTTTCGCTGTTTTGAAACCTTTCCGACCTAAAAACAAATTGATTAAGTTTTTTCTGGAGAAAAGGCACCACGAAAATACTACCTAACTACAACCTAAAGAAATACTAACTGAATTATACGAAGTACAACACCTAAGAGTATTTGATTTCAACCAACAGCTTCACAAATTTGACCACATAGTTCGTGTTTGTGAATTAATGTGTTTTAATTATTTATTTTGTTATTTTTTTCTTCTTTTTATCAATTTTAAATTAAAAGAAATACATGTCATTCGTATTTATTTACTTTGGTCAAACTATCCACAATCTGACATTTCTCCTCTAGATTTTGTTTTTGATTTATATTTGTTACCCATTTTATAAAATAAAATTATTCATGTCAGTCACTGAAATTTTTGTCACCAAAATAAGAGTTCCTTGGAATTGAGAAACTTTTCTATAAAAATATCATTTCTTTGAGATATTTCAGCGTTTCCGGACTTTTTGAACACCCTGTATGTAGTTGTATACTGTATTTGATATAATTTGAATCATGTTGGTTGAAATAAAAACAGACTAAGTGCTGCACAAGTGATCTTCCTGTTCTTAGCAATCATAGATTAGATTTTTTACTTAAACAGTTGCCAGTCGCGCAAAAAAATTAGTGACGGGTCTTAGAGATTCATTGACAAAGTGTTTCTATATGCAGTTACCTGATTTTGATAAACATAAAATAAATAAAATTTATTACCTTTAGACACCTTATCTGCAGGTTTTGTTAATGAAGACAAAATTGGATTTGGTTTTGGTCCTATCGTTTTATTGAAAGCCCGAGACGGAGATGTCAAACAAGTCGGCGAAGGTCTCGGTTTTTTCCGATGATAAGGTCGTTTTTGTGGCTGGAAAAAATAAATCAAAAACAAATAAAAAATCGGTAAAGGCAACCATACATGATTCCAAATAATTCAAATCCATGCATTTTTGGGAACTTCAGTTGAGAATTTGAATCATGGATATGATACGTCAATCAATCAGAAATCTTACCGATTCTAAAATATCAGGTACGGATGCACGTTTCGCTGCCGCTGCTTCGAGTACTTTTTCGACAGCTTGTCTCTTAGTACCCTCACGCGCTGGTCTGTTCATTTTTGGTAATAAAGGACCGACTCTTGCTTTTGGATTCCATGCTTCATCAACTTTCGTACGGCCCCTTGGTTTAAATATATGATAATCTTCATCATCAGAATTGTCCAACGATGGATAAACTAAAAATATTAATAAAATATATTACTATTTTTAACCAATGGGAGCTTTCTTAACAACTGGAGCAAACTGTAGCTATCCACTGTTATAAACGCATTATTTAATTAATTCTGCTCTATATCAGAAACCGGAAACAGCCATGTTGTTTAATAGATAACCGATTAATTAACCTACCAATTATACGGCTAAAATGGTTACGATAAAAAATTTTATATCACTGTACTTTGACAATTCTCATTCATTCAATACAGTAATACCCCAAACTTATACGATAGGTGGGATCGAATTCGCGTAAGTCGGAGTACAATTTTGCATATACCATACAAATTGTGTTTAATTGGGAAACTACATAACTTCGAGTTCGCGAAAGTCAGGGCATTACTGTATTAAGAAACGTCACCACAGTCTATGCGCGAACCGGGATGAATACAAGACATGAGTAGAGAAGAAGAAGAAGAAGAAGTAGAAGAAGAAGAAGTAGAAGAAGAAGAAGTAGAAGAAGAAGAAGAAGAAGGAGAAGAAGACGTTTTTGCCGATATCTCCGATGTGCACGTTGCACGATTTCTATGATTAATCTGAGCTTTGCATACTTACTGTATTCATCATCTTGATGTACATTGCTAATATTTTCAGCTATTTCTTCCTCAGGTACAGGCGATCTTCGTCTACGTCGTTTTGGCGTCACAACTACTCCAGAATCAGTTGAAAACTGCGAGTTCTGCGACGAATATATTTGTCCTATTGATAACATGCCAGCAATGGCTTCTTGAGTAGAGGGAGATGCTGGTACTGAGTCGATTCGATTTGTAAAAGCAGACGCTTTTAATAATGATTCAATACCATTTTTAGGTATATCCACTTCAGATTCCGCTAATCTAGGTGGTAAGTTGTTTTGTTTTGAATATGCCGTAGCTGAAATTAAGAACGTTTTTAGTAAACAGTAGACTCTCCTAAAAAATCAAAAAAATTCTAACTTACATGGGATTCTCATTTTAAGTGTTCCCGTCGATTCAACTGACGATTTTGTTTTCTTGCGTGGGCTGTCATCGATAACCATTTCAAATTCATCTCGAGAATCGTTATCAGAACTCGTACCATCATGGAAATCATACACTGATTTTTTTTCCACCTGATTTGAGCACGTTTCTTTTAATATCGATGACAAAAATTCTTCTGAAGTTTGTGCATATGATGGTGGAACAGGTAATACTGCCTGATTTTGTTTTTCGTCTTTGTAACTGATTTGGGAGAAAAATCGTCAAACCTTTAAATGCTTCACTTATTTCTATAGGTGCATCACGAACTCATGTTTTTTACAATTACGATTATAAATCAATAACAGTACGATTACGATTATAGACGAATTAAAGATATACATAATATAAAATAATCTTAATTATTTGATTCCTTTGCAAACTATTTTCAAAAATCACAGATTTCCCTCCTTCCAGTATGCGATATTTTTTCCGAAAAACACAAATTTAATGAAGAGATGGACAATTAAAAAACCGACAAAGTGCGAGTCAGACTCGCGCACGAAGGGTTCCGTACCATTATCTATAAAAACGGCCAAAAAATCATGTCTGTTGTATGGGAGCCCCACTTAAATATTTATTTTATTCTGTTTTAGTGTTTGTTGTTATAGCGGCAACAGAAATACATCATCTGTAAAAATTTCAACTGTCTAACTATCACGGTTCATGAGATACAGCCTGGTGACGGACGGACGGACAGCGGAGTCTTAGTAATAGGGTCCCGTTTTAACCTTTGGGTACGGAACCCTAAAAAGCACACTGAAAGACCCAAATCGCACAAATATATGTCTGTTGCACCAATGACACTAATCGTATAATTGCAATAATCGCGAATTATAGGATAATGAATCAATTGATACTTCATTTATTAAAATCAGTCAAGTCGTTCAGATTCTCTGTGGGAATAAAGAATTTCAGTACCAAATTCGGCTATAGGTAGCGGAAATCCTACCCTTACTTTTTCACAAGTACTGTAAGCATTGCTATCTATGGAATGGTAACAATACAAGGTTATTAGATACAGTGTTGACCTCATTCCATTGAATAGTAGTGGGGGGATGACGTCATTCAGTGAACTGTCAATTGAAGTCGCGTGATTGATCAAAATATTAACGGTCTTCCAGCTAATGTTATTCATGAACAATCTCACCTCTATATCTAATACCCTTGGTAGCAATATTATCCACGATGAGTCCACGATGCACCCCTACTTATTTTTTATTAAAAAAAAACCTACCCGAGTGTAAAACGCAAAACAGCTCCACCTTTATGAACGGCAGTTGCAGAATCGACTACAGGTGACGGCACTGATTTCGGAGGACCGACTTTATCGGTCACATATCGTGGGCCGTCAAAAGTTACGTCTGGATGTGGATGGACCACTGGCAAAGCCGCCAGTGCTTCCTCCCATGAGCGCTGTTTAGTTTCATGCACTGTATCAGTATTTCTTACTTCACTAAGACTAGGATGGCCATACGGATATGTAAAGGGTTTTGGTAACGATAAAACAATGGGACGATTTGATAAAAATGAATTACTTGGATGTTTTGTTTTACTGTGGACTTGTGTTTTGTATTCATCTAGGATTAACTGTAAAGTATAAAGCCGTTTACCCAATAAACAATATGTCTACAATACGTCAAATATAAAAATAATTACAAAAAATACTTAATAATTGCTTGAATCTGACGATGCTGACTAGATGTTTCTAAACCAACAAGTATTTTACATAATTAAACATTCTTGTCTTATCGTTATTATTTTTTTGTAAGTATTTATGAAAAAAAAAATGTCATAGCTGCCTTCTAGTTTCATAAAAATATAAAGAAAATGTTTAGTGACTATTGTTACTACAGTGTACCTATAACTATTTGGTGTACATATAGACAGCAAATATTTTGTTCATTATGTTTAAGCGTGAGGAATTATAATTTAGTAAATATTGAAAATTAATACCTGTGTTTTCTGTGGCTGCGAAAAATCTACGAAATCTTTGTTCATTGGTCTTTTCTTTTTTCGTTTCGATTCTCTTTCCGGTTTCGGAGGGTTCAGAGACATTAAAAATCTCTCTGCATGTCTAATTTCTTTACTTAAATCTTTCAGTAATTTATGACTGTTTATAGTATCAGGAATTAGTTCTCGATTACTGAGATTATACTGAAAATTATCAGGTGTCGCGTTATTCATGTTGATAGAAACCAAATTAATAAAGCGTTTAAAATGCAGTTATATTTGTGTTGTGTCAAAAACTACGCAAGAAATTCTAGGTTAAATAGCGCGGTAACTTCAACGTACTAACACGAGCTATCTTGACAGCTGATTGCGCTGAAAGACAGAGCGATCATTTCTGTAGCCATTCCGTCTTTATTCAACAACACACAACAAGACTGGCTAGAAAGAGACATGCATATACTGCGTTCATCGCCTTATCTTTTCTGATATACACTGGGAGTAGTTTAATGTCGATGTCGATCAAGTATCCTGTGACGCTGTTGCCTTTCAGATGTTTTAGTATACAGTAAGACTCCGTTTAACGCGAGAAATACGTTCCAATACGAAACAGCGCTAAATGAGGTCATCTTAATGCGTAGATAAAAGGCATAAATGAAACAGAACCGAGAATAAGAAAATTTGCCAGTTTTTTGTTTGTTTAATTTTGTAACATTTATTGTGAAATACTTTTTATCACATTAATTATAGATTTATTTATTATTAATATCAATTTTTGTTCATAAAACATTTATTAAAATCAAATAAAAGTTCGAGTAAGAAGTTATTTTTGTGATGAGGAAGGTTCTATATTTGACATATTTTGTTTTTTGTGAAGAAGTTATCTAATGTCGTTTGCCTTTTCCTGTTTCGATAGCAAGATATTGCATCAATGACACTTCGTCTTGCAATTTCTATCAAGATTGGAATCAGTGTTTACAGTATATATTGGAACATAGTTCGTATTAATTACTCAGGATGGCAACATTTTCTTAAGAATCACTTTCTATGACTCGCCAGTTTTTTAGAGTTCATCTCGAAAAGAATAGGCACACTTACAGTTCACAGCGCAATATAAGCGACACAGTTTTATGCATGGGACGAGTATGTTGTTTCAATGATTTGTCGCTCCATTAAGCTCGTTAGTAACTATGTATGAATCCCTGACCCGAATTTACGAACTAGATTATGGGTGATTAGTCCAAAAAGTATGAAATGAAAATTATATTGAAAATTTTAAAACACCTGATGCAAAAAAACCTACCGAATGATAGAGTACAGTGATTTCATATGGGCAATGTCAGAACAAAAATACCTAATTTCCACCAAAATCCCGTGACTAAAAAGCAACTACCCTTAAAACTATTGCATGCAAATGTAACAATATGAATATGTACTATGATTTTTATTCATAATTTTGAAACAAGAGAAATTATAATATTGTTTTCTTACGTCTTTGTCTGCATTCCATTGTTTTAAACACGCTAGCAATTCCTTTAAGCCACGAAGAAAATTACTGGGACATTTTTTCTCACGTATATTTAAATCTCGTAACTCCAACATTAAGCGTTTCGCTGCATACCAATTAATAGTTTCAAATAAAGGAAATTTAAATTGATCGGATATTTTAATTTTTTTTTCAATATCATAAATCCTAAAAAAAGTAATCAATACCTATTTTAAAAATAAATCAATATGAATTCGAGTTGCAACGAATGTTTACACTACACATTACAAAATTGAAACTTACGCAATATCTACATCTAAATACCTATTATAAATTGACAATAAATCAATTGGGTAGTCTGTTTGATACTCTTTACGAGTCCATGGCAATTTGACTTATCTTTAAGAGGTCCGTGCATGAAAAATTTTAGAAAACGCTGCCTTAAAAGGATTCTTGGTTCATAAACAGTACAACAAATATAGAGTACAGTAAGACCCCGTTTAAAGCGGGAGATAAGTTTCAATAAGTTCCTGCGCTATATGAAACAGCGCTAAACGTGGTCATCTTAATACGTAGATATTAGGTATAAGTGAAACAGAACCGAAAAAAGAAAATTTGTTAGTTTTTTATTTGTTTCATTTTGTAACATTTATTGTTAAATACTTTTTTACCACACTAATTATAGATTTATTTACAGCTACTATCAATTTTTGTTCATAAAACATTTATGAAAAGCAAATAAAAGTTCGAGTAAGAAGTTATGTTTGTGATGAGGAAGGTTATTTGACATATTTCATTTTTTGTGAAGAAGTCGTCTAATGTCGTTTGCCTTTTTCTGTTTCGTTCAGCAAGCTGTTAATAGCAAGATATTGGATCAATGACACTTTGTTTTGCCTTTGTACTTCTATCAAAATTTGAATCATTTTGGATAAACTGATCCATAATTTACGTTATAGTGGCTAAACTTTTTTTTAGAAATCGCGTAATACTGAGACAGCGTTAAGCGAGGTCTTACTGTATATTGGAATATTTGGTATTTGGTTTAGTGCCGAATATACTATTCGTCGCAACTCGAATCTGAATGCCTCATGCAGTAAAATAAAACATACTGTAATTGCATCGGCACATTAAGACTATGTAGAAAATTTCCACCGAAAACAATTGAATCGACCGGAGTATACACTGCATGAATCCATCCCGTTGGAATAAACATTGTTTGTCCTTTTCGTATAATGCATTTGTAACATTTATCAACCTGTAGAATTGCATACTGTTTAGATTTTAATAAAATTATTAACACAGTAGCAAGAAGAGACATTATAAAAGAGACGTTAGAAATGAATAAAAGTTCAGTCATTTACCTGGTCTCCAAAAAATGTTTCGCTCTGCGTACGCGAATTATTCCATCGACAAAACAGTGTCAGATTTGCAGGAGTGGGTCGAATAAGATAAAATATTTTTTCACCGCGAAAAACATGATACCATACACTAGAGCCACCGAAATCAATATGGAAATCTGTGAACGAGTTTTTTGTGCCAAGCAAACAATATTTTTGTACCCTAGGTCTTTTTGTATACGCATCATCCGTTGGATCATTTGGCCAACATGTACTGACCCAATCCAAAGAACGTATCACTTGAGGTGTTTCCACTAAACTGGACATTCTGTTTCAAAATAATACATTTTAGAAACGCACTCAAAATACTTAAAAAATAAATTGCCAGTCTTACTCACAAAGTATCAGAAAATTCTAAGCTGATACAATTAAGAACTTGTTTCCTATTTTTATTTTTATAATACTGAACAAAATCACTAATATTCATTTTAATGTTCTCTTGTCTCATTACGTCTATCACTTCAATCTCACGACTGCTTCCGAGATATTGAGTTATATTCGTTACGTCGAAATTTTCCGGAGGCATCCTCATACCGAGTCCTTCGGGTTCATCGACGACGATCGGACAACAAAATCCGTTCACTGTTAAATAAGATTCTGTCAGTTGATATCCAGGTACGTGAATAACGACTTCGCCTTCAGGCGCGAAATGCCGAGTTCGTAGTTCCCGAATAAAAACAGCCGTTCCCGTTTGGACCGGTTTACCTGTCGCATCCGGGTCCCACAAATCATGTCGGTGCCAATTCAATACCGGTTTATCTAAAAAAAAATTACCATACTTAAAGCTCCCCTTACGATGCGCATTCATTCAACAAGTGCATTCACACAGATTGTCTTCAAAACATAGACACGGGAATATTTTTTTCAAAAAAATTTATATTTATATGGTCAATACTTATTTAAAATAGATTAATATAAAATAACATCTTGCAATATACTATAGTACCGAAGGTCTTATGAAGAATATTTCAAATAATTATTTTCAAATCTCAAAACACTATTAACAGTTAATTTTTTAAGCTCGAAATAGTTTGAAGACGTTAAAATTTGTTGATATCAATTAAAAATTAATAAGAATGCGTTATTTAAGATTTTAGAGTACTAATTTTATTGAAGATGATCATATAACTAATAGCGTTTATCATAAAGCAAAAATGTAGCAGGTATCAGATATCCAACGCATTAAAATAAGCTAATCAATTTAAGATACAGGCGTTCCATAAGTACGAATATATGGTGTTTGAAACTCAAATGACTCAAGACAAACAATATCAGCTGTAAATTATCGTTCGTCATTTTTTTTTTTATATTTAGACGTATTATATTTAATTACTATTAATATTACTTTATTTTCTTTGTATTTACAATACTCGGAATATTTACTTGATCGTGGATTTCCTACATCCTGTATATTAGTCTATTGGGTGATGAATAAAGACAAACGTAGAATTAAAAGCAAGAAAAAAAATATTTCAGTTGTAGTGCAGAGCTCCAACAGTGATTTACTTAATTAAAAAGCTTAAATAAATAGTTGATTCTAAAAAATGGAGCTATTAGAAGAAAATATCAATAAAATATTAACAGAATATCCAAATGCAACAATCAAGATTTTTAAAAAAAGCAATGATACGGTTTTAACATTTTCAATGCAATCAGATAAATATACACAAACGGAGGAGAGTCCCAATACAACAAAAAATCATAACAAAAAATATAATCATCCCGAATTTGATAAATACGGTAATCGTATATTTCCTAATTCAACAGAAGAAATTATTATAGTGGATACGACATCTGATCATAAAATATTATATACATATTCGATGTTTTCTTCTACAGTTCTTACATATCTGTTTGGACCTCAATATCTTTCAAGCCTTTACACCAATAAAGACTTAGATTTAATAGAACTTAGTATGTTCAGTGTTACTACCCATCCAATAATAATAAATGAAAATCCAGAATTTCCAGTGATAAAACAACAAAACTTTATGAAAAGTTTAGAATCCGAAATTTTATATAGTCACAACTTTCATGACGTTTGGAATAGTTTCAATGGATCCAATGATTTAGGTGAACATGGTGAACCACCTCCATTACCGCCTCGAAACTTTGGAATGAAACCTGAAAAAACAATATCTGAAGAAGCCAGCGATTTCGACAAAATTATAACAGCAGATGATTCTGCCATATCTCCATTCTCATCTCCCAATATTGGTAAGGAGCCGTCTCCTGAAATCGTTATAGATGATGACAAACCACCCCGCAATATTGGTAAGAAGTGGTTTTCTAAAATTGCTACAGATGATGACAAACCACCTCGCAATACTGGTAAGAAGCTGCCTCCAAACATCGCTACAGATAATGAGAAACCACCTCGCAATATTGGTAAGAAGTGGTTTTCTAAAATCGCTACAGATGATGACAAACCACCTCGTAATATTGGTAAGAAGCTGTCTCCTGAAATAGCGATAGATGACGACAAACCACCTGCTTTGCCATCTCACAAAATTGGTAAGGAGCTGTCTCCTGAAATAGCGATAGATGACGACAAACCACCTGCTTTGCCACCTCGCAAAATTGGTAAGGAGCTGCCTCCTGAAATCGCGATAGATGACGACAAATCATCTGCTTTGCCACCTCGCAAAATTGATAAGGAGCTGTTTCCTGAAATCGCTATAGATGACGACAAACCACCTCCTTTACCACCTCGCAAAATTGGTAAGGAGCAGCCTCCTACAATCCCTAGAGATCATGACAAACCATCTCCTTTGCCACCTCGCAAAATTGGTAAGGGATTGCCTCCTGAAATCCCTAAAGATCATGACAAACCACCTCCTTTGCCGCCTCGCAAAATTGGTAAGGAGCCGTCTCCTGAAATCGCTAGAGATGATGACAAACCACCTCCTCTGCCACCTCGAAAAAATCACATTACAACTGAAAAAACTACTCAACAAAAAGGCACTGAAATTCCGGTCAGCGATGAAGACAATCCTCGTCCATTATTGTTTCAAAATGTTGGAGAGAACGAGAAAAATATGGCCACTGAGAAAAAGCAAGGAATATATTATGAAATACCCGTTCATTGCTACGAATTACCCGATACGCATCTAAAAAAGTTATGGAAAAAAGCCAGAGAAGAACGCCAAGCAAGACTTAAAGTCAAACAACAGAACAAAAAATCGAAATCTAACACGAAAGAACATAATGATTATAGCGATACAACTATTGTGCAACTAACGACAACAAACACCGTTTATTACATCACCGATTATTTGTAATTTTTTTTTTGTAAGTACAATAAAATATAAATTACGACTGAGAAAACAATGACATATTTTGAATAGGCAAAATTTTCATGTGTTAAATTGTTTTCATTTAATCAACTTCTTAGAAAGTAACAAAACTTCAGTTAATTTTAATTCTTAAGTATTTACAGCATTATTAATATTTTCGGAATTATATCGTAATGTAATCTATCAAACAGTTAATCATAAAACCTGTATTCACGGATCGATATAGGTCAAACAATTTAAATTGCTCAACCACATAAAACACACATAAAAAAAACAAAGTGGTGTTGGGGAATGCCCGACTGAAGCAAAGCGTTTACGCAGATTTGAATCAACACACTAGCTAAGCAAGGGTGGATAGAACGCAGCAATTCTCCAGCAAAAGTATAAGAGTCTTTCTAGATTAGTCCGAATCTAAATAATTTGTAGAAATGTGGTTTTCATATTCAATTTCGTTTTGATTTATATTCAGTTCGACACTAGATCAATTCATGAACACGAGTCTTTAATAAGTTTCCGATTGTTAGCTAACAGTACTGTAAATTGGTATTTTCGATAGTAGAATGAATACTTTTAAAATAAGACTGAATTAATGAAACTAATAACAGTTTACATTTGAATACGCTTATAAGAAGCTTTAATAATTTATAAGGACTAAAATTAAATTGTTTACAAAAATGATTTGTCGGGAATTGTTTATATTTTAAACCAATGACGAAACGAGTCTCGTATACTAATTTTGATTTTTTTTCAATAAGATTTTTGGAGGCCCAAAAGTACAAAAGTTTTTGTGCACGGCTCCTTGATTTAAAAAGTTGAAAGTGGTGCGTTTATTAATATCAAAATTCGATAAGATACGGGCCTCCAAAACACGTACTTGTTGTGCTTCTACGTTAATCTGTCATCGGAAGGAACATCAGTACATATTAAACGGAACTTTGAAAATCTATTGAGTTATTGGTTTTAAAATTATGAATATACTAATTGTAATATAAAATAACAACTTGAAATGACACTAACGATTTGAAGGGATGCAAAAAAATACCCGATATTTCAAAAATACATTTTTGATGTGAAACTTCTTTAGCGACATTTTTTGTAACGTTAAAGGAGAAGGAATTCAATGACGGAGAAATATAGGAGAAACCTTGGTAACGCAAAATGAATAATGCATCAATGAAGAAGTTTCATTTTTTCCGTGTACCTATGAGGGTAAGACTCACCCGTTTCTTATCAGGATATTTTACGTCTAGCATTAATTTTTTTTTACATTCCTACATTATGGAAAAATAACTGATATAAAAAAAATCGTATTTGTCCAAGTTGTGTATCATTTTACGTAATATAGTTCCTTGTTATCATGACATGCGACATATAATGCAAAAAGTACACAAAGAGGGATTTCGGCCCTCAAAAAAAGTTGCAATATTAAGTTTCTCCAATATATTTTGTAATTCCTTTTAGTAATCAAGCCGGAACTTTTAAACATTTGTTAATACCTACTCATGATACACTGCCGTATATTTTGTCCAGCCATGTTTATTGTTTTGTAGTTAATTTAGTTTGATGTCAAGTTCTTTGTAAGATTTTATGACTAATAAATGTATATACAAAACTCTCACAGACTTTAAATCGAATTTACACGTATGTAGTAACTAAGATAACTATTTGATTTAGTACACGTATAAACTAGGCAGTATAACGAATCTGATTTCAAAATGTTATAGTAAAATTTTTTTTCATCAACGTAAAACAGAAACTTACCAACTGACGGTCCGTAGAATTCTTCACACCTTTGACAATGATATTTATCAATATCTTGTGCGTGGTATTCTTTTATTCCGACACAACTAAAAAAACAAGAAAAGAAACACAAATTACTCACAGCCGAAATGTACGGTTCAAAAAAGTAACGACAGTCCAGTTTCAAACAAAATGCAAATCACAAAATCTTTGTATTTTTTTATTGTAAATTTGGGGATTAGAAGCATATAGCCGACAGATGTTTGAGTATGGGAGCACTCGAAGTAAGGACTGCCGATGGCCCTTAAAACTACAATACTTGTTTAAGCTCATAACTAAGTGAATTTTGAATTTCTTTACCTTCCATGAAACCAATCTTTGCAACCATCACACTGGATCATAAATCTCGTAGCGTCATATGATTCCCCACAAATGCAATACGTTTTTTGCGTTTTATCATTCATCTGAGTTCGACTTTTTTCAACGCAATGAGATAGCATAGAATCGACATTTAATCCTAATGAATTATCGAACTGATAACTATTCATTGTACACAAAATAAATTTTACTATTAAAACAAAACTGGTAATTTAATTCCCGACACAAACACCATTTTAAATCGCAAAAATGTACTTTATATGCTTTTGACAAATAATTTGTTTTGAGTTCAAAATGGCTGATACCATAGATAAAACAAGAGATTTAACAGCCATCTAATGGTCCTTCTGGTATTGAATTTGAGTAGGCGATGTTCCCAAATCCATAAAGCAGTAAGCAGTTGGTTTTATGCACCATTAGTGTAAACCCCCATTTACAGCTTCTGACGTTTAAGCAATAAATAAACAATTTGACTCATTAAGGACTAAGTTATAAGTATACTTATGTAATTAATCCATGTAATTTGATAAAATCTATAGCAAAATGTAATTGATTACATTATATATAATGTAATAACTTGTATTGTGGAAATTCGATCCAATCGATCTCTAAAAAATTGTTGCATGTTTTGTATAGTGTAAACATGGGTTACATTACTTTGTTTTCATAGATGGCAAGTGTATTGCCATAACCTGCAAAAACAAATAGCTATTTCAAGCATTTTATTTATTATTGAGTAATACATTCGATATTATCAAAAAGTCATAATATAAAACTGGTATCCAATTTAAACCACAAATGCTTCTCAACCAAGGATATGCCTCTGAACATCAACATTAACGTCACGTAATTCTTCCCATGTCTCCTGAGGACATTTTTATTATAATTTTAAATTGAAATTATCTTTCGTAAATAAATAGTGAATATTTTATTGTAATTAATTTTCCGATGAATACAATTAAAAAACAAGAGGCATTGATGACAGTTCCTTATGACATAACACATCTAGGTCATTGATCTCTATCAAAATCTAATAGATGGATTGTGGATAAATTCTAAAAAACAGTTTAGCTACAATTTTATTTTTACTTTGTATTTATTTTAAAACAATTTTATAAATACAATAATCTAATTTGCTAATAATAAACAACTCATTAAAGATACGCTTTGTCATTCATCATTTTTAATACTAATCTGTTACTAATCTAAAAACATGTTTTTTATGAATTGACGTTTTAAAAACGCTGTTGTCTTTGAACTTTGAACGAAGTGATTTAGTCTTAATGTACAAAAGCCAAATACTTATAAAGTTACATCGTCATTTTTGAATACTGTTCTCGGGAACATAAAAGTGAAAGCGAATTGTCAGGTGAATTTTTTAGGAAACCATAGACAAATAATTCTCCGAAGTATAGTGGCTATTGGCTAATCACTAATCGTAATCACCTGTTGTTCATAATACGTGTTGTAAATTTCGTGTAAATAATTTACTGTTTTTAAGATATATATTTGAAATTACATTTAAAATGCCTATACACACGGATAAAGTTAACGAAGATTTAATAGCTGAACGAAAAAAGTGCAAATTCAACTCTTTAGAACTGACACATTTGCTTGACGGTGGACCGGAAAACACGGAAGAAAAAAGAAAACGAGGTAAATTAATTGAATATTAAAATGCCCGTTAATATTTCATTGTATTATTATTACAGAATCAGACATTACACAATTATATATGATTTTTTTTATTTGATATGTTGCAGAAAAGTTCTTTATATCAGATCCAGAATTGAAGGATCCTGTACCAAATGAATACCTCAGTCATAAAGAGAAATATGAAGAAGCTATTCGCAAAGCATGTATTGTATTCCGCAAAGTACAACATTTGCAGGACGAAGGATTGGCTGGAATGGAAAGTTACAGGTTTGAATTTTACACTTTTTATCATAACAAAATTGTCAGGTGTATGGCCATGAAATCAAATTCCAGAACTGAACTTCGAACTATGTTTTAAGATTTATTTGTTATTTACCTTAACGATCATAAAACAAATATCGAGGTTATTATATTAAGGAAATGTTATATTAATTATTTAGACAATCAGAGCTTAAAAGTTCTTAGTCAGTGTGGCTATTTTAAAGAAAACATAACGTTATATCTAGTTGAAATTCAACAATGTTATTATTTACAGACAAATTCTAGGCGGTATATTAGGGTCAGCTATATTGAAGGACGGTAATCCTATCACACTTCATTATGTAATGTTTATTCCAACATTAATGGGGCAAGGGACCCCAGAACAACAAGCTGAATGGATCCACAGAGCATGGAATTGTACAATAATTGGAACTTACGCTCAGGTATTAATTTACCCTAATCTCTCCACAAATAGTATATTAATTTTTTAAATTTAAATAATTATTTGATGGCAGTTTAATAACGAACGTGTTTTTATTTTTTAGACGGAACTCGGTCATGGAACATTTATAAGAGGTTTGGAAACAACAGCAACATATGATCCGTCAACAGAAGAATTTGTCTTAAACAGTCCGACCTTAACATCTTATAAATGGTGGCCAGGAGGATGTAAGTTTGCCAAAAATTTTATATTGTTACAGTTGATATTTAATGGAATTTTAGTTACAGTAAGACACGCTTAACGCTGTTTCAGTATTACGCGGTTTCTAAAAAAAAAACGTTTAATCACTATTACGTAAACTATGGATCAGTTTATACAAAATGATTCAAATTTTGATAGAAATTCAAACCCAAGACGAAGTGCTTTCTGAACGAAACAGAAAAAGGCAAACGAGTTCTTCACAAAAAACAAAATGTCAAATGACGAACCTTCCTTATCACAAACATAACTTCTTACTCCAACTTTTGTTTGATTTTCATAATTGTGTTATGAACAAAAATCGATTTTAGCAATTAATAAATATATAATAATGTGATAAAGTATTTATCAATAAATGTTACAAAATTAAACACAAAAAAACTAACAAATTTTGTTATTCTCGGTTCTGTTTCACTGATGCCTATTATTAAAATGACCTCATTTAGCGCTGTTTCGTGTAGCGCAAGAACTTACGGGAACGTATCTCCCGCGTTAAGCGGGGTCTTACTGTATTTTGATCAGAACATGCATAAGATAATGCCTGTCTTTTGAAACTTCGCGATGGCACTGGTGCTATTACCATAATTATATTGATGGTAACCATGGCAACAGCGAAGTTATGAACTTGTCTTTTTAGAAGATGGGTATGTAATAAAAATAGTGTGATCCTTTTTGCAAAAAAAAAGAAAATGGCGCTGGGGGACGCTCGAAACAAGTGAAGTACCTATGCATATTTTAATGATTTGAAGTAGCATACTAGCTAAGCAAGCGTGGATAGAACACGCGCGCGCCATGGCGTTTTTTTCCAAAATGTTTCGTTTCAAAAATAATAGTTTTCTTTTGTTTTTAGTGGCCCATACCGCTAACTATGCTGTGGTTGTTGCACAATTGTATACTAAAAACCAGTGTCATGGTATACATCCATTCATCGTTCAATTAAGAGACGAAGAAACGCACATGCCAATGCCTGGTATTAAAATTGGTGAAATCGGCACAAAGTTAGGAATGAATGCAACAAATAATGGGTACCTGGGTTTCGAACATGTCAGAATACCGCGCAAAAATATGTTAATGAAAAATAGCAAAGTTCTTAAGGTATATAAATCTTTTCATACTCATTTGTTTGTTTCTTCCGTGTTCCACAAGGAAATAGTATGGTGATATTGAAAAATTGTATTTGTACCCTAACCTCAAAACGTAAAGTAGAATTATTTTGTTCATGGTGGCTGACCTTAAAATTGGCGCGATTGAGCCATTGTAACGATTGTATTTAGAAGCTAAAAATTGTCTCGAGCCCGAAAACACTTAAAAATCGGTCATGTGTAAGCCAAACCCATCTAGAGGCCATTTCGTTTTCCGTGAGAACTTTAGGATTTTCGTTTAGGTTTTCCTGGAATCGAATCAATGTTATTGGAATTATGTACATTTTGTGCATATTTTGTCACTATAACAAAACTATTCAGGTATTCTAAAAGAGTTTTCTGGCAAATTTATCACAATAGAGTAATGCTTACTGATTTTTTGTCTCAACGCACCATTTTACAAGTTTTTATTTAACTTGCTATGTTTGTCAGTTTGAGAAATTTTGCATACGTGCATAAATCCAATATGACGGACGTCCAAAGATGGCTGATTAATTTTTTTTAAAACATTATTGTTACTATGACATAATAACTCACTTTATGGTTTATATTCAAATAGAAATGTGGTAACGCATTAATATTTCAAAAGGGCTTTATTCACCAGAAAAATTACATATCACTGTTGAAATTTTAATCAAAACCTTTTCGCAATAGATTAACGAATTTATGAGATTCTTTTGTTTTTTAGGATGGTACATACGTTCAATCACCGAGTAGTAAATTGACATATGGAACAATGATGTTTGTGCGTGTTGTATTAGTTCAGGATATGAGCAACTATTTATCTAAAGCTGTTACTATTGCGACTCGATACAGTGCTGTTCGAAGACAATCACAACCCAAACCAAAGTACTTTCTACAAGCTTTTATTTTGTTTCACCTATCCCGATGTCTGTCTGTCTGTAATTGATTCTTGCAAATTAAATTTGACTCACTTCCCGGTTTCCGATTGAGCTGAAATTTTATGCACACCTTTGGTTCTGAAGACAATACAATATAATACATTTAATATTATGGTAAATCCAATATGGCCGCCACCACAAAATGCGAATTACCTTCTTTTTTACAACCCACTCCACATGGGTATCAAATGGAAGGGTACGACATCTAGAATTCAATCAACAGTGTGATTTAATTCCAAATCCAAAATGGCGGCCGACACAACCCCCTTGATATGGGTATTAAATGAGAGAGTATGACAAGTAGAATACAGTAAACTGTGTGACGTTATTTAAAATCCAATATAGCAGCCAAAAGGCGGAACTTAAAAGTTAGAAAATAAAATATTAGATAAAAAATTTATAAAGACAAACTTTTATTGCAGTGTACTAAAAAGAACAAAAATAATTAAAGTTCATAATTATAAAAGCGTGAATTGTAATTCACGACCCACGCTTTTATAATTATAAACTTAAATTATTTTTATCCTTTTTAGTACACTGCAATAAAAGCTTGTCTTTATAACAGTTTTTTATCTGATGTTTTATTTTAGTGATAAGCTTCATCTTTGAGTATTTTTAATACATAAATCGAATTTTAAAAAAAATATTTTAGCGAACGTGAGCCACAAATCATTGATTATGTAACTCAGCAATATAAGCTTTTCCCAAATTTAGCGGCCTGTTTTGCGTTCAGATACAGTGCTGCATGGCTATGGGATATGTACAATAATGTTTCGTCAGAATTGGAACATGGCGATTTGGACAGACTGCCGGAGGTAATTATTGATTAGTTTCATTATCAATTTAATATTTTAAAATGTATTCCGGACCGTTCTGCACTGTTCTGTTTGTATGTCTTTGTGTCGCAACCTCTTATTTACTAGAGTAAGAAACATCTTTTCATTTCTTTTTTCGGTCCGAAATGTTCAATTTTGGTACAGTATCGTGTTCCTAATATCTCTGTTCAAATGCCCGAAATTCCGCGCCCTCTAGGTGCCCCTAGGATGTTAAAATTGTGCACATTTGTAGGACACAGCTGGATTTTCGATTTAATGCCCAAGGACAAATATTGAAAAAAGTGTTAAGACAAATCACTTCTGGAATTTTTAAAGGAAGAGCCTCAAGTGCAGTTGGTTGTCGATCGATTTTTATTATTATACTTATTTAATTTTTTATAGTTGCATGCCATATCGTGTTGCCTGAAAGCTGTCTCAACAGCAGATGCTGCGGCTGGGGTGGAACAATGTCGCCTCGCTTGTGGTGGGCACGGTTACATGACAAGTTCAAATTTGCCTGCTACTTATGGTCTTGTCACAGCTGCATGTACTTACGAAGGTGAAAATACCGTATTGCTATTACAGACTGCAAGGTATAGATTTTTTTTATAATCGGTCTTTAAAATTTTGAGACGCAATAAATAATGTTTTTCTTTTAAAATAGATATTTAATAAAAGCATGGCAACAAGCAGTTTCTGGAAAACCATTGACACCTACTGTGAGTTACTTATTGGCGGCGACACGGAAACCTCCAGGTGGACAAAAGTGGACAAATACAGTGCCATCTGTTATTAGAGCTTTACAGTTAGTTGCGGCAGGGTAAATAGTTTATTTTCAAATAACATTTGCTTAAAGAACGTTTTTAGGATTCTCTAATTCACAGTGACAAAACGGAACCCTTATCGGACCACTTTGTTGTCCGCCAAGCTCTTTTTCACGAGCATGGATAGAGGTTTCGAGTTGAAATCCATCCTGTAAAAATTCAAACTTATATCTCAGTTCAATCAAAACATACGGCCTTTAATTACATATTTTTTGCAATATGGGCATCTTTAAAAGTGTCAAAAGAAGCAACAGTGGTGCCATCCTACGCGATGATTGTAAACTATTAAATTAACAGTACGCAATCCTCAAGGCACGAGTTGTACTCGCACTTGATCGTCTTTTTTTATATATAATAATAAATTACACTTTCTGTTTAATTCCTCGTTTCATTTTAGAAAAATCAGATTAAGTGCAACTCACATGGACGAAAGAATTAAAAGTGGAATGTGCCCTGAAGATGCTTGGAATCAAACCTCTATTGAACTAGTTGGAGCATCTGATGTAAGTTACCATTTTTGAACAGAAACTTCTTCATACCACCTTAAGCGCAGAACACATTTGCGCAACCACAATGGCGACCGAATATGTAAACAAATGAGTTCAACATTGTTGTGATTTGGCGGCGATAGAATTTACGACAGGTTTGCTCATTAACGCCATTGTGATCGCATAGATATGTAGAGCGCTTGATTGATTGATTGAGCGTGATTGACAAATCATTTAATCGATTAAGAAACTTTGACTGAAATAATGGTTGACAGTACATTTTGTTTGTTTGATTATTCTCAATGAAATTGCGCTCGTAAATTTGAATTGAGCAATAAACTTATTTATATTTTCTCCCAAAGGCACATTGTCGCGTTTTCATTGTTGAAAAGTTTTATGAAACTCTCCTGAATATCAAGGATATATCAAATGAACTACGAAAAACTTTAATGGATCTTTGTGAGTTGTATGCAGTGAAGACAGCATTGTCTAATATAGGAGATATGATCCGAGTGAGTAAATATGTTTATTTTAATTTGGAAAGTTGTTTTTGAAGTTATACTTCTTTTGGCGCATTGAGGGTAAACTTTTCTCTGTTACGAAAATAAGACACCATGACGCTAGTTGTTCAAGTGAACAGTTTTAACTATATTTATCATCTCCTTAAACATCAATATAATTTTATCAATGTACGAACTAAAAACTAGAATAGTATATTACATCACAAGAGCAAACAGTTGAAATTCCTACACTGTGCGAAGTCAAGGGCATCGTGTGTCGCGCAGTGCAGGACTTTCAGCTTTCTGCCTGTGTGGTGTATACTATTTTTCTTCATATCCGGTCGAAAGTACGTACTTTCACCAATATATAAAAAGACTAATTACTTTCAAATGAGCAATGTTCAGGTTATACGCAATAATAGCAGTTGGCTACTACTGCATCTCTGCTACTGGCTATACTGGCGAACACGTGTTCTGTGCGCATGACAAAACTTTCGGCTCGCCTCTACAGACAGTATGTGAGCAGTGCATAAATGTGAAACTTACTGCTTTAAAATCGAAGCAGAAAGTACGTACTTTCGGCATGGTATAGGACAAGTTATTTTACCTATTTTTTATGGCTATAGAGTCGTTTTACCAATCAATAACAACAACACCACTTTATTTCAGCTTTTTGTTGTTTTTTTTTCAGTTTGCATACTTAACGGAAAATAATATTTTGGGGTTACAAAAGTGGTTGGAGCTTTTGCTGGCAAACATTAGACCCAATGCAGTAGGTATCGTAGATGGATTTGATTTATCTGATGAAGTTTTGTCTTCTGCATTAGGAGCTTATGATGGACGGGTCTATGAAAGGCTTTTTGAAGAAGCAAACAAAAGCCCTCTGAACGCTGAACCTGTTAATAAGTCATTCCATCTGTATCTAAAACCATTCTTAAAATCGAACTTATAAAAATAAATATGGGGCTTATAAACTTTATTTTTATAAAAATATGTGTATAAAATACACAGTCTATTTGCATTTAAAGTGCAAACAGGTCTAACAAATATTTTTTTTAAATTTAATGTAGCTGAAGACAAATGGATTGATTGCATTTATTTACTAACATAAATTAGACGATTATTTTTATCTTTAATAGGTGTGTGTTGGTAAGTTTTGGACTTTTACATAACTCCTCGGATACAGCTGCAGGTTTGCTGGTCAAATTTTTGAGTTCGTCGAACTGTTTAAACTTAACAGATTTAGGCTTCCAGAATCGTCAAAACCAGGTTCAAGTAGTGTGAAGAATTGGAGAAACACGCAGTTGTATTCAAAGAGTTCTGTATTACCGACAGACGCTTTAGGCTACACCTGCATTGGATCTCTCAGTCCCATCCGTTCCGATGTTATCTGAGAAACAGTTGAATCGTGGTAATATCATGAGTGAGTGATGACAATTTTTTTGTACTGGCTTCTACTAGAGAAAAGCGTTTTTGCTAAGAGGCATTGGTGCACCAGCTTAATGACAGTGGATTTCATGGGAAGATTTTAAAACTTACCTATGTATTCGAAATTACTCGGATAAATTCAAGAACGACCACCGTGTGACTATAGAAGAATTTAACATACTCTTAATTAACCCCGTCAGTACGTGCCATCGGAATGGAAACAAACCCATCAACTTGTTATCGGGCGTCATCGGACTTTCTTTTCTTGGTCGACCTATGCCGGATCGGGAGAAATACGATTCCAGTGTAGGCGAAGCCTTAGGAGCTAAAAACCAACACACCTCTTTAAATAATACTTGGAGATACAAAACAGATACGATTTTTTTGTAAATGAAGAGTGAAAAATAACTAAGCCGTTTTTGTATCTCCTTTAAATTTTGCATCCATTTTTAAAAATCGTAATTTTCTCTATAAAAGTAAAAAAAAATATTTTCCAACATCTGAAGTTAGAATTAATATGTATAAATGAAAATACAAATCAGTGGAAAGAAATTTTAAATTGATATTTTTTCTTCTTTCCGGAATATTAAGTTTGTGCTCTTGCTTGAATTTTTTTTCCTCGAAAGAATACAAAAATTAAGAAAAATATTATTTAAAATTTTACGTTGGCTTGACATAGAAATAGATCAAGAAGAGGCTGTGCCTTATTTTAGAATATAATGTACAGAAGTCAAACAATACTGTCGTATTGAATGGCAAAATATTAACATTTATCTTATGGCTTAGTTTTAAGATTAGTCGTTTTTATTTGAGGTTCCACTGTCAAATTATAGACATTCCGTATGTTTGAAAGTATATACCAAGCCTATTTATTTTATCACATTTTTAAAAACAAAATTGTTTAAATAATATATTTTATATACAAATTTTAATGAAATCTTCTTAACAATTGAGAGTTGAAAATATTCATGATATATCTATATATAGTTATTAGAAATTGTAAGATATTCTTTATTATGGATATTATATGGTTTATAGTGTATACTGGTTTTAGGTAGCAACTGTGTGAAAAATATAATATACAGTAATACCCCTGACTTACGCGATGGGTGAGATTAAACAATAACCACGTAAGTCGAATTCATTCAAATCGGTACAAATTTGCGTATAAATACAAATTATGTTTAATTGGGATTATTAAACTGAAGTTATTTTGGCGTGAAAGGCTTCATAAAACCTAACAAAGTCGTCTGGCAGATCAACGATTTTTCATTGGAGTCAAATAATAATAATTTTGTAAGTGAACTGAGGCCTTCTGTCAAGTTTATTTAATCTTCTAATTAAACTGGGTTTAAAGGATCAGGTTCTTTAATGTTTTCAAAAATCGCGTAACTCGATCTGAGTAAGACGGGATATTACTGTAGTGTTGTTGGTGACACTGTGAAAGCTGAATCTCATTCTGCAAATTTGTGTAACTGCTCGAAGTAGCAAAAAAGCTTTCAAATAGAGGTTTCATACAAACTTGATCTATAACTTTATCGGTGCTGAATCAGAGGATCTCAATCTGCACCACTGCCCCCTTTATAGAAAAAAAAAAACCAACGCGTCATAGTCCATATTTTATATGACATACTGTTGGATGAAATGTTGTTGCATATTATCTGTACTTAATTTGTTTATTTATTAAAAATCATAAAACACCTATGGAAGAGTTTGGCGCCCACTGAGGGGCGGAATGTATGCTCTAAAATCTAAATGAATCGATGTTCGCTTCAATTAGCCATTCAAAGGAACTTGAAAGTCGTACAATACATGTTTACTCGAATATTTGTTTACGTTGTGTAAAATTTAGTTTTCAACACTTACGAAACAAGTTACGTTGTAGTACAGAATGACGTTCAGTAGTTTTTCAGCATCACCTACGATATAACGTTTCTTGACCTCCTGTAGAAGTTTCTCCATATAAAAATCCCTTTGTTTGAAAAAATGTTTTTTAAGTATCTATTAACGATTAAGCTAATTGCGGCGTGAATTTTAATACAGATCTACTTAGTTCAGCAATTTGAGTTGGGATTGAGCACGTTTTAGTTGATTGTATGTATCTAGAATAATTTGATTACAATATTACTTTTTCGTAAGAGGTAGCAGAACGGTGTAGAAAATGTCTGTGCTCGAACTCAACTAGGTTGACAGTATATATTTTAAAAATACATTTCTGAGTAATTTAAATAAAAATCTTTTTATACTCCTAAAAGTTGTTATTCTCTGTTCATTTTCATACCGCTAACAATTAAAATCTTTTTTAAAACGTTGATTGCCACATCACACGACGTCGCGTGAAACGGCCTATTATGCTGCGGCCGGTAACGCGACGTCGCGTGATGGTCCCTTACAGAACAGTGGCCACAGCGTATCAGCTTTTAGTATTTGTTTATATATATATATATAAATGATAATAATATATATATAAACGACCTTATATGAGGCGTTGAGAATTATAGTGGCCTAACCCTCAAAATTTCAATATTTTCTTATGTCCATAAAGTAATCGGTTATTATCGAAAGTTTCGGTAGAACGACCTAACCGCAGTTTAAGAGCCGTTTCGTAGATTAAACTGCGGTTAGGTCGTTCTTCTACCGAAACTTTTGATAATAACCGATTACTTTATGGACATAAGAAAATATTGAAATTTTGTGGGTTAGGCCACTATAATTCTCAACGCCTCATATATCATATAATTGTAGATTCAATATATAAAAGTATTATTAGCACAAATAAAAACAAATTTAATAATTTTTTAATTTTAGCCATCTATGTAAGTCCAACATCTTGGCTTGGCAATGAACGTGTTAATGAGAATCCTGTATGAAGGAGGTAGGAAGGAGAATTGGACTTCGGCTTTGGTAAATAAAATAACATCTTTAATCAACATCTTAAAACACAATTCAAACGGTTAAGGAAAAGGGCGTAACAAATGTTTTTTAAACATTTTAATTGTTTAAAATTTTGCGGGAAAATTATTTAATAACTAACTCCCAGCTGATTAGTGACGGATAATTTATTTTTTTTTTTAAATACACAAAATAAATCATTGACAATGTACCAGATTTCGTATGAAATATGTCAAAATTTACATAAACGTTCTCTATATTGCACAAAATAACTTCGCAACGTAAGTTTGTGAAAATCAGCATAAAGAAGCAAACCACTCAACAGATGTTTGTTACCGAAATACTAAGACTTTGAAAGCAGCTAACAGCGCTTTTAATTTTACTGCAGGTGAACCAAAAGTGGCAGTTTGATCTACTAAAAATATGGTGATCATATGCGTAACGTTATATGCACGTGTAGATATTTAACGAGTTCAAACAATATAGGTTCTTTTCATGATTTTTTCGTCCACAAAACTTGGTAGTTCATTTTTTGGACACTAATGGCGCTGATATTCGACAGTACCGTTTACCCAATGAATGCTCGGTGGGTCGAGTACCAATTCAAAGCCACATTTTTAATATTGCGTTTGAATTCATATCCAAACTCTGGGATTATATGCGAGAATTACATTTTGCGTTTCGAGTGGTTATGCTGGTTGTTATTTTATACTGTGGTGACAGTGTACACTAAAGCACCTATGCTGTGTAAAAAAAAGTATTATTTTTGTTACATATTATGCATTTTATTTAGTTGATTAGTTAGGTGTCAATTGGTAAATCAGCATGACATAAAGTATCATGACGAACCAAATTCATTCATCCATTTTTGATATTTATCAAGATCTTCTTTAGAAACACTTTTATTACATTTTGCTATCGCGTCCATAAAATCTTGAACAGTAACAGGCAAATCAAGTTCTTCTTTCGGCAGCTGACGTATTTGATCTGGCTTTAAACCATGAATTTTTCTTCGCATTGACATCATAGAAGCATCCCTAATAAAATCAAATAAACGTGCTGTTAAATAATCGAAACAATACACAATCAGAAGCGAGGAAATATCAACACTAGTGTTATCGGCAATTATCGATGTTTTTGATTATATACCTGCAAACGTTTGTGATATCGGCACCAGAATATCCTTTGAGTCGTTTAGCAATGTCGGTCAAATCGACATCCGGATCGAGTTTAACTTCTCGTAGATTTATTTTCAGTAAAGCTTCGCGCCCTTGACCGTTGGGAAGTGGTATATAAATTCGTTTTTCTAAACGTCGACGTAAAGCTTCATCAATATCCCATGGGAAATTCGTCGCTGCTAATACCATAACGACTTTTCCAGGATCTTCTGCGTTTGGTGTTATACCATCCATTTGTACTAACAATTCTGATTTCACACGACGTGAAGCTTCATGTTCAGATTCTGAACCTCTTCGTGAACATAGAGAATCAATTTCATCTATAAAAATTGTGCTTGGAGCATAAAATCTAGCCTAAAATCGTCGACATAGAACAATAAAATCATTATTTTTCATTACAAGTAATAAGGTCGGTTGTCTATTGGCAAAATTTTCTCCTCAATTATGTTTGTCAAAAGTTGGATAATTGAATGCGAATAATTGAGTGTCAGTAAGACGCTCTGAAGGCAGTATACTGCATTCTCATTCCGGCGTGACAAGTTATAAAAAAAGGCGCTTTCAAAATAGTTGTGACAATTAAACAAAAAATAAATTATCACATGAGAAAGATACAATGAAAGTGGTAGTAGTTGTTGAGAAAATAAACGCAAAACAAATAAACCCCCGAATCTATTGTTTCCCAACAGTCCAACAATGTCCTCTTTTTCAGTTCTGTTGGCATCTAACTAAATATACGGTAAGTAATTAGTTAATTAGGATAAAACTGCGTCAATAGACGACGAGCCTTATTATAATTCCAATGACATACCATTTCAAACAATAATCTAACAAGTTTTTCTGATTCTCCGCGATATTTCGAAGTTAGTGTAGATGACGATACGTTAAAAAATGTAGTTCCACACTCAGTAGCTACTGCCTTGGCAAGCATGGTTTTGCCTGTACCTGGTGGACCCACCATCAATACGCCTTTCCATGGACGACGGATTCCCTAAAAAGTAAATAAATGTTTAAAAAGAACATACTTTTAATTAAAATTATTGTGTCGCAAGTTTACTTTAAAAAAATCTGGCATCCACATCGGAAGGACGACTGCTTCTTCCAGTAGTCTTTTTGCTTCGTGTAAATCAGCGATATCGTCCCAGTGAATTCCTGGATTTTTCTGTACAATATCTCTTTCTGTAAGCATACGCAATTTTGAGTAGATTTGTAAATAATTAAATACGTCCAACAATGAGTACAATAATTCTACATACCCAACATTTCAACTAAATCTCTATCGGGACCGTTACACTCAAAACGTTTTTCTTCTTCATCATCTTCTCTTTCTTCGGTTTGGTCTTTATCTTTTTCTGATTTGTCTTTATCTCGCAAATCCAGCTTTGTATCTGAGCGTGAAGATTTTGGTCTATCATCTGTTCTACGGCCACCACCTTTTAAATCTTTACGTGATAAATTCGAATTTTGTTTCCAGTTAGCTGATTTCTTTCCCAAATCGCGTTTTGCTGCATTGCGATTTATTTTCACTGGAGCCATAGATCTTGAAAAGATTTTATTATTATATTGCCATATTAGGATTATTGATATCAAAATTAGTCAAGTCAAAACTAACTTATGTTCCATGGGAGTTGGTGAAGGCCAAACATCAGGATCATGAGAAACTTCTGCAGGAGCTAACCAATCTCGGGTTGGAAGTTCCTCAAGAGCACTACTGCTGTTTCCACCTATAGATCTGTCTAAACCACGATCGAATTTCAACATTTGTAAACTAGTTTGTGAAAATTTCAACTGTTCCATTTCTTCGCCTATTTCTTGCTGTACCTATAAGAATAAACTCTCATTTACACAAATTATTACCAAAGTTTAAAAAAAATGTGAAAAAATGTACCCTTTGCCATTTTGCTTTCCTCATCGGATCTGCGATTATTGATAATAAACGATTTATCATTTGGACGACACCCTGATAATAAATACCTGCAGTGTCATAATTTCCCATGAGTGCCATTTCTCTAGCGAGTTTGGTATTTTCGCATATTTCACTTATTGACACTGCCATAACTGTCATACCTTAAAATTTTGAACTAGCTATAAAAACAGGACTACAAAACAGTTTACAGTTATTAAAAGTATTTGAAAATATAATTTGATTTGCTTACCTGCATTTACCAAAAAGACTTACGATTTTATAATTTTATTATCTTGCAAACATAATACAAAATCTTTACGTCAATACGATTTCATTGAAATCAAGGTTAAGTTTGCTTATATGGTTATATCAGAATTAAAAACACAGGCGTAGCGTCTAGCCAGACACGACATATTCCCCTCGGCCAATTTCGATTGACTGCACGACTGCACCCAACATACACTTGCTGACAAGTACCTTATTGCTAGTACTACTAGTTCAATTTCTCTGCGTTGCTAATGTTAATTAAATCCAACAAAAAGAAAAAAATTCTAAAAAATATTTTGTGTTGCCATGCAAATTCTTTTATTTTTATGTTATGCAGTTGCTCATTACGTGATCTTTGTTCATTATAAGAGGCACGAAGTGACGAAATATATATGTAAGGATATGCAGTGGGCATTCTATGTTGTGACAGAACTTATCGATATTTTCTTTAAAAACTGTTTTTGGAACGAAGTTCCTTATCGCGGGTTGGCGAGGGGATCTAGCAGGGAAAAAATGTAACGCGTCACGAAAAACCGTAAGACCTAGGGGGGTAGATGGATTTTTTTAATAAATTTTGTCTCAATTATTTTCACCTAGGGGGGTAGGTGGATTTTTTTTATAAATTTTATCTCAATTGTTAGGTACCTATCCGAAAGCTGCTCTCCTGATACTTTTGTGTTTATATTTGAAAGACGAAAATTTTATAAATTATGTAATATTGTATAGTGTATACTTAAGGCCGATTTACACTTCAATAAGTAACTTGTGAGTTAAGTGGTAAGTTGTTGATTAAGTTGAGTTGAATAGATCGCGATTTTATTTTTCGGCTAGTCCAGTGCGAAGTAGCCCCCTCTCTCGCGTCTCTCACACCCCGCCAACTTAACTGGCCGGCATGTAGACGGGCGAGTTTAGTACAGCCAGAGATAACTTTATCTCTGGTACAGCCCATAAGTTTATGCACAGCGGTCGCGGACATGTGTTATTTTTTTGAGTTTTTTTTTTTTGGTCTATTCATTTCTATTAATATTTCATTTTCAATATGTTGTACAAGTATAGACACTGTTTCTCTTATTATAGCACGTAAATTGGTATTAAGTAATTCAACATCCATTTTCTGTCTAGTAAAACAACCTAGCAAACAGTCTACGTTTAGCGACCAGTCTTCTTCTCGGAACGATAACTTTAGGACTATTCACTCGCCTACGTTTGGACGTTACTTACTACTGTTTTTATTGAAGTGTAAATCGAGCTTTACTGTATTTTATTAAGACACTCCTCTTTCAAAAAACTAAAAACGACCGTATGCAATGGGTGTGGTTTTAATTTATTGTCTTTTATTAGAACACTTCCATTTCAAAAATATAAGTAATTAGATAACTTGTTGTTTATTCCAGCGGCGCTACAAAAAGTACCACAATAAGGACTACATTAAACGACAAGAAAATATGTTCCAGTTTTTATATAAACGTGTTCTTTCCAAAGAACAAGAGTTGTAATAAAAAAAATATTTGAAAAAAATACAGACAAAATGTTGCAAATTTTATTACGATTATTTTTCTTCACCCAGCGAATCAATTTTTTTTTAACATTATTAACATTCGGATGCGTTTTATATTTATTTGAGATAGTAACGTTTATGTAAAATTTTCTTGAAAAATTTTAAAATATGGTTTCTAAACTCCTATGTGTGCTCATTCGATTTTTTCTGTAAGATTAAGTTACTTCGAAGCATATATTTATTATATAAAATGTGGCGCGAAACACCGATTTGCATAATAGTAGTGAATTAATTTGTTTTATGTGAAAAATCTCGATTTTCGTCAAAAATCAAAAAGTCATTTTTTGGTTTCTAACGGCTTAAGCAGCTTTAGACTGACAGGGAATGACATTTGAAATTCAAAAATAAGCCCTAGTTTGCGTCCGGTGGCCTTTTCAATGTGTTCTTTTTACGAGCATTCTTTGAATGGCTCTATCTCCGAAACGGTAATAGCTACAGACCTCTGGGTGCGCTCATTGAGTTTAGAATGTCATTTTCTGTCCGTAAACCAAATTTAAGAAGTATCTGATAGGTATTCCAGAGATTCCAGAAAATCAGTTTGAAGGGCTCTAACTTCGAAACGGTGAGTGTTAGAGCGCAACGGATGGGCTCGTTGAATTCAGCGTGTCATTTTCTATAAGTGTACCGAATTTGAAAAGGATCCAAGTGATTTCTCATTTTTGTCCAAAAAAAAACCAAGGCTCTATGTGAAAAATCTCGATTTTCGTCAAAAATCAAAAAGTCATTTTTTGGTTTCTAACGGCTTAAGCAGCTTTAGACTGACAGGGAATGACATTTGAAATTCAAAAATAGGCCCTAGTTTGCGTCCGGTGGCCTTTTCAAGATGTGTTCTTTTTACGAGCATTCTTTGAATGGCTCTATCTCCGAAACGGTAATAGCTACAGACCTCTAGGTGCGCTCATTGAGTTTAGAATGTCATTTTCTGTCCGTAAACCAAATTTAAGAAGTATCTGATAGGTATTCCAGAGATTCCAGAAAATCAGTTTGAAGGGCTCTAACTTCGAAACGGTGAGTGTTAGAGCGCAACGGATGGGCTCGTTGAATTCAGCGTGTCATTTTCTATAAGTGTACCGAATTTGAAAAGGATCCAAGTGGTTTCTCATTTTTGTCCAAAAAAAACGAAGAGTGATACAAGTCAGTTTTTAGATTTCTTAAAGTACATGTTATTTTTCTGTCTGAAATTGAGGAAATGGTTAGAAAAACACTTCCATATTTATAATATAATCATATATTTAAAATTATTAAGTGCGTTGAAGAGTAACTGTTTGACGTTTTATTTTCTATACATTTAACGAATTTCAAATACAAACTGTAATAATATACTTATTGTTAAAATCTTGAAAAATCATAACTATTAACATAAAAAATGTCACAAACAATAAAATATATGTTAACTAACAATAAAAAATAAATATTTACTACTATGCATTTAATATTATTAGATATTAAACATAAAAAATTTCTGTCACATCTGTTACATTTTGCGAAAATATGAAGTACCACAATCACTGAACAATAAAAATAGTGATAATAATAATAATATTCAGTTTATCAGTTTCAGCACCAATATATAATATTTAATATCCAGGCATAAAACCCTAAAATTACTAAATTAACTTAATATTTAGGTACTAATGAACTAAAATATTTATCACACTTTTGGGATATTATTTGCAATTAATTAAAAATATACTTCTTACTTATTTTCTGTATATACAGTAACCACAACATTTCGTAAAAATCATAATCAATAGAATTGTGCTAATTACAATTGTTAACCATTTGAGATTTACCAAAACATTTGTTTTGTTGTTATAAATTATTGCATAAAAAATTACCGACTATCGGAAACAATTCTTGACTTAGCCAATTTTTAATACATATATGTAGAGCATAAAGAAATCATTTGAAGTACAAAGAATAATTTAACAGTAGTAAAATGCTGTTTAATTTTTGATCATGTGAGCATTGCTTCTGAAATATTCAATAACAAATGGTTGAATTGTTTTCTTCTTTTTTTAAAATTATTTTTCAGTAATGACAAGTAAACGTGGAAGTATTCTCAGTCTACTCATTTTTAGTGGGTGAATACAGCACATTAAATGAATCTGCAATTTGAGTTTCAAACCGGTTCACGGTGCGATTGTTTTGCTGACCTCAAAGAATGGGGAGCCCGCACATGGGTCGACAGAAACACGGTCGATTTGAAACTAGTTGCAAACTGGTTGTGTGCGACGTGTTTACAGGTCAAGAAGCCATTTCAGTTGCATGTTGTTGCGAAATTTCAAGATTATTAAAATACTAGAAAATTGGCCATAAGAGGCTATCGACACGGTCACGTCTGTGATTGGTCGAGTCGATTGCCTATGTCATCAACGTCCACGGCTTGGTTATTCAAGCCTGTATATCAACTGTTTGGAAATCGACTCCACAAGTCGTCTTCTTTTGAACTGTTCTTTAACCCATTAAAAAAAAAGTAGACAGGTTGAGAACACCCTGTATATTACAATAGTTTTGATATTGATTAATGCAACAAACGTAATTTTAAAATATGAATGTTTAAAAAATGCAAATAAGTTTATGAGATATTTACTGAATTTATATAAAATAATAAAGGCGGTGGCGTGGCATTGAGTAATTTGAGTAGTAAAATGTAGCAATTGGCCACACGGCGCTGAGAACGTTGCTACACCACTGGCGATAGAGTTTTTAATTTTAATTTAATTAACAATCTTATGCTTATAATTAAATAATAAAAATGACAAAATTTACTCTTTTAAGACAGGCTCATTTTTCACAGTTACTTGTTATGACAAAAATCACTATGACATTATTTTTATTATGTATTACTTTTATTTGGAAATCTGCATTTGTAATCACAGCCTGGCCCATCTTTTCTCCTTTAAATATAAAATAAAATATGAGATATTGTTGTAACAGACATAAGGAAATTTTTTAATAACAATCAAATAAATTCGTTTGAAAATACGTAACCGTAGTTGAATTTCTAAAAATTTTACGTACGTGATAAGATAAAAAACTTCTTTTTTAATAATTTATTAAAATGATTTTTATTTTAAAATTACCTATACGTAATTAGAAGTCTCAAGTTAAAATAATAAAAATTTGGTTTATTTTTACCTGACTGCGGTGAATCCAAAAAGTTTAGTGTTTCGCACAAATTATTACCTATTTTCAAATGAAAACGGAGAAAATGTATATGGCTACTGGAATATCAATTTTATATAAATTTAAAAATGTATTACCTTACTGAAATTTTCAGAATCGTCAAAATATTAAAAAAAACACTAAATGTATACTCTATGTACACAATATATACAGCGTGTTTGATTTTTCAGAGCTGATTTGGAATAAAAAACGAGATTAAATAACTATTTAAAAATTAAAATTTCACAATTTATCAAAGCGAAAAAAGAAAATGTTATTAATATTAATTGTTTGTTCAATTCGTCTTTAAATTTTATAAAAAGATATTTTATCACAGCCCTAGAAAAACAAACACCGTACAATGTTCTATTTATTTTTGTGCTAGTTAAAATTATAATCAATAACTTTATTTATACAAGAATGCATTAGATATTAAAATAATGCATATGTCTTTTTATTATAAAAATCTATAACTTAAAATTTTAATATATATTTTTCTAAGAGACAAGTAAAAATATTGCGAGACAAATGTAAACTACAAATGTCTTTTAACAAATAAAAAATTAACATTACATTAACTTACTGATTATCATATTAAAATCATTTGAAATAGAGTTTTGACACATTATAACAAATTATATTATAAGTTTCACGCCGTTTTATCGGATTTTATAATTATAAAACTGCTAGAAAAATAACTGCGTAGAACTTTTTTCACGTAGTTCAATTTTGTGAAATATTTAAAAATTGATTTAAAGTATTAACAACAAAAATATTACAAAAAATATTCATATTAAGACATAATTCTTTCTTTTATAATTTTGAATTTTGCACTCTGAAATGAAACAAAAGTATTGCTGGATACCGATATGAAACTCATTTCAAGCAATTATCAATTAAACTTCAATTTTGAATTTTAATATTTACATATGTTTCATATACGTAAATAAAACAATTTTTTAAAATGCCATACAATTTTGTTAAGAAGAACAACAAAATACTCAACTAAATTGTAACACAAAAGACATTCTTTTGTTGCAAAGGTAATCTGTGTTACATATTAGGTGTTTGTTAAGTTCTGAAACTCCCAAAGCGTCTGTCGGCAATACAGAACTCTTGGGACACAATTTCAGGAAACCAAGTTCAAACAGTCCAAAGAGTTCGAGAATTCGACCAGCAAACATTCAGTTGTGTTCAAAGTGTACTGTATTGCCGACAGCCGCTTTGAGAGTTCAGAACCAGTTAAGAACTTAGCACGAAGTATAGATCATTGAGTAAACGATACATCTTGAACATCAGCGCCATTAGTGTCCACAAAATGAACTATCATTCGGACCTGTTTTTGTCAACGCAAAAATCATGAAAAAGTTTATGTCGTTCGGACTCCTTCTAATCTATACTTTGTGGAACTTACTAACAGACATAACAGTATGGACCTACGACAAAAAATTACATTTTTTTTACAGAATCTGCAAGTTCGACACGATTTGTTCTCCCGCAATAACTGTACAAGAATGGCGTCTTTAACGCGAAAAAATTGTGAAAAATACGTTTCACTCTAAACGGTGTGATAACTGATTTTAGGATGTAGGTATACAATTTTTCAACAAGGTGAAAAAGTTCACGATGGATCGATTTATTTCGTGAAAAATATTGTTAAAAATGAGTTTTTCCAGCTCTTCCTCCTAAATGGTATGAGAACCATGCTATATATAACGGACAAAATTGCATATCGATAATTTTGCCGAGTATAAGATTTCCTACAAAAAAGTTCGGAAAGGCATGTGGCTCAAGTCAATAGTGTCGAAATGCGGGGAGTTCAAAATTATCACACAAAATACGTCAATTCTTTGCGAAAAAAACAAGTTACCCCGCACTTGTCAAAACTGTCAAAAAATATGTTTGAGATGCAGGTTTACTGGTTTGGTTAAAAAAAATGTTTTTTGTTGCTGCTCTGTAACTTGCAGGTACTTATGCTACCCGAAAATGAGAATAACCAAGAAGACTAGAATAATAAGGGGAGCGAACTACGTTATCTTTGTATAGGGAGCATTGGGATGTGTTAGTGAGAAATCTATGTAGATCAACCATAACCTCACTTCGAAGTGGCCAAGTCACTTGACAAGAAAGTGAGGTTACGGTTTTTTTATACAGACCACTTGTGTAGCGCTGCCTAACAACGGCTAGAATCGTCCCGCTTGCGGCACGCGACTTCGGTCTCCTTATAATCTAGTCTTCTTGGGAATGACTATACCCGAATACAAATTAATATTCCGTCGTATCGATACTATAAAAATTACTATTCTATAAGATTATAAGCACGATAATATTTCTGATCTTTCTTTAAATAACACAACCTTAATATATTCACAGAGACAAAAACTCGCAATTATTTGTCGAAGACTCGTACTGAACGAAATGTTTACTGATTCTTAAACAAACTTTTAAAAACCTTTATTGAGGTAAACTAATTAAATGGTTTTTTATTTGAAAAATTATCACAAATAAAATTTTTTCAATTAATTATTTAAATTTCAAAATAAAAGAAAAATCAATTATACTATTCTGCTCCTTAAATATTCGCAATTTAAGATATTGATAAATAACAATAAAAATATAACATGAAAATTTAAAATGACAACAAATAAAAATAAACGATAATTTAGACGATGCGATGCCCCATTTTCGCCCGGTTTTATCATCTGCCTGTGAAGTGATCCATTATAGGTTATATATGACTGTAACGTAGCTACAGTACAACTATAATAATCTGAACACATATCGTCTAGCAATCAATTGCCGGATTAGTAAGGTATCTGGACTAGTGGATTATTTTTTGTCTTTATTCTGCTTTGTTTCGTCAAATCACTAAACAACTAAAGATGTTTTACATCAAACATTCATAAAGTAGACTGAATAATAAAAAAAAGGAAAAAAGCTACGTCTCATATGGCAGATTTAACACGATCCATAAATATCTAACGTTTATCATAAAATTTTAAGCTCATTTGGGTTTCCAACGATAAAATGTGATGTTAGTGAAATTTTGCACAGTTAATAGTTGCGATTTTTTCGCATATGGGCGTAATAAGAAAAAAAAAATTCACTTCATGCTATTGTTTTAACTTGTTTTATGAACATTCTTTATGTACGAATTATAGGAGCAAAATTTTTCAAATGTCCAGGCAACTGAAGTATTCAGATTATCGAAGTGTCCGATTTATAGAAGTAATACTGTATTTTATAATTATCAAACACTTAATTGAAAACATTAGATTAACGCAATTTGGAATGAGTCAAAACAATTCCTGAATGTTAAAAGTAATCACAAAACACCAAACCAGCAATTTTGTCTCGGTGTATATTTAATTAAATTAACTATGTTCGCATCGACAGATTAGTAATTATTTTGATATTTTCCGAATTGTGTTAATAAAACTTTATTAGTTTGGCCAATAAAGCATCTTTACAATTTATTTTGGATATAACGAATAGATTTTGTAATGAATCAAGCGATCGTATGAGTAGGAAACGCTTTTAGAAAAAATGCATTTCGATTTTTTTTTGTTCTGTATTTTAGTTTTTTGGAACAATTCCAGAACTAAATTTTTCACCGACGTATTATTAATTTCATTTACACTTTAAAAATACAAATATCCGTAACCGATATCGGATCATTATTTTCACAAAATTATTCACCCTGTCGCTTGAAACCTGGCGCCTATCCTACCGCGGCAGTTAAATATTTCCATCCATTTTGAAGTCGATTTTAAGTAAAAAAATATTTAAATTGGCCTTTATAGCATTTTATTCCTAAAACTCTGACTTTTTTTCCGGACATAAAATCAGTTTTTGTAAACACTGCACAGATTCTTTTAACACAGTTTCAATATTGGCAAATTAGAAAATGTTCGTTTTAATGACACAGTCATCAAAAAATAAACGTAATTATCTATACGAGCACTTCAAGAATCAGTACATATTTTTTTTTCTGAACAAAGAACACTAACATATTTTAATACAGCTCAACCAGTTGAAGACTGTATTACATATAAAGTGATAGTTTGACTCGGTTTAGTAAAACATCTAGGAGTTGAAACTACACATTTGGTCCCAACAATGTGCCCCCCGACTGTAAATGGCAGGGCCAATCACTGACTCACTGACGAATTTGGCATCACTGTTTGACTATTACTAGTTGTTGGCAAAACTGAAGCACCTATAATTTATTTTTAATCTCAATCAACTCAACGAATTATAAACAAGTAAGAATATATCTCCGCTCGTACACACTGGACCATGGATTTAGGAATATAGGGACACAGCATGTACTTGGGTTTTTGGACGAGAGGAGGTGCAGCCGCTTAAGGGACGCGACGAAGTAAGTGGTGTCCGTTTGTCATTGGCCGACGCACTAGACATGTGATTAGTGGCTTGAAATTTATGTTGGTAGCATAGTGTAAAAAGAAAATTTCTTTAGTACATGGATCTATATCAGTGGTTCTCAACCTTTTTTTTATCGCAGCACACTTAACGATTTCAAAATTTGCCGGCACACAAAGAAAGAGATAAATTTAAAAGTTGTTTACTTACCTATAATACACTGCGTAAAATAGTTTATGATAATAATTTTCTAAAACTTGGCGACACACTTTAAGAATTTCACGGCACACAAAAGTGCCATGGCACAGTGGTTGAGAATCACTGATCTATATTCTTTTGTCCACGTTTGAATTTCATGCTACTAAACATGCGCAATGCGCCAGCCAATCACAAATTGACTCCAGTCATACATTGTACCAATGCTTTGTCCCCGTCCCTCAATGCATTCACCCCCTCTGCCGTATACTCCAACCCTAAAATTACTAGATCCATGCACTGGACTGACATCAAACATGTCGTTGCGTGTTTATTTACTTTCCAGTAATACTTATTTTATTAATACAGTAATACCCCGGTTTACGCTAATCCCGTTTTACGCGGATCCACAGTTACGTCATTACATTGAAGAACCTGACTCTTTAAATCCGGTTCAATAAGAAGTTTAAATGACCGTTGGAAACTTGACAAAAGGCTTCAGTTCAATTGAAAAACGGTTGCAAACTTTGGAAAAAGACTCCAATGACAAAATATTGTTCATTCGTCAGACGACTTTGTTAAATTTTATGAAGCCTTCTACGCAAAAAAAAAGCTTCAGTTTACGTTTTTACAATTCATAAGAATATAATTTGTTGTATTATCTAAGATTTTATTACATATTTTTCTTCTAAATTATTGTTTTCTTTAGTTTCTGATCACAATTAAACATAATAAACTTACGCGGATTCGACTCACACAGTTATCGATCAGTTCCACCTATCACGTAAGTTCGAGGTATTACTGTACTTCTCACAACTGTTAAAAAGTAAAAACTAAATTTTTCCTCTTTAACTTTAAAAAACGCAGTTCGGCTTCAGTTGGAAAAAAATCATCTTTAGTGTAAGCGTCTAAACTCGTCTGAAGTTTTTTAGAAATAGTATGACGTGGGAAAAACATACAAAGACAAGCTTCGAGTTATAATTTCAGCGGGAAATTCAAATTATCAGTACGTGAGCTCAAAATACGGGAATTACTTTTTTAATTTCCAAATTATGAATCCATAATTAGGAAATCCAGATTGTAATCCATGAGAATATTATTTTCTGTTAAGTCACTCATTCAATATGCCATGTTTGAGATCAGTGGTCGTAACTGATGTTGAAATGCATTTTTCAGTTCAGTGTGAACGCGCCCTTATGTTCTAGTATACATACCTGCACCGATTGAAACTGACTGAACCGAAGTTTCAACGGATCCCGAATTAACATTTAATTGATTAGTTTGTTGAATCAAACCCGCCGATTGAGGTGAAGGACCAGCACTTAACGGAGTGTGTGATGCACTGTTATTTTGTGCCATCATTTTTTGACGCACTTCTCGAATTTTCAGCTGCAAACTCATCTTGTTTGGAAAAATGTCCATGTGAGCCGCCTGAAAATAAAATTGAAAAACGTACTATTAAGGTAGTTGTCGTGGTTAAGGCACACCGTCAGAAAATTCTTAATTTTTGTATACTTATTAAGGACATTATAATACAATTACCCTGAAAATTTCAAGTCGATCGACCGTATATAATCCGAGATAAATTCAATTAAAAATTGGACAATTAACATTGATTGTAGTTCTGAACCAGTTTTTTATTTATAAAAAAAGAACTAATTGTCAGAAACTTTCCAAAAACTGACAGTCTTTCAATGCATTTGTTATGAGTTTAAAAAAAATAAGAATTTTTTTTTGACCATCTAATTATTTATAAATAACGGTTTAAAGTTCAACAATTTATGGAAAAATATACATGCAAATGAATACTGTATGGGTTACGTTTCCACGGGTACAGTCTTGCGTACAAATTATGGATCACTTAGCTACAAGCTAGTATACTTTTGTGGCGCGTATAATCTATAACTTTTTGACAATATTGTACCACGACAACTACCTTAAAAATCTCCAACATCCTAACTAATATTATAACTTAAACAAATATTCTGAGCATCGCCCTCGATAGCCTTAAATAATATTTTGATAACCTCCATAAGTTAAAGTATTATCAGTGAGTCATCATGAGTAAGTATTCAAACAAAAGGTTTTTGCCAAGAACTTAATTGATTTTCACTTTAGTCTTCCACTAAATCGCTTTACTGATTTCTTTGTTTAAATAAATAAATAATTGATTCTATATGAATAGATAAAAAATTTATGTCAACTCTATTGAACTAAATACATCCTCTATAAAATCCACAAACCTCGGTAAGTTAAAAATTTTACTCTGACAACTAACTTCAATTCTCGATAAATAAAAAACTTGATAGCCTAAATTTTTCAACGTTTCCCTTGGATTTTAACTTATCGAGGTTCTACTGTATATGAAAATCAAGAACCCCCCCCCCCCCCCAACCGAAACTATTGAGCCAAAAATTTTGAAAAAAAAAAAATAATTAGGGTATCCTGGGCCTCTCGCACTTGATCTTTTTATTTTTAATAAAGGTATAAAGAAAAACATACTTGAAAATTAGAAGTGGCTTGTGTGGTCGGGAAAAATCCGTGTTCTTGAAACAGTTGCATTACAAGGTTTCGCCGTTGCTCTAAAATTTTTCTATGACCTTTATCGTTTTCTCTGCCAGATCCGACTGTGCTTGCTGTAGGCGGAGCTGTACACGGCGTCTTTGGTGTATGCGGTGAACTGCTTTCTAATCCTGGCATTTCTCCAGCATCTAAAAAGAACATTGTTATTGTATGATTAGCCACCGATGTATCATAACTAGTCTGAAGCATGTTTTTTTTTTAAGTTTAACTTCTTTAGCGACGCATCTGTTTGAAAAAAAGTAAGAAATCGAGGGGAAGTAGAATTGGCAAATAAAGGGGAAGTTAGTTTGTCTCCTAAATTACATGAAACTGACAAGGACAAGTTTATAGTGTGTTGTAAAGGTATGTGTAAATATTACACAGGCCAACAAAATTAAACTTTTTTTTTGGTGCTTAAGATTTTAGAGTTGATTTTAACTATATTTGGGGCGCTGAATCTAAATATGAAATATGTTTTGCTCTATCAGCTCTATTTTTTTAGATCCGTGTTTTTTTTTAATGTGCAGTTATAACTTAATTAATTAAGTATATTAAGGTATAAGCATTGCTATAAAATAAAAATGATTCGTTCACATAATATATCTATAGACAATTGGAACCTAAAAGTTAATTCACGTCTGAAACTTTGGGCCAATATACGTTGAAATTTTTACATTTTCAAATTAACGGTGGATTAGAGAAGCAATAACTCTAACTAATAACGCTGTACCTTGTTACTTATTTTGTAAAGAAAGCTTATCTTGGATACTTTGGCTTTATGATCAGAATAAAAGCTGGGCATCGCATCAGATCTGTAAAACTTGTACAGAGTATTTAGGACAGTGGACTACCGGGAAAAGAAAAAGTCCGAAATTCGTCGTACCGGTGGTTCGGAGAGAACCCAAAAACCACTTCGATGACTGTTATTTCTACCTAGTAAATATTACTAGGATTCAACAACCGTTTCTTTTGATTGCGTTGACTTAGAAGTTTGATTTTTTCACGATTCCAAGGGATTGCAGACCTGAGTATTTGATATTAATTTCAACTGGATACCTCCACGCGATCTTGAGAAAAAGGATCTTAACAGAGAGATAACTAAACGATTATTTCGGCGAATGTGCAATATTCGGTGGGACTCTAACCATACTTCTACAACTCAAGCATAAGAATATGAAAATAAAAATTTCATACCGAAAGATAAAAAACAAAAACACGTCAGTTAATTAGTGTATTTGCCATATGGCAACATACACTATTGGCGTTGGTCGGATGGCGGGACCTAGGGGTCGGACCAAAATTTCTCGACGTTTCATAACCTCCTAAACACTTTGGCACCATTTTTAAAAATGTTTATATATATATATATATATTTATATACGTATACATATATATATATATATATATGTGCGGGCAATAACTTTCGAAGGAGTTAATTCATTTTAACGAAATTTGGCATACATGTTGGAATCCATCACCGCACGAAGCCTATTTAAAATGGGCCCAATCGGGTCATTTTAAGGGTAGTTTTTAGGGGTTGAAAAAAGTTTTTGGGCCCAAAAATACCGAAAAAAATCTCAGAATCGTTTCAAAATTGAAATTTAACCCTTTAGTAGCAATTAAAAAGTGTTCCTAAAATTTTAAGCAAATCGGCCCGACAGGACCGGACTTACAAATTTTATGAAAACACTAGTTTGCGTATACGAATTTACTTACTGAAGGTCGTATTTAATTTGGTGCAGATGTTGGATTGATAACAATATTTCAACTAATAAAATTATTATTGTAAGGGGTGTATTAAGGGGTTCAATTTTTTTTTACTTTGTCCAAAAACAAACTTAATTTCATTTAATAAAGCCACAATACCTGTATTAGCAAATTCACTATATTGTCGGCAGGGTTTTGGCACTGTGACCCGGGTTTTTTAATTTTTACGATAGTAAAAAATTGATTGAATTGTAAACAACATACCTATGAATGCTTCGACTCTAAAATCGGGACCAAAAAATGTATTTCCGATTAGCTTAGCGCTTCCTGTTTTTGAATTATTTGAAGTGGCACAAATATCTGCATCGGAGTCATCTTCAGTCAGTGATCTTCTGTGCTGCATGTTAACGAGTTGTGGAGTGCTTTGCTGTTTCTTACGATAGTTTTGCACAAATACTCGCGGACTCGACGGTACTGAAATAGCACTCGGAGATTGACATTCATCAGGTTTAAACTGCGGTAATGATGAAAACTTCTTTTCGAAATTTACTTGTTCCAGGACCCTAAAAAACCCATAATAAATTGATTTTTATTTCATAATTAAACATTCATATCCCAGCGCGTAGGCTTTTAATGGCTGGCATCGTTCCAAATTTTCTCGGTTTCCGGACTCGTAAGCTATTGGTACAGTGGAACCTCGATAAGTTAAAATCCAAGGGAAACGTTAAAAAATTTAAATTATCGAGTTTTTTACTTATCAAGAGTTGAAGAGAGAGGTTGTCAGAGTAAAATTTGTAACTTACCGAGGTTTGTGGATTTTATAGAGGATGTATTTAGTTCAATAGAGGTTACATACATTTTTTGTCTATTCATTTAGAATCAATTATTGATTTATTTAAACAAAGAAATCAGTACAGCGATTTAGTGGAAGACTAAAGTGAAAATCAATTAAGTTCTTGGCAAAAACCTCTTGTTTGGATGATGACTCACTGATAATACTTTGGCTTATGGAGGTCACCAAAATATTATTTAAAGTTATCGAGGGCGATGTTCAGAATATTTGTTTAAGTTACCGAGGTTTTGTGATTTAAGTAATGGAGGTTTTATGCTTTCAGGGGAGGGGAATTCAAAAAAATTTTAACTTACAGAGGTTTTTAACTTATGAGGTTCTACTGTATAATAAAAACGTGCTGTTTGATTTACGTAAAAACTTAAAAGGTGGAATATCTCAGAACTGCTTTTTTAGAATTTAAACAAAAAAAAAACTAACAAATTTTCTTATTCTCGGTTCTATGCCCATGACCTCATTTAAACGGGGTCTTACTGTAATTATGTTTTAAATTCATTCTACAAGATTTTGTTTATTTTTTAAGGTTTCGAGGTTTTAACTCATCGAAGTTCTACTGTATTTCCACTCGGCGTTTAGTCTACAACTGCGTTAGACATTATCGAACACATTTGCGAGCCTCCTAGGAAATTAATGGACCGCGGCCTGCAAGGCCGGAAACCGACAAGATTTAAACATCGATGTTTCATTATTTAAAAAAAAAAATTATTTACCTATCCATGCCATCCTCCTTGTTCTTTTTGAAAAAACTTTTCTTTAACGATGGAGATATTAACGGAGCTTCCATTTGTCCATCCTCGTCGTCGATCGTATTATTGTCTAACGACGTAACGGCCGTCGACGATACGGCCATCGATATAACACTATCGTTCGAAGTGTTGTTATTTGAAGAAATAGCTAAAAACATACAAATTCCAAAACTTTAATTTGTTTTTACAATTCCTAAAAAAAGCGAACTACTGTAAAATCTCAAATACAGAAAGCGCATGCGCGGTTTTACTGTACATCAAATTACCGACGAATCGATATATCGGAAAGAGTAATTTACTGTTTCTATGACGTTTATAAATTTTAAACAAACACTCACCCATCGACTGTCTCCTTTGTAACGGAGCTTTGCCAAGTTGTGCTGGCGTCGGTGCTAAAACAAATTCGGTTTTCTCTTTTTCAGTTTCCTGAATGTTCGAGATCGGCATCGAAGCCGATAAACCGATAGGAGTACCGGGAACCGATGAACTTTTTATGGACGGCGAGAAAGGTTCCATTTTTGGAGTTGCCTGTTGTGCTTGCGATAATTGCGATTGGGAAGTCGGTACCAAAGCAATGCCATCTTTATTATCCTGTACTGAATTACTATCGACTTGAATAATTATGCCTAACGATAAAAAAAACAAATTATACCTTACGTAAACTACTGAACATTAATTAGCTTACGCTAATTTTTTAATTTACGTACCCGTATTATATTGAAATTTATTCGTACCAGTCACTGAATCCGGTGTACGAGGTTCAAATTTTAATTCATGTTTCAGTTCTACTCTGCGCTGATCGGTTTCATGTTGCGTCTTGTTTACAATTACAGATTGACCGATCGGTTGGTTAGTTGTTCGATTGCAAATATCTATAAAACATAAAGAATAATTACACGAACACACCATATAACAACAAAATATACAAAACGCTACCGACCAGATATCGGTATTTGAAATCCACTGCCGGTCGGTAAATAAACATTCTGTAAACGCGAACCATGTACTACGTATTGCACGGGATGTGCCGAGCCGTCGGCTTCGGAACTAGCAACGACTACAGTATTGAGCAGCTCTACTTGAGTGGGCGTTTGTGTCTGGAGTCCGTCTTCGCCTGTCGTAGTTCCTGCACTCAACATCAAATTCGTATAAGACGTCGAATCCGGTACGCATATGGTAGCCGATGAAGTAGTCATTGTGGTGGGATTTAAAAATGTAAATGTTAGCGGGTGAGTCTGATACGATGACGTAGCACTCGTCGACGTTTTAAATCTCGTCGCGTGCTCTTGTCGATCGACAAGCGAATGCGATACGTTAGCTTGGTTTTGTTTCAAGACTGTTATTATCGGCGATTTAGTAGCAGAAGCGATGTTATTACTGTTGTTATTGTTATTAATATGTCCGGTGGATGTGGGCACGGATGATGATGTGGACGATGCCGCTAACCATTGATTATTTTTATTGCTTTGACGTAAATTGTTTATGTTAACGACACCCACATTAATAAATTTGTTATTCGTTTCTGACTTACCGCTCGCACTATTTTTAAGGGGCATTATGTTCACAGGTCGCATCGTGTTTTGCGATTGATCTTTCGAACCGTCCATGCAGTGCGCGTTATGAGTTTGTTCCGATGTTTTGACGACTTTAGGCGAAACCGGCATTGTCTTGAAAGCGCCTCCGGTCGGTTGGAATCCCGAAACGCCCGTCGGATTCACCGGCGAAGCGTAAGGATAAGAATAAGCGCCGATCGGAGAACATTCGTTGTTCGAACCCGTCCGATACTTGGCCGAACTTTCCGTAGAAGGAAGCCTGGCTTTTATCGGTTTCGGTCTGCATGTGATTTCGCCGGGATTCGTCGTCATCGGACTGAATCTTTGTTGCGGGAACGCTTTGGTTTCCGTCGCGTCGTGATCGCTCTGCGATTCTGAATCTGAATCGCTTACTTTTTCTTTACATTTTAAATCGATTTCCGGGGCTTCTTCACAAATTACCATTTGGTCATCGTCCGACACATCGTCACCGTTATCCGGAATGGCTATTTCCGGTGCGGAAGTTCCGTCGGTTTTTGTTATTTCGATTTTTGCATGTACGGTTATCGATTCGTCCGAATTTAGCAGCGGCGGAATGGAACCGTCGGCAGGCGTACGGGGGCTTTGAGGAACATCTCCGGGTAGCGTTAAATCACTTCCTTCGCTGACCGAACCTAATTTGCCGCGGCTAGAACCTGTCGAAGATTTTCTCCTATCTTTACTGCACCATTTCCATTCGGGATGTGCTTTGAAATGTGCTTCTTTTACCTGAAAATCAAATAAAAAAATTGGAATGTGTCGCGGGAGACGCGTTTGGAACGAAGTCCCTTTCGTATGCAGGGTTGGCATAATTAATCATTAACGTGCCAGGCTCTCATTCTCTCTACCCACCCCTCTCTTTAATTTTGATTATTGAAGCAATAAATAACTATATTCATAAATTTATTTACAATATATATATTTATTTATTTGTTTGTTTTTAAAATATTGAAGCACAATTCTGTTTGTTTTTTATATTAGTAAACAGGATACTAATTAATCAAACAATAAAAAATAAATAAAAATAATATTCGTCCAACGTGGGGCTCGAACCCACGACCCTGAGATTAAGAGTCTCTAGTTCTACCGACTGAGCTAGCCGGGCTTGGCAGCAGCGGTCGATATCACCGTATACCAGTATACATTTATACGTCTTACGGTTTTTCGTGACACGTTACATTTTTTCTCGGCTAGGTCCCCTCGCCAATCCGCGATAAGGAACTTCGTTCCAAAATAAATGTGAGTCGTCGCAGGACGTCCGGCAGATGTGAAACAGATTTTATGAGTGAATTGTCATCACACGCGTAAAGTAGCGAGCGATAATATAGGTATCGAGAGGGGAGCGCCGAGTCAAAAAAAGTCGAGGAGATGCGAGGCCGGTCGAACGTTTTCACTTCCGTCCGAGCGCGCCGTTAGATGTTTCACATCAAAAAGAATCGACAGTCGCACAAATTGCGATACAAAAGTTTTAAAAATATTACCTCGGAAGCAAGTTCGTGATATTTTTGTTTCTCGTCTGGCCGTAAAGCATACCACCATTCTCCTAGTATTTTTGAAACGGTTCGATTGTCCTGATTAGGATGTCTTTGATGAACGAGAGCTCGATGTCTTTTTGAAAAAATCATGAAGGCATTCATGGGTCGACGAATACGTTCTTTTGTCTAAAAGAATTTTTAATATTATATAACGGCCGACATTCGTCGTAATCGACGCAATTAATACCTTTGTGAGAGGACTTTGTGGTTCTTTAGCATTCTGTAATGCACTCAAACTCTGACTTCTGCGTTTATTAGAAGCTTCCAATACGGGCTCGGGAGGCGCACTATCGGGTTCAAATACATCGTCGTCGTCTTCTGCGGGAACACAGAGAGCCTCGGCCGATTCTGCTTCGATCGCGAGTTCCGTGTCGTCGCAAGGTCTCGAACTTATCGGAGACATTTCGGGTATATCGGAATTACTGACAGGCACTGGTGACGGCGAAGATGTCGAAGGAGGTAAATTGGGTATAATTGTCGGTGGTGGCGACACGGACGAAGGCCTTGCAGTTAAAATGGGAACTATTGATTTCCAAGAGAATATTGGCACCGATTGTTGGTGCATATTGTTAACTTAAAAAAAAAGAACAAAGTTCATGTAGTTTCATTTCAAAAATTTTGTAAATTTTTATTATCAACCTCAATTCAGTTTCAATATTTCGATTGTTTTTTCTTTGTTTAGGGTCGTTCAAGTATTACATAAGCAGATTTACTACAATTATTTATCCCCCCGTCCCCCTTGTCAGCAAAAGTAAGCAAAGCTCTTACCCCCCCCCCCCCCAATTGGTATATGCATTTTTATTTTAATGTAATCTTTTTTTATTGATTCATGAGCAGCAAACATAATTCTAGAAAAAAGTAAATAATTACTGCTGACGTAATTACCATCTAGATCCCCCCAACCCCCATGTCATCAAAAATAAGAAAAGCACGAGCAATAAAAAACAATTTTATCCACATCGGTTAAAAATTAATAAAGAAACGTAACTAACCTAATATCTTGCTTTTTTCCGATGAAGATTGATTACTCGTCGCGGTAGTTATTGTAGCCGATGGTAAAACAGGTACCAATTGCGTGGGGTGAACAATTACGGGTTGAAATAGACTCGTCGGAGGCACGGATGTAACAACGCTGACGCTTCCACTGGGCCTAGGCACTGATTGTGTTGTATATATTGGATGAGGTTGTACTTGTTCAGGCGGTGCCTGAATTATATCCAACGGCTGTGACGTGTTAACATTTAAACCAATTTTACTAGCCTGTTAAATTTCAAGAAAATTAGTCTTTTTACGTCCAAAATTACACGTGAAAAACTATTGATTATTGGTAATCGGTAGTTATTGAGCTTCAAAATATTGCAAAAGAACGACTATTTTTGGACTGTTTACGTCACACTAGAGGTGAAGAATTATCGATTACTGATGATCAATAACCAAACTATCAATTATTATTGAGTTTCAAAATATCGCAAAATAATAATTATAGATTTATTAATTGCTTTGTTCGTAAAACATGTATGAAAAACAAATAAAAGTTCGAGTAAGAAGTTACGTTTGTGATGAGAAAGGTTCCTCTATTGACGGATTTTGTTTTTGGTGAAGTCAACTTCTATCAACATTTGAATCATTTTGTATAAACCGATCCATAATTTACGTTATTGTGGCTACACTTTTTTTTTTAGAAAACGCGTAATACTGAAACAGCGTTAAGCGAGGTCTTACTGTATTAAAGAACACTTTTATATATTACCTGTTGAAGTACTGTAAGTTTGTTATCATTTTGATGAATATGCTGATTTGAAACCGTTGTTGGTATTGAAATAGTTTGATGAGAAATATGATTGCGATTTATCATTATTGCTGGATACTTCTCATCCTTTATTTCACTTTTAATAATCATCACTTTCTTTTCAGGATTTTGCATAGATTGTTGCGGAGGCATAACACACAGAAGCGTTTCTAAAATAGAGTTGTCAAATCGAAATTATATAGATTCGCTTAAAGTATATCTAGAATTTTCAAATTGTGCATTCTTAAGGTAGTTGTCGTGGTACAATATTGTCAAAAAGTTATAGATTATACGCGCCACAAAAGTATACTAGCTTGTAGCTAAATGATCCATAATTTGTACGCAAGACTACCCGTGGAAACGTAACCCATACAGTATTCATATGCATGTATACTTTTCTATGAATTGTTGAACTTTAAACCGTTATTTATAAATAATTAGACGGTCAAAATTTTTTTCTTCTTTATTTTTAAACTCATAACAAATGCATTGAAAGACTGTCAGTTTTTGGAAAGTTTCTGACAGTTAGTTCTTTTTTTATAAATAAGAAACTGGTTCAGAACTACAGAGATCGTATACAATCAATGTTAATTATCCAATTTTTAATTGAATTTATCTTGGATTATATACGGTCAATCGACTTCAAATTTTCAGGGTAATTGTATTATCATGTCCTTAATAAGTATACAAAAATTAAGAATTTTCTGACGGTGTGCCTTAACCACGGCAACTACCTTAAGAGCGTTTTGCTTTTTTGAAAAGTTTTTTAACAAACGAAGCATAATGATTTTTTTTATCTGAATATTTGGATAAATACAGCTGGCTACAGATACAAAATAAATTAGATATTTTACCCAGCTTTTGGACATTTGCTTTCGGGGTATCGGATGCATCCTATATTTGTTTATCTATTGTGTATAAATTTCGTAATACCTGGTTTTGAAAACATAACCGAATGCGCTTGTGTTGGCAATTGTGGATTACTGGCATTATGAATTTTTTGCTCTGGTATTGTTGATATAGAATTATTCATCAAAGCCTGTTGCAAAATAATGCTAGACTTCTGCGTCTGTTGTAAACTGGTCACAACGCTTGGAAAGGAATTATTAACAACTGAATTATTACGCTGTATTCTATTTTCGACCTAAAAATAATAACATCGATGAGCTTAATTGATTTTACAAGAGACTATAGATTGAGAGATATCGATAAGTGTATCGGTTACAAATTAATAAAAGAACAAAAAACAAAAAACGCTAAAGTATCTCAAAGAAATGCTATTTTCATGGAAAATGTTCCCAATAAAAGTTTCTCAATTCCAAGCAACGCTTATTTTGGTGATAATAATTTCCCCCCTTGGGGGTACCCCTGCGGGGGGCTGAGGTCAACTCTAAAAGTTCAAATGGCAAACCCTATTTTCCTCTATTAGATCGTATTTTCCAGACGAAATTTTTTTTTCAGCTACCAATCACGAATGGGGCATGATAAAATTTCCTAATTACCCTCAATACCCTGCTTAGAAATTTGTATGGAAACGCCCGTTCACCTATTCAGCAGGAGGTTGGAGGTGATTTAGAAATTCGTGATTGGTAGCTTGAAAAAAAAAATTCTCGTACAAAAGATGTTTATTTTTGTCTGGAAAATACAATCTAATAAAAAAAAGTAGGGTTTTCCATTTGAAATTTTAGAGTTGACCTCAGTCCCCCGCGGGGGCACCCCCGAGGGGGGAAATTTTTGTCTCCAAAATAAGCGTTGCTTGGAATAAAGAAACTTTTATTCGGAACATTTCCCATGAAAACACCATTCCTGAGATATTTCAACGTTTCTGGACTTTTTGAACACCTTCATATCATTATCAATACCGATAAAAAAACTATATCGGTTTAATATAATAAGTAGTATTTAATGAAAGACAAGATCTAACCTGTGACGTCCGTAACTGTTCGGGATTTGGCGATATTCTAATAACACTTGTTGCAACACTCGACACTGGCGGTTGATCTTCAGGCAGTGGAACCTGATTAGGTCGAACTAATTCGGGTCTATGATGCAAAAAAATTTACAAAATTACACGGTTGGCTACCTATCGATAGTTTTTGGTCACAAACCCGGGCACATATGGAACTGTGAATCATTTTAAATAAAAAGCAACACTTTGTTGTTGGGAAACATGTCTTACAAGTACTGTTTCCCTTACTCAAACTATGCAGAATCCGACATTTCTTCTGTAGATTTGATGTACCTGCGCAAGCCTCCATTTGCATCTAACTTCAGAACCTTTTAGAACGTACTTTGTGACCCATTTTACAAATTAAGAGTATTCACGTCAGTTACTAATTCACAATGTGCTAGTAATAACTACAAACTGCGATCTAATTTACGAGTAGTTTTGTAAATATAAACACGACGTTAATTTTTACGTATTATACGCGCCACGGTTCTAAAAGGTTCTGAAGTTAGATGTCGGTTGAAAAACTACAAACTCGTCCTATATTATTATTTTTAATTTTTCTTTAACTAAAGGTCTCATTTCTTGCATAAAGTCATCAAAAAATTAGTTTTCGTGCTTGCCTACGCAAAACTGTATTAGGCATCTTGATCAATTAACAATCAAAGAAACAACTTAACAATAGCGTACTGGACTGTACTTTATAGCAGGAAAGCGACAATTGACAAGACAACCAGTGATAATTAACCACTGACGATAATTAACCCCTTACTGTGTTGGTAACTGGGAGGTGGTAGGAGTCTTCCTTTCCCACAAAACAACCAAAATATGCATTTGCGACGCTGTTTGTGACTAACTTCAGAACCTTTCAGAACCGCGGCACGTATTATAAGTGTCTTAAAGACAAATATCTGGAAGCATGGTTAGCGTGTGTCCGGGTTTATGAAGTTCTACTGTACATGATGATTATGCTTTACAAAAGAAAACAGAAATTTAAATGTGTACATGAAAGAACAAAAAAATCAGATACAAGAATAAACGATTAGATTTTATGGTAGGATTTGGTATCTGGCACAAATTTGTACCGGAACAGGTTTGGTTTCAATATCTGGCTTTTCCAGAGATGGAGAGCCGTATTTCACAATGCTGTGTGTCAAAATAATAAAAAACAAATACCTTATCACTTGCTGATGATATTCTGTAACCATGCAGTGGCTAGGAAGAACTGGAGAAGGTCGTTTCCATTTTACGGTGGCCGGCGAAGTGAGTAAGCTTCCACTGCTGCCGAACAGGGAACCATTCGGACCGGTACCACCGTTGCTCGAATGCGAAGCTGGACTAGTGATTGGCATGAACACATTTTGTCTCGGACCAACAGTTATTGGTGATTGCACTATTAAGGGAGAAGATCCTTGACCTGTCGGCGAAGAGAAGGCAGGAGTTGCTGAACGAGAACTTCCCAACGATACTAGAAAAAAATATGCCATAACGAAATTAACCCTTAAACACATACTCAGCGTTAGCCCCAAATCTCAAACTTCAATTTTTGCAAGAGTTACACATGAAAATGTACACAAGGAAAAAAAAGAAAAAATGAAAATTGATAAAAAAAATTGCAAACTTCTTTATGATAACTGAATAATAATTTCATATAGAATTCGAAATTAAATTACTGAATTTAGAATTGTTTCGTTTATTTGAACGAGACCTCCCTTCGGGCCTAATGTCAAGATTCTACGTCAACGGGATATTTGATGAGTGTATCAAAATAAGCGATTTTCGAAAGATCGTATCTTTTTATTGTATTTGGTTAGAAGCTTGAATTTTTTACAGGACTATCGGTTTGTAGACCTTAGTATTTGGTATTAATTTCAACTTGATACCTCCACGCGTTCCTGAGAAAAAGTCTTGACAGACAAACAGACTGACAGACAACAAATTGATCCTAGAAGAGTTCCGTCTTTTCTGGGGAAAAGCTACTTATTTTGATATAACTGAAGAAAAAAAAACGGATTTATTTTTGCGTACTGTTTATATTTATGTATAAAAGATTCAAATTAAAAACAAAATATATATTCATTTGTTTTGATTACGCAAATAGCGAAAACTACAAAATAATTCTGAAGTAGTGTTTTAACGCAATTCAAATAGGAAAACGAACATACCTAAACATTTAAGATAAAGTTCATAACTTCTATTAGGATCTTCTATAAAATAAAACATTGCTGGATTTGTTATTTTTGTACATAACCTCCATATCAAAAAAAAAGGAAATAATTTTTAGCACGCGGCTTTTGATTTCAGTAGAAACTTAAAAAATTGCACATAACATAATTTAAATATTAGAGCACATTTTTTTAAAACACTGTTCTTTTAAACACCTGCTGCATTTATGAATTTAAAGAACTGATATTTAATTTTAATTACTATAAACAAATTCTATGTAAACACTATTTCGATTGCTTAGTTAATCAAATTTTATTAAATCATACGTATATATATTAATAAAATCAAAAACGTTCTTTCGACTTTAAGGCAATTTATTGAAATGAAGACTGAAAAAATAAAAACATTGCCGTTTTTAGATCATTAAATTGGCATAAAACAAATACCTATTGTTCATTATTTAAGCAAACAACTTCATTTTATATAGTTCTTAAGTATACTCACTTACTTAAGTCATGGGCTAAGTTCAGCAGAACTGAATTTCTGTCTCAGCACGTTGGAAGTACGGTTAGTACTATTTCTGTTTAACGCAATGCACTGAACAAAGATAGTCTTATTTATCATTTAACTTGCTGACAAAAATAAGTTAAACTGAACGCGTTCACTATTTCCGAAAACTCAACGTTGCCAAGTCAATGGAAATCAATAAATTGCATGAAATAAAAATTATAAGTTTTTTATACCTTATATTGACGCCGTCAGCGGAGGGCCAATAAACAAGTTACACCCCCCCCTCGCCGAAAATAAATTACAAAAAAATTATATTACACAAGTACAAGAACGCATTTTCCCGAAAATTTTCTAGAGCACGCAGTGTAATATTAAATCGAATTCACATAGCTATAACATGAAATAATAAATAATTTTTAAAGTTTAAAACTTATTTATAATGATCATTATTTTTATACCATAAAATTACTGGCTTTCCACCCTGGCCTTTTCCAGGTAGATTTTGATTTGGCGACGAAATTTGATTGTCGGCAATATTCGAGTATCTACCAATTATATTTATGTTCACTTAAAGTTATAAATGGCCGCGAATATATGATTGTTTGCGGGAACCCGAATTATTTTACACTTTCGTTAAACAATGAAAGACTTTTTAAATCGGTTCAGTAGTTTCATACGAACTTCTTTATTTGCAATTAGTCGCAGCCGACTTGTTTTTAAGCATGTAGAATTGGCAACGTTGTTGAAATCTCGGAACAATAACAAAAGATTACAAAAGATTTTTAGACTTACTCTATCTCCTTCTAACACCGCATTTATATTGGACTTTTCAGACAGTTTCTATGATGAAGATGAGAAAAACGTAATACAGATGGCAGCAGGTATATATCCACTTAAGTATGATTGGTTTCTTTACTAAATTGGCACAAGTATAAGGCATAGGCATTTTCATGATTTTTTTGTCCACAAAAACGGGTTTACATGATAGTTCATTTCAGAAGCATTGCTGTTCAAGACGTACCGTTATTATTATTATTTTAATAAATATTAAAGCGACTCAATAAATAAAGAACAAAAATGATTTATTAAAACTCAAATTATATAATTCCAAATATGAAATGGCGTTCTGCGATTTTCTATAACTTTTTGACAATATTGTACCATGACAACTACCTTAAGTTTTTAATTTTTTTTTTATAAAACAAAGTACAGTGGAATCCGTTTATAATGACATCGAAGGGAACTGACAAACACGTCATACTAAGCCGACGTCATACAAAGCATTTTTGTGAAAAAAAAACAACCTTCTTTTTTTAGGTAAATACTTATTTTAATAGAGAAACATAGCATATTAAATCAAAATAAAAATTGACGCAATACATGTATTATGTATGTATATTTTTCATTTTTTACATACTTAAGAAATCTGTAATTTTTGTCTGCTTTTGTTTTTTCATTTTATTGTAATAACAGTATCTAATACTATTGTGTATAGAAGACATTGCCATGGTCAAATTATCATTTTCAATATTGCTATGAACAAATTGGGTCATAATAAGCGACATGTCACTGTAAGCGAAGTCATTATATCAGACTTTGTTGCAAAGAATTTTATATAACTAAATTTCGTTGTGTAATTACGTCATAATAGGCGGTTGGTCAATATAGGCGGAGTCATAATAAACGGATTCTACTGTATATTATTATCGAAATTAAATTTTATTTCGATAGTAATATACAATCAAAATCTGTTATAACGACATCAAAGGGTCTCATATTTGGTCGTTAAAACCGATAGTCGTAACAGCCGGTGATGTTTTCAAGGTACAAAGTAATTTTTTATTAAGTATGTAGTATTATTGAATGTGTAGGTACATATAAATCCATAGATATTAATAGGAATAATATTCACATTACCATTATCATTTTTCTGTATTAATAAAATCTGTAATTTTAGTCTGTTTGGAACACTTCTGTGCGTACGAATTTTGTTTACAGCTGGTCGTTCTAACAGATACAATTCTTCGAAGATATGAAGATATTATATTAAATGTAGTCGCTTAATGCGGTATGTCGTAATAAGCAATGTCGTAAAAAGCAGTGTTTTTTATAAGATGGTCATATAGCATTCAGCCGGGACCTATGATTTTAGTTAATATAACCGGTATGTTGTTCTAAACGATGTCGTTGTAAACGGTTTTGACTGTACTTTGTTTTATGAAAAATTTTTAAAAACAAAAACAAAAAATCTTATTTTGGTTACTATCAATAAGTATGTACATGAAAAAGCCTATGTTTACATTTCTACTTTGCGGCTTGACTATTGAAATTTTTATTTTTAACCGTATTCAATAATAATTAATATACCCCACGATTTTTTAAAGTTAATTGTTACGAATTTTGATAGAGTTATAAAATTCAAAATGGCGGTCCAAATTTTGTAATTCATTTTAAACGAGTAATTTAGAGGTTTTTGATTATTAAACGTGAACTTGAAGCCAGATTTTCAAAAATCGTAGATTTGAAACGCTAAGACATTCGATGTACAATAAAAACGTCGAAACAAAATCAATACTTATTTTTTGGTGAAGCTTAAAACGAAGTTAGATGCTTATTTTCAAAAAATTGCGCAAAACAGTACCTTGCTTCCTTTTTGGTAATTGAGTAAAAAAAAAATTAATTATTAAGATATTAATATTAATTATTATTTATCAACCCCGGAGATTTCCTGAGATTTTACGAAACGTTTCAAGGAGTCCTCCAAATAAAAAAGATTGGGAATCACTGTTACAGGGAGATCATAAATACATTGAAACGATGACTTTGATTAAAAAAAAAACTTACCGAGCATATTAGCTGCTTCTGTTTCATCCAGGTCAAAACGTCCAGCAATTCTTCTATCGCTGTAATTTGGAGAAGTTTCTGAATCGCGAGACGTTTCTTCTCCATCTGCAACACTACTGTGGCCTTGTTTACTTCCACTTCTGAATTAAAAAAAAGAATAAAAAAATATTTATAGTATCGATAAAATCAATAATATCTATACATACTTTTAACTCGTTTTTACAGCAAAATAAAAACTGTTGTGTAGATTAAAAAAAAAATTCATGTTGAACAAAATTTAAGCCCCTAAGTGCTTATTTAAGTTCTTACAATGGTATCAGAAATAATGGTAGTATATTTCCCACATAAACAAGCGAGTCTCTTATTGGGCTAGTATACGGAGAGCCCGCGGAGTCGCGCTGTGAGCTCAGCAGCAATGCTTACTGTGTAAAATAAAAAGAGTAAAAAGATAAAATTCAATTTTCAAAGTATATTACGCAACGCCAACGCACAGGCAAACCTGTTACGCATCTCTTGTAACACAGCAAGCATTGCTGGTGTGCTCGCAGCGCTACTCCGCGGGCTCTCCGTGTACTTGCCCAATAAGAACTTCACCCCTTCCATGCATAAAAGGATATAAGATACACTACCATTCTTTCTTATAAGGAAAAGGTAAGAAACTTGGGGAGCAGAATGACCATTTCTCGACACATTATGATAGGAAAAAGTCCTAGTTACATCTGCCCCGGCAGGGATCTGAACCCAGTAATTTTTTAGTGCTTCAGTTAATCTGTACTGAAATAACACTTACCGCTGAAATCCGCACGGACCACTTCTTAGAGAACTTCCTTTGAGGCTTAGGTGTCTGGAGCAATATCCACGTCTCTGTGATTCCTTCTGGCAGCCATCTTTAGAACAGAGTCTTCGCCATTGTTTTCCATTAAATTTTTTGCGTATGCCAGTCGGAGTTTGCACTATATCACCCTTCTTATATTTATGCGGAGTGGCAGCTTGTGACCTCGGAGTCGCAGCTTGGGAACGAGGCGTTAAACTACGTTGTTCGAGTAAACTCGAAGTACTGCCTCGACTCTGCATACTGCTGCGTTTACTGCTACCGGACAGCTTGGCCCCATCTATAATAAAGAAATTAACAAAAAATTGGTATTTTCAATTCATTCATTCATAAAAAAAAATCGTTATTCACCTGCATCAGAAGTGAACAAAATATCTTCCCGTCGCAGGTCGTCGTCGCTTTCACAAAAATCATCATATTGTCGTCTACGCAATTCGTCGGCGCTTCCGTTCGAAAGCGGAGTACAATCGGAATGATGAGACACTGGCGTAACGACACTGTTGAGCGGCGAAGTTGCAGCGCTGCGGTAATAGTCTCCGGAGATCCGACCCTGCAACGTCGGCACCACTTGGTGCAGCTGAAGTGGGATTGGATTATTTCCCTGTATCGCTGAATTATCGTAATTTGTTTGAGCGACGTAGCCCTGCCCGTTCACACTTTCCCTCCCCATATTTACCGACGAGGAATTGTCCATGTCCTCCAACTCTTCCCACCAAGGCGGCTGCAATAACCTGAGATCGGCACGTTTCACAGTAACATATTCACTGAAGTCACCGTCCACTATTTTCACTATAAAACGCGTCGGATTATTTAACACTTTATCTACCGTACCTTCGACGAACATATTAGTAGAGTTACTGACGATTCGTACACAAACTTGTGAACCGTTTCTGACTTGACCCACGGACGGACTCGCGTCGCCGATTATATCGTACTTTCCCGACGAGAGCACGTCACAAAAAGTGACCAGTTTGCCTTCGAGATAATCGAATTCGATACACACTTCGCCGATGCCTCCGGGTCCCGCTTTCCGTATGACGCCGGGCCAATAGCGATTGTCCCGTTTGGCTAAAACTCGATGATCGCACCACTCGCTCAGATCTACGACGATATCCGATCGGCCGCTACTGTTCGACGCACTGTGCTTTCTGACGACGGTACTTATCGAACCGACGCCGTCGTCTCCGACGTTCCGTTCGATGTTTCTACTCTCGATCAAAACATCCAGCGTTGCTGCCGGCGAGGCATATCGCAGGTGTTCTGTATCGTAGCACCCCCCCGTGACTGAATTCTCCTGCTTGTTGACGTATGAATAATCGACGGCAGTTTGTTGCGGAGGCACTCTCAACACGCTCGGTTGTGTTATATTCATCGGTTGACTTTGAACAATTAGAACGGGTGCAGAATCCATGCTATTTACGACACTGTCGTTCATAGAGCTCACCGTAACGGTATTATGGTTGTACGTACAGTCCGGTGAGTTTTTTTCGATTTCTTCCAGTTCGGATGGATCGAATTTGCGCTTTTTCGGAAGCGTACGAACAGCCATATTATTACTTTCAGTTTGCATGATGCCCTTTTGTTTACTTATTTTTCATTGTCCGACATACTACCTTGATTACTTCCAATATGAAGCAAATGTTAATCCCCTATTACTTTAACCTTATTTTATGCTGAAACAAAACAAATTCTCAATGAAATCATTACTGTTAAAAGCTCAAGTTCAAATTTAAGGTAAAATGCTAATGATAAAAACTTACGTTTGTGTTTTTTCCCCCATTTCCCCCGATATATAAAACAAACCATTGCATTGCTAGCTTCTACACTGCACAGCTGAAAAACAAAAGCCAAAAGTAAAAATCTAATGCCGATGGTTACAATAATAATAAAACAAATCAATTATGTAATTTTTACCCCACTATCGACAAGTTTGTTATGCACATTGCAAATTTAAATTGGAGTTAAATAACTTTTAACTTGTCAAACTAACTCGTTCAATAACACTGACTCGAATATGTCAAATCTGAAATTATTGTCAGGGCGAGCTTGAAAATTTGAATCATTCATTTTCATTCACAGAAAATCATTTGCCAATTCACAAATGATTTTAAGATTTAGATACAAAATTCTGGTAGGCAAAACGAGTGTAATGCAATCTGCACTGAGGTGTTGCAATCATAACGGAATAAAATATCAAAAAAACAAAGGACAAAGAAAATACTACACAAATTGTGAATATGAAATGTCAGTATAATGAATCAAATCAGCGATTCACAATCAATAATCATCGATCACTGATCTAACTAATCACTATTTAGACAATGCCTGGTGTAATATACACTGCAGGTTTACGTGAATGAATCAAAGTGAGGTTCGGACATCCTGCATACACTACGACACATCTGATAAAACTCTTAACAAAACTATGTAATTTCACTATCTGTCAATCGAAACACAATATTTGAAAACCACCGAATACAGAAATGTTACAAATATAAACAATTCATTATAGTAAATCTTTAATTCTACCGACCCCCTCCACACAAAAGCAGTAAAGTCAACACAAACTCACAAGTAGTAAACAATCATTGTCTATATTCTCGTTGTATTTGATCGGGTCGGAACTCGGACAAGGCACAGACGAGTACCAGTCTAAAATCGGTGAATGCAACGGATTCGAGGACAGATATGATTATACAGAGGACGATTTTTACTGTTCAGTGTACAATTAAAAATGATGATGAATTTACATGTTAGTTACACCCACAACAAAACACGACACCTCGTTTGGTGCCATTAAACGTTTGAGTATATGAATACCCATTACCCAGACCCAAGACCACTGACTAGCAGTCCAATTTGCCACTGCCAGTGCGTTTTGCTTCCCGCTACCTCCCGCGCACTTTCCTAAACGCCAGGTTTACTATGTAACTGCCACTGATCATACACATCTTCAGATGCGACACTCGATTTTTTTATATTACATCGGATGCACGAAATACGCCAGCTTGTCGCTATGGCTGACGTTTTGTGTTTGTTTTTGACTTTTGTTTTAAACAATTGCTATACGCCAGTGATACGCAACATTTTTCTCCGAACGGCCTTTCAATAAAATTATCTTTAATTGATATGAGCTGGAAAATTTTTTAAATGAAAAACAGAAATTTAAAATATCAACTACAACTTATTTTGTTGTCTTGACATTTTTTATGAAATTTTTTGGAATTTGTTATAAATTGCAAAAATATTTTGTTGGACTCCGTGCTGCTAATAAATATCTTAGGAATAAATATTATTGAAAAGAAAATACAGATACTTTCCATTCATGAAATATTTTCAAATTACTGAATTTAACTTTTTTTCAATATTCGTATTTGTAGAAACAGCTTTATTGAACGAGTCTTTTACAAGTTACAAGAGTGTTACTTCTGTTCTATGATTTCTTATGTACAATAATAGTGAGTGGGAGCTATTCCAATAACTCAATAATTTACTATAAAATGCCATAAGTTTGATTTGGCATTTGTGAAAAATTTATTTGAAAATTGTTTAATTCTAACAATGTCAGATTAATGAAATTACTCTCACAAGGCTGTTTAAAGATGATATTACAGATTTCAGAAAAACGTAAAATGATTCACCTAATAATAAAAATGAATGCAAAATTGTTATTAATGGTTGTAATCTGATTGATAATTATTGGTACACTACTATTTATATTAATTCATAATTTGACAATTAAAAATAACAATGAGCACTCTGTACATTTATTCTGAATGTGAACAAACTACTATGTCTACAATAAAGCCCTAACTTATGTAGTCAGCACAGCAGTCTTCAAACTACGGTTTGCGAGTCAATGATATTCAGCTCGCCGAATTTAGTTCTACATTCGATCCGCGGACGTCCTGAGTTTGCCGTTAATAAAATACGGCTAATCTTCGGCTAAATAACAAAGTTTAATTAATAATAATTGAATATCAACATTTTTTACATTTTGTTATCATACTGTTAACAATATACCCGCATACCTTCTTAAAATAGACAATATGGCCTTTGGCTTATAGAGTTTCGAGACCGCTGAGTTAATCATGAAATTAACATGTCGAATTGTTTGGTGCCATTTCTATCCAACATCCTGTATTAGACAAAGAGATCACTACTAGGTATTACGATGAATTTGTAATGAGCATTGCAATTTTTTGTGAGGTCATTTTGTCGGATTATTTAGTTTGGATGATGTATGAACAGAATTTTGTATCTATGAGTTTATATGCTTTTCAAAAGCGTTTGGCACTACTAGCAGGCAGTTTTATTGTCTCTCAGGCGCAGCAGGAAAGTACAGTATTCTATTTTATGTACAGTGACGCGGCGATCGCATCACATCACTCACGTAATAATGACTTCCAAAAGTCACCCCTGATTATTATTATTATATAAGAATATACTCATTCGGTGTACTTCGGTCGTATTGAAGTGCTTACGCAACGGGTCACAAGTCATGTTAGGATTATACCCAATTCGAGTGATTTCGGAAACGGAATTAATTTTTCTAAAATTGTTCATTATAATATTTAAGTATTAATGACTGCATAAATTTATAATAATAGCTGCAGATTTCTAATGGCAATACCACAAAAAGCTATTTTTTCCCTTTAATTGCGATTTGTGATAAAACAAAAAAACCGGTTCCTGAACAAAGCTGGTGTAATTCAAGAAAATAATAAACTTGGCTTCTCTGGAGAAAAACTATATCTAACATCTTATACATAAATTATTGGCGATTGACTTTACTTACATAATTATACCTTCGTTTTCTGGTGTATCAAAAGTACGAAAAATTACAAATTGTATCAAAATACCTGGATATTATTTCCCACCTTATTGTTAAAATCACTTCTTGGTTAAAATATACAATATAATGAACTTGCATCATGTACGTTTCTATTGTCAGGCAAAATTTAAAGTTTTCAGTCTCGAGAAGTGTCATCTACTATCTGAATAATTTTTGTGGTTGAATTTGAAAAAAAGAGGCACCAATCTCATAAAAAAACACACCGAACATATTTTTAATGAATTGGTACCAAATGTCAAACTTTGCGTCAAATTAGGTTGTCAGCATTGTTTTAAGTGTCAACTTGCCACCTCATCTGCTGTCATTGTTGACAATTAAAAATAATGTATTTTTTTGGATTTAAAATCAAATTTCAGTATTGTTTTATGTAATTATACGCAAGTATAATGGCATTAGATTGTGGGACAACAGGAAGTGATGCTTCCAAGAAATTTTTGGAATCTTTACAGAATGATTTTAAAAATTTATCCTTGGAAACTAAAAAGAAATATCCACAAATAAAAGAGGTAAATAATGTTTACTTTTGTTATAGAAACACGTTAATGATCTTTTCCATTCGTTTTATAGTTTTTAATGATAAATATTGTGATGCGCCAATAGGTGCGGTTTAAACATACAACGAAACTTTATGAATTTATACCTAATAATCAAATCCATTTATAAATATATTTTTTTATATTTTAGTCATGCGAAGAAGCGATAATAAAATTACGAAATGCCGCGGCAACTCCGCAAACTCCTTTATATTATGTTATAAATCAAATTTTATATCCTTTGGTACAGGGTTGTGAATCTAAGGATTTAAAAGTAATAAAAGTATGTACACATGTCGTAAATTTCAGTTTTATTGTTTTAAAATTTTATCACACAATCAGTACTTAAGTGAAAACTTCATTTTTTAGTTCTGCTTGGGTATGATGCAAAAATTAATAACGCAGCAGGTGATCGATCAAAAAGGAGCTCGATATATTACAGATACATTATGGACATTAATGGAATCCGGTACAGAAGAAGTAAAAATTTTACAATCTGTTACTTTGCTTCTTACCACGAATACTGTCGTTCATGGTGAAACATTAGCTCGTGTAAGTATATTCTCTAAAGAAACGGAAGTTTGATGATAGAACCAAAAAAAGTAAAAAAAATGTGTATCCATTTCTTGATAATCCTGATTTTATTAGTAAAACGCATCTTCGGAAATAAATTTATTGAGGGAAACATCGTCTTTCACATAACTATTTGTAACACATTTTTTTTTTTGTTTAACAGACTTTGGTGCTATGTTTTCGATTACATTTCACAAAAAATTCAACAACAATCAATACGGCCGGAGCGACCGTACGACAGTTAGTATCGTTGGTATTCGAGCGCGTCGTAGCCGAAGACGAAGCTACGACGAACGGTCTGGCGAATGCCGATGAAAATTCTGTATCCGTTAGCCTCGAAGAATTAAAAACACCGAGCGGTATTCCACCGAGGGGCCTGCAGTCTTGTGCTGCAGATGCGTATCTTATGTTCCAGGTAAATGCCGAGAATAGGGATGTTGACAATTTTTGGGAAAGTGTTTTAAATCGTGCATAAGTACCTAATATAGCCACAAATACTTATTATTTTTATTTAAATACTACTCAAGCCTTAAAAATCATGTATTTTAAATTCCGTTTCAAATTTCGTTACTTCTCAAGTGACTGCCTGACGCCAGACGGTCTCAAAGTAGGAGGCTGTGCTCATAAACGTTGGTAAACTGATGAGCTGATGAAAGGTTGTTTCGTAGTTATTGCTATAGTTACATGTAATTTGACGTTTCCTACTAATAAATAATAATAAATTACACACTAAATACTAAACAAACAATGAAGCCTTTTTACAATGTCTGATGCTGTTCATGACTCTCTGACGTCATGCGCTCTGATTGGTTTTTGTTGTCACGTGATTTGAGAGTGATTTAATTAGGTTTTATTTATTAAATATTAATTAAATTCCTTCAAAAATAAGGAAAAATATTGTGTTTTTCAGTATTTCTACCATAGAAACTATCAATTAACGTTAAAATTATGTTTTTATTTGAATATAGTCAACATCCCTATTGAGATTTATAAACAGAACTCAACAAACGGTGCAAAACTTAACATTTCTGTTATACTCGTAACGAACATGTTTCTGTGAATTTTTAAGGATTTGGTACAACTCGTTAACGCTGACCAGCCCTATTGGCTTATTGGTATGACTGAAATGACTCGTACATTTGGCCTTGAACTACTAGAATCTGTTTTGGCGAATTTTTCATCTGTATTTTATAAGGTATCAAAACATTTTTTGTTTACCCAGAAGGAGGGTATTGTTTTTTAAACGTGCGTTGTTTTAATAATTCGTTATGTTTCTAGCATCCAGAATTCAGTTTTTTATTAAAAGAGCGAGTATGTGCTTTGGTTATCAAATTATTTTCACCTAATATTAAATACAGAAGCGGTGTTCCGGCAAGTGTTCAACAAGCAACACCCCTCGATAAACCATACTTTACTATAAGTATGAGACTTCTACGGGTGGTTTCTATACTTATTCAAAAATATCATAGCTTACTCGTGAGTGGTTTTTAATTTTTATTTCTTGCAAGAATTAAGCGGAATATTTCCGAAATGTTTTTATTACTTTTCGGTTTATAGATCACCGAATGTGAAATATTTTTGTCACTCATAATAAAATTTTTGGATCCGGATAAACCGGCCTGGCAGCGTTCGTTAGCACTCGAAGTTTTACATAAAATGACCGTTCAACCTGATTTGTTAAATTCATTTTGCGAGTGTTACGACATGAAAACCCACGCAACGAATATATTTCAAGATATCGTCAATTCCCTAGGAGCTTACGTCCAGTCGTTGTTTGTAAACCCGCAATTGCTCGGTCAAGCTACAAACGCCGGTAACTACTAATTTTACTTTTTGTATAAATGAGTACAATTTTAATATATTTTTCTTAGTAGGTAGTGGATCTAGTATATCGGCAGCTCAAGTTCAAGGCCAACCTCCTGCATTATTAGCCGGTTTACCCGTAGGTCCTGGGGTTTCACCACAACGTGGATTTTTTTCACGAGGCGTATGGTTACCTGTAGTTGCGACTTTTTCTAGCGGTCAGGCAAAATCAACATAGTGAGTGGAAGAAAAATACCAAAGAAATATTTTTTAATGTTCTGAATTTATTTATGTTGTTTTAGTCTTGAAATGTTGGATAAAATCGAACCGCCAGCAATTCCGGACGGTTACGGAATATCCGTGGCGTATGCTTGTTTGTTGGATATTATTCGTTCTTTAGCTTTAACAATAAACGGGGTACAGCAAACGACCGGAGAAAGTCAACCGAGCACGGCAAAATACACCGCTACAGAAGAAGAACACCAATTGCATTGTCAGCTAATAAATTCCAGTTGGTGTGGATTATTAGCTGCATTAAGTCCTTTAATAGATGCTTGTACCGATGAAACGGCTTCAGAAAATGTTTTAAAAGCTATACAAACATTCGCATCGATGTGTGGCTTTTTGGAGCTTCATACACCGCGAGATGCGTTTATTACAGCTATTTGCAAAGCATCTTTGCCTCCTCATTACGCATTGACAGTTTTAAATATGGCTCCGCAAGGTATCGGCAGTTTTAGAAGTCATTCGCGTTCCGGAAGTCAAGATTTAAATTCACAATACGTATCCGGATTCGGCGGAGAATCTGATTTTCGACAACAAGTCGTAGCGGTCGGAACGCCGTTACCCACGTCGTCGTTACCGATCGGTATGCCGTATTCACTTTACTAAACTTTTATACGAGTGTTTAAGGTAGTTGTCATGGTACAATATTGTCAAAAAATTATAGATTATACGCGCCACAAAAGTATACTAGCTTGTAGCTAAGTGATCCATAATTTGTACGCAAGACTACCCGTGGAAACATAACCCATACAGTATTCATATGCATGTATACTTTTCTATAAATTGTTGAACTTTAAACCGTTATTTATAAATAATTAGACGGTCAAAATTTTTTTCTTATTTTCTTTAAAACTCATAACAAATGCATTGAAAGACTGTCAGTTTTTGGAAAGTTTCTGACAGTTAGTTCTTTTTTTATAAATAAGAAACTGGTTCAGAACTACAGAGATCGTATACAATCAATGTTAATTATCCAATTTTTAATTGAATTTATCTTGTAATATATATGGTCGATCGACTTCAAATTTTCAGGGTAATTGTATTATCATGTCCTTAATAAGTATACAAAAATTAAGAATTTTCTGACGGTGTGCCTTAACCACAACAACTACCTTAATGCGAAAGACTTTTTCTTCTATACTGTCCTTCGTTTTTTTCTTATATAGGCGCCCAACAAGGTCCTGTAATGTTGACGGCCAAAAATCTTCAGTGCATGAGAGCGTTGCTAATCTTAGCACACTGTCACGGTAGTATATTGGGAACGTCATGGCATTTGGTTCTTACGACTCTTCAACATCTCGTTTGGATTTTGGGTTTAAAGCCGTCGACAGGCGGTAGTTTAAAGGCGGGCCGACCGACGTCTGATACAAACGCTGTGATTACTACGGCCGTCATGGCCGATTTACCTGTCTTATCGACAATGCTCAGTAAACTATTTGAATCCAGTCAATATTTGGATGATGTGGCTTTGCATCATCTTATCGACGCTTTGTGCAAACTGTCGCACGAAGCTATGGAACTAGCTTATGCAAACAGGGTAAGTTTAATTCTTAAGTCTAGATTATAAATCAAGAATATATTTGGTTAGTTCATAACCCGAAGAACTAATTATTATTATTATTATTTTATATTTCCAAATTCCTCTAGGAGTGTATACATGATACTTAAGTTTACCTATAAACACTTATTTGTTATTTATAGCGACGTTTCGTCCCTTGCTTGGGATTAATCGTTTAACTAAAATTTATATTTACATGTGTATTTTAACTTTTATATCTACTTGATCAAAACATTTAATAGTTATAAAGCTTGAAAAAGTCCCAAGCAAGGGACGAAACGTCGCTATAAATAACAAATAAGTGTTTACTTAAAAAGTATATTAATTACCAAGGACAAAAAAGAAAAAAAGTCAATATATTAATAATATTTGTAAAATATAATGACTAGTTAATAAGGTAATTTTAATTTATTTAAATCTCAATAGTTTTTATATAGTTTTTCACTGTATAACTAATAAATTGAAACAAATATTTATTCAGGAACCATCATTATTTGCTGTGGCTAAGTTGCTCGAAACCGGTTTAGTAAATTTGTCAAGAGTGGAAGTATTATGGCGACCTCTTACGAATCATTTGCTCGAAGTGTGTCATCATCCCCACATACGTATGAGAGAGTGGGGAGTCGAGGCCGTAACGTATTTGGTTAAAGCTGCATTACAACATAAATATCAGTCGCCTCTCAAAGATAATCCAGTTAGTATCGTTATCGACACTTTTTCCTTTGCTTTGTTTTAATGATTCATTTATTTTTTAGAAATTGCAAACGTTATTACTGGGTCCTCTGTCTGAATTATCATCGGTTCCTCACGGCGACGTAAGGCAAAGACAGTTAGAATGCGTTCTTCAAGTATTGCACGGGGCCGGGGAGGCATTGACCAGCGGTTGGCCACTCGTTCTTCATATTATCGGTGCCGTTTCTGACCATCAGGGGTTAGTTCTGTGAAATGTTTTTCTGTTTTGAAATTTCAGAAGACATTAATTGCTTGTAAATTTTTTGCAGAGAAAATTTAATACGCGTAGCATTCCAGTGCCTACAATTAGTCGTAACAGATTTTTTACCAATAATGCCGTGGCGCTGTTTACCGATTTGTGTCGGGACGGTTGCAAAATTTGGATTCCAAACACATGAACTTAATATTTCACTCACGGCCGTCGGTCTCATGGTAAGCGACATTTTACAGCAATACGGGTGTCGAGTCGAAATATCGAAAATATAAAATGTTTTAAATTTGCAGTGGAATATATCTGATTATTTTTATCAGAATCAAAACAAACTATCTCAAACAGTAAATGAAGATATTTCGGTACTTCCTGATTTTCCAGGAACATTAAATATGCCGAATTTTGATAAACTTTGGATGTGTTTATATCTCAATCTAGGTAAGTTTCATACTGAATTTAAAATAAACGTACGGCTAACGATTTCTTACAATTATCGTCGCAGGTGATCTTTGCGTCGACCCGAGGCCTGCAGTGCGTAAATCGGCCGGTCAAACGCTATTTTCGACGATATCGGCACACGGTGGACTTTTAAAACAACCGACGTGGCAGGCTGTTCTTTGGCAGGTTCTTTTTGTTTTATTAAATAAAGTGCATACTTTATCTAGTTCGGCTAGTAATGAAAAAGTCGATACGGGAGGAAATATTTTAATTCACCATACGCGAAATACTGCTCAAAAACAATGGGCCGAAACACAAGTCCTAACACTTTCCGGGGTCGCTAGAGTTTTTAATACAAAACGCCAACTCTTACAATCGTTGGGAGATTTTAACGGTGCATGGTTAGTTCTTCTTGAATTTATCGAAAACGCTGCACTGAGTAAGAACGACGAAGTGTCTTTGGCAGCTTTGAAATCGTTCCAAGAAATTTTATATGTAAATAAATCTAGTGAAATTAACGAGTGGAAAAGACCGTCCGGAACGACCGGTGCAACTGCGGGAGCAGTCCCCGGGACAGTAGTTCCCGACGGGACGAAAGACGGCGATGTTTGGGCTGCGGCTTGGAGAATATGGTTGAACATAGCTGCCGAAAGCACAGCCGTATCCGTAAATGATTTGCAGTCATTAAATCAAGCTACTGAAAATGAAGAATTCTATATACCTAGTCAGGCTTTTCTAACGGCGCTCATACAGATTTTCCCTGCTATATTTCAGCATATAAATCAAAGATTTACGCACGACGATTTAAAAAGCTTTTGTTCCGTTCTTCTCAACGCAGTTAGCGTACCCGTGCATGGGGAATCAGCACCTTATATCATGTCGTCGTTGTCTGATTCGTCCTTGTTGCCTTTACACGACGGAGTACTTCATTCCATAGAACTACTCATAAAAGAAGCAACGTTCAGCTTAAATACAGAAATGCTTCCTCAGATTTTTAAACAATTGTTGCATATTAGTAAATTGGCATGCCGACCTCCCAGTTGTGCGAAACCGGATTCTAAAAATATGCAGTCCGTTAAAAACATGTCCACCGATTGGATTTCCATGCATTATATACCGTTCGGCGAGAAATCGTTGAAATTGGCTATTAAATTATACGAAACCAACGCAAGCACTCAATCGGTCATTAGTTCGAACGTGTTACGAGATGTTATAGAAGCGTTACATACGCCGTTGGCTTTAAAATACAGTTGTCCTTCGACGAGTACATGGAAATTGGCTGCAGAAAGTTTAATTGCGGTGCTTCATACAGGATTGCCAATTGCGTGTTCACATTGTAACTATTTTGTAGATATGTGGCCAGAATTGGCAAATACCCTAAACGATTTCTTATTTCCGACAAGGTTTGTACAATACAATTTTTTTCATGTCGAATTTATGCACGATTTGATTATTGGGATTATAAATTTATTATCGGATTTAAAGTACTTCTTAAAAATACATATTAGATTCAAAATTCTATGTGGATTCCCTAAATGACTTGCCTGTTTGAACACAACAGATTTGCATGCAGTTTTAATGAATAATAATTAGAGAAAATTGTGTCAGAATTTACAAAACAAAATTAAATGATAGGTACCGCTAATTTGGTTTTGAACATAAAAAAATTGTGATTTCAGCGAGGCGTCTGCAGACCGTAGTTTGGACGAACTGGTGTCGGACGAAGCGATCGATTGTCAGATAATAGAATTACTTCGAAATGAAGTTTTACCGTATTCTCATGCAATACCGAAACAGTTTATTTTAAAAATGGTCGTTCTACTTAATAAAGGTTCAATACATTCGGCAACCAACTCAAATGTAGATTGTGAAATGGAGGTTACAATACGTGAAGAATTTGCCAAAACGTGTTTTGAAACTCTTCTTCAATTTTCAATGTTGGATAAAAGTGACACAGGACTGGCTATTGCTGATAATGAAAATGGAATGGCTGGCCGGTTGGCTGTGACAGCGCTGCTGCACAGATTTCAGGAAGTTCTTAAAAAATTCAATGAAGATGAAAAGCAGAGTGGGAAATGTCCATTACCACGGTATGTTTATTGTTTGATTATGGATTTGTTCCAACACGGTGTTTAAAATCGTTCATGAACGATATTGTATTCATGCGTTAATAATACACTTTTTTCGACTGATTCAAGAACGCTTTCCTATTTTTGTTTATTAAGCTACGCGCGTGTCGAACGTTTTGTTAGAATAACCGTCTCCTATTGTAGTACATATTTTAGTCAATAGCTTTGTTGGAACAAAACTAGTATATCACGAGTTCATTCTACAAGATTTTATTTATTTTTTAAGGTTTCGATTGTCGGAAATATCTTTTGTTTTAAAGGCAATAACAACTTTAGTACAGTCAATGAAAAAAGCATCACCGAACAAAGGTAACATTAATCAATTTCTTTCCGATTATATTTTTGTTGTACTTCGAAAACAGTTAATAACTAATTTCTCATGTTTGTTATTTATATCAAGTCGATCCGAGCGCGTGGGAGCAGTTAATCGGATTATATCCACATCTTGTGGATTGCACTACTACGGGCTCTTTGCAAGTTTCAAGGCCATTAAGAGAAGCGCTATTGCAGTATTGCGATTTACTGCAAGCACCCAGTTCATCTAGAATGGCACAGAAACACAATGCCAACAGTAACCATATTACTAATCTCGATAATGGTACGGTTAATTTAGTTTAGTGATTTTCATGATTTTAACTACATACATTTCTAAAGACTTTCCGATTTTGTAATCATTTTACCAGTTGTTCCCGAATGATCTTAATTTGTTGAATTTGTAGACTAATGTTTCTATTTAAAATACGCCGAAAAAAGACTGGTTGAAATTGAACAACTGGTAACTATTTTTTTGAACACATCACAATTTTTTGCACGAAATTTTTGTATTCACAATATTTCAGTTTTTTTGAAAACAATTGAATTAATCATTTTGGGGCGCTGTGTATAGAATTTACAATACCTGAATTTCATTTTATTATTAACATTATTAGCAGCGTAATGCTTTTAAAATTATGGTATTAAATGCAGTGATAAAATTGTTATTTGTATTTTGTATAGCATTCTTTCAATATTTTAATGAAATGTTAGTATTTGTTGTATAAATTCTTTTTAATATAAAAAGTACCAAAAATTATGTATTAATTTAAATCAATAATTAATTTTGATGATAAATTAAATTACTCAGGACACTATTTTGACTAGAACTAAATTTCAGTATTAAATTGATTTGAAAAAAAAGTTGAAATGTTTTTTTTTTTTGCTAAATGGAAAATTGTCTTGGGTATCTTACAGTAGTTTTGTTAGATCAGTTGAAATATCAATTTTCTTTAATACTGTTCAAAATAAGACATTTACTTAGATTGCTATTCTGTTTAATTTTTTTCTGCCAAGCATTTCATTGATAAATTTATTAATTTTTAGGGTTCCGTACCTCAAAAGGAACCCTTATAGGATCACTTCATTGTCTGTCTGTCTGTCAACTCTTTTTCAGGAACGCGTGGAGGTATCAAGTTGAAATCAATATCAAATACTTAGATCTGTAATCCCTAGCAATTATGAAAAAATCAAACTTCTAAGTCAAGGCAATCAAAAGATACGGCCGTTTATGCCGCGTATTTTGACACTCGCCAGGGAATCAAAACCTATAGGGTATTTCCCGTTGACCTAGAATCATGAAATTTGGCAAGAAGCAATGTCTTATAGCACAAGTAAAGGGAAAAATCCGAAAACCGTAAATTTGCAGTTACATCACAATTTTTCTTTTTTGCGTTATAAACTTATTTGCAGTTAAGGTAGTTGTCGTGGTTAAGGCACACCGTCAGAAAATTCTTAATTTTTATATACTTATTAAGGACATGATAATACAATTACCCTGAAAATTTGAAGTCGATCGACCGTATATAATCCGAGATAAATTCAATTAAAAATTGGATAATTAACATTGATTGTATACGATCTCTGTAGTTCTGAACCAGTTTCTTATTTATAAAAAAAGAATTAACTGTCAGAAACTTTCCAAAAACTGACAGTCTTTCAATGCATTTGTCATGAGTTTAAAAAAAATAAGAAAACATTTTTGACCGTCTAATTATTTACAAATAACGGCTTAAATTTCAACAACTTATAGGAAAGTATATATGCATATGAATACTGTATGGGTTACGTTTCCAAGGGTAGTTTTGCGTACAAATTATGGATCACTTGGCTGCAAGCTAGTATACTTTTGTGGCGCGTATAATTTATAACTTTTTGACAATACTGTACCACGACAACTACCTTAACTGACCGCGACCCATGTCGATGTATGGGGACAACAGTTTTCCAACAGCAAAGTTGAAATTTGTCCTTGAATCCAGTTTATCTTTTCGTTAGATCAATGTTCGGTGCTTTCATAGTTTTTTTATTCGGACGCTCATCAAAACATATAGGTTAATTCCCACTGACCTAGAATCTTGTAATTTGGCACGAGTAACGGAAAAAACCCGGAAATGATACATTTTCAATTTTATGTCGAATTTTTACGCGTTATAACGGTACGGAATCCTAAGGACGCGAGTTTTTTAAATTATCAGTGCTGCCTGCGTAACAAAGATACTACACGATTAGTATAACAGTTGAAGTTGAATCATACTACTGTTTTGTTTAAACACGTGAACATCAAAATATAACAAGCCGCTATCATTTCATTCATTTTACTGTAGATATTTATCATAGCATGTTACATTCAATAAAATTATTGTATTCGATTACTGTTATTGCTAAACAGGTATCCGACAACTGTGTATTTGAAAACTGATTTTAAATAAACAGAATGTTCATTTTAATTTACGTCATTTTTCTGTACTAAAAACTTTAGGCTACATAATTTCAGGTCTAAAATTGCAGTCGGTAAGTATTCGGGGAAAAAATATGAAAACATTAAAAAGCATTTGATTTTACATATTTGGTTTAAGATATAATATAGAACCGACATTTCAAAAAAATTAAATGTTACACCGAATTATTGAATCTTTGAATTAAATTTAATTTGTTATAGTCATGCAGAAGATACTAAAACACTAAAAAATAGCATAAAATACTGTTTTATTTGATCAAAAGGCAAGATATTTTAAATAACTTTAAGAGCTGGTACGGTACAAAATTAAAATGTTATTTCATTTTTCATACAAACATCGTCTACAGTACGTAGTTCATTTTTTAAGTAACAATTAATTGCTTTTCTATAAACTTTACATAATCAAGTAGTAAAATGACAGTTTATAAGTTTGTTTCTGAGTTTGAGCAATTTTCAATTACAAAAAAGCAACAAGTTACGTAATTGTGATGTGATAGATAATCCAGTTTTAAAAAAATGTATGCACAATTTTTATATTTTGAAATGAGTTCAAGACGAGTACGTTGGATGTGTCCTCGGTGGAAACGACTCGTAAGATCAACTCGTTTATAATTTATAGTTTCTGCACGCTCCGTAACCATTGAAAAACATTATTTTACCCGTCCGTGTTATAAAAAGTACTTTGGACACTGAATTTTACACGTAATTCAGTGTTAAAAATACTTTGAATATCGACATGGCATTGACATTCGTGTCATAAACCCATAAACCGAGTATGACTGTTAATTAATTTTTGTCAAAAGTAAAATAAAAAACAAAAGATTGCTTACGTACTAACCTAGTGGTATAGAATAGTTCTGCGTGCAGTGAAACTTCTTACGACTCACATCTACAACCCTGATTTCAATAAAAGAAGATGCGAACCTATTATGAAATAAAAACCAATGTTAGTATTATAAAACAAATGTAGTTACATAATTTTTTATTTTTGAATTTTCATCATTATAAACATTCAAAATTTAAATATTTATGTAACGTTTGAATATTAATAACATTGAAAACACAAAAACAATTTTATTTATCAAGACCCTTGCACACATTTTCATCTGTGATAGTTCATGGAACTGATATGAAAATATTTCTCAAAATAATTATAGAACAAATTTATACACTGTCATTAGTACGACCCTGTTTAATATTGACCAGGCTTACAGTAAAATTATAAACAATAAGATTTTTATATTTTCATGGTTATTTTATATTTTAAATTTAATTATTTACAAGTCATTATTAATAAAATAACATATAAAAATACAACTAAAGGGAGAATTATGAGCTTATGAAAATAATGTAGAGAAAAATGTTTTGGAAATTTAAATTATTTAAAATATCCAACACGATATTCAAAGCGAAATAAGATTTTACAGTGTTGTCTACATTTTTGACGAAAACTAATACTTTACCACTTTCCCGGTTAGGAACTACGAAACGTATGAAGGTGTTTTATCAAAATATGTGAGAGATTTGAGAGTAGCAGTGTTTACGTGAGATATTCACTCCGCCCGCTGTCTTTAAACGAACTTACTCCTTGATAGTAACCTAACTCATTAATAATGTAATTTATTCAAATTGTTTATTGATTCACTTAAAAATTCTGTGGTTTTTAATTACGTATTTCAAAAATATTTTTTTGGGAAATAAACATTTTCAAAGCACAATTCCTTCAATTTATTCTGATTATTATTGCATCACGTGCTTACTTTCGTCTTGTAATGCTCCACCTAACTCCAGACTAGGGATTCAAGGTCAACCAGGAAAGGGTTACGCACTAAATATGTAACTGGAAAAAATTTCCTTTATACATGTTTATGTTCAAAAAATTATATTAATTGTATTTTCATTTTTCTCTGCATCAATAGAATAAAAACACCAGATTCTTAATTGAATACAGAAATGCCAATGAAATAACACTACATAAAATAATCCCTCTTTGTATCGTCCTCTCATTAAAAACTGGAAAAACATAACATTATATTTTCAATTTTTTAAAAATTAATTTCATATTTTCATCCAATATAATACTCAACTATAAACTTTTATAATTTATGTAAATTAATCATAAGAGATTAAAAAGTTTTCAATTATTTATCAAAATTGATATAAAAATTCAAAATACTAGCCATTGAAAAACAACACAAATGTTATGTTTTCAAGATAAATAGTTATAATAGATATTTTCTATAATTTCCACTTTCCCTTACATTATTCAATTAGAATGAACATGGCCAGATGACAAGCGGAACGCAGATGGCAGCACGTACATAACGACCTAAGTTTAGATTGATTTTCACTATGGAGTAAAATAAAAACCAAATCTACGCGTTCCTAAGTGGCGTGATTTAAATAAGCAAAAGTTCGAAGTAAATCTGTGTTGTTTTAATATTATAACCATTATTAAAATAAATATAATTAGTTTTTCTCTCTCTAATTTCTCTTTCTGTGGCAAAATCTTTAGTAAAGTGGGCTTCACAAACTATTGTCACAGCATTACAAGTAAGAGTTTCTTCCTTTTTGATAACATAGCTGCATATTTTTCAGTTCTGAATCCTTCAGAAATACACAACTTCTATAATTTGAACGTTGTCAACGATTTATAATTTGAAATAAACTTATGAGCTATTCACAAACTGAGGCGTTATATAGTTGGCGCCTCTAGTGGTAAAGTTTGGCAGTGCCCATGTACATTAATCACGACATTGGGTGTTTTTGTTGGTCTCTTTAAGATTTCCATCAAAATGATGGGACGCGAACACGCAGTCTAAATGGTAGGTATGCCTCTTATCATTTTGATGAAAATCGTAAAAAAAACACTGTCACCTAACGTGTATACAAATAATACTTAATGTCAGGTGATTGTCAGGGACGGTGGTGACTTTAGAAGAAATCTATTATCTCCATTCAATTAATTAAATTTATCTACAGATACCCATTCTCACATATATTCACTCAATCATTTATAATTTACAACAACAAATGAACAATTTTTGCATTTCAACATTATAATATCATACATTAACATATTTCTAAATTAGTCATTTTTGTACAGAGTATTGCAAAGTCTCATGTGTTTTGGTGACTTATAAAGTTTGTAAATCTAAAAATATCTGATTGCAATTTTCATGATCAAAATTGTTACAAATTTACTGTAGATAAGTTTAGCAATAACATACTTGATGAACAAGCATTTAGGCAAAAATAATCGAAAACGTATATAAATAATTCAGAACGATTTGCAAGTCTGCCAATTTTTTCCCTCCGATTCTCAATTAATGTTTTATCCGTTAAACATATATGTAGGTTGTTTATGTTTAAAATAAGCGCCAATAAGTACAAAAAAATATTTCGTTGTTAATTATTTGATATGCGTTTTGATGCTTGTTCGCCAAGCGTGAACTCAATTACTGAAAAGTTCAGTACAAGAGCATGTTAATTTTTTTCTTAAAAAGTACGTTTTTTTTCTTTTAGGCTACTAGCTTTTACACACTAATTTTATATATAAAAAAACAAGAAGTATATATAGAGCGCTGCTGTAATTTCATGTAAAGTTTTGTTAACTTTTTTTATTCAGTAATTTCTATAGCCAAGAAAAACAAATCAAGCTTAGACAAAAATAGTTAGTAAATATCAAATCACTGTTACATTTTTTAATATATAATGCAGAAGTTGGTCACAAAATATTTCTTATATTATTAACAAATAATCATAGATTGCACATCTAGTGTCGTAATTACGCACGAGTGGTGACATTGTGTTAGTCACATGAGTGATAATATCATTACGCACGAGATATATATGGTATTTTTTGCACCTATTCCTTTATAAAATAGCTGGTTTTCACTTCATTTCCAGTATATTTTTAACAGTGTAATTGTGAAACAAACTTCTTTTCTACGAGGTTGTTTATTAATTCGCACCTACATTCACTGATATATTTCCAATGTTAGATGATAGGAAAATTACCGTTGAATTGGTTAGATCGCGTACTTTTGTTTTTCATTACTGCACTAGTGCGTTATGTAGCTATTTTATGGGGAGTAGTGCAAAAAATATTTTCTAGATAATTTCGTTACAGACCCTATAAAACATGTATCATTTTTACTGAGTTGGCGTATAATGTTATCTTAATAAAATACGTTCTACATTTTGCTTTTTATATCTAAAACGGTGTTAAACTATAAAGTGCACACCAAGTTAAAATGGACTTCAACATAAATTTACCTTCCGTTAGAATCAATACATTTTAGATATCAAATAAAATAAAAATATCTTTTCTATTTTAAAAATCCCTTTTAATATTCTGTGCATGATTTCCAAATGAATATACTAGTTTAAGAATTAATGATCAAGAATGTAAACAAAGAATAACCACAGATGTTGTGTCGGAATGTTATAAATTATTCACAATCAATCCTAGTTTACGAGTGTGATCTTTTCTCAGTGTTCAGTATATAATGACACTTAATATAACATCCGTGTCCATTGTGATAATAATAAAGACATCGAACTTTCAGTACTAAAACGCTAAAAAGTTAGATACGGACTTCATTTGACTATTATTATTGTATGTTAGTAGAGAATCATATAAATACCATATATTGTGCCGCCAACATTTTTTTTTTGCAAATATAACATAGCTATTTATTTCAAATATAGAAAAAATATTACAAGGAAAATTTTACAAATCAAGAATTATCTAGATTGGTAAAAACTGTTATGTTAGACTAATAATTTAACAAATGAATACGTTTCTAGATTTTTTGAGATTTTTTTGTATAAACAGAGTCCGGTTCTGTTTTATTACTGCATGTCCGATGTCTAAATTAACAAGAAGTAATCGTAAGTACGTGCACAAAAAAATATAAGATAAATGTTATAAATTATTTTATGTACGACGTTTCGTCTATATATTTACACTTTTTCAAGTACATACTTCAAAATATAACAATAAATATCAACATTAATTAAAATAAGTTATAACATCCACATAACTACGATTATTTCTTACACTCTTTGAGCTTAATAAATGGTTTATGAAAATTTCATTCGAAAAACATCAAATTTATCACTTTTTTTGTAAATCAAATAGATTTTCACGGACTACCTTTTAAGTAAAACAATGTATACAATTTACACAACGGAAGTAAGTAGGTAATTTTATGTTAGTGATAAAAACAGAAGTTAAAATTACTGAAAAAAAAGAAATTATAAATATGAATATAATTTTTTTTTGTTATTTATAAGTTAGTACATATCTACTGTTTTTTATTGTGGTACTGTTTCAAAAATTATCCATTTGTTCCAATTATTAAACTTTTTTAGTTTATGGATATTTTTGTCTGTAAATAATAAGATGAGCAAATTCAATACTGAATTAGTATGTAACACTCAGTTCAATTATATGTCAAAATAATACAATGTTTGGGCAATCTATTACCAAATTTTCATTTTTAATGCAATATATCTTGGATGTTTATAACACTATTTCGGTTATTCATATTTAAATGAAAAAAAATTAACGTTTGAAATTTTATATACACGCGCAACTGGATATTATATCAAAAAAATAAATTAAAAAATTAAACTTTGACAATAGATTGTTAAACATGTATACGAAGCATTTGAAAATTGCTTTAAATCAGATATTTTAGAAACTCAAAAGTCCGACCGAATTTCGTTTTGTTTCAATCTTCAACCAAAGCCAACGGAACCGTTTAAAGCAAAAATAAAAGAGAGAAAAGTACTTTTAGTTTAATATTAAGCGATTATTTATTAAAGTCATATTTTATGTGCTAAAAGCAGATGATCGCGCGCAGACAAAACCTTCGCCCGATTAATCAATCGGACTTTACTCTGAAAAGTACATTTTTTTCAGAAACATAATTTCGTTTTTGAAAATGGTTTGTAGAAAGGAGTTTCTAATATATTTTTATAAAACAATCTATAAATATCCATCATCCCTCTCTAAGTTCTGGGTAATATGTAGATAAGAACCATTAATCTCTAATCGTATCAATTTAATTGTTTATGATTTTGCAGGAGTAGTTCGTGAAATCCATTATCTTAATCAAAAAGTAGACCAAAACCCGAAAATTTAATCAATTCTTTTGATTTGAATTGATTTTAATTTTCGTGTTTTGGTCTACTTTTTGATTAAGATAAAAGTATCAATTTAAAGTTCCACATCAAAATGGCGTCGCAAAAGTTGCTTTCACAAAATGGCCGCCACTTACAATCCATAAATTAGAGATTCGAAGAGCGTTTGATAATGACCTGGATCCTTCTTGTTTTCAGACAGAGAGAGAGAGAGATGAAGGTATGAAGATACGCTCACATTCACGCAATTGCACAGTCTTATTTATATCGTACACTACTTACACATTTCACAAGCATTCAGATCACAGATTAGTCTACATTTTTGGAGGCTGCATTATTTGCATATTTAAACGTGTTTTAGTATAACTGAATACCAAAAGGTTCAGCAATATGTAAAAAAACGGAGGAAATAAACATACAATCAAAGGTAGCTATTTAAGAGATGAGCAACTTTTAGATTCCTATTGTACAGATTTTACTATTAAGTAGTACGCTAGATACTTTACTTTGAGTTATTAATTGCTCATTGGAAATTCTAACCTCATTTAACCATGCCACGGAGAAAAAATTATAGGCGAGTTATTTTAAATCTTATATATATAGTAAAGACCACTTTTCGCGAATTCGCGAAAATCGCTGGATTGATTTCAAATTGGTTTTCTCGGTTATCATTGTGGGTGTGTTTTAGACAATATATATATACAATAAAAAGCTCGATCGGGCTTGAACTGATAACCTTTTTTCTTTTTAAGTCGGTTGAAAATGAAAAGTTCTTTATTTCTAAGTTTCAAATAAAACCAATAAGAAAATGACGGTTATGTTATTTCGCTGATTTAAGCCCTAACTAAATAACTGATAATATTTTGGAATAACTGAATTATTTTGTTATATTGTTAAGTAAGCATTATATTTTAATGGTATGAGTCATATATCTAATACTCCTATATTGCTATCGCCCGTAAGTGGAAGTGCCACGGAGTAAGTGAGATAGCAAACGACTACTTTTATCTCTTTTTAGACTACTCGATCCTTTGTGTGTAAGTGTTACGAGTGGTGGGGCAATTGGCAAGTGTGGGGGGGGGCAAGCCCCCTTCCCCCGAAGCTTTAAGTCTATTTCTAGGACATGCGCATAGGACGCGAAGTAGTTACGAGAGAGACAGATGCATATATGTCTGCACCGTAATGGTTTCGTCCTTCTCCAGACCCCTACTAGCAATATAGAAGTATTAGATATATGGTGTGAGTGCTATTAAATTAAACCTTAAAAACGTAATTAACTATGTTTCGCGTTGATAATTATATGATATGATATATATTTTATACAGTATATTCACAATAACTTGACGCAATAATAATATTTCCATGCCATTTAAGTAAATTCATTTCCAAAAAAACTTTATGGTTAGAATAAAAAAAAAACTATGAACGAATCTGTAATACAAAAATATTTGAACTTCTTATAAACAGTAATCAATTGTGGACATTTATAAAATGATTTAAGTAAAATTCCCTAAGAATAAATTACCTATTTTTCGATAAAACATTTATAACTGAGGAGCACACATGCAAAACTCGATAATTTTTGTGAGTTATATATCAATTCTAATAAATTTTGTTAAACTCTATCGATATCTGTGTATTCAGAATGAAGCTAAACCCAGTAAATCTTATAGTAAAGCGCTTTTTTAAACCAACTTCCAGGCAAACACTGTTTACTTTTTAAAAAATCTTTTTGGAAAATTTTAAGTTACACTGTTTCTATTTTAAATACTGTACTTTTTTTTGTTATGCGTTCATATTATATCAACAAAAACTTTTTTAAACTCTTATATTACTAGATATGCGAGCAAAACTCGATAAAAATTTGGTTACACGCAAAAAGCGATACATTCAAATAAGAAGTTAAAAAAAGTGGAAAATAATATTTTTTCTAAATTTGGTAATGTCATCTATGACCTATATGCCACTGACTAATAAAATGAAATTGGCTTATATGAGATTTACTTGAAATCAGTAAAATTGGATTTATCGGATTTTGCATGCGTGCTCCTCGATTATAGAGAACTGTGATTATACTGTATATGATTTTATACACTCGTAAAATCACTCCAAGCACTCGTTCAAAAACATTTCACATTTTTATTATTCATGAAAAAGACTACATGCTATACTGAAATGACGATCAAGTTGAACTGATTTGATTCTCCCAGTCAAAATTATTTATAAAGTTTTATTACGGACCAAGCGATAGATTTTTTGATCGATATCGATATATATCGATCAAGAAGTGTTACTACTAGTAGAGTAAATGTGGTATAGACGTTGCTTTTTTAGAATGTGGCTCGATTTCTAGATTATATCAAAAATAAAATATTAATTAAACGGAAGCTCTGATCTAAGTTAAATTAATAAATTCCAATGAAAGTCAATAACAAGTGACATGCTTTCTGTTTTGTTTTAATCAGTGTTGTAACATGCCCATCTGTTCCAAACTTTTGATAAATGCGACACTGAAATTACAATTAATTATAAACCTGTCGTTAATATACCGCTTTAAAAAACAGTATTAATAGCATTTGGACGTACGTTTCTACAATTAATTTCGTATTTCTGGCCATATTGTTATTTATATACACTTTACATAGCATTTTTCCACAATTATAGCAAAAATTATAAGGCCTAACTAAATTCAAATGAAAATACCTGTTATTTAAAACTAATATTAATAAAACAATTAAATGAAATTTCATTCATTATTTCAACTCTCAGTTTCGTAAGTTTCAAATGACACGCATTTTCCTATGTTGCGGTTCATTTTAGTCACTTTGTATCGCCATAAAAGCCACGAGTCTTAAAAATGTATTTAGTTTATGTTGATAAAAACAGTTACGTATTTGTAAAATAAATATTGTAATTTTAGTTATCAGTTTTGTTCATAACAAACCATTGTCGTAAACCAAATGCAAATAATAAAAAATCGAAAACTATTTTCAAAATATTATTGACTTACGTAATTCTTTCAATTGGTATTTTGTTTTTGTTCCATAAGTAAATACATTTTTGTATAGGGTTGTCTTTTACGAACGTAAAATTAATGTAATTGATCCGATTGTTTCGTGATCTTATCAGCTACATCCGTAACATTTTATCCAATGTTATAATTAGTAACTAACAAGAATGAAATGTTTGACCATAACCATTTGGTTGGAAAAAGAAAATAAAATCATTTTAAACATTTGCAGATACGATCTAGACGATTGCGATTGTGTTGGCGATCGGACCCGCCTTTGTAAATTCTATCGCCGACAAATCGCAACGAGTATGTGTGGATTTTACTTATTTAATAAAGACGCATTCGATTGCCAACGACATTGCTAGAGCGCTTAAATCATTAATATTTCTCATTTCTTGTAAGATCAACTAAATGATTTTACAGATTTAACAGCGTATATTTTAGGTTTAATAGCAAAAAAATATATATATTAAAGGCTGATTCCCATAAGACAGTGACTATCATTACATAATACAACCCAAAATTAAATTATCTGTCTGAAACAGAATTTATAGGATTTTTTAATTTAATGTCTTTAGACTTTCGTCACAGCCAGTATTATAAGCTTATACATAAAAAGTATGATATAAGCTGGATTTATATATTTTTGAAAATTTCAAAATATATAATTAAGTTGTCTTTAAAATGATGGATTGTATTTTGCAGTCAGGATTTGGACCATCGAAGCCTTTAAATAAACGAAAATTGGATCCTCTATTTGTCATTTTTTTAAAAACAGAAGAGACTATGAAAAATAACAAATTATTATTATGTATAAAATTTTTTCTTACTGCACCCAAGTTCATAAATATGAAAAATAGTTACCAAAAATTTAAATTACAAGCAGTATTGATTCCATTTATATTTTTAATGGAAAACGACTTTTTCCTATAAAAACTAAACTTCAGTTTTAATACCATATCCCAAAGCTTATTTATTTTGAGAAAATAACTTCAGGATGGCAGGACTGATCGTTATGATTATATCACAAATCTTGGAGGAACAGATAGACGACCAAACTTTACAAACCAGTACAGAACTTAACTAAATAGTTTACTACTTCCCTAATAAATTTCCTACAGAACGTTCTGAATTCGAGGGAAAGCAACTGAAAAAATTGAGCGTTAAATTAAACAAGCCTTACATTATTAACTTTAATTTAAAAGGCCAAATTTAACTCGTTTTTCATAAGTTTACCTTCAACTCTAATTTAATAACGGTTTACTATAGTCATCGATCTGTCTCTAATCTGTGGGAATACATAACCCTCAAATTAGTGTTTTGTTTTTCAGTCATATTTTTTTAACAATCACAAAATTAATTCTTGCAAAATATTGCAATGATTTCTAAACGTGGGAAGATCATACTTAGGTAGTTTCGTAACTATTTAGTAGCGCTGCATCTACCGGTTCCATACAACTAGGACAAGTAAGGCTACGCATTAGCCAATCGTCGATGCATGCCACGTGGTAGGTATGCATGCAAGGAAGATATCGAACTGGATCCGACACCACAAATTCAACCATACAGATGACGCACTCTCTCGCTTTTTTACAGCCATCGTACGTGCCTGTAGGTAAGTGTTGGATAAGGCCGATACGTTTAGCTATTTTCACTTGCTCCTCTTCGGTTAACTGGGTAGCCGGTCGACTTACATTAGGAGACGGATAATACACAGGTAGAACATTTGGTGGCAATACTTCCTGGAAAATCACGTACCCACTTGTGTATTGTTAACTTAAGTCTTGCTACTACACTGATTTAAAATTACAGAATAAATATCTACGTCATTGTCAACAAAATAAATGCTCATTATTTTCCAGATAATTTTAATGACAATGTGTATTGTATACACGTCAAATGAAAATTCTTTGTTTTGATATAGGTGTATATATCACACACACATATATATATATATATACACACAATAATATATATTATGCATACCTGGTACGGAGGTGCCGCAGCAAGTGGATCTGAAGACGATTCTCTAACGCTGTCACCACCTCTCAATAAAGACATATCATCCGCTGTTGATCTTTTTAAACAATTACCCATTTTTCTAAATTCTCATTTGACTTTTAAGTTAATAAACATTCACAATCCAGACGTTGTACAAACTACCAGCTGTTGTTCGTCATGTTACCAACGCAATCCATATATATGGAAAATACACTAAGCAATGATAATATTTTCTCATCTTTATTCAACCGAGATGTTATGTATCTGCATACTTATAAAGTCACTACACTACAATAACAATCCACAAATATTTTTAAAGAAATTAAATCAGCCGTCTATTCTTTATTGATGACATAATACGTTTCTAGTGTATTATAACCAAAAATGGTTGGCTATCTTTTTATATTGATAGTCATCAGTCATAAGGTCATGACATTGAATGTGTTTACATTCGTAGTGTCTGGAACATTTATAGAAATATTTTTTAAAGTATTTTACACAACTTAATTTCCGTAAATTTTTTTCGCATACTATAGTTTTGTGTCTAGAAATGATATTATACTTAAATCTTCATCTAGTTATAATTAAATGTATCCACTAAATTTTACAGAGTCGCTGTCAATATCTTCAATGCGAACATTGAAGAGTTCTTATTCTTAACATCACTCGATTATGTGATTGATAATTTTTTCGGGGCGTTTAGTCACTTTAGCTAAAAGTAATATTATCAGAAATTTATATCATTAAAAAACGCTTGAAAAAAAACTGACGTTTGACACCGAGGTTAAATGTGTATGTACTGACGACCATTTAGATGGTACGTCTTTATACGTCAATATACGTAATCGTGTGTTTTGTATCAATGTTTGTATTATGTATAGGACGACAGAACTTCTTTGCGTAACGATGTTTTAGTGTTTTGTTATGTCTGGAGCACTTGATAAAAAAATAAAGTTATTTATTTCATCCAATAAATAAACGGCAATGTTGTTAGTGGCGCAAAATATACGGAAATTTAAAAACAAAAGTGTCGGTGCAGGTAAATGGAATGCGAATAGGCCTAAGCCACAGGGTTTTAGCTATCACAGTTTATGTCACGGATGGCTTGCGCCGGCCAGGACACTCTGTAAAAATCTACCGGCATATTCTACACTATTGATTTTTCAGAACGGTTCTTATGTGAACAACCAATCACGGAGTTGTGACTATTTTCAAAGGGTGAGGTTGTGTGGATGTGAACTAGTAGCCAGGAACTATGAGTTACGCAGACAGGACAATTTGTTATCAGCACAAATGTGTGACAAAATGCAGTGCTAGTTTCTGAAGAGTGTGTGTTAGAAAGTCGTTGACTGTGAGGTGGTGATCGCGCTTAGAAGAAGGTGTTTGTTTATGTGATAGTGTATGTGCTTGGCTTTGGCCTCCGGTTTAAATGCAGGTGGCTACTCTGTTCAGAGAGACGGCGACGCTACTGGGAGCAAGTATGGAGTCGGGCGGAGGCAACAGCCAAGAAATGAAAGGGCCGACAGCTATCTGTAGTCCGAGTTCAGCGGCGCTTGCTCTCAAAGAAGCTCAGTATAAAGATCATAGATTCAAACTGTGAGTTTGCATTCAACTGTCAATTCATATTTACCTATTATTAAAACTAATTGATGTACCGCCTACTCTACTGCTCCTGACACTCTAACACTGGTGCACTTGCTACCTACTCGAGCTCGACTACTCACTACTCGTACTTGTTCACTACCTATATCGCAATATGTTTGACAGCTCTTTGTTTACTGATTATTCCAAACTAGGTACACATATTTTCCATTTATGAAATCGGTGGTTTTTTGCGGACGATTGGTTTTTTCATTATATAAAATTTTAATTAAATTTAGATGAAATATTTTAAATTGATATTTTTTTTTTATTAATATGGTAGAATGGGCGTAATGAATGCAGAACCTCAAGATGACGGATATGAAACTAGTGCAGATCTTATGTTAAATGGAAATCTAGCCACTGCTGTTACCGATACTCAGATCAAATGTGAATCAGTCGACATAAAATGTGAACCGATGGATGATCCTTACAGCTTTGTCGATGATGAACCTGTACCGATGGCAACGGCGGTGGCTGCACTTCCACCCGTTTTTACAAATTCCACACAAGAACAAAGCAGTATTGTGCCATTACCTCGGAAAAGAGGTCGAAAGAAGAAAATTAAAATGGAACCTGGGTAATATATATATGTATATATATTTAAGTTAATCTATTAGAAAAAAAACTATATCTAATTGATTGGTTTTAGTGATAATAATATGAATCATCTAATGGATTTCAGCCAAGAATTTAATCCGGCTATTCCTGGAATTACTCCTGTACCGATCGTTAAAGAAAGAAAGAAACACGACAGATTTAATGGTATGCCGGAAGAAGAAGTTTCTAAACGCACTTTACCTGACCACTTAACACAAAATTTGGATATTATTATTGTGAGTGAAATTTTTTCATCATTTTTTATGTTTAAAACAATTAAATTTGTAACAGTTCACAATTAGCGAATTAATTAATTACGATTATTAAAAAAATAAGCTCGTTTAAATATGTTTGATCATATTAAAAATTGCGCTAATCATAATTATTTTTCAAATAAAACTTAGTAAACATTGTTATGATGCAAAAAATGGCTTGTAGAAAATTATACTGAATAGAACAATATTTCTTTTAGATCGGTATAAATCCGGGATTATTTGCTGCTTATAAAGGACATCATTATGCCGGTCCAGGAAACCATTTCTGGAAATGTCTGTATCTTTCCGGGTTAACACCGGAACAAATGTCAGCCGATGAAGATTACAAACTTCTTCAGGTCGGAATTGGATTCACAAATATGGTCCAACGAGCCACAAAAGGCAGTGCGGATTTAACCCGCAAAGAAATAAAAGAAGGGAGTCAAATCTTACTAGAAAAATTACAACGTTTCAAGCCAAAAATAGCCGTTTTCAATGGAAAGCTTATATATGAAGTGTTTTCTGGAAAAAAAGACTTTAGTTTTGGAAGACAACCTGATCTCGTTGATGGAACTAACACAGTTAGTAATTTTGTTTTATTCGACTTAAGACTAGAACTTGAGTAGATTTGTATATAATTAGTCCTTCTTTTCGGAATAATGGTTGAACTTAAAAAAATTGAAAATTAAATTTTGAATGTATTTTGGCTCTAGTTTAAGATATATAAAAATAGTATTAATAATTTATTTTTATTTTTACAGTACATGTGGGTGATGCCATCGTCTAGTGCAAGGTGTGCTCAGTTACCTAGAGCTGCTGACAAAGTACCATTTTATGCAGCTCTTAAAAAGTTTAGAGATTATTTAAATGGGATAGTTTCAAGTATAGATGATTCTGAAGTAGTTTTCTCAGATGCAAGACTGAAAACTTGTTACGAAGCAGAATTTAAATCTGAATTCTCAACCGATATTATGGATATCAGTAATTCAACTGTTAAACGGGACGAAAACGGTATGCCGTGTAAGAAGAAACGCGGTCGCCCAAAGAAGATCAAAGTCGAAGGAGAAGAAGTGAAAAAGCCACCGCCTGTTCGAAGAACTCCAAATCCTAACGCGCAGCTCAATAGTGATGGTACAAAAAAGAAACGAGGAAGACCCAAGAAAATTAAGTCAGAAGAAAAAATAGAACCGATGTTAGTGTCCGAACAAACAAATTCATCGATTCGTGAGCATTTCTCATCACCTTCGCCAGTACAATCACCCGTTCATTTTTGTCACTTGCAGCAAATGACACCTCCCGGTACGGGCTCGAACGGCCCTTACAATAATAACGGTACCGTTAACGCAACACCCCAACAGATGTATAACCAGTCCCCGCGTCCTCAATCGCAACCGTTCACCCATTCCGACTTATCGTCCGAAATAAGCGCCGCAATATCTTCGGAACATTTAGGCTCGCCTGCACCGACGTCACCCGGTCTAGGACCGCCGGATTTCGATCCTCCGACGAGCATGCCCACCGAGGACACGACGGAATGCTGTTTTTCTAGCCCGACCCCTTCGACGGCGAGCGAACATCAACAGCCTCCGTCCTTAGCTACCAGTGCGGTTACCTATCCGTCGTATAACGCGTTCAATCCGGACGTCAACGCTCATAGTTTTGTGCCAACTACTTTGCAAGATTCTATTTCGAGATCTGTCAAATCGGAATACAAGACCCAGGACATGGCGTCAAAAAGTTTATCCGGTCTCGAGTCTTTAGTCGATCAAATTCCCAGCATCGCGGACGGAGACAGCATGGGACACGGCGTCGGAACCGGACAGAGCGTCGGTTTGGACGTCGCAGAGCATCAGAATCAGTCTTATTCGGCTTATTCCAACAGTCCGAGCATCGTCGCTTCTAATCCGAACTCGGCACCGTATCACTACAGTTATCCGACCGACAACGGTCTGTCGGTGTCTTCGCTCGCGAACCAATCCGGCTCGTTTTCGGTGAGTAGTTTTACGTCGGACTACGCGAGCGGTTCGGTGGCGGCGAGCGCGTATCCGAACCATTTGATGTCGCCCGGTTCGCACCCCTTCATCGAGCACCACGTGCCGCAGGTTCCGGCCGTCCCGGTACCGCTCTCCTACCATCACGCGGGAATATCGGCGTATGGCCAGCAGTATGCGGCCGGATACGCGTCGCAACCGACTCTGCACGTACCCAGTCCCAATTACCCGTATTATAATTCCGGCTACGGCCACGGCGCCCAGCCCGGCCCGGCCGGGCCGACCGGTTATTTGCCCAATCATCACGTGTTCGACAGGATAAAGCCGGACACGGGATACGGGGGTTTCTGATGTTAAAATCGTATTCGGTGCGGCGTTGTTCGCTCGTAACCGTACCGTGTCGATTCTCCGATATTCTGTTTTCACGCGCTCAGTGTCTCGGTGTTGGTGGCAGTTTGTCGCCCGTTGTCATATCTTTGTTTCACCGTGCCAATTTATACATATGTACGCAAACTGTGTATTTGATTATTTACGAAGAATTGAGAATTGATAGTTGTGAATGTATTTATGACGAATACATGTACTGTTTTAATGTTTTTGTATATAACTTGTGTATGTTCAAACGGTAGCAATTCTGCTCAATCAGCAAATGGCAGTGTCGTTTGGTAGACGCCGACACCGATCCAGTATAGTCGGTGTCCTGTCTCGAGTACAGAAGTGAATGTCACTTTGTCCAGACGCTTAGCGAATACGCTTCTGTACCTGAATTAATACACTTGCTTTAAAAGAGGACTTGCACAGGGTAAATGGTGATAATTTTCAGTTTGTTATGTCAATTTTTTTAAATTTATCAAATAAGTAAATTAATTCTTTAAACATTAAACGTTGTGGTAAATATAGGTCGGGACGATAATGTGCATTATACAAAATAAAACCGATACAAAGATCTCAGAGTGTGAATGTTTTTAGAACATTTTGTAATGTGTTAAAATATGTAAAGTCTATACATAGTTTAATGAAAACTGAAATGTTTCACTAGAGGAATGTTTGAGAGTTATGTAATTAAAAAAAAAAAGAAAAAACTATCATGAAATAATTTGTTAAATACTCCTGATTTAGTTTTTGATTTGATTTTGTTATTTTATAATTGTTTTTACAAAATACTTGAAAGTTCAGAACAGAATAGGAACTTGAAAACTGATAAAAAATAAAATTAAAAAAAAAAAAACAAAAATTAAGATAAAACAAAAATAATACATTCCAATTAGTGAATAACTTGTGAGCTAATTTTATGTACACTATTGTGATTTGAGTAGATGTTATAAAACTGTCTTCAGTTTTGAGGTTCCTAAAAATTTGTTCATTGGCTGTATGTGTTCACTGCTATTAAACTATTTTACCACAAACCAACTAAGCGCTATTTAATAACAGAACCTCTCCCTTTATTATGAAATAATCCCTTTTGTAGATAAAATGTCTGTTTATTAGTGTATTTGCCATATGGCAACAAACACTATTGGCGTCGGTCGGATGGCGGGACGTAGGGGTCGGACCGAAATTTCTCGACGTTTCATAACCAATAACTTTTGAAAGAGTTAATTGATTTTAACGAAATTTTGTCCACATGTTGGAATCCATCGCCGCAAGAACTCTATATAAAATGGGCCCAATCGGGCCTTCTTAAGGGTAGTTTTTAGGAGTTGAAAAATGTTTTTGGGCCCTAAAATACCGAAAAAATTCTCAGAATCGTTTCAAAATTGAAATTTAACCATCTGGTAGTAATTAAAAAATGTCCCTAAAATTTTAATAAAATCGGTCTGACAGGACCGGTGTTACAAATTTTATGAGAACATCAGTTTGCAGATAGTGAATTATTTACTGAAAGGTGTATATAATTTGATATACAGGTTCGATTGATAATAATATTGCAATTAAGAAAAAAATGTTATTTTAAGGGGTGTATTAAGGAGTAAACATTTTTATTTTGCCCAAAAACCAACTTAAGTTCGCATAATAAAGCCACACTGCCTGTATTAACAAATACACTATATTGTCGGCAGGGTTTTGGCACTGCGACCCGGGTTTTTTTTTGTTTATTCATTGTTAACTTAAAACGAATTTTCGAATTGCAATTTATAAAGTACAGAAAAATCTATGCACAATATCGGATTTCAGAGGCGTTATGGAAAAATAAAAATGATTTTAGTTAATTTTTTTTTATTAAATTTCTGAAAATCTCATGACACTTGTAAGATACAATATTGATACATATAAAGTTTCCCAATATAAAGAATTCTGTACAATATATATAAGTGGGATTACAATTAAAGTTCGACCGAACGTGAATTTTTCAGTCGAAGCTCAACCTCGGTGTTTTTTTCACCTTTGGCAGAACCGAAAGTAAAAAATAAACGAAAAAATAGTGTTTTATTTTTAACAATTGACAGTCTGTTTTACGCGCCAAAAACAAATTTTGCGAGGTAAGTACTTCAAACTAAATACCCAATGTATCTGTCGGCCATACGAAGCCAATATCATTAAATGGATTTTCAACTTCAGTGAAATTTTCAGTTTGCCAAAGGTGACCAAAACCGCATATTTGGTCGGACTATATTTACAATATATTGAGATTTGATACACAATCTGATCTCACGGTATTTTAAAATGCCATGAAAAAATAAGTTTCCGCATATTCAGATAATACACAATTTTACTGTAATATACAGTTAAATAATCAATTAATATCTGCAAATTAGAAACAATGTTAATTAACAAAGATTAAATGAATACCAGTTACACATTTTTAAAAATAAAATATGTTTCCCAATTTGTTCTAATTCTAGGCAAGAATGGTCGCAATTCAAGCAGCGGGAATTGACTACACTTATCATCACTTAATATTAAAAATAAATAGAGTACGCAGTTAGGGAAAGAGACAAAGAGTTACAGTGGAACTTGATTATAACGAATACTTATTACTGGAGTCTGAAGGTGATTTTTTTCAGCAAAAGCTGAATGCTTTTATTTTCAGCTTTGGCTAAAGCCGACGGCTTCAATAGAATCTTCTGTTTGTATTTCACCGAGGCTGCAATTTTTAGTTCGAGTGAATTGTTCAGGTGGATACTTGCTCGAGTGTTCTCAGCCAAACTTTTCATCAACGTCTAGTTATTAACTTTTATTATACTTAACATTTTTGATTATATTCATTATGGTTCATTTCGGACTTGTTAAAAGCAAGTTCTACTGTACTTTTAAAAAATAAAATTAAAAAGCAACTACATAAAATATCACCTGAGGTAAGTTACAATTGTTTTCTCTTTGTTATGCAGAAAAACAAGCTTTATTTTTTCACGAGTACCTTAGTTTTCTGAGTGGTAAATCACATTATTTTTGGTTAAAGTATAATAAGTACAGCACCTTGGTTTTTTCTACACCAATCAACTACCTATTGCTAAAGAACTTTTTCTCTTGAAACACATTTGCTGCAAAAAAAAAGTTCTCTATAGAACTTTTTTTACGATAGATGTGTTCTGTCCTATGATTGGACCAAAAAATCTAAGGTGTCGTAACTATTATACTACCTCATTTTTTATACTGAATTATTTTACATCAACGTAGATGTTAAAACAGTTGTGAGTACACTGGTATCCAATTTATACATATATTTATATATATAAAAACCCTGATATACATAATTGTGATGTATGAAAAATATTTGAATTAAAAATTATCTCACAGTCAATATTTATCTACAAAATAACGATTTTTATTATTGTTGTTGTGCCCCAATAGTTGCAAGCTATAAAATAAAATAAAAACAACAGTTTAGGTAGAGCATGTGTGAGTACTTAAGACCGAGTTGACGCCGATGACCTCAGATGTTGAGCGTCTATAATTCTAATCGAAAAATCAAGTTTTTATTTAAAAGAAAAATGCACATTTTAACGACGAGAATTATAAAATGTTACATACGCGAAATTTGTAAGACAGTGTAATCTTCATAATTCAAACATTGGTACAAATTTCGCGTATGTAAAATTTTATAATTCTCGTCGTTAAAATGTGCATTTAAGGCTGTCGGAACGCTCTGAATTTTGTTTGTGCTGAGACCCAGCGGTAAGGGGCGAGGTAGGCAAAAGACATATTGTGGGTGTGACCTTCTTTAGCTCTGTCTCGCTCAAACCATCCGCACGTTTCAATTTTTGGCTGGTGCCAACTACGAGGCTAAAAAATATTGTTGCAAGGGTGCCGCTGTCAACTGATTACTCTAAGTTTGGGAAATATTTTGAAGATTTAAAAAACTTTTCCGAAAAAGGAAGAGTCACTTTAGGTTTGTGATGGAACAGTTTTGTGAAATAAGTACGAATAAGGTCGTAGTGTGACATTGAAAACGTGTGTTTTTTTAGCACAATTAATGCCAACTTTTTTCTAGTAAATCGTACTTAAATTACAAAAGTAGTCCATTAGAGACCTAGATTAGTCCTTTATCTTCCTTATAGAGAAAGAATTTTTGCAGAATGTTGACGAATAAGTCTACAATCAGTTGACAGCCGAAGCTCTATTTTTGGACTTAAATTCAGAGCGTTCCGACAGCCTTAAGCAATCAATTAATTCAAAAGCAAGCATGTAAATACTTGGATCACAGGTGAATTAGCTGAATTCGCAACATGCTAGCTGCCAAAAATTACCAATAAACATTAAAGTGATAACAGTCGTGTGAAAGTGCTAGATTTTCTAAGAGTCACTAGCTGGTGCTATTCAAAAACAACACGATCAAATAATGCCCAGCATCGAGTAGTCACGCATCTCTTGTTAATGTTAAACACAATGAAACTGACAATATGGATCTTTGACGGTGATCTTTCAGTGAAATGAAACATTTATTTGAAAGGAAAATATTTGATAATGGACAAGAATAAAACTTATTATTAGTATTCCAGATCAGAGACGGTCCAGCTTTATTGGAACTGAGATCCTGTTCTTCTTCTTCCGAATTTTAGTGATGTATAGAGTAATATCTCGACTTGCGCGGATTCAGAGTTACACGATTTTTGAAGACATTGAGGGACTTAATTCTTTAAACCCAGTTCAATTAGAAGATCAAATGACGGTTGGAAATTTGACAGACTTCAGTTCAATTGAAAAAAGGTTACAAATTTTGAAATACATACAACTCCACCAAAAAACTATTAGCGTGCTAGGAGGAAACTTTGCGTTAGAAGAAAAAATCGTTGATCCGTTACACAACTTTGTTAAATTTTGACTCTGTAGATTTTTTGCATGCACTTGAAGTAAAAAATACAATTTGAGTAATTTTAGTTTGTTAGCAATGAACATAATATTGACATACTGTCGTCTCTGTTTTAAGATTCTTTGAAGTCATGTACAGATCGCAGTTCTAATAAAACAAATGCCAACAGCAGCAAATGTAAAGCTGGAAGCTTTTAGGAAAACACAACTATTTCGTTGAAGAAAATTGGAATTTGATTTCGATTTGTAGGCGGCTTTGCTTTATTTTTTCTCTGGATGATTGGATCATTAATTTTTAAAGCACTGTACAAATCCATATTTTCAGCCTTCACAAAAATAAAAAAAAAATAATTATAATCTAAAAATACTTTTAACAAACTATACTTAATAATTACTAAAATTAAAACTTTTAACAGAGGTAAAAGCAAAAATGAAATAATTTTTAATGTGTTCATTTACTACGGATCTAGGAAAACAAAATTTCTTACTTTATACAATTTATTATTTGGAAGTGTCTTGATCACAAGGATTTCTAACTAATAAAATATTTTAAACAAATTAAACATATTGGTGTCTCCAATATGAATTTTGAGTACACTTTAAATTTGAAGAATTAATTAAATGGGATATGTGAAATTTTAAGTGGCTATATTATTTATTTGCAAATATTTTATACAATTTATAAACTTAAAGTGTTGTGGGGTTCTTTCTTCATAGACATGAAAATATCTACTTTTAGAGATTACACAGTAATTTGTAAAAATGGAAATAAGTAAAATATCGAGTTGAGACCGAGAAGACATAGTCAATAACCAGACGATATCGAGTCGATAGCCACACAATATTAAGGTATTACCGGGACAATATTGAGTTGATATCGAGACGAAACTGCTTTACTGATTAAAAAAATTCTAAGTTTATTTCTGCCCGAGTGGCATAGGCTGTATTATGGATGATTTTAAGACGTTCCAAAAAAAAAAAAAGGGGGGGGGTAATCAGTAAACGAAAATGATATTCTGCTCCATTGCTAGCTTTCGTAATGTTGAAGCTATGCCATAGGTTAAATGGGAATTTTTGTAGCATTTTGTAAATAGATTTTTAATAGAATACTAGCGGCCCAGTTCAGCTTCGCCCAAATTACGACATATGATGCTGCAGTGGTCTTTCTTAGCCCGGATTAAGACGTATTATGCTGCAGTGATTTTTCTTATAGAATAATAGACGAACTTGCTTGGTGCTTTCTATTTATTATTAATAACCGCACGCGACTGAAATTAAAGCAGAAACAGTAGTGGAGCCTTCGGCTCCACTGTACTGCAATTTTGTCTCACGGGACTGCGCCTCGTTCGGCACCGTCAACAGTAGTGGAGCCTTTGGCTCCACCTACAAAGTCCAATTGTGAATCTAAACCATTCTCGAACCCACTCGAACACACGCACAAAATATCATTAAAATCGGTCCAGCCGTTTAGGAAGAGTTCAGTCACATACACAAGCACAGAAGAGTTTTATATATAAAGATATATAAATATAAATATTTTTTGAAAGTTAAAAACATTTTGGCGCATTAGTAAAATACTAATCTATCTAAAGAAGACAGATAGTTCAACTTAGAAACATTAATAGGATTCTAAGGCATTACAGCTTTTATGTCCAAAAATGTTTTTCCTTTCAAAAAACGCAAAAATATACAAGTTGTTCCATTAAAAAAAGTTATTTTTGTAAATAACTCGAAATCCCAACGTTCAATTGTCTTCGCTTTTACTATCGTAGCCTACGTAAATAAATGTTTAAAAAATGCCCTCTTAACCGAAGTCGAAACGCCTGCATTAAAAGTTAAAAGAGACGCTATAGCTAAAGTTAAAAAGCGCTAAAGTATTGACAATTAAAAAAAATTGCCGTGTCATGATCGTTTCACTGTACATTTTTTGAATTTCTAGTCACTAGTTGACTAGTGCATAGAAGGAATCGATACCTACATTAAAATTCTAGGTCTCTATTATATTATCACAAAAGCATTAGTCACAACACAAAAAAATATTTCATTCTGACAAACTTGTGCATCAACTGCTCACAAAAGTCAGCAACTTAACGTAACTACGTTTATTAAAGCTTATATGGGCAAAAGCCTTATAGTGTACAAAATATATAATGCAAATAAAAATTTCACAGGTACATCACTGGAATAAATCCTGTACAATTTTATGACTAAGTACACAGTATACTATTGAAGTTATTTGATGGTAATGATCAAATTTTATTTTAAAAAATATATCAAAACTGTTATGTAGAAAACCTGGCTATTTAAAGTGACTTGTTACATTGTTTTACCTCTGGAAAAAAATCGATATGTGGCCTAGCAGTATACTGCTATTGAAATTTAAAATGTCGGAATAAGGGACATTAAAAACCACACAGATATCACGTACATACAAAGATATTTTTAATCTTGCAACTCGGTGACTTTCGACGCGGTCGATGCAATCAGTTCATTACCGGTCTGAATCGACTTTTTCGAGTCGTTATATATAATGCAGTGAACTCCGGGTGAAGAACTTCGGTCTCTAGAACCGGTTCCTTCTTGATCTTCCAGGAAACGATCCATGAAGTCCGTCAGACCTGGATGCAACGTGTACTTTTTTTTGTCGAGTCTGGCTTTGTTCGCAAAAGCATCGTGTCGCTCGGTCTTTTTCCACAAGTAGTAAAATTGTACGAGTTCACCCACAGATCGCGTACGGACCTATTTTCAATTATGATCGTATTAAATATTTACACGTTATCGTTAAATTTGTGACAGAAATTTAAAACAAACCTTGTTCTGTTGTATTAAATGGAAATCTTTTCCGTATACTCTGATTCCCGTTTCAAAGTTTCGGCATTCTTCTTCGGACCACAAGCTCATTGTATCGGTAGAAGTGATGGCATTTATCCTTCGTCTACGGAGGGCTTCCTCAATGTTGTGGCCGCATTGCAAAAGCAGATACAACGCTTGCTCGTCATCTTTCAAGTGACTGCCGCAGGGTATTGCAGCTACTCCGGCACCAGGAATTATAGGAGTGCTGACGCATTTCAAGTATTCTTCCACTTGCTCTTCGTCTAAAGGATTTGGATCCCAGAGCAATTTATCCTCGTTCTCGTACGGCAATGCATCATCATAGCTACACAAGCCTTCCGGAATGGAAGCCTGGTAATCGTTTCCAACCATTATGGTCTACAAACAAATACACTAATATGAAATTTCAATATTTCGAAATCAAATATAAACGTGTTAGCTTATACATTGCAAAATTGCCGCAGCATGTTTTGTGGTCTAAATTGGAACTTACTTTTTTCCATTCATCTTCGTCTGGACTATAGTCATAGTCGTCGTCTTCTTCTTCTACATCGGCTTCACTATGAGACCGAGATACAGCTGAAATACAATAAAAATGAAAATCTCGAAAATATTAATCCCCGAACTCTTCCCTAATCTAAACGTAAACTGAAAATCATCTGGAAAAGAACCTCACGAAAATAAAAAGGCTTTTATGCGCCTTATATAACAACAGAACCCTTTGTGTGCGAGCCCGACTCGCACTTGGCCAGTTTTTTATGCTTTAAATTATTATAAGTAAATATTTTCAGTACATGGCGTTGTCTTTATAATTCGCGCGAATTCATTTGAGATTTTCCGGCCGGTTTCATTTTTTGTTCGGTTAATTTTACAATATACTTTACATGAGGACACCTAAATAACTTTTTCATTTTAAAAGCAATCATTATAAAATTTTCAGCAGTTATGCAAGCCATTAAGATGCATTTTTTTTGTAGGAACAAAATTTTTCAAAAGTCAAAATCTAGCCAACTACGATTAAAATAAAAAGTAGGGTTTCAAGTACATGTGCGATCAAGATAGAGCAAAATTTTATTAAAAAAAGTTGTCAAGAATCACAAAAAACTGCTAAGTATGAAGTTTCGTCAAACAAAATCATTTTTTAAATTTCTCAAAATATGAATGCAATCTGTAATTTATTTGCTATTTTACTAATAAGAGTGCCATGAAATAATAAAATAGCATATAAATTACAGGTGGCATTCATATTTTGAGATTTTTTTGTTTGACGAAACTTCATGCTTAGTTTTTCGTGAATCTGAACAACTTTTTTAAATAAAATTTTGCTCTATCTTGATCGCACATGTACTTGAAACCCTACTTTTTATTTTTATCGTAGTTGGCTAGATTTTGACTTTTGAAAAATTTTGTTCCTACAAAAAAGATGCATCTTAATGGCCTGCATAACTGCTGAAAATTTTATAATGATTGCTTTTAAAATGAAAAAGTTATTTAGGTGTCCTCATGTATATCAAATATAACGACATGCTGGCTGTAACGTCCAAACATAAGAGTTATGGCTGATTTTCGTAATAAATATGAATTGAATACATTGGTTATTACGACATTGGCAATAGCCATGAATCGGTTATAACGACGGATCTTTATGGTATGATATCAGTTTTAGCGATGGATATACACTTCAATATCAAAGAATGAATTAGGTCTACTGTACAACTATGCATAGTTATTGTACATTCGGGTATTTTAAAGATTTTATATTTGGTTATTTTTACGCGAGAGATCCCATGTACTTTTTGCGATACAATATACATAATAGTATATATGTACACAATATACGGTGTTATATAACGACATACTGACATTATCAAACAACTCATCAAAATGAAATCTATTCAGATATATTAGATCTAATTTATTTATGAAGAAATGCTTAAATATTTCTTCATAAATTTTAAGAAAAAGCAATAGTTTCAATTTTAATCATTAGGTTCCATATATCCGAACGGTTGTTTAAAAATGTTAACTGCTTAAAAACGATGTCTTTCATGTCGTCATTATAACAAATATAGACTGTATCTTGTTTCATACGTTAACCATTGTTTAGCTGCATTTAAAATTTTTAAGACTTCATTTCTTAACCTCAGAGTGCTCGCTTGTTCTCGAAAAGACGGCGAAGTCTTTGTTTCACCACGTGAACTTAATCTAACCGGAGTACCTTCCCACTCGCCCATTATATATTATCTCACTTATAATCGCATAATTACCGTAAGGTATCAAAAATAGTAGGAATTAATTCTTACATTTCTTCTTCATAATGCAATATAACCGACATAGTTTTTATGCATGGGCCGGGTATGCTTTACATTGATTTTATTGGATAGACACTCCATTAAGCGAATCGTTGATTGATGACTTACTCTCTACTATTTGAGTACCGTTTATTATTATATAATTACCCATTCATCTCTTGAACGTTTGATGTGAAAATACTTATCACAAAATTAGTCTACGATGTCTAGTCTAACGCATTATATCCGACAATGTGTATGTTATGACGGAGATATCGAATAAGTTTGTAACTACAATATTTTTGCTGATTTTTATGATTTTTCGAGTTAAATACATCTTAAAGGTTCAAATATATCGGGTGTTCCAGATCGATGACCTACGGACAATACAGTGAAATAGACAAAACAATTCTGCGCAGAAATTCCTTAGACGTTTTTTGATCCGATATACCGTTAATGAGATATTACTTAAGTATCACCAATAAGTGAGGGAGTTGGCGTGATTTAATAACATTTTTATGTATTCCGTTCAACTTTTTGTTGATAATATTAAATTAACGACACGTAGGATAAAAAAATTGACCGAGGACTTTTATGTTAGGAATTTTATTTCTCTCTATTTTACTGGACTGTTTGTAGGCGATCGTTCTAGGCCACCATGTTACAGTAAATTAAAAAAAAATCAATATAATTTGTCTCTATTTAAAAATCGATTTCAAATTTGGTACGTCGAAAAAACATCATGCAACTACATTTGTTACAAAGGGGTACACAACTACTCGAAGAATAAAAAATGCGATGTCGGTACTAATATTTTGACGATAAAAAATTGTAACTATCAATTTAAGACTGTAGGTTATCTTGATGCTACGATGGGGTCGTGGTATCCCAATCTTGAAAACGTTTGTTACTTCTAGAAACTTTGTAGATAAAATAACAAATAACTAGAACAGCTGAGCTTTTGAAAACACAATTTACGATTCTAGCGCGCGGATTACAAAATACGTTCAAGACTTACATCTGAGAAGACGCGAACCCTCTTGCTCGGCATCCGGTGTATCGGGAGGCATTGGTTCGTATAATTGATGTAATACAGACGGTTCCGCCGGCGGCGGCGGTGGAGGAGGTGGCGGTGATGTAGGCTGCTCCGTTGCCCTCTGAGTCACCACTTCCACATCTGGATGTGTGCCACTAGTCCGTTCTAGTTCGGACACTCCACTATCCTTGTCCGGTTCAGCATCCTGAGATTCGCAACCCGCCATCAGCCCCCCCTGAGAGTCTGCGCCGTAGCCATATAAGGCTAATAGCTCCTCGAGAGGCATATCCCCCTCCTGTATAACAGGTTGCTTTTATTCTAGCCGGGCATTTATATTACCGTCCCTACTTTAAAATAACCACATCTGCCTCGAAATCACTAATAATTAATGAAATTTATTTCTAACAAAACAAAAGTTACAATTCCCTTTTATTTGCTTGCATTCTAAGAAACATTTGTTCGTTTGAAAATTATTGTTGGAGACACATTTCTTTTTATTTTCAACACCAGGATTTCATAACTTGAGAAAAATTGACTAATTACGTAATTCCATAAATAAATCAAGATACGGTGTTTTTAGAAGGACGGTATTATAAGGGATATGAATACTAATATGTAGTATTTTATCTTGAAACAGGTTGTCCCCCCACCCCTCAATTCCCAATGTTGCCTATATAGTGAATTTGGTAACTAATAGATTGTTAAAATTCAAGAGGTCAAAATATAGCGACTAATGATTATGTAGTGTTGTGCAATAAGAAGCTTGGTACAGATTGTGAAATTAAAAAATCCTTGACTTTTCTACGGTTCCCAGAACGAATGTAGATATTTCCCAGAACATATTTCACTACAAAATAATACAATAACAAAAATCTTTAAGCGATTGTATGTTGTATTGATTCACGGTGCCAAAAATTTGATTTTTACATAACAGAGTGTCAAGTTTTCAGTCTTTTATTTATAATATTAAATAAATCTTTTTTTCGGTAAAACGGACAAACCCACCTGTCCTTTGTTCACATTTCTGTTTTTGGTGGGATATCAATTTTTTTGTAGCGATAGTAGGACGTCAGTATCTCGGAAACTATTAGAGCATTTTTATAAAATAAAACTACGGAAATTTACGTAATGGGAGGGAAGGTACTTAACAGTTAAATTTCCAGTCTTTTTCAGGTGTTCTGAAATTCCCTAATCTAATCAACTCGAAATAATATCAATAAATTACAGATAAATTCACAATCTGTAGCCAGCCAAAACAACGCTGAACTTTTGAAAAGGTTCCATTACTCTAGTTTTGTTTTAAATTATCCATTAAATCTCACCCTCTGTAAACTGGACAACTCCGCATGTGGATCTTCTGCTTCACCAGCTGCTAAAGCTTCTTCTTCATCAAGTGTACGTTCATCATCATAATCGTCGACCATCATGTCCACAGTGGGATCAAACAGATGGTCCTTGTTTTTGGATCCATCGCTGCCTCGGTCTTTGTTCCCTGGAGCTCCGCTCATAGCATTGCTTTTGAACACTACACATTGAGACATGATCCGCGGATCGCATTCGAATGTTTAAACGTATATTCAATTGCATATCAAATTAAATTGATACTAAAGTGATTTAGCTTGTTTTGAAGACTGGATCATAGCTCCCGAATTGTAAATCCATTAATGCAGTTATTGTGCTTAAGAAGTGACTGAATTGTTGTTTTTTATATATATACATTGATACTTATTAAGAATTTAGCATATTAATCAAATTTTAACCGCGAAATCTTCGTTATTAGTTACAGTATTTACATATTTTAAAATAATTAAAATTATATATATATATATATATATATATATTTTAATAAAAAAGTTTATTGGCCTCCACATCTACTACTACAATCGGCCAAAATTATATTTACTAAATATTGTTAAAAATAAAATATAAATACGTTCATTTTTAAAACTTCTATTATTAAACGATTTCGTATATTCGTATAGTAAATAAAGTTAATGTTTAGTTTTGTAATGTATTTTGGATTCTTCCGATAACAATGTGCTTTGCCAGAGTAATGAATATTGTAGATTTTAAGAAAATGTTTACAAACAAATGTTAAAAAACTACAAACTCATCAATAAATAACGCCGTTTCAATTCTTGGTGCTTTATACTGGTGACAAATGTATATTCAATCAGCATTTCTTGGGGTATTAGTAGAATTTTGTCAATATAACCATAAAACATTAATTTGTACTTTCATATTACTTACAAATTTTACAACGTTTGAACATAATTTTCTCGAAATATATAATTTATTAATTTTGTTGTTTATTAAAACTGCTGGACACTAGCCTTAAGATCATTTTTTTTATTAATGTTTTTACTATACTATTCTGAGGTTAAGCCTAATGCATTTTTAAAGTACAGATTAAAAAAATCACCATTCACTTAATAAACTTCGAAGAAATCACAAAACTTTATACTTTGTACTGACAAAAGTAACCCTTTGGAAGCTTAGCTTTTGTCTATAAATTTCCAACAATCTTCTTCTTCTTCTTCTTCGTCTTTACATATAGAGCTGTCTTCACTTGTTTCTTTACTTTGTGTGCGCCATGGAGTAGGTATGTTCGCTTTGTTAAAATATGTACAAAATCATCGACTTATACTACTGGACGTTCCCTAACTTTTAGTTATTTTTCGGATTCACGTGAGGAGTTAGCCAAGAACTTATTTTAATAATTGAATACTAGCGACATCAGTCAGATGTTAACGTAACTGTACAGTTCATATTATGTTTTCTAGTCAAGTCAGCTTTCATTTGTTCTAAACTTGACCAATAGATGTTTGCCCCAATATCCAATATAAATAACCAATATAAAACGACATTATTTTATTAGTTAGTCTTTTTTTTATGAAATAGTTACTGAAGGCTTTTTTTTATGAAATAGTTACTGAAGGCATCCATAAAAGTAATATTTTATTAATATTAGAATAATGTCAAATTGGCCGTAAATTTATTGAACTACATTTCATTAACATTATGTTAATACAATTAAATAATACTATCTCCTAAAATAAAACTTATCAATTTTTTAAAGAGCATTTGTATTAGTTAACACTTAACAGTGTATCCTGATTTCAAGAAGTACCCGAACGAGCATAAAGAAAGCAATTTTTGAATGTCGGATCGTAAAAATAATTCTATGCATTTGTTGTATTTGTTGTAAATCACCGTCATATTACGATACCATTGCTTCAGGAAACCAGGACTTTTACAAATTTGAAAAATCTTCGATTTTTTGCAGATTAAGCATGTTAATAATGTCGCTGAAATTTGATATCAATGTATCCACATATACAGGGCGAACTGGTTCATTGACCAACCGGGTCTATCTTATTTCAAATTTATTTTGCATTTTGTCATATATTTATGTTAAGCCGCTACGATTGTTGAAATTTAAACGCGCCAGACTCTAAAGATCATTTACATACGGCAACATCTAAAATTATTCCGTAATTTCTATAATATGTCTTCAAGACTAAAGCAAGCCATGTTTCTATCTACGTAACATTTCTGTAAAATAACAAAAAATTTTTGATGGAAATTGGAATCTGACGAAGTTTTATCTTTAAACATTAAATGCACCAAAAACATATGCCATTCAACATATACGAAGCGTTTAAAAACATGATATGTAATGACATAATCAAACAGTGTTTTGTTTACTATGAGGTCATTTACATGTATGTCCAAAAAAGTGATGTTCACATCGTTCGTATAATGTCCACTTTGCATTTGCAAATACTGTTTTGTTTTCTGGTTTATTATCAGATACTGCTGGATTTATACACTAATGGAAAATTCAAAGAGGCCCAGGGCCAGACGCTATGGTGTCGTTTGAATTGTTACTTTACGTCCGTAGCGATCAGTAATTTTTTGGGGACATATGTTACATCTTGGCATCTTCTAATTTAAATAAAAATATGAGACCGATAAGCTTTTATCTAATAGTTCAAAACGTTAGAATATAATAGGGTCATGTTGCATTTTTTAATGCAGGCTTAAAAAAAATGTCCGATATGATGAGGCAATAAAGGCGTTAAGATCTTTAAGCTGAAGGTCTGGATTTAAATTTAATTTGCAGCTTCCTTCAATCCCGACAAATTTCGAAGTAGTTACACATCTAAAACAGGGTATAAAACTTGTTTTACAAATTTTTAGTGTTCCGAATTTCAAAAGGAAAAAAACGGAACTCCGATAAGACCACTTACATGTCCGTTAGTCCGACTATTACAGCAATGCGACGCAGAAATTTGAAATTTGGTAACAGTAAACCCACATATTTTGCACTAGTTAACGCTTTAAAATATTTGCATAAGAATTAAAAAGAGGTTTTAAATTTTAAAAAAGACAGGAAACCTGTAACGAAAATCCTAGGTTGTATAGATTTTTAGAAATTAATTTTACAAACTTATTTTTTGAAATACTCGTATATCTTGCCTCTCTTTCGGTACTCTTTTGCATGCTATATTCGTTTCGAAGACGAGAAGAGGGGTACAAAATTTTTTGCGTTTGAGTCGAGCTCGTACTTGGCCGGTTTTTCTATTACTGGGTCCACATGCTTGAAGATAAAATAACTGCGTGACTGTAATAGGTTTCGCTGTTCTGGTTCTAAGACAAGCGGAAAGAATGGATCTGCTTCCAACGCAGTTGTGAATCTCGCTTTAGGGTGTGTCGTATGTGAATGAGGTTTAAGTTTACTTAACTTGTAAATCGGTGGTCAGTATTCCAGATCTCGGAGGGGGAGAATCTCGAACGTGACTTAGCTCACAGGCGCTTAGCCAATGTATGAGTGAGACAGCAATCTGGCTGCAGTTGTTTTGATGTAGGCAGCAAAAACGCGATTAATAAGTGCATGTACCAGATGTAACGTACTGGTAATTTTAAAGTCCATCAGTGATAAACGAAATGACTCCTAGTTCGCATTTACACGCTGCCTATTGCGAGATGCCGCGAGAATTACATGTGTTTTTAACTATTGTATTTTCGGCGCAACTCTGTATGGCCGAACATCCAGACTTGAACAATGATAGTGATACAAATGATATAGTGTTAAATGAAGATGATTATAGTACTTATAATTATCAGTTATTAATTGATTCAGAAAGGACGATTGACGAATTGTTTACAGATGGAGTGAGTTCGTATTTGGACGAGAGATGGCAAGATTGTGTTGATAATTTAGAAGCAGCTTGTTTTAAATACAATAGTTATATTAAAACGACAGTTAATTGTCGTATTAAATGTCAAATAAAAACAGAAGAAAGTGAACCATTGTATCCGTTTCCCGTTGAACATTTAGACTTTTATGAATACGTTATTAGGAATACGTTGTGTATTATGAAATGTAAAAAAAGTCACTCAAAACAAATACCTTTTAATTATATTTTACAAAAATCGGTTGAAGATAAATTTGAAAATAGAAAGCCGTACGAGTATCTTCAACTTTGTTATTTTAAGGTATGTGTATAGGATCCCATGCGTAGGAATTTCGTTTTTTTTTTTAAACTGAGAACTGATATGCAAATATTCAACAATTGTTTTTATCATTCATAGGAGCGAGAGTTTCTATTAATTGATATTTATTGAAATGCTCTCATTTTTTTATTTTCTATTTCAGAGACATATGTTTGAACAAGCTGCTTCAGCAGCTTTTACATTTCTTATACGTAATCCCAAAGATGAAGTGATGATTTCAAATTTACGTTATTATTCTGATTTACCTGAAGTTGATTCTAAATCTATAAAAAATCTAGAACCAGAGGTAAATTTTGTAAACAACTGTTCTTTATACAGTACTAGATGCCCCGTCCGGCTTTGTACGGGTACCAATTTATAATTAATAAATACGTTACACACTTGCTTCGCTCGTTCGCTCGAATGTACAATTAACTACCCGCGACGTATTATTATTATAGTCCTCGAGATTAGCCGGTACAGACATCCAGATAAACTTTTAGACTATGTATAAATTTTGAACCATGTGCAATTAGATACGAACTGTTTTAGGAATTTGTGTCGCTTTATATACAAGGCGTCAGTGCCTATAATTTCGGAAGTTGGAATACTGCAATTAATTATATGGAAGAATCTTTAACGACATTTCTTCAAACCGAACAAAACTGTAGGGTTCAATGCGAGGGCCCTTTCGATCATGGATGGTTGCCAGACTTTACAGCTTCTATAGCAAGTAAGTATAATTCGTAGTCAATTATTTTATTCATCTATTTCGAAAGTATTTTATACAATATATTATTAACCAGAAGACATTTCAAATATGGGTGCTTTAAATCTTTTTGGCGTTTAAATCCCGACGGTTAGAATCACCAAAGTATTTTTGTTTAATTTAGACTGGTTAAAAATTGAAGTCCATTTTTTTTCACCCGGTCAAATGGAATATCATATGAAAGGGCATTAGTTACAGACTATTTAAGCGAAAAGGTTCATTTACAACTATGCCCTCTCCCCTCTCTAAAATGCGAACGGTGTAGACTCTAGACTAACAAAAAAAAGGGTCTGGTAAAGATTAAAGAAAACAATAGAGCGACTTTCTTAAAACTTGTAGTTTTTGAGAAAAAAATAACCCATTATCAACAAAAAGTATACGATTGGCGAAATTACTTCTGATTTTTAAAGGATAAGATTTAAAGGAATGCAAATTAATTTTGAATATATTGGGTACATTCGTTAGTTAGTTGTGCGGAACCCTCGGCGCGTGAATTACACAGCACTTGACCTATCTTTATTAAAAATGAGAAAAAAATGACGTTCATGCAGATTGTATTTTTAAATTTGGTTTATGTTTCAGATCACTTCACGTATTGTCTGAAATGTAAGAAAAAATGTCTTCAGAAATTAAGTACTTTGAACGGAGAACGATATGATGATCTCTTACAAAGTCATTACAACTATCTTCAATTTGCTTACTACAAAGGTAAATATCAATCAATCAATGAATCATTCAAATTTATTAACCATAAACATTACGGTAAGTGTCGCATAAATAAATCAGTCTATACAAATAAATAAAATTGAAGTGTCTGTAATGTCAAAATTGAAAATAACAGCTTTTTACTAAATGCATATGAAAGTATATACGGTACTTATATCAAAACATAAATTTTCAAAATTTTTGTCTGTCTGCTTGTTCCGAAACGGCTGGACCGATTTTGACGGGACTTTTACTGGCAGATAGCTGATGTTATAAGAAGTAACTGAGGCTACTTTTATTTTAAGTTGCGTTGTTTATTATATTAAACGCAGACGAAGTCGCCGGTATCAGCTAGTATAAAATATAAACAGTGCATATTGTTAAACAGAGTACAGGCATAATTCATGTTTTAGTTTTATTAAATACTAGCTGCTGCCCGCGGCTCTGTACGCGAGTGAGTTAAAATACGGCAGCAACAGCAGTAGTGAAGCCAGAGGCGGACTTTCCATAAGGTCAACTAGGCCCGGGCCTAGGGCGGCATTATTAGGGTCGGTCGCGGGGGGAGCATGGTGTCGGCTAGCGCGCCGTGCGACCGTGTGTACTTAATTATCCGGAAAGCAACGCATGAATGAATCATGATTATTTTTTTAATTTGTATATTTTTAACTGATACAAAATATTATTTCTAGTTGGGAAAATACAAGCAGCTTGTGAAGCAGTTGCTAGCTATCTTCTTTTTTCTCCCTTCGACTCTGTTATGTTAACTAACAAAGAATTTTATGAAAAATTGCCTAAAGTAACTGAAGATTTTTTTTCACCACGGAAGGTAATTTTTTAAACAAGCTTTTATAAAGTATACCCCACTTAATTCAGGGATTTTCTGTAGCTTGATGACACTTAAATGTTTTATAATACATTTTTAGGAAGCTTTACATTTTATGCAAAGGCAAAAATATGAAGATTTGATATTGAAATTTATAAATAAAGAATTCGTGTTTCCTGGATTACCAGCTAAACTGAAACCAAAGGTATTTATTTTCTTTATTTATGTTGTTTTATTTCTACATAATTATTATAAATCAAATTGTTACGCTTGGTCCATATTAATTGATTAATATTTTTAATATTGGCGCTTTAATACGCATGCCTTATTTCTGACCTACTACAATATTGAAAATTAAGCTTTCGCAAACAGATTTTTCTAAAACCTCCATGTAAAAAATTGAAGTCTAATATGCTTTATTAAGATTTTTCGTCACTTGACAATTTTTGTTTCAAAATATTATGAAGGCTATTTACATTAGGTTTTTATTGCTGGCTTAAAAATAGGGCTTTAGTCTGATTATCAATATTTTAAACAAAATTGTTGAAATAAAATTGTGGTCCTGATATTTGTTACACCGGGATTTTCTATGAAAGTGCTTTTTTAACTGACAACTATTGAACTAAAATATTATTAGGTATTATTTTTTGTAAATAGGAACAAAGTTTAATGTAACTTGAAAATTCCGATTATTTTTTTCACACAACGCAAAGAAAAAAGATTTTGCTCATAGTGGCTGTGCGCCTGGCCGTTTTTTAGTTCGCAATAATTTCTGCAAAAATGCACTGAATTTGATTTTTTTTTAATGTTTGTCTCAGTAAGAACTTCAGACCTATTGTTTTTAGTGCCAATCGGATGAGTAGTTTTGGAAATATACGCAACCTTTATAGAATCACTCTGGTGTCTGTCTGTCCGTCTGCCACAGTTCGTTTTCTCTGAATCTACTGGGCGAAAAAAAATTGGTACATATATGACCCAATCACGGACGCACGGCGCAAATAAACGAATTCCGATTTTGAAGGGGGGAATTAGAAAACTGAAAAAAAATCATGTCACATATCAAATGAAAGAGTTCGCTATGAGAAATACAAAAATACAGTTTTTTTATAATTTTAAAATGCATAGTTTAAAATATATTAAAGAAAATATACGATTATCGAAACAACTGAGTCTAAAATAGAGAACATAGGGCCTCTCATGGTTTCCAAGAAAACCTAAACGAAAATCATAAGCCTTAAAGTTCTCACGGAAAACGGAATCGTACGGAACCCTCTTCACGCGAGTTCGGCTCGCACTGGACCGGTTTTTTTTATGTCTATAACATCGTTTCATCTCAGGGTTTTTTGAAAATTTCAGTGATTTTCTATTTTAAAAATTAATTTGGAATATGAAAGTTATATTTGATTCTCCATACCGATTTTGAATACACGAAACGATACTTTTCAAAAAAAAAAAGGACATACATACAAGATGTTTTGCTTTATAACAATTGATTAGCCTTTAATCGCGTATGGTTTGCTGTAGAACAGTCTATTATTATTTTTTTTGGAATTTTAATATTATACATCAAAGATGTATTTATTTTATTAATGAAATTATTACTGTCATTGCAGGCTGATTCTTCCTGACTATTTCGATTTACGATATCGCGGAAAATCTAAAACACTGGTCTTCTGCAAATTGACTGATCTTCGTCTGCTACTTTGGGAATTTACAAAATAATTAATGGCTACTGACTATTGGCTGTGTTGGCTGTTACGCTATTGGCTGTTCACTTTTTGTTCACTTTTTCAACTGTTTTATATAGTAGATAATAATTTCATTTTTTAATCAATGTTGTATCCACGGATTATAGATATGAAGAGTTCAAAGGTTAAAAACGTGGTTTCGATTTGGTGGCGACATAGAGTACTGGAATCTATTTACACAATTTTGTGTAATTTCGGTAATTTACGTATTTTTGAACTAGTTATTATTTTTTCTTAGTTCCGAAAACTTTAAATTGATTGCGGTACTTTGTCAAATCTAGGGATTTTAGTAATCCCTGGACATCAGGGCTAATAGTGTCCAAAAAATGAACTTTCGTGGGGGCTAGTTTTTGTGGATGCAAAAATCTATATCTATAGTCTGTGGTTGTATCTATGGTTTTGTCCTTGAGTGCAATATGACGATTTTCTTTTTAATATCAATCTTATTGCAGTGCAGTTCCTGGAAAAATGATGAAAATCGAAAACTCAAATTACACTCAAGGCTATGGTGTCACTAAATATGTGTACCTACCTAATATTTAAGTTTTGAATATCTCTTTCTTAATAATTAAAACCTTTTCATCCACCCTATATGTGTATTCTGCATTTTTTTGCTTTATCCTCGGGCAGTATTGTAAAAAATTAAATCATAATCTTGAATATAATAATATAACAATATTCGTTAAAATATCATATTCATCTATTGTAAACTATTATTTCCCTTTTTCACGTGGATTCGATAAAAATACAGTTAAACTCCTTAGTTACGAATTTACGACTGAAACGAACCATTTTCAATTAATTGTTTAGTGTACATTTGATAACTCATGTAATTTCATTTCACGACTAAAACGTAGGGCATTTTTTATGAACCAAATGAGATCCTTCGTAATTATAATTAAGATTCTTTATGTTTTTACTACTATTATATTTTCAAAACTCGAAATATACGCTTTTATATATTTTATATTAATTTTTCTTGTTTTCTTAATAACGAATTCCATGTTACAATGTAGAACGAGCATTTTATATGCGAAATTTAATAATAATTATCTATGTACCACTGGTCTCTATTATACGGTGAATGATCTATGACATAGCGTGCATTATGTGAAATTTCTTGCACGCCAAGTATGTTAGTTATCGAGAGTCTGTAATCTACTATTCAAATTTCTCACGATAACTGTCGCTCAAAGCTTCTTTCCTCTCTGTCCGTCGTATCGTTTTATGCGTTGCGTAGCGGCTAGCCGATTATTCACTATCCGTGTACTAAGGATCAGTGCTCTTTACAGTGTGTAATCGAATGCCGAAAATTATTAAAACAGAAAATATATGTTCTAGCAATTACGGCTCTTATTATCGAATGCTGCAACTCTCTGCAAGCATTTTTTGTTGTTTTATTTTGATTTTTAGAAACGCTATTTTCAGTTTTCCAGTGCAACTGATATATTTTTGCGAAACATATTAGCAAGGTCAAATAACCTATTAAAATTAAAATCGCCTGCAAGAAAACTAAAGTTGATAAACAATCTGCAAACCATAAGTGGAAAAAAAACATTTCTATTACTACGAGAAGGACAATTAAATGGAACCCAAAGATTTTTAGCCGAAGGTTTTGCGGAGTCCGAGGAGTGTCAAAAACTTGTAAGATTAGCCCAGGTTTGTAGCTTTCTATCATATTATAGGGTATCCGTGAATACAGGGTTAATTAAATCGTTTATTGATAATAATCAGGGCCGTGCGAAGGGAAAATTGCACCCGGGGAATAACATTATGTTATGCCTGTCTCCTCACCCTTCGTAATCACTAACCATATCAAACTTCAATTGGAGTCCGGTGCCCCTTTAGAGCGGCACCCAGTACCTAGGTCTCTTTCGTATTGCTCTGATAATTATTTGTATTTTTAGGGTTCCGTACCCAAAGGGTGCCCACGGAAACCCTATTACTAAGGCTCCGATGTCTGTCTGTCCGTCTGTTACAGGGTTGTATCTTTTGAACAGTAATAAGTAGACACTTGAAATTTTCACAGACTGTGTATTACTTCGGCCGCTATAACAAAAAATCCGGGTCGCAGTGCCAAAACCCTGCCGACAATATAGTGTATTTGCTAATACAGGCAGTGTGGCTTTATTAACTTAAGTTGGTTTTTGGGCAAAATAAAAATTTTTACTCCTTAATACACCCCTTAAAATAACATTTTTTTTTAATTGCATTAATATTATCAATCGAACCTCTATACCAAATTATATACAACTTTCAGTAAATGATTCACTATCTGCAAACTAGTGTTTTCATAAAATTTGTAAGTCCGGTCCTGTCGGGCCGATTTTATTAAAATTTTAGGGACACTTTTTAATTACTACTAAAGGGTTAAATGCCAATTTTGGAACGATTCTGAGAATTTTTTCGGTATTTTGGGGTCCAAAAACATTTTTCAACCCCTAAAAACTACCCTTAAAATGCCCCGATTACGCCCATTTTAAATAGGCTTCTTGCGGTGATGGATTTCAACACGCGGGCCAAATTTCGTTAAAATCAATTAACTCTTTCGAAAGTTATTGCCCGCACACACACTCACACACACATATATATATATATATATATATACATATATATATAAACATTTTCAAAAATGGTGGCAAAGTGTTTAGGAGGTTATGAAACGTCGAGAAATTTTGGTCCGACTCCTAGGTCCCGCCATCCGACCGACGCCAATAGTGTATGTTGCCATACACTAATAAAGTTAAAAATTAAAAGGGGGTCCTCATACAAGAAATGTGTTTTTTCGGCAATACATATACAAACGTCTAACTAGTATAACTGGTACGGAACCCTCCGTGAGCGAGTACGACTCGTACTTGGTCATTTTTTTTCTATCAATGTTTCTGAGCTCACAATGGAGTGGTCAGTCAGGTACAAGGGGAGTCGTCGCTTGGCTACACGACTGTAGATTTTTTTTTAAGAATATAGATACGTAGAACCCGGCTATTATTATATTTTCACTTATTTTTAATAAACAACTACCGGCGCATTGTTCATTTACTGAAATCGAAAAGTATATCGAACAATAATAAACTTCGCGTAGATGCAATAACAAAAACAATTGTCGGTCAGCATAGCAACAGCATGGATGGTTGTTTTAGGCGGAGAGTTCACCGTAAGATTTCAAATACACAGATTTTGTTTCTGTGTAATTTAGCGTTAGGTAGAGCCATAATTATTATCAGAACGTCAATTTTTCGGTCAATTTTTGAATTGTCTTCTTGTTCAATCGATCTTAACGTATACTATACCAGCATGGGGACTTTTTTATTGTCCTCTTATGTCATCGACTACATAAATAAAATTGAAGTCACAATGCCAGTTATCAAGTACTTTTATATCATAATGGCCAATGGAACAAGGTTAGTAGCTGTCAGGGGTTGCCTCGTTCGGTTGGATACTAGTGAGGAAATGACGTCATTCGAGGGACCTGTCAATGAATTGTATGGCAACAATTGCTGTTTACAAACTTTAATGGCAGTATTTAACCAATGTCAAAGAAATCAAAAGCCAGAATACTGATATTATTTGCATTAAATTGAATTTTTAACGTAAGGGATTTACATACATAGTTCTAGTTAAATATAAATGACATTTTTGAAATTGTCATTATAGATTGATAAAAATATGAACGGTTCACCAGCTGATGTTATTCCCGCGTTTACATTGTTTGCATGGGGGGTACCGAATTTTATCCTGCCGTAATTCCTTGGCAGTCCTAATTTTCAAATTTCTGGCAGAATAAAAATAATAAGAGTTGTGATTCTTTTGTCTACCTCAATGCTAATTACCCATACAGACAAATCTGTATTTTTGTAAATGGTAAGCGTCCAGTATCAAAATGCAATTACATTATTATTTATCAAATACACGTACAATGTAATTGCATTTTGAAACTGGACCCTTACAAATTATTCAATAAATAGAAAATGCGACGGTCTACTCCGGGACTATTGTGACTTCTGTGGTATTCAAGGAATTGTGTATTTTGTACGATTGTATACGGTATGACCATCGACATACATTCCTGGATATACCCTGGCGGAGTAAAAAGTCTCCTTCCTCCGAAATAAAAAAACAGAACAACGGTGTGGCCAATTTCTATCTCTCTCAAAATAGTACCTTAACCTCAATCATTTATTTTTCAAGATTCCGTGCCTCAAAATGAAAAAAGGAACCCTTATAGAATTAATTCTTTTTCAGAAGCGTAGCATGCCTTGGCGGGGCCCCGTATAAAAATTTGTTTGGGGGCCCTTCCCCCGTTGAAGTAAATGACAAACGGGTGTTGCCAACTTTTGAACGCACGCTTTACGCGAGAAAAAAAGAAATTGCTTTTTTTGACTTTTGTCATTTCTGAAATAAAAAAAAAATGGGAAGTTTTATTAATTTTTGCTTACGCACGTTGGGGGCCCCCGTGGCCCGGGGGCCCCGTATAGTTGATACGGCAGTTACGGCGGTAGCTACGCCCCTGCTCTTTTTCTCAGGAACGCGTGAATGCATCGAGTTGAAATTAATATCAAATACTCCCTTGGAGTTGTGAAAAAATAAAACTTCTAAGTCAACGCAATAATAAATACGGTCGTTTATTCCCCGTATTTTGACAATCAAAATCTATAGGGTACTTCCCGTTGACTTGGAATTATAAAATTTGGCAAAAGCAATGTCTTATAGCACAAGTAAAGGTAAAAATCTGAAAACCGTAAATTTGTAGTCACATCACAAAAAATATTTTTCTATAAACGTCAAAATAGTGCATACTAGAGACATCGGACAGAATCTCTTAAAAGCAATTAGTTCAGGCTTTTCTGAGCCTTAGTGTGTATTATTAAATTAACTTAATAAATATTGTACGGTGTTACGGAACCCTTCGTGTGCGAGTTCGACGCGTACTTGGTCACTTTTTTTAACTATGCGAAAAGATTTACGTGGTTCTTTATCACTTTTCGAATTGATATATTATTTTTAAAATAACTGCTAAAATAATAAACACATGCCGTTTTCATTTCAAATTGAGCAAATAGCGTCAAACTGAAACATCACATCATGAATATTGAGAGCCATTAGCGTGTAGAGAAAATAATAGATATATGTCCACACACATACTCTTCCTGATCACTCAGTGAACTTAAAAACTACTACAACTATACATACAGGTGAAGTAGTTATGTAAACAGCCACGACTTTTTATTAGTGTATTTGCCATATGGCAACATACACTATTGGCGTCGGTCGGATGGCGGGACCTAGGGGTCGGACCAAAATTTCTCGACGTTTCATAACCTCCTAAACACTTTGGCACCATTTTTGAAAATGTTTATATATATATGTATATATTATAGGCGTCGTTCGGCGTTGTTCGAAAGTATTCGGAAATATTCGAATTTATTCGAAATTATTCTAAATTCAGTAAAACTTGGTGTAGGGTTAAGATCTTTCATTTGTAACACCGAAGAACCATTTCAACTGAATCCGAATCTAATCGGTTACGCGGCTAGCTTCAGCTGGCGCTGGGCCATGGGTTAGTATAAGAAATTTTAATAAAATAATCGCATAAAAAATACCCAAACACAATTACGAAACACGAATATACTATACTTAAGAAAATGCCTTAAAAGGCGCTTAAAAATCCACCACCTACCACACGACACAAAGGACAGCACAAAATAACGAGTTCCCAAAATATATCCCAACGGGAATGACCGTAGAACGGCCTGAAAAATCCTACCACCTACCACTCGAAAAATTAACAACCACAAGACACGAAAACACGTAGCTGACCAAAATCGGTTCTGATATTCAAAAAAAACATTTACGTATTCTCCGACTGAGTTACCAGGGCGCCAGGACACGAATCGTAAATAGCCACACCTAGATAGTCCAGACTAGGAAGCTTAGACCCAAATGGTTCAACTACAACCCTGGAAGGGCAAGACAACAGACACAGTACACGAAACACTATGAATAACACGTTAAAAACTTCTGACTAGAACGCAAACACATCTCTTACAAAATACTTCATCCGGGAATTATCGGACACCCGGTATATTAAATTCTTGCCATCAAGATACACTTAAGATAGGGTTGAGATAAGCAGAAACAGTTCGCAGGGCGATAATTAATCCGTAATTTTTCGTACACCCTGTATATAGGATCTCTGACGTCACGGGAACGTTAATCTTGGCTGGGATAAACGTAACAACATCCAATTATAAATCCGGTAATTAATCGTAAGATCGTAACGTATATGGAACGTATGTAGGTACCAAATCAAGAAACTGTATGCAACAAATCCTGGAAAAACTTAAAGCTGAGTCCAACGGGATAACTCTGGCAGGTTAGAGATTGCCCAGAATCACGTAATAATTCTTAAAGGTAGACACCATGTAGCATTGTGGCTTAAGTGAACTGAATGCAAATATTTTCTCGGTCCAGATTCCCGAACTGAATTTTATTAGTCCGACAGGACAGTCGGGAGTAGTTCGCCAGAAATTTTATTCAAAACGAAACCGATGCACAGGAATGTTCGAAGTAAAATAGAATAGTAACACAGTTTCAGAAAACTGTAGAATGTACTCCTGTATTCCAGAATCCAGATCCACACAAGTACGAAAATCTAAAAGATCCTTGATGAATAATTCACGGTTAATATTCCCTATTCACAAAAAACGCTCCTAATTCCAGGTATATAATGGGCACACGGAAAGCTTGCACTCCCTAACATCAATCACAACAATCACTAACAATCGGAATTATCCAAAAATCCAGAAATCCAGGGAAATACAGGAATTACAATAAACGGGATAAGACTTCAGGATAGTTACGACAAAGCTGGAGTCAACAATAAAAACTAGAACGATACATCTCCAGAATAATGTCAGATATTAACAATCGAAATTTGTGAAAAAGATAATTGATTATTGGCGATGTTAAAATATCATTTCTTCGTGCTGTGTAAAAATATCCGTTCTATTTTTTCTTTTATTCAACAATAACGCGATCTGACTTCTGCTCTCGTTGCTTGTCCGGACAGAAGTCCCTATCTTTTCGTGTTACGAACTTATACCAATATATTCCAACCATAACATCACCACCTCTCGTCTAACACACAGCTCGCTATGTCTGTCTCATCTTAAGACAGTGAACTACGTCACAGACGTCGCTCACGACTCAGGCAGCCGGCTTGCACTTTTTTCTCTCTCACCTACTCTCATTACTGTATACCCCGCGCGGTGAGTCCTTTACCCACTCATGTAAGACCATTGCCTCTAATCATTCAAAATGGAATGCATTTTGATAACTTGAAATCGCGCGTATAGTGCGTTTCATAAATAATCATCCAACAATGCGAATGCCTTTATTTAGTCTTAGATTGTTCAACAATGGTATGGAGCGACTCATACGCAAGACTACAGACTATAAAGGTGGTTGCACACGCTCAAATTTTTATTTTTCAATTTTTGAAGCCAATTGTTGTCCTAGAGTTACGGGAGTTGTCGCTATGGATCCGGGTACTCTAGACCTCGCTTTTACGACGGGAATTAGCATTCTATACACCCCCTTTTCCTCCAAAAGAAAAGGACGCAGACCTTTTCTTGCTTAGACGAAACACTGAGTTTAGAGACGAAACACTAACTGAGATAAAACCTCAAAAACTTACGACAAGTTAAAACAAAATTTCAAAACGTAACAAAGATAAGAAATTTCGAGACTCAACAACACGAAAAAAATTCGAAACTTAACGACAAGGTAAAAATCTCGAAACCTTAGCGACAGGGTAAATATTTCTAAAACTTAACGACACTCGATATTCTCAAAATGACGGCTCGTAATTGACAATAGAAACGAAAGAAAAACGAAAACGCAAGAAAACCTTTTCTTCTATTCGAAAGTCCGAAACTAAAACCGGATAACTGAAGAATTCGCAACAAGAAAAATTCGCAACTGTAACGGTAACGCACGAAAGCAAAATTCGATAGTCGACACAATCACAACCGAAACTCAATGAAACGATACGAAAAATATAAACGATACGAAAACGATACTGCAATATGCCTCCAATCGAAAATCCTACTCTCTATAGTAGTCGATTAGACACACTGCAACGATAACGGAAATCTACATTTCCAACGGTACACACGTACCACACCCTGCAACATCTTCGACGGGATCATGGCCCTTTTGTCGATCGCACGGCGTAGCACGAAACAGGAATCTCTAATTCCCAAACGGTAAACGAAAAAAACTGTTTGTCAAAGAAAAATGAATTAAATCCAGCCTAGGATTGAATTATTTCGAGTGGCTTCTTAAATTCAGTTTTCTCAAAAACTCAGAATAGCGAACTATTCAAAACAAAGGAACATCTAAAGAGGAGTTGAGATAAAAATCCCTTGCGGACCCAAAACCAAGTCAGAATATCCAGTGCCGAACCATACGTTACCCAACGAATTCTTGACTGACTGAGGTGTTGAATTCATTTAGACTATAGTTGAAAAAACATTTTATGAAATAAATAATTTGAGTTTAAATCCCAAAACGGCCTCAAAAATTTTCAAAAATGACCGGACTAAAGTTTGCACAGCCCTAGCACACACTTCATGAATTGGACATTGAGTATAAATCCCTGTAACGGACTCAAAGCTTCACTAATGGGCTACTGTGACTCGTTAATTAATTCAAAATAATGCCAAACCATTTGCTGTTTCTTCATCATTCGACAAACTAAAAACTCTGAGTTTCAATTGAAAACCACCAATCACCGAACTTCACAAATGAAACATCACTTAACAAGTTGCGAAAGTATTCTTCGATACTAAAGGAAGCGAAAAATCGAAACAAAATGGAAACATAATTATCGGTATTAATACGCAGACTATAGCGAAAAATAATTCGTAGGGTAAACGAACCTATTGTCAAATTCCACGAAAACGTTGCCATTTTTCTTCTACAAGAACCGCAAAAAATTCTTAACTGCAACCAAAATAGTCGGAACGATAACAGCTAATAAATTAGAAAATCGGAAATCGAAAGGTAAATCGAACAATCGAAAAAAAATTAAAAATCAGACCCACACTGCTATGCGTCAATTTATAACCCCAAAATAAAAAATACCGCTTCAATTCATACGACGAATACGTCACTGAGCGAAACAACCAAAAAACAGAAGGCCGAAAAAGAAAACGAAAGGCCCCACGTTGGCAGGCGCCAATTTATAGGCGTCGTTCGGCGTTGTTCGAAAGTATTCGGAAATATTCGAATTTATTCGAAATTATTCTAAATTCAGTAAAACTTGGTGTAGGGTTAAGATCTTTCATTTGTAACACCGAAGAACCATTTCAACTGAATCCGAATCTAATCGGTTACGCGGCTAGCTTCAGCTGGCGCTGGGCCATGGGTTAGTATAAGAAATTTTAATAAAATAATCGCATAAAAAATACCCAAACACAATTACGAAACACGAATATACTATACTTAAGAAAATGCCTTAAAAGGCGCTTAAAAATCCACCACCTACCACACGACACAAAGGACAGCACAAAATAACGAGTTCCCAAAATATATCCCAACGGGAATGACCGTAGAACGGCCTGAAAAATCCTACCACCTACCACTCGAAAAATTAACAACCACAAGACACGAAAACACGTAGCTGACCAAAATCGGTTCTGATATTCAAAAAAAACATTTACGTATTCTCCGACTGAGTTACCAGGGCGCCAGGACACGAATCGTAAATAGCCACACCTAGATAGTCCAGACTAGGAAGCTTAGACCCAAATGGTTCAACTACAACCCTGGAAGGGCAAGACAACAGACACAGTACACGAAACACTATGAATAACACGTTAAAAACTTCTGACTAGAACGCAAACACATCTCTTACAAAATACTTCATCCGGGAATTATCGGACACCCGGTATATTAAATTCTTGCCATCAAGATACACTTAAGATAGGGTTGAGATAAGCAGAAACAGTTCGCAGGGCGATAATTAATCCGTAATTTTTCGTACACCCTGTATATAGGATCTCTGACGTCACGGGAACGTTAATCTTGGCTGGGATAAACGTAACAACATCCAATTATAAATCCGGTAATTAATCGTAAGATCGTAACGTATATGGAACGTATGTAGGTACCAAATCAAGAAACTGTATGCAACAAATCCTGGAAAAACTTAAAGCTGAGTCCAACGGGATAACTCTGGCAGGTTAGAGATTGCCCAGAATCACGTAATAATTCTTAAAGGTAGACACCATGTAGCATTGTGGCTTAAGTGAACTGAATGCAAATATTTTCTCGGTCCAGATTCCCGAACTGAATTTTATTAGTCCGACAGGACAGTCGGGAGTAGTTCGCCAGAAATTTTATTCAAAACGAAACCGATGCACAGGAATGTTCGAAGTAAAATAGAATAGTAACACAGTTTCAGAAAACTGTAGAATGTACTCCTGTATTCCAGAATCCAGATCCACACAAGTACGAAAATCTAAAAGATCCTTGATGAATAATTCACGGTTAATATTCCCTATTCACAAAAAACGCTCCTAATTCCAGGTATATAATGGGCACACGGAAAGCTTGCACTCCCTAACATCAATCACAACAATCACTAACAATCGGAATTATCCAAAAATCCAGAAATCCAGGGAAATACAGGAATTACAATAAACGGGATAAGACTTCAGGATAGTTACGACAAAGCTGGAGTCAACAATAAAAACTAGAACGATACATCTCCAGAATAATGTCAGATATTAACAATCGAAATTTGTGAAAAAGATAATTGATTATTGGCGATGTTAAAATATCATTTCTTCGTGCTGTGTAAAAATATCCGTTCTATTTTTTCTTTTATTCAACAATAACGCGATCTGACTTCTGCTCTCGTTGCTTGTCCGGACAGAAGTCCCTATCTTTTCGTGTTACGAACTTATACCAATATATTCCAACCATAACATCACCACCTCTCGTCTAACACACAGCTCGCTATGTCTGTCTCATCTTAAGACAGTGAACTACGTCACAGACGTCGCTCACGACTCAGGCAGCCGGCTTGCACTTTTTTCTCTCTCACCTACTCTCATTACTGTATACCCCGCGCGGTGAGTCCTTTACCCACTCATGTAAGACCATTGCCTCTAATCATTCAAAATGGAATGCATTTTGATAACTTGAAATCGCGCGTATAGTGCGTTTCATAAATAATCATCCAACAATGCGAATGCCTTTATTTAGTCTTAGATTGTTCAACAATGGTATGGAGCGACTCATACGCAAGACTACAGACTATAAAGGTGGTTGCACACGCTCAAATTTTTATTTTTCAATTTTTGAAGCCAATTGTTGTCCTAGAGTTACGGGAGTTGTCGCTATGGATCCGGGTACTCTAGACCTCGCTTTTACGACGGGAATTAGCATTCTATAATATATATATGTGTGCGGGCAATAACTTTCGAAAGAGTTAATTGATTTTAACGAAATTTGGCCCACGTGTTGAAATTCATCACCGCAAGAAGCCTATTTAAAATGGGCGTAATCGGGCCATTTTAAGGGTAGTTTTTAGGGGTTGAAAAATGTTTTTGGGCCCCAAAATACCGAAAAAATTCTCAGAATTGTTTCAAAATTGACATTTAACCCTTTAGTAGTAATTAAAAAGTGTCCCTAAAATTTTAATAAAATCGACCCGACAGGATCGGATTTACAAATTTTATGAAAACACTAATTTGCAGATAGTGATTTATTTATTGAAGGGTGTCTTTAATTCGGTGTAGACGTTAGATTGACAATAATATTACAATTAAGAAAAAAAATGTTATTTTAAGGGGTGTATTAGGGGTTAAATTTTTTATTTTGCCCAAAAACAAACTTAATTTCACATAATAAAAGTATAAAACCACACGGCCCTATACAAGCAAATACACTAATTGTCGGCAGGGTTTTGGCACTGCGATCCGGGTTTTTATTAATATTATGCCGGCGCCAGACATAGCAACAATATTTGAACACTTATTTGAACACTTGTTTTAACTAGGGATGGGGATTATAAATCGACTATTCGAAATAATCACAAAAAGAATATTTTTCCCGATTTTATAGAAGAAAAAAAGCTTTATTGTTCTTTTAAAACTGTGGAAACGAACTGGCAAGTTACCTGTTCGTTCCCACAGTTTTAAAAGAACAATAAAACTTTTTTTCTTCTATAAAATCGGGAAAAATATTCTTTTTTGGACCAATTATCCGATTTTAGGGTAATAAAATAATCGGTTTTCCCCACAATCGGTTTTTCGAAATAATCGGAATCGATTGGCACGAAAATAATCGATTATTTCGAATAATCGATTTATAATCCCCATCCCTAGTTAAAAAAAACCCAGGTCGCAGTGCCAAAACCCTGCCGACAATATAGTGTATTTGCTTTTATAGGGCCGTGTGGTTTTATACTTTTATTATGTGAAATTAAATTTGTTTTTGGGCAAAATAAAAAATTTAACCCCTTAATACACCCCTTAAAATAACATTTTTTTTCTTAATTGTAATATTATTATCAATCTAACGTCTACACCGAATTAAAGACACCCTTCAATAAATAAGTCACTATCTGCAAACTAGTGTCTTCAAAAAATTTGTAAGTCCGGTCCTGTCGGGCCGATTTTATTAAAATTTTAGGGACACTTTTTAATTACTATTAAAGGGGTAAATGTCAATTTTGAAACGATTCTGAGAATTTTTTCGGTATTTTGGGGCCCAAAAACATTTTTCAACCCCTAAAAACTACCCTTAAAATGCCCCGATTACGCCCATTTTAAATAGGCTTCTTGCGGTGATGGATTTCAACACGTGGCCCAAATTTCGTTAAAATCAATTAACTCTTTCGAAAGTTATTGCCCGCACACATATATATATATATATATATATATATATATATATATATATATATATATATATATATATATATATATACGTATATATATATATATATATATAAATATATATATATATATATATATACATATATATATAAACATTTTTAAAAATGGTGCCAAAGTGTTTAGAAGGTTATGAAACGTCGAGAAATTTTGGTCCGACCCCTGGGTCCCGCCATCCGACCGACGCCAATAGTGTATGTTGCCATATGGCAAATACACTAATAAGTGTTCAAATATTGTTGCATGTTTGGCGCCCGGGTTATACAAGACTGCGCAGAAAGTTTTGCACATGAATTTTAATCTTTGTAAATTTTGGTCGAGATTTTAATATTTATAACCAATATGTACATAAATATAAATATATTATTTAATTAATTCTTTCGATTATACTGTTGAAAACTGCTCTATTGTATTGTTTTTTGTTGCTCTGAGAAAGAGAAACCGGAAACCGCCATGTTTTTTTTATAGATAGCCGGATAATTAACCGGCTAATTGTTCGGCTAAGACGGTTATAGTAAAAACAACATTACTATGAAGGCATGTCCAAGAGTGTATGTCGGTGGGCATGACTATGGCCGATATTTATAGATAATATGTATTTGTCCAGCTAGCGGCTGTTCAAGGAGACGGGTACAGTGGTGGTCATCCATCCCCGCATACCGATAATGAAAGATTTGAGGGTATCACAGTAGGCCGTGCAGCATTGCTCGTCTACCTTGGATTCACTGAACCGCATTTTCTTGAATTATATTTAACTATAAGCGAAAGTGCTAAGAATTATGTTGAAAGATATTTTAATCTTCAGGAAAAGTTGTATTTCACTTATACCCATCTTGTATGTCGGTCGGCGTTACCAAGTAAGAACTAATGAACTTAATTAACCATAGCGGTTAACCGCTCATGTTGTAACCGTAGCTATGGCGTACACAAGTGGGGACAACTGCCCCCTTCTCCCGGGATTTGATTTAATTAAATAAAGTGTGAAAACCCATGACGCTTACTTCATACTAATCTCTTTAATTTTTATATTATTGAAGTTTGACACCTAGAAAATTTTACCTCGAATGTTTGGACCCATCGTTCATAGCTCTTGCGTCTCTCCCCCTAAATAAAATTTTGTGTACGCCCTTGGATTTAACCCATAACGACTATCTTGTAAAAGTGACGAATGCCAGACAGAATAAATTCTTTTAATTGAAAGTTATTTTCAGATTCATTAAAAAATAGAACAGATTTGAGTCATCCGGTTCATGCTGATAATTGTAATTTAATTGATAAGCAAAATTGTATTAAAGCTCCACCGGCCTACGTTTGGAGGGACTACAGTGCTATTATATATCTTAACGATGACTTCGAAGGGGGAGAATTTATATTTACTAATGACGTTTCACCTGTTAATGTGCAGGTATGGCTTATAAAAACATGGTTTTGATAATTATTGAATTTTGATTTTATTGTATTTTGCTAAAATTCCGGACGAGACATGTAAATTCTGAGAGCAAAAAGAGCAGCACTCGAGAAGAACTTTTTTTTCATTTTTTGGTATTCCGTAACAAAATTGGAAAAACGAAACACTTATGGTTTCACCCCGGCGTCTGTCTGTCACAAGCTCCGAGAGTCAAACGATACAAGCTAGAGATAATTCAGGTTATTATAAACAGATTATGAAAAAATGAAAAAAAAATCAACCCCGTCGAATGGGATGTCTAATGAAAGCTAATAACCCATAGATTAGCTGTAGCGGTATTATTCTCAGTTAATAATTATATTGAAAAATACATACTTTTGGGTATTGTTTTTTCGTAAAAAAACTTTTGAAAAATGATCAAATTAATTGGTTTATTACCTGTTTGTAACCAGGACCGTCTTTAACATATTGTAGGCCCTTGGCACTTTCGGATAGTGGGGCCCTCATAACTATTACATAGGATTATTTTTTCTTAAAAAAAGAGCGTAATTAACAAATACATTATTAAAAAATATATTGATATATTTGTCGGTAGAATCGGTTATCAGATGCTGATCTGACAGGAACTACGGGGTCCCATCGATCGCGGGGCCCTGGGCACTTGCCTAGAGTGCCCTGTGGAAAAAAGGGGCCTGCTTGTAACTTAGAATCGGGAAATATGGGACGAGCCCATTTCGATTTCTGCTGCGCAACGTAAAAATGAATAGAAATCACTGTTTTTCAGAGCATAGTAAAACCACGATGCGGACGACTCGTGGCTTTTTCGGCCGGTGGTGAAAATTTGCATGGCGTAAAGGCCGTGTTACGAGGAACACGTTGTGCATTGGGTGTCTGGTTTACACTCAACCCGAAGTATTCCGAGAAAGAACGACGCCTTGCTTACATGGTTTTACAACAGGTATATGAATTTGACATGATTCAAATCTTAAATTCTGAATCGAATGGGTTTATCTATTTATAATACGCGACTATAAGTTTTTACTTCGTAATATTAAACATTCTACAGTATTCTGCCGATAATTCGACGTTCAATTAGTCATTCTGTCCCAAGTTTCAACTTTTGCGCGTCACAATTTCCCTTATGTAGGTATTAACCCAGCATAACTTTCAACAATTTAACATTTGTTTGCTCGTAGTATATCGTATTATAGAAATATTTGCAGCTTCAATCCACTATCGGCATTTTTGATGATTCACTGACATATGAGTAATAATATACACTTTGAGTCAAAACTGGCAGCTGAGCCTGTTTAGAAAATGACGGTAACTTGCACAGAATGTATGCAAGAATTAGGTAATTAACTAATATATGTAGTGAACTCGTCGCGTATTTAAGAGGAGTCTACTGTAAAAAAAAGTTCCTTGGCGGATGCACTACCTATATATTTATAATAACATTTCTGACATACCATTTGTTGGTTTTGATTTATTAACGGTTTTGTTTCCGTTACTGTTGTGTTTTTGTTCTGAAAATAACTATTTTTGTAGGTTAAAAAAAACGGAAGCGTGAGTGAACAAATTGTAAATGAATTAAAACAATTGACTGGCGACGAAGAAAACTAAATTCCAATCTGGGCAACTAATTTAAATTTGATCGAATGAAAATTGTACAAATTTTGGTTCCTGAACAGTATTTTGAAATGTTTACGAATTGTTATCTTTTAAGTTATGAATTGAATGCTGTGTTTTATTGAATAAATGTATTGTCCTTAATTTTTATGTTGTTTTTTTTAAATTATCCATTATTTGACAAATTAATAATGACTAGCGGACCCGTGCGAATACTTCGCACCGTTAGTGGTCAGTCACGTAATATAATAGGGCGGAAATAAATTTTATTCTATTCTATTCAGAGACTTCGGCGCCACTACGTTACTTAATGACGAGATTTGTTTTTCTGAATGTTATTTTCTGTAATGAAATTGTTAAAATTTTTAAACTATAATTTTTTAATGAAAACACTAATTTTAACATTTTAGCTTCATACCAAAAAAAAAACACCCTTGAAAAATAATATATATCGATTTAATATTTCAATCGATACGTAGATTGTAATAGTGTGTAAATTGTCCATTTCTTCACTGTAATATAGAAAAAGATTGCCAGTTCATATATCAATTTTATCAATTTTAGTTTTATGTTATAGTCATAAAAGAACGCGAAATGGATTTCGAAAAAATATCAAGAAACAAAATTATAAGAAATATTCTAAGTGTAATACAGTTTACATTTTATACATCGTTTGACTAACTTTCCCTTCGCAACATTGTAAATTTTATTAAGATAATTGGCCTTTCAATTGCGCTTTTGTAAAATCATTTAGCTTAATCTAAGACAAATTCATGTAGGGATGTCCAAATACGGTTATTTGAGAATTGATTACGAACGCTTTTTTTAAGTGCAGTTTCTTATTCTAGTTTTGGCCGTTTAACGTTCTCGTTAAACATATAACGCTAACGTTGTAGCCATGGCAACAGAAAACATAATAAAAAATATATTTTTGTTACAAAATTGGATTTGATTAGCCGTCTGACCTGCATCGTGCTCACAGATAGACGAAATTACGTTCGTCAACAGAGGTCGGCCCGCCATTTTCTTTTTCGTCTTTTAGTCTGTGAGCACGTCACATGTCAAATGGCTAAGCGGATTGAAACCAAATTTTGGGAGGATGGTTGGTAAGCAAATATGAAAAACCCTATTGTTTTATCGACGCATGCGCAAAAAAAATATATGCTATAACGTTGTTTTCTATGTTACAACGGTATACTTTTCATTACTGTTTATTATTCTATTTTTTTTCCAAGAAAGTTTAGTAAACAAGATTTTTTTGTGAACTTTATGTCGGAAATATTTTGAAAATAAAAAAATCTGCTGTTCTTTTGTTCTGTAAAAAAAAATTAGGTAGTTGATAAGCAAGTCAGCTACCGAACTAATCTGGAGACTATAGGAACTTCCAAGTACGAGCTTGTTGTGCTTCTCTGTTCTTCCCACAGTCGCCACCGTTGCTTTATGTCAAGAGGTCGCTCGAAGTAAGGTCTCTTTAATATATCTTAAGGTGGCGATTCGCGCCGCGACAGAGACAGGAGACCGAGACCGGAGACAGAGACTGGAGACCGAGACCGTTACTTGACCTTAGGTTTTCTATGTGTGTCAGTTCGCGAGCGAGACCGAGACAGGAGACCGCGACGCGAGACAGAAGATCGCAAGACGGTCTCTACCCCGGACTAGTACTGTCTCGCGTCTCGCTCGAGACGCACATGCAAAATTGTGAAAAATGACGTCGTTTTCTGATGAAGACACCGATAAATTGATTGAAATGATTAGACAACATCCTGTGCTATTTAATTCTCAACTTGACGCATACAGAGATGAAAATTTGAAGGATAATTGTATTTTATTCATCCGAAAATACATCCTGAACATAAACTATAAATGGTTCTTTACCAAAAGGGAAAACGATCCTTCGTGGCCTCTAGTTGTATATAATTTGTTGATAGGCATTCTTCGTTTTGTTTTATAATAATAATAATATAATAGCAAGTTATCGTCTTCTTATTCTTCCAATAGTAACTTCATAACTGAATGGCTTTCCATTACGCTGCGGATTAATAATTTTTCAGAACACGACACGATTGACTCTAACGACTCAACAAAACTGAATGAACAGAGGTCTTTGGTCTCGGTACACAACAGACCACCGGAGACGGAGACATTTGTCTCGGTCTCAGTCTCTGCCGCGGCGCGAACCGCCACCTTTACTCTACGAAGCGTATTCATTTTGTTTCAGCTTGTATAATATATAGACACACGAACTAGGGTATATAATGTATTTTCTGCAAACAAACACAGCGAGTTGTGAGTCGGTGGTGGTTGCTAGACGCCCAGAGCCGGGAACGCTAGAGCAGCTCGTCTGCCAACTCCCGAAAGCTCCAGCGGCGCCCGTATTATATGCGAAAAGCGTGTTGCGTGTATTCCACCTAGTCGGTGTGGCGTACTTTCTATATTATCTGGGAGCATACGCATCATAAGGAAGAGGCGCTAGACAATACTGTCCCGGAAGGTTCAATAATATGGAAGTTGCATGAATGAGCGTATAGCATGAAAATATACGTCAGTTTCAATACAAATCTGAAAGACATCGAATGATTCGTTGAAGTAGGGATGTCAGAAGTGCCAAAAAGTATCGATATATATCGTATCGATATTTTTTTCAAGTATATCGATATATTTTTTAAAAAACATCGATATATCGGTGCAATTTTAAAGAGAACATTGGTACTCGAAGAAATTTGGTATACATATTGGTTAGCTTAATGTAATGTCAAATAGCAATTAACGGACATTATTTCTAATAAATCAAGTAATAAATAATCATCTGAAATCAAAAACAACGATAAGATTTTTTTTTGTTTATTAATCAAACGTCTAATATATTTAGGAGCAGATAATTTTAGAGATTAACCGAACAATTAATAAAGCCAGGGATGGCGAACGTATTGCATGCATGCCAGAGGTGACATTCGACAGAAAATTGTTGGTAGGTACAGCATGAATTGAGGTGTAAATCGAAATAATTAAAAATATTCTAGATGTTGTAGAAATGAAATGAAATATTGTATGAATAGCTATTTTGAATGTTTATTATTCCAAAAATATCGATAAATCCGGTGAAAAAGAAACGTGTTTTACATGTGTTTATTCACTGTAGTTGTTTTTGGAACGCACAAAAGTATGTTCCAAAAACACATGTTTCTTTTTCAGTGGAGTTTTCGATATTTTCGGAATAATTAAACGACCATAGTCAGTCGCGGTAGTACATATAAATATCGGTTTTCGATACTCGGAATTTTATATCGATATATCGAAATATTAAATGTCGCCCAAAAATGTCGATATATTAAATAAAAAATATCGATATATTGATATTTTTTCGACATCCCTAATCGCTATCATTAAGTTTGTTTGCAATACATTATTTCTTCATGCTGTTTACAATCAAATTACAGTTATTCTTTGTTTCCATATCTGACATATTTGAAACGTGTCGCGCAGTTCAGGGCTTTCAACTTTCTGCCCGTGTTGTGTTTACTATTTTTTATACCGAGTCGAAGGTACGTACTTTCACCACTATATAAAAAGACTAATAACTTTCAAGTGAGCAATTTTAAGGTTATACGAAATAACAGCTGTTAGCTACTACTGGCTGGCGGCAGTCTCACGTATCAGTGTGCTCGAGAAAACTATTTCGTCTCGCTTTTAATTTCTTTCGGCCCGCTGTTATAGATGGCGTACGAGCAATTCCAGCAGTGCATAAATGTCAGGTTTTCTGCCTTAATATCGAAGCCGAAAGTACGTACTTTCGACCGGGTATCAAGAAAAAGTAGTTAGTTAAGTTTGTATGTCAATTTTGCCAGCAAATTCTTTCGCATATATGTCGATGTTTATGGCAACTCTATATTAACCTGAAAACATACATTATACTTTAATTAATATGGGTACTAATATTAGTCATTCGAGTTTCATCTATGTCCGTTCAAACAGTTATGAGTGACACCGGTACAAACAGACAAAAATTCTGGAAACGCGCTCCCTTGTCTAGGAAAATAACCAGGAAGAAAACGAAATCTTAATTCCGTTACTAATTTATTTCTTTGTATTTATTGTTGTTTGTTAGTTTAGCATTCAGGCAATACTCTGTAAGAACTTAGGATTGGATAGGGTTGCCATCCGTCCGGGTTTCCCCGGATTTGTCCTAGTTTAGAGGGAATCCGGGAAGCGTCCGGGCGGGGCTTCATTTGCAGTCCGGGTTTCAAAATTCAAAGCCTTGGGCCGGCCGCGACATAAAAAAATTCTAACTGATTATTAAAACAATTTGTAACAAACTGTAATAAGATTGTGTTTTGTTAGGTACATTTAAAATGATGATAAAAGATGACTAAATTTAATTTTAAGATCTGAAAATAAATAAAAAGGTGATTTATGACATTTTCAACTGTTTTTTATTACACTGACTATGTTTACAAAAACCTGTTGACATATCCGGGTTCTGGGCTCTAAAATCCGGGGTTTTCACGCGTCTTATCCTGGTTGCCAAATTTTAGAGATGGTAACCCTAGAGTTGGAATATAAAAAGGGACAATTGATTTTATTAATAAATCGAAGACCTGATAGTATAGGTATCATTAGATGCTTCTTCCTTACAATAATTACACAGCTTATACATAGATGAGTTTATGCAGCGACACGAGATGCCGAGGCCGGCGTCGTCGAGCGTCGACCAGTCAGCAGTCGGTACGGCGCGTGGTCCGACGTCCAGACCTTCCCGATTTGTTTATCGTACCGGTACTATAAAAGACACGCATCAACTTGCTGTTCTTTCAGTTGATAACTGAAGCTCTAACAGAAACTAACTTCACTATCAGTTGTCATTGTCTTATAGTTTTTGTTTGCGCTACACAATTATTTGTATTATTATGGAGACGTTAATTGTAGCTGTTGTTGATGATTATTTTCTTAAATTCGTGGACATTTATTATTTTATTTTAATATTTTTTCCTATTTGAAGTGATGGTTTCGTTTCCAGTCTCCTACAAAAGGTAAGTTTTTTTGAATTTTCATTTATAAAAATGTTTATTTTTAATCAAGTCAGCAAAATATACAGGTAGTATCCAGTAAACCTTTTGTAAGGTTTTATCCGGTGAGAGGTCTGGCCATGTGCTATCAAAATAACATAACGTGACTTAAATAAAAACCTCAAGGTTTTCGAGATATTTAAACTTTTTAAATGAATATTAGTCCCACAATTTCAAAAACTTCCTTTTTCATCTAGATTTCAAAATAGCATAAAACGGTGAAATTATTTGTTGCAATAAAAAGTTCTTGCTAATTTAACTCTCATTTTTTAAGTGATTACCGGCGAATCGTACTGAAATTTATGGGTATTGACAAGCATTTTTTTATCTTTAAAATTGTTTAAATATCTCGAAAACTGTAGAGTTTTAACTAGGGTCATATAGTGTTATTTTAATAGCACATGGCTAGATTTATCACAACTTAAAATCTCACAGAAGATCTAGTGGACACCCTGTATAGCTCGTTCATGAAAAAAAATATTTCAAGAAATTCCAGATTTTTTCAATTAAGTTTCTTTAAGTTTACTTTATTTATAGTTATGGTTTTGCTTCACCTGTATGTTTAAAAATAATTAACCAAAATAAATTGTCAATAATGTGAAAATATTTTTTCTGTGAATTTACGTGGAAAAAACACAGACCAGGAGGAAAATAATATTTATAAAAAAATATTTTGTTTACAACTTCGTCAACAATGCAATTATTTTCAGAAATGTAATAATCTACTAATTTTAATTTCTTGTACTATTTGGAAAATTCTTTATATAACAAATGCATTTTACAATGTTTTGTTATCTGAAACTCAAAAACTATGGCCAGATAATAAAATGATATTATTAAACTTGTTTGATTGAAATTTGACATTTATTAGCAAAATCTTGATTTTAATTAAATTTTTTATAAAGGAAATACTTGTATAGAAATCGATTATAAACTTTAAATGTTTAAATTAGGATGACAGGAAAAGATTTTTGAGTCGGAAAATTAGAATATTATATTAATTATATTATATAGTTAGCCGCAAAGCGGGTTTAGTGTCTTCTTAATCAAGGTTTTAGTTTCATGTTTTATTTGTTCAAAAGTGGATTGAGAAACGTTCCTCTTAACCTATCAAGATATATATAAATCGACACAAAAAAACCTTTAAAAAAATGGCGCTGACCGCTAAAATCAAACCTACGACCTTCGGTGTACGCGGCACCCACCATACCTCTCAGCCATCGTAGCCTAATGCTGTACGGTCGGTTTTCATAGTATACGGTATACGTGCAACGGCGGGGTTTCTCATGGTTTAACCCCTAGACCCTTTGCGGCATTTCGTTACACTAATCTCATGAATCGAATTTCCCATTCTATGTGAAAAGAAGTTTTATTTCAGAAAATTATAAAAACTACAGTGTTGTAAGCAGGAGTACAGAACTTAGAAAAAATACAATGGGATTTTTTTAAATTGATCAATCAGACTTGTGTGTCTGAAAAGGCAAGTTTTTCTTTGTTCTGTATCGCGTTGCTTCGGAAACCAAACGAAATGTTTGACTTCACTTGAATTTGACAATTGGAAAAAAATATACATCGATATCATGAAGCTACAAATTTAAAAAAAGTTGGCTGCAAATATGTAGTTACTTACCAAATTATAAATCTATTAAATCGCGGAACATATAGAATTAAAGAAATGTACGGTTTTAACACATTTGGTTTAATTAAGAACACAGCTATAAACGGACAACGTTGAAAACACGTGGTCGTCAACATTTTGTATTCATCATAGTTGCGAACACAAAATGTTGATAATATAGTCGAACTTCGTTCAAATATTTGCAATTAATCGAAGCTCACCTATATATAAAACTATTTATATAACCGTCAAAATTAAGAAGAATTACCTATATCAATTATTTTAATGTAGAAAACATTACAATAAATTACAATTTTTAATTCAATTTTTTAATAAATTACGGTTATTAGATATTTCAATTTCAAATAGCCAGTCAAATAATGATAAATAACAAAATTCATTATATACATCACCTATAATTTTACATATTTATACAGAACAAATTTAAAATGTACTAAAGGTAAAAAAATATTTTTTCTCAGTTTTCTGTACAAATTACACCTAATTTAAGCATTGTAAAAATAAAATTTTTATTTTTCTTTCATTATGTGCCACAGAAAAAAAAATATAAATAATAAAAAAGATGGCTGTAACGTTATACACTCCTGACAACCATTAACAATATAATGACCTAACGTGTGTTTGTAAAAGTAACGCATGAATATAGCTGCAACTTAACACGGAAACGGAAAGCCAATGTTAAATTGGGTATGTCAAATTATATAAAATATTTATGAAATGTAACTCTTGAAGAAAAAAGAAAAATGCTTCATGTAATGGTTTCGTTGTTCGAGTATGTGCAGTATACTTCCCATAAGTAGATTATAGACGCTCAACAGCAGAGGTCATCAGCGTCACTCCCCATAAGTACGCGAGTACGGGTCTCTCTTTAGACTCCATTATTATCCACCAAATTCAATATACATATTCGAACTGTTCATTAGCTTACCATGTTAAGGCTGTCGGAACGCTCAGAATTTTGTTTGTGCTGAGACCCAGCGGTAAGGGGCGAGGTAGGCAAAAGACATATTGTGAGTGTGGCCTTCTTTAGCTCTGTCTCGCTCAAATCATCCCCACGTTTCAATTTTTGGCTGGTGCCAACTACGAGGCTAAAAAAATGTATTGCAAGGGTGCCGCTGTCAACTGATTACTCTAATTTTTGGAAATATTTTGAAGATTTAAAAAACTTTTCTGAAAAAGGAAGAGTCACTTTAGGTTTGTCATGGAACAGTTTTGTGAAATAGGTACGAATAAGGTCATAGTGTGACATTGAAAACGTGTGTTTTTTTAGCACAATTAATGCCAAATTTTTTCTAGTAAATCGTACATAAATTACAAAAGTAGTCCATTAGAGACCTAGATTTGTCCTTTATCTTCCTTATAGAGAAAGAATTTTTGCAAAATGTTGACGAATAAGTCTACAATCAGTTGACAGCCGAAGCTCTATTTTTGGCTTAAATTCAAAGCGTTCTGACAGCCTTAATCAAAGATAGTTATTTAGACAGGTCGCCAATTCCACATACAGTAAGACCTCGCTTAACGCTGAACAAAACTAAAAATTACGTTTAGACCAAAGCCGGTTCGCGTACTGATCTCTACTTGTGTTCAAAGCAAACTCTTTGATGAACCCGGCCAAACTTGTAACAAGTTCGAAACCTGTTCGCGAATACTCGTTTACGCTAAGTTCGCGAGACGTGGTGCCAAGTTTCATCAAAATCGGTAAAGGCAGACAAATATTGTGCAAACATGTTTAGACATAATAAAAATTAAATAATCGAGTTATTAGAGCAGTACACACTCAAAAGCTACTGGTTTCGAATCGCAGCAAAACAGATAATACTAGGACATTTTCTTATTGTCAAAGATCATTTTTTATCGGCCATCTTGAATTGTTCCATGGAACCTGTAAAAACATGTTTGATGAAATTTTACACAATTACAGGATTAATGACAGGATTAACGCGTTCTAAAAATGCAGAAAGTGACGATGTAAGAGTCCCATATAGGTCTTCTCGAATGACATAATCAATTCGAGTCGTGTCAGATCGTTTATTTAGTGTTATCTGTTTTTGTAACATTCTATATAACTGTTACGTAGGCATCCATAAATTATGTTCAGCGTCACGTTAAGTTTAACAAACTTCTTTTATTACAGAAAAGCAGAAAAATCAACAAATTAACTGTTCTTGGTGAGTAATTTTTTCTTTTAATTATATATTTTTAAATTGTGTTTTGACGGCAGAGCTACAATCTGATGTATGGTTTAAATCTAATGACTAAATAGCAATTTATTCTATTAACCTTTAAATGCATGATTTTTTATTTATATTTAAAAATAATATGTATGTGCTGTCTCTGGGTATGGGGTATTACTGGAAAAATAATTAAAAAATATTTGAGAAGTTTCAGTCCGTTTAATTCTCCATTTTGTCTCTGTAGGATGTAGTCTACACTATATACACTCGCTTTTTTTAAGACAAAGGCGCATGACATTCAGCCATTAGAATATTATGTAGGCTGCACCTATAATTTGAATTTAAGGGTTAAATCATTTGTCAGATTTTATCCTGAATTTTTATGATAACTAAGGTGAGATAAATCTACGTCACATTTTGATCTCCATGGAAACAAAATACTGTGACAAGTATATTATCTTCCTCACCAGTAACCTTTGGTTCCCTAATGTACGTCTTCGGAAAAAAACACGCACGTAATTTACCATTCATAAGACTATGGCAACACCGGTATCGTTGCGAAGTTGCGTACCTGCCCTTTAAAATAAACGAAAAAAAAAATTCACGGAAAAACACATATTAAAAATGACACACTGGACGTATATCTGATATTCTGTAATAATAATGATAATAATTGTATATTAAACACAAGAAATAGGATTTTTACAAAATCTAATTTTAAGCAAACATGATATTTTAACAATGGCTCAAACATAACACTTATGTTACTGCAAATGCATTCATCTCAAATATTTCCAAATAAGTAACATACTGAAAAAATCATTCTCTCCATTTTTTCTTTTAATTAGGTAATTGTAGAAAGATATACCAGCAAAACCTTTAACACAAAAAAAACGAAAAAAAATATAATTATTATAATGCTAGAGTGAATCGTTAATGTTGAATTACCACCGCTCTAGTTTTTTTATTTAGCGTCAAATCTAAAAATTCAATGAAAATCTGTTTTTTGCTATAATCTTCACCATGCTTGCATGATTATTTTTTTTTTCAAAATTCTATACCTAATATTTTAGAGCATGCGAGACTGTGATAATTTGTTTGATCCATTTTTTTAATCAATAATGTGAGCTTCCATTCCAACGAGATGTCTGAAGAAATAAAAAGATCCCCTTTAATAAAATACCGCATCGTTTTAATTCGAAGTTATATTTGACGAACGGAAAAATAAGTGACCTAATTCTATTTGACATTTGAAGCTACAACTACTGATGATATCGTAAATTTTATTGTAAATTGACTGACTGTTGGTTTATCGATTAATAACCATAATGTTTATACATATTACACAATAGTTACATTATATACTTTCAACGTGTGCATTATTACATGCTTTTTAAAAAAGGCTGCCTATCTTTTACCAGGACCGGACTGATCCTAACTTTATCTATTGATATGTGGTAGTTAATTTCCGTACATGAACAAATAAAAACACACAAGATAAAAAAATAACAGCGTCTACAGTTGAAAGGACAAACATTGTGTTCCTGTAATTACTTAACACAGTTTATGTCGAGCTCAAAGTAAATGTTTTAGGTTTGTTCATAAAGAAGCTATCAGTAATTTATGAGTACTATAGACAATATATATATATATATATATATATATATATAACTCAAGGCTAAAAATGAAAGCAAATATCCTTAATAATTTATTTCTGTAACGCGTTAGTAATCTACTTCCACCTATGTAAGCGAATCAATACGCCGTTTAAAACCGTTAAGTCATTCTCATTACGCTTTCATATTCATTTTATATTCTTTTCTTTCTAGAACGATGTCTTTTTCAAAAAAAAAATAAAAATATTATGAATTGCCACATCTTTTTCAACCAAAACAATAGATTTGTCAGTTTGAGAATAATTAGTTTTTTGAATTTTTAAAAGACAATAAAATAAAACATGTGGAAACCGGCTGACCTGCAGGCCAACCGTTAAGACTTCCCGTTATGTGATAAAAACATTACAATAAATTAGCACTATTGTATTCATAATACATTAAAGGTTAAAAAAATAGTCAAAAAATTTTTAGTCATAAGAAAAAAATTATTTTAGAATGATTTTAAAGTTATGTATACGATAGGCTTTTATATTCCGTCTAATTTAAGTTTCTATTAACTTTTCTAATCACCGTACAAACAAGTCGATTGGGAGTTATGTGATATAAACGTGAAAAAGTGTTATTTTTAACTTTGAAATTATTTGATCGATTGACTCCAAAATCTGAGCAGATCTAAGTCTCAATAAACCAGTTCGAATGCCGCAAATCCGATCTCAATCGGTTGATTCGCTCTGAAGATATCGTACGACAAAATTTTGTTTACACACATTGTACATTTTAAATGATTGGAGACACGTCTTCCCACCATCAATGCCGTTCCTCCCACCACTTTTTAATTATTTCTATTTTATGACCCAGTGTGCCATCATAGCAAAACGAGCGCCAGCGAGTTTTAATAGTCACACAAGTCATAAAATAATCACACACGAGATATATATAGTATTTTTTGTACATACCTCCTATAAAAATAGCTGATTTTCACGGAGTTGTTAAAATTTTTGACAGTTCAATTTTGAGCAAGATCATTTCTAATTGTAAGCTGCGTTCAATTCTCATGCGGTTAGACTATGATTTACTGTGAAAATGGTAGTATCACTTCGTTTATGTTACTTTATGTAGCTTTGCAGGAACAGCGTCAAATGTGTCATTTCACAACCGCTATACAGGCATGAAAAGCAGCTATTTTATAAGGGGATGTGCATAAATATTTTTATAGCCAAATTGTATTGTCACCAAAACTACATACATTTGCAAAGTTCCGCGTCAAATAAGTATTTGAAAGAGGATGAAATTGCTTCGTAAGGAGAGTGTGCAAAACGTCAATTAATTAAGAATGATTTGTTTTTCAATTGGCCATTCAGGCGTAATAATCAGATAGATTTTCAATTAATTGGGGTTATTACTATTCTATTGTACGGTCCTATCCTTAGAATGAATTTTATATCTACGTGTTCAATAATACATATTCTACTTGGAACTGTGCCATTATCCGTCATCTAGTCCAGTCTAGTCTTCTAACTGGTACGGTGTGGTTTTGTTTCTAAAAAAAATTAAAAAATTGAACCTCATTCAAAAAAGTCACTAAAAAGTACAAAATAATAAAGTTTTGAGGCCGCTGCCAATTTACTATTAAATTTAATAATGAATTGACGCTGACCTCAAAACTTTATTAATTTACGCTTTTAGTGGCTTTTTTGAAGAAGGATCTGTTTTTAATTTGTTACTTTTTAGTTGGTGTTAATATATAGTTTGTACGTTATTAACCGGTTTGCTTGTTAATATTTTAATACTAAAACCGCTGAACCGATTTAAGTAAATTCAAATTCAATTTTGTTATAAGAAAATTTGTAATATCTACTTTTATTAACCACTATTAAGTTTTGTTAATATTGTTTTACAAAGTTTCCTGTTGCTAATATTATGGAAGTGACCAAACTTATAGTTAATGATCTGTGATTAATTTTGTTTCGCAAACACCGAACAGCAATAGATGTCCGTTAAAGTTAGTAAATTATATCTTCTAAAGTATTCTCTGCAACTTTTGTATGTCTTTAAATTAAATTCTGCTTTTATGCTGCGTTTTTAAATACGAACAGTATCATTGAAGCTTGTTAAGTTATTTCAAAATATGGTCTTGAATCTTATTTACTTGTGATTTATAGACTAGAAGTAGTGTCCAATGAAAGAATGGCTATTAAATATCTTAAATTATAACTGGATTTGGATAACCTTGAACAAATACAGGATACATGAACCTTTCAGTTTAGAGGTTTATTTCGATTCATTTCAAGCAAATAGTATGTATGTTCTAAAATATTTATACTTTCACCAACCGGAGTAGAGATACCGAGTTCGAATCCTGGTGAAGGCAGATGTGGCTGGGACTTTTTCCTACTGTCTCTCGCCAAGAAACGGTAATTCCTGTACCGACCATCTGGCTGATTACCTATCAAACTCTTAATTCAAAAATTACCTACCTTATCCTAAATTCCTACAATTTCTTCATTCGCCCATTGCTATTAATTAAGTTGAAATTTTAAAAACGTACAAAATAACGGGAAGTGGTAGATGAATAAATAGTAATGGACCGAATGGCGTCTGTTATCACATTAAGTCGAGAAACGGAAGTTAAACGCATTATATAATTATTATTAATTATTATTCTTATACTTTCCAAAATTGCTAAATTTAATGGATAGTATTTGTTTGCACTAAACCAATACATTGAACAGTTGATATGAACATGTCGTAAATTAAAGTCTTTAGTTTGAGACATCATCCGCGATTAGAAATATGGAATCGTCAGTAATGCTGGAAAGGTCATTTTAAGACGAAAAATAGAGACACTCCTCCACCAATTTTTTTCCATTCAGACAGGCCCGGTGTGAGCAAACGTGCATCCCGTATACGCGCGGCACTTTCAAGGAGACGACAAATACAGGAATATTCCTATCGAGCTCATTCACATCATTTGCACCTATCAGACTAGTGACCCCATACTTTTGCAATATCTTTACACAAATATTTTAATGTCACCTTTTTCAAACACATCAATAGCATTTCAACAACATTTCTTATTCTATCAGTTAAAACTTTCTAAGTTTGTCCCGTTATCCTGACCAGGACCTTCAGAATAAAAAAACTTGAAAAATTACAGCAAGCAAAATGTGTATAAAATTAAAAACTTCGAACTATGAACCAAATATTGAGGTGTTAGCTTCCAAAATTGAACCTCAAGGGAGTCACTAGCATATTGTAATTTTTTATTATGTTTTTATGTAGCGTGCATTATTATAGTCAAATAAAATAGTCTTACAATAGCTTTACTAGTTTTATTTTAGTGGCACTCCGAGTGTCCAGTATTAGAACTAACTGTTTTGTACAGGGACACCAATGCATTTGAACGACTGCACTATAGTCTTTACTCTTTAGCCCCAAAAATCAATAACGACCTTTACATGTTTGGTGTATAATAATTCTTATTCATCTATAAAAAATGATACAACTATGAAATAGTTGGAAAGAGTTTGGCATAAAGCTTTCTCGGCTTTCAAACTGCAAACTTAAAGAAATATTGATGGAAGTGGTCTATTTTAAATTCAACAACAGTTTCCCAGTTTCTCGCAAACTAATGCTTGCATAACTTGCTAAGCGAGTGAAAACGAAATAGAAGAAAACAATCACTGAAAACAGATCTGTTCAAGTTTATCTTAGCATATCATTCCGTTTTTACTTGCGAGGATAGAATGCATTTTCATCTACTTGGACCGTTTTTATATCAGAAAATATTGTAACTTTATGTTTTGGAATAAAAGTATTATAAGGAAAAAGCATTTTGCATTTTTTAAAACTAACGTATTTTTGTATAAAAAGCACAGTGATGTGAATTACTTCGGCCTTTAAAACCTATATTATATAAAAAATATTTTTTCAAAAATTTTAACTTTGATTCGTACACTGTTGACAAGAGGAAAAACAAGTTTTCAAACTATGTAAACAGCATTTTTTTTTGTGTGTAAAATAGCTGAAAATGATTCACATTTCTAGTAATTGGTTTATTATTATTCTTTTAGTTGTCGAAAGCTGCTTCCTTTATATTTACTTTCGGTAAAATATCTAGTGCTTCGCTTCCAACCACCAGAATCAATTATTATCATTTTCTGAAATGAAAATGTTAAAAAACAGTCTACGTATGTTGAAAGTTTACAATGAAATCAAGTCTGGCAGAAATACCGAGCTTTTAAGTATATTGCATACTGTGCTAGTATTATTCCGAAAAATACAGGTGGCTCTTCCCGTATTTGTATTTGCACAAATTTAGAATTTCAATAAGAAATAAAAAAAAAAAATACTTTCAATTTGCCAAAGAAAAAAAAATCATGTCGTTTACCTTTCAATCAAGTAGTTGGTAAGCCTGTTAACAAAAAGTATTTTAATAATATGAAACAAAAGCTTGCGTGTGTTGTTTTAGTTAAATATTAAAGAGGCTCTGAAAATATATTTGAAAGATTTTTTTCAATCGTATAAAGTGGTATGTACTAATCAGCGACCAATAGAGGAGAGTTGGATATCTAACAAAAACAGTTTACTAATGAGCCAATTCTGTAAGCTTTATGGATATAAATATGGACAAAAAATTTTAAGTTCCGGCTAAAATTCATTTATCAAACATTATTGTATAATAATCTAACCTATAAACCGACCCACCCCCAACCTTAGAGTTACAATAAAAATGGTCGACTTCCCCTAATCTCTTTTATATACGAGCACATTATAATATCATTTATATGCAGAATAAAAGGATATTTTGAATGCGTATACGTGTTTAAAAATTCAATTATTTTGAACAGTTGAAAATCATTGATTAATAATTACCTGAATTGGAATAAAAGGGTCAATTCAACGGTTCATTAATAAACCTGTATTAATATCGTTTTCTGGCCGAAATCATGCTTTATAGTCCGGTTTGAAATAGTGTAGATTAATAGATCATTTGAATCAAGTTATCTAGAAATCATTCCCAAATTCAGGTAAAGTTTTAAAAACCAATAGACGTTAAGATTGTTTTGTTTAAATTTAATATACAGTAAGATCTCGCTTAACGATTCAAATGTTGACAGAAGTTCAAAGGCAAGACGGAGTGCCGTTGATGATATTAACAACCAGAAAAACCAGACAAACAGAAAAATGCAAACGACATTATATGACTTCTTCACAAAAAACAAAACATGTCAAATGAAGAACCTTACTCATCACAACATAACTGTTTACTCGAACTTTTATTTGATTTTTATAAATGTTTTATGAACAAAAATCGATATGAGTAATTAATAAATCTACAATTAATAAAAGTATTTAACAAGAAATGTTACAAAATTAAGCAAAAAAAACTGGCTCGGTTGTTTCAGTTATGCCAATTATCTACGTATTATAAGATGACCTCGTTTAGCGCTGTTTCGTACAGCGCAGGAATTTATTGAGACGTATCTCCCGCGTTAAGTGGGGTCTTGCTGTATTATAAAAATTGTAATAAATAAATAAAACCCGGGTCGCAGTGCCAAAACCCTACCGACAATATAGTCTATTTGCTTGTATAGGGCCATGTGGTTTTATACTTTTATTATGTGAAATTAAGTTTGTTTTTGGGCAAAATAAAAAATTTAACCCCTTAATACACCCCTTAAAATAACATTTTTTTTCTTAATTGTATTATTAGTATCAATCTAACGTCTACATCGAATTAAATACACCCTTTAATAAATAAGTCACTATCTGCAAATTAGTGTTTTCAAAAAATTTGTAAGTCCGGTCCTGTTGAGTCGATTTTATTAAAATTTTAGGGGCACTTTTTAATTGCTACTGACAGGTTAAATATCAATTTTGAAACGATTCTGAGAATTTTTTCGGTATTTTGGGGCCCAAAAACATTTTTCAACCCCTAAAAACTACCCTTAAAATAGCCCGATTACTCCCATTTTAAATAGGCTTCTTGCGGTGATGGATTTCAACACGTGGTCCAAATTTCGTTAAAATCAATTAACTCTTTCGAAAGTTATTGCCCGTACACATATATATATATATATATATATATATATATATATATATATATATATATATACGTATATAAATATATATATATATATATATATATATACATATATATATAAACATTTTCAAAAATGGTGCCAATGTGTTTAGGAGGTTATGAAACGTCGAGAAATTTTGGTTTATACCGAATTATATTCAACAATGCATCGATCTATTTTTAGGATAAAATTGTTACGGAACAATACGCAATGAAACTATTGTTCAGTTAATTATACTATTATGTGCATTTAATTTTTGTTTATTTATTTGAATTGTTATTGATAGGATTATTACATAAGTATGTATATAATATCAAACTGAAGTCAACAAAGTTTTAAATATTAATTAATCAAATGTATCACCGCAATGAGATAATCAGCATTTGCTAGAATTAAAATTTAATTAAAATGAACACCATTGTGCAAGTTATTTTGACGACTCTGCTGACAAGGCATTTATGCAAAAGCAACTGTCAACGTACCTTCGTGTAAAGGTGAACTTCGATAAGCATAAAAGTTCAGTAAACCCTACATTTATTAGTCATCTGCGGTACCACTGAAAAGTGGCCTCTAGCTACGACCTACAAATTTAAAGGCATTGATTGAAGCCGCACGAGGCCTATTTAAAATAGATCCAATCGTACCATTTTAAGGTTCGTTATTCTGATATGAAAGAAAGATATGTATTAAGGGGTTAAATTTTTTATTTTGCTTAAGAACAAACTTAATTCTACATAATAAAGCCACAGTGCTTGTACGTATTAGCAAATACACTATACTGTCGGCAGGGTTTGGCATCACAACTTGATGAAAAAATATGTTTTTTGACGAAAATCGCAATCTCTCAGAACGTTTGTACAATCAACATCTTTATAAAAAATCACGCGCTGATTCCAATGAACACAAACGTCTGAATCACTTTTGGTTTAGAAATTGCATGTCGCATGCTTGATTCGTTGAAACAAACAACGACATAATAAATCCGCAGGGGCTGACCTGTAGTTTTTAACACGTCCCCATCTATTCCAGAATTTTTGTTATTAGTGGAATGTATTTGTTTGCTATTTAAAAAATATCTATAGTGAAAATTGTGCCCATAGCCAATCAAATTAATTGCAAATGCATCATACTGCAAATCAACAAAGGCGCTAATGTACGATAAATCGTATTATCGTATTATTAAATTCGTTTTAAAGTATTAATGTTCAAACAAAATATACAATATGATAATGTACCAGGACAAAGTTCAAAAGCTGTGGTTTTCTTTTTTTTCCCTAATGTTTATAACAGTTTTTTTTAATTCAGTCGATGCGGTGCCGCCATATTAAGGTTTATGTCAATTTCTTTATAAGCTTTACAAATTCGAGTACTGTATTTTGAAAAAAAAGCGATGCGTGTATAATACTCGCCACGGTTCTGAAGTTACTCACAAACAGCGTCGCAAATGCGTATTTTAGAGTCGTCCTGGTTGTTTTGTGGGAAAGGAAGACTCCCACCACCTCGCAATTACCAGCACAGAACGTGCGCTCGTCGGTGATTGGTTATCGCTGGTTGTCGTTTCACTTGTCGCTTTCCTGCTGTAAAGTACAGTCTAGTACGCCATTGTTAAGTTGTTTCTTTGATTGTTAATTGATCAAGATGCCTAATACAGTTTTGCATAGACAAGCACGAAAAATAATTTTTTGGATGAATTTAAGGAAGGAATTAGACCTTTAGATTAAAGAAAAATTAAAAAATTACAAATAATAATATAGTGCGAGTTTTTTTCAACCGACTGTACCTGCGCAAGCCTCCATTTGCATCTAACTTCAGAACCTTTTAGAACCGTGGCGCGTATTATACTTATGTACATGCGGTAGAGGTTATACTTCATTGCAACATATAAATGAGACGTGTCATCCGTGACCACAAAGTAAAACTATACTGCATCGAAGTCAGCTTTATCGACGATTTCAACCTTGCGAGTAGTAACTATTTACAAAAAATACTAATTATCAAGGACAAAAAAGAAAATAAAAAAGTACTTATTTACTTTGGATAATAGATGGACATTATAACAGAGAAATGAGACATGTCATCTATGAATATAAAGTAAATCTATGTTAGCTTTATCGACGATTTGAACTTTGCCGATACACGTAGTATATCTACATTCATATTAAATTAACAACTAACTTCATGGTGTCTCATTTTCGTTGCATGCTGCGTGTGCAACTTCCGTAACAGAGACAATATTACCCTCAATGCGTCAAGAGGTATAACTCCAAAAAGAATTGTTCAATTCAGTTCCATTACGAAATTATGTGTGAACGTGGATACTCAAAAGTCAAAACAAACATTCAAGAACCTTTGTTGAACTGTTTAAAAATGAAATTGTTGCATAAATGACTGTTATAATATCTGAAACAATGTCGAGTCTCATTTTGACAGTCGACTCCTGTTTTTGTAATACCGTAATTATGTCTATGTAATGACGAAAATACGTTTCTACACATTGTAATTTTGAATAACAAGTTTGTTAAGCTTTGTAGTTAATTGTCACAAAGTTGGTAGTATTTCTTTTACTTTCTCGGACTGTTGTTTGGTGTTTCAAAGTGAGTGCGAGTGAGATAAATACAGACTAATGTTTGTTTACTTATGTAAATGTAAGTTATTACCGCAAAAGCTGAACGTTTTGTCAGGGGAGCGCAACAATACTTTCTCCAAACTTGTTGAAGTTATTTCACACAGATTTAAGTAAGTTAGACAAATGCAGATATTATTCATAACATGCACAAGGATTTTCATAAAAATATTTTAAATCTAAAGGCAGATTCTATACACTTCTAAAACTCGATTTATTCATGTTGAAGTGAATTACCTTACCCATTGATACAGTGCTTTTTATTTACAAAGGTAATTTAGGACGAAATTATAAATTGTTACTAAAATTTTATGCATGAATAAACAAAGATGTTAATTGTTTTGTAAAATAACCATGGAAACCAAAAACAAAGTAATGCTATATTAGAGTGTGTCAAATGGCACTTTTATAAATAACATGTTTAAAAAAAAGTAATTAAATATAATACTTATGTATAATAATATATACCATAATTTATTTTAAGGTCAAACGTGCAACATATGTCAAATTGGAAAAGCACGACATTGAAAAATGATTATTGTAGAGGTCCACAACCTCTACAATAATCTCTTAATTAGTATTGTTAGTGTCGTGCTTAGGAAGCATGTTCGATTGGAAAAGCATTCTTTAAAACTTATAATATAGCAATTGACAAATCATTATTGAATATGGAGCGGTTGTAGCTCTTAACGGCGTATTTACAGTTCATTGATACATCCTGTAATATGGACGAAGAGAATGCCCGGTCTTGTGCCAACGCCAAACACACAAAAGGTATCGCCTCTTGCTTTGACCTCACAATCAGAATTCTGAATAAGGGAGCCGACAAGCAGTCCAAGGAGTCAAAACCATTCTTACGTAATAAATATGTACATTGTATATGCCCTATACGGACTGTTTCCTAGACGTGTAATTTTATAGACTGATTATGTTCCGAAATTTCAGTTCACGGTTTGTGCGACCTAATACCAGGAACAAGCATACTAGATCGGGTGATACAAGAGATTGGAAGTTAGTCTCAGACCTCAAGAGATTGCAGTGCTCCCGGCGACAGACTTCCAAATAAAATGTCCCAAAACTAGAAAATTTTATATAATTCGAAAAAGTCATACCGTTTTCACGAATCTATTTAAATTTAAATTTAATTTCAAGGTATCTTGAAGTGCATGTGATGGACAGTGCTGTTTCTTTTAATTGCAGTGCAAAATAGACTACTGAGCCATATACTCAAACGCAGTTTAAATTAACGATACGAAACGTCTCTATATGATACGGTATGACATATTCGGTTTTGCTTTGCGACCAGATATTTTTTCCTCATTATTTATTTAGAGGGTATTTTTTTATGAAGGAAAGTACATTTTTCATCTCGCTTCAACATTATGATTTCTATCTAAATTTTTAATACATTTTTTGTCTCATTCTGTATAATTTATCGTCTTCATACTGATGTAGTTTTGATCTTTACAAAATAGGAAATATATACAAGTGCCTTGAGAGTTCATATATGGAATTGAGAAACTATATAACGGAAATCATCTACTGGGAATTATTGCGACATTATTAAGACGCATCTCCCTCATTATATTGAGACACGTTTGCACTATGCGAGTTTTAAAGCGTGACCATTTGATCTCTAATTAATTTTTGAACATTAAAAACAAATTAAGGATAGACATTAATGATCATCCTTTAATTAAATTTTTTTTTCTTCTTTGTCACAGGTTGTCATATTTGAGTATCATAATTTATGGATGCTTCCTTAAAAAACTTGATTTTTGAAGTGAAATTTCTTTAGCTGCGATTATAGTAATTTCGTTCGACAGTATAACGAAAAACAATTGATGAAAAACGACAGTTAGAAGTGGGGGAAACGAACTGCTAGCGGGTAACCGGAACCGATTGGCTGGCAGGTAGTGTAGGTATGAATGCGTTGAGAGGAAAGTTAGATCGATACGCCCTTTTCTGTTTAGTGTTTACTTGATTGTAAATGTTTACCCATGAAGTTTCACTTCAGCTGTGTGACGTTTATTCGAATTCAGTTTTTACTTTTTTTCCCTACACTCATGGACCATGCTGCCTCAAAATTACAAACTACATAGTGGTCTCGTTTTGTTGCGGTTTAGTTTGTGGAACTATTGGGCAACATTTCATAAATCATAAATAATACACAACATTTTTTTCGAGATATTAATTACTCTCAATACTGTACCGACAATATATTTACATTGAATTCATGTTAAAATATTCGTATTGGTTCATTTCCTTTCTCCTTCTTCGCCTTGCTGTTTTCGAGTATTGTGGTGAAACTTTGGAAGTCAATGTTTTCGTCTCCAACAGTCTCAAAGGTGCTAACACTCTACCATACAAACAAATCAAATGCCCCATCCGACTTCGTTCGAGTACAAATTTAATAAACATATAGCTTTGTTCGCGACTTATTATTATTGGATGTTTTTAACATAAACTTCATTTCAATCGAACTTGTTATCAATTCGACTTGTACCCGGCGAGATCGTAGTATAGATCTATGATTTTCTTTAGAAGGAAACTATGAAATGTTAAAAACCGCGTCCAAATCCGTTCGGTATAGCGGATTCATTACGAATTGCGCCTGGGCAAAAGAGGGCCGAACAGTTAGTATAGACAGTTTAATCTTCTTCAGGAAATAAGCTATCGAGTGGTAAAAACCGCATTCAAATTCGTTAAGTAGTTCTCGAGATAAGCCGGAACATACAAGCACTTCGTTTTATACTATGTACAGAATAGAAGATGCATCAATTGAATATTGATTTCCTATCTGAAATTGCCTTCCAATTCGCAGGATATGAATAACGCATATTGATCAACAAATTATAGGTTCGGTTTGTAATTGACATTAAATTTATTTATGTATGTTTCAGTTACTTAGTTTATTCTTCCTGTAAAATATATATCACTATGTTAATGATGTCCCACAGATACAATTGAACGATAGTGAACATAACCCATAAATGAGATTTACATTGAACTGTAGTTTGATCGTAAAGCAACAATTAACTCGAATAATTGGGCTTCAGTACACAGTAAAATGCGAATGAAAATCACAATAAATCAATTTTTATTGAAAGAAAGTGATACTTTTCTTTTCGCTTAAAAATAAGTAATATTCAAAATTAATTGTATGTTCAATTCCTTATATAAATTGAAAATTGGTACTAGACTCGGATAACGTTAGTAATTGGTGGTTTATGAAAATCATATAGAAATCGAATATATTCTGGGACACAATTAGATATATAAAAAGAAATATTTTTTTGTTTAGTGTAATTATTCATCTATACTTTGCTATTTTTTTTGGCGATTTTCGGATACACCCTGTATACACACGTTCACTATTTCAATCAATAAGGCAATGCGTAGCTTTTATTCAATAATTATGCTATGAATATGATATTCTGTGCGTACTCGGGGGGTCGTCGGTTCATTAGGACCGGTCTGAAATATTCTACTACCTATTATACAGGGTTGCAATTAAAGATGGAATCAAAAGCTCTTTTGCTAAAACAGTTTGAAATGCAGATTTGTAAATTGGAAGATTTGAATTTCAAATGATTTTTGTATATTTTACAAACATACCATGTTCTGTTGACATAGTTATTGAGCCAAATCGCTCAAGTTGTTCAAATAATAAAAATCGATTTTTTTTTTGTTAACTTGAAATTTTGCAGTGGTAAGTAATTTCGGTAACAATACAATATTAAGATTTTTTAAAAATGTATTAAAGACTAAAACGTAAAAAATCAAAGTATTAGTTTCAAAAAACCTTAAAAAACAAGCTAATATCAATGCACTAAAAATAAGAAAATAATTTTTATCTCTTGTATAACGTTTAGCGTGAGGCACTCGATGAATTAAATGAAATACGTATAATTAAAGTGAGTACCCCATGCTTCAAGCGTTATAGAAGAAAATTTTCTACGATTTAGTGCGTCGATTTGAGCGTGTCTTTTTTGAAACCACAATTGAACTAAAAATTTAATTAAAATTTTATTAGTAATGCCTGATTTTTTCTAGCATCACATAACCTGTGACTGAGTTTTATTCTAAAAATTCAATAAACTCTATTTTTCTGATAGTTAATGCACTTCCGTTTCCCGGTCCGTTTCCGCTACTACTTCCGTTAAACTGTTTTAGATGTCCTTTTTAACACACGTGCAATGCACTTCTACTCTTTTTTGTAATGAACGAATTTTGATTTATTTAAAACAATCTTTTATTGAGCGCGATATTCATCTAGTTCTTTTTCAATGACACCTTTTTTTATTAAAAACATTCCAGGGTTGCATAATGACATTGTCGAAAAAGAAATAGTACCGTATAAAATATTACTGATTACCCGTTGCTAATTATAATGAACATTAATTAGTATTTTTATATGACTGTTAATTCATTCAATTTAATAGCTGCAGTTAATGGGTCAATATAAAACTTTAAAGTGCCGTTAATTTTTTCTAACAAATTTAGCATAACATAAGTTAAAGTGAAACACAAATTTAACAGCGCTGCTAATTTCAACATTGACCATTCACAAGAGTGGGAAATATATAGAAATTATCGATGTGCTGAAATATCGCTAATAAACGGCACGTTAGGTGAGAAGAGAAGCGAAACTAAAGCTAAAAAATTACACGGTTAGAAATTTGAATTTTAAAAAAACCCGGGTCGCAGTGCCAAAACGCTGCCGACAATATAGTGTATTTGCTTGTATAGGGCCGTGTGGTTTTTTAGTTTTATTATGTAAAATTCAGTTTGTTTTTGGGCAAAATAAAAAATTTAACCCCTTAATACACCCCTTAAAATAACATTTTTTTTCTTAATTGTAATATTATCAATCTAACGTCTACACCGAATTAAATACACCCTTCAATAAATAAGTCACTATCTGCAAATTAGTGTTTTAAAAAAATTTGTAAGTCCGGTCCTGTTGAGCCGATTTTATTAATAATACAGTAATAAGTCAATAAATAAAATCGTTGGCATAGAAACCAATATAAGATTGACGACTCCCTTAGCCCTATTTCCCATTTGTCGATCAATCAACTTAACATCGAAGTTACCGGTTAAATCGATAATCTATTGATATTTTTTAATTCGAAATATCGGAAAATGCGCCCAACCTTATTCGAATATCTGGTGCCGAGTGAAATTGACAGGTTTGGAACAAATCAATTCTTAAAAGTTATTGATGCACCAACAACGATTGGCGTCATGGTGTCAATACGAGATTTTTTCTGATGAGGGTTGGCAACCCTTAACAAAAGATGAATAACTCTTAGTCTGTCCTGTTTCCAGAATTTTTATTTTTACTGAAATTGGTATACCTACGACACTACTATTCACAGTAGACAAATGGGTAAAACTACGTAAGGTACAATACCAGCGCAATAATAAAAAAAGAAACCGGTAAAATTTTATTTTACATTTGAACTGGGGTCACACCAAGCCGGACACAATAGATATTGGCAAAGATTTGCTTCCAATGTTTGTCTCCCCCTACTCCAATAAAACATAGACTGTCTACGCACTGGCCCAGTGTCCTTGGAAAATATTTGCTTCCAGAACACGTAACTAAGGATACTCCTACTAAATTATTTTACAGTATAGGTATTAACATTATAATTATTAATACCAGGGACTGTTTTTGGTAATATCTACTGCAGTTATAGACGAAACGTCAGGTACAAATATTAATTGGACCACGGTCTACAAGCCCGGAAATCAAGAAGACGTTTAATTTTACGTGTATATAGTTAAGCACTTTAATACTGATTATCGCGACTTCACTGTAATAAACTACAAACGTCATATTTTACATATGATACTTCAGTACAAATAGTTTAATGGAACACCTGTCATAAATTGTTGAATTCCACCGTTCAAAGTGCCTCAGGCATCCACCGTATACAGTGCGTGCAATCAGATTACTTACCGTCGTATTATTAGTACTCGACTTGAGATCTGAAGTTGATCAAGTCGTATTTGAATTTTAAGTGCACTTGTAGACATCTATTTTACAGATCGCTAGTTCAAATATCCGCTTTTCATTTGGGAGCTTATAAGAAACTAATTTCACGGGAATTCTATGTAGATTTTTATTAGGAAACTCCTCAGAAGTCTTGGGAAACCTTTAGCCGTTAATATAGGCAGTTTTTTTTTTGTAAAAAATTTTAATTTCCTCTGTTTCTATTACTTACATGTTATATGTTAGTAATATATACTGTAGAAATGTTTGGTATTGCAACATTCGCTTTGAATTTTTGCTGCGAATTTAAAGTCTGTGTTTTGGTAAGGACAAAAATGTTAATTCGCGATGGTACTGAATTAATAAAACCGTGATACCTAATAGGAACTCTTCAGAAATTCCGGCGATTTTTCAGAATTTAAGAAATCTTCTTGTGAACATTTTTCCTCAGGAAATTACGCCTTTGGACGCTAATAATTATATTAAATTAATACATATTAAAGCATTTTAGAAATGTCACGGAGTTTCATATTACAGTGACTTTTTAACCCCCCCTCCCCCAAATATCAAATCGCTTAAATGTGTTTTAATTTTTTAATCACAAAGGTTAAACGAATGGGATGTTAACCTTATTTTATCAAAAATTCAAACTTAAATGTGTTGACTATATTAATATACTGTCACCTTAGTTGGAACGGTAGGATTAGCGCGATTTTACTGTACACATGATACTTCAGTACAAATAACAGCTTAATGGAATATCTGTCATCCAACAATATTGCAGAACTCCATAGTGGAAAGCGGCCTGACAGCCGGGTTGGGCTATTTAGACCTACAGATGAATAATAGTAATATAGGTACCGCAAGAAAATCTATTGATTTAAAATTTTCAATTTATTTCGTACGAGCGAAATAATCAATAGCAACATACTTCGTGTCTAACTTTTTCTATAAAATAGTTGCTTTACATGCACGCATGTATGCAAAGTGACTCAATTTAGTTCGAACTAGCTGTTACCCGCGACTTCGTTCGCGCGAATTTAACAAGAACTATTTGTTCAGTAAAATAAAAGTAGAATATGTTACTTCTTATAACATGGCAGTAAAAGTCCCGATAAAATCGGTCCAGTAGTTTTGGAGATTATCTGGAACAAACGGATAGACAGACTAAAATTATAAAAAATGTTTTTTTGATATAAGTACCATATATACTTCCATATGCATTTAGTAAAAAGCTGTTATTTTCAATTTTGATATTACAGACACTTCAATTTTATTTATTTGTACAGATATCGCAAGATTCCCATCTTAATTGAAAAGTACTCTGCAGAATCCTTAATGTGGAAATTGGCTTTCGATCACACTTACTATCCCTTTGGAAGTCGGTAGTATTCAATGAATAGATTTGAAGTTTCCATAGATACAAGCCCTCCAAAACTCATGGTGTCCAATAAATAGGTATATATGCGTAAATGTAGGGGATCTGAGTTAGTGCAATGAGAGAAAAACGTCTATTTTTAGAAGTAAATATCTCGGAACCACGAGTTTTTTAGGGCTTGTACTTAAAAAGACTTATTATCTATTCATCCAATACTACTGATTCCGAAAGTTACAAGGCTGATCGAGAGGTTCCATGAGAATTCTGCTGTAACTTTTATATAATTTTTGATAAAATTTTAAATACAAAAACATGTAATCTTGCGGATCGATAGATTTCGAATCAATCTAAATTTATACATAGCATCCTTCATTTAAAGATTTTCGTTACAATGTAATCTATTTTGGTTTCTGTGAACTACATTTAAAAGAAATTAATAAGTTTATTCAACGTAGTTGTGATTAGAAATCTGACAACCTGCTTAAATTGATTGTATTTAATGAATTTGTTTTAATACAACGATAAGGTATTTATAATCATCAAATTAATCTTAATAAAGTTCAGCGTAATTATATTCGTTCAATATAATTTATTATTTCAACCTGATTAAGAAAACTTAATACATATAAAATAAGACAATTGTGTGCATGTAATAAGTAGGTGCAGAGTCACAGAAAAAAACACAATGGAAAAGCTGTCACTAGATCTTCCTTTGTTTTATCTTTCTTTTTTTAAACTGAAAGAACTGTCAAATGCAGACGGGAAACAAAAGGTGTAGTACAGCAAATAGTATGCATTTTTTGTGCAAACATTTTTCCAAATGAAGGTACACTATGGTTTGTGATATACATTATACTAGAATACTAGAATTGCGCATATAGTAATTAGGCTTCTGTCGACTGAAATAAAATAAATTATTTATATATTCACCCAAAAACTCTCACTAATGTGAAGGTTCATGTCTAGCGTTACTAAGCTAAAAATTAGCTTTTGCATGATGTGAATTATTGTTACAGGTTGCTTTATTATGAGAAAAATTAGGGTTGAGATATGGCACCGTAGAGTAACTGATAACTCATTCCGCTGCGAAAGCGACGGTGACAGTTGGTTGAAAATATTTTTTTTTAGCAATGGATGTTTCTTAACGATAGCTATTATACTGGTTATTAATTTAGTCTTACGAGCTAATGAACAATTTACTAATAAATAATTTATTAATCCTGTACGGTTAGTTCTCAAATAATGTAAGTGAAAGTTTATTTATTTTAGCGATTTTTAACTGTCTTCAAAATGAGCATATCTACTGCCTCTCGCCGAGAAACAGTAATTCCTGCACCGGCCATCTTGATTGAAGTTTTCCATGGTTTTCCTCAATTAATTCCAGATAAATATCGAGATGGTTCCTTATTTGAGGCCATGGCCGATTACCTATCAAACTCCTAGTTCAAAAATTACCTACCTTATCCTAATTTCCTATAATTCCTTCATTCGCCCATTGCTATTACATAAGTTGAAGTTTTAAAAATGTAGAAAAATAACGGGAAGTGTGGTAGGTGGAAAATAGTAATGGTGCGAATGGCGTCTGTTATGACATAAAGTCGAGAAACGGACGTTAAACGCATTATTATTATTATTATTAAAATGAGATTATCAATTTATAAACCCGAGAGCATCATTTCGCGCAGTGCAGGAATTTCAACTTTCTGCCCTTGCGGTGTAATATACTATATCGCGTACCATAGATTAGAAACCACTGTTTGACGGTAGTATATTATGATATTACGCTGGAGAATTTCACGTTATGTATCAAACGTTGTGGGATTAAGGACAAAACTCATTTAAATGTGTTGTATATAAAATGTTACTTAATTATCACAGATCCTGTTTTCATTATATGAAAATATTTTCCCTGAATCTGTAATTTTATAGTCTGTACCTATGTTTCTGTGAATAAAATACCGCTATATTATTTTTACATTGTACAATGTTCTGGCTATTTACGAAGATTATTTTAAAAACTGTTAAATACGTCGTTAACTCACGGCAATAATAAGCCTTGTTATACAGTATTTTCCCTCTAAACACACGCTACAAAAATCAGCGCTTTTCCTTCTGCACTCACCAGTTCGGCTATCAAAAGTTGCCACGTTTTATCCGTTCTAAATGATACGAATCTATATACTACTAAAACACGAAATAAGTTAAAATTTGGTTTCTACTTAGTTGTATCAGTTAAAAGCGCTTTAGCGCATTTAACCACTCGCTTGTCAAACAAAATGTAGTTGTGGTAAACAAGTACTAACAGGATTTTTACTTATGTTCCTAACTGCGTATTATTTCTAAGATGGCGGCAAATTCCGGTCAAGACATCAAACCGGCCGCTGACATATATGTGACTTCTGACTTCATCATAGGAAATTTATGCATACTGACTGGACTAATAAATCGTTTCCTGAGATAATTTTTAAATTTCACTCTTTATAACATCTTCATTTATTACATAGTAATAAACAAGTAATAAATACTGTATGAAAATATTGACAACCGTAATCATAAAAGCTAAACTATCCGGTTCATTTAGATATAAATAAACAATAGAAATAAATATAATCATAATTTTGTAATTAAATATCTATGTCGAATTGTGTTTTCATAATTTTTGTCTTTTAATTCAAAAACGACCAAGCCGATTTTGATCAGACTTTCACTAAATGGGATCCGAGCAGAAGTCAAAACCCGGCATTAACGCGAGTGAATCCGTGAGTTCACGCCAGTTGTCAATAATAAACAGTATGTTTCAATAAAACTAAAGTGGGATAGAAAGTTTACATAATTTTATATGTAAATGAAATAGCACACAAAAGCGGTTAAGTATTATACGCAAGAGTAGGGAGGAAATAGGGTGTAGGGAGTTTATGCTAAAAGGGATGTTGCATCGGGTGGGTTTCAGGATGGTGGTAGGTACCGGTGTTATTATGAAGTGAAATGACTGCACGTGGTAATAATAAATAGCTAAATCATATATCCTTTTGTAAAAGCACATGAAATTAACAACTCTGTAGAGAACGCTGTTGTACCCGACTCTTGGTCATTATCATCATTATATTCTATTGTTGACGCCACATTAAAACAGGTTGCACCGTTACATACGCGAGTGTTTTAAGTATTTAATATTACGAAATGTAAGTTGTGTTGAGAAACTTAGTATACTAACCGCTATGAATCTATGATTACGCCACGAGGTCTGCATCTTTTTCACAATTACATTTAATTAAAGCTCCACAATAACTTTGTATTTATTATTCTGTTTTCAAACTTGTACCGTCACGTGTGTGAGTGTGTTTTAAGTGTTAAGTTCATATATTGCAGCAAAGAGGTCGCATTTTTTATGAAACTGAACCGTTCTTTTCTATCACATTTTAATTTTTGAGATACATATTTAATGAGATTATATACTTAAAAAAAAGACGGTTTGCGTCTTAGGTTATTAATTCACTATAATGCATAAGGGTACCTTTTATAAAACATATTACATTTTAGAGCTAGCGCACAATTTAGAATACTATATCGCGATTTGACGATTATTCAGCGATTCGAGATTTCTCGTGGTAAGTACATTATAATGTAGAGTGTGCGACCTTTCGCTATTGATAGCTATATTTGACGCGACTTAATCGCAAAATCGCGCGAAAAATGTAGCATGAGTGTGCTGGCACTTATTCATTAATATTTTATAAAATATTTTCGATCTTCTGCCGACGTAAAACTTAAAATTTCCAGATTTTACTTAAACCAGAAATACTAATTAAAATGCACTGAATTTAATATTTAAAACGATAACAATATTTCATTTTGAGAAATACTATGTGAAATATTAAAATTTTAATTTGGAAAAGTAAATAAATCTTCCAACTTTCCTTGCTTCACTTTACAAATACAAACAGTCACAAACGAGTTAATCCCTAATATAAAATTCAGAAGCAGTTTCAAATTTTTTTTAATGTAGATGTGATAATAATCTTTGTAACGAACCGTTGCTTGACTCACAGTCTTTTAGCCAATTACAAAACTCCTGGAAACAAATTAGCGTATTTTAATTTCAGTCTTATAAAAAGACACTGAATATACTAAAAAAGTTTCCACAAAACACCAAAACATGAGCACTCTGCTCTCGACACATCTTTCGCTAACAACACTAGTAGGTATTCTCAAAAGTCGGCATTAATAAATCACTATATGACTATATTAAAGAAATAATAATTACGCCAACTTCTAAATAAATGCAGGTTAGGGAAAGTAATTATTTTATCGTTCAGACATATTTTGAAGTGGCATCACTTTTTTTATTTCTTTTTATTCTTTTTAATATTTAAAGAATCGACTGTACATAAAAATTAAAAAGGGGGCATCTGTAATCTGTTTACGTGTAAGTTAGGTAAGGCGCCAACATAAACCGATTTAGAAATTTATGTTTAAAATACACTGACTAATAGTTTAATGCCAATTCCCTATAATTGAAAATAAACAAATATGGCGCTCGAACAGTGCGTGTTCATGAAGAAGAAGAAGTCACTTTTGTGCTACCCATCCACGTACAATTTTACGTTCGTACGTGTGCCACACACGTTCAAGTTTTATTACACTAACTAAATAACGTTACGAATTGGACACATCTGTGTTACGGCAGTCGCTTTTTATCGACTAGTTCATACTCTATTTCTTTGAGTTTTTATACGTTCTACGCATGTCCATATATATATATATATTTTTTATTTATTTAATAGTAGAGATAACTGATAATTATTTATAGTTACCGACTAACAGCCGCCTGTGACCAGCGTGCGATCTTGAATTGGCCATTTTCCTGCGGCACTTGTTTTTCCAATTTCAATTAATTGAGCAAAATTTAACATTAATATTCGAGTGATTTGCCACCCACTGACTGTTTCGCCCGCACACAGTTCGCGCCCTGCACACCAGATTACGGCGGACCTGTCAACAAATTTTACTAACCGTAGCTGAAGGCCTAAGCATTACTGTACGTGAATGGGCACCTTTATAAGCGACTTGATCGCGAGGCACGTGTTCGACCGATATAATTTTGCAACATAAAATTGCCGGCCTTATAGGCGTGTCAAACTTTTTTTCAAGTTACCAACTGTAATTTATTCATATTTATAGTATATATCATTCTTCTGTAATATTTTTCCAGGTAGACTGCACGTGGAAATTAATAAGCCGGTTTAAAATTTTACATTGATTTTGTGTCAAAAGCACAGAGAGCTATGAAGATTGGTTTGGTGGTACAAAAACGTTAGGCAACTAGATAAATCACACATTCGCTGGAAAGGTTAGTAAGCAGTTTTGAAATGCAGTTTAAGACTAGGTTTAAGTGTCAAAAAACCGGGTCGCAGTGCCAAAACCCTGCCGACAATATAGTGTATTTGCTTGTATAGGGCCGTGTGGTTTTAGACTTTTATTATGTGAAATTAAGTTTGTTTTTGGGCAAAATAAAAAATTTAACCCCTTAATACACCCCTTAAGATAACATTTTTTTCTTAATTGTAATATTATTATCAATCTAACGTCTACACCGAATTAAAGACACCCTTGAATAAATAAGTCACTACCTGCAAATTAGTGTTTTCAAAAAATGTGTAAGTCCGGTCCTGTTGGGCCGATTTTACTAAAATTTTAGAGGCACTTTTTAATTGCTATTAAAGGGTTAAATTTCAATTTTAAAACGATTCTGAGATTTTTTTCGGTATTTTGGGGCCCAAAAACTTTTTTCAACCCCTAAAATTCACCCTTAAAATGATGCGATTGGGCCCATTTTAAATAGGCTTCGTGCGGTAATGGATTCCAACATGTGTGCAAAATTTCGTCAAAATTAATTAACTTCTTCGAAAGTTATAGCCCGCACACATATATATATACCTATATATATATATATATATATAAATATATATATATATATACATATATATATAAACATTTTTAAAAATGGTGCCAAAGTGTTTAGGAGGTTATGAAACGTCGAGAAATTTTGGTCCGACCCCTAGGTCCCGCCATCCGACCGACGCCAATAGTGTATGTTGCCATATGACAAATACACTAAAAATCCGACGCCCGATTTTGAATCGCGCGTCTATAGACAAATAAAAATGATGTATAAAAATTTTATAGTTTGAGTGTACAGAAAAACTAGTGATTTTCGTATTCAATGGAAATATAGGACGTTTTGATACGCGGTTTAAAGCTTACAAAGAATTTCTGTAAAATAAAGCTACAAAAATTATAACTTATGCTTACAGATTAATACAGTACACAGACAGGCCCGGCAGGTCATGTTCTGTCCGTGTGGGTAGTGAGATGAAAAAAAAAAAAATTTTCGATCTAGCGGTGATTAAATTAACAAACTTCAAAGCAAGCCCCCTCCAATTAACTCATATTTATTAATATGTGAAAAAAATGTTCTCAAATTCCATGTGGGTATTTTATACCCACACGGAATTTTTCGTATGGGTATAGCTACCCACAAAACCCTGGTCATCCGCCGGGCCTGTACACAGATGTCCATTGTACAAATTTCTGCAGTCAAATAATTTCGAACAATAACTGAAAAATGTTACATGAAAGACAGATAGACAAAAATTAAGGCATAGCACATAGTTACGATATTAATCACTGACCTTTTGATTTGAATTTAAGTCATAAAAAGATCCTATAGACAAATTCAATTTATTATTACCACTCTTAATACTTCTTGTACACTATTAAAAATAATTATCGTATCATGATATAACACTACATTGTTACAATAAAACTGACCTTCCTTGACACTCTACAACTTTTTTATAGAATCTACCGTTTACGAGATATTTGGCTGTTTTTTGTAATGAACCATCCTGTGTATTGTATTATAGATAAAAATAAGAGATAAGCGGATCATCTGAATAAAAAAGCGATTTAAAGCCACCACATAGCAAATTCTACAAACATTTATTTATAATACGTAAAACGTACTGGACGTTGCAATTTACTTCAAAGGACTACTGTCATTGTTGGAGTAATTAGAGCAAAAATCTCGGAAAAGCGTACAAACGATTCATTTCATTATAAATGAAATTTGACATTGCTGCAATAAACTTCTTATATATTTTAAAAAATTAATGTTTTTTGCTGCATTTATATTTGCTTGTAATAATCCCTCGCAAGAATGTGGTTTACTTTGTGCTTTTCATTATATTATAATAGTTTTTCTTTTCGAGAAACTTCACGCATTTACAAGAAATTAATTAAAATCTATGAGCGAGGAATTACTATATTTTTGACGTGAAAAACTCAAAAAATTTAAATGGCAAATAGGGTCGCATATTTTTCTATCAACATACAAGTCCCCATTTAAAGTGTAATCTGTTTTTCTTTAAAAATATTTCTAATTATTTTTATTTAATACAAGTGACGAACTACACAAAGAAATGCAATACCAAAATTACACCTCCATTTTCAGTATTAGACACATTTTATTCATTAAATATACAGTGTGAAAACCTCTTTGATCTATCTAAAGCTACGGTGCTGTAATTATTCAGCAGAATCAATAAAATGTGAATGGTATAAACCACTGTTTACAATCATCACTGGGTAGTGGGTAGAATCTGGATATCACTACCATACAACCCATCGCCGTATGCTCCTGAACGTGCCTTAGTGGTGTAAAAAATGGTCCTTTCCCGAAAGAAAAAGATAAGTCTCTAAAGGTTAGATCAAAATGTTTTATTAAACAGTCATCCGATATCAATTTCTTAGGCATGTATCTCCATACTAACCTAAACTGGAATAAATAGATTAATGTTATTTTCGATAAGACAAATATATGCTTCACTACGCTACTGTATTAAACGACAGTATTATAAAATATAAAGATGAACTGCTTTGATCCAATGGAAAGACAAAACTCCAAAGGCACTGAACTGGATATATTATGTATTTAGCATTCGACACGATAAAATAAAAACAAAGGAAGTTGGAAAATCTTTTGATAATGTAAAATAGAAGCCCTTGCTATAAAATGGATTGTAAACGTGAATCGATAATAAATGCCACGAAGTCTTTAACTCCATTTACCAGTTTTATTTGCAATGTAAAATATACGAAAATAAAAACGTTCTTTTGGAAAACTTTGAAATGGTTCGATAATAATTTTTGCCATTAATTATATTTAACAGGAAACATTTAATAATTATTATCACTATAAATGACGAAATTCAACAATTTATATATTTTTGAATTTCTCGATTCGTTAATAAAATAATTGGCTTTTAAATTTGATACTTCAAAACTTAAAAAGTTTGTTAATCACTCCTGTATACCTATATGCATTTGATTTAGTATTTTAAAAATACCTTTTTCCTCTTTTTATAAGAATGCTTAAAAAGACCGGATATTTCTGGAAAAGTCCGGATGACTGTAACTCCAGCGAGAACATTTTCGTCTTTCGTAGTCTGTTCTTTAAAATTTATTAAACGTTTTATTGTTAAAATTCTTTAGTCTAATATCGTTCATTATCTAAGACAACAATCGAGATATTTTTTCCACTTTAGTTCCATTCACGTCTCGACTACTGAAACAAATTGAATACTTGACCCTATAACCCTTATCCTCGTTTAATTAAGCTTATGCCGTTCATAGGATTTCAATGAAACCTACATCTACGGTAACTGAAGGGTAAGAGTAAAGCAGGAACAAAACTGAAGTTAGTTTCGTACCGTTCTGGGCTGAAGCTAGGCAACATGATTTTGCAAAGAAAATTAAAGAGCACACAAAATATACAAAACTAAAATATTTTATATACATATATAATATATTTATTTTAATTTTTTTTTGTTGAAAATTTTAAATTATAGGGCAAATGATTTCTAAAAGAGGTTTGTACGAAAATTGTAGGCGCAGTTCCTTCAAAATAATTTAGTATCAAATAAATCTTCCGTTAAAAAAAATATTTTTTACTTCTAAAATGAGGTTAGAAAGCAATAAGCCCGAATGTACAGTAATACCGTAATATAAACGAACATTTCTAAGTAGTGCTTGTGGCTTTCTGTTAGTAAATTGTTAAATGTTCTGTAATAAAACTACCAAATACCAACGAAATTGACCTAATTTTGTTAAGTGGTAATTCAATGTATCTATGTAGCAGTGGTTTTCAATAATTTGTTGAATATCATACCACATTGTTAAGCTTATAAAAAAATTAAAAATCATGAAACTATTAGTTTTTGAAATTGTGTTCTTAAAGTGAGTGTACGACTTTAATACTTCACAATATTTATCAGTTATTCCATAATAATAAATAATCAAAAGTTTTGCTCGGCATCTCAATGACGAATAACTGTCAGACTGTTGTTTATTATTATCAGTTACCTTCGGTTAAATTTATAAATTATGAAAATGTTAGTTTTTGGAATAGTGTTCTCGAATTTAGTGTCCGAGTTAGATACTTCACAATATTTGCGAGATACTCTATGATATAAAAATAGATGTGTGAATGTATATTCCCTATAGACTCCAAAACGGCCGGACCGATTTTGATGAAATTTTCAGGAAATCTTCAGATTAAGCCCAGCGGGTCATCCTGTGAAGTTTGGTAGCGATCGGATCAACATAATTTTTTTGTATTTGTTTTTGCTTCGATTTTTGAACATCCACAATTAAAAGCGATTGAATTTACTCAAATTCAATACACGTTGAGAATTTTATGATAATGATTCTCCTCTTTTATGGCTATAGATAATTTGTGCGCGAAGTCGAACCTGGCTGTTAGTAGGTACTCTATAGTACTGAATAACACTTCCGTACTTAAACAATACCTGACTTTAGTTAAAAGTTATTCTCGGAATTTCATAGCTGAATAACTATCGTTTATTAATATTTGTTATATTATTAGATGTTTCGTGCGTCTTTTAGCAAATGTCAAAATGACGCTCCATGCTTATTTGTTTATTTTTTTTAATACTATTAGCATTATATTTTGAAATAAAACGTTAAATAATTTGATATTTAACATTTTCTTTGATCGTTTTAAAAATACATCATTTCTACATAGTATATATTTAAAACGCTCGGGACTCGATTGGTTCAACTGGCTTGAGACCGAGTCCGCGGACGCCAATGATTATTTCGACGTGCTTCATTGAAAATATACAAAATGTTTTTGTTGTAACCAAGGAACATACGCCTGTCGAAAAAACGTGTATAGTCGATGGTTTCGCAGAATTCTCGTAGATTCATTCGAGCTTGACGTTCTTTCGTTGGGCGCAGTATATAAAAGAAGGAGACTCAATCTAGAACGCCACTGGATGAATGCTGCTGGATGCTATGTATCATTCCTTTAAGTAGGCTGCGTAATAAAAGCAATAATTTTTACACTGCACTTTCCACAGACTTCCTTAACTAACCGTTATTTATTGTTGGCGCTCTCGAGCTTTCGTTTCAGCTCTAAGTGACTCCACTACTAAGGGATCATTCTGTATTAAATCAACATTTAGTATACCTACTTGTGCTACATATAATATTTATTGTAATATACATGCATTTTTAATTGCAGGATTTCGTAAAGTTCATTTGAGCGATTAAACTACTTTATTAATGCTTTTTATGCTACGGCTCCGCTGTGATCCTTACAGACAGATAAAAAAATTATTCTAAGAATGAATTATGGTACCGATCTTATTCAAATTAATATGTAAGACATTAAACGGCTTAACAATACATTAAAAAAAAAGTTAATGTTATTAGTCAACTAGCGTATTCGTAGTAATAACGCCCGTATTTTGTTGTCGTTCCGTTTAAAAAAAAAAATATTTTTACGGTTGATGTTCAAATTATTTATTAATTTGAACATCAACCGTAAAAATATTTTTTTTTTTTGAAAACGGAATTATTATAAACTTTTAATGAACAATTGTGTAACTCAAATTTATATTTATATGTGTATTTTAACTTTTATATCTACTTGATCTAAACATTTAATAGTTATAAAGCTATGAAAAAGTTCCAAGCAAGGAACGAAACGTCGCTATAATAACAAATAAGTGTTTACTTAAAAAATCCTTTTTCCCGACAAATCAATTTTATATTAATTACCAAGGACAAAAAAGAAAAAAAGTCAATAACAGATAGTTTTTATATAATCTGCACTGTGTTAAAAATTTACTTTCACACAGTGACAACATTTTAATCACATATTATGTAGCTTTGAAGTCTAAACGGACTTTCTACTTAAACGTAATTACTTAACGAGCTTTAGTGTTAAATATTTTCATATATTTTCAAAGAACGTTCTTAATGCCTAAAACAATTAGCTATAAGACTCGAACAAACAAGGACATAATATAAAAAAAAAACATTGGGTCACAATGCCAAACCATGTCGGAAAAATATTGTATTTTCTAATAAAATGTCATATTTGAATGTTCATTTACGAATACTTATATTTATTTTTTAATTTAGTCCCAAAACTTTTCATAAACTGAGTTCGTTCCTGCGACATTGGTAAAATTTTAGAGGTGTTAAATTTCGATGTATACAATTCGAATCATTTCAAGGGCTGTATTTAGGATTCGAATTAATACAATATATTTTTATATAGACAGATCTATTTTCCCGCGTAGTTATACAGAATCCCTATGTCATACAAATGATATAATATAAAAACCCGGGTCGCAGTGCCAAAACCCTGCCGACAATATAGTGTATTTGTTTGTATAGGGCCGTGTGGTTTTATACTTTTATTATGTGAAATTAAGTTTGTTTTTGAACAAAATAAAAAATTTAACCCCTTAATACACCCCTTAAAATAACATTTTTTTTCTTAATTGTAATATTATTATCAATCTAACGTCTACATTGAATTAAATACACCCTTCAATAAATAAGTCACTATCTGCAAACTAGTGTTTTCATAAAATTTGTAAATCCGGTCCTGTCGGGCCGATTTTATTAAAATTTTGGGGACACTTTTTAATTACTACCAAAGGGTTAAATTTCAATTTTGAAACGATTCGGAGAATTTTTTCGGTATTTTGGGGCCCAAAAACATTTTTCAACCCCTAAAAACTACCCTTAAAATAGCCCGATTAGGCCCATTTTAAATAGGCTTCTTGCGGTGATGGATTTCAACACGTGGTCCAAATTTCGTTGAAATCAATTAACTCTTTCGAAAGTTATCGCGCGTACACATATATATATATATATATATAAATATATATATATATATATATATATACATATATATATAAACATTTTTAAAAATGGTGCCAATGTGTTTAGGAGGTTATGAAACGTCGAGAAATTTTGGTCCGACCCCTAGGTCCCGCCATCCGACCGACGCCAATAGTGTATGTTGCCATATGGCAAATACACTAATAAAAACAATTAGTTAAATAGAGCAATTATTTGGGCAACAATTTATGCGTTTTTATAATAAATAGTCATTTTCAAAAACGGCATCAAATTGTTTAAAATGTTGTGAAACGCCGACATTTTATGGTCCGACCCTTAGCTCCCGCCATCGGACCTACATCAATAGTGTACCTGACATTATGCTATGTATAGGCAAAAATACTAATAAAAGATTAATTACATTGAATTGAAAAGATCAAAGCGATATTTTTTATATGAAAAAAAACAATTTTAAACCACGCTTAAGGGTGAAATATTAAATTAGTTAAATATGTACAAACATAAAATGTCACGGGGAGAACAAAATAAATTGTTATTTAAAAAAAGCAATCATCTTGTATGTAAATTTAATCAAAGTTGAACAAAAGTGCCAGTCAGCAAATATAAAAGCGCGTTTCTTTCAACCGGATTACACGTTTCTCTGTACAGAATTTTTTTCTATATTTTGATGCTTTTTATACTATTTTCGATGTAATAGTCACTATAAATGAATATAACCAAATTCAACTACTCTGTGACAGGTACACTGGCGTTCAAATTTTTTTTTATAAGAACTAAAACCGTAACTTTGTAATATAATATTTGCAAGGGATTTTTCATCGCATTTTATTATGATAAAAAATGTAATACAGAAAAGAACAAATCGTTCTAAACCGCACAAAAATTGGACATACGGCATGAACACATATTTATACCTTATGAATAAAACCGATCCACCGATGTGCTAGCCTTGCAACTCAAAAGTCACCAAAAATCATTTGTGACCGTCCAAAATACCAAATGCATCGCCTTCAAGTCAACCTGCTTTTGGAGATCGAAGATCTTTATAGCAACCCATACAATATGAAAAGGATAATGTCTACCGCAGTTGTAGACGAAACGTCAGGTAGAAATACCAATGGACCGCGGCGTACAAGCCCGGAAACCAAGAAGTTTTACCAATGCAAGTTACGTTTTATGATATACATGCCTGCACAATTATTTCATTCTCAACGAATCATTTGATGTTTCATAGGTTTATTTTAATAGCATGGATAAGTTATTAATATACTATTTAATTATGTTCTACCTTCAAGTGCCACGCGAATAATCAATTCTTACTATTTTAAAGTCTTGTTCAAATTGATGAATCGGTATAAAAATTCTATGCAAGTACTGCGCTGTAATTTTTTTACTGAAATTTCGACTTAGGTGGTACAATTTATATAATACCTAGAACGAATAAGCCGTTTTAATAAAAGTGTGCCAATTAAATTACAAACTATTATTTTCATCAATGAAATAATTGAAACAAAATGAACGCCCGAAAAAAATTGTGGAGTAGAGCCAAGCTTGACAAAGCAGATTGTTTTTTAATTTAATTGTATGGACATATATGCTTTGATACGACTAAATGTTTAATTTATTTTCTTCATATCAAATGAGTATTGTCTCCTGGAAATCTAAATTAAAAACACTTAGTATTTATATGATACCTAGACCGTAGTAGTCATTTTAATTAAACTGCATCCCAGTCTTTTTTCATGAATGGAATAATTGAAACAAAATTAACGCACGGGAACATGTGTGGAGTCGAGTCAAGTTTGACAAAGTAGATTCTTTTTTAGTGTATTTGCCATATGGCAACAGATACTATTGGCATCGGTCGGACAGCGGGACCTAGGGGTCGGACCAAAATTTCTCGACGTTTCATAACCTTCCAAACACTTTGGCACCATTTTTAAAAATGTTTATATATATATATGTATATATATATATATATATGTGTGTGTGCGGGCAATAACTTACGAAAGAGTTAATTGATTTTAACTAAATTTGGCCCGCATGTTGGAATCCACCACCGCACGAACCCTATTTAAAATGGGCCTAATCGGGCCATTTTAAGGGTAGTTTTTAGGGGTTGAAAAAAGTTTTTGGGCCCCAAAATACCGAAAAAATTATCCGAATCGTTTCAAAATTGAAATTTAACCCTCTGGTAATAATTAAAAAGTGTCCCTAAACTTTTAATAAAATCGGCCCGACAGAACCGGACTTACAAATTTTATGAAAACACTAGTTTGCAGATAGTGAATTATTTACTGAAAGTTATATATAATTTGGTATAGTTTCGATTGATAATAATATTGCAATTAAGAAAAACAATGTTATTTTAAGGGGTGTATTAAGGAGTCAAATTTTTTATTTTGCCCAAAAACCAACTTAAGTTCGCATAATAAAGCCACACTGCCTGTATAAGCAAATACACTATATTGTCGGCAGGGTTTTGGCACTGCGACCCGGGTTTTTTTTTTTAATCTTTATGTTTAGTGCATGTGACTAAGCCTTCACTTAATTTATTTTCCTCATGTCAAATAATTATTGCTTTTCGGAAATCGGAACTGAGAGCACTGATAGTAAGTTTTAAGAGATATTAACAATGAATGTTTCCAATATCGTCTGCCGGTTCCATTTATGGTTGCTAACGTGCAGTCACTAATGACTCCAAAGTATAAATCATCCAGATTGAACATCAAAAGGACATAGTTATTCAAATTAATGCCAATTATTGAATGCAGTAATACTCGAAGCTAGCAGAACTTAAAAACGTCGCGTCGTCAAAATGCGATACACTAATAATTTTAATTGGGATAGCGTTAGCATTCCAAAAACCCGTGTTTAATTTTTGAGAAGCGCGTTTCCTGGCGACGGAATTTGTGGTGGGGGGTATAATCTAGGCAACGCACCACGCGGTATTCGCGTTTGAGCTCTGACACAGTGAGAATCACACCTGGTGCAAAAGCTGTTTTTAAGTTTTTGTCCCCATGATTGTCGTCCATACCGTCTTCGTTATGACTGCCTACCTGTCCCGGATAGAGATTGCAACGTTACCGCAGCCACCGTACAACCCCGATGTGAGCCAGGCAGACTTTTTCCTGTTCCTAAAGCTCAAGTGAAGCCTGAAATGTCTCCGTTTCGAAGATGCCCTCGCTATCGAATGGGATGTCACAGAGTTTCTGAAAGAGGTTACGTCAGTTGACTTCCTAACTAATTAAAAAAGTGATGTTAATAAAAAATTTGAAGAATCGAATTTTCGTTGTAAACAAACCACGTGTTATCGAACAGATATTACCAGTAAAGTCTAAAGTTCAAACTACAGTTTTCATCCTTCTAAAAGGTCATTAAGTTTGGAACAGGTCGTATACAAATTTTAACAATCAAAGCGCCTTTTCCCTACGTAGGTAAAATAAAAGTTTTGTTTCTGTACTCCCTGCAACTGACAGCAATCAGTGGTAATACAGTTCCTGCCCGAAGTATTTTTACAAAACAAAAAGTATTAAATTCGAAAATGTGGCTCTAGCAAACTATGTACATACATATCTACATCTCTTCTATTATATACAGACTATTCAGCAAACAACGCCAAAGATTTTTTGGGAATTTTCTTTGTCAAATTTCGAATCGAAAAACCCTTTACCGTGTGTTTTGCTAAGTCTAACTATAAAATTATTGATTGTTATGTAAGTATATAAATAAGAAGCTGACGCTTTGTTATATTTTACGAGTACATATTGTTTTATATAACACACTTTAGACACAAACACAATAAAAGCATTAATTAACAAAAAGCTTTCGATACGGATTTTCATATAAAACATATCTTCAAAATTAACTTCTGGGAAAGTCTGTACAATTCATTAATATAAGGATTATTTTGCTAATTGTCGCAAATGAACATTTCTTACTCTTAGTTTTATATATGAATTCATTAAAGAATGATTAAACCGAGGCTGTTTTTGCCGGTGGATTCGCTGCTGCGACTTGTGTTAGCAACGGCGCTGGCTGCGAGGATGGAAATTACGTCACTGTGAGCTCCGCTACGTGGGTATATACTGGATATCAAAATTAGAACCAAGTCTGTTTTTCAAACTCGATCCTCTGCTGGCTTTGAGCAAGAACCAATCAGAAAATAGTATCTTGTGACGTGTGCGACATGGGCAAACGTCATAAACAAACGTGGTATTATAGTGTATATTCTGTTTAGAGAGAATAAACGTACACTTCTGTTAACATTAGAACTACCATTGCACACGCTCCCAAAATATCTACAAATCCAGCTTCAGACCACGCATTGTATGAAGCTAACCTATCAAACCATCATAAAATTCAGGGCCACACTTGGAACCTAGCAGCGAATCCAGCAGCTTTAAATAAAACATAGCGGCCGGGCCGTTTAACTTATATATACTGTCGCCGGACATTTAATTGTACAGATACGTAAATATTCGAGCTTTATTGACATAGCAGTAGCACACTGACACTTTAAAGTGTTCAATTTTCACTACCAGTTTCTAAACAGAAGCTTTAATTCATGTGTTTTGTAATCAATGCAAAATTGAGTTAATAATATGAAATGAGTAATTTTAGATAACAGCTTTAAAAGATTGTAACCTTTGATCTGCACATAAATGATAGCGAATAGACTGTATAACGATTAAACCTTCTTGGAAATGACATGCAAGACGTCACTGAGGAAGAGGCGGTCTTTGGGAGACAATTTTAGCTCACGCAAACTATGTTATATAAGTTTAGATTTTTGATACGATTTTAAAGAGTCAAATAGCTCACCAATAAAGTAACTCGCCAAATTTCAATAATCGAGCTACTTCATTTCGCACATTGGCGACCTTCCGCTATCCATTATATTCAGATCATTGATCAAGGGCGTAGCCACCGAAGGACAGCAGGATCAGTTGCCTCCCTACGTGGAAAATAAACTTCATTGTAGGTAGCAGGTCCTATTACAAAATGGTAGTATTAGTATGTTTAGTGATTTATGAAACCGTTTTTTTAATAATTTTCAGTTCGTGCTTCATTTCCGTTTGTCTCTTTTCATCCTGGATACGCTCTGGTTATGGTTCATGAATATCTAAGTTACATCGGCTTAGTGCTTACTGGGGACAAAATTCATAAAGATATCAATAACGCCGCTGTATGCGATAAGGAGCTACTTATTTATATAAATTAGTAATATAAAACGCATAAACATTTCCTAGCATGAATATAAACGCTTTACATGCGAGACTATGCTTTTAACGAAACTTTCCTTACAGATTCAATATGATAATATATAGTACCTTTAGGTACGTCTACCATCGCTAGGTATCCAAAATATAATATCACAGTACCTAGAGGCTACACTCTACAGATTTGCTATAGTTACTTCAATCACAATTGCATTTTTAATAATAATCGGTAGATATATATTATTTTTCAAAGGTGTTTTTGTCGGTATGAAATATCTCCCTTAGACATTATATCGCATCCAAAATTATTACTATAATTCAATAATAAATCTCAGGTATTTGGTTTGATAATACAAAACAATCGTGTTATTGTTAATTAACAATAACACAATTGTTTTGTATTATTAATCCAAATACCTGAGATTTATTATTGAATTATCTCCCTTAATACTGTATCAAAATTAATGTTTGATACGCCATTTTGGAGACTATTTTTCTCTCTAATGACGAAAAATAAGTTAATATCTCCAAATTAATGTTTTCATTTAAACATTGCAGTTTAAAAACTTTAACAATTTCACATAACATTAAAAGAAATGTCGTCATCTGGTGGCGATTTGTTTATTTTAACAGTTGCCGTAATATGACGTGTAGTGCCGCTGAAATCTCTGAATAGAATAGAATAAAAAATATTAACCTCCTTCAAAAAACCACTGAAAAGATGAAAATAATGAAATTTTGAGGTCGGCGCCTATTTAATAAAAGTAGATATGTAATTAAAAGTTTTTGTAATGAAATTAGCTCCGACCTGAAAATTTCATTATTTTCATCTTTTAAGTGATTGTTTTGAAGGAGGTTAATATATTTTTTAAAAAAAGTTTTTTTTATTTTTTACATTTTAGTGGTGGATTTGATTGCGCACATTTTTGAAGATTTCCCTCGATTTCTCCAGGGTTCCATCATCAGATCCTGACCTGATGACCATGGGACCACCTGGGATGTATACCCTTTCAAACAAAAAAATAATTTTCCAAATCGGTTCAGGCGTCTTCGAGTAATCGGGGAACATACATAAAAAATAAAAAAAAAAAGATTCCGACGAATTGAGAACCTTCTCCTTTTTTTGAAGTCGGTTAAAAATAAAACAAATGTCGCCATCTGGTGGCACTCTGTTTTTTTTAACAGTTGATGGTAATATTAAGTAACGTAGTGGCGCCGAATTCTCTGAATGGAATAGAATACAATTTATTTCTACTCTATTATATTACCTAACTGACCACTAACGGTGCGAAGTATTCGCACGGTTCCGCTAGTCATTAGATACTGAAGTTATTGAAGAGCTTATATTTTATAGTTATAACCATATTGGCCAGACGTTCTCTGTTCGTTCCTTGTTCAGGGTCCTGTCATGAAAGCGCAATGAGAAACGCAAATGTTCTTAAATATACCTCTACCTATATTCGTGAAAACTGCATGAAAATCGATTGAACGGTTTCACAGTTATTCACGTTCGAACAGACAAATAAACGACCGACATTGCTGAAGTTATCTGAATATTGTAGATTGTAGACATGTCAACGCGAATGGCTAAAAAATAAAAAAATATGGAGATATATTGCAATACAGCGTGATCATTGGATAAACAATACCTCGTAAATACTTAGAACAGTTCGATACAGAACTTTGATTTTCTTCTGCCCTCATAAATGCTGGAAAGTGCAAGATTTTATGGGTGTATAATTTTCACAGAAATACTTGAAAAACACAAGCTTGTTTTAAAAAATCTAATCGATATGTATTATTTCTTAAAAGGGCTTTTTTGTCGGTAGGAAATATCTCCCTTAATACTGTATCAAAATAAATGTTTAATACGCCATTTTGGAGATTACACGTAAAGGAAGATTTGGTAGAGGATCAATGAATAAAAAGCTTTACCAAAGTTTTGCTATGGCCAACGTTTCGAAAAATTTATTTTCATCATCAGGGCTAAGCATTTCAACATGTGCGATGCTTGTTGTCCGAAAGATGTGTAGATAAAATTGTAAAAACCCATAATGACCAATACTCCGGTGGGATATCCAAATATGCATTTTTATCTACACATCTTTCGGACAACAAGCATCGCACATGTTGAAATGCTTAGCAAGCCCTGATGATGAAAATACCATATACGAAGATTTTGGAGATTATTTTTCTCTCTAATGATGAAAAATACAAACTTTCACATGTCATTATTTATTTATGAGTAGCTACAGTTCCAATTTTCAAGTTCTTGCCCTTAAAGAAACCGATATTCCCATACAAACTTCCTCCCCCCCTTAAAGTTGAAATTTACAAATATCCATTCTTAACGGAAGCTTACGTTATAAAACAAACCTATGTTCCAAATTTCAGCTGTCTAAACTTAGCAGTTTTGGCTGTCCGTTCATAGATCAGTCAGTCAGTCAGGACAACTGATTTTATAAATTTAGATTACGCTTCAATAATTTGTTATCGTTGGGTTGTGTGATAGTTCCATATTCGATTAAAGGGTAGTATATTGTTGGTTGTGGGTGAGAAGGAGGTAAAAGATACGGAGAGAGATGACATTGATCGACAAGTCACTAGTCAGTTACGTAGCAGTCAGTGAGTCGCAGTAGAAGAACCTATCTATCTGAAGTCATTACAGCACCGCGGTTTGTCCCTATCAGTCCTGCCATAGAGAAACATTGGCTGGCTGTCAAATGTCCATCTCTTACCACTTACCCCTACACCTAATTATACCGGATGCAATAGAAAACTCGGTCAAATAAAGAATACAATTCAACCTACAATCTAATTCTGAATTAAATGAACCAGATACTTTCTTCGGTTCACTGACTTTTCTGTAATTTTAACTATTTCTTATATCATCTTTTTAATTGCCTGTCTTTTTGTTCTCGGGAATGATCCCCAATATAATAAATTTAAAAAATAAAAATAATGATAATTTAGAAATATGTTTTCCCATCTACGTAAAATTCAAGAGAACGAAGTTATAGACTTTGTATTATACTAACCGCTACTCGAGACTCGGTACGCGAAACAATGTCTTGTAGCTTTTTCCCGCGACAATTTAATTTAGCTAATATGACACAGTTTTTAAATCGTATGCATTATTTTAAACTTCTTTAAAACTTAGTAAAGCTTCGGATCCCCGAGGAAGTTCCATTTCTTATTATTAAGCTTATGACTTCATTACAGTTTTGCGTTTCACTCCGCAGCGATAACAGTCGCTCCACCGTATTATTAGACACAACTGGACAAATCTAAGTTGCGCTAAAATATTCCATATCACATTATATATATCACATTAATTTATTAGTATTAATATCTTGAACTTATCAAAATAAAATATAGCCTATATTACTCAAGGATAATGTAGCTGTTTATTATGAAAATAATTTTAAGAATCGGTTCAGTAGTTCCAGAGATTATCTCCCACATAAAAACTAAAAAAAACAAACTTTATCTCTTTATATATTAGTATAGATTAATACCCACACTGTTTCTCATCTAGAATCACTGAGTTTGGCTATGTTCCATAATTTTATGAATATGTTGTATATACATATTCACTGGCTGAAAACACAATGTAATGTCCCCTAGCCGAACCCAATCCTATGCAACCCTTATATACACTTCTTTATAGTTTCCGCTTTTTTTTCTTACAACAATCTAATACTATCCGGATGCCTGAGTAGCCTTCGTATGTTTATTTTGAGTATACGCTATTATGTATCTATATAAAAGTTCGTATTATATTATGTTATACCATGTTATACATACCTACTGTAGGTACAGTATACGGAATATTAGTGGGGGATCCCCGACAAACTTTTAGGGAATGTTTCTTGAATCAATACAGTATTCTCTTTCAAGCTGCACCAGATTTTATTTTATTTTTTTTATTTTATTTATATAACATGGATGTCAAACGGACTCTGGGTCCATACAAATGACACCTCTTATTACAAACGAAAAAATAATTCATTGTCAGATAACATTGCATAAAAAAATAAAGATAAGTAGACCAAAATGTATCAGTATTCTGTGCACAATAAGAATTAAAAAGAAAAACATTCAATGTTCAGAAATACAAATAAGAAAAAAAAAAAAATAATAAGAATTAGATATCCAGAATAAGAATAGCCAGGCAACTTATATAGTGATAGCCAAAGTTTGTGATATGCTTTTTTTAAAAGTAAAATAAGACATGTTGAATATGTCAATGTCATAATTTTTTAATGAAACATCATTATAGAGCTTAGTGATCCTGTTCATAGGTGAATTAATTCCGTAATTAGTAGACATAAACTAAATGTTAAAAAGATTATGCATTCTAGAATTGAAGGAGGGAACATGTAAACTAATGCAAGATAGCAGAGTAGAGGAATCATAATAATTATTTAGTAATTTATATAGAAAACACAAATCTAATAATTTACGTCTAACCAGAAGAGGTTGCATACTGTCAATTACTGTAGTATTATTAAATCTAAATTTTACAGTGCGAACAAACCTCTTTTGAATTCTTTCAATATTTTGAATATGTATTTTATAATTAGGTGATCAAATAATACTTGCATATTCGAGATTTGAACGCACAAAAGAGTTGTATAAATTTAATAGAGATTTTATATTTTGGAATGGTTTAGATGGTATGTAACTTTGAAACACGTGTATAAGCACGGATCCCCTCTGTATTCATTTATTTATTGTAGATTATAGACGCTCGACAAGTCAGGTTATTAGCATCTCAAGAGCTGTAGCGCATGAAAAGTCATCATCAGATACCCCCGCTGAACAGCGTGCAACCCCTGAACCACAAGCTATAGCGTGTTATTTACCTGCATTGTGAGCTGTATGTATTGTCAGCGCATTATCTATCCACTCTCTTATACTAGAAGTGTTGACTGAATATATCTCATTTGTTTGGAGGTCCCTTCGGTTGACCCTGCAGGACACCGAATTAAAATGTTCACGCGCCATCACTGCTACCTTCAATTATAACGATGACTCACTCTCTACTATTTTAGGTACACGCTCATAAAAAAACTCATTTTAAATCAAAAACTTATCTTGTCCGTAGCTAAACCAGAACTATTTTATAAGTGACATATTTTACAGTGAAATGTATGGAAGTTCAACAAAAAAATTGAATTTCCGTCGTTATATCCGACATCGTTATAAACGACTTTCATTGTGCTTGTTTGGTACATGGAATCTACTCTTTTTCGTATGTTCATTTTGTGAACTGATAGAGTAGATACATACAACTGTAACACTATGAACTTCCATCTTCCACACTTTTCTATTCAATGGCCGGTGCTGTTTCCCTCATCTAGGTCATTCTGAGTGTATATAGATTATAGTCCTAGCTATCTGGTACCTTCAAATATGCCTGCATGGCCGCAGATTTTTCCTTTTTCATTTAAGCAAACGGAACAATCTTCCTCTCGCATCAAATCCGGACTAGCTAATAGGGATGTTGACTATTTTTGGGAAAGTGTTTTAAATCGTGCATAAGTACCTAATATTGCCACAAATATTTATTATTTTTATGTAAATACAACTCAAGCCTTAAAAATCATGTATTTTAAATCCCGTTTCAAATTTCGATCCAAAACGCCAATACTAGTCGCGTGACGTCACCTGTTCATACCAAAGAAGGCTCAAAAGTTTACACGGGAGCTACCATCCTATAGATGCGTATTCTGTGCTCATAAATGTTAGTAAACTGAGGTGATGAAAAGTTGTTTCGTAGTCGTTGCTATAGTTACATGTAATTTGATGTTTCCTATAAACAAATAATAATAAATTACACACTAAATATTAACCAAACAATGAAGTTTTTTGACAGCGGCTGAACATATGACGTCATGCGCTCTGATTGATGTTTTGTCACGTGACTTGAGAGTGATTTTATTAGATTTTATTTATTAAATATTAATTAAATTCCTTAAAAATAAGGAAAAATATAGTGCTTTTTAGTATTTCTATCATAGAAACTACTACTTTTCGTTAAAATTATGTTTTTATTTGAATACAGTCAACATCCCTATTGTGTTGCCCCACGCTAACGCGTTGTTAGAAAATCTGACATGCAGGAACAATGTAATATCGTTGTCATGTTACATAGAAAATCAAATTTTTACCATGCTTCATTTTTTTAACATAATCTTAATATATCAAAACATGTGTTAATGGTTATTTTTTTAAACATATAAAAAAAAGAATATGTCCCGAGTGTGGCATCCTAGCAAATGATGTACGAAACCCTCGCATGAAGTATATTCATGCGTGCCTGTTTTTTTTTCTTATTTTAACGATTATTAAACGGTTCTGCATAAGACATATTGTCTTTATAGTTTTTTCAGTTACCTATATTTCAAAGAAGAATTTATTGTACTGAAAGAAAGATAATAGAAAACTGACTTAGAATTGTCTCTGGTGTTGCTCTGGGAATTCTCTGTAATAACTATTTTAAATAGTTACATGTCTTGCATCAAGAAAAATCCATAATATCCCTATGGGTGGTAAAGCTAACTATAATGTATAAGGTTACGTATCGAAGTTCGTGATGAGTGGGTAATGCATTTCGCTACTAAGAGACCTAAAAGGAATACCTACCAAGTTCAATATCTGTAAATCTAGAAATTCTGTTTGAAAAAGTGCTCGTTTTAGTGCAATTTACTGAATTGCTTTATTTCCGTGTTGTTCAACATCTGGCTCGCGTACAGTACAAAGTAAAACATATTTACATTTTGAAGTCACAATAGCATTCAATTAAGCCCCCCAGGGCGGCCGAATTGTAGTGGTGGTAAAATTCAAACACCTTGTAAGGAATATTAGTATTCAGTCATTTATTCAAATGAATAGTCAATATTGTACATTTTATTATTATTATAGCAACTACTATTTTCATTAATTAGTATTCACTCACATATATAGATCTGGTGGAAATAGACGGTTTAGTATTATGCATTAAGTATAGAGATGGCAAAAACGGGTCTTTTTAGTGATCTGCATCTTTGCATCTGGATCCCGTATGTGAGCCGGCTCACTGAACCGGTCCAAAAAGAGCCGAGTTCTGAATATGTTACTGCAGTCTGCCACTGAGTTAGCTAGTTCAGTCAATCATATTACGACCTGTATAGAATCAAGAATGCATAGCCAAACATGTGATGCATGAGTCACTTAAGCTGACAGATGCATCAAAGCAAGAACTGATACGTAAGTGTAAAATGTGCTTATGTGTATTAAGTGTTTCACTGAGCTATGCAGATCCGGTGATCCGTCGGCTCAAAAAAAAAGTGAGTCGGCTCTTACGGATCTTCTGTCGGAGTCGGCTCTTTGAACCGGTTCAGATCTGAGTTACCCAACTCTAATTAAGTAATATCTTTCTCTGCGATAGCCGAAACTACTACGAGATGCCGTTCGGATAGAAATCACTTATTTTTTTGACATGAATTTTGTAGCACTCGATACGATTTTTCGATCTTATTAAGATTTTTTCATTCCATTTCGAACATGGAACAAAAAATAACTGAAAATATAGTCTATTAAAATGATATAAAAACAGTTCAATTCTAAACTTTCTAAAACCGCTTAGATGTGAAGTTTGAATTTATATTGACTACATACAAAAAAAACCCGGGTCGCAGTGCCAAAACCCTGCCGACAATATAGTGTATTTGCTTGTATAGGGCCATGTGGTTTTATACTTTTATTATATGAAATTAAGTTTGTTTTTGGGCAAAATAAAAAATTTAACCCCTTAATAGACCCCTTAAAATAACATTTTTTTCTTAATTGTAATATTATTATCAATCTAACGTCTACACCGAATTAAATACACTCTTCAATAAATAAATCACTATCTGCAAACTAGTGTTTTCATAAAATTTGTAAATCCGGTCCTGTCGGGCCGATTTTATTAAAATTGTGGGGACACTTTTTAATCACTACCAGAGGGTTAAATTTCAATTTTGAAACGATTCGAAGAATTTTTTCGGTATTTTGGGGCCCAAAAACTTTTTTCAACCCCTAAAAACTACCCTTAAAATGACCCGATTGGGCCCATTTTAAATAGGCTTCGTGCGGTGATGGATTCCAACATGTATGCCAAATTTCGTTGAAATCAATTAACTCTTTCGAAAGTTATCGCGCGTACACATATATATATATATATATATATACGTATATAAATATATATATATATATATATATATATATATATATATATATATATATATATATATATATATTATAGGCGTCGTTCGGCGTTGTTCGAAAGTATTCGGAGATATTCGAATTTATTCGAAATTATTCGAAGTTCAATAAAACTTGGTGTAGGGTTAATATCTTTCATTTGTAACACCGAAGAACCATTTAAACTGAATCCGAATTTAATCGGTTGCGCGGCTAGCTTCAGCTGGCGCTGGGCCGGGGGTTAGTTTAAAAAGTTTAAGAAAATAATCGTATAAAAAATAATCAAACACAATTACGAAATGCCAATAGACTATAACAAGAAAATGCCTTAAAAGGCGCTTAAAAATCCACCACCTACCACACGACACAAAGGACAGCACAAAATAACGAGTTCCCAAAATATATCCCAACGGGAATGACCGTAGAACGGCCTGAAAAATCCTACCACCTACCACTCGAAAAATTAACAACCATAAGACACGAAAACACGTAGCTGACCAAAATCGGTTCTGATATTCATAAAAAATTTACGTATTCTCCGACTGAGTTACCAGGGCGCCAAGACACGAATCGTAAATAGCCACACCTAGATAGTCCAGACTAGGAGGCTTATACCCAATTGGTTCGACTACAACCCTGGAAGGGCAAGACACCAGACACAGTACACGAAACACTAAGAATAACACGTTAAAAACTTTTGACTAGAACGCAAACACATATCTTACAAAATACTTCATCCGGGAATTATCGGACACCCGGTATCTTAAATTCTTAACGTCAAGATACACTTAAGATGGGGTTGCTATAAATAGAAACAGTTCACAGGGCGATAATTAATCCGTAAATTTTCGTACACCCTGTATATGACATCGGCGACGTCACAGGAACGTTAATCTTGGTTGGGATAAACGTAACAATCATCCAATTATAAATCCGGTAATTAACCGTAAGATCGTAACGTATAAGGAATGCAGGTACCAAATCAATAAACTGTAGGCAACAAATCCTGGAAAAACTTAAAGCTGAATCCAACGGGATAACCCTGGCAGGTTAGAGATTGTGCAAAATCACGTAATAATTCTTAAAGGTAGACACCATGTAGAATGGTGGCTTAACTGAACTTAATGCACATTCCTTGAATATTTTCTCGGTCCTAAATCCCGAACTGAAATTTTATTTAATCCGACAGGACAGTCTGGAATAAAACGCCAAATAAATTTTATTCAAAACGGAACCGATGCACAGGAATGTTCGAAGTAAAGTAGAATTATAACACAGTTTTAGAAAACTGTGGAATGTATTCCTGTATTCCAGAATCCAGATCCACACAAGTACGAAAATCTAAAAGATCCTTGATGAATAATTCATGGTATATATTCCCTATTCGAAAAACGCTCCTAAATCCAGGTATATAATGGGCAACACGGAAAGCTTACACTCCCTAACAACGCTCGCAACAATAACCAACAATTGAATTTATCCAAAAATCCAGAAATCAGGAAAATACGGGAATTACGATAAACGGGATAGAATCTCTGGATAGATACGAATAAACGGGAGTCAATAACGAAAACTAGGACGATACACCTCCAGGTTAGCGACAGATAATAACAATCGAAATTTGCGAGAAAAATAATTGATTATTGGCGATAATAATATATCATTTTTATTTTTGCTGTGTTCAAATATAACACGCTGTTCTGTCAATCTCTAGCTAGACCAGAGGCCAGCCGTTGAATGTTCTCTCACAATTCTCTACCAAATACCGGCTTAAACTAAAACGTACCTAAACAAGAATATTCTGTATCTATCTTATCCGTTCTCTCTCACTATACAAAAACACAAATCCTCTGTCTCAACATTGTCCAAATGAAACAAATTGTCGACGGACCTTTGCGTATTGCTGTTAGAAACGCCGTCTTATCTGTCATTATACACAAATTTTTGTCATATAATTTTTATAGTGCGTTCGCTTTAATGTAATAAAAGATGTTTGCTTTAATTTTGTTGATACGCAATAAATGTTTCTTTTTATTTTCATGAAAACCAAAAACAATCCGGTATTGCATTCTTATGTATAATGAAATTCAAACACTAAAGGGGGTCATACACGCTCAAATTTTTATTTTTCAATTTTTGAAGCCAAATGTTGTCCTAGAGTTACGGGAGTTGTCGCTATGGATCCGGGTACTCTAGACCTCGCTTTTACGACGGGAATTAGCATTCTATACACCCCCTCTTCCTCCAAAAGAAAAGGACGCAGACCTTTTCTTGCTTAGATGAAACACTGACCGAGATAAAACCTCGAAAACTGACGACAAGTTAAAACAAAATTTCAAAAATGACCGAGCTAAAGTTTGCACAGCCCTAGCACACACTTCATGAATTGGACATTGAGTATAAATCCCTGTAACGGACTCAAAGCTTCACTAGTGGACACTACTGTGATTCGTTAACTAATTCAAAATAACGACAACCCAATTGCTGTTTCTGCTTCATTAGATGAAACTCAGAAGGAGCGAGATAAAACCTGACAGTAATACGAAATGAGGGACAAAACAGATAAGGGAAAGTGTCAAGGCTCTAGTCGAAAAGATCCCAAACTGAGTCATCACTGGCAAAGTCTGGCTGAGCAACCTCATGATCCGAAACGTCTTTATGTTCGTCGGCTGCCTCATTGTCTGATTCGACTGCCTCATTCTCGCTGGAAGCCTCAGATGCACTTTCTTCAACATAAGGTTTCAAATCCTTAACGTGCCATCTGCCAACAGGGCGGCCATCATCATGCTCCAATTCATAGATGAGGGACGAAACCCTCCTGGTGATACGGCAAGGGATAAACCGGGGAGCTAACTTGGACGTGAACCCGTGTGCGCCACTGGACAGAATATAATGTCTCTTCCACACACGTTCGCCCACCGCAAACTGTACAGCAGGCCGCTTGTCTTGGTTGTAACCGACAGCCTGGCGTTCATAAGCATCAGCCAGGTGTTGCCGCACTTGCTGGTAGATGGCGGGATGCTCTTTAAGTTGCCGTGCATAGAAATCGCAAGACCAATCAAGCTCAACCGTATCTTGATCACCCAAGTCACCATAATATCCTCCGTTAATGGGTACGAATCGCCCAAAATTTAAAAAGGTTGGTACGAAGCCAGTAGAATCATGGACAGCCGTTCTCATAGCGAAACCTATGTGAGGAAGGACCTTATTCCACTCATGATGAGTCACATCCGACAAATAGGATCGTAGAGCTGTTCCAATAGTGCGGTTAACACGTTCCACGAAGTTAGCCTGAGCATGATACTTGGCAACATACCAGTGTTTAACGCCGTAGTTTTCTAAAAGTTGCTGGATGAGTTTTGCAGTGAATTCGGTACCATTATCGGTCAGCAAGATCTGTGGAGCCCCAAACATTAAGAAAACTTCGTTCTCGAGGTAGGAAGCAATTGATCGGGCATCAGCTTGCTTTAAGGGCTTTAACAATGAAAACTTCGTAAACCAGTCGACAACTACTAGAACGAAACTGTAACCATCCTTAGTTTTTGGTAAAGGTCCCAGAATATCGCAACCAACCAGCTGCCAAGGGAACTTAACTTGTTTTGGTTGCCCCATAAATCCAGGACGGGCAGTATTCGAAACCTTTTGGGCAGCACAAACACGACAGCGAGAAATTAGAAACTAAAGCCTGTAATTCAACAAGTTTGTTCTGACAAATAACTAACTCATCTTCCAGATTTAACTCTATATCAGGAAAATCTAGATCTACCGTTTCTGACAACAACGGCGATAATGCGCTTTGTAATAAATTTAAAGTCATGTGATCAACCCCTCGAACGTGACGTAATCGTAATTCATACAACAGTTCATCTCGCTTGAGACCGGATGCCGCCATTTTCTTTTAAAATGTAAGACGAGAGCAAAAACTTTTAACTGCAACCGAAATAGTCGGAACGATAGCAGCTAATAAATTAGAAAATCCGAAATCTAAAGGTAAATCGAATCGAAAAAAATTTTTTTTTTTTAAAAATCAGACCCACGCTGCTATGCGTCAATTTATAACCCCAAAATAAAAAACAGAAGGCCAAAAAAGAAAACGAAAGGCCGTAAGGAAAAGCGAAAGGTCTTGCTAAGCGAAACAACAAACAAACAGAAGGCCTGGCTGAGCGAAACAACAAAAAACAGAAGGCCTTGCTAAGCGAAACAACAAAAAACAAAAGGCCCCACGTTGGCAGGCGCCAATTTATAGGCGTCGTTCGGCGTTGTTCGAAAGTATTCGGAGATATTCGAATTTATTCGAAATTATTCGAAGTTCAATAAAACTTGGTGTAGGGTTAATATCTTTCATTTGTAACACCGAAGAACCATTTAAACTGAATCCGAATTTAATCGGTTGCGCGGCTAGCTTCAGCTGGCGCTGGGCCGGGGGTTAGTTTAAAAAGTTTAAGAAAATAATCGTATAAAAAATAATCAAACACAATTACGAAATGCCAATAGACTATAACAAGAAAATGCCTTAAAAGGCGCTTAAAAATCCACCACCTACCACACGACACAAAGGACAGCACAAAATAACGAGTTCCCAAAATATATCCCAACGGGAATGACCGTAGAACGGCCTGAAAAATCCTACCACCTACCACTCGAAAAATTAACAACCATAAGACACGAAAACACGTAGCTGACCAAAATCGGTTCTGATATTCATAAAAAATTTACGTATTCTCCGACTGAGTTACCAGGGCGCCAAGACACGAATCGTAAATAGCCACACCTAGATAGTCCAGACTAGGAGGCTTATACCCAATTGGTTCGACTACAACCCTGGAAGGGCAAGACACCAGACACAGTACACGAAACACTAAGAATAACACGTTAAAAACTTTTGACTAGAACGCAAACACATATCTTACAAAATACTTCATCCGGGAATTATCGGACACCCGGTATCTTAAATTCTTAACGTCAAGATACACTTAAGATGGGGTTGCTATAAATAGAAACAGTTCACAGGGCGATAATTAATCCGTAAATTTTCGTACACCCTGTATATGACATCGGCGACGTCACAGGAACGTTAATCTTGGTTGGGATAAACGTAACAATCATCCAATTATAAATCCGGTAATTAACCGTAAGATCGTAACGTATAAGGAATGCAGGTACCAAATCAATAAACTGTAGGCAACAAATCCTGGAAAAACTTAAAGCTGAATCCAACGGGATAACCCTGGCAGGTTAGAGATTGTGCAAAATCACGTAATAATTCTTAAAGGTAGACACCATGTAGAATGGTGGCTTAACTGAACTTAATGCACATTCCTTGAATATTTTCTCGGTCCTAAATCCCGAACTGAAATTTTATTTAATCCGACAGGACAGTCTGGAATAAAACGCCAAATAAATTTTATTCAAAACGGAACCGATGCACAGGAATGTTCGAAGTAAAGTAGAATTATAACACAGTTTTAGAAAACTGTGGAATGTATTCCTGTATTCCAGAATCCAGATCCACACAAGTACGAAAATCTAAAAGATCCTTGATGAATAATTCATGGTATATATTCCCTATTCGAAAAACGCTCCTAAATCCAGGTATATAATGGGCAACACGGAAAGCTTACACTCCCTAACAACGCTCGCAACAATAACCAACAATTGAATTTATCCAAAAATCCAGAAATCAGGAAAATACGGGAATTACGATAAACGGGATAGAATCTCTGGATAGATACGAATAAACGGGAGTCAATAACGAAAACTAGGACGATACACCTCCAGGTTAGCGACAGATAATAACAATCGAAATTTGCGAGAAAAATAATTGATTATTGGCGATAATAATATATCATTTTTATTTTTGCTGTGTTCAAATATAACACGCTGTTCTGTCAATCTCTAGCTAGACCAGAGGCCAGCCGTTGAATGTTCTCTCACAATTCTCTACCAAATACCGGCTTAAACTAAAACGTACCTAAACAAGAATATTCTGTATCTATCTTATCCGTTCTCTCTCACTATACAAAAACACAAATCCTCTGTCTCAACATTGTCCAAATGAAACAAATTGTCGACGGACCTTTGCGTATTGCTGTTAGAAACGCCGTCTTATCTGTCATTATACACAAATTTTTGTCATATAATTTTTATAGTGCGTTCGCTTTAATGTAATAAAAGATGTTTGCTTTAATTTTGTTGATACGCAATAAATGTTTCTTTTTATTTTCATGAAAACCAAAAACAATCCGGTATTGCATTCTTATGTATAATGAAATTCAAACACTAAAGGGGGTCATACACGCTCAAATTTTTATTTTTCAATTTTTGAAGCCAAATGTTGTCCTAGAGTTACGGGAGTTGTCGCTATGGATCCGGGTACTCTAGACCTCGCTTTTACGACGGGAATTAGCATTCTATAATATATATATATATATATATATATACATATATATATAAACATTTTTAAAAATGGTGCCAAAGTGTTTAGGAGGTTATGAAACGTCGAGAAATTTTGGTCCGACCCCTAGGTCCCGCCATCCGACCAACGCCAATAGTGTATGTTGCCTTATGGCAAATACACTAACAAAGAACCAGTGTATTGTGGCTTACTAGTTTCATTAACAATGGTTTAATGCTCTATTTGAATTGTTTTGAAACCTTCAATTAAACAAAGTATACAAACATACAATGTGGGTTTGCAATGTGAAATGCGTTTGAAGCAGAAACGTGATACTCACGAATCAGCTTTCATTTTATTGTTGATTAACCAATCAGAAACAATCACGCGCTTCTATTTCCGCAGTTTAGTTGCCGCTTCATACTGATGATGATGTAAACTAACTTTGAAAACATTACAAAATCGAATAACGACCAAAAAATTGCCTGTTTTCACGACTTACAAATTAGAATCGAATTATACAATACGTTAAGGCTGTCGGAACGCTCTGAATTTAAGCGAAAAATAGAGCTTCGGCTGTCAACTGATTGTTGACTTATTCGTAAACATAACTGCAAAAATTCTTTCTCTATAAGGAAGATAAAGGACAAATCTAGGTCTCTAATGGACTACTTTTGTAATTTATGTGCGATTTATTAGAAAAAATTTGGCATTAATTGTGCTAAAAAAACACACGTTTTCAATGTCACGCTATGACCTTATTCGTATTTATTTCACAAAACTGTTCCATCACAAACCGAAAGTGACACTTCCTTTTTCGGAAAAGTTTTTTAAATCTTCAAAATATTTCCAAAAATTAGAGTAATCAATTGACAGCGGCACTCTTGCAATAAAATTTTTTAGCCTCGTAGCTGTCACCAGCCAACAATTGAAACGTGCGGATGATTTGAGCGAGACAGAGCTAAAGAAGGTCACATCCACAATATGTCTTTTGCCTACCTCGACCCTTACCGCTGGGTCTCAGCACAAACAAAATTCAGAGCGTTCCGACAGCCTTAAATGATTAGTTATGTTCAAAAAACGCCACTACAATCGTAAAGGCCCCAGTACACAGTGGTATGTAGTGGGCCATGCTTTGCAATGTGCAACTGTAGGCCACTATCACTTGGTGTTCACACAATGGCCCATGGCTCATTTCTGCTTGGCGAAGCACTTGCGATGGACGTGGAAGTAATTACGACTGCGGCTATTTATTTATATACTATTTACAAGTATTTTAGTATTATAAACCTAAAAGTCTCTTCACTGCTCCAGGATACTGACATTTTGGGCGATTAAAAATTTAAATAGTATAGCACGCAACAAAAAAAGTAAGTACTGTGTGAACACCACAGGCCACGCCACGCCACGATTCCTTTGAAGTGTGTAAAAAAACCGACAACAAATGGATTGCGCACCACGATTAACAATTGCCCGCCACTACAGACCATTACCCCCTGTACACAATGGCGATGGTCTACAATGGCCCACTACAGACCACTGTGTATTGGGGCCTTAAAATAATAAAGATCAGAAGTCCGGCGGTAATTTAATGAAAGTACATAAAAAATTGGCCAAATCGAGTCGTACTACCACACGACGGGTTCCCTACTACTTAGGCTTGTATTTTTTAATCTCAAACACGCTCATTAAGTTTAAGCATCTGAAAAATTTCGTTTTATGTGATTGCTAATTTAAGCTAATAGTTTTGTAATTAAAATAACTATTTTAGAAGATATAATAACAGTAATATTATAATACATGGTTTATAATCAATATTTTACTATAAGTTATAGACTAAACGTATGAAAAGTAAATTTTTTAATCAAAGTTTTGAAGGCTATGTTTCCAAAACTTGCTTCCTAAGACTTTTTACGATATTCTAAGAGATGCCACTATAGCGGTACAGGCGTCAAGCCGTCATAGTCAACATGGCTTTCAGTGACTTTTTTTCTATTTTAACACTAATTTTATTCACGTAGGTATAATGGTTCGTTCATTTTGAAACTCTTGAATCACCCCCGATAATCTATTTTTCACCACAAAGAGTGAAGACAGCAAATTATTATTTCATCAAAATCGGTTCAGCCGTTTTTGAGTCCATACGGAGCATCGATTTTTATATGTATAACTGAATTTACGAACAGAGTATAACCTCTCATTGACATTTTTTTCAAACGTAAAAAAATGTGACACTCATAGAATGAGAAGATTGTCTTACTGTAAAGGAAAACGGAAAATTGGATTATTAAATATTATATGATTATGATCACGAGTTACGCGGTTACTGGAGCGTAAATATTGAGAACCGCTGCATTTCACAGTATCAGAGTACCTTCTAGTTTTATACGGTAATGCATGTGCTGTATACACTGTGAGTAAAAAAAAAGAAATTCACAATTTTGTTATTTTTTTGCTCGCTCGAAAAAAGTGTAGACGGCCTGATACTGAAACTATACTATAAATTCAAAATTTAAGGAATGAGTCATACACTTTTACTTCACAATGTAATATAAGCGGAATAGTTTTTATGCATAGGCCACTTTCATTGCTTTGCAATAGTAAACACGTGAAGTAGTTCTTAGCCTGATAAGCTAAGTATAAACATTGTCATCTATATCTTTCGAAACTGGTAAAACGTGTAGACAGGAAAGTTTTGAAAAAGATTTTTAAGATTTGTCTGAGAGAGATGATTTTTTAAGATCGTAATGTAGTGTGCAATGTTTCCGTACTTTTCACTAAAGAAACGTAAAGGCCTGAGAAATAAAAACCTATCGTTGTCTAGTTTCCGCAGTCAAGGTCGAGCGTTTTTTTTCTGCGAAGAAAATACATTTTGTAGATTTAATTTCGTTTCGTTCTGATCTATAAATCATATCATCGTGACGACGTCCTTTCATTTTATCAAAAAGAAAAAAATAACGGTATTATGCCATATTCGTAAAGTGCTTTGTGGATGTCCAAGAAATGACAGATTTCAACCAATTACAAAAAGAAGAGAAAATTGTTTTAAGCATTAAATGTAAAAATTTTAAGGCGAATGTTCCTTTAGATTGTCATTTTATTAGCTGTGATTAACATTCAGCTTCACTTAATTTGACTTGCTGCTTTCAGAAAACATATTTTTGCTCTCAAAATTGTATGTTTAAATAATTTCCGTACATCGAGCAAAGGGTAAAAAAACTGTGTAAAAACTTTCTGGGTAACAAAGTAAACACTAAACATAAAGCAGTATGTCGTTCAAGTCGCCTCGCTCAATGCATTCGTACCTACACTACCCGACAACCAATCGGGTCCGGTTCTTCTTTAACAGCTCCTAACGTAATCATTTTTCGTTGTTTTTGAACGAAATCACTCCCGTCACGGCTTAAAAAAATTCATTTCAATAATCAAAATTTCCAAAGAAAGCCATACGTCTGAATAAATTTCATTGAGTAGGTAAAATAAGAAACAGTTCTTTTTCTGTTTTGTTAGTATGCAAATAATAAATATGGTTTTCGCCGTATGTAATTCATAAATCAAAACTTGAAAACTTCACAAAAGCAGGGTATTCGCTGGCACCACGTCGCGTAGTGTCATTGAGGAATATACAAAGTGAAAATCGTGTATTTGTACTTCTAAGAAAGTTGATAATACATCAAAATAATATCAATACTGATGAATAAAATTGCAACATCACCTCCGTATGTAATTTGATTTTGAGAGACTTTTGTATGATTATCGCACCTGTCTAATTATACTAGCATTTCATAGCTCCCGAACTGTACATCCATTAATCAAATTGTTTTTTTTTTGTATAATATTTCATTGTAATTATTTATATATTTAATTATATTAATAAATAACTTCCCGCTGAATCTATTGCCACCATTCGCAGCTTTAAATTGCTTTTAGTTTAGGATATAGATGCGTTCATATATGCATTTTTCTTTGAAATAATTTTAATCGCAACTTCTAAACTACAAGAGATATAGAATTCTGCGTGCGCTCATTCAACTTAGATTGATTTTTTCTACAAGTATGTATATTTCATTTGAAAATTGTATTTAAATAGGATCTGGGTGATATTTGGTGTTTTTACCAATTGCAATTTGTTAGAACACTAATAAACTGTAAAAAAATCGTAAACATTTTCTTATATTTGCCTTAAAAAGCACTTAATTTTCAGTTAATTTCCTAACATCCAGTACAAGAATAGTTTATAAAAAAGAAATAAATAAAATTTTTGAATAATGCTGAGATAAGCATTTCAATACAAAAACATATTACCCAGGTATAACAGCCCCACTTTGTGTATTTTATAACTGCATAATATATTATGAAAGCTAAAATAAATATATTCTAAACAGTGGCTGTTGAATTATTCAACAGTTCAGTTATTCGAAATGTTCAGAAACCAAACACGTGAGTACAGTAGAATTTCTCGCTTCGATGTGAACACGATTTCAAATCTTTTGAACGTTTAGAACCTCATTAATAGATGAAAAAAATAACGAACAAGGTTTCCGTTTTTTTTTTGTTTATTTCTTCATGAAACGTTAAAAGTTATTTTGAGTCTTTTTTGCGAGGTAACATCCCGAAGTTTTTATAAACCCTTCTTTCGACATCTAAATATTAATTCAACTCAATCAAAAATCGAAATATACGAATTTAACGGAAATCACCGACCATTATAAAAAAATCATGAAATAATTTGGTTTGAGAATTTTGCATTTTTCAATGGAATTTTAAACATAGAATTACCCAAATGATGTAAACATCATTTAACCTGTGATTGGCTGATTAGATATGTCAAATTTAAAGTAACCACGAGGAAGAATATTTTAAATACACCTCTTTTTACAAATAAAGAATTGTGACTTATCTATGTCATCATATGGCGGTTTTTGCTTAGCGTTTAAAAAATATTTTTTTAAGATTTATTTCCAATTAACATGAAGGCTCAAAATTTTCAAATTTTGATTAGTGAGACGAGTCTATTGTATGTGAATATCAGGTTTCACTGTAAATGTAACGAATTACCTTTATTCATATTAGGGATGTTCTGGAGTCTAGAGCCACCCTAGGGAAATGCTAAAAACTCTATTTCAAATTTAAGTTCGATCAAAACATAAATTTACGCCGGTTTTCAGAGCGACACACTATTTAACTTTGAACACCTAGAGCCAAATAAATCACGCATTTCAGAGGTTAATTCTGCGACTTCGTTATTAATAGATAAATAAATAGATAGTTCAATGCCATCGTATTGATTCGAACCAGAATTTTAAATGCATTTAAAGTGGCCAATTCAGTTCCACTGGACTACCCTAATGACTAATCTTAATCTTTATCTTTCAACAGTTCTGTGCTTTAAGAGCAAATAAACAAGCCATCAAAACGTGTCGTTTTATTCATAATTAAATTAATAATATTTAAGAGCTTCGTTTCATAACAATTGTTTCGCACAATACAATGGTTTCATTAGATAGAGGTTTTGTAACAGTAGTGAACGCTACAAAATTCTGATGATTTGGTTAATTTTCGCAACCATTTCCAGTACCGTATTTAGGAATCTTGGTGTCTTTGTCGAACGGAGGACTTGGCAATTTCTCCTGTTATAAAATTCACACAAAAGCAAAACTAGGACTAAGTAAAGGCAAAACACCGTTATTTTTACAAAGTGCTTAAGCACAGTTTGAAATTTGCATTTTGCGGTTATATTAATTTTACTGCCACCCCTTTGTTTCGGGGGGCTAATCCGTAAATACGCTGATCGTTTCTACAGAAAACAGAGCGGTGGAAAGTTCAAGTGATTAACACTAGAACTAAATAAATTAGCTGGAGGACTAATTATAGAAGATGTTCTCCAGAGATTGTTATTGAGAATGTAAACATTATTCTAACGACAATTGTTATTATTCGTCAAAAATTGTTTCCGTTATTCCATTTTTCTAAATTTAAATCTGCTTTTTTATCTTTAAGAACCAATACACGCGCGTTATTTTTCTATCGAAAACGCTCAAGTATTTTCCTTAACGGAAGTAATGATAATGACAAATGTTCATTTTTAATTTATCATTAAAAATTTGAATTATATACAAGTATTATTAATTTCGATTCACGAACTAAAATCATGTACATAGCTCTAATTTTTTTATTAAAATTATGTAAGTACATAATCTTTTTTCCGCTCAAGGGACGTGTCCGTTACGAGAGATTTTGCTGTAATGAGAACTTCACCAAGTCACGTGCCTTAGTATAACTGCAGGGCATTTTGAGCGCTACTTTGTTTAATTTTTTTTACTTACTGATGTCCATTTTTCTTTAAACAACAAAACACGTGTAAATTATTATAATCAAAATGACAATTTGTGATACTACGTCTTTTGTATGTATATTTTGAAATAATGCTTTATAAAGTTATAAAGATTTACTATAATCATATTATAACTACTTACTTCTTAAACATTATAAATGGTTGTAATATATAGACATTTATAAAAGTGTGCTGTTGACAAATCTAATTTGTTTTAAGTTGGTGTTTTTTACAGTAACCTAATAATTAATAGTTTTTGTTTTTAATGATACGTTCGTTTCGATTCGTTTTTTAAGGTTGCATGGTGACTCTATAATATATATCCTCATTGAATCACTGTATAGATTTACTTAAGAATACCGTCACATATAAGTTAGTAATGATACGAATAGAAAAATTATAAAAAAGCTTGTTTATTAAGTTTCTTTAATTAAGTTATATTTCCATCCTGTATCTTCTGAAACCTCGGCTGATTATTGATTTTTTATTGCCACGCATAAATTGTTTGTACAATCTGTGCTCTGGCATTTAATATTATGATTAAAATATAATAAAAAGCTTTAAAACCAATCAAACTGATTTAGAAGGCATTAAAGGTTCTTATTTGAAAGAATTAATTGAAACGTGCCTCCAGCTGGGAGTATTACTATTAATTATTTATTAAATAAATAAATAATTTGCACCACACAGCGGTCATTTATGATATGTTGTTTTGCCATGTTATTGTTCTGTGGCGCGAAAACTAAATGTTTCGATTTTTTTAAAGAAATAATAGGAATACAGTAGACTTCCGCTGAATCAGCGCGTACACGCTGACATAGTTGGAGTCTTTTCTATAACATGCCGTAAGATCGAACTTACGTCTCATCACGGCGAGTAGGAATTCGTAACGACTGAAAATAATAAAACTCAGGAGGGAAGAGGCTAGAAGTGCTAAATTAATTATGAGCAACGACTTAAAAGAGCCTTCTATATAAAAAAAAGCAATATTTCACTTCACTTCAAACACGCCACAATAAATTCTAAGGTGATTATGGCGTAAAAAATTGTTTTTAATAGAATTTTTTAAATTAAGGAAATTTAGCTAGGTACATGCCTATTTTGTTCTTTTAAATTGGTATTGTGAATTTAATTTAAACTCTCGCAAATTAAGCTGAACTGTTTTAATATAACGCCACGGACTCTAGGATTTTTATTATTAGAGAAATTTAATTTAATATGTTTCATTAAAAATATGTATAATGAATTCAATTTAAATTCTTACAAATGAAATTAATTTATGTATACGTCTATAGATAATGCTTCTTTAAAAACAGGTATCTCGCAAATTAATTTTTTTTTGCACACACGCCGTTTCGAGAATTTTTGCTGTTAGAAGAATTTAGTTATAAGTCCAGCAGCCACCGCCTGTTTTTTTAAGTGATTAATAACAGGCTGAATCTTCGTGAGTTCGTTCGGTTCGACGAGACGCCCAAGTTTTTCCTCTGTCCAAATTCTCAAAGAGGTATGTAATGAACTGCGCAGATGTAAAACATGTCGATTTGGTAGGGTGTCGAAGTTGTCTGACTAACAGTAAATTTTTCATTGAAATTTTAAGATAATATGATAATAAACTCGGAAAAACAATTGTCCTACAAAATCGATGGTTTGAGTTGGAGCGTCCTCCACGCCGAATATGTCGAAATAACGAGGTCATAAAAATTATTAATAACTAGCTGATTTTTTGTATGCAGCTTACTAAATATTAGTATAATTGAATGGCCACAAAGTCCTACAAATGTAGTGGTAGGGTTTTTCTAGTCCTACGCTTGGTAAAATTGTGTTCTACACTTTATTCCCGATAGGACAAAATCAAACCTAGGTTGTTATTAATGAAAAAAGTGTTACCGTGGAATCGACAACTTCCAAGCGTAGGACTAGGAAAACCTACCACTACATTTGTAGTACTTTGTGGCCATTCAATTATACTAATATTTAGTAAGCTGCATACAAAAAATCAGCTGGTTATTAATAATTTTTATGATCTCGTTATTTCGACATATTCGGCGTGGAGGACGCTCCAACTCAAACCATCGATTTTGTACGACAATTGTTTTTCCGAGTTTATTATCATATTATCTTAAAATTTCAATGAAAAATTTACTGTTAGACAATTTCGACACCCTACCAAATCGACATGTTTTACATCTGCGCAGTTCATTACCTACCTCTTTGAGAATTTGGACAGAGGAAAAACTTGGGCGTCTCGTCGAACCGAACGAACTCACGAAGATTCAGCCTGTTATTAATCACTTCAAAAAACAGGCGGTGGCTGCTGGACTATTATATGCTTTTTAAAGAAAAAATAGTAAATTTAATTTATTCCACATTAAAGTACCTAGATCGCCTATCAGTAAACAAAGGTCAATTATGCTAATAATATATTATACATATTATATACAAATTATATCCAAAATAATAATATAACAAACAAGGTTATTATTTTTTCATAACGTTTGCAAAATTTTTCTTAAATTCAATTTGTGAATTGCCGCCATTTTGCGCTTTATATCCGTTTCCTGTTGATCTTCACAAATCCGAGAGTGGCACATAAACACAGTTCTTTACACTTCGTCAATAAAAGATAGACAGTGTCTTATTTCTTATCGATTAAAAAATTACAAGGCAAAAATAATTATTTTCTATCCACGTTTTTATATCATAATTTTCAATAAGTGGGAACGTCGTATTCTTTTCGCCTGAGATTATTTATTAAAGATTAGCTTTTACACGTGACTCGCTCGAGTTATGTCCGGTTTCTGGTATGATTTTTTGAACTTTAATTCTATACATATAAGATCTCTGTTATTTTTAATTAAAATGACACCTCCATTTAATTGAAAACTAATCATATTTTAAAATTTTGATTTAAGGTAGAACCAAAAATCCAGCATTAAGATACGTTTTCAAGTGACAGTAAATCGTGACTTTAATTGCTAAGACGAGAAATATCATGACTTTTGTCGTTGTGAAAACTAGAAGTAGCGCTGTCACGACATTGGAATTCATGTCACGCCATTGGTGTCGCAAAACCAAAACATTTTGATTTTTCGTGACATTTGTAACGCTGTGTCATGCACTGTGCATGGTGAAAGCTATATTGTCGTAGTGTCACGACAGTTTTGATATATTATTCTAGTCTTACAACATGAACTGCTTCTATTATATTAATCTATTTTCGTATCCAAATTGCTTTCCTTCATTTCTTACTAATTATATTGCTTTCAAACTTCATAATTTTGCTAACAACGCAGATAGCTGCTAAAACTACTTCATGCGACGCTATTAAATTACATGAAAACATTCACAAAAAATGTCACAGTATCTATAAAGCTGTAGAGAAAGAAAAAAACATCGAATTTTTTAATTTTACCCATCGTAAATTTGTATTATGTGCATTTTAAAGCGAATTCTGTTTAATCCGGACTTTCGATAATCCGGTCAGAGTTTGGTCCCATTTAGTCCGGATTTACTTTAGGAAATAGAAGCGTTTTTCCAAAGGTTTCGAGAAATACAAAAACTATTCATGAATGAAAGTTTTGTATATCCGAGAGTTCATTCTCGGACAACGCCCATTAAATAAGGTTAGTTTAACAATCAAAGAAAGCATAGTTACTTCTTACCAGAACAGATTTATTCATTGAATGTACATTTCGAGAGCAAAGCTCCCATCTTCAGCAAAGTGTTTGCTGAAGATGGGAGCTTTGCTCTCGAAATGTACATTCAATGAATAAATCTGTTGTGGTAAGAAGTAACTATGCTTTCTTTGATTGTTATTGTTTCAACCACAGTGCTCATAATATATATATATATATATATAAGGTTAGTTTAATAATAAAATATACTAGCGAACCCGTGCGATTACTTCGCATTGTTAATGATTAGTTATGTAATATAATAGGGTGGAAATAAATTTTATTCTATATTTTATTTAGAGACTTCAGCGCCACTACGCGACTTAATATTACCGACAACTGTTAAAATAAACAGATTGCCACCAGATAGTTAAATCTTAAACTGTAATGTTTTAATGAAAACATTAATTTTAAAATATTTTTCGTCATTAGAGAGAAAAAAAACTCGGGTCGCAGTGCCAAAACCCTGCCGACAATATAGTGTATTTGCTAATACAGGCCTTGTGGCTTTATTATGTGAACTTAAGGTAATTGTAGGGCAAAATAAAAAGAAAATAACTCCTTAATACACCCCTTAAAATTACATTTTTTCTTAACTACATTATTATTGTCGATCGAACGTCTACACCAAAATTAAAAACACCTTTCAGTAAATAACTCACTATCTGCATACTAGTGCTTTCATAAAATTTGTAAATCCGGTCCTGGCACGCCGATTTTTTTCAAATTTCGGGAGCACATTTTAATTGCTACTAAAAGAGTAAATTTCAATTTTGAAACGATTCTGAGAATTTTTTCGGTATTTTTGGGCCCAAAAACTTTTTTCAAGCCCTAAAATGATCCGATTGGGCCCATTTTAAATAAATAATATATATATATATATATATATATATATATATATATATAAATATATATATAAACAAAAATGGTGCCAAAGTTTTTAGGAGCTTATGAAACGTCGAGAAATTTTGGTCCGACCCCTAGGTCCCGTCATCCGACCGATGCCAATAGTGTATGTTGCCATATGGCAAATACACTAATAATCTTCAAAATGGCATATCAAACATTAATTTTGATACAGTATTAAGGGAGATATTTCCTACCAAGAAAAAACACCTTTGAGAAATAATATATACCGATTCACGGAATTTTATTATTGATACCTGGGTGTTGGATCTTACATCAGGTCTGGCCAAGGGATGTCTACAATCACATTCCCCAACCTGAAGACAACAAGTAGGATACCATTATATAGAGGTAGATCGTTAGTGTCGTTTTAAGTGTACGTCTTTCTAAGATCCTCTGCTGTAATCTAGCAATTGTCGAGACACAGATATGTCGTTAGCGAACTACTGTTATTCTCAAACAGCGACCTTTATCCGCGCATTTCATTCCTAACCTTATATACAGAATGTTTAGATAAAAATCGCCATACAGCAGGATTAGCGCTTACCAGGACCGGACAATGCGGAGACCTCAGTGCTTGTAATAATGCTTAATGCATTTTGTAAGATAGATGCTCAGCGAGCATTTGCACAAAAAACTTGTTATTTAAAAAGTACGTAAGCTTTTTAAATTGCTTAATAAGCATTCAATAAGCATTAAAAATGCTTAATAAGCATTCTAAATGTTTAATACGCACTTTTAAAGTTTAATAAAACATATTTCGCCTATCTTATTTTGTTTGATGTTAAAGATCAATTTTTTGTGTGTTAAGCCCAAACTTCCCCATCAATCAGAAATCTTATTCATTTCCAAAATTTATATCGTAGCTTAATGTTGGAAGTTAAGGTCGAGTCGATATAGCAGAAATCTTTAGAGGAGGGGTGTTAGTAAAGATATTAAAAAAAAATTGATTGCGTTTCTATTCGACAAATAGCTACGCACGTTATATAATACATGAAATTTATTTTTGACATGAAAAAAATTGTTCTGCGCTATGAAACATTAAATAAAATCTAATATTTAATAAGACAAGTTTAATAATAAACTAATATATCAAACAACGTCAGTTTTCTTTTGAGATAAAATCGCGTTCCAGTGCTTTTAAAACGTTTTTTATCTATACATCGTTTTAGGCTGGAAATAAACCATTGGAAAATTTTGATTGGGAAATACCACGTTAAAGGTTTTACAGGAAGTACAGTGTTTTGTTTTAAAACCGGATCAGAATCATACGTTCTCTGGTTACAATTTCAGAACTGTAGTGAGAAAAAACAACAGTTTTCTCGGGTATCTGGCTATGATATCATCTGGACGTGTAACCATAATAATTCAACCATATTCTACCAGGTTATAATATCATTACGTACGAGACACAAAATATTTTTTGCATCTGTCTTGTAAAAAATAGCTTATTTTCACATAATTTTCAAAATTCTTTAGTTCGATTTTGAGTAAGTTCATTTCTAATTTGTAGGCTGCGTTAGATTTTTATATTTTTACAATGGAAATGGTCGTACGACAACTTTTATTTTACATTAAATAATAATTCATCTTCAAAGTTCAATTCCAGATATATGTTATAATAGAAAACAATATCACGGGTAATTGGAATAATGAAAATAAATCAATTTAAACACTCATTGATCATTATTTCATTATTCCAATTACCCGGGATCTTGTTTTCTATTATAACATATATCTAGAATCGAACTTTGAAGATGAATTATTATTTAATGTTTTTTTTTTTAATTTGTAAATCCCAAAAAAAGTTCAAGTTCCTATACCTATTGAAAATATAAATCATATTACATACAGCTACCTATAACAGGATTTTTCGGTTTCACAGCTGAAAGAAAATTACGTAAATTTATTTCGAAATCGTTCTGAAAATAAATAGCAAATGAAATGGGTTTACATATAAATGCATACAAGATAAAAAATGTTAGCATTTACATATTTTTATTTCGTCTCAGATAAATCGAACATTTGTGTTCTCAATAAACAACGATACCGCGACCATGACTGTGGTTTGAAACTATAAAAGAGGTTGGGTTAGAAACGTTACTAGTTGAATACAGATTCAGGGTTGTGCAATATAAAACATCAAAGCGTTTGTTACTGCTTTTCAAACTAAGTGACTTGTGTAATGTAATGTATGATTTATCTTCTTTGTCCATTTAAAACATTACTTTTCACTCTAGATTTGTACGCTACAATCTGCAAAGCCTGCTCTTACCCGTACCCCCTATGACATACACAAAAAATAGGTAAAAAAACTTTTTAAGTTAAACGATTTTATTGTACAATCAATGATGTGCTAAAAGCAATCTGGGACTTTGATCAGACTAAAATAAAATTGTAGAACGTATTTAGTAATATCACATTCTCAGAAAACAATCGAAAGCCAGATATGATTACCAATCTCCAACAAAGAAAGTTTTTTATTAAATGCATCCAACGATTTTATTTTAGTCTGATCAAAGCCCCAGATTGCTAGTCTACAATTATTTTATAGATTTTAGTACACCAATCGATTGTACAATAAAACCGTTTAACTATTTTATGTTTAAATTTTAGTATGTTTTATTTGCTTATTTTTATTTGTAGACCTTTGGCCTCGCATTTGTAGTTAAATAATAACAGTTTTATTCGCAGTATGTTTGAAAAGTTCATATTTTAGTTTACTAGTTACAATTCTTTCCATGCCGTGCCATCGGAACTATACATGTGTGCAAAATTTCATCTCAATCGAATAACGGGAAGTGGGTGAAAAATTGGTCGCAAGATTCTAAGCAAATAAATATATATTGTATAAGCAAACAAAATATACGTAAATAAAACCGTTTAAATTCAATAAAGTGACAGCGGTTTAATAGCAAGCTTATAATAAATTCCATCAGATGTCGCTAGTACAACTAAAGTCGTTATATTCGCTCACTGGTAATCCCCCTTTTGTCGCAATGTAATAATGCATACCACGTACCGTTGGAGAATCAATATAGTTTATAGTTGAGTTTTTCAGTGTAAGTTCATAAAAAGCCAGTATACTTTAATAACAAAAATCAAAATAAAAAATTGTCGTTTAAATGTCTCAATTATTTAAACGATGAAGAGAAAGAATTATTGCAAAATTATAGAAAAAAATTTGCCAGTATCGAATATTATCAAATATTTTTTATGTTTTCTTGGAGTAATATTGAGTAACCTGAATTGTATAATAATGCATTCATGAAAAATAAATAATATTCAATTATTTCACTTTTTTTAAAACAACCAATTAGGTAGTAGTTTTCGGTCGGGGGTTTTTACAATTTTTATAATGTTATAGGACTGGATTCGATTTCGTGCTATTTAATGGGAGGCTCTATATACTGTCATAATAGTTGAGGTTGACCCAATATGGTCAACTTTCATCATACATCTTTAACATGTACGTAAAGGAGACAAAGGCTTCCTCCTTATATGGTTATGTTCGAAAGATCTGACGTTGACACGTTCAATTCACAGCCTATTTCCCCGAATAGATTCTGTTGAATGGACACGTGTCAAACTGGTATAGTAAAATAAGGAGAGTTGGGGAAGGTGGGGTTGATAAGGATTTGTGAGACCGACAGAACATCACAGGATGAGGAAAAGTCAAGATGCCATCAGACAAACTAATTTTATGTGACATCAACTTTTTCTTTTATACGAAATTTAACAAGTGAAAAATGTTTCTTCTTTGTGAAAAAACATAAAGCGTTTCTAAGCAAATTGAAATAAAAATACGGAAAAAAACATCTGCAATAAAATATTATTAACAGTAAGCGAAGCGTGAATGTTTATTTTGGGTAGAAACAAGAATAATTTTTGCAAAATTCAGCGTTGAAATCATCTGGGTTCCTTCTAATTTTTTGAGTAAAACAATTTCTATTAAGATGAATTTATTGAGAAATATTCAATCAAAAATGTACTGTTTATTTTAAATTAATTTTGATTTAATTGGTGTTTGTGTGTTTTTTCAAAGATATGATAATATTAACATGCTGATACAAAAGTACGCTGAATCGATAAGGCTATAGAGCAAGTTTGTTGTGTAGTTGAGAAGTTACGACAATTTCAAAATCTATAAAAAGTTAGATAGCTTAAAACGACTATATATCCGAAATTAAGAGATACAGGATTGCAGATGGTAAGATTGATTCAGCGTGATTTTTATTGAGTTTATTTAATACCAAACAAAACGAAGCGAATTAATTTTTCAAAAAAATTTCGCAAATTTTTCAGAAGTGGTTTCATTTTTTCCATTTCAAAAAGAAAACCAAATCTGTTAGATATTGTTTATATGTGACTTGCAATTTTAAAAGGTTGTATCAAAGGATTATTTGTTTGATTCTGTCAAGAAACAAATTTAAGGGGGTATTCTCATGTGAACGCATAAATTTTACCTCTTTTTAGGGAATTTTTTTTTAGACGACAATAACATTCAATCATTTTAATTTTTTTATATGTTGTTGTTTGTATCTTTAACTGTATAAAAAAATTTTTTTTTCTCTTATTTTACATTTTTTATATATATATTCTTTTTAATTAAATTAGACACTAAAAAAAAAGCAGGTCACTGGTCATGGTAATAGCGGCTGTTCATGTTGTCTGAAATAAAAAAATCGAATGGATCATTGTTCAGTAGGGATGTCGCTATCCTCCCTACCAAAATTAATCAATTTCAGTAAAAAAAAATGGCGGACTGTAGAAAAAAAGTTTGTTTTTTGTTAATTTTTTTGTTAAAAATCGTTTAAAAAAATAAGAAAATATTTTCGAAAATAAGCAATTTTGGTACGGACGATAACCATTAATGAGTAGAAGAACATATATAAATTTCAAAGCAATCGGTTGAATACTTTTTTTTTAGGACCATGACAGTTTTAGAAAATAATGTTTCCAGATAAATGCGTTTAAAGTTTCAAGAGCCAACAAGTCGCTTATACGGCTCGTCGGCGACTATGAGTTGTAATTTATTTAAAACTAGGAATTTCGGTCTCTATTTTTCACAGCATATTTTCGATAGGTTTTACTACTGAAATATGAAAAAAAATCAATTTTTCGAAGTGGTCACATGAGAATACCCCCTTAAGATCACATTATAACATATACATATATCACATATATACTATAATGCATAGTATATTACAAAATACATGCGACCAATGTTTTTTTTATTTCGCGCAATTTTCACACAGAGTTATAGATGGGATTTAGGAAACTTGCACCTTTGAATTTTAAGAATAAACGGGTGAAATTTGCGAACTAAAAATAAACAAGCTTACGAAAACGAGGCGCGTCTGTCTCTTAGATTAGTTTTTAATTAATAAAGAAATTAATTAGCGACAAAGTTTACTGAACCCATAAAGTAAATGTAACATAAAATCAATGCTGCTACAGCATTTACCTGCCCCGAAGAATTCTAAATGGTTCGAACTAAAGTAGACAGCAAAACTAAATTTTACACATAAGGTTATAATTTAATAATTACTTCTCATTAATTACCCGACTGCCAAAAAGGGTTATGTTTTTCGCGTTTATCTAAGTATGTAATATTCTTCATTACTTTGTATCATCCAAACAGCTGGACGGATTTCTAAAATTAAGGTATCGTTGGATTTGTATCGTCAATCCAAGGGTCCTAGTAAAGGTGACGTAAAAAAAATCAAAATGTCATAATGTGTGGCTCGAAATTTTTTTTTCTCCAAATGAATCCAACCTGCGTTCCAAATCGCTTACCAGAATCACTGTATGCCAGACATATGCAGGTTTTGCGTAAGTTGCACTTCTAAAGTGGGTAGTAGTGCAAACTACACGGTCTTATAAGTAAACTAAATTTTATTGTGTAGTCTTTGAGTATTACATAAAAACACATTACTTTTTCTAAAATGCGTTTTTATTTGTGAACTTAAAAACTTTTTATAAGAAAAAAATATACCCCTGCCCGAATTGAACCCAAATCTTTCAGTTTTTTGAGAGTCGCGATAATAGCCATTTGTGACATTTCATAGGAAAAAATCAAAAATTTTAACATCAAAGTTTTTGATCTTTGTTTGCAGAGTTAACCAGCTCTGACGTAGTAATAAATATACAGGACTAATGCGTAATGGATCACTTTACATTCATGTAAAGCAGACATTTTATGGGGGGGGGTGTAAAAATAAATACGCTAATCTATCACAAACTAAATGTTATTTGGCTGAATATGTTTCGTGTGAGATAATATTTTTTATTTATTTAAACGCGTAAAAATCCTTATAAAAAGTTATTGCAATTAGAGATTTAAAAAAAACCCGGGTCGCAGTGCCAAAACCCTGCCGACAATATAGTGTATTTGCTTGTATAGGGCCGTGTGGTTTTATACTTTTATTATGTGAAATTAAGTTCGTTTTTGGGAAAAATAAAAAATTTAACCCCTTAATACACCCCTTAAAATAACATTTTTTTTCTTAATTGTAATATTATTGTCAATCTAACGTCTACACCGAATTAAATACACCCTTCAATAAATAAGTCACTATCTGCAAACTAGTGTTTTCATAAAATTTGTAAATCCGGTCCTGTCGGGCCGATTTTATTTAAATTTCAGGGACACCTTTTAATTACTACTAAAGGGTTAAATGTCAATTTTGAAACGATTCTGAGAATTTTTTCGGTATTTTGGGGCCCAAAAACATTTTTCAACCCCTAAAAACTACCCTTAAAATGCCCCAATTACGCCCATTTTAAATAGGCTTCTTGCGGTGATGGATTTCAACACGTGGACCAAATTTCATTAAAATCAATTAACTCTTTCGAAAGTTATTGCCCGCACATATATATATATATATATATATATATATACGTATATAAATATATATATACGTATATAAATATATATATATATATATATATATATATATATATATACATATATATATAAACATTTTCAAAAATGGTGCCAAAGTGTTTAGGAGGTTATAAAACGTCGAGAAATTTTGGTCCGACCCCTAGGTCCCGCCATCCGACCAACGCCAATAGTGTATGTTGCCTTATGGCAAATACACTAAAAAAATGTTATTATTCAAGTCATTCACCGGAAAAAAATCAGATAAAACCAATTGAAAATGGGGAATAATATAGAATATTCTTATTGTTGCGTCAAGAATATTTATTATTTTCTTTTGCAAAGTTGTTTACAAACTTTTTAACTTAAGAAAATATAATAAATATATCGTCTCACCTTATGACTTAAGGTTCAAATCGTTATTATAAGCATATACGTTCGAAAAAAATTCTGAGAAACAGGTGATTGGTTATAGACAGCTTGTCTAGTGCAAAAGGAAATACATATATCTACGGTGCCTTGCTACCTCCATTTTATACAACATGTTTTGATAAAACAACTGCAACACGCTTCTGCAGGCCTGTCGAAATAAATGTTGCTTCACGCTTCATTTTCTAAATCAGAAATGCACACTTATTGAAAATACCTAGCAGGATTATTCAGCTATTGAATGAAATAAATCGTGTTTACGAAAAATTCATTGAGAAAACTTATAATAAAGAGCAATTTCGCTTTAACATATTGAATGAACGATTGTAAATCATAGACGCTCGACAACTGAGGTCATAAGCATATTTTTCAGAATACATTTTACCCGTATATGTTCAGGTAGCCATAAAGTTCCTGTTAGGCTCTTTTTACACAAGTGATTTTCTATCGCTAAAGTCAGACACAAAAAATAGTTTCTGTGGAGACAATTTTCGCCTGGTCGCATATCGTAAGAGTACGTTTCCCTTTTTAAAAACCAAACACTTGTCGCTTGCTGTCATCGAAAACGGTCGTGAATAAAGTATCATAAAATATCAACGCCAGTGAAGACGCAAATAAAAACTAATCTACACTAATATATATAATTATTTTTTATGCATGTGTGTTTGAACGAATTTAACTAAAAAACTATTTGACGAATTTTGATGAAACTTTTTTTGTAATGTTTCTTATGATTCCAGCAGTGCTATAGACTATGTCTTATTTCACGATTTTATCGCAGAGTTAGTTAATTTAATTTAGTTAATTTTTTGGCATATACTTCTTTACAAAATCTATATAAATCGTAACCTGTTGTCAAGGCAAACCGGCATTCCCTCTTCTCCCGCGCCTGTGTTATATGTTACCGGTACATATAAGCCTTGAAACAGTCATTAGACTTTTGACTTGACACGACGTGCAGTGAACAATTATGCTTCTAACCGAAGACTTTTTTTGACTTCCACGAATATCGAGATAAATTATGTGTGATATTTTTAGACTATATCTCAATATGCTCTCATAATAGGGGTCTGTTATTCCCGGACAATGCCGGGTAAATACGGATATATTTTATTAAAAAAAGTTCGCGGCAGTCTAACATTTCTATCTTTTAATAGGCAATCTATAAATCCGGGCTAAGCAGGCCTGCGCGGGCTGCTAGTAAAACATACAATAAAAGTAATTTAGAACGAAGGGCAATCATATACGATTTTACAAAAAGAGTTTTTTCCACCAAAGTATCTAATACAAAGTATCTAATCGGTTATTTTGCTGTGCCGAGTTTCAAGCGACCAATTAGATGCTGATCACAGTTTCATTGCTGTATCGGTCCGGGAATAGAGTGTAATCGGCAATGTACCAGTTTCAAATAGACATTCGGTATATTTAAATGTAAAATAAGCAATTTCCTTTCGTAAACCATGGATCCGTCTTCTCTGCACACATGTATTATATTATTATACATCATCAAGTCAGCTTCTTTAAAAAAGAAATGCATTGCAATAGCATAATCACTATTTTACGTTGATCTGAAGAATAATAAGAAAAGGAAATTATTTTCCCTGAAGTATTAGAAAATAAATTTATAAAAAAACTGCATATAGAAAACAGCGATTTGATGCAACGCTCTTATATATATTTTCTAATAACATGACATTTCCAGGGAAAACACTCCACATTCTTGTTTGTTTTATATGCGCAAGTTGAATTCAGCGTGTGTTGTTTTTATGAGTATTTTAAATAAAAAATAAAAAAAACTCAAGTGCGTTATAGGGTCCCGTTAGTTCTCGCTAACATCGCATTTAATTATTTTGAAATTTTCCATCAACTCCATTTTTTGTTGTATTTTAGAAGACCTATCAAAAGACACCTGACTCAGTGGGGTAGGTGAATGAAAAATTTCGACAGAATGTTAAAAAAAAAAAATACAAAAAATGCCATAATTTCTGTTTTTGGATCATCAATCTACGTCCGTGTGTCAAATTAATACGTGGTACACGAGAAAATAGGAAAACAAAGACAAAAGTCGGATTGACCGGAACCATAAGAATTCTTAGTTTCTACGAAATTCTAAAAATTAGTTATTTTCTTCGTTGCTTAGAGAATATGTAAAAAAGTGAGGAAAAAACAAGCCTTGCAAGATTTGCAAGATTAGTCACTACTTCGCATATGGTGGAAGAAAAGGTAGACCGTTTACTTCCACCACATGCGAACATTTTTTTTTTTATAATAGAAAGATGTTTGACTGCGTGGTCATATTATACACTGCTATTGCTTAATAGGTTTGGTAGGTACAGTATATTGAATTACAATTTTAAGATTATACATGCGAACATTAAAAAAAAGTTAGAAAAATACAAGGCTTGCAAGATTAGTGTTACCCAGTACCAGCGTTGCCAAGTCGGGATTTTGGAACTTTTTGAGTGAAAAAAGCGGGATTCTTTCGTCGAAAGCGGGACATAGTAAAAAAACGTATATAATCAGAAGTTTTTAAATATTTATCTTTTTATTTGAGTTCAAATTACGTTTACGTGACAATAGATAGCAAAAATAGCCATAGAAAATGTATTTTAATAAAAATATGATATTTTAAATCAGATTTACCATATCGTTAAATAGTCTTCTCCGTCTTCTGAATAAAAAAAAAATAAAAAAAAAAACAGAAATCAAAATCAAAAAAGTTTTATTCATTAGAAAAATATGGCGTTTCAAACAATAGTCTGAGGAGTGAGTGTTACAAATTGCAACTTACAATAAGGGAATAATTATTTACGCACGGTCGAGTTATCCCCGAAAAGCGGGACTGAGCCTGTCCCACGCGGGACATTTAATTTTGATTTAAAAATCGGGACGTCCCGCCAAAATCTGGACGTCTGGCAACGCTGCCCAGTGCACGTTTTACTGTTCGTATATGGTGGGAGTAAACACAATTCTGCAGTATGTATAAATGTTTTTGGATAGCGGAAATGAAAGTGTTAGAGAAATGTTTAGTTCGTATTTCGCAAGTTCAGTGGTTAATCGTTGAGAATACAATATTAATGCATGTTATGATTTCCATACGACAATCGTAAGGTGGAATCTCGCGAATATCTGTCAGCGTTTTATTACGACCATTCATCATGTGTTCAATCGAAATAATTACGAGAGCTAGTATGCACTAACAGATATTCCTCATTTCTACGGGAAGTAACAATGAATATTCATTTATTTTCAACGGTAAACATGTTTACTACTTCTCACATATGTTATTATTAGTGTATTTGCTTATACAGTATGTAAACAGGTAAAGTGTACATAGGGCATTCAGCATTGCAACAAAATGATTGCATCAGGATGAACCATTACTGCAATAATAAATTCTTTTATTTATGGTACTTTTTAATAATTTTAAATTTTGCTATTCGTTTCACTATCATTGATTAGGAAAAATTCAAGGAATTTAAATAGAAATAATTTTTGTTGTACGTCAGAGTTAGTTAGTGATCAGTCCCCTGACTTGTCACCGTATTCTATAAAAAAAGTATGCTGAATAGATTAGAAAAGTTTATTTATTTGGTTTTTTTTATTTTTTAACGGGAAATTGGACAATTCAATTTTAATATAGTTAAAGTAAATTAAAAAATTGCGACGTTTCGTTAAATCTTTAAGTTAAAAAGATTTAACGAAACGTCGCAATTTTTTAATTTAGTTTAACTATATTAAAATTGAATTGACCAATTTCCCATTAAAAAATAAAAAAAACTTATTAATTATAATGGACGTGAACAATATTGAGATTTATTTATTTGGTTTCAACCCATAATCTTTTTACCCGATTACGTTTGATACTGGAATCTTCTTTTGTACTTATTAGACGCAGTCGAATTTTTTGTTGTTTTAATAATTTTTGAAACTATACTTCTTTTGGCGCGTTGATAGTTTAATTTCAGCAGGCAACTAAAAGTGCTCGCGTACATCTAACGAAAATTCGACAGTGAAGTTAGCTGCACACAGTTATAAGAGCCATAAGATGCCGAGTCTAAAATGACAGATGGACTAAATCAATGCATTTTCTACCGTCTGGAAACTATATAATATACTAGACGACTATAACCTTTCATTACAACCAATAGTCATTTTAAATGTCATCCAGCGGAAAAAATAAAAATCTAAATAACATTTTTGAAACTGTTTTCGAATATTTGAGGTTAATTATTCTTAAACTTTTTGACGTTTTTATTTCAATAAATTATTTACATATAAGTATATTAAAAATTAGTTTTTAATCACGCCAAAGAAGTATAACTTCAAACGCGCATATAAAAGTACACGCACCAACTTTTTTTTTATTTGACATTGTCGTGGCAGCATCGAAGTAGCGTATTTAGTGACGAGAGAGCGAAATAACATTAACGTTAGTGCACTTTCATACACTGAGCTTTACTTTAGTTACATCGTACTACAGAATAGAACAAGTGTGGGAATGCTAAAAGACAGGGTGGAATGATATTCCTACGAGATGATGTTACACGTACGAAACAGTCCCTCCGGGACTAACAACCAGTAGTTACCTCACCCTAAAGTTTCGTTCACACTAACTGAGAAACACATCAGGGATATATTTAAAATGATATTGGGGAACATTCAAGTAGTAGGTAACGTTTTTTATTAGTGTATTTGCCATAAGCCAACATACACTATTGGCGTTGGTCGGATGGCGGGACCTAGGGGTCGGACCAAAATTTCTCGACGTTTCATAACCTCCTAAACACTTTGGCACCATTTTTGAAAATGTTTATATATATATATATATATATTTATATACGTATATATATATATATATATATATATATATATATATATATATGCGGGCAATAACTTTCGAAAGAGTTAATTGATTTTAATGAAATTTGGTCCACGTGTTGAAATCCATCACCGCAAGAAGCCTATTTAAAATGGGCGTAATTGGGGCATTTTAAGGGTAGTTTTTAGGGGTTGAAAAATGTTTTTGGGCCCCAAAATACCGAAAAAATTCTCAGAATCGTTTCAAAATTGACATTTAACCCTTTAGTAGTAATTAAAAGGTGTCCCTGAAATTTAAATAAAATCGGCCCGACAGGACCGGACTTACAAATTTTATGAAAACACTAGTTTACAAATAGTGAATTATGTACTGAAAGTTCTATATAATTTGGTATAGAGGTTCGATTTATAATAATATTGCAATTAAGAAAAAAAATGATATTTTAAGGGGTGTATTAAGGAGTAAAATTTTTTATTTTGCCCAAAAACCAACTTAAGCTCGCAAAATAAAGCCACACTGCCTGTATAAGCAAATACACTATATTGTCGGCAGGGTTTTGGCACTGCGACTCGGGTTTTTTTTTTTTAATACACTTTCCACATCATAACATATTGTAACATTTTCATAAGTTCCCGATCCTCATCGGAAGAAGCTGTACATTTTTACCAAATGTCGACTAAGACGGTTCTATCAAAATGAATTCTGGATGTTTTTCTTTCAAAAATTATTTTGCAGGATAGATACAGTGCTTCAATTGTTAAGAAATATTCATTGTTCCAATGCAGTATTAGAAAAAAATATTTTCAAATACTGTTACCGGCGGGACTTTAACCGAAACGGTCCACTATCGCGGCGGAATGAATTATCAATCACTCTACAGTGGTATATCGAAACAGTCAATATTTCTCATATTTAAAGCATATTTTTAACAGGTTTCCACATCATGCAAGACGCTAAATTTTATATTAGGTAACGCTAGACATGTACCTTCACAGTAGTGAGAGTTTATGAGTTTGTCAAAGATGACATTATTCTTGCATTCAATAATTTAACAGTATACCGATTTTCAGCTTTTACAAAACATTAGTTTTTCACACTTTGTGAAGTGCCCCGGCGCCAAATATGTCTACCACTGACTTTTATCTTTGTTATATTTACACTCCAAATGCTAGCTAATCTCAAAATATTAGCGATTGCAATTTTTTTGAAATTTTTTCCACAATATTAAAAGAAGTTTTTTTTCAACGAGCTTTTACTAGCTTCACCAGTATGTTTGTAACGGAATATTTGAACATGAAATTCACCCACTTTAAAACGTCAGATTAAACTGAAACTTTGCGCACTTATCAAGGGCCGATCACAGTACAATAATTTGATAAGCTTGTCCCATTATCCTGACCAGGAACATCAGGATAAAAAAATAAGACTAAAAAATAAAAAATAAATAATATTTTAAAAAACTAAAAAAACACGCTTTAATAGCAAACCAAACTAAAAAGTAAAAAAATATGTTTTATTGTAAAAGAGCGGGGATGATTATTACCCCACGCTTTTTTACAATCAAACAATTTTTTACTTTTTAATTTGGTTGTTTTTAGTTTTTTTTAATTAAATGTTTTTCAATAAACTTTCTTTAGACGCAACCATAACGTATATGTACGCCTATGTGTACCCAATTTTCTATTATTTTGCATTATAAATTCAAACGCAAAACCGCACATGAAATCCGCTTGAATTCTAATCATAGCTTATTGAAAGCACATGTCCATGTTTTAGATCCCTTCTTTGAAATGCACTAGTATTCCGAATTATATTCAGCAATGCACCAATCTATTTTTAGGATAACAATACTACACAACAATAAGCAATGATTCTATTGTTCAATTATACTATTACGTGCATTTTGTTTATGTTAATTTATTTAAATTGTTTTAGATAGAATTATTATATAAGCAAGTATATAATATCAAACTGAAGTCTACGAAAGTTTTAAATAATAATCAAATATATTACAGCAACGAGATAATAAGCATTTGCTAGAATTAAAATTTTATTAAAATGGACACCGTTGTGCAAGTTTTTTTGACGATTTCAAAATGCAAATGCTTCAATCGTATCCCCGTATCAAGTTGAAAATCGACATAGGTTCTTCGTTAATGTTTTAAACACACGAAACAATTTACTTTTCAATAGTTACTAACATCAAACAAATCGTTAAACCACGACACCTTACCGAATCTTTCGTATGGCGGGAGAAACGGAACGTTTATGGTGGAAGTAACGGGTCAGTCACTATGAAATTTTCCTAGCAATGGATATGGCTATCCAAATTAGTCTTATTAAAAAAATGTTATAATACAACTTGAACTACGTGACCGTTCAACGTTTCAAATTGAACGGACATATTGTGGAAATGAGCTAAAATAGGCCATTTTACTCTTATTTTTGTATTGTCAGTAGACTGTTATTGAATATATAAAAACTGTAATTATATGAATGCAATCTAAGGCCATAGTCAATTCAAAATTTTTGACTATCCTTTCTGCAACCCGGCATAAGTTTATGAAAAACTGGAAACATCTCCGAGAGAGGACATGATTTCTGGAACTATACTTATGCGGAACTTATCCAACTCAATTTCAGAGTATTTTCTAGTTTATAGGATTTTTTCGAACAGGCCGGATTATAATCTCTGTTTTTTCGACACCTGTGTAGTGTGTATGATATAATGTGACTTTAAATTTATACATGTAAATGACGCTTACAATGCAAATACAAAACAGTGCAGCATATGGTGCTAATGTGTTACTTATACGGCAACCTATTTTGGCTCTAAAGGAGGATTTACACAAAAGAAAAATATGAAAGTGTTTAGTTTAAAGTAGGATGTTCTACTTAAAATATAAAATATAAAAATATAATATGGGAGAGTCACATACGCCGTTGACATTATTTTTATGATTTTCTTGGATCGATATGTTGAAACTCAATGCTTAATTGATTATGACGACAAAGAATATGGCCCGTTTAACAGAAAACAATATATATTTAATGCTAACTAGAATGATATATGAAATGATACTAAATCACGAGATGAAAAGCAAGTTACGTAAATACACGTGTTTGTTCTTGAGTCATATTGTGTTACTTGAGCTAAAAGAGTCTGATTGTTATAATGTTATTGCTCGTGAGTCCCTTCAGGCATGTGTGCTTTCGAAACGGTACTAAGGAGGTGCAATGGTGACAATGCGCGTTATAAAATAACCTATAAAAACACTTATCTTTTCTAGTACCAATAATATGCCTCATCGTATTTAAAAAACCTTTTTTTTTTGTAACTTTCTAAGTCGCAGAGAACGCGCAATATTTTTTTTACCTTGGAATATTGGTGGAACACATCACTGTATCTGTAATCCCATCGTTTAGAAATTACAGGTCTGTGACAGACGGACGGACACGATAAGGGAATTCTAATAACGCATTTTACTAGGACTTGATTTCGTGACATAAAAAATTTCGAAATCGACGATCTAGCGGCTAGCTGGAACGCTTCTTAGCCGTACAGATATTTAACGTGAAAATCGAGCGTGAATCCTCTTAGTAGTTTTCAAATGAGAGAGAGGAAGAGAAAGGAGAGACAGAGAAAACGGCAGTGTGTTGAGAAGAAGGATGGTAGTTACGAACGTAGTGCAAACAGCAGAAATCTGTGTGTCAGTGTTTCTTTCCCACAGCATGCTGAACTCTAATGTGATTTTCTGATTTCGTTTTCTTGAACTGAAAACATTCAACTGATTTGCAATTGACCGATTTGTTTTTACAATTGATATGGTGCCGCCTTACCAATTGTAAAAACTCCTCACGCATTTATGACATTTCATCGAGAAAAACTCCCATTTCTCGTTGGGTTAATAGAATCAGGAAAGGACTCTATCAAATCTTATGCACAATAAATTGATCTACAAATGACTGGGTGTTATAATTACTGAAAGAATTTCTCATTCAAAAAAAAATATAATGAGCCTCACACTCATAAGCTCACATTAGAAGTTTAACTTCTTTAGTTTTTAATATTATTCCCAAGTTTAATTTTTTGTTATGTCAAACTAATTAATAATTGTGAATTGTGAGTTTTAGCAGGAAAGTGGAACAGGCAAAAACATCAAAATTTCGATTATTACTTTTGCAACGTTTCGGCCTTTATTAGACCTTCTTCAGGCATCGTAATTTCAAGATAATTAATGTACAAACTCTAATTGAAAAATGACCATTGTAGAATGAAAAAATATTTGGGTAAGCCAAAGAAAAATCTATTTTTATTTTAATTTTTAATTGTAGAATACTGACAGTATATTTTATAAAGAACCGGAATTTCGGTTTTTTATAAAATATACTGTCAGTATTCTACTATTAAAAATTAAAATAAAAATAGTTTTTTCTTTGGCTTATCCAAATATTTTTTCATGTAATTTAGGAGACAAACTAACTTCCCCTTTCGGGGACAATTCTACTTCCCTTCGATTTTTACTTTTTTTAAACAGATCCGTCGCTAAAGATGTTAAACTTAAAAAAAAATGATATGCCCGGTTTTTTATTTAAAGAATAGCTATGCCTTTTTTAGCTACACCATCAGTATTTGGATTGAAATATATTTCGTATGGATTGTTTTTCCTTACGTAGAATCAATTTTTCGAGTTTCCTATAAATGTGTGAGTATTAAGTATTAATAATATTAACATTTAATAATAATAAAAAAATTGAAAAAATACCTACTTTGCAAAGCGCGAATTCAAAAATATACATAGTTCATATACTACATAAAAAAACCAAAATGGAAATATAATCCGGTCCAATTTTTTAGGTATCAGCAAAACATTCACAAAATTATGCAATAAATACAAAAAATTCCGCGAATAAATAAAAAACGACGCGAACTATTTAAAAAATTATTTAAATCAATTTTTATCACATCACTCACGTCTTGAAAAAAATTTAAATTCAAATTTTTTAATTAATTTTCCATACCGCGATATTTTTATCTATCAGTCATTGGATAAATAAAAAATATTGTGATTATTGTACAAAAAAGATTTTTCACTAAAATACTCCAGCAAAACTGGAAAATATTTCAAATTCAAGTACATATATCATCAAAATCAACAGCTAAACTTAAAATTAACATGTTAACCCTGCGCCCCCGGAATACAGTCTCACAGTGTTTTAAACTACAACTGCGAGTTGTACCCGGGAGAGATAATACACATTGATAATACTAAAAATCATGCACAGTATGGGATCGGGGTTTTTTTCGGGTCCATAGAAGGGCCCACAAGAAATCGGCGCGCGTGATTAATATGCGGCAAAATACGATGACCGCTTTGTTTATAGTCAACCACGTACTTAAAACGAGCCTACGAATTTAAAAACTGACCTGACTTACTTGATACTAGGTGTCTGTTACGATTTTCAATTTTAAATCTAGATTTAAGAATGTCATTTGTTTTCAACTCAACTAAACTATATTTCAGAATGTAAAAAAAATGTACTACCTACAGTAAAACATGTGGCTACATTTAAAATACACAAAATTTATCAAAAAAATAGGTAAAAAAAGTAAAAAATTAGCTTTTAAAAATTATGCAAAAAACATTTATTAATGAAATTCATCCGAAGCAAAAAAAAAAATCGTTCATCTGAATAAAAAAAAATACAAAGAAATTGTGAATCATAAATTATTTACTAACTAGTTTTACGAACTATTTGCTGATGTCTCCTGTAGCATATTTTAGACCAATAAATATGCTACTAAGTCATACTGAAATATTACCACAAAGTCGAAGTTCTATCGCGAGAGAGTTCTTTAGGAAATCAGAATTCCTTCGTTGAAGTCCTGTAGCGAGAGAGTTCTTTTGGAAATCAGAATTCCTTGACCAAAACACAAGTACGTATGGAACACACGGATTGAAAGGATAAAAAGGAAAGGATAGGAAACAGAGGATGGCCGGGCTGGGTTTTTTTTTTCGCCGAACTTGGAAATTGGGCTAGCTCACAATTTGTTCGCCACCACCGCTGGTAGTTGGGGAGAGGGCTTGGAACTGTCCCTCCACCTTTGTGGGAACCCCCCACACTAAAGGGGTCCGTCACGGTCTCACGGAGGAATCTGCTTGCTGTAGTGTGTGTATAGTGTTCACTTTAATTAAACGAACCCTACACGGACCACCTCCGCCCCTGGATCAACTATGGCTGTTGCTTACATGACCCAAGGCCTCCTAAGGACGCAAGCCAGTGGTCCAACCCTAGGTCCTGTCCTAGAGATACCTACAAACCGCGCAAGGACCTTGTGCGCTCAAAAATCTAGCTAAGCTAAGGCGAAAACTGCGATGGTCTCACAAAATGCTATGCTGACGAGACCGGATACCGAACCCTACTTACTGCTTCCCAAAACCCCTAGACACGCCCCAGTGTATTTTTAGGTGATACTATTTCAAAGTGAACGTATCTTCAATATATATTAAACTTATGTTGTTTGACGATTATTCTGTTTTGTGACAGAAATATTGAAGATATGTTCGGACGTAAAAAGGTCTACTAATACACAAAATATATAAACAAATAAAACACTGCAAACTTCAACATTGAAAAACCTACTGATGGTAGCTTTTTGAACGCGTCACGTAGAAATGTTGAAATTTGCATTGCGAAAAAATTATACACACAAATATCTGAAAAAAAAATGTTACACGGAGACCCTAACTGAAATTTAACGCGTCGCGAAAGATAAAAGAGGAACGATGGATCCCAAGGTAATTACCGTAACCAGAAAATGCAAAAAAGCTGTGTTCCCTTGTTATTATTAGTTAATAATAAAGTAACATGCTGTCTTACAGTCATGCAGTCTGAGTTGTTCCAGTCAATAGAAAACATATTTTCAAGTTAATCGAAAAAAAATTTTTCTATTGACTACAAACTCGAGATTACAGAAAAAATAAAAAAAAACTCACCAAATCGGGTTCATTACAGGCTGCTATCTGAAACAAAAGATACATTTTCTGTTAAATTGTATTTCAGTATTTTCATAAAAAATTGTAAAGGTGTTTTAGAACATTTAGAATTCAATTCAGGTTCAATTTTTTTAATTACACGCACCTGCTTTTTTATAAACTCTAGTCTATTTTTTCTTTCAATTACTCAAACAAATCTAAACTCTCTAAATCTGCGTTGTCGAGATAAGTTGCAGCTGCACCAAGTGTGTCATAAATCAGAATGTTTCCAGCAAAATTCTATTGAATAAAGGTCAAATACTAATCAACGAAATTCAATAACGTTCGTAACGTACTAGCAGACGTAATAAATTGAATAACTTCCCTGTAATAATATTACACGGGAACGTTCAGACTTGGAAATACAAACTTCTAATTCATCTCTAAAACATCTGTTACACAAGCATTACGCGTTGCTTGGTCTGCCGGCTGTCTCTCTTGTCGGAGAGCCTACCGTTAAATTTTATATGTATCGAATACACGAATTAATTTGTCTGTTTATTCTGAAGAATCATCGAATACTGACGTGAATTATCTTCTTATGTTTTTGACTACATAAATAAAATTGACATCAAAATGTCGGTCTCCAGTAATTTTATATCATCTTAAGGTGTCAGATTTCATCGTGTCGTAGTTCCTTGGCAGCCCTATTTTTTCAATTTCCGTTAGAATAAAAATAATAATAACGGTGGCTTCACATTGGTCTATCCCAATATTAACTCACAAAGACAAAAGTGTCTGTGTATACGATACATAGGAAATCCGACGGTCTGCTCTGTGATTAATGCCGCTTTTGCCTATTCACTACTGTCTCATGAAATATTCTATAATATATATACATATATAGAACCACTCGAATATATGCATTTATTGTGTTTTGTGTAATTTATATATCATAATGTCACCTTTAACTGTTTTAGAAATGATATGTATCTACCAACTTCAAAACACGTAGTAAAATTTAGTTTCGCTTTTATTACAGATTTAAAACCATCAATGTTTTATGAAAATTTTGTAAAAAACTATGTTTGTCGCAATGTGTTATAAGCGAATTTAGGGGAGGGGATTACGTAACCCCTCCCAATTTAAAACTAGAAGCAGATTATTTACCGAATGTAAAAGCACAAAGTGTACGCGTCAAACCACAAAAACCGCATTCAATAGTGTTGATTTTTTTTTTTTAATGCAGCTACAAAATATATTCAAACTTCGAGTTTTACATATACCTATATAAATATTTCTTAAAAGTCTCTTTTGTTTTCTTTCACTACCTAATTTGAGAACTGAAACATTACCGAGTATTTTTATATGAAAATCACTCCGGAACTGCAAAACTAATCAACATTTTAAGCAGATTCTCATTAATGCAATCACATCTATTTAATGGTGTAAGATACGGGTACGAACCTGTTCTTCCACCGTAAAATGTATATCAGTCGGTATATCACAACATGGACAACAATACGCTCAAGTCGGTATTGTAGGGATTTTAGTTTACAAACGTCACACGGCATTAGAGAAACAAGTGAGGTTACAAGTCTACATGTCACGTGACTCGATTTAAAATAATCTGTCTAGAGCTCACTTGTTTCCGTTGCAAAGCCAACCACCATTTTCTACCACCTTCATTCCCTCGTGTCCAAGGCAAAATATAGTAAATGAAACTATATGTCTATACTAAGCTATTAGCCAACTAGCTAAAGAAAATTGCTAATGGAGCAAAAGCTAATACTTATTTACAAACGTTTAAATGTCATTTTTCACTTTACTGAACGCTTTATCAAAACCTATAAAAACAATTTTATTTTCGAGATCCACAAGAAATACAAGAACCTCTCTATTTTTGTTGCTTAATATTGTGTTATTAGTGTATTTGCCATATGGCAACATACACTATTGGCGTCGGTCGGATGGCGGGACCTAGGGGTCGGACCAAAATTTCTCAACGTTTCATAACCTCCTAAACACATTGGCACCATTTTTGAAAATGTTTATATATATATGTATATATATATATATATATATATATATATATATATATATATATATATATATATATATATATATATATATTTATATATATATATATATATATATATTTATATATATATATATATATATATATATATATGTGTACGGGCAATAACTTTCGAAAGAGTTAATTGATTTTAACGAAATTTGGACCACGTGTTGAAATCCATCACCGCAAGAAGCCTATTTAAAATGGGCGTAATCGGGCCATTTTAAGGGTAGTTTTTAGGGGTTTTTGGGCCCCAAAATTCCGAAAAAATTCTCAGAATCGTTTCAAAATTGATATTTAACCTGTCAGTAGCAATTAAAAAGTGCCCCTAAAATTTTAATAAAATGGCCTCAACAGGACCGGACTTACAAATTTTTTGAAAACACTAATTTGCAGATAGTGATTTATTTATTGAAGGGTGTCTTTAATTCGGTGTAGACGTTAGATTGATAATAATATTACAATTAAGAAAAAAAATGTTATTTTAAGGGGTGTATTAAGGGGTTAAATTTTTTATTTTGCCCAAAAACAAACTTAATTTCACATAATAAAACTATAAAACCACACGGCCCTATACAAGCAAATACACTATATTGTCGGCAGGGTTTTGGCACTGCGACCCGGGTTTTTTATTTTTATTTTTGAAGTTTAACTTCTTTAACGACGTATCTGTTTGAAAAAAGTAAAAATCGAGGGGAAGTAGAATTGTCCCCGAAAGAGGAAGTTAGTTTGTCTCCTAAATTACATGAAACTGACAAAGTCAGAATTTTATAGCGTGTTGTTAAGTACATGTTTATGTGTAAATATTATTAATTAGTTTGACTTAACAAAAAATTAAGCTTGGGAATAATATTAAAAAGTAAAGAAGTTAAACTTCTTATGTGAGCTTATGAGGGTGAGGCTCTATAAATACAAATTATAATTGCAAATATTTCGACTATTCTATAACCGCCAAAATGGAAAAATCAGTACAAAAATTCAAATTTATCATTGGTTCGATTTATAACGAAAAAAATCTTTTACTTTGAAGAAAATATTTTTGTTCGATTTGTGTAAAATTTTTTCCTTAGAATAAGAAAGTCAAACGAAAAGTTGTGTTTAAATTAATTTTATAACTAGAAGGCATAATATGTATCTATACAATTTCGGATTCGTTTACCGACAGCTCTGAAAAAGAACGTTTTGTAACACAGCGTATAAAAAAGTCTAATAATTATTTTTAAAATAGTCTACAAAATACCGTTTTACATAATGTATTTGTTTTATAATTATGTAAAATAGAATAAAATTAGAGTTTAAAAAAAATAAAACAACACGCTTTTATGAGCTAAAAAATGCAAAATAATTTGACAACAAAATTAGCTTTACAGTAAAAAGCGTGGAGTGCTTATCGGTAATAATTTTTTTATTTACTAGCTAAACGTAGACTATAATGAAAATTTAAGTAGATAGCACTCCACGCTTTTTACAACATAAACATCGATACAGGTGAAGCTAATAAAAGCGTGTTAAAAAATAAACTCGTAGACTATTTAAACATGATATTTGACCAATTTCTAGTTAAAAGATAAAAACAGGTGCAACTTTGTTCCAAATTTAGTTTCGGAATTGCATAAACTATGAATTTAATTATAAATTCATAGGATAATTAAAAAAAACCCGGGTCGCAGTGCCAAAACCCTGCCGACAATATAGTGTATTTGCTTGTATAGGGCCGTGTGGTTTTATACTTTTATTATGTGAAATTAAGTTTGTTTTTGGGCAAAATAAAAAATTTAACCCCTTAATACACCCCTTAAAATAACATTTTTTTCTTAATTGTAATATTATTATCAATCTAACGTCTACACCAAATTAAATACACCCTTCAATAAATAAGTCACTATCTGCAAACTAGTGTTTTCATAAAATTTGTAAATCCGGTCCTGTCGGGCCGATTTTATTAAAATTATGGGGAAACTTTTTAATCACTACCAAAGGGTTAAATTTCAATTTTGAAGCGATTCGGAGAATTTTTTCGGTATTTTGGGGCCCAAAAACAGTTTACAACCCCTAAAAACTACCCTTAAAATAGCCCGATTAGGCCCATTTTAAATAGGCTTCTTGCGGTGATGGATTTCAACATGTGGCCCGAATTTCGTTGAAATCAATTAACTCTTTCGAAAGTTATCGCGCGTACACATATATATATATATATATATATACGTATATAAATATATATATATATATATATATATATATATATATATATACATATATATATAAACATTTTTAAAAATGGTGCCAAAGTGTTTAGGAGGTTATGAAACGTCGAGAAATTTTGGTCCGACCCCTAGGTCCCGCCATCCGACCGACGCCAATAGTGTATGTTGCCATATGGCAAATACACTAAAAATCAGATTTTCGCGAAAATCCTAGGACGTTTGCAAAAAACCGAATTAGCCGGTTTTTTGCAAATCTTCCTTTTAATTATCCTACGACATATACACGAATAATCAGTTTAATTTATTAAAACAATAATATGTCATTTCAATATTTTTGAAGTTGTAATGATCCCGTCGTTCGACTGGTTGGAATTTTTTATAGATAGATAGATTTATTGGTTTCCGTTATACAAAAAAGTAATTGTTAAAAAACACGTCAAAGAATACAATGTGTTAGGGAGCATTGTTCACCTCTAAAAAATCTTTGTACGAATAGAGACACTCTTTTATCAGATATTTGTAAATTATTTTTTTAAACATTTTTAGACTTTTGCTTCGAGTGTTCAAAGATAATTTATTAAAAAATTGTAAGCCTAAATAATTCGGACCATATGTGGGTTTTTTTGCCGGAAAAAAGGAGCGACAAGATCCTCTTTTCTTCTTGTATTGTACTGATGCAGGGACATATGATTGAAATTATTATTTGTAAAGCTATATTAGTACGCGTTTTTCTGTCTTCAGATATTTTATCCAGATATTTTACTTTATCAGATCTATTGTCTTTCCTTACTTCTGGAGTTCATAGTTTTTTTTTCTTTCTTTTTTTGTTGGGAATGAACGCACCTGCGGGACTACTGTCCCAAAACAAATTACGAGTTCATCGAGTTACAAATTATACTGAAATGGAACGAATACTGTCTGCTCATTACGTCATGTTTCCCATGCCATTATCTTAGTTTCCTTCATCCAACATTCTGATTTCATAAGGTTTGTTCCCGCGATAGTTCTCAACGATTTCAAACCGTATGCAGCATGCGTACAATGAAAATTCACGTTCCAGCACGAAAAATCACAAATTCGTACAAATAATTTAGCGTTCAATCAGTTTTAAACCTATGAATTCGAGCAAAGTGAGTGAGTAAGTAACGTATTAGCTAAAATAAATCCGATCGAAGGAACGAATCGAACACACCCGGATGAAGCCGAATCTAAAATATCATAGTCGTATGGAAGCACTATAATATTATATTCATTGTTTAATATGTGAGTTGCCAATAACGCCACAAGAAATAGGATATATCGATAGGTATTTTAGGGAGACAAATTACCGTAAAAATAAAAGTCTTTCGTACATACTTTTAAAACTATGGACATTATTTATTTTTAAAATAAAAATGATTTGTCGGAAAAAAAGGACTTTTTAAGTAAACACTTATTTGTTATTTATAGCGACGTTTCGTCCCTTGCTTTTTACTAACCGTCAGTAAAATAAAATAGTGTGAACATCAACCGTAAAAATATTTTTTAAAAACGGAATTATTACAAACTTTTTAATGAACAATTGTTTAACTAAAATTTATATTTACATGTGTATTTTAACTTTTATATCTACTTGATCAAAACATTTAATAGTTATAAAGCTTGAAAAAGTCCCAAGCAAGGGACGAAACGTCGCTATAAATAACAAATAAGTGATTACTTAAAAAGTTCTTTTTCCCAACAAATCATTTTTATATTAATTACCAAGGACAAAAAACAAAAAAAAAGTCAATTATTTATTTTTATTTTTGGAATCAGAGTGTCATTTACTACAAACAGGGAAAGTTCGAAAAAGTTCTGAGAGATTCCGATATTCTTCAAAAATTCGCATTAAAAAAATAACTTTCGAAATCTGGCCTGCTTGAAAAACATAAAAATAAATAAATAAACTATCATCTTTTCCCATTTTGCAGAGGATGTGAAACATTTTTATGCCGTAGCAATGTAATATAGAAACGAAAATCTAAATACGGGGAACAACCCTCCTTCGCCACCAATGACAATAATTTTTAATTACTATTAGTCGAGGTCACGGATAATTAATTAACAAAGATGCATACTTTAAAATTTTAATTTTACAAATAGCAAACGGTCGATTTAAATTAAAATTGAACCGACACTAATGCTAATTCTTTTTAAAATTACATTGAAAAATACATAATTTTAGAAATTTTTCTTGTAGAAAAAGCTTACAAAAAATTCTCAAAACAATGATTTTATTATCTACTAGCGGCGCGGTTTGGCTTCGCACGGGTAGCATTAATTATCTATAGCCATAAAAGATGAGAATCATTATCATAAAATTCTCAACGTGTATTAAATTCAATTGCTTTGTGAATGGTCAAAAATCGAAGAAAAATCAAAACTGTCAAAAAACAAAAAAAAAATTGTGTTGATCCGATCGCTACCGTTGGGCTAATCTGAAGATTGCCTGAAAATTTCTACAAAATCAAACCAGCCCTTTTGAAGTCCACAGGGAACATACATAAACACATCGATTTTTATATTCGATATACAGGGTGAGTTTTAAGTTGATGCTTTTTTTTACAGCGTGTAAAAATCAAATAGACGAGCAAATATTTCAAATAGTTTTTTATCAAAACTCGAAAATAAGAGAGAAACAGCCTTTCGAAGTTTTGAGTTCGGTCCTGGGGTTATATTATGTTACTATGGAAATAAGTTGTTATTATCAAGTATTCACAGAAATTGTTCTCTCAAAAACAGAACAATACACATGTCAGTTTCAAATAAGCACCAACATACTTGATAATAACAACTTATTTCCATAGTAACATAATATAACCCCAGGACCGACCTCAAAATTAAAGAAAATTTAATAAAATTTATTTAAACTTCGAAAAGCTGTTTCTCTCTTATTTTTGAGTTTTGATAAAAAAACTATTTGAAATATTTGCTCGTCTATTTGATTTTTACACGCTGTAAAAAAAAAGCATCAACTTAAAACTCACCCTGTATATGCACAGAGGGATAACACTCGTAAACTCTTATTTAAACTGAAGGTGGTATAAACAATTTAATTAATTTTGCGAATACTCAAACAACATTCGTAAAGTCCTATAGAAGAGGTTTTTGATTTACGAGCAACAAACAATGTATTTAAATCGGTGAAATTTACCAGCACAGTATATGTTCTTCTTGCTAAGTTCAAAATATCAGTATATATTTTTATCGTTAAATATAACTTCTGAATGATCAGTTGCTATTATTAAGATTTAGTTAAAATATTTCTAGCCAAACATTTCATTTTCACTTTCAATATTAAATTTGGAATCATACTATATTATTCTGCCCCCATACACTATATAGGATACATGTTACATAGCGTAGGTTTCATGAAACATGCATGCTGCATCAAATGCAAATATACTGTCACTGTGATAGTACTTCACACGCTCTAACATTTTAGAAAATTATCTTAGACGTAACTAACAAAACTCGATACTACAGTTGAACCTCGATAAGTTAAAATCCAAGGGAAACGTTAAAAAATTTAAGTTATCGAGTTTTTTACTTATCGAGAGTTGAAGTTAGAGAGATTGTCAGAAAAAAATATTTAACTTACTGAGGTTTGTGGATTTTATAGAGGATGTATTTAGTTCAATAGAGGCTACATACATTTTTTATCTATTCATTTAGAATCAATTATTTATTTATTTAAACAATCAATTACTTAAACAAAGAAATCAGTAAAGCGATTTAGTGGAAGACTAAAGCGAAAATCAATTAAGTTCTTGGTAAAACCTTTTGTTTCGATACTTATTCATGATGACTCACTGATAATACTTTAACTTATGGAGGTCACCAAAATATTATTTTAAGTTATCGAGAGCGATGATCAGAATATCTGTTTAAGTTACCGAGGTTTTGTGATTTAAGTAATGGAGATTTTATGCTTTCAGGGGAAGAGAATTCAAAAAATTTTTAACTTACAGAGGTTTTTAACTTATCGAGGTTCTACTGTATTTCTCTTGCGCACATTTGGAGTAAAGACTAAAGAATACAAATTCGAAGAAAATGCAAGAACACGAAACAAAACAGAAAAGGGCAAATAGCAATAAACATTAAACAGATTTTGAAATATATATATATATATGAACAGTTGTACAAATAATTGGTTGCTTTCAACAATATGTTAAAATGCAGTGTTCGTCTACCATACATTCGACAATACCTTTATCTGCTCGACTACATTTGAATATCAATGACCAGGAGGTACACTACATACTAAACTCTAAAGTGTATAAAGTGAACGAAAATTGTTTAAGTTACCTAAAGCTGCGTTTCTCATCTGTTACTCAGGCAAATGTACATTTCTGAAATATTGACTGGATTATTGGATATAATCAATTTAATTGAAGAATATAGGATCTATCCACATTTAAATAAGAAGGCAGCACAAGTTGTCAACATATCTTCTTCACTTGGTGGCATGTTTTATATATTAAAGCGTGTTTTTTATTTTTTTTAAACTATTATTTTTATTCTTTCGGATCGTAGGACACTGACGTTACGTCCGGTCATTTTTTAGTTTATCTTTTTGTCATCGACTACAAATAAATGTAATTGACGTCAAAATATAGGCCTCCATACGTAAGTATTTTCATATTATAATCATGGTCAGACTTTATCATACTGAAAACCGTTGGCAGCTCGAATTTTTTCAATTTTCGGCAGAAAAAAAAAATATAAAATTGTCTATGTATTCGATATATAGAAAATCCAACAGTTAGCTAAGTCTATAAGCAATATTTCCATCGGCGTAAAATTAATTTTAAATAACAAAAATTTTGTAAAGGAAATACTTAAATGGATCTCACTAAACGTAAGCTAACCCAAGTTTAGAAATTTAATTTTGCGAAACACTAGTGTCGATTTCATTAACCCCAAGTTATTTCAAACTTAGTGATCAAATTTTGCGACGGAAAAACTTAGTGGATTTCAGTAACCATGAGTTAACCTACGTTTGGAGATCTATAGAATAAGCAACAATGGGAGCGAACAGAATTAGAAAACATTACCCGTCATTTAACAAAAAAAAATGTCAATGAAACATGGTCTTCATGGTGTTAGCTCGAGCTAAGCTCTAAGCGTTATAAAATACATAATGTCAATGGTTTTTGTTCATGCTGTACGTTATGTATATGCATATGAGAGAATTCGAGAATGGATGAACCGCAGATAACTTGGCCAATATGTCTATCTGTTCCAGATCTACTGTAGAATATAGACTGAGCGATCAATGATCAATGAATATCGTTAATAGTAAACTAATGTTAGTGAAAGTGATGTACGCTTGCTGGAAGTAAATTTCCTGCATTGTTAAATACAGAAAATACAGCAAATAGTTTTCACTCGAAAATGTAATTATATTTATAACATTTGCTGATAGAATTAATAAATTATTTGTAAGCTACTTGTTCAATTACACGTGATTTATCTAACAGTTGCATGATAGCGGTAAAAGTTCTAGTATTTTAAATAAAAAACTTAAAAAAAAACATATTAACCTCCTTCAAAAAAGATGAAAATAATGAAATTTTGAGCCCGGTTCCAATTTAATAAAAGTAGATGCCTATGTAAATAAAAGATTTAGTAATGACATTGGCACGGACCTCAAAATTTCATTATTTTCATCTTTTTAGAGACTTTGAAGAAGCTAAATTTTTTAAAAAGTTTTTTTTATTTTTTGGTTTCGCACTTTTTTAAAAACTATTGAATTGATTTAGGTAAAATTTATGTGGGATCACCCTGAAGGTGTGTCCTATTAAATAAAAAACAAGAATCATCAAAATCGGTTTACAAATGAAGATATGAGGTAGCATACATTAAATGTTTTTTTAATGTCATTTAAAAACGGAGGAATAGATTATAATAAAAACTATATGGTACCATTCCGTATCATTCTGACCAAAATGGCGTTGAAATTTTTCAAATCGGTTTACAATTGACGAAAATATCGGTGAACAAAAATACAGACGAATATAGAACCTCCTCTTTTTAAAAAACATCTTGGTGATATCCAATCAAAGATATTTCAAAGTCAAACCTGTATTTCATTTTTTTCTTAATCAAAATTTATTAGTAAAGTTTTTATCTATAGTACGATAAAGTATGACAGTTCAATGATTCAAGACCCCTATCCTATCGTACTATAATGTATCCTACTACGGTAACATACATTATAAGGGTACTTGAAATGCAGGCAGGCAATAGACTCTCTGGTTATTGAGGGACGCTGAACAACTGGCTTTTAGGACTTCCAGGGATTTTTTTAATATAATATCTGTGTTTGGCTTGTACCATAAGGAAAAACCTAATATGTCGAATTTTTGACACTTTTTCCTACTGCACGAGTGTCACAGCCTTTCCCGAAATCTCTAATTTCTATGAAAAAGCTTATTTTATATTTGATGTTGATGCTTTAAAATAAACTAGAAATATGAAAAATTCTTTCCATATGACTTTTAACCAAGTTTTTGCAATTTACTTAATTTAAATAAACGATTTAAATCAAATAAAAACGAGAAAATTGACATAAGCATAAGCTTTATACAAATTTTTTTACAAAAAAAAAAAAAATAAATTTGAAAAAAAAATATTAAGCAAGCCAAATTTGTCAGTATTTTTAACAATGAAAAAACTTCAAAATATTAATTTGCCTTCCCGTAATTCGAAATCTCGTGACGTGCTGTAAAAAAATATTGACGAACATCACGTTTTTTGATTGAATTTTTGGGGCAAAAATATGTTTTTTGAAATCTTTAAGCAGCAAGCCAACTTTTGTGAAACTTAGTGCTTAATCACAGTTAATAAAAATAATAATAAAATGAATTTTGCGACCACAGTTCGAATTTCCCGAGAGCATTTTTTACGATCTGACGGATCAGTCAACTGAAGACACTTTCTTACTGCACGAATATCACATTGTCTGAATTGATTAAAAACATTATCTGGTTTAATAAAAAAATTCTAATTCTGTTTTCTTTTGTTTCAGATGTGAACCTCGTAAAATATTTCTGCAAATGGAGGTAGCAAAATTAGTTGGTGGTGATATATTCTCGGAAAAAGAATCCGGCTTAAGCGCGTTACACTAATATGAAACAAATATGTAGTTTTCGTGTCTGAATGTTTCTGTGTTAATAAATTTTAATCGTAATATATATAGTTAATTAAAAAATATCTTCAACCAAAATGTGTAATAATAATATTATGTGGAAAAAAATTAAACCGTATTCGATACCTATAATGTATTCATTAAATAGTTTACGTAATATTATGTAATTATCAGTGTTGGAAGCGCTCGAAAGCGGGTAAATTCCTTTCCAATTATTTAAATTATGCGACAGCAGTTAAAATTTATTTGTAATCAATAACTATTTGCAGCAGGCATCAATGACTGTTCATTTTATTTAAACAGAAAACATACTGATTTGACTCAGCTCGATTCAGAATAAACGTAAATTTTCAAATACACAAGAAATAACAAAGGCCTAACTGCTGCACGGTCAGTACATACAGGTCTTCGTTTATTTGGCTGTTTTGTGCTTATTGAGCGCCCTGTTAATCTGTCAACACCGCAACTTTCATATATGATTTGTCCTACCCCCTATAAAATAGCTGCTTTTCATAAAATGACCGATTTCAAGCTGAACACAACCCGGGTACTAAAGTAATTTTTTAAGTTACTAACACATACTTTCAGTTTATTATTCTTAATAAATAATGTAGAATTCAATAATTTTTATATTATTCCATATTAGTCCATCTGGGATCGAACCTTCGAAGTTGTCAACACTATGCGAGGCAAATGACACGACAACGCTACCTACGGAGCTACGGATTGCGTGCGTGTGACGGCTTAAAGCGGTTAATTAAACATAATGTTTACAGTAGCCTACGAAGTGAAATATAACATAGACCTGAATAATTAAAAAAATGAGTGCTAAAATTTTTAAAAAATACTGGAAATTAAGAGAAAAGCCGCTATTTTATACGATATAGGGCAAAAAATAAAGCGTATCAAGAGCGGAATGCGATTTTGACACGTGCGTCATCACGCTGATCAAAATCGTCTCCATTACGCCCTAGATTCGTAATCCACTCTTTCTTATAAAACACAGATTTAAAAAAAAAATGCATATTTAACCACGCTATCGGAATGATTACGGTACAAGTGATCTGTATTTTGGTTATAACATCGGTAATGCAAAGCGAGGAGCGACAAGGCTCTGTGAATGTACCGGGAGACATCATACTGGGGGGATTGTTCCCAATACATGAACGGGGAGATAAGAGCCCTTGTGGTCCAAAAATTTACAATCGCGGAGTTCAACGCCTGGAAGCGATGATGTTCGCGATTGATAAAATAAATAACGACGAGACAATTCTACCGAATATTACCCTCGGAGTAAATATCCTGGACACGTGTTCACGTGATACATACGCCCTGAATCAAAGTCTAGAATTTATTCGCGCCTCGCTTAATAATCTCGATACATCAGCGTTCGAATGTATGGATAAATCGATTCCCCGTCCAAGGAAGAATAACAGCGGTCCCGTCATGGGAGTCGTTGGAGGATCATACAGCTCGGTTTCACTTCAAGTTGCGAACCTTTTGCGACTCTTCCATATTCCACAAATTTCGCCAGCATCAACGGCCAAAGCCCTCAGCGACAAAACAAGGTTTGCCCTATTTAAGTGTTTTAAACTAGCACGGGCCGCAGAAAGGTTGAGAAAATGATGTGACGGATCATTATGTACAAATGGAAATCCTAGAGACAAATACTCATAATTGAGGATATATTTATTTTTTGTAGGATAAAATTGAAATTTGAACGTCTTTGAAATTCTCGTATATAACAGCCTCAAGGCGCAAAAACTGCGGCCCTGTAAAATTCGAAGATTTTTTACAGTACGCTTGCTTGTTCGAAATTAAATTCGATATAAAAATACTTTACACAAATACCAAATTTTATGTTTGTCAACTTTAACATTCCATAATATTTAATTTTATATCTTGCGTACTGTAATTATAAAAAAATATATCAAGCACAATTGAAATTATTTCGAACATACCCATGCGTAATTCAAATACACGTAAAATGCATACTACATACAAGGCTATGGAACCGTCTTTAATTATTAGGTCTAATAAGTAATTCACGAGGCACGAAACGATATTCGTATTAATTACGTAATTCATAAAATATTCAAAGGGATTTTTTCCCATAAACAGTCAGACGTCGACTCAACTTAAAAATAGAACACGTGGCAAAGCATTTCCAATTTCAAACGAAATCAAACCAAGACACATTTTTAAAAATTAATTTATGCTTACGATCAATTCTTCCAACACAATTAACTTGCGGCAAACAAGTATCGTCACTGCTGCGAAACTAATATCTATCTGTTCTATTCTATAGGTTCGATTATTTCGCACGTACTGTACCGCCCGACACTTTCCAATCCATTGCCTTGGTCGACATAGTCAAAAGCGTGAACTGGTCCTACGTATCGACCGTCTATTCCGAAGGATCATACGGCGAATATGGAATCGAAGTATTCCACCGTGAAGCACAAGAACGGAACGTTTGCATCGCAGCTGCTGAAAAGGTGCCTAGCACCGCTGATGATCGGGTTTTCGACGGTATCATTACAAAGATCAAGAAGAAGGCAAACGCTCAAGGGGTTGTCATGTTTACACGTGCTGAAGATGCAAGACGTATTTTACAAGCGGCAAAACGCTCAAACATGAGCCATAACTTACATTGGATTGCTAGTGACGGCTGGGGAAAACAGCAAAAGCTCGTTGAAGGCGTTGAAAATATTGCAGATGGTGCAATTACTGTTGAACTTCAGTCTGAACATATGCCTGGTTTTGACGAATATATGATGACTCTGACACCAGAAAATAATCGAAGGAATCCATGGTTCGAAGAATATTGGGAAGACCTGTTTGGGTGTACTTTAGAGAAAAATGTACCACTCACCACTAACACGTCATTTAATGTTTGCAGTTCGGAGTTACGTTTATCGGATAAAACAGGGTATGTGTATAAATTAATACCGTAAATACCAGGGAAAAAATAAGTAGGGTCTGGCAATTCGGTATTTTTAATAAATTGTAGAAACGCACCGATTTTCTGACCATCTGTGGCTGATGTTGATCAATTTTAGATATGAAATTTATAGAATAGATTATTACATAACATATATGCAATAAAGAAAATTGCAAATTTGCTATTTTTAATTTTTCGCATTTTATTATACCTATAAAATATTCTAACGGTACAGAGAGAAATTAGTCAATAATATTATCACACATCTGCTGTATAATGTTTAACTCACTTGCAAATTAAAATTTTATAATTGCTCTTCGCACCGATAAAGCATATTAACAGTAAAATATTGCATTTTAAATTTAAAATAGTAAGTAACACAATTTTATTTACTACATACTTGATGAATATAATGTATGATAGATAATCTTTATTAAAAAACCTAGTTTGGTATACATAGCGTCATGTATATAATTTAAAAAAAAAATATATTTTCTGACTGATTAACTTGCAAGAAATGTTCGGAAAAACGTGAAGAAAAATTTTTCTCTTTCGTTTTGTAACGGAATTTTGGGCGTGCAGTGAACACATATAATACATTAAAATCATATTTGATTGAAGCATAAATCTGCAGTTTGTAATAAACGGAACGCATCGCACATAGGGTAGAGTGTAGAAATACCTGAAGAGGTCGAGAAGTAACAACGCGTCGGAATTTCTCAATATCTGGCTGACATATTTTGTCTTTTGGCCTTCAGGTACGAGCAGGAGAGCAAGGTACAATTTGTGGTAGACGCCGTTTACGCATTTGCATGGGCCCTACACAAACTACAAATGGATGCATGTGGACCTAGGGCTGGACTTTGTCCAGAAATGGCTTCTTACGAAGGTGGAAAATTCTACAAAAACTATTTGCTGAACGTTTCTTTTTTCGGTAAGTCATTTTGCTTTTTGATATTTACTTAAGGGTCGAATTAAGACAAAGGTTAGCTTGACTATGGTCATAGGGGCACCATCATTGAAAACTAGGAAAACATGTAGTACACATTATTTGAGATTGTTTTTTGATATCTTTCGTTGTTGATTATTTATTCCTTCGACGGATAATTTTAAAGCGTTTTTTGGCAAATCATAGTTCTGTTCAAATAGTTCTAGAACAATTCTAGAACTTGCCAACAAACACATCTTTTGTTTCATCGTTGATTAACTAATAGATTAACTGATAGACGAAAGTTCAATTTTATTAAATAAACTACCACTTCTCGAAATCTCTTATTTTCATCTTTCTTCCGAAGATAAAATCATTATAACATATCTATTAATTAAACTATCCGGTTACTGAAACTATAAATTAAGCTTCCACACTTTAATAAACTATCGAAAATAAAAAATAAAAAAAAAGATAGTTAAGCATCAAACTAAAAACTTTCTAGTGTCTTTTTCCATCATTTTCCACATCCTCTATTATTTTAACTAATAGCGCTGCAGTGACAGGTTTATGTACTACAATATAGTACCTACGTTTCGTTTCACCGTATATATTTTAAAGTCCTCTTCAAGACGAGAACTCACTAGCGTTTCGAGATTTAAAGCTATTTTCACAGAATAATTTTAGAGCAGTACGTAACTAATAAAATATACATAAATGCTCTTTTCTTTTTAAACAACAAATCTTATACGGGGTCTCTGAAAATAAAAAGTAATCACGAAACACCAAACCACTTAACAATCTCTTCTCGACGTACGTTTCTTAAACCGTGTTGCGTACGCAATTTTGAAACAGCAATCGCACTAGCGTTTCTATGAACACTAAAAATATAATAGTTTTTTGATAACAACAATTTTTTTAAATTAGATTTATATTTGTCATAGATTGTGATCTTGCTTATTTCCTTTGGCACTTTGTTATACATTCGAATCATGACATTTCGAGTACCATCGAGAGCAGCGCTTAGATGTGATTTGTTTATTTTTAAGCTATTTTGATTTCTTGTTTCATAGTTATGTGATTGTATATTGATTTGAAAGAGGTTTGAATATTTTTTTACGAAGCAGGCGCAATCTAAAATGTATTGGTCCTGTAGGGTTAATATTTTAAATGAATGGAATAGATCTTTGCAGTGCTCCTGATGTCTCCTGCCATGATTCGAATGCATTTTTTTTGTAACTTACATATCTTCATTGCCATTGTACTATCTCCCCAGAAGATTAAACCATATTGCAACACTGAGATTGAATGTCTACTTTTCCAAAATTTGCACGTCCAAGTACTTGCGTATGTCAACTGCGTTTTGTTCTTTTAATGTTTTAGTCAACGACCTGATAGTATCATTGAGTTATTACGTAACAACAGTTATGTATTCGCGATTAAATTCAAAATGGTGCACTTCTATATTCAGGAGCTGAAATTAATCCTAAGAGGGATGACCTCGCGAACAAATATGACCGCTGCTTAATGTCAGTTTCTTTTTCCGTAGACTTACAGAAATTGGGACGGTATTGTCGTATATCGTTATTATAGTTGTTTTTCGGTTCACTGAGCGATAAGGATAGAGTATGTGTGGGCCTATCTCCATCATTTTCTCTACACGCACGATTGAGGTTAAGGTACGATTTTGAGAGAGATAGAGATGGCTCTAGCATCGGTCTGCTTTTTTCTTTCGAGGGAGGGCACTTTTTACACCGCTAGGATAAGTCAATGCTTTCTTCAATAGATCTCACTCGACGCTTTTCATGCATTGTCACTTAGTGCAATGTATTTTCATACATCGAAATAATCTAATGCATAATCTGTCATGTTTTGTTGATTCTGTCAAAACACAAATCCAGAGTCAAGTCAACATTCATAGCTGTGTCGAAGGTCAGAGCAGGATTACGGCTCTTTTGACGCGTTAAATAGAATGTAGTCGTATCGATTCTACGTTGATAGTGGGGTTAGGAAACAATATTAATATTTAAAAAAAATCGTTTTTTGGTCTGATTACTGCACTAATAGTGACAATAAAAGGAGAAAACAAATAAAAACAAAAAATAAATAATTGACTTTTGCTAACTGAAATTTATCGAAATGAAATTTGTATAAAAAATACTAAGTATAGCCATTGTGTACTATTATATCAATCACAAAAGCTATAAGAACCATTACCCAGGCGGTCACATACAGTTTTATATAAAGTGTGAATAATTATATGACAAAACGAATTTTATATTTTCAGCCAGATTTTTTAACTCTATATTTGCAGCATTGTGTAAAATATACATAAACTAACTTAAACTTCAATGCAAAACGATTTATTAATGCACGATTTTCGATACGACATTCAGATTGTCATTTGTTTTTTCCATTTATGCCGACTTAAAAACAAATTGCTAATCTTGTTTTGATTAAAATCCGCCATAAGTCGTTTTGGCTTTAAACCATAGATAACCGGTTGAGTTAGCATATTTTCTTTTATCAATTTGTTATTTGTGTGTTTTTTTAATGAACTCATGTTACTTATCTGAGTGCAAACAAAAAAACAGAATTTTATTTACCAGTAAATTAAACCGGTTAACGCTCTACTAAGTTCACAAACAAAATTTAAAAGTACATTTTTGTCGGTTCAGTAAATAAATATGTCCTTCAGCTTCAGACAATTATTATTGTATCCATATCCCGAGAAAAATGGTTTTAGCAAACAAAAAGATCTGTTTATTAGACATAGGGTGAAAACACTGAAGCGTTACGTCCTGTCAAAAAGGTTTATAAATTAATTATTACAAGTAGAAAACATTTACTAAATTCGACCGAATTAAGCATAAGATTTTAAAGAAATTCATCTCTGTAATATATAAAATACAACGTCTATCTGTTCGTTTGTACGCTTATAATTCTAAAATCACTTGTAGTTTAAATTATCTATAGAAACGTTGTCTGGCCCAGTTAGTCTATAACTTTTTCCTGTTTCGGTCATACAACTACCACTTTTTTATATTCTTAATACTATATTCCCTAGACGCGCGCCAGTGTATTTTTAGGTGATACTATTTCAAAGGGAACGTATCTTCAATATATATTAAAACTCAAAATTGTTCGAAGATTGTTCTATGGTGGGACACCGAAATATTGAAGATATGTTCGGACGCAAAAGAGTTTTCTGTAATACACAATATATATAAACAAATAAAACAATGCAAATTTCAAAATTGAAAAATAACTGACGGTAATTGTGAAAGTGTCACGTGATTAAGAAATGTCGTTTATACACAAAAATATTTGAAAAAAATATGTCACGGAGACCCTAACTGAAATTTAACGCGTCGCGAAAGATAGAATTCTATATGTCATAACAGTCTAATATGTCTAAATAAGTAAACTTAAAATATTTAATAAATTGTAGGAGTACCATTTAACATTATTTGGAAAATGTTTTTTTTTTCTAGAATATGGAATTAGTTTGTTTTTATATGTAACTGTTTTGGATAAGTTCAAAATAAATTTGTCTTTCATTTGACAATACTTGTCAGTCCCTTATTCAAGCTTTGTTCAGGCTACATCCTGTGACCTAAAATAACCATTCATTGATTTTTTATGTTATTCGTGGCGTCTCGTGCCATAGTGTTCAACGAAAAAAATACTTTTCTGACCAGAAACTACTCAAAAAATAGCAATGTATTCTACTAGCTCAATCAGTCATGACATTTTTACATTTACCATTACGAGTTGGGAATTATATAAACAAACCGGTTAATTTGATTTTGCATTTATTTTTCATATTTATCGGTTTTAATGGTGATTATGTATAGTTTCGGGTTATTATATGTAATCACCAGTTAATCACATATACTGTAATATACCTACTTCTAAGCAATACAACCACGAAATACTATATACTTACAGGTGAAGCGTATGGGAGTAAAGTTTTGGAGGGGTAGACCTTATTGTCCGAGCATCAACAAGGTTTTTTGTGTAACCCAAAAAAAAAAGGAAAAATATCCCAAAAACGTATTTGATCCTTGTCAGTAAATAAACTGTTCCGCCACTGCGTATTGACTACAAACAAGAGATTTGTCAAAATCGATCAAAGCGTTCGAAAGTTAAATAGCCCTAAGTCATTTCAGGTACATATTAAATAAAACAGTTTAAGCAGTTACATAATATGTATATTGTATATCTTCTAGTATATGTATGCCAGCAGGGGAAATTATGCCTCAGGATTAAACATATGATATAGGGTGATTTATACCAGGAGCTGAAAAATGGAAATTCATGTTCGGGATTGGTTTGTGTAAAGGCTTACCGGAAAATTAAGAGATCTCCTGATGGTAAAATCCGACAGTCGTGTTGCCTAGTATAAACATATTTTTTTTAAATCGCCAAGTATGCAATTCAGAAAATAATAATGCAGTTAAATAATTTTGTGGTTTCACATTGCTAGACTTATCTCGCGGCTGGTGATAGATTTTTTGAACATTTCTTGTAAGTTAAATAAGCTTTTGTTCTTCCTGTGCCATCGTTAAAGATATTAAATAGACTTTTTATATGGGACACTAGTACTTTTTATTGAAAGGCAAAAATATTTTAACTTCGATATCTCCGAAACAAAGACCGATCGGAATAAAACTAATTTTACATTTTATTCTTACAATCCAACCCTAAACACAAATTTTCATTTTTCGTCTTCTGGTATAAATCACCTGTATAATATTATTTAGTACCATTTACACTTGTACTATATGCTTACATATAATATCTAAATGCAAACTTACATTATGTATGCGTTTATAGTATATGTCGAAGATAATTACACAAGCTTTGTGTGTGTGTCAGTGTGTGTGTGTGTGATTAAATACGATAATTCTCGAACGACTTAAATGATTAATACTAAATTTAGTGTTTCGTCACTATTGGAAACCTATTCAAAATGAACGTAATCTAATCAGTTTAAAAAGAGTACAGTAATATCCCGCGTTAGCTTACCGCGACTTGATGGCGTTGTCATTTCCAATTTCTCTCCCAACCCCTCTCAACTTCAAAATAAGTTATGGTATGCGTTGATTTACGTTGTGTTTGTCCGTTTTTAGAGTTCCGTATCAGAATAAAAAGAAGAAGAGTTTGTTACCGGCGTGATTCATTCCTGCGTCCCTGTCACCCTTAGTACCCTAGTTTTATGTTTTTTTCAGGATTCACATCTGAATCATATAACTTTAACATCTCAGCGACAAATTTTTGAAAGGAAATTAACATCGTATCACCTAAGCATAACAATAACTAGGAAGTTTCCACTTGACGAAAATACACTAATATAAATGATAGCGCCTCATCAGGGTAATAAGGATGCTGAAAAAATCATTTCGATATCTTTAAATTTATCAGAGATATTCAATTTTACGTCAACGAGATTTATTGACGCCTGATCGGCCATTATGCCGCTCTGCTGTAGTAGGTGCCTATGTCATTAATTTAAGATATATTTAGATATGTCAAACTTCAAAATTAACATTACATTATTTTTTTCATCTATTCAAATATTAATGGTCTGTTGTCTTAATGACTTGTTATATATTCCTCGTAACTAAAAATATGATACTTGTGCCGCATGACGTCACCCATACTGAGAACTGTCAAACGTAAACTTTGAAGTAGCATACCTTTGTCATTTTTTACGATGTTACAAAAATTCTTTCCCCATTAATTTTATATTTTTTGGACTATGATTAAGAGTAAAAAAAAGTATGGGAAACTTCCTAAATATTTCTGCATACATATTTTTTTGTACTACTTATAAGCATAACTACTACTACTACTATTATTATTATTATACCGTGCTGGGTAGAGTAGTGGTGACAGCACTAGACTCGCATTCGGGAGATACAGGTTCGAATCCCGGCGGGGGCAGATGTGGCTGGGACTTTTTCGTACTGCTTCTCGCCGAGAAACGATAATTCCTGTACCGGTTATCTTGATTGAGGTTTTCCATGGTTTCCCTCAATTAATTCCAGATAAATATCAAGAAGGTTTCTTATTCAAGGCCATAGCCGATTACCTATCAAACTCCCAGTTCAAAAATTATCTATCCTAATTTCCTGTAATTCCTTCATTCGCCCATTGCTATTAGTCACGTTGAAGTTTTAGAAATGTAGAAAATAACGGGAAGTGGTAAAATGGAAAAAAGTAACGGTGCCAATGGCGTCTGTTATGACATACAAGTCGACAAACGGACGTTGAACGCATTATTAATTATTATTATTATTGTGAAGGAAATATTCCTTAAACATTTTGCATCTACAAGCACCCAAACTTCGGGTTCGTCACCGTCATACTAGGGATACTTGTGGAGCAAGTTGTAACTATAACCGGTCTCAAATCATGAAATGGACGATTACAGTGAGTTTGGGTCGTGCGCACGGAGTACACGGAGCGACCCAATAAGCACGGCCTTTTGCTACGGCAAATTAGTGACTCAGCAATACGCTGACATGCCGGAATAGTTTTCATATTTGCTAACAGTGACGGTTTTGCCCCTCCAAGAACACCAATTATAAGGACAATTAATTTAACAGTATACTCTGGGTACTGCTTTCTGAGCTCAAAAAGAATTATTATTATTATTATTATTATTATTATTATTACGCAGCTAATTATCCCTAAATATAATAATGTACACGTATCCGTCTATTTTACCTTATTAGATATTACATAAGTATTATGCAATAACAAAATATTCGGATGTAACGACGTTCGGCTATAACGACGAGAATTTGAACGTCATTATAAGCGACTTTCACTGTAACACCACATCCCGACCGCGACCGTAGGGTTGGCAGGTGAACAGTATTCCACTTCAGCTACCAAGTACATACGCAGTGGTATAATGGTAATAAAAGGTAAAAGCAGTTACATAAAGCGACTTTGATTTCTTGTGTTTATGAGAACCGTAAATGTCACTTGCAGTACCTGAACAATGTATTCGGATTTATATTGTACAGTGTGTTTCCTAAAAAACGCCTGGAGTCACAACTCCGTTATTTATTAAACAAAACGAAACCACTTGCGATTACTATTCAAACCAATTTTTTATTTTCAAAACGTTTCGACCAAATTTTGGTCCTTTTCAATTTTTTAAAAATATAAAATAAATTATAATTGTTTATATAAAAACAAAACAAAATATTAAAAACAGTTACTAAAATTTTTTTAAAAATTATATAATCTATGGTAATGAAATGCCATATATTAAAACAATGAGTGACACAAAAAACCTAAAACAAAGAACAATTATTGTAATAATTTATGGATATAATCCTTAAATATCAATTTTAGATTCTTTGTATCACTCATCCTATTCACAGAATCATATTTTTCAATATATAACATTTCACTAATCATAATTAAAATCAAAACAATGATTCAAATCGACAGTGTGTGAATATAAAGCAGATGACACCTTGCCTTTATTAACATCATTAATATGTTCTTTTAAAGAACATACTAATGATGTTAATAATTTAAATATTTTACTCTGTATATAACTAAGTGTAATAGGATGGGTTTGGTGCAATATTCGTTAGAAAAAATTAATAAAATGTTCATTAAGATTAAGTAGGATTTTTTATAATTTTTTCCACGCCACACTTGAAAATCATGGGACACATGGAACTTTCATAAGGCGCATGTAATCGGACTTGCTGTCTTTTTTCATTGCAGCGAAAAATAAACTACTAAAAGATCCTCGCATCCACTAAAAACGCATTAACAAAACAAATGGTATAAGTGATTTTTATCTTGTGATCATAGATTTTATGTATGTATACATATATACATATTGATTAAAGCATTTCTCTACACTCCCATGGTCTTGAAATAGACTACCGCCATCAATTCTTCATATGTACATTAGATCAGGACTTCAAAAATCTTTGATGATTCACGTAATACGTGCACAGTTCTGATTGTACGCCACTGTTGTATTTTAAACTTTCAAAGTCGATATTAAACCGTTTTCCTAACCAAAAGAACAATAATATTTTACAAAGAAATAACAATTTTACGAAATGTAAATTTGTTTTCTGAAGTGAGATTACCAACTGAATAAAAATATGCAGTCAAAGGACACTCTCATGTGACTGTGTAAGATTTATAGAGCGGCAATTCTAAAATCTGAAGTTTCCTCATTCACTGCAAAGCACACATTTATATACAATGTGTAACAAAAAGATTCAACACCTTTTGAAACAGTATATCAACGAGGATAGTATTTGAAAACGACCGTTGAAAAAAACTGGTGTATGTAATGTAGACGTGGCAATGACCTTGGTTTTTGCACGGAATTCATTATTAAACAATCCAAGTAGAGAAAGATATTTCACTCGATTTCTAACACGTTTTTATTAGCTTCACCTAGAATAATAATAATAATAATAATTAAATAAAAAGGATCAGGTGAAAAGACCAATTTTTAAGTACGTTTTTATTCGATGTACGACGTTTCGTAAATTGGTCTTTTCACTGATCCTTTTTATTTAATTTATTTCAAGACCTGATTTTTCCTAATAATAATAATAATAAATCATTTATTTCCAAAAGATCTACAAGGTGCTTGGATTGTCATACAAAATAACCAGTTTGAGAAGAAATCGCTAATTTTATAAAAAGACTTTGAAATTAAAAACTTTTTAAGGGTTGTTTTGAATTTGGAATTTGTTGAAATATTTTTTATATGACAAGGCAATTTGTTAAAAACCGCTATGGAAAAATTCATGGGGCTTCTTTGAAAGCTTACGGTGTTACATTTCGGAGCTTTGATAGCTGTACCATGCCTAGTATGTAAACAAATCTTGGAAGTATATTGTTGAAGGTATGACTAGACGAGACGCGAGAGAGGGCGGGGGAAGTAGGCTTATGACGTCACATGGAGTCTTTTTCCAAACAGTTGAGATAACAATCATTGAAAAACCAAGCCATGGATATCGGTGACGTAAGCAATCGACTCAACCAATCATAGACATGATAATGTTTATAGCCTCTTACGCCCAACCTTCTAGTATCCTAGTAACCTCGTTGTCTACCTATTCCTTAATACCAAGGATTCGCTGCTTGTATTTTTTTTTGTGACAGTCTGTATTCACCTCTTATACAGCGCATTTCTCTTTTCAGATCCCCTAAGATTCATGTATATTTACATAACTTGTTTAGTTTAAATTCACTCTCAGAGATATTTGAGACTGTTCAATTGGAAGAGTAGCTTATAAACAGGATGAAACTTAATATTAAGTTAACATCTATGATTAAATTTGACTTTTTTCGACTTTGGTGAGCTTGGTTAAAAAACAGGGAGAGCACAGAATCGATTCGATGCAATCCGCGTGTATTCGTTTATTCTTATGTATTCTAAGACTGGCGCCAGATAAAATAGTCCAAGATCTCGTTGTAAAAAATGGTAAAGATTTTATGAAGGCTATAATATTCAGAATAGCTTCTATTCAGGGTTTAAATAAATTAATCCTTATATATGGCGTAGGATAATTAAAAAAATGGTACGTTTGCAAAAAACCGGATTCCAATTACCCGGTTTTTTGCAATCTTCCTAGGATTTTCGCGAAAATCCGAATTTTTTAATTATCCTACGACATATTATATAAAAATTAATGTTTGTTCGTCTTCTGTGCATTTGATCAAATGAAATGCCGCACACTGCATTTAGTCATTTTGTTTGAGACAACTTAGTCATGTTTAATGAAAAACTCATAACCCTTCCTTTTTTTCGTAGTCAGGTAAAACACAACCCTGATTCTATATTTAAGATCAGTCTGTATATATACAGTAGAACTTCGATAAGTTAAAAACCTCTGTAAGATAAAAATTTTTTGAATTCCCTTCCCCTGAAAACATAAAACCTCCATTACTCAAAATTACAAAACCTCGGGACTTAAACAAATATTCTGTACATCGCCCTCGATAACTTAAAATATTATTTTGGTGACCTTCATAAGTTAAAGTATTATCCTCTATTTACTCTGACAACCTCTCTAACTTCAACTCTCGATAAGTAAAAAACTCGGTTACTTAAATTTTTTAACGTTTCCCTTGGATTTTAACTCATCGAGGTTCTACTGTGTATCAATTGTATATGCTTAATAGTCAAAAGATTATTCAAAATATACAAACGCATATTTGTGGTATTATGACAAAACTGTTTATGTCAAATTTTTGGCACACTAAAAACGATTTAATTATCCAATTCCCAATTTTTCGTTGCAATAAAAAATCAGTGTTATCTATAACTTCGAGGCAGTACTGTCTCTTTTCATTGCACCCACACATCTACTGGAGGTTTAAAAGAGTGTTTGCAATTTAAATTTAGAACTTATGTGGGGATGAAAAATGATTTAAATCTATCTGAAAATATAAAAAAAAAACTGTGAACTGCTGACGTCACTTAGCATACACACGCACGAATGTTAGTAAGGCGCGTTTACATAAGCGAGATATGATTGCATATAGATTGCATGGGATAGTGGGAACCCCACGCGTTTTAATCATGGGTTAATTACGCCAGAAGCGTCTGACGGTCGAGCTCCCATTACCATGGAGCGAGAGCTGAGATGCTGACACATCAAAAATACATATACAGTGCGTTTGATTTCAATCAACATGTTGACTTTACATGTTAGTTTCCTCCATTTGAATAATCTAGAACAACCGTATTCAAAGTGTGCTTCGCGGAGCCCTGGGGCTCCGCTATGCCTCCGCGAGGGCTCCACCGAAATAATATCAACCTGAAGAACGAAACACAGACTTAAACAGTTGGTCAAAAATTAAACTTCATGCCTCCCATTAAATGGAAACAATTTTATCAATTTCTAGTGGAATCAATACAGTGTTGTAAAGAACATAAAACCAGGTTTTTCTTATTTTCGGGCTCCGTAAAATATTTAGTGTTTCCAAAGGGTTCCGTCACCAAACAAAGTATGAGAATCGCTGACCTAGAATTCAAGTTGCATCAATTAGTAGGCTAACACCCATTTCCAATTGATTTAAACAGTGATAAACAGTTATATATAATATACAGTGATAATTTATAGATTTGGAGCTAATGGCCTTGCTGCCGAAGCCCTATTGTTTAATAAAAAAAAAAAAAAAAAAAAAAAATAGACTAACTCCACTCAAAACCATGGCAATGGTTTTAAAGTTATGATACTGAGAAAGTGTTTCTGCACTATTATTTACTATAGAAAGTAACGTTCTCACGATTTTTGTAGGCGGAGCCTACTATTTGACATAACTTATATTCAATGTAAATCATATTTAAAAATTTAACACGTAAAATCAATATGTTGATGCAAATCAAATACATATGCAGTTTTGTCTTGTGACTGTAGATATAAATGTGTGTATATAGCTATAAGTGTGTATTTGGCTGTTAAGAAAACTTTTTCGAACGAAATTGTATTCCTTTCTCTCTTCTATTTTCGGCTGATTGTTGTTGACGGTATTGGCACATTGGAAGTAATCTTCAGGGAGTTTTACAAATAGATAGAAGGGCATCTGGCTTATGGCTACAATCGAAGGCTAGCTAAAAGTCTTTAAGTTCAGCACGACGAGAGGGGACGATGTATGGGAGATTGGTAGACTGGTCGACGGTCGTCTAGCACGAATACTGACAGCTTTTACAGGACCGAACTAAATCACGAAACATTATTTAAACAGAATTTGATTACCAAATTGGTTTTTAATGCTTCTTCTAGTATGTGCGCAATAATTATATTTTGAATTGTTGCTGTTATTTGAAAACAATTATTGGGTTGTTACTGACTCAATATTTAGATTTTTAAAATATTAATTTTCTTGGAAAAAAAGCAGCACCCAACCGACACAGTTAGGGCTGTGGCAAACCACAACATCGACTTTTTATTAATGATATATTTCAATTATTATTACCTACTTGTTTATTTTGATTTTTACAGGAGGTTCGAACGAAATTAATGAGTAAAAGTAGTGTTTGAATTTTTCTGTTTGCTTAATTCTTTTAACAATTATAAAAATTCATTATTTAAATTTAGAATAATATCACAAATTTGTAAATCGATAATCCTCGTTTATTTAATAAAAGAAAGTAATGAAATGAGGTTATATTGTCAAACCCTGAGTAATATGTATCAGTGTCGATAAACGATCATAAAAAATAAAGTCTTACTTCAATTATTTTAATAATTACAACGGTAACGTTATATTGTTAAAATACATATTACATGTGGTTTTTTATTCCTTAAAACTGGAAGGTTAATATTAAAAAAATAAAATAAAAAAGACGTGACGGAAGCTTGTCAGCCATAAAAGTCTGTGTATAACAATTTTAAAAACGTCCTTTTTAAAACTATTTTTCTTAAATTTTGAGAATGCATCACTAAGGTATTCTAAAGTATGCTAAGTTTCAAATTTTAAACTTGGAAAATTCGTTTTACGGTAGATTCGCTCGATTCTCATTAAAACACACCTTTTTTTGTATAAAACTAAAAGTTGTTCTACGTGTAAGCTGTGTATAATGCAAATATGTATCTTTAAAAAAATAATAAACGGAAGAGAATATATATATAATATATGGTATGATTATGAACACACTGAGGACGACATCTTTTATTTTAATAAGAACCAAATTTCATTAAGTGTGGAAAAAATTAGTAGCAAAAACAATTCAGTTTTAAAACATCATAGGTGTACTTAATTGCGTTTGCTTAGGTAAACAAATGTATGACCAATAAAAATATATATCTAATAGAAAACAGTATCACGGGTAATTGGAACAATGAAAATAAATCAATTTAAACACTCATTGATTGCAACGTTTCGTCTTTTCTTTAATTAAGACTTTTTCAAGCTCTCAATATGCTTAAACGATAGTTAAACTATGACATAATATACCTACAATTTGGCATTACAAAAAATAATTTTTAATAATTGTTTGTGTAGTGCCAAATTGTATATTATATATCATAGTTTAACTATCGTTTAAGCATAGGTACATTCAGAGCTTGAAAAAGTCTTAATTAAAGAAAAGACGAAACGTTGCAATCAATGAGTGTTTAAATTGATTTATTTTCATTATTCCAATTACCCGTGATACTGTTTTCTATTATAACATATATCTGGAATTGAACTTTAAAGATATATATCTAATGTTAATGCATATTTTTCTTTCGCAAATATGTCCTTACTTTAGTCTAGTCGCTTGAATATTTTGTGGTAGATTGTCGCCACTATAAGTCTAAGCACCCCTGGTTTAGTGGATGCATAAAATATGAAAAATCAACAATTAATTTGTTGACATTATAAATTATATTACAGATCCCGCTGGCAGTGTAGTGAAGTTTGACAAACAAGGAGATGGCTTAGCAAGATATGACATTCTCAACTATCAGAAGTTACGGAATGCCACGGCAGGATACCATTATAGAGTAAGTAGTTAAGTATATACTTCAAAATATTACATCATAGCTGCACTTGCAAAGTTGCGAAATTACTTTTAAAATAAAATTATTACTCTCTGACGTATACTACATACATCTCGTCTTTTGATTTTTTGCGTACAATTTCAATATTTATATAAATAACTCGATTTTTCTAGGAATTTGCCATAGCTGAATACCTGTCCTAATATAAAGAGGTAAATTTGTTTTGTTTGTATGTTTATTTGTCGGGACTATTTCTCTGGAACTACTGAACCGATTCTAAAAATTCTTTCACTAATAAAAAGTTATACTATCCCTGCGTTGTATAGGTTATATTTTATTTTGATAAAAAATAAAAAACCTAAATAAACTGGCTAAATTTGAGTACATGGTGTAAGTACGGGTATAAATTGTCCGTACCTAAATAATAAGGTGGAACCGAAGACTCCATTACTGTTATCCTTTCCGAACGGGGCGCAGCCCTGCGAGAAAAAAACACTGTTTCATCTCAATCGCGCGCGTAGTCGCGGGTAGCGGCTAGTATCTTATAGTTTATGTTTGAGTATTCTTAAATTTTAATATTGCATCAACTGAGATCTAACCGACAACTTTCAAAGTATGTAATTTATAAATATTTAAGTGACATCTAGCAAATGAAAAACTTGATATTTTACCTGCAGTTATCACAGATATACTATTTCTTTGGCACGTATAACTTTTCACTCGTGTTAATGTCAATTTGACAGAAACCTTATTTTAACTAGATAGTGGTTAAATAAAAAGTAGTTTAGATAATCTTAGTCATAATTTATTATCCAAAAACGATATAAAAATTATATAGATTATAGTACCTACGAAAAGTTTAGTTGAAAACAGTTCAGGTGTTTAGACAGACGAAACTCATTGTATTAGTATTGATTATTACAACTTACGGTTCAACTTCGTACTAATTTTTAATTATTTTTTTTATTAAAAGAAATCTAACTCCGGCTCTGAATTTATACGTTTTTCTTTCATGTCTGATATTTAGCAATCTATACTGTCAAGAAAAATTGTATTTCGTTATATAGCTTGAGTAAATTTGGAATCATGTTCATATATAAATAAAAATTAAGGTTTAATTAAAAAGTTGAACAATTCTGTGTCAGGCAAATAATCAATAAAGTTGGTCACACCTTACGAAAGACCTCGAAAAGTTTTGTTGCAAATTGGTCAGCGCCTTACATCGTAGTGTAATTTCAGATCAGAAAACTTTTACAATTTATCTTTTTTAAGAAAAGTTCTGAAAAACTCTTTGTTTGAAATGACTCTTCAGTTCACTGTAAAATGTACATTGAAGAGTGATTGATGTTTTGTCCACTTTCATACATAAAATAATATAATCAATGCTATAATATCATACAAACGTGCTGTCAGATGTTTTGTCTGCTTGTACAATTGTACCAGCCTATTGGTACTCAAATTTACACTCTATGATGATGCTTTTATTTTGGTTATAATTTCGTAAAAATAAAGCATATGTAAAATTAACGGTCACACGAACCAATATGCTAAGAAAAAAAATATTAGTAACATGAATATTAATATTTAGAGCAGTTTATTTAGATTAGCAACCATTATTAAAATTTTCAAATATAATTTCCTTTGGCACGGTATGGTAAATTTGATTCATGACAGTGAAAATGTAACGAAACGTTGCAATATACATATACTGTAAACTATAAAAATCAAATGAACATTAAGCTAAGGGAGCGGCTAGGTAGTGGCTGCCTCGTAAACTAGTAGGTTCGATCCCGGCGGTAGGTTATATTATATTTTGTTTTTTTTTAAGTATACCAATTTTAATTCTGCAGTGTGTAGTGTAAACAGTTTCTTTTTTTATTTTATATATGTAAAAACATTATCAAAGGTGTCGAAATACAGGTTTAAATATAAATATTTCGCCTCCGTGGACATAATCAGTAATTAGCAGTAATGAACATTGTATTTTATTAAACTATGAAAAAATGGTTATAAATGAATCAAACAATTAAAAATACTTAAAAGTCACGCGTTTTAAAAAACAAGAAATACTTTAAGTTTTATCCAATATTTTTATCTTTATATATTAGATATAATTAGATATTTTCTTTTAAATTGTTTCATTTTATTTTTATATATTTAAAAGATCACTATTTTGTAAAGAACGCGGTATGAAGTTTTTAACAGCATGCGAGATTCGAAAGAAAAAATGTTTATTTTGAGAATATTTGAGTTTTTGAATATTTGGTGTTTTTTAAAACTTTGGATTTGTAAGTATTTTACATTTACTTTGTTCATTTTCCTTAATTTAATAAAATACAATTTGACAAAAGTAGAATAGCGGAAAGAAGGAACCTTAGCCAGTACAATTATATTATTTTATTGCCAACGTTTCGTCTAATATGTAGACTTCTTCAGGGCTCAAAATAAAGTTATATAACTTTATTTTTATATATTGTTATATAACTTTATTTTGAGCCCTGAAGAAGTCTACATATTAAACGAAACGTTGGCAATAAAATAATATAATTGTACTGGCTAAGGTTCCTTCTTCTCGCTATTCTACTTCTGTCAAATCACATAAGAGGAACGAAAACATATCATACTATGAATAAAATACAATATTCACTTTGTCTAATTACTAGGGCCGAATTTACCCATACGCAAAATGCTGTTGCTTAGGATTTCAGCTTAGTGAAGCCCCCGATTTATCAAAACTTGCGAATTTAGTAACTAAATTGGACCTAACTTTTTTATTTAGAAAAAAATGCTAAGTTATTTAAAGTGAACTACAGTAAATCCAATATCCATTTCTATACTTTAAAAAATAAAAATATCGAAAAATAATTTATGTAGAATTATTTAGGTTTTAGAGGTTGCTTAGCTTAGGTTGAATAATTTCTGATGTTAAGGATACCTTCTATGGCTACTACTTAGGGCCCTTACAAACATAAGTCCGGTCCTGTTAATTACTGATTTTTCCTACTAAGGCAATTTTTATAGTGTTCTTACACCAATAGAACAAAAAAACATTAACATATTGTCAGCCTATCGATACAAATTACTCTAAACACTACCAAAAACAGTCGTACTAAATTCGAATTATATTTTTAAATACCAATATTTAGCTGACAAAAATAAAATGTTTAATTGACTTTATTTCTTTTTTGTCCTTGGTAATTAATATAAAAATGATTTTTCGGGAAAAAGGACTTTATTTATAAGTAAAACACTTAATATTTTATTTTCAGCGACGTTTCGTTCCTTGTTTATTTACAGTTATTAAAGCTTGATAAAGTTCCAAACAAGGAACGAAACGTCGCTGAAAATAAAATATTAAGTGTTTTACTTATAAATAAAGTCCTTTTTCCCGAAAAATCATTTTTATAAAATGTTTAATTTTTGTGTATTTTTTTATAAGAAAAGGTGGTTGCATAAGTATACATTTATTTTTAAAGAGGGATTGCGGAAAGGAAACACTATTTCTAGAAGTTTTAAAACGCGTGAGTTGTATTAAATGAAAACATTTCATTCTGAAATGTAAAAAATGAATATATATTAAATTATATATATTCATTGTCAAAACGAAAGACACTCACAATTTACAAATAGGGGAGCTTCAGCCTTCTGTGTTCACTGTTGATTCTTAAGAAATAGGAGAGTTTCTTTATGTATAGCAACTTTGTGGTTGTTCCATGCACTAATGGCGGTCATCTATCACAACTTGACGTACGTTGCAGACACTACAGAACTCTGTTAACGTTATCAAACAGGTCCGTACTCAATCATTATTCAATCACTTTAATAACCTCTACAACGATTTAATATACTTGCGTTCAGTTTACGAAATTTACTATCAAAAACATTTTCATGATTTGTAAAAGTCCTACCCTGTTATTTTAGTTTTAAATGATTTCATTTTTTTTCGTCCTCCCCAAAATACAATCTTTAAATACAATACATTTTTTTCGTAACCAGTAAGCCCGTTTTCAAACTATTTATTTAAGAAAAAAAATGGATCAGTGATTTTAACAATATGTATATACAAAATTTAATTCAGTTAATGTCGTGCTATTCTGTAAGGCCAATGTTAGCATTTATGGCGCTGTACAGAGTCATTAGATACATAGGTTACCTCGCTAATGAATTACGTCAGCCGGAAGACCGTTTGATGAGGTCATCTCTCCACTACTACCCAACGGAACGAGGTCACCTCTGTATCTTCCTTGTGTGCTGTACATTTTTGTGACTTTTTAACAAATGAAACATAACATACGTTGAAGAAAGGCATTATAGACATATTATTTTTTACATATCTATTAATTTTATTATTTAGTCCGAAGTAAAATCTCTTATTACAAGCCTGAAATAAAAAAAAAAAAAAAAACAATATGTATGTCCACTACTTATATCATTTTAAGTCGAGTAGCCTGTAGCTTCGATCGAGCACGAGATTCGAACATCCTGGCCCTTCTCGAGTTGTCAAGCATATAGTAGTACCAGCTCATATAGCAAAAAATACAATTTAAGAACGCTTCACATCAAAAGACACGTTGCCATATTAATATTTCTAGTTGGGAAGGTACCAACCAATAAACAATAAACATTGCTCACGTGTAAGTTTTTTTCTCCTCAGGTATTTGAACTTTCAGTTTTTGAAGTGAAATTTCTTTAGTTGCGATTAGAATATGTAATTTCGTTCAATAACGTAACGAAAAATAGTTGACAAAAAACGACATGGTCAGGAGGGGGGGATCGGAGCTGCTAGCGGGGAACCGGAACCAATTGGTTGGCAGGTAGTGTAGGCATGAATGCATTGAGAGAAAAGTTAGATCGACACGTCTCTTTCTGTTTAGTGTTTATTTGGTTACACGTGCATTTCACGTCAGACGTGTGATATTTATTTTGTTAATTTTTATAATGGTTCAGCATATTATTGTTATTAATTAGTAAAAATTATCGATTGATTTCTTTACCGAGATTTTTCTGTACTGCTTGAGCCTAGGTTTCCTAAGATAGCGGTATCGTAGCATAGCGACCGTAATAAAACGGTAAATCACGTAAACACGTTTGCATAGTATTAAATGGATGTAGTTTTCTCAATAGCGACGGCATCACCGTAACGTAAAAAAGCGACATCCATTTATTTCTATAGTCAGATTTTTTTTTCTTACATAATTCATCGTCATAATATTACAGTCACTATACTACGGTACTGCTATCTTAAGAAACCTAGGCTTTCATCAAAACAACACCCTGTATGCAAAGAAAAGTGAGTGGAAATTATTTTTCAACACTGTTAGGTGAAATGAATAAGAATGAAGTAGTCACTCAATTAATGCATCGATTATTCGAACTGCGAAGCGTGCGTGAGTGGTTCGTTAAGGTTGATTCACAATATACGGTTCTTTGTTGTTCCAAATTTCGAAATAAATCAGGTCGAATCTTACTTTGTAAGCCTTTGTGACTAAGTATTATTTCAGAGCCTCGTTCACGCTAGTCGGATGCCGGAACGATTTTAAATCGGTTGCTTTTGTGGCTTATTAATATGCCATAGTTCAAATTTATCGACACGATTAAAATTCGTCTTCGGCATGTTTAAATGGGTGGTTTGTCACCGTCTGCCGGCCGGATAAAAAATTTCGCACGCAGAACGGTTGTTTTTGTATATGCATTAATTGTGGACGTATCGTGGAATAAATCATAGACATTCTAAAATAATTTAAGAACCTACATTACTTTTCAATTCACCCAACACTTGGAAAGCTCCTACAGAAAATCTGTCTAGTAAGATTGGGTGCACCTAATATTTCCATTTTTCATCATTTTTTTGTCTGAAAAGTACCACATCACAACAAGAACTTCGTCGGCAGCCATCACGCACGGTCGTCTGTTTCAAAAATGTACTTGGGTCAATTGCCGGACAGGAATTTTATCATATAGTGTGTGTAAGCATCTAAACTTAAAACTTGATACAAAAACCGTTATACCAAGCTGTTCTCTTACCATGATTTGATATATTGAATGAAACGCATTAAGGGGGTATTCTCATGTGACCACTTCGAAAAATCGATTTTATTTTTTTTTTCATATTTCAATAGTAAAACCTATCGAAAATATGCTGTGAAAAATAGAGACCGAAATTCCTAGTTTTAAATAAATTACAACTCATAGTCGCCGACGAGCCGTAGAAGCGACTTGTTGGCTCTTGAAACTTTAAACGCATTTATCTGGAAACATTATTTTCTAAAACTGTCATGGTCCTAAAAAAAAAGTATTCAACCGATTGCTTTGAAATTTATATATGTTCTTCTACTCATTAATGGTTATCGTCCGTACCAAAATTGCTTATTTTCGAAAATATTTTCTTATTTTTTTTAAACGATTTTTAACAAAAAAATTAACAAAAAACAAACTTTTTTTCTATAGTCCGCCATTTTTTTTTTTAATGAAATTGATTAATTTTGGTAGGGACGATAGCGACATCCCTACTGAACAATGATCCATTCGATTTTTTTATTTCAGACAACATGAACAGCCGCTATTACCATGACCAGTAACCTGCTTTTTTTTAGTGTCTAATTTGATTAAAATATATATATATATAAAAAATGTAAAATAAGAGAAAAAAATTTTTTTTATACAGTTAAAGATATAAACAAAAACACAAAAAAATTAAAATGATTGAATGTTATTGTCGTCTAAAAAAAAATTCCCTAAAAAGAGGTTAAATTTATGCGTTCACATGAGAATACAGTCAAAGCCCTCTAAGTGCACGCTCTCTAAATGCACACGCTCTCTTACTGCACACGAACTCGCCCTCTAAGTGCACGTTCCCCAGCCCCCACTTCGAATAATCTGCGACCAATCACGTGCGACCGTAAGCGCGCTTATGTCAACACATGTCATATGATTGTAAACACAGTTTGAGTTTGAACTCATTTTTAAATTCTGCGCAATGTTTCGCGCAGAGAGAGAGAGCATCTGATTGAATAAAGATAGCTATAGGAGTTAGAAGAGTGGGGATGAAAAAGATCGTAGGGGAAGTGTGCACTTAAAGGATGGGCCTCGGTTCCGAGCTGTGCACTTAGAGGGCTTTGACTGTACCCCCTTAAGTGTAAACACACCTTTAGTGTACGCGTGAGGTTAGACAGGCGTGTTTTGATCAGTGATCGCCGATCACCGTCTACATATTTGCAAGCTTTCTGCATTTAAATGTCGATCGAACGTTTCACGTAAAGTGGAACATGCAATTTCCGGCTTTTTCCGTTTACGTTTCATATTCAGACTTACTCGACTGCCAATTGATTTGAATTTGTGCTGTAAATTTAATTTCCTCTGACAAGATACAAAACATGTCATATTGTATGTCCAATGTCCACGTCAAACACTTAATTCTAAAATTATTTAACAAATACTTAACAGCTCAGGTCTAACAATGATTCTGTAATTTTGCTCTACAACAACATAAGGCCATAATATTATTAGTGTATTTGCCATATGGCAACATACACTATTGGCGTTGGTCGGATGGCGGAACCTAGGGGTCGGACCAAAATTTCTCGACGTTTCATAACCTCCTAAACAGTTTGGCACCATTTTAAAAAATGTTTATATATATATATATATATATATATATATATATATATATTTATATGTGCGGGCAATAACTTTCGAAGGAGTTAATTCATTTTAACGAAATTTGGCATACATGTTGGAATCCATCACCGCACGAAGCCTATTTAAAATGGGCCCAATCGGGTCATTTTAAGGGTAGTTTTTAGGGGTTGAAAAAAGTTTTTGGGCCCAAAAATATCGAAAAAATTCTCAGAATCGTTTCAAAATTGAAATTTAACCCTTTAGTAGCAATTAAAAAGTGCTCCTAAAATTATAAGCAAATCGGCCCGACAGGACCGGACTTACTAATTTTATGAAAACACTAGTTTGCGTATACGAATTTACTTACTGAAGGTCGTATTTAATTTGGTGCAGATGTTGAATTGATAACAATATTTCAATTAATAAAATTATTATTGTAAGGGGTGTATTAAGGGGTTCAATTTTTTTTTATTTTGTCCAAAAACAAACTTAATTTCATTTAATAAAGCCACAATACCTGTATTAGCAAATACACTATATTGTCGGCAGGGTTTTGGCACTGCGACCCGGGTTTTTTAGTTTAATGCCTGTTTTTCAATTTTATGGATCAGTTTACACAAAATGATTCAAATGTTGACAGAAGTTCAAAGGCAAGACGAAGTGTCATTTATGCTATCGACAACGGCTTGCTTAACGAAACAGAACAAGGCAAACGACATTAGAGATTACTTCTTCGCAAAAAACAAAATTTGTCAAATTTGGAACCTTCCCCATCACAAACATAAACTCGATATTAGCAATTAATAAATCTGTAATTAATGTGATAAAAAAGTATTCAACAATAAATTAAACAAAAACAAAACTAACAAATTCGCGGTTCTATTTCACTTATGCCTATTATCTACGTATATTAATTATTGGAATGTATCTCCCGCGTCAAACGGGGTCTTACTGCAAAAAATACAAACTACAAACAGCAAATCAGTCTGTTATAAAATTCCTTGTGAATTAGTTACTATTTTAATAAAATAAATTATTGAAAATAAATCTGAATTTATCTGTCAAAAATAAGCGAAATCAAATATTTCGATTGGATTGCGAGGCAACGCGACACAGAATAGGGAAAAACATGCTTCACAGGTCCCATTCATCCATTTGAAAAAATCTCATGGTATTTTTCTTATGTTCGGTACAACATCATTATAATATGTAGACATATACAATTGGGTTTTTGAATGATTTTTTTACATAAATGGAAAGACCACATACAAGTTTTATAGGAAAACTACTTTTATTTTTCATTTTTACTTCATAATTAAAAAGTTATATTCAATTTAAAAATATTTTTAAGCTGAGTGCCGATAACCCGACAAAAACGCGTGTGACGGCATAATGTTTTTATGGTCCTTATTTCCATTATTACTTTTAATAGTATGTATAACTAGCGGTCCAGTCCGGCTTCGCTCGGGTGTAAATGTAATATATAAGATATAAAAGATGAGAATCATTATCATTAAATTGTCAACGTGTATGAATTTGTGCGAATTCAATCGATTTTATTTGTGAATGTTCAAAAATCGAAGAAAAATCTTATTTCCCAAAAAGAAATTTAAAAAATTCTGTTGATCCGATCGCTACCAAACTTCAGAAGATCACCCGCTGGGCTAATCTAAAGATTGTCTGAAAATTTCATCAAAAATGGTCTACCCGTTTGGAGTCTATAAATTACATATACATCGTCTTTTATCTATATAGATTATTAAAATGTAAAAAGTGGTTATTGTGACATAACGATAATAGTTGGACATATAGTATCGCGAAGTTTTTTGTAGTTATTGATATGTTCTTTAATATTGTAGAACATACTTTTGTTCTATCATCAATAGTTTCCGCAGCGCATGCGACGAAAGATGTTTTATGGCATTTTTTTTTACACCTTGGGTTACGTTACCAAAGTTTTAGTAAGGATTCCTAATATTTTCTACCAATAAATATAGCCTATGTTACTTAGAGTGAATGTAGCTTTCTAATGGTAAAAGAATTTTTTAAAGCGGCACAGTAGTTTTTGAGTTTATTCATTACAAACATACAAAAATACAAATCTTTCCTCTTTATAATATTAGTGTAGATAGATGAAGTTTTATACATTTTAATTACTTTGTTATTAATTATTATCTATGGCTCTATTTTTTTCCTTTTCGGTATTCAATAATCTTTATGCTAAATTATTAAAAAATTTATAAAATTAGTAGTTGTTTTAAAATTCAAAATCCCAATTAGAAATAACGTTTTTAAATAAAAAAAAAATCAATGGTTTATTGTTTCAGGTGGTCGGGAAATGGTTCAACGCACTAAAATTAAATCTTTCAAGCGTCGTTTGGAACAATGGTTCTGAAAGTCCACCTTCGTCGGCTTGTTCTCTACCTTGCGAACGCGGTATGATAAAAAAACAACAGGTACGGTTTAGTCAATGTGCTTATACACTAATGCTGGGTTGCAAGAAGTATTGTCAGAAAATCTGATTTAACAATGACCTTAAAATGTGATCACACATATTTCTCCATAGGAATTTTAAATCGATCCTGCTTGAAAAATAGTTGAACATTAAACTTATACATGTAATTAACATAGTTTTTTGTAGACTTTTCACTTCGAAACAACATTTTTCTAGGTAGATTAGTCTAAATTTAGCTTGAAAAGCGACTCTTTCTATGCAGATCCATCATTTGTTTTTGCGTCAGTACAATCTAATATTCGAGATAACAAGGAATTTCACAACGACATTAAGTTGTCCCTATATGTATAAGAACTGTAATTATATGATCACAATTTAAAGTCACTGTTAAATCAAATTTTTTGACACGCTTACTGCAGCCTAGCATTAAAGTTTAGTAGGAAAATTGTAGACTATGGTTAATACTTATAGTTTCACTGTACAATATAAGCGTCACAGTTTTTAAGCAAAGAAAATATAATATTGGATATACTTTATATTGTTTTGTGCTTTGCTGTTCCATTCAGTTCAACTTATACAAGTCTGTATCGTGTCGAATTTTTTTTATAGCTTTAGATTTTTTTAATTCGGTTTCGTGTAGCTGAGCGTAACAACGTTTCATCTTAATTAAATCTATTATCTAAATTTGAACAGCTTATTAAGGTCCTGTATATGGGTCACTTAGTAGTCTATTTTTCATAAGCCTCGCTGTGCGAACGTTAATTCGGATCACAGAGATATTGTACAGCCACTACGCTGTGTTAAATATTAACGAAATTATCGACAATGTTAATTACTGTAAGGAGGCATAGCAAATTCGTATCTCGTAATGTTTTATTAATAAAAAAAAGCATAACAAATGAATATCATTTGTTATCCTTGCTCTCTGCACTTAAAATCGCCGATGCAAAGATGCAGATCACTAAAAAGACCCGTTTTTCCCATCTCTAAATCAGTATAGCTTCAAGGAGTCTAAGCATTTCAAGTTTATTGGGCTAATGCAGATCCGTTTTTTGCTAACCTATCACTTCTGTTGAGTCTAGGTTATTATTATTTATCTTTTGTATTGGCGTACTTAGCTGTAAGCGTATTGAATTTAGCGGTGAATTTTCACGCACCTGAATAAAGTAAATATTACATTTTGTCTGCGTTTTGACGCACATTTGAAGCAAATGTAGACGCAGTGTTTATATTCGGTGTCTATGTTATTATTATCTTTTGCGTTCGTGGAGACCAGTGATTCCCAACCTGAGGGTCATGTACACCAGTGGTGTGCATTTGCAGTTTGCACCACTCAATAGCTTTCTAATATACCACTTGATTGATGGGAAATTTGATTCGCAAACTATGTCAAGCGTGATTTATGAAAGGGAATGAATGTAACTTCGATTATGACAATACCTATCAGACAAAAAAACATGTGTGTAGTTCACACGCGGTAGAAGTAAAACCTTCAGAAAACTAAACTGCGAGAAAATGAGACGAGTACAGTATCAGGAGTGAGCTAAATATATGTAATGTTTATTTATTATAATATTGGTACCAAGTTTAAAAGTTATTTTACATTTTATCATTCAGACTCCATGTTTTCAATTTCAACACATGACACGAGTGGCTTAAGGCTGTCGGAACGCTCTGAATTTAAGCCAAAAATAGAGCTTCGGCTGTCAACTGATTGTAGACTTAGTCGTCAACATTCTGCAATTGTGCCAAAAAAACACACGTTTTCAATGTCACACTATGACCTTATTCGTACTTATTTCACAAAATTGTTCAACCACAAACCTAAAGTGACTCTTCCTTTTTCGGAAAAGTTTTTAAAACTTCAAAATATTTCCAAAAATTAGAGTAATCAATTAACAGCGGCACCCTTGCAATAGCATCTTTTAGCCTCGTAGTGTGCACCAGCCAAAAATTGAAACGTGCAGATGATTTGAGCGAGACAGAGCTAAAGAAGGTCACACCCACAATATGTCGTTTGCCTACCTCGCCTCTTACCGCTGGGTCTCAGCACAAACTGTGTGAAACTGATCCACCACTGCTTTCATTTCAAAAATATTTTAAATGTCACTGTTTCTTAACAATTTCAATTTCTTACTACGCGACTGGTGTACTATATTCTAAAGTCCTGCCTAATTAATCCGTGTACTTATTATTCGTGGTCACTGGTCATCTTATGAAAATTTTATTCTATCTTAATCCCAAAAAAGATTGAAAACCACTTTTCTATCTTTGCTATTTTAATAGTCAAATAATAACTGTGTTTATTGGCAAGTTTTGAACTCCCAAAGCGTCTGTTAGCTATACAAAACTCTTCGGACAAAAGCAACGATACTCTACGCAAGAAATAATAAAAAGACCTTAGAGTGACGTGTGACAGACATACATCAAAACTATGCTTTTACATTTCCACAATAATAAAAGAACCAAAGATAAATTTAGATTTGGCACACAGACCAGCGACTTAGTGACTTAGCAAGGGTTAGCAATGCGGAAGGGCTTTCGAGTAAGAGGGGCCCTGGGCCTTGCACGGGCAAACTAAGAAGAAAATATATAATATCGGTTATAGAATACAATCCTGATAATTGCATAAAAATATTTACACAAAAACACAAACTAATTCTACTAATTCCCTGAAATTATAATAAACATTATATATTTGCTTTCATTCCGAGAGTAAAGAAACCAACGTCGGAACAAAATTAATTAATTATTATGACATATGTTTGTTTTTATTATTAATCAGAAATATAGAATTAATTTTGTTATCTCTACTTTTTTATTATTATATATTTAGTTCTGTTCTTAACGGAAGTTTTATTTAAAATATTTTATAAAAATCAACATTTTGTTGATAGCTTTAAAAAACTAATCATTACATTCTTTAATTTAGTTTGCATTATAACCCAAAAGCTTCTCACAAAAACATATACATGTTAATTACAAAACGCAAATAGCCTATAATCCTTCCCCTCGACACACAGTTCGCACAAGAAAGGGAAAGTATCCTTTTGAAATATTTTTTGTATACAATATTTTCCATTATTTGACAATTTGGAATATAAAAAAATACATAACACTGTGTAAAAATGGAGCCATAAAGAAGTTGAGACTTGAGAGCCACTGATGTAGGATATATAGTATTATCAACCCCTTACCGTCTTCGTATCGCATCAATCTAGAGCACGACCGCATTTTAATTGAAAATAGTAACACAAGTTTCATAGAGGGTACTATGTATTGTGTATCAATAGACCGTATGGCGTATGCTACAGTATTTATCCTATGGGCCATAACGGAAATTCATTGCTACAAAGAGCTCTAATGAACTGCTTCCGGTTTATTCAGATTTACATATGGCACACATTTATTCATCCCAAAAAATATAAATAATAATGCGTTTAAAATTCATTTTTATAGTACCATAGCTAAATAACTTTTTTTCAAAATAAGTGTGCGTTCCTCCAAAATAAGTATACAGTCAAAACCGTTTACGACGACATCGTTTAAAACAACATACCGGTTATATTGACCAAAATCATAGGTCCCGTCTGAATGCTATATGACCGCCTTATAAAAACACTGCTTTTTACGACATTGCTTATTACGACATACCGCATTAAGCGCCTACATTTAATGTAATATCTTCGGAGAATTATATCTGTATTGTAAACAAAATTCTTACACACAGAAGTGTTCCAAACAGACTAAAATTACAGATTTTATGAATACAAAAAAAATGATAATGATGATGTGAATATTATTCCTATTAATATCTATGGCTTTATATGTACCTACACATTCAATAATACTACATACTTAATAAAAAATTACATTGTACCTTGAAAACATCACCGGTTGTTACGACTATCGGTTTTTACGACCAAATATGAGTAGACCCTTCGATGTCGTTATAACAGATTTCGACTGTATATGATTATCAAACCATGCCGATTATTCAAATTTAAACATCTTAATATCTATGTCTATAAAAATAGATGTTGATATATCTGTTTGAGATTAATAGACTTCGATATCATTAAACCGATCACCATGAAAGTTGGCACATATACCTATGTATTTCTCACGGAGAAGATTTGTACGTTATTCGATATATTGTAACTTGTTAAATATGGTGGCTGCCATGTTTCATTTCAATCGCGTGCAGTGCCGCGGATAGCAGCTAGTATCCTCTAAATTGATTTTATTTATTCCAATTCCAGTATTCATATGAGCAAGTATGTTATTAATCCAAAATCGACAATAAATTATTTGTACGCGCAACAATAAACGACATAAATTAGTCCAGTCCTGACCACCAATTTCGGTAAAATTTACACTTAACTGTGAATTTGAAGCAATTTTGTTTTGCTTTCGGACACAAAATAATAAGGAACAAAGTTTTTATTAGCGACCTATAAACATAATATAGCATTCCATGTGTTCGCACTAGAGGAAATATGAAATAATTTAATACGTGAAATAGTGAACGTTTGCTAATGTGCCTAAGCTCTAGGACATTCAAGAAAATACGTTTTATCATTAAGTGACTGCAGTATACAAAAAATAACGCAGAGACTATGGATAGACTACTTTGTGTACCTATAATACGTCACAGAAGGACACGATGCCTGACAGAACAGCTCAACACTATACATGCTATACCAGTGATGCTTAACTTTCTTACAAATTCGGAATGGCCATAATAAAGTTGTGGCATAGTCGACGTTGTGGTGTTTTGCATAAGAAAGTTGAGATTCGTTTATCGAAAAATTTTGTATACACGAAATCGATCATAATCAAATTCCTATCACAATTTGACAGATTTAAAAACTGCTGTTGCAATGAGCTGCCGTGCACGCCTAAAAATCCTCTCACACGTGCGCGATTTTTCCGTCGCGGGCAATTTCTTTTCTCGCCTACATTTGATAGCGCTTACATTTTAAATGAGACTATTCACATGACTCGAGATTCTCTGCGACAAGCCACTTACGTCAAAAATACTGTCTTGAAATTTAATGATGCCAACATCCTATATGGAAGCGTTCAGACGCGGCGATATTTTGCCGTGACGCGATGGAATAGTTTGTCATCCCCCATTCTTGGCATTTCGCGACAATCCTTCGAAAATAATACATAAGTGTTGCTGTAGTCTTTATGTTAATGACGTGAACCGTGGTAATGTTGTCGAAGAAAAAAAAAGAAAATATTGCCAGCACCATGGCTCAGCTAAAATAAACAGCAGGGCACAGGCGCCTCGAACGCTTAACAGTGTTGGATCACTTTCACACAGTTTGTGTTGAGACCCAGCGATAAGAGGCGAGGTAGGCAAAAGACATATTGTGGGTGTGACCTTCTTTAGCTCTGTTTCGCTCAAATCATCCGCACGTTTCAATTTTTGGCTGGTGTACACTACAAGGCTAAAAGATGTTATTGCAAGGGTGCCGCTGTCAATTGATTACTCTAATTTTTGGAAATATTTTGAAGATTTAAAAAACTTTTCTGAAAAAGGAAAAGTCACTTTAGGTTTGTGATGGAACAGTTTTGTGAAATAAGTACGAATAAGGTCGTAGTGTGACATTGAAAACGTGTGTTTTTTTGGCACAATTAATGCCAACTTTTTTCGAATAAATCGTACATAAATTACAAAAGTAGTCCATTAGAGACTTAGATTTGTCCTTTATCTTCCTTATAGAGAAAGACTTCTTGCAGAATGTTGACGAATAAGTCTACAATCAGTTGACAGCCGAAGCTCTGTTTTTGGCTTAAATTCAGAGCGTTCCGACAGCCTTAAACGGAAAATTTTCCGCGATGGAAAAATCTCGCACCGTGGGAACTAAGAAACACTGGTTGATACTGTGTATACACTATATAGTTGCAACAAGATGTCTGTATTGTGCAGAGAAATAGTGTCATGTATATACAAGGAAGGGCATTAATATTTGATCATCCCTCTTGTAAAAAATCGTTTACTCTAAGACATGTATACCAATATTGCATTCACGTCACCGTTGCGTTGTCATAATAAATAAACCACTTTGTCGAAAGAAGCAACAATTTTATTTATCAACCCTTTCCCAGTTAGCACTCACGAGACGTATCGGTGTGACCATTGAGTTGAATTTAATCGTGTTTTATCAAAGTATGTGTGAGATTTGAGAATAGTAGTGTGCACGTGGGAACAACTACGATAGTAACCTGACTCGTTAATAATTACAGTTATATCCCACTTAACGCTGTTTCAGTATTACGCGTTTCTAAAAAAAAGTTTAACCACTATAACGGAAACTATGGATTAGTTTATACAAAACTACATGAAGTTTGATAGACGTTCAAAGGCAGGACGAAGTGTCATTGATGCGATATCTTCACAAAAAAATAAATAAAATATAACCTTCGTCATCACAAACACAAATTCTTTCCTAGAACTTTTTTTAATTTTCTTAAATGATTTATGAAAAAAAACGATATTAGCAATAAATAAGCCTACAATATGATTAAAAAGTATTCAATAATAAACGTTGCAAAAAAAAAATTAAAATTTGCTTATACTCTATTCTGCTTCACTTATCCCCATTATTTACGTATTTAGATGACGTCGTTTAAAGCTGCAACTACTGGACCGTATTCTATACGAAGCGGGGTTGTTTTTTCAAATAGTTCATCGATTCATTTAAAAATGCTGTCGTTATTTTTATTAACTTATTTAAAAAATGTTTGTTTTCGGAAATAATAAAAATGTTTAAAGTTTAATTATTGCTACTGGCCATACATTCTTACCACTCTCATTTTGTAAGGGAAACCGAGAAAGGGTTGATAACCTATCTAATATTATGCTCTACTTGATTGTTTAATAAAAATTCGATATTTGAACGAAGTTTGATTCTTCCAACTATTAAAATAATTTTAAAAAAACGAATTTTATGAAAAAAAAAATAAATTTATGAAATTAGTATCTAGCTGTGCAAATTCGGAGCACACAATACTTATATACAGAATAAGAATATTCCTATTTTTGTGTTAGCCGCAATGGCTTTTTTTCTTCTAATTTAAAGCAATCTCAAAGATACTGACTGTATATTGTTTTGTTTTATATACAGGGTGACACATGCTGCTGGATTTGCGACAAATGTGAAGAGTACGAATATGTATATGATGAATTTACATGCCGCGATTGCGGTTACGGATATTGGCCTGTCCTTGACAAATTATCTTGTTACGCTCTAGAAATTCAATGCATTCGATGGAATAGCGCTTTCGCCATGGTTCCGACAGCAATTTCTTGTATCGGTATCGCACTGACTCTTATCGTCGTCGGTTTATTTATAAAAAACAACGACACACCGCTTGTAAGAGCTTCAGGTCGCGAACTCAGCTATATGCTTTTATTCGGCATAGCACTGTGTTACTTGAATACATTTGCTCTAATTGCACGACCGACTATTTTTACTTGCATCATTCAACGATTCGGAGTTGGTGTCGGTTTTTCAATAATATATGGCGCACTTTTGACCAAAACTAATCGTATTTCACGTATATTCGATTCGGCTTCTAAATCGGCTCTAAGACCAAGTTATATCAGTCCGAAATCACAAGTCATTATAACTTGCAGTCTTATCATTGTTCAAGTACTTATCACGATGGTATGGATGGTTGTTGAACCACCAGGAACAAGGTTTTATTATCCGGACAGAAGACACGTTATTCTCAAATGCAAAATTCAAGATATGTCATTTCTATTCTCACAATTATATAACATGCTTTTGATAACTATTTGTACTGTTTACGCGGTAAAAACTCGTAAAATTCCAGAAAATTTCAATGAGTCAAAATTTATAGGATTTACCATGTACACGACATGCATCATATGGTTAGCGTTTATTCCTATATATTTTGGAACAGGAAACTCATTTGAGGTAAGTAATTAATTAATATGTTTGTCTAACTCCCTATGAAATAACTGATTTTCCCGTTTCCACGATCTATAATAAACGCTACAGTAAATCGTGATTAAAATCGACTTGGTAGTTTTTGAGTTAAGCCAAAACAAACAAACAGACAATCGAAAATTAGAGAAATAGTCAAAGTAGATATTCTACAAAAAAGTTCATATCAAACTATAAAAATCGCATTGAGTCCACTCGAAACAATCGATACTTTTAAAAAATAGAAGATGAAGATGTTCCTTATTTATTGAATCGATTCAACAAAGTGCGCCTTCTTTTAAAGGAGTTCCAGTCATTAAAAAAAGGTTGCTGAAAATCAAGGTTATTAGAAGAACACATTTTATCTCGTTCTATGGATGGCGTCAGCTGGCAGACCGTTCATATTTTTGTCAATCACGCAATATTAATTGACAGTCCGCTAGAACGAGGTCACATGTGTATCTAATAACCTTAAGCCCAAACACAGTTTGCAATGAGTTTGTACACAGTTAATTATATAAGTACCATAATACTTTTCCCCAAGACAGTCTCAAATTGATGACCTCTGTTCTGGTATCCTGATAAAATCGGTTCGTAGTAATAAATGTCTCGGAATTTTCCAAGTTTTGAATTTTTTTGGAGATTAATGGGTTTTGGATAATTCTCAAAAGGAACTTAACATTGCAGGCAATTGCTTTGCCTTTAGATAATTAAGATAAAAAAATAAATTATTTATTTCTGGTTATAATTGTAACTATTCTGTTTCCAGACCCAAATAACGACTCTATGTGTTTCTATAAGCCTTAGTGCGACCGTAGCTCTAGTTTGTCTCTATTCACCAAAAGTATATATCATCGTTTTCCATCCCGACAAGAATGTACGCAAACTGACAATGAATAGTGCTGCTTACCGGAAATCCTGTCCTGGGCCGAGCTCCACTGGCGGAACGCAAACCGGAACGTCTTCTGTCGTCAGAGGTAACTAAGCACGCTGTTCACCTGCAATTATAAATTATACAATGCTATTAACGATCTAGCTCTTAAACAGGTGAACTATTAATTTATATGGCTATTATTTAGCAAAACAGAACAAATTAAAATTTAAAAAAAAACCCGGGTCGCAGTGCCAGAACCCTGCCGACAATATAGTGTATTTGATAATACAGGCAGGGTGGTTTTATTATGCGAACTTATGTTGGTTTTTGGACAAAATAAAAAATTTGACTCCTTAATACACCCCTTAAAATAACATTTATTTTCTTAATTGCAATATTATTATCAATCGAACTTCTACACCAAATTATATACAACTTTCAGTAAATAATTCACTATCTGCAAAGTAGTGTTTTCATAAAATTTGTAAGTCCGGTCCTGTCGGGCAGATTTTATTTAAATTTTAGGGACACCTTTTAATTACTACTAAAGGGTTAAATGTCAATTTTGAAACGATTCTGAGATTTTTTTCGGTATTTTGGGGCCCAAAAACATTTTTCAACCCCTAAAAACTACCCTTAAAATGCCCCCATTACGCCCATTTTAAATAGGCTTCTTGCGGTGATGGATTTCAACACGTGGGCCAAATTTCGTTAAAATCAATTAACTCTTTCGAAAGTTATTGCCCGCACATATATATATATATATATATATATATACGTATATAAATATATATATATATATATATATACATATATATATAAACATTTTCAAAAATGGTGCCAAAGTGTTTAGGAGGTTATGAAACGTCGAGAAATTTTGGTCCGACCCCTAGGTCCCGCCATCCGACCGACGCCAATAGTGTATGTTGCCATATGGCAAATACACTAAAAACTGGGGTCGCAATGCCAAACCCTGCCGACAATACAGTGTATTTGCTAATATATAGGCAGTATGGTTTTTTTATGTGACCTTAAGTTTGTTTTTGAACAAAATAAAAAAAAATATATTTAAATGTTTAATTTTAATTTTGCATTTTATAATTTAATGAACTGTAAAAACGTATCTAGCCAACTTACTGTAATCGTTCAGTATTATAACTATTATTGATTTACTGTGATCAACGAAGAAAGTTTAATAATTATCACGTGCACAGAAATATTAAGAAAAATGAATGGATCGTCGGTTTTAAAAGACATCTAAGCTAATACTGACTGCAAAAGTCCCACGAAATACAGTGTTTATCTGGCGATTACATAAGTTCTTAGACGAATTATGACAAGAAATATTCTAAAGTAGGTTTCACAATGGCATGTTTTGCTTCTCCACAAGGTCAGTTTTGACAAACATTTTTTTGATAAAAATTACTCTGTAGTTTAAATTTTTATACCGATAGATAGTATATCAAGTATCATCAAAATTGGTTCAGCCGGAAAAGTCTATAGTTACGATGGGAATAAATTTTGTTCACCAGAATAACGTCAAAAAACTGAAGTGGGGAATCTTTGAACGTGAAATTCACTCACTTCAAAACGTCAGATTAAACTGAAACTTTGCACACTTATCAAGGACCGATGACAATACAATAATTTAATAAATTTGTCCCATTATCCTGACCAGGATCATCAGAATAAAAAAAGAAGTCGAAAAAATAAAAAATAAATAATAGTTTAAAAAAAACTAAAAAAAAAACACTCTTCATTAGCAAACCGAACTGAAAAGTAAAAAATATTTTTTATTGTAAAAAAAGCGTGAGGTGCTTATTACTACTTTTGCCCAGCCGCCAGACATAGCAACAATATTTGAACACTTGTTTTAACTAGGGATGTGGATTATAAATCGATTATTCGAAATAATCGATTATTTTCCTGCCAATCGATTTCGATTATTCCGATTATTTCGAAAAACCGATTGTGGGAAAAACCGATTATTTTATTACCCTAAAATCGGATAGTCGATCTAAAAAAGAATATTTTTCCCGATTTTATAGAAGAAAAAAGGTTTTATTGTTCTTTTAAAACTGTGGGAACGAACAGGCAAGTTGCCTGTTCATTCCTACAGTTTTGAAAGAACAATAAATTTTTTTTTCTTCTATAAAATCGGGAAAAATATTCTTTTTGTGATTATTTCGAATAATCGATTTATAATCCCCATCCCTAGTTACAACAAGTGTTCAAATATTGTTGCTATGTCTGGCGCCGGCATTACACTAACTCTGCTATAGCTACCAATGAAATATTTATACCAGTTTATATAAACCACCCCACGCTTTTTTACAATAAAAAAATATATTTTACTTTTGAGTTTGCTTTGCTATTAAAGCGAGTTTTTTTAGAGTATTAAACTATTCTTTTTATATATATTAGTAATGATTTGACATATTTAATAATAAATGTTTATTCAATGTAGGACCAGAACCAGGAGAACCGCAGGTAACGAGGTCCCAAACACGAACTTCAAGCACAGCAGCAAATTGTCGGGAATGTACAGCGTTTGGTCGATGTTTAGCTCATGACCATGACATTACATCATCTGATCCTGACATAATCGCTTTGCTATAGTTAAATCATGACCGCGTGTATTACAGCAGCCGCAAATGCCTATACTTGCAGCCAGCCGCGACAGCAAAAAGGGTTCGTTTCAAATAAATATCTGAAAACTTATAGAATGAACTACGCGTCACGGATCTCATTATCAAAAAGTGATCAAGCCACAGTTATGAGTAAATTAAATAATTGAAGGCCCAGGGCTAAGCCCTATTAGTCACTATGTAAATCGACCCATGAGTCCATACCAACGATAAAAAACCCGGGTCGCAGTGCCAAAACCCTGCCGACAATATAGTGTATTTGCTTGTATAGGGCCGTGTGGTTTTATACTTTTACTATGTGAAATTAAGTTTGTTTTTGGGCAAAATAAAAAATTTAACCCCTTAATACACCCCTTAAAATAACATTTTTTTCTTAATTGTAATATTATCAATCTAACGTCTACACCGAATTAAATACACCCTTCAATAAATAAGTCACTATCTGCAAACTAGTGTTTTCATAAAATTTGTAAATCCGGTCCTGTCGGGCCGATTTTAATAAAATTGTGGGGATACTTTTTAATCACTACCAAAGGGTTAAATTTCAATTTTGAAACGATTCGGAGAATTTTTTCGGTATTTTGGGGCCCAAAAACAGTTTTCAACCCCTAAAAACTACCCTTAAAATAGCCCGATTAGGCCCATTTTAAATAGGCTTCTTGCGGTGATGGATTTCAACACGTGGCCCAAATTTCGTTGAAATCAATTAACTCTTTCGAAAGTTATCGCGCGTACACATATATATATATATATATATATATAAATATATATATACATATATATATAAACATTTTTAAAAATGGTGCCAAAGTGTTTAGGAGGTTATGAAACGTCGAGAAATTTTGGTCCGACCCCTAGGTCCCGCCATCCGACCGACGCCAATAGTGTATGTTGCCATATGGCAAATACACTAATAAAACATTTTAATAATAAACATTACCTTAATATGAAACACCGTAATAGTCAATCACACAGTTAAACGCATAACGCACCGTTTTCATCGGACAGCGTTAATTAATAATAAAGAATTTATTATGAAGATTTGTTTTAAAACTATTAAATTGTCAAATTATTGTAGGTACATACATTGAAACCATAGTAGACAGCAAGTTGAAACCAGATCGCAAGTATAAGCATTGAATATAATGCCCCACTATTTTTACATAAAAGTTAAAAATTACATTTTTACAAAAAAAAACAATACTGAACTAATATCCCATACATAAACAAAGAACGCTCAAAATAGCTTTTCAACATTTATGTTATTCAAATTAACAATTTTTACTTTTAAAATCCAAAAAACACTTTACACAATAACTGATGAAACACTTCTGACAGGAACACCTTCGTATGTTTTTGTATGCAGGCAGTACTTATAACCAAACCTAAACACACATTTAAACTGTAGTTGATCCAGAGGTGACTTGATTTGAAGTAGATTACGTAATTGCAAGTTACAAGTAATTTTAAATAAATGTCATTATTTTTTTTATTAATACGCTTTTATTAGGTTCACTTATAATGCATGTTGTATGTTTAGAATCTTTGAACGTGAAATTCACCTCCTTCAAAACATCATATTAAACTGAAACTTTGCACACTTATCAAGGACCGATGACAATACAATAATTTAATGAATTTGTCCCATTATTCTGACCAGGACCTTCAGGATAAAAAAAATACCTACTTCAAAACGTCAGATTAAACTGAAACTGTCCACACTTATCAAGGACCGACGATAATACAAGAATTTAATAATTTTGTTCCATTATCCTGACCAGGATCTTCAGGATAAAAAAACTTGAAAAATTACAGCAAGCAAGCTAACACGCTGTTCAGTGACGTGCGTTGAGTTGCCTACCTCAGAGTTAAATGTAATTTGTTTTTTAGTCTCATAATTAAAATTAGAGTTTAAAAAAACTAAAACGACACGCTTTTATGAACTAAAAAATGCTAAATAATTTGACAACAAAATTAGCTTTACTGTAACAAGCGCGGAGTAATTTTTCATGATAGCTCTACGTTTACAATTAGCTAGTAGATAAATGAAAAATTTATTACCGATATTAAGCACTCCACGCTTTTTACAGTAAAGCTAATTTTGTTGTCAAATTATTTAGCATTTTTTAGTTCATAAAAGCGTGTTGTTTTAGTTTTTTTAAACTCTAATTTTATTTTATTTCATTACGAGCCCGGCCTGGGTCACCCGTGTAGATAAAATTTTGTTATCTCGACACCATCTTTAATTAAATTATTTAATTACGGGATCCATTGACTTTGTTCGATCAATCAAGTTACCTTTCTACTCGATCGCTCATAATTAATTATTACGTTTCACTCGCTTCGCTCATTCACTCTCCAATGAAAAATCAAACTGACTTGAACTCGGACGAACCTGGGCCTATAGATCTAAGTTTTCCTCAAGAAATAATCTATCGATTAACAAAGGAAACGTTTCATATTCATCCCGTCTTCAGAACTGTTTTGCTCAAGCATAGTTAAAAGAGTTGCAAGTTTTAATCGTTGTTAAGTTATCCTAATTTATTCATAATCGTATGATCGCTTGATTACTTTTGGTAATATGGTCCAAATGTGATCCTCAAATACGAGAAAGATAGAGCGCTAAGACAGTCAGTCTCTGTTTTAATTGTCTCTCGTTTTTTTGTCGACCAGTTTTGAAAGACTGTTATTAGAGATCAAGTTTAAATCGTAATTATTTCAGAAAGAAGACGATAGAGGTACGTTTCTCACATTTCGTTTGGGTTTGGAGTTGAATGAATTGTCCAATATCGAGACATTTTGCTTTGAATAATTTGTTTTGGATATACCGTGAATTTATTTTAAGATGAAACATACAAATTTCCGTTTACATGGTTACACTATAACATTTCTGACAGCAATATAATTACCCGTTTATTTTAAAATAGAACATAACGTCTATTCGGAAGAATAACGATATAACACCTCTTCAGTTAAGTAACGTTTTGAAGAATTTTCATGACCGCTTAGGGCATTGCTTGGCAGTGAATGGGGGAATTTTCGAAAATTTACTTTGGTTAGTTAAAAATAAATTATAATATCGCATGTGTATTTATTATTACTTGTACGCATTCCTATGTTCCATTTTAACGTAAACTCGAATTACATTGCTGTCAGAAATGTTATTGTGTAACCATGTAATCGGAAATTTGTATGTTTCATCTTAAAATAAATTCACGGTACACGTAACTTAATAATATTGGAAAAATTGAAAAGTAAACGCTTTTTCAAATAGAGCAAAATAAAATACGTATTTCAAATGTTTTTGTAATCTTAATATATTAAATTAAATGTATCTAACCTTTGATTGTATGTGAAATGTTTCTTATATACTTCCGGATCATCCAAAACATTTCCAGAAAAATAGAACCCAAAGTTTTCAATCACACTGAAATGAACATTTCAGATGGGATATTGCTGTCGTGCGTTGAAAATTCTAAAATAAGTATATCTAAGGTAGGATCTCAAATTCCAAAAGGAATAAAATAAAAACCCGGTATGCTGTGTTTCTAGGTAATTTGACAATTTTTTACTTTACGTTTGATTTTAACTTATTTCTAATTTTTAAAAGAAAAATAAGTTTGTATATTGTAATTTAAATAAATTAATTAAAAAGAAGAAAAAATGGATTTTATAATTTGCGTGGATGACAGTGACGGATTTAAGGGGCGAAAAATGAATAATTACCGCCTAGGCTTTCGTCTGAGGTCTTTAAGTTCGCAAAAAATTACTATTTTTTATTCAAATACAACTATCATTTTAAACATTTTTGTAAGCACGTAATTTCTTCGAGCAAACAATAATTCAATTTTCAAAGTCCTGTCGATCAACACTTGCTTTATCTTAATTAAAGAATCCTAAACTTCGTTATATAAATTCAATGTCAGGACGGGTTCCCAACCTAATGTTGTGTTGTTTACTCGTTAGAAATGTTGAAGCAGTTTCTATATATTTATTAACTGAATTCTTTAAAGTAATACGCGTAATTTCTTACAATTCAGTTTGGAAATTGTAGGCATAATAATTCTTAGTTACTAACAAGCTTAATGGAGCAGCAAGGCAATGAAACAATGTAAAACATACCCGTTCTTAGATTTTCCATGCATAAAAACTATGCCGTTTATATTGAATTGTGAAACTATAAGTGCTAATCACTGCCTACAATTTTCTCATTGAACAATATATATTTCTTTATATATCTCTGAGAAATTTTGATTATTAAAGTGATTTTGGATAACAGATTTTCTCAACAAAAATGGACCCATTGAAGCGTTTGCTGCTTCGGACTTCCCTTAAATCCATCTCTAGTAAAATGAAAATGAGTCTTATAAAAATAGGAATTTAGTAATAAATTAAAAGAAAAAAGATACGTTTACGAATACATATCATAGAATGCAAAGTGCATTAAGTTCGCATTTCGGTTAAAATGTTACATAGGTATAAGACGATATCCATTCCTTAGTAAATTAATTCATTATTATTGTTAAATCTTAGGTCAATGTCTGTGGTACTAAATAGTTAATTCTGAAATTATTAGAATAGATTTTTGTATTCTTAAAAAAAACTGAATAGATTTTTAAATTTCATTGGATCCGTATGTTGCGCTTAATTTTGGACACACAAAATAACGTGTGTTCTTGTTCATCTTATTTTTCAGTCTTAAAACTTAAAATTAATGCAGATGCCACTTTACGAAAAACTTCTTTTTGAACTATCAGAAAAGGAAACAATTATTATTTTTAATCAATAAATGAGAGACAATGAATATAGAATGTATATTAATTAAATTGATTAACGGTTTATAAATCTACAGTGCCATCTGTTGGTGATTATTACACACTAATGTTGATCAAAGTGAAGACATCTGTAATTTGTACATACAATTAATAGTCGAAACAAAAGAAAATGTCTGATTATGTGGTCTAATACATTGTAATATTTTTCTTAGATAATATAAATCTGAAAAAATAAAAACGATTTGAATAATTTTGTTTAACCAAAATCAGACATCTTTCTTTAACGCGTTATCTTATAGTATAGTACGGCGATAGTACATATTTTTTTTTAATTTAATTTAAAAATTTATAGTTTAATAAAAATTAAATTAAAAAATATTAATTATAATGGAATTTGCCAGCGATTTTTTTTAAATCCAAGTCTTCCTTGCAAGCATTGTTTATTATAAAAAAAAAACTAAAATTTATAAAAATACTTCTTATATTTTTTAAAAATTGTAAAAATGCACTGAAAATTTATCTGCTTTATCTATTAAAATTAGACGTTAATCTATTAATATAGATATAGCTTATCAAATGTTTTTTGAATGTACCTACTGATCCAACTAAATAGAATAATTGTTTATAAAGGGATGTGCAAACTGTGTAGCGTCCCTAAAATGGGGGATGCGAAAACTTTCAGAATCGCCGCAGAACGAATCCAAAATCATTATCTCTCTAAAAATTATTAATTTTTTTAAAAGTATTTTATAATTATCTGTATTTTACATTTGAATAATGGTTTGTCATTGTGTTATATTTTTTAATATTCGGGTTCATTCGAGCCCGAATATTAAAATAATTCGTAGAGGAGTATGATAACTGTAAGGAATGACACAATTGAAAAAAATGGAAAGTTTGTACATTACTGGTCTACTTAATACTTTAGCAGAAACAAAAGATTAGTTGTAACATTCATAAGTTTTATCGGATAATTGTCTATACCAGCATTGTTATATTCTCATGCTATACTGTGATAATTATACAGTTAAACTTAAATTTCATTCTCGTATATTAGTCCATACTGAAATAGTGTAGAGTAATAATAAATCATATTTTTAGTTTGAAGTTTTTGACAGATTACTGTGGTACTATAGAGCTGAAGCCTATGAGCCCGCACTAAATATAAGTAAAATTTGCTTATTTGTTACATTCCTTTTTTATCTCACATTTGCATAAGATATTTACTTAGAATTACGATATATGTATATTTTTTAAGTAAAATAGGTACTGTCCTTTTTAAACGGTTTTATCGAACTTCATAATCCGTGAATTTGTTATCCGATTAAGCTGAAATTTTGTGTAGTTCTGATGACTATACAATATCATGGCAACTAGCTGTGATAGGCCTGGGTCGTTTAAGTGCAAAACACACTTTTTATTTTTCACCTACGTCCCGTTATCCGACGTCCGACAGAGTTGAAATTTTGCACACAATAATACTAATAACTAGAAAATAAAAATAGGTAAAAAACGTATTACGTTTTTTATTTTAGTTCATCAAAGTTCATAACATTTCAGAATGGACTAGAATACGTACGATCAGGGTTGTAGCGAAGCTAGATTTTAGGAACTTCGTGTGAAAGATAAGATTTTATTGTCACAGTTATAAAATAGATGTACATCTTATTACATATTTTTACATGGCGTTCCTATAACCTACCAAAGTATTTTTTTTTTTTGTATTTCACTACACAGAGACATTACATGTTAATATGCTTATTTTGCTTTTCTAAGAAAAGTTCTCAAAAAACCCAGGTAGTCTTTAAGTCGGTGATTAGTTAAGGATGTGTTTTATGGTATGTTATCGAGATTGTAATTCCCGATGTCACATACAATTTTAAAGTTACTAGCACTGCGCTTGTTATAAAAGTTCATTGTTAAATTTCGAATATAAACTTTTATTAGCTTTATGTTAAGTCGTGTGCAGCGTCGGAGTGGCCATATAGTCGAGGTGGCGATTGCCAGCCGGGCCCCACACGGAGCAATACGTTCCGTAGTGCGAGTGCGTAACTTTGTCTATGACTTAACACCGACCAATTTCTATCTTAAAGAAGTCCTAAGATGTGTTAAAGAGGCGAATTGATTAGTCCAGATCCATAGGAAAAGTAAATTTTTTATACCCTAAGCACAAAGTTAAGTAGTTTCGGAATTTGCTTCCTACGTAACGTATTTTCAAAGTTCTCTGCGTTTTCGGCACGGGTTAAACTGTATAAATTGTGCTGAAATTTTAAGCTAATCATTTTTTCTATATATAGAACCATTTCAGGGGGTAGCAACTCAAAAAAATTGAAAAAAAAATTGGCTTATACAAATAAGGGCCAGTCTAATAATAGACTGGCCCTTATTTTGACAAGTTGGAAATTGTCACACGCTAACCTTTAAAATGGTTCTTTACATTGAAAAAATGATTCTCTGAAAATTTCAGCTCGAATGATTAAAATTAAGCCGTGCCGAAAACGCTGTAACGGTTATAGGTTTGCGGGGCTTGCCGCAAGCCAGGCAGTAGGTAGGATAGGGGGCCCATGCAGGCTAGGTCCCAGCTCTTGCGACCTAAATGTAAACTAGAGAGAAATGAAATAGAAAAATATCCTATCTACCATTACCCAGTCTCGGGCCCCAGGCTTGTGGGGAGCCACCCGGGCCCTTCCGGCCCAGTCCGACCCTGGTCGTGTAAAAGTAAATAGTTCAAATTTGTCGTATACATTTTCTGAAGTCGCACACTTAGAGGAAGTGTACTGTAACGGTAACAATAAATGTCACGATTGCAAAATCGTAGAGACAAAAAACATTTTTTTTTCAAATTAATAACTATCACGTCTCATTTTCAAATATAAAAAAATATTTTCAAATTATCAAACGATCGTCAGAAAAGAAAGATAAATATTGCAATAAAAAAAATTTATAATTTTTTTTCAACATATTTTATAATTTAATTGGAAATATTTATTTCTTATAATGAGTAATTTATTTGTAATAAAATTTGAGCATTTTTCAATAATACAGTAAAATTCTGAAACAAAATAAACTCGTTCTAAATAAAAAATGTTAAAATTAGACTATTGGGAGAAGGATATTAGTAAATTTTTAAAAAGACTAATTTTTGCTTGCCCTCTATGGGAATATTTTTTTTCGATGTCTGTGGTTGACGCCACAAAATACCATAAAATTGATAAATACGAGCCTGGAATGAAATAAAAATGATGTGTAGAAATTTGAAAGATAGTATTTCTCGTTACCTATTAACTCACGAAAAACTTTACAGATTTAAACAAAAATTTGTACATAATATATGTATTGGAATCCTTGCATACTAAATAATAATATGATTCTTTATTTGTTATACCGAAACATATAACAAGTAATGTCTTATTGCAATATAATAAACTGTTGATTTCCAAAGAATCCATCAACGTTTTGTCTGTTTAGTTAAATAAAACTTTACAGAACTTTTCAATTTGTCATATCAGTAGATTCAGATACTGTCGGAACCTTTGATCATTTGATATCCTGTCACCAAGTTTTGGTTTTTTGCAAGCACAAACACACGCGTTTGAGATCGCTCAACCAATCGTCTACGAGTGGCTGAATGGAATTTCAACCAAACACACTGCATTTCTTAAAACAAAAATATTGCTTGAGTGACAAAACTGACTGTCTTGCCGTAACAACTTGTGGTATATCACATGGTAGATTGTATATCTTTTACCTAACATACTAATGGAAACATTTTTTTATGGCCATACCGTCGTTATCAGACCATTCTAAGGGATGTGTATTGATGGGTTGTAAAAAGGACCCTAAAACAAAAAAAAATAACAAATTTTTTAAAAAATTACAATATATGTATCTATTAACCAGACTCTGACTGGACAACATACTAAAATATTATTATTGAATTCAACAGGCAATATGATGAAAAAGATCAAATCGGTGGCAGACTGATTCAATTTTGTCCAGTAGACTTTTGTACAGCCAGAGTTTGGACTATTTTGGGTCTGATATTCAACTGGCACAGCTGTGCCGGTTGTTTAGTAGAGAAAGCAACTACGCTAAAGCCGCAATAGTAACCAATAACATAAAAACAACTTATCAGTTGATATTTATATCATACCAATGCGGCTATTAAAATAATATAGTTTTAAAATCATATATATGTGTATTGACGTAAATTGTAGAAAAAATTAGAGGTGCAAAAAAACATTAAAACGTGTCCTAGGTTCTACGTCGAATTTTAAAACCGAGTACCGGGTACGACTAGGCCGAGTAGCTAATTGAATACAGCTATCCAGTCCTATAGACGTGGCACACCGATCACAGGATTATAGAGGGAATTATTGATAATAATTATGATTTTTTTTAATCGGCCCCATTTAGTGGGGTGTTTAATGAAAGTTAATGACTTATACAGAAAACAATTATATTTTTTAAAATCATTTCGCTACACTTGTTTAGGAGTATAAATATTAAGAGCACTGTGGTTGGAACAATAAAAATAAAAGAATAGTTACTTTTTGCTGAAGATGGGAGCTTAGCTCTCGAAATGTACATCCACTGAATAAATCTGTTGTGGTAAGAAGTAACTATTCTTTTATTTTTATTGTTTAGGAGTATAAATTAAAAACTGCGAAAATTGCTTCTTCCATCCAATGTTTTCTTAAAGTATTATTCGGAAAAATCTTAAATAAATTTCGTAAACGTTACTAAATTGATCTTAATGAACATCACTCAACACTATACATCTACCAAGAAATACAACAGTATAACAACGGAAACGAAAAATATTTCATCTAACATAATAGAAGTTAATATAAATAAGTTTTTGTAACAAAGAGATAAAATATTAACCTGTTTAATGTTTATAAAGTAAACTGTTTAAAAAAATGTCATAAAATTAACGCCGAGGTATTTCTGCTGCTCAAAGTCAAATTTGATTATAACTGAAAATTTGGAATATATAGGAACTTTTGGATTTTTTTTTCATTACTTGACCAAACCAAATACTCTATAAAATAGACGAGTATTGGATTACAACCGAGTACTTTAGCACCTCTAGAAAAATTAAAAAAAAAATGTGTGAAAAATGTGTAAAATTTTAACTGTGTATATACATATTATATATCAAAATAAATTGATATTTATTTATAAACGTAAAAATTTGACTTTGATTATTTAATCCTATTTTTTTGCAACCCCCCCCCCCTAAGTACTACCATTTCCAAAGTAGCAAATTATAGTCTGATCTCTTACAACATGAAAATTGAACTCAGTGGTCTTGCTCAAAATTGAATTGTGATAAATTTAAAAATTATGTGAAAAACAGCTTTTTTATATGGAGCGCATGTAAAAAATACTTGTGTGACTATTAAAACTCGCTGGACTCTCGTCTCATAACGTCACACTGCGTTTTAAAATAATAATTCACGCGCTAGATACGTATATGAAAGCTACTTTACATGCATGTATATCGTTCCGTAAAATGATCTATTACAGGCCGGTGGTGACGAGAAACGGACATTTTTTACTATCCCGAACACGTGCGGGCAACCAAAAGTCAATATTAATTCATTAATATTTTTTTAGTTTATTAAACAATGCATGAAAGTAACATTCTTTAGACTACTTAGCCTACACAAGTGAAATGTCAAAAACTTTGAAAATACTGAAAATGAAGACAAAAGCAGCAATTTTATAGGGAGTAAGACAAAAAAATACAGTATATACTTTGAGCGCAATCATATTTTGACTTTTGTGACTGTTAAAACTCGGTGGCGTTAGCGTTTTAACATAATCTCACTACTCATCGATAATATACTTCATTACGCCCTAGATATACAATCAGTAAACCATTTCGTTGAAATAATGCTTATAAAATCAAAGCAACAATTAACAACAAATAAAAACAGAAATGGTACGCGGACATAATTTATTTGATAATGTAACAGAATAACCCCTCTACAAATACATTCCTGTCATGGGTTCATCGGAATGCTGGTAACCCGGCATATTCCGAGAAGAGTACATGTGCAACCACGGCCAAGCGCACACGTGTGGACGGCGACACTCCCGTTTACCGCCAAAACCAAAATAATATTCAATACATTTCGAGTGGAACGAACTCAAAATTTGTCTATGTTTTAATTATATCTGTAGTTTAACATCAAAATTAATTGTTCATAAGTACCTAATATAGCCACAAATATTTATTATTTTTATTTAAATACGACTCAAGCTTTAACAATCATGTATTTTAAATTCCGTTTCAAATTTCGGTCCAAAACGCCTATACTAGTCGCGTGACGTCACGCGGTCATACCAAAGGAAGTTCAAAAGTTTACACAGGAGCTACCATTCTATAGATGAGTATTCTGTGCTTGAAAACTGCAAAATATCTGTCGCACACGAAACCTGCTCTAAAAGTAGCTGGTCTGTGCTGGTATAATGTACAAAATCGCGCAAGCTGCAGATTGGTGTCGATCGGTTCTGGCATAATTTGCACGGTCTTTTATTTTTATTAGCCCTTGTTTTTTACTTCAAAGAGATTCTAAGTTTCATGTAAATGTGATAGAGACGGAACCAGTTGTATAGAATCTTCACCTGTTGAGCGTCTATAATTTACAATACCTATCTATCTAGCTTCGCACTCATGAGTTGCCTAGGATCTCAGTCAAGGGCTTCATGACACCAAAAAGTAAACTAATTTCATTTAATTTGAAATTTTATTGGTTGATAAAACTATAAAAAGATTTTACTCGACTACGACAAATCCAACAAGAGAATACTTATGTAATAATCGAAGCAATTAAATGACAGTTACATAATGTTTTCTTTTATTTCTAAAATTCTTATTGAAAAATCGTTCAGTGCTGTTTGAGATTTTAACATATCAATTAGTTTCTCTTTTAGAAATATTGTGTTTAAATCAAATATTATCCAGTAAATCTTTTACATCTTACATTTCAAAAAAATTCTCAGATTTGCATTTTATCAAAACGTAAGTTTTTTAAAACATATTTTTAATTACATTTAGAAATAAATTATGTCATATTTATTGGATATTATGCAATTTTACGATGAATGTAGTCGAAGTTGGAAAAAATTCGACCCCCCAACTTGAAATATGATACATTTTTAATGAAATTCTATAAACATTTTGTAATAAATAAACTTTTTCAAAGAATTGTGTTTTTAACTCATTGTTAAGAAAATAATTTGTAATGCAAATTTGGGGGTTATTTTGTAAAAATAATCAGGAATGCAAATTTTGGGATTAATATTTTTCGAATATAATCCCTAATGCAAATTTCGGAATTTATAACTGTAAAAAATAATCCGTAATGCAAATTTCAGATTTTTTTTTCATAATCTGTAATGCACATTTTGGGATTATCAACTTTTAAAAATTATCCGTAGTGCGTATTTCAAGATCATTAAATTGAAGTAGCTCTGGTCCCGAGTTAAAAAGAAGTAGACATACCGTAATCATTCTCTCGAGCCCTTCTCAGACCTGTTCATCCCTGTGTCTGTAAGGTCCACCTAATTTGTAGATAGATACAGACTTTAGAACGCTTATTCGTAAAAAATAAAGAAAACATATTTCCGAAAATTGATTGCATTTTCTTCTAATTATGTGTAATATACGATTGTTTTTTTTTTTCATCCAGAAATTAAAACGAGTCGTCAAGCCAAATAGCCAAACAGTTTCGAAGCCGACAGTGGTTTCCAAGGAAAGCCTTATAAATCAAAAACGCAGATCTTCGCCGTTCAAAACAAATGTCAAAAGAGTTTCTAATGGCTTCTTCGAAATTTGATCTTTGAAAGATACACTGGTGTTTCCATTGCCGGAAGAATTAAAATAGAAATTAAAATTAATCATTTTTGAGAAATCTTTTATGTCGACGGTCGTATTAAAAGATTTTTGAGGTGTTAATATTTTTAATTCTCCTGTTGTATTACGATGCGTATTTTCTTTATTTTCTTCAGAATTTTTTTCCACGAGGTATGTTAGTCTCGGAACGTTGTTAGTCGACGGAACGTTGCATACCGGTAAAGCAGGTAACTGTGACGGCGGTAAAAATATTTCAGGGCGAGGGGAATTTTTCGCACCAGTAGAAACTCTTTTGACATTTGTTTTGAACGGCGAAGTAGTATTTCGATAACATTTTTTTCTTTATACTTAAAGAAAAAAAATGCTATTCGAAATATTCAGATTCGTTGGAGAGCTACATTGTTAATGCGTCAACAAAGACGTGAATATTTAAAGAAAATAACTGCTATTCGGACCATTCAGATTCGTTGGAGAGTTACATTGTTAATGCGCCAACAAAGGCAATATTACTTAAAGAAAAAAAATGCTATTCGAAATATTCAGATTCGTTGGAGAGCTACATTGTTAATGCGTCAACAAAGCCAAGAATACTTGGAGAAAGTAAATGCTATTCGAACCATTCAGATTCGTTGGAGAGTTACATTGTTAATGCGCCAACAAAGGCAAGAATACTTACAGAAATTAAATGCTATTCGAACCATACAGGATCGTTGGAGGGCTACAATAATGATGCTTAAAGAACGACAGCAATACAGAAGAAAAATTGAAGTAGTTAAAGTCATACAGAAATTTGTCAGAAAAACAAATGTTTTGAGAAGATACAACAGTGAATTAAAGAAAAAGACGGAGGCTGCGCGCATTATACAGGTAATTATTGTTGTTTTATGATCTTGTTTAGAAAATATGAGATCAAGGATCTAATTTTGAATTTATTGTAACAAAATTTTAGGCTGCTTGGAGAGGATACAAAGTCCGCAAATTTGAAAGCCAACAGATGGCACTGGTTCGTCAACGATCTCAAGAAGCAGCAGACAACACTCAGCTTGAAAATGCGGTTCGTCAACGAGTATTAGCCGCGGTGGATTTGCTGGGAGCAAATGGCTCCATGTTATTATTTTTTATTATTATTATTTTATTGTTATGTTATGTATTTTTTATAGTATATGATTGTATTGTGATTTTAATTTTTATACTGACAAAGTAGGATGTACAGTAAGACCTCGTTTAACGCTGCTCCACTTAATGCTCTTTCAGTATTACGCGGATTCTAAAAAAAGTCACTAAAACGTAAATTATGTATCAATTTATACAAACTTAAGCAAACAAAAAACTAACTAGCTTCCTTATTCTCGGTTCTGTTTCATTTATGCTTATATATCAAAAAATTTAGCGCTGTTTATATAGAGCAGGAATATATTGGAACGCATCTCTAGCGTTAAGCGGGGTCTTACTGTACTATTTAGTTGTGATAAATAATAAAATAAATGAATTTAAATATTATCTTATTTTTTAATTCTGTGCTCTGTGTGAAGTATGGTGATAGGGTTGATAAGACATGTCTGAAATAAGGTCTAATTCTAATTGTATACACCTCAAAGTGTAAAGAAAAGTGGTTTTCCATATGGAGTCTGCATGCGGAGTGTTCTTTTGTTTTGTAAAAATGCACCAATTTGAGTTATTTTTTGACAGTTAGTTTGGTAGTTCTTTTGACACGTAAATTTGTTTTTTTTTTATTTTTCGTTCTCTAAGGAATGTAACTTTTTAAATACGCGACACGTTCACTAATCTGACGAAATTTTTCGCGTATGTCGGATTACCGGATATAAGAAGGGACTAAAACTTTAACTATTAAAGAAGACTTCTTTTAACTTTTTTTTTTTGTTCTAAACTCAATAACGACTTTATACCGGGTGTCTCAGAAATCGCGCACCCAATTGTTGGGATCGAAAGAGAAAAATATTCTGAACCCAAAAATCCATGTTTGGAATTTTTTGATGAAATAACATTTAATTTTGGTGTCAATCTAACCAGTGGTTTTGGAAATACATACTTTGTCTATATTTTGTACCTTACTATCGTATTATATAAATGCTAAATTTGAAGAGGAATTTTGTCTAAAAAATTATGTCAAGCTGAAACGGATTGTGCAGCTTTTTATTTCTAACCAACTTTAAAAAAAGAGGTTATCATTTCGACATGTATATTTTTTTGTTTGTTCAGCCATAGCTTTTTGAGGAGCCAACCAATTTGAAAAATTTCCAAACCATTTTGTTTTGAATGTAATAATCGATTTTGACGATTCTTTGCGTATTTAATAGGGCATACCTTCAGAGTGGTCTCACATAAATTTTATTTAAATCAGTTCAACAGTTTTTTTCCCATTTAGTATTAAAATATTAAGGAAGAAGGCGGTTAACGTGCAAGCTATGTATTGCAGTCACTAAAAAGTAAAAATTAAAAAAACTTTTTTTTTTTTGTTGTTATACCGAGTGGTGTAGAATAGCTGGTGAGAGCTCTAGACTCGCATTCGGGAGGTACCAGGTTCAAATCCCGGCGGAGGTAGATGTGGCTGGGACCTTTTACTACTGCCTCTCACCAAGAAACGGTTGTTCCTGTACCGGCCATCTTGTTGAGGTTTTCCATGGTTTCCCTCAATTAATTCCAGATAAATATCAAGACAGTTCCTTATTCGAGGCCATGGCCCATTACCTATCAAACTCCTAGTTCAAAAATTGCCTACCTTATCCTAATTTCCTATAATTCCTTCATTCGCCCATTGCTATTAATTAAATTGAAGTTTTTAAAAAACGTAGAAAATAACGGGAAGTGGTAGATGAATAAATAGTAATGGTCCGAATGGCGTCTGTTATGACATAATGTTGGGAAACGGACGTTAAACGCATTATTATTATTTTGTTATTATATCACAATAATTCCAAAAATGTAAAATGAATCAAGGTTAGAAAAAGAAAAATATTTGTCGCTGAAAACAGTATATGTATTAAAAAAAAAATAACAAATACCTATGTATAACTGAATATTCATAACAAAATAATATATCGAAAGTAAATTTTTAAGAAATCAGTTAATATAAAACAATACATTTACTAATTTTTGGAAATATTTTAAAAGTAATTACACTACGCGGACAAATACAGATTGTGCATTTTAATGGACTGACACTTTTTTTATAAAGTAATGACGTTTTGAATCAGCGCAGTCATTTGTTTTTAATTATAATTATCTTTTAACACATCGGAATGAAAAATGAACTTATCAAGTAGAAATGATATTCGTTTTTTTTTTTTAATAACGTACAGTCTACAAACAAATGCCAGTCAATTAGTTTGCTTTCTCTGAGTCCACTTACACCATTAATAAACATTCTTAACTTAGTGTTAAAATACAGTTACGTCCAATTATTTAACAATTTGGTTAATTATTTATAGAAAAAATATCATTTTGTAACAGAATAACCCCTCTACAAATACATTCCTGTCATGGGTTCATCGGAATGCTGGTAACCCGGCATATTCCGAGAAGAGTACATGTGCAACCACGACCGAGCGCACACGTGTGGACGGCGACACTCCCGTTTACCGCCAAAACCAAAATAATATTCAATACATTTCGAGTGGAACGAACTCAAAATTTGTCTATGTTTTAATTATATCTGTAGTTTAACATCAAAATTAATTGTAACTTCAATTAATACACAGAAATAAAAATATTAACATTAAAATAACATTTAATTTGAAACCGGCTAATAATATCACTTATAATAAATTATGCATAAATAATCTTGTTGACCTTTTTATATAAAAAAAAGAGTTTAGCAATATGTATAGTTGACTCTGTTGCGCATTGATAACTTTATTTTTATACGTATATTCATTATTATTACCATTTAACTTTTTAATATGCTAATATTATTAATTCACGTTATTTATACTTCATATACTTTCAGTCATTAGCATTTTATCACTTTTCATATTAATTGGTTTCAATCTAAATATTCTTTTACAACAAATTGATTTTATAGGGATTTAATTTTCCTATTTATAATCGAAACGTTGAAAATATTCGCGGTTAATTTTATCGATTGAAGATAAACCGATTTCTAATCGTAAGTATAATATCTAAAATAAAACAGACATAACTTAAGGGGGCAATTAAAACTATAAACTTATAGTCTGATTATATTGCTAATAACCTGTCAGACCCGTTTTTTTATTTCTATTCGATTGCATTTGCGTGATTATTAATTTCTTAGATAACTACAGTAGCACCACTTGCGTTTCATATTATTTGGAACAATTTGGCCCCAATTTCCCAGATATGTCAAAATGTTCCACTCATTGCTATCGAAGTACCAAAATAACTCGTATGTTTACATATCGCGTATTTATCAACAATGCAGGAATTTTTTAGATACGATGCACTTGAAAGTAGCATAGACCTTTTATCAACATCGCTAAATGTTTTCAATGTAGAAATGCGTCCGCAAGCAAGCAAGCAATGTCTTGGGGGGGGGGGGGGCAACATTAGACACCGAGGCCTCCTCATTTTTTTATGAGGGGGTTGTCGTCAATTAGAATACAAAGACAATTTCGTATTAAATTTCATTTAGTAAAGTAAAAATGCTAATAAAATAAAATAGACATTTTCAAGTTTTCTTGGAGGGATACGTATATCTACAGTTCATTGTAAAAAATATCATTTCGAATGAATGGGTTGTTTATATATGAGGAGTTAATAACAAATTTAGGGTAGGTATTTTACGCAAGAGAAATTTTTTATAGTGATTATATACTAATTGAACTGGGACTGGATAGTCTAAGAAGCCGTTAGTAATTATTTACCTCAAGTTCGCGAAAAAATTATGCCCAAAAAGTATTGGTTAGCTAGTTTGAAATGTGATTTTTGTTTATTTGGTACATTTTTTAACACGGAATTTGCATGCCAAACAGTTTGAACGGTCTAGATTGCTCCAAACTTGTATTTCTAAAATGTCTGGCAAAAATAATTTAGGCACACAATATTTTTTATACATATTTTCATTAAATGTTATTAAAAATATTTGCCAAGGGCTAACCGTACAAATTGTGTGGCATTTTATTTTCGTGTTAAAAAGGTGTGAAAATTAACATTTTCAAAGTGTAAACAATATTTTTTGGGAATAATTATTTCGCAAACTTGATTATTGCGCAGTCGGTAAATAAGCGCTAATGGCTTCCCAGATTTTCCATTCCCTGTTCAACTAGTAGGCACTGCTATAAAAATGTTTGCGTGCCTAAATACCTATCCTAAATTCGTCGTCCGCTCTTGGACTATTACACACCTATTCTATACTTTTAACATAGCTCCATGATTTCGGCTAATCTAGGATTTGAAACCTTTATGATATATGTGAATTTTTCAAAAATTTGACGTTTAAGGTTATGTTTACACACTCATGTTTGTAAATTTAACCATAAATCCAAATAGAAATACGTTAATGGGTCTATAGTCCAGCCATTTGAAAATAGATAAGACTGTTCAGTTAGTCTAAATGTACAATCATCAGAAAATAAACAGTAAGTCATTGAAAATTATAAAACTATACTCAAGTCTCATAGTAAAAGCATTTACCATATGTGTTTTTGCGTTGTACTTTATTCTTGACTAAAGTAAGTACGTAATACCCGTAATACAATATTTTTTATTTATGTTATTTGTTTTCAAAAAACAATAGCAACAGATAATCGAATTATCACTCGAGTTGTTTAAATTTATACATATTTTATAACCTATACATTGCGGTAATTGATTTCAAATACCTTTATATATGAAAATATTTACAATAAAGTAAATTTATTTACTTTAGAAAATCAATAATGTTTTATTAAAAACAACAACAACAATTTTACTTTATGTCGTAGATTTACAAAATGTTTATGGGTTATTCAGCTGGCGTTCCGACCAGTGAATTTATCACTTAATAGTACCTCTCAAGGCATCGTCGTACCGAAATTCTGGTCAGCTCGTTACTTCAAAATGAAATCTAATGATACAAGGAATTTTATCAAGGGTATTGATACAGGTAAGAAATAACAAATACCATTATTATGTTCTGAACAGGTCGGTTTTAAAAACATTTTTTGCAGATCAACTATATGAAGAAAATGAAAAGAAACAAATAATTTTAGAAGCAAAGTCAGTATACGTGCTTCTTAAAAAAGATATCCCAATTCCTCGTTCCAGTCGAATGCAATGGTTTTTTAGTAAAATTAATCAAGTAGTCAATATACCACAATTAGGTACTGATTGGAATTGGGTAAGTGACTTAAAATCAAAACGTCTTCTTAAAACTCCGGGCAGGTAGATTTTGCTTTGGCAATGAAATATATATCATTGATCAATTTACTGTACCTATCTGTTACAATTTAATTAGCTTTGCTCAGAAATCGCGTTCAGCGTAATAATATAAATAGAATATCTGGGAAGAAGTAGGCTCTTAGACTATGCAAGTAGTTGCTGCAATGACCCGCTGCAAACATGCAAACTTTTCACAACTATAAATAAGAAATTTTCGCTAGAAGTTGAAGCTAAATCCAATAAAAAAATGTTTAGCGCCCCAGGCAAATAACGCCTTTGAGGACCTTTTACGAAATGTTTTTCAATGTATAATATTTTAGCGCCTTTACGCTTTTCTAACCTAGGTTGCCTAGTGTCCTACCTACTCATCTACCTGAGTATAACCTGTCCATTTACAATAGGGTCCTTGCCTGTATTTTATCATGCAGAATGGAAATATACGTCATTTTAAACCAAACCTTAAAATCTAAGAAACTTTGAAGGTTAATGATTTATAAAAGTCGTCTGAAGATGATGTACTAAACAGAATGCGACGTCATTGAAGTAAAAAATGCTTGGTATTTTTTTTCAATACTTTCATTAAAAACACTGTTGATATCATCGCGGCTAAGTAACGTCACATGTTTAAATAGCGCATAAATTGTAATAAATGATTAGGCTTTAACGGAACGTTCAATGTTTCTCAGATTTTATAACAAAAATGCGATGAAAAATTCCATGCAAGTACTCTATTTAAAAGCTTTTAACTTGCCATGTTTGTTAGTAAGTCAGTTTGGTTCAAATCTTGCAATCAAAATTTCGACTAGATCTAATTAAGGTAGAGCTTTGAAATTTTTCACACTTGTGTAAGTCCGGTGACAATTTATAAAATCAATATGGCGGACGCCCCAAGATGGTGGATTACCTTTTTATTGACAAGTCTCTTGACGTGGGTATCAAATGTGAGAGTTTGACTAGTGGAATACAATAATATATGTGACGTCATTGTAAACCCAATATGGCGGAAGCCCCAAGATGGCGGACTATCGTTTTCTTCATAACCTTCTTGGTATGGATATCAAATGACAGGGTTTGACGAGTGAAATACGATAAGTTATGTGACGTCATTGTAAACTCAATATGGCGGATGCCACATATCCGATCGATCTGATATTTTGCACATATATTCCCAATGACAAAACATGAATCAAACGTTTTTAGAAATAAATAATCAATTAATTGTATAATTATGAACCTAAATTATTAAAAATTATTTTTTCCTTTTTAGTACATTTCAATAAAAGCATGTCTAAAAAGTTTTTTTCTAATATTTTATTTAATTTTTCATAAATAGGTTAACAGTGACAATGAAATGGAATTAATATCAGTGGTTCCAAACGAACCTAATTCAGCGCAATGGAGACCCGAAATAAATCATCTGTTTTCGTACCGTATCACATGCAAAACAAAAGTATGGTTTTTGGCGGGTCGATATCGTCTCACGGTCTGTTTAGACATGAGCCCTTCACAGTCAATTGTTGATACTCAAAGAGGAGAAGTATTGATTGATGAAATGTTTGAATCTTTCAAACAATGCCTTAAACAACTCGCTCAACCGGTAATTTTTAATCTGTGAAAAAAATCCTACTTTTCCATTACCAAAAAGTCAAATCATAAATATGTTTTCTGTTAGTCGCAATCACGTTATTATTTTAAAATTATTAAAATTTATGATTATCTTCGATAAAAATGCGATCGTAGAAAAAATATAAAAATTTCTCCCAACTTGTTAATAAACAAAATATGAATGTGCTTATTTACTTGGAAACTGCAAGCACTGCATTTTTCATTTCTTGCGTCATGATTAATATTTTGTAATTTTTGTATATTTGTTAAAAATTTCATAACTTTTCTAGATCTGCGGCCATCCTATTTCTAGTTGTTAATAAATGTTGATTGATGATCAAGATATAAATGTTTCATTTCATAATCCAAATATAATTGTTTAATTTTTAGTTTGCGGTGCCCGGTAGTCAAATAATCATAGAGCCAACATTATATATAACTATCATTGCTCACACGCCATTTTTTACGACACCTGCCCAACAAGTTCTAATAAAAGGGGTGCGTTTTTCACAACATAATTTTAATGAAATACTTAACACTGTGGAGACGCAATTAAAAGTGTTAGAGGAAAAGATTTCACAAGTGTCAGCATTGGCGCATGATCAAATAGATGTCCAACGGGTAATTTGTTTTAAATACCTTAGTTGTCGAGTGTCTATAATCTACAAGCTAATCTAATTTCGATTGTATTACTAATTTCAGGCTGACAATGAAAGATTAGTAGGCGGCCTTTTCGAAGAAGACAATTCAGGAAATGAAAATGCATTAATTGCAAATATACCTATGGTATCTCCTGATGCAAGTTTTATAAATATGTTAAGATACTCAATGTTAGCGTTATCTCTTTTACCTGATAATAGTTTAGGAAGTAAGTAATACTTTAAAATCTCGAAATAAAAAACAATCTCGTGTGTAATTTACTCTAATTATTAATTTTCAGATATATTGATTATAACCGATGGTGTAATATGTATGCCAGATGTAAATATTTTAGAATCACTTTTGCAGCAGTTACACTTCGATAGTACGTCAGTTTCATTTCTTATAGTTGGGTCACCTTATCATCCTCATTGTAGTTTTGGTTATGTAGCTTCAAAAGATATACTACATTTTATTGCAAGAGCAACTTTGGGAACATTTACGGAATATCATCCAGATTATGTAAGTAATTCACATCCTTTTGTCAATTGTTTTTGCAAACATTTGAATTTCTATGTGATTTTTTCCATAAGGTTATTTGGGTCTAGTGCCCATTCATATTTTCAAGTAGTTATTTTTTAATAATCAAGACGACTACACAAGATATCCTTGAGCGGAAGTGGGATTTGAATCCACAACAGTTTGGTCCAAAAGGAGGCACTCTAAACTTTTGAAGTTAATTTCTGATACTTCTTGAAGTAACTTTGTTTCTTTTTGCATTTGCAGCAGTTGTCAACATCGTATACTTTTAATTCATTCATGAAATCGGTGTTATTTTGGACGTTTAATTCTCAGAATCAATACAAAGATAACAACTTCATGACATATAGTTCTACAGAATGGTCGACGCCGTATGTATTAAAAAATTTTATTACAACAAAAATTGTCAAAAAAGTTTTGATTTTATGTATTTCTCAACCGACAAATTTTTGTATCAAAATGTCTCTATTTTCGTGTCTCTCTTCCGCCAGTATAAATGATGTAGTAATTAGTTGTTTCACATAAAATTTGTCACATTAGAGATGTTACTGTTAACTAAACAAGTTGTTTTCGTTTAGAAATCGTCATAGTGATTTCGAAATCTGGTAGGAGAGAGGCCTTAATTTTCAATTTTCCAACTGTGAAAAGGATAGACAAGTATATTTTATCTGTAAATTTAGTAGATTTACTAAGTTTTAGAGAACCAAATAGTTAACTGCAAGAAAGATAAGTAAAAAAGACATTTTTTGTAATAGGAATGGTAGTTTTCATGGTACAAAGAGTCCTGTACTTTTACATAAGAAGCAAAGTGAAGACAAAATGAATTCCTCGTTAAATATTATTATAGAACGAAGATTACGAGAAGGTTATACATTAGATGTAAGTAAGACATCGTTTGTTAAAATACAATGACTAGTGGTCATTGCACTATGTATATTTCAACTAATGACCGAATGAGTGGTGAGAGCGCTGTACTCATATTAAGAAAGTACGGGGCCTGAATTACTTGGGGGGGGGGCTTGCCAAGAAACAAATAATTCCTGTACCGTTATCTATGTTTTTCCCCAATAACTATTGAGATAATTCCCTTATACAAGGCCATGGTCGATTATCTGATACACTCATTTTTTCACAAAATTACCTGCCTTGTCTTAATTTGAAATATGTAAAAAATAATGAGAATGTGACAAATTGAAAATAGTAATGGTGTGAGTGGAATTTGTTATGACACGTCAAAACACGGAAAAAAGTATTATTTCAGCTGTTTTTTTTCTTTATCAGAGCGTAAATTTTGAAAATGAAAGATTGGAAGTAAATTTAAGTCTTCCATGGAAAACTCATACTTATTTACTGTATTCTCTAAGTGGTTTGTGGCCTTCGCATTTACCTCAATCAATACAGTATCACGTCAGTATCAAAGGTAAATAATATATCAATTTTAAAAATTCTCTCCGTAACATGAAATATATTTACTTTTTCATTGTTATAGCACCGTATGAATGCTTACATGATACGACTTGTCAGTTAAAAAAACAATTGAAATCTTTATATCGTCAAGCCGTTGTAGAACGATTTTGGGCAACCCTTGCTCAGCTGGCATCTGGAGATACGGCAATGTCTCAACATCTTAGTTCTTTTGCGAATTCAAGTATTTGGTACACCTTACCAGAAAGCGTTCGTAATGGAATGCCTGTTTTTGTAATGCTTCCAACTATACCAGTGGATATTTCAAAGCCGCATTTTACAGCCAAGTGTGCTATATATTTCTTTTTATTTTTATATTGCAGTAGAGTCGCAATATAGTGAAATAATAAAAACGTCCTCAGAGAAACAAAAATAAGTAGGCAGGGAAATTATGATCAGTAGTCAGGGAATAATAAAAAAAATTCTCATAAGCAGTGAACAACACAACAAAACAATGAACTAACAAAAAAATATATTGAGATCTTCATTGTTCATTATTCAGGGAAGCCCAGTTTAAAAAATATATACGGGGTGGCTTTTTAAAAACCGAATACCTTTCTTATTCCTTCGAATTGCATCCTATGAATTTTTATCCCCTTGGATGATCTTCAGATCTGGGGGGGGGATTGCCGGTTTTTTTCACTTGCCGCATTCAGGTGCAGAGCAACGCAGGTTAACTTTATTTTTTCAAATAGGGACCTTAGTTTTTTCTTGTAGGTTCCGAATAAACAACTTTTATACCAAAATTTTTTTTGTAAGACGCGCGAAATCGCATTATGCGTCAATTCGATTTTCCCTCACCACAGAATCAAGGTGTCTGAGAGAAATCGACTTGACGCATAATGCGATTTCGCGCGTCCTATGATTTTTAGCGATTCGCGGCTCAAGTTCGCGCCTTACAAAATTTTTTTTGGCACAAAAGTTGTTTATTTTTTGACAAAGAATCGGAACCTGAAAGAAAAAAATAGGGTTCCTATTTGAAAAAATAAAGTTGACCTGTGTTGCCCTGCACCTAAATGCCGCAGGTGGAGAAAAATACGACGATCAGCCCTTACCTCCCTCACCCTAGAACTAAAGATTATCCAAGAGGGTAAAATTTCATAGAATGCAATTTGAAGGAATAAGAAAGGTGTTCGGTTTTTAAAAAGACACCCTGTATATATTTACTCTATTGCGACTGCACTGTATTTATAATAGGATATTCATTTTTTCATGCATTCTGCAGTTTCGCGTTTCTAGTGTAGTGAAGTAATAAATAAATGTCTTATTAACAGTATTAATGATGCCAAGCCATTGATTTATTTCTGCTTTTTACTATACTGGCAGCGCGAACAAAATTACATTTTTATATAACTATGAAATAATTTCAATCAAGTATTTCAGAGCCACAAATATACATATTTTTTACGTATTTTAATAATTTTTAGTGATATGGCGTGTCCGAAATTCAGTTCATTCTGGCAATCTATTTGCCAGTTGGAGAGTTCCCATTGGCGAAAATGGTTTCACACACACAGATTATCAATTATTTTGAGACATGATCATCCTTTGCCTAGGCACTTACATTTAGCAAATTCATCTGGCCGATTTACTGTAAGAAAGCACTTTTTAAAAATATAAATAGCAAATAGCGACAAAATTTGGAACTAATAAAATCAAATCTGCTGTAACTATTGTGATTGTTAAGCGTATATTTTTACTTGTTTTCATTTAAATTAAGAACGAACGTAAAAGAGCGAGGTTCTATATATTTAATTCCTAAAAATTCAACTGTGGACTGACTTGATTGAACTTTGCAGGTAGTACAGTGCAGAAAAGCTGCTGCTGCCCTACACAATATGTTAAAAGAATGGACTTCGTTTGTTTTGATTGACAGTTATAGTTACATAAAATTCATTTTTAAATATAATGAGAAAAATCCTTCCTGGTTTTGTATGATACGCGTTACTTCCAAATTGCCATGTGCAGTTCTCAACATAGGCTTTTTAAGTGGCACACCAGGTTACATCAGAAAAGAAGTAAGTAATTCTATTCACAAAGTGTCTTACGACTTACAGATTTTATTCTTGAGGTATTTTTGAGTTAAGAATGCAAAATTTAATTAACCTTTCTTACTGAACTGTAGGTTATTCTAAGAAATAAAAATCGAAGTTAACTCAAAATCACTTCATGAAAATTCTGGAGTTCTAACAAGAATGTTTACTATCTTATCGACATTTTAGGTATGTGACGATTTGAAAACATGCATTACTAATTTAGTATATACTGTTCGTACATCCACAGTTCAAGAAATAGAAAAAAATTCATCATCAAAACATAAAGATAATATATGCTGCGTAATTTTGCACAAACCATTGGAAAAAATACTTATAAGGTAAGCAATTGAACTCAACAATTGATATATTGTTATGTTTGTTTAAATTATTTTTTTGTTGTAGATACGAACGTCTGCCTAATGATTTAACAACTGTAGTTTTCCCAGATGGTACTCAACCTAGTTTTAACACTTGTTATTTTAATAACAGCTGCGCTTCTCAAAAATTACATGCCCAAACATCAATCAATTCAAACCATTCTGTTTCAATCCCCACTTCTGCAGCCTTACTTACAACTCTGTCACGGTATCTTCATCACAGACGATGGGTTTGGGGTGTGTCGCATCCCACAAATCCAAAATTGGCGATTACCGCTGTTGCGAGAATACTCGGTACACTGACAAAGTAAGTAATACGTTTTTAAAGAACAAAGATTGTCTTTTATTTGACAATTGACAAAAATATAAGCTGACAACTTTGACTATTTTTTTTACAGAATGCGCATAAAAGAAGGCTTTTGTTTCGCCCATTCATCATCTGGAATTATTAACATGGTGCTAGAAGTTGAAATGAAAAATACCACATCATCTGGAAAAAACGACAACACATTTTCAGTTGGTGATGACAATAAGACGCCATCTTATTGTGTCGTCCAGTATGTTCTTTTTCCGCCTCATAATGCTCTTTCAAGGTCAAGTGAACATTCGGTGGATATTTTAAGGTAATTTACAAAATATTTTTAAAAAACTTTCCATAATATTATTTTTACATTCATGCTACGCAAGACTACGGTGATAGCTTTAAGTATATGGTTTTTTGTGTGTAATTAACAGTGGTTCAGACGACGAAAATGCGGACGGAATTGGCGAATTTGAAGGAGAGTCGTCCGTTGAATTGCAAATGGTTACCGAAGTTTGGATTGAACCACAACATGGCTGTGTCACAAACTGTCCTCCAGAACGAATTTATATGCAAGATCTGTCATATTTTTGCATTGCAGATGCGGTGAGTTTTCAGAAAACATTTTTATTGATTTTTTATGTTTCCTGTAACACGCTTACTTAAATTTTTATAATGAAAATATCCGATGAAATTTGAAAAAAAAATTATTATAAAATAATATATATGATATTTAGATGACGTTACAATAAGCATCCAATTCCTAGATTCAAATCTAGTTATTAATGTTTTTTTTTTATACTAAGTTGAAAATATAAGTTGGTACTGGGCTCAAATAACCCGGCAGTTGGTGGCTTTAAAAATGTAAACATGTTACAGAGAACAATGTTTTCAAAATTTTGTTTATCGGAAAAAGTTACTCGGTGGATGACTCTCAACTAACAAAAATTAATTATTTCTATATTCTATTCTACGCGTATCAAGCCATACGTATTTTAATGCTTGGTTTCTGATCCGACTTGAGGGCTTAGTTTAAATTTAGATTTAATATTGTGATTTGTTTTCAACTACATGGAGACTTCCATTTAGTTGACAATAAATCATATTCTTAAACTCAAAGTCGTAACCGAAATCGCGAATAAGTTCTCTTATAAAAAATAAAACCGACATTTTTTTTATTTATACGCCGTGAACCGTAAAAAATAAACAATAAGTAAAACGTGGAATCGCTATTTTTTCCTAATTTAATCAGTTTTTAAAAACAGTGTAAAGTTTTATAGAAAATGAGTGAAAAATTATTTTCGGTAAGTAGTGATTATTTTTTATTTATTTTAAGTAGCATTATAAAAGGCCTGCTTTTTCAGCTAAAAATTTCATGAAGACCTCATTTTTGAAATGGGCTAAAATAAATATTACGTTCTTTCCGCGACACAATTTTTGTTTGAGAGGGGACATTTGAAGTGAAAGATGCTTTAAGGCTGTCGGAACGCTCCGAATTTTGTTTGTGCTGAGACCCAGCGATAAGGGGCGAGGTAGGCAAAAGACATATTGTGGGTGTGGCTTTCTTTAGCTCTGTCTCGCTCAAATCATCCGCACGTTTCAATTTTTGGCTGGTGCCAACTACAAGGCTAAAAAATTTTATTGCAAGGGTGCCGCTGTCAACTGATTACTCTAATTTTTGGAAATATTTTGAAGATTTAAAAAACTTTTCCGAAAAAGGAAGAGTCACTTTAGGTTTGTGATGGAACAGTTTTGTGAAATAAGTGCGAATAAGGTTATAGTGTGACATTGAAAACGTGTGTTTTTTTAGCATAATTAATGCCAAATTTTTTCTAGTAAATCGTACATAAATTACAAAAGTAGTCCATTAGAGACCTAGATTTGTCCTTTATATTCCTTACAGAGAAAGAATTTTTGCAGAATGTTAACGAATAAGTCTACAATCAGTTGACAGCCGAAGCTCTATTTTTGGCTTAAATTCAAAGCGTTCCGACAGCCTTAATATATGTTAGCTTTAACAATAGTACAAAATTATGAACATACATGTCGCTATGTGCGTTAAATATTCCATTTAAACCAGACGGATTACATCGAAAAATGTTTATTTATCATTTTGTTCTAAAGATCACGCTAGCCGGATAGAAACTTTTCGCGGGCCGCGGCTGCCCAACGGTAGTCGAGACCAGTGGTTTCCAACCAGTGATCCGCGGACTACAGGTGTTCCATAAGAGCCTCAAAAGTGGCCCGGTAGCACATAAAAAAGTTGCCATTAAATGGGAATTTTAAAAGCGATATGCGTTGAACGAGATCGGGTGAATATATCCGTGATGATGATCATAATAAAAAATATGTTTTAAAAAACTGTTTTACCACTTAAACACCTATGAATTTGATTACCACCGGTAAGGGATATAGCGTGGGGGGTCCGTACTGATTTAATATCAGGTTGTGTGGTCCGCAAACTTCTACAGGTTGGGAACCACTGGTGTACAATGTCTATTATCTAATTTTATGCTGAATTTAATTGACTTGAATAAGATCAGAAGCTGAATTGGTCGGGTTCTGTCTGCCTGATCACTTTTTATTGAGAATATATTGAAAAAACGTATTATTTTTCATTTATCCTTATTTCTGGGGTGGGTTGAAACCACCCGACCTACCTTCCTCTACATACGTGCATGCGAAATCTTCAAAATTTTCAAGGTAAAAAGACCATTGCATAAATCCAATTTTCATTTTACACAAAGCTTTACAAAACAAATGAGATTTTACATTTTCTATTCAAAGTGGCCTCAAGAAACGAATACGAGGCTGTGAAACACATTCGGTATACAAAATAGAATTTCAAAAATAATGAACATTTTCTAAGAAAATTGATCGAAGTTTTAAGTTGAAGATCTAAAGTGTTATTCAGTCTGCAAAAAATATACTGTGTATTGACCGAAATATTTTATTTTATCTAATATTTAATAAGTAAAACAGTACTTGTTTTGCGATAAATAAGGTCTTTAAATATCACTAAAATATGTAAGTGCTGACAAATACAAAAACGTATTTATTTTTGATAAGCTATTTGTTTATTTAATACATTTCTAATGGAATATTTGACGACTTTTAAGATTTATTGCATTTTTACAACACTTTTTAGGATTCCGTACAAAAAACGAACCTTTATAAGATCACTCTCGTGCTTGTCTGTCTGTCTGTCTGTGCGTCAGTCGCAGCTTATTTTCTCCGAATCTACTGACGGAAAAATTGTGTACATCAGCAGGGCCGGTCCTAGGCATGGGCAAACCGGGCACTTGCCCAGGGCGCCAAGTTCGGAGAGGGCAGCATTTTCCAGAAAGCGTTCTTCAAGAATCGCAATACTTTTTCGAGATTATCGACAGCTTGTGTAATCTCCATGGCGAACTTCTATACTTGCCCAGGGCCCAAAATCACTTGGACCGGCCCTGGGTACACGTATAGAGGCAGATGTAGATGACTTAACCACGGACGTATAGTGTAAATAACAAACAAATTTACATTCACATTTATAATATTATTAGGGATTTAACAGTCAACCAAATAAAGATGAAGTAACGGATTTTGTTTGTTTTGCCACCGAGGCAATATTGCCGCCCGCTCTTCGCGCCATCAGGACACGATTTGCCCCCCAACTAACACGTTTCATGCTCAATGTAAGTTTCTATAAGTGTTGATGGGCCTACAACCCCCTCCCCAAAAAAGTATTTCCGCCGTCAATACTGGTCGTCACTAAATCTGCATTGCCAATAATCCTAAATGCATTAGCTATTCTGTAATCCGATACTTATGGTACTTTCGCATTAGTTATATGTCGCAGGATTAATGAGATTCTCCTGTATTTTTAGGTTATTCCTTAAAAACTGAACAAGTGTCTTCTGTTTTCAAACCTTAGACAAATATGTATGGATTAATTTGAGTTATAACAATTTTTCTCCGTGATAATTTTAATACGATTCTTACAGTGTAAATCTTTTTCATTTACTTTGTTTATAATCGTTTCCTTTCTTAGATTAAAATTTGAATTTCATATGAAATGGTTGAAAAGTTTTTTTTTCTTTTGGTTGACTCTTACAAAAGTTATGTAAACACAAAAATTGATAAGAAAAATATTACAGGTGAAAAAGATATGATATCTAGTTTTAAGTAAATACTTCTTGTTAAACAGCCTGCCAAGATAATACTCAATTAGTTACAAATTTATTTATTTTATTCAAGTTAGAAATTGTAATTTGAAGTAAATATCATATTTAAATGTTTTCTAATCTATATTCTACAAAGTTAAAAATGAAGTTAGCTTACAGAGTGAAATTATTTACTTATGGGTAAATAGAAAAAAAAAAACAAAACAAAACAGCGTTTTTCATTTTAATTGAAGAATTGTTTCTTTTACGTAATGAGTTAAAATAAGTAAAATCTAAAACTTTTACCAATATTTCGACTTAGATATAACATTTTATTGAGTTCTACCGCTGCCCGCGGCTCTACGCAATTGAGTTGAACCACGGCAACGACAATAGTAGTGGAGCCTTCGGCTTTACCGTATTATGATCTAGGTGGCGAGTCACAACAAAGTAGATAGCATAAAAAACCTTCTCCATGAAAAAATACGTACATCTGCCAACTTTCATGGTGATCGGGCAAATGGTGTCGAAGTCTATTAATCTCAAATATACCAACACCCATTTTTATTTTTATAGATCTAAATCGAATTAGCAATTTTCACAGAAATTAACATAATTACGAGGATTCGTCGTTAATAATTGTGCAGTTTTACAGTGTAGATCTTTATAAGCTCAAAACGGATAAAAGTGCACAAAAAATAAGATCTATAAAAAATGTCTTAATAAATTATAGAAAACCTGAAAACATTAAATTTAAGATATATGTTAAATTTCGTTCGACTTGACGTTCGCGATGTTAGTGTTAGGTGTCTCTTTTTTTGCATCGAAACATGACTAGATCATAAAATGAACTGGGTGATTTAAATGGTCAAAGGTCACTGATCTTTTTTTTAACTAAAAAATCGATATAAGCAGTTTTGTATCATAGCCACAGATTTATGATCTACTAGCAGTTTGCCCGCAAGTTCGTCCGCGTGACTAAGATGATGTATTTTACCCAGTTAGATTTTTTTGTATAAAATCCACCCCTATCCTGTTCGGGTAGCACGTTCAAAAGACCGTAAACGTGTATTTCTTCATTTTCTAAGAAGAGTATTTTTAGCAGCAGATATAGCTTATTCTTTATGAAGGTTATTTTTGGGTTAAAATGTAGCCTAGATAACTCCTAGCATAGCTCTTTACTTGTCTGTGAAGTGCCATCACAATCGGTTCAGCCCGGATAGACAGACACTTCAATTTTACTTATATGTATATGCAGATATTTGATAGAAATTTAGTTCTCTGTCGTTGGCACAAAAATGGCTGATGCGATTTTATTCAAACTTGCAGTTTTGTAATAAAATCTCCTAGAAGTGTTTGGATTTATCTTGATCCTTTAACCCTTTCACTTGTAACGGGATAATTAACTTTTACTATTTTCCACAGCACTGGCGTGGTTTTAAACAATACTCATATTTTTGCGCGCTTTTTGTCATTTTTTTTGCATTTACTGAATTGGAACCACTTAAAATTGCTTTGTTTTAATATATTAAATAGTAACGAGAAAGATAAATTTCTTCTGAAAACCAGCATTAACGCGAACGAAGCCGCGGGTAAAAGCTAGTTTTGGATAAAATATAAGTTTGTTTAAATTAAATTATACGTTTTATCTAATCTAAAAAGTCCTCAATTAATGTAATTAAATATCTTATATAACAGATATTTTTTGCTGTTTTAGTAAATCATTGTTGATTCTTTGACCAAGATTATCAATAAAATTAGCTATTGGTTACCTACCTGTAATCATATTCATTAAAGATAACTGTGTGTCGAACCAATCAATATATTAAGTAAATAAATGATTTCTTATCAACAATTTAATAGAATTTAGTGTAGCACCTATATGCCCAACCCAAAAAATTATTTGGTATAAAAGAGGATATATTGTCTAATTTCAATCATTATAAACTGTTTTATATTAAAGTCTAAATCAATTTTGATTTCTCTATTAATAATTACTGTGATTATAAATTGTTAATAATTTTGTGAGTTCAGTGAAATTCTTGTGACATAAACGTGCCATAACGACTTTATAACTATCGGAACTCAGCCACGAGGTATCGGCATTCAGTTGGAAGTGGGATCTTGACATTGTCAAAAATTGCCAGATCTAACTCTTCCAGCTTAAGGCTGATACTATTTTCAACTTACAACACTTTCGTTCGACATATTTTTATCTTTAATATATTATGTTACATTTTGAAAATATTTTATCATCGAGGAGTGCTGAATTTGCTAACAGTAAAATATTGTTTTCATTCATTAATTAAGTTTAAATTTTTAAGAAATTTTCAAAAAAATCGCAAGTTTGTCTGAAATTAAACAGAATACTTCCCTTTTAAAATTCATTTTAGTGTCAAAATATATCTAGTTATCAAACTCAACACTCAGTTTATTCTTTTAATTATACGATTAGTAAGGCATTAACTTCTCAACCATTTCAATATTAATACAGTAAAGCGACATTTACAATTTTATATTTATATCTGGGAAAATTTATACAGTGTCCTGGATAACAGTGAATTTTTGAAAATTTATTTTAATTTCTCCGTTAAAATACTCCTTTTTATTTATAATAAATAAAATGAACTAACATGAACTTCAACAAGAATTTGAAAAAGATGAATAATTTTCAAATAAAATTATGTAAATACTTTAACGTAAAAAATATATCAATAAAGTTAATAATCTAACATACATTTTGGGACACTTGTTATAAGCAAAGTTTTCAAAAAAAAAAATAATTTTTATTTACATTATAAGGTGTATCGTTAACCGGACATATAAACTGCGAATTCCATTTTTGAAAAATGTACATGAAACATAAAAAAACGTATATATACCAAATTTAAATAAAACTGTAAAAGAAGTTAAGCAAATATTTTGCTATTTTTTCCAAGTTTTACTGTATAATTAATATCAAGGGGAAAAGTTGAACAGCTTAAGAAAAATTTGAATGGTAAAATAAATCACGTCCTAAATTAATATAGGTATTTAACAACATTTGCAACTTTTTTCCTTTTTTTAATATTTGATTTTTCCTTGTATTTAATTAATGTACCTGAATTTTTGGTTATCTTTATATTATTAGTTTTAGTCAGTTTCAGCACAGTGGCAACAATTCCAGCAAAAATCGAGCAGTTTGAACTAAGTGGAGAAGTGGTCTCTTCACTTTGAGTCAAAGTGAGATTCAACTCCTCCAACTTGATACATCTGCTCATCATCTCCTAATTTGGACATCAACTGTTGGATATTATATAACTCATCAATAAACAGTTTAAATTAAGAAATAAATATATATGTTTTATATGATTGTGATCAACGTATCTTATTTTTCAATAATAAACACAAAATAAAAAAACAAAAATTGTTTTAAATGTGTTTTTAAAATTTCAGCCAAATCACGGTTCAAAAAAATGACTATTTATCCTATTCTTCCTTTTTTTTAGCTTTTTTTGATCGAGAATATTCCTTAATAGCAAAAATGTAGAACCTACTTTTCAACTTATTTTCTTTGGACACACAAGTGGTTGCTACTATTCACAGTTTAAGATATCCGCGGAAGACGAAGGAATCAAACCTCCGCGTATACGGAAGGTCTATAGAAAAAGTCCTCATTTCATAATCATAATATACGCGGTTAAAATTTTCACGATTAATAGACATTAATTTACCCCTATTTCTGAATGTGATAAACACGGGAACTATTCAGTTGATTTTCACAAATAGGTAGAGAAAATAATATTCGGAAAGGCTTTAGGCTATATCTCTTACGCTATCATAAAAGAGTGTCATCCCCGGACAATACCCGGTAAATACGACCCGTTAATATCTAATGCAAAGAACCACAAAAAAATTTAAAAATGTTTACGAAATCAAGACAAATATAATTTTTGGTATTTCAGATTGGAGAAAATGATTCGAAGTGTATTAATTCTTTATTGACATTGGAACATCTGAGTCTTATGTGCCAAAAAAGCCAGCTTTTCGATTTAAACTGTACAACAGAAAGCAACAAAACTCATACTAGTCATCTGAATTCCCATAAATCCTCTGCTAGTAATAAAATAACAGAACTAGCATCCCCTCTAAGTACAGAAGATATTCGATATTTTTCATCTGTGCCAGAGAACAAGACTGAGACTGAAAAACGGTAATACATTTTCTTCCGCTCAAATAACAGGACAATTTTTGAACATAATTTTAATTTTTATTATGAATTTTAATTCCTTAGTTAATAATATTAAACCAATTTATTTTAAAATATTTTTAGTGATGAGATTATACCATTAGTTGATAAAAGAATACATCACATGCCATTTTTATTTAACTTAATGAATATATTACCAAAGTGTCGGCAAGCTGAGATATTATTTTCTACATTTAGTGAAGGTAAATAGAAAAAAAAACAATAAAGAAAATAATGTTAGAAAAGAAATTTTAATTAGTTTTAAATACTTTTCAGTTGATATTTCAAAAAAAGAACCTTTGACTTCTAATTTACTTTTGCTGAATTCGATGTTTGGGCATCTACAGAAACTTAATGATCAAGAATTATTTTTAAAAGGCACCGACTCTCAAATTTTTTTAGAACTAATGTTGCACAGGCGAAAGGAGTTTCCGAATTCATTAAAAGAAGGTTCGTAACCAGAAAATATCTCTCTCCAGTTATCATTCCCTTGTCCTTCTTGCCGTATTTCGATTAATTGGGATGCACACATCCTTTCACCCAGTTAAATAGCTGCCCAAATTATGCGAAGTACCGGAAAACAGTATAAAACAAACGGGTCTTCATTGAGCAAGAAAAATACTGTAAATGTTTACGAACGTTTTTTTTCTCGATTTAGTAACTAGTGCCCGGCTCGGCTTCGTCCGGGCAGAACTACTTTACTCTAATATAATTCATGACCACAGGACTCACTCTTGGCGAGTTTTTGTGCAATGGACACATGCTAAACAGCGGTCTTCAATAACTGGTATCCCAATTAATATAAATCTACGGTATTTAAATTATTTATTATATGCAATTTATATTGATAAAACCTTTTCTTAACAGGAAAGCGCTCATGGTGTAGTGACAAATATAAGCAAGGAAATTCGCAGTTATGCTACCCGTTGTGGCGATGTTTTATTAAAGGAATTTCTGTAACTCACATTACTTTAACATTTGTTCCTGCAAGTTTATGTGATTTGCAACTTTTGAAATTACCACAGACTTCTTGCAACAGACAAAACTCGCCTGTAGAAACAAAAGTCAGCAATTCTGTAATATTCAGCGATGTCATTGTGCCAGAGTTTTCTTTATGTAGTCATTACGGAGTATATGATGCACCAAACGAAATTGATAGCTTCGAATATAATTCATCAACAGAACAAAATGAACAAAACTCAGATTCACATCCCAGCCATCGAATAACACAAGAAGTTAATTCCGATCCATTAGTTTTCCCTGTTTTTGTGTACGACTGTCCCTTAGCAACTTTAATAAACGCTTATATATATCCTAATTATGGATTAGAGGGTGATTTTAAAATGGATATTTATGAAGATCACACTTTCAAATCAGGTCATATTGTTAGTGAAGAATTCGTTACCTTGAAAAGTGCTGACGATACTAGAACTTGTAGCCCAGAAATTAATAGTGATGATTCTGAAGAAACAGGAGGTTATTTTTTCTTTTCAAAATTTTGTTGTAATTTAGTGTTAACATCGTAAAAAAAAAATTAAATATTTTTTTGTAGATCGCATATGCTTGAAGCAACATTGTCATACTCTAACTTTGGCGCATTCCAAATGTTTTGTTGCATGTTTATTTCGCTCATTACATTTAAAACACCCAATACATAGCCTAGATATTCAGGCAGCTGTTGATTTATGTGAAAACACTGTAATCCGAATTGATATAACGAAATATATAAAGGTACGATTGCTTTCAAATAATTATTTATACAGTATTCGCAATAATGTAGCACATATCAAACCAGGCTGTGAAGGGTTACTGGAAGATTACAGCATAAACTTGTGTATAGCACAAAACAGTACATTTAGTGAAAGAAAATGTGATCGCAAAAAGCTTCCGCAACGCGGAAATACTGGGTGAGCCGAATTAGCGCACGGCCAGATTATAAAGTGTCTACTGTAGTTAAAAATTAAAACTGACTGAACTTTTATATCATTTATAAATAAACATTTCTTATAGATCGCTTTAGTAAAAAAAAATGTAATTTTGCAGACGGTATGTGGCCACGAAAAAAAACATCATGGAAACAAAAAATTAGATATTCAATTGTTATACGATTCAGGTCCTTGTCGGGAATTACGTCATTTACATCGATTAATTAAAAGTAAATTCAAACGGACAGTTGAACAGACATTTGAACCAGTGCCTTCAAATGAAGACTTTTATTATTGTATACCGAATAATGGAGAAAAAACCGTAAGTATTTACTGTATTAGCCATACATGAATCCTTATTTTTCACTATTTAAAAAATTCTGACGTAGTCTAAATTTTATTCTATTTATATTTGTAGACGTATATAGATGAAGAAGTTTGGCACAGTGACGATGAAATAATACCAGAATCAACAGAAGACAACAAGACGCCAGTTCGTCAATCGAACTTTGAATTAAATATCGGTGAAATAATTGATTTAACAAGTGACTGTATAGACGATTCGGTTGCACCATTATTTCTACATTTTACATGCACAGTAACAAATTTTGGAACAGTGCCTGTTCGAGTTCTTCCAACATGTTTAGGTCATTATTAAAAATATGTATAAACCGGAACTTTTAAGCCATTTTTGTATGCAAACCAAACCAAACAAATTTAAATAAGTTTGATTATCTACCATGAGAAATATTCGCTTCTAAAACACATATGACAAAAATAAAAAGAATCACAACTAGTCTTATCCACATCATCAGGTAGTAATTTAAAAGTTCAGGGAAATATTTACAAAATGGAACTTTCAAATATTTAAATAGCCCAGCAAATTTTATTGAATAGTTTTTATTTGTCAGTTATATATTTTTCTCTTTTCAATTAGGCGACATTTTTCAAGAATTGGATTTATCGGATAATTTTATTGATTTATCAGAATTAGAAGTTACGCTCGATGTAATTTGTTCAACCCTTCCTCAGGATGTGCAAACTATTATAATGGAACGTAGTCAGCAGGGCTTAAGAACTACGTCTTATTGTTCAGTTAGTCCTTTACAAAGAAGTAGTATTAGTTCTGACAGTAGTCTTCCATCAGAAACGCTTGAGTAAGTAAAAAAAAAAAAAAAATGCGCGTAAATTTTACACGGGCCTGATTTAAACAAAAATAATACATTTAATATTTTTTACAGACCTCTTGAGCAGTGTATTCCTTTAACACAATTGTTACCATATCAAAGCCGTGCCATTTCCATATTGGAAGAAGAGGTTTGGTTCATTAAAGTTCTTACATTCCTCTCAATTTTTTAATTTGGTTTATCAAATGCCTGTTTAATTTATAGATTAAATGGCAGCTAAGGGAAGAAATAGCAACATCATTGTTAAATGTGGAACCAGTGACTAGTGAAACACTTCATATGGTAATCCAACATGTTGAAACAAGTGTTTTAAAAACTTCCTGTATACGAGACGCCGTTCCTCTAAATTTCGTTTATGGCTCTGCGAAAAGTATGAGTAAATTCATAGAGGTACATTGTTTGAATTAAATCAACACTAGGATAGCTACAGTTTGCTACAATTGATTAAAGAAGACTCATTGTTACAATTCAATACTAGAAAAAAAATATATTCAAACACCGTCACTGTCGGGACACAAATCCTAATTTTTCCACTATCGCGGCGAGATGAGTAATCAATTACTCAACAGTGACATATTCAGTCAATCTTTCTCTGAGTTTCCAAATTAAGTTAGTTGTTACATAAACCGCCAAAACATTACTGCAACACAGTTGAGAAAATAAAATTTTATACAGGGAAAATATTCAAGTCAACTACGCGGCCAAGGTTAGTGGAGCAGAGGCTGCCTCGTTTCGTTGTCCAGTAGCTGGCGAATGACATCATCCGACGGACCTATTAAATGATTGCGAAGCAACTGCTGTTGTTCATAATATCAGTATTCTATCTTTTGATATATTTGACATATATACTGCAATTAAAGTGTATAAACAAAGCCGTTGTTTCGCAGTCATTTCACAAATCCACCAGATAACGTCATCCTCCCACTACTATCCAACGGAACGAGGCAACCTCTACTCTACTATCCTTGATACGTGATATTATATGGCACAATTTTAAAAGCATTCTGATTAGCTGATTCAAGCGAGCACTGATTCAGTATGCGTATTTTTATATGCCAATGAGGTCGTAGATTTCGCCTGAATGAAATATAAATTTTTCTTAAAAAAAAAAAAAAAAAAAAAATATTTTGAACAGTAAACGCAAGTAGTTTCGTTTTATTTAATATTAATTTTTCTATTTACACAGAATTGTAGAATGACTCTACGCGATATTGCAAGAACAAGAAATACGCGCATCATTTTGAAAATGTTTAAACGTTTAAAAATATTAGCGATTCCATAATAAAAAATACTATTGTTGTTATGTAATTGCAGGAATTTCGAAAATTACCAGTGCCTTCTTATAAAGTTTGTGAACTTGAAGAATTATATTATTTAGCCAAAGAGTTACCATATCAACAGTCTGATTTAGGAATTTATAATGAAACAGAAATTATAAAGAAAAGTGTGAAAAATTTACAAAAAACTAAATATAAAAAACGTCGGCTTTCAAAGAATTCATTAGATAGTGATGCGACAATGAGCAGCGCTACTACAGGAAATGAATCTTTAATTTCCGGTCACTTGTACGATTTTCATCATACTTCAAATTTAACGGATAATGATCTACTCACATATGAAATGCAATGTTTAATTTCTGATTTATTGGTAAGAAAAACTCTTTTCAAATAAGAAGAAAAAATTTTGATAAGTAAATATCTTTTGCTAATGGCTACCAAAAAAATGTCTGTTAGAATTCCTGACAGTTATATTTTACTCTTTGATTAACTAAAAAATGTTTGAGGTCATAAGATCCTGACATTGTATTCGACTCTGAATTATAAATCTCTTGAGAGTATCAGACATACAAAATTGTTTTTTTTTTTTATTTAGGATGAAGTAGAAGCCAGTGTTGATATCACGAAAGGCAGTAAAAAAATGCCGTCTAGTTTTATGTCTGAAATCTCGACGCCTGCTCATTTCAGTGATAATTCTAGTACAGATTCTGACAATGGTTATGATGGTGGAACCAGTGATCCTGACGATGATCCAGACTGGTTAGCCGAACTTGAGCGAAAACGCAAATCATTATCAAACTTCTGGATGATAATGAAAATTAATGATGACGCTGTGACTATTTATTTCCATTGCAGGTAAAAATCGGAAAATAAACACAATTTTGAACATTTTTTTCTATATTTAGTAGGTTTGGATACTACTAAATATTATGCAAAAATAGCCGTAAAAATCTATAATTTATCTTTTTTTTTTTGTTTCATGTTTTTTTCAGATTTTTGGAATTATGTACTTCACAAGTAAATGCATATTTGGCAGTTCAGCGGTCAGTCATTTGTGCAATTAAAAATCTTTGCAAACATGTCAATCAATTTTTATTACTTCAATCATTAAATGACACCCGCACTTGTGATCGATTATTAGAACCAGAAGAAGTGAATCGTGATATTATTTGGAATTCACAAAGTACTACACCTGTCATGACAAGAAACACGTCATTTACAAGATTAAAAAGTGTTGATGGTAATTTTTTTATTGAACGCTCAGAATTTTAAATTGATCTTGCAACCAAACTTAGTTTTTCTGTAAAAATGTAATTAGTAAAATATCTTAAATGTTAGGTGGTTACAAAAAAAAAGTCAACTCCAAAATTGAATTTCTAGAATGTATCTGGAAGCGTAGTTAAAATTTTTATTATTTTAGACACGTCTACAACTGATAATATAGAAATTCAAGGACAACATGCATATTTTGAAGCTTCGCTGAAGTTTATGCCAGGATTTTTTGCTTGTCCTGTCGTTTGGGAGGCTCATTTTACAATACATCCGCGTTTGAAAACTGGAAATACTAGGCCTACATTTTCACGTGGAATTCAAGCATTACGTACAGTTTTAAATAAATTTTCTGTTGTAAATAGAAATAATATGTTTGTCTATCGCGACAATTCTGCCAATGTTTTTTATTTACGGTATGTGAATAGAAATTATTAGTGAATATAAGTCTAGAAATTATTCAAAACTAAACTGTGATTCTGAAATAGTAGAGATTGAGTCATCATTATAGTACGGTTCGCTTACTGGAGCGGCGAATTTACAAACATTGTTTAACAAAATTACCATATTTGAGGGTAACTAAAGTTCCACAAATTTAATTTATTGACGCTAGTCGAGAAACTCCTGGAATTATATTTGCTAATAATGTTGGAATGTTTATGTTTAAGTGGTTTTTATGCTTTTCATATTTTCTAGACTTCACGAAAATGTTTGTTCTGGTATAAAATATCTTAATCCGTCTTTTGATGAAGATAATATCCATACTCTGGTGTCCCGTAGTCCTTCAATTGCATCTTTGCCTCTTGGTCCGCAACGTCAACTTCTAGCTCAATCTGAACAAGCGAATGTTACGATGGTATGTTGTTTGATGGCTGAATAATATTGTTTTAATTTAATAAAAGATCATTGATCTCAAATTCTTAGGAAGCGATAAAATTTTGGATATAACTAACGTAATTAAAGGCTAATTCACATATGACGACACAACGACGCGACAGTTTTATATACCGAATTCTTACATAGCGACGCGATACTGCGCTAAATGATCATATAACGCTCTGTGAAGTATTGCGTTCCTTTTGTGAGAATTACTGCAGTTGAAATATGTAACTGCATAGATTTTGGAGGCGTCGCGTCATGTGAGAATTGACTTTTAAACGTAATAAGATAATTTTCAGTTTATTATTACGAAAGCTTTTAATGTGATTTGTAGCCATATGAAATACGTCCGCGAGTTCGGTCATTTGGTGAAAAAGACAGCGTTGATGCAAACAGTAATACACCAATAGAAGACATGATTACTTTAAAAGTACACGGTGTAACCAATGTGGGCAATGATATTATTTGCGAACTTGTTCAAGTACTTCAAAATCGTTTGGACGATGCTGTACTGGAAGTTTTAAGTGTTATGTTAGAGCGAAATCCTATGTGTAAACTAACACCCGACGATGTTCATTTTCTTCAGAAACCCTTTCGATCTTCAGAGAGAATTATTCGGGTTAGTGATATTTCAGACTAGTTTTAAATTATTGTAACGTTACTGTATTATTTGTTAATTAATTTCAGTTATCAGTTCAGTGCCATACACTCGTATTTTTGGAATCACTTCAATATTATCTGCAACAAAATCTTTTACAATTTCTTCACATACCAAAATATACGGACGTTAATGGTCATCATCATTTTCGAGACTATACAGAAACTGATCAGTCTGCTATGAGAGTCTCTGAGAAAAATGTATTTTTATATAATCAAAGTCATTCATCTGGAAGTATTGGAATAGCGTGCATAGCATTAGCAATTGTGCAGAATTCCGAATTTAAGTATTATCTTGATGTGCCTCTAATAAGCGATGATCAAACAATTTTTGAAGAAATCGTCGCTTCAGATATTATCGATCCTGAAGGTAATTTGAAATTATACAGAATACATTTTTTAGCAAATTTTGATTTAATTAAATTATACGAATTTCCCCAGCTAGAATCGACTTTTGGGTGTGGCAATGTATTCCAGCATCTAATATATTTTCAGTGATGCGTATTGTAAAGTATATTTTTTTTAGACAAAGGTATTCCGACACTAGTTGAATTCCGTATTTGGCAGAAAGGTCGAGTAAATATTGAAACTCTAACTGGAAAATTACGCTCAGCTGTAAAACATGCAACTTGGGATCTTATAATGGAACATCACCTTTTGACCGCACCACTAATTATACCAATTGAAGACACGGAATTTCGGGATTTAGAATATTTAAAGAAATCAAAAATGGAGTCGTTATCATTGTCAGCTAATTTATTTCATAAGCGCAATAAAATTGAACATAAAACGCAATCTTTAGAAGAAACAAAAAATAAAACACAATTTAAAAAAACTTTATCCGATCTAGAAATACCAGTTAAAAGTGCATGCAAAGAAAAAATAATAAATATTAAACAAATGTCTGAAAGTGATAAATTTAATGACGCTAACGATTTCGGGATTCTGCACGACACCTATTCTAAAATAATGTTAAAATGGTTTGAATTTGCTCTTGATATTAAAGTTCCATCTGTAACAAAGCACTCTGTAAGGCTGTCACATCGTCATCCGGTGGGAACAACTATTTATGAATTGCAACACATGATCAAAATGCAAACGAAAGATATTATAACAAGAGCTTTTTCTACATTGACAGTTATTAATCAAAATCAACAAGCAGTCATTTTTATCCCTTTTGATGAAAATCAGAACTCAACTGAATGCCTTATTTTTGGACGCAATTTTAATCAATGGAAATCTAGTTATGGAATTATTCCCTTTAATGCAGATTATTTGGAACCAAAAGCAAATAAAGTTTTGCAAAGATTTAGTCCTCTTATAATTGATTCTGAAACCGCGAAGTTTGTACCTAGACAACGATTGTTAACTGTTTCGCTAACAAGCAATTTAGTAAGTATTTTTTTTTCACGTCGTTATTAATTTTCAAGTTCTTAATTTTTTATGTTTGTTTTTTTTTCTTTAGTTAAATATTTATACGTACAATTGGTCAAAAGAAAGAATGGACAAAATAATTACGCATTGTGATAATTTAGGAATGTGGCTGAGTACCCGTGCAACTGTATTTTCTTCAGTGACATTACAAAAACTAGGCTTGTTCCATAATCAACCTGTCAATAGAAAAACTTTTGTAAGGGCTTTATTTTTATTATTTGATCAGTATTATGCAAAGTTTTATTTCTTTATATCCGGTCGAAAGTTCATACTTTCGGCTTTGATATTAAGGCAGAAAGCCTAACATTTATGCTCTGCTGGAATTACTCGCACGCCATCTACAACAGCGGGACGAAAGAGTTTTCTCATACACACTGATGCGTGAGATTGTCGCCAGCCAGTAGTAACTAACAGCTGTTATTGCGTATAACCTCAAAATTGCTCACTTGAAACTTATTAGTGTTTTCATATAATGGTGAAAGTACGTACTTTCGACCGAGTATCAAGAAAAATAGTATACACCACACGAGCATAAAGTTGAAAGCCCTGAACTACGCGACATGAAACCCGAGACGAAGCCAAGGGCAACATGTCGCGCAGTTCAGGACTTTCAACTTTATGCCCTTGTGATATAATATACTATTTAATCACTGAATATCTTTCTAGGCTTCCAGTAGTCAATATGCACAGCATATAAGCGATCCAGATCAGATGGCCCGTTTTCCATTATCTGGATCATCAGTTCAATTTAAAGACTGGTCTATTCGCCGACAACCTCAAAATCAACAAAATGTTTCTACATCTTTAAACTGGAATGATCAAAACCCTATACAAGAATCATTTCGAGATATTAACTTCCCCCGTAATAAAGATAAAATAACATATAGTTCCAATCCTATTATACATAGTGTTCGAGAATTGCAACAAGCGAGACATTTTGAGAAAAAAGTGCTAGGCAAGTTTTTTTTTATTTATTAAATAATTATAATAACCGATTCAGTGTACTTTTTGTTTTAAGAAGCATTAACGGATATTTTTATATTTTCTATATCGCAATACTTTTCATGTTTCATACCTTTCAACGTACTTATTGAAAAAATCACGCTGAATAGATTCCGACCTCTTATGCGTTTTTTAGTGCAGCAGATATAAATATTTTAAATTAAAGAGTGACTTGCGTGTATTCATTCGATTCAACATAATTTCTATAAAATACGTTAATTTGACAAGCACTATACTAGGGCTAGGGCGAATATGATTGTTTTATGTAAATATATCAAGCAAAGAATTTCTGAAGACATGAAATCAGAATCTTGTCCGGGGCGTCAATGACCCTAGCAGCGAAACTGTTAGCATGAATCAAAATTGTCTTTTTTATTGCAGATGAAGAGCGCAAACTTCTATCAGTTTGGCCATCAAGGGGTGCGACGCCTCAAATGCAAATTCAGTCGAATACAATTCAGCTGTTAAAGCAGAAATCACGGATCATTCATTATTGTCACACACCGCTTTTATTTTTACCAAGATGGAGAATCCAGTCAGCTGCAACTAGAGATCATTCTTTATATATTGTGGAAGATCAAATATACGAATTGCAAACTAATTCAGGCGTTCAGAAAACTGATCAAGAAAATTGGCACGATATACTTTGCGCAGGTTTTGTTGAAGAGTATAAAAAATACCTGCAGACTTTAGGATTTATTCCACTTCAAATTATACCAAACACAAATATCTCTGCCACTAAAAAATCAGGGTGAGTAATTCTGAGTTTCTGATACGACTTTCAGCTTTAAATCTTTTAAGCATTAGTTTTCATCTAAATGGAGAACGATTTAGAAGTTTGAACACAGGTCAGATGCACAAACCCAAAGTGCTTTCTTCTGTGACTTGAGTCGTTTGGTTCGCTAAATCTAATTCGCGCATACATGCTGCGCAAGCAACAGCCATGTTCTTCTAACTCAATGGTTGTGTCAATCGTGTAGTAAAATTAGAGGTGGAATTAGCGCGCTCAAATTGACTAAAACATCAAAGTACCTACTGTCGAGTGAATTTGGCTATAGATTTACGGGCTCTTCTATTATTTGTTTACATGTATACACAATGGGTGCTAAAGAATTTTGACATCAATATGTAAAATTTAATAAAACCCAGGTCGCAGTGCCAAAACCCTGCCGATAATATAGTGTATTTACTAATATAGGTAGTGTGGCTTTATTATGCGAACTTAAGTTGGTTTTTTGGGCAAAATAAAAAATTTGACTCCTTAATACACCCCTTAGAAGAACATTTTTTTCTCAGTTGCAATATTATTATCAATCGAACCTCTAAACTAAATTATATACACCTTTCAGCAAATAATTCACTATCTGCAAACTAGTGTTTTCATAAAATTCGTAAATCCGGTTCTGTCGGGCCGATTTTATTAAAATTTTAGGAGCACTTTTTAATTGCTATTAAAGGGTTAAATTTCAATTTTGAAACGATTCTGAGAATTTTTTAGGCATTTTTAGGCCCAAAAACTTTTTTCAACCCCTAAAAACTACCCTTAAAATGGTCCGATTGGGTCCATTTTAAATAGGGTTCTTGCGGTGGTGGATTCCAACATGTGTGCAAAATTTCGTAAAAATCAATTACCTCTTTCGAAAGTTATAGCGCACACACACACACATATATATATATATATATATATATATATATATATATAAATATATATATATATATATATACATATATATATAAACATTTTTAAAAATGGTGCCAAAGTGTTTAGAAGGTTATGAAACGTCGAGAAATTTTGGTCCGACCCCTAGGTCCCGCCATCCGACCAACGCCAATAGTGTATGTTGCCTATGGCAAATACACTAAAAATTGATTTTTAAAAACTATTTTTTACAGGAATAAAATGCAATCTAAAAACGAACCGCAGAATGTAACAAAGAATGGATTAAAAGCTTCTGAGCACGAAAACACAATATGTTTTTTACAGAAATCCATGTTGGGTGGTATTTTAATTTTTGAACTAGTTTTAGTGGAACCGTTTTTCATTGCTAAATTATATGCATTAGAATGTGGACGTTTGCAAAAGAAAAATTCTCGGGCGTCTGTCAATCAGGTATCTAAATTTATTATATAAATGTATTTTATAACTATACTCGAATTTTATTATTTATGAACCATTATTACGTATTTTTAGTTTCTGGACGAATGTGACAGAATCAAAGTACTTATGCATATACATTCGTTTACTTACGATTTTCATTTGAGATGTATGCATAAATATGTTTCGGACTTAGAAGAACCAAATATAAAAATTTGTCAAGGATATCATTTAACTCACTTTCTTGATGATTTCATGAAATATTATTCGAAAGCTCCAAATTATGCCAGAAATTTGGTATATGCAGGTATTTCGACTTTATATGAAAAATATAATAAATAAATAAATTTTATAGTTGTTTGTTGGTGCAGTTATGAACTGATTTTTTTAATGATTATTAGGTGATATCTGAATCTTAGCTTTGATCAGTAGTCGAAAGTATAGTTCCTGACAGTTCTTAAGCGTTTGTTGACAAATAATAATGCAGTCCGGCAACAAACACACCGCCTTAAAATTGCTAAATTTTGATAACTCGTATATTATTTTTTAGAAATAGAAAGAACAATTTGTAATAAATTACGTTTTAAATTACCTTATAAATGTTTAATTACAGAAAGTGTATCCGTTGACGGACTTACAACACCAGCGCGACAATTATACAATTATCTCTTGAGTCATGAAAAGCGTTATAATATGGAAGTATTTAGTATGAATGCCGATGATATAAAAGTTAACAATTGCCCTGAAAGCGATTTCGTTTTAGTACAAGTAACAAATACACCACAAGTTTCATATAAAGATTCTCAGGATAGAAAGCATACAGATGATTTTAACGTTACTTTAATAGTATCTTATATTGATTCAGGATCTGATGATACTAAAATTCTTCATTTGAAATACTACATCTTGTTAACTTCGAGAAGGTATTAATTTTAAATAGTATATTTTATATTCTTGACTCGTCGTTTTTCGCGAGTAACGACTTTTCAAAGCCTAATGCTAATATTTTTCGGAATTCAAAAGAAAATATAAATATATGAATGAGAAAAAAAGTCGAAGCGGCATTTTATTTTATCATTATTTCACTTTTTATGTATTTCCTCGATCAGTTTTCTTGACATTATAATCGTACTGTGATTTTTTTACAGAGAAATTTATCCAAAACCTGAAGTCGAGCGTACTTTAGGTAAATTCAGAACTGTATCATCCACTGCTTCACAAATTGGATCAAATTCTTTAATAAAAAACCGTCGTATTTCATCAAATACTGATTCAGATGTAAATACATCAATTGCACAGGAAGTGATGGAAGAATCATCTGAAGATTTAATATTATCGACGGATACTATATCTAGTCTTAATATTTCCGACATTACTTCATCAATAAAGTTAGACGACAAAATCGATTCAATAACATTAGTTGCAAGTGCTGTTGAATCAACCGAAACAAAAATATTTGAAACAGATGATAAAACAATAGACGATGACATAATGGCTTCCACTAATTCGAAAACAAATATTTCCGAATTAGAACACTCTTACAAATCAACTAGTGACATACCAACTGCAATTAACCCTCATGTCGAAATCAGGTAAGTTCATATAGTGCTTATTCGCGTGGCTCACGAGAGCGCTGATGTGTAAAATGTGAGCTCATATTGACTTCGGTACACTGGCAAATGCATATACGTATAAAATAAGTAATAACGCACTCACGTCTGACGCTCAAATTCACTGTAGAGCGAAAGCTAAGATGTTTGCACATCAAAAACGCAATTTTTTGAAAATTCATTTTTTTCAGAATATATTTATATGATTGCGATTTTTTTTGCATTTAGAAAAAAATCTTTTTTTGACAATTATTTGCAATAATAATTTTATTTTCCAGACAAGAATCCGTCAACTATTTAGGATATTATTCATCACATGAACAGTTAATGCAGCAATTAATATTAGATTGCGCTGAATCCGCTCGCATACAAATTACAAATATGGTTTCACAAGGAATGGTTCACTGTCGTACTCATCTGCTATGGAACAAGCTAATAACAAAATCTGAATTGAGCCAACTAACATATAATGAATTCATTGAATTACGTCAATTAAGTAAACTTGAGAACATTAAAACCGTTCAACCTGAAGTATCGCAGTTACTTAGTCAGCCAATAGGCTGGTATCAACAGTTAGCAAAGATTTTAGTAGTTAAATACGGTGATCAACATAGAATTTATACTTCTCCAGATGGTAATGATCAACATATAGTTATTCTTCATCCACGCTATTGTGGAGCATTCATGATGCTATCAATGGATCTAACACGTCCTAAAGGGGTATGAATGAAGCATAGCTGAGGCGTGAAACAAAAAACGTAAATATTTAACGAAAATTAAAATTCTTTCAGGAACTTTTTGCTGCGTATCGCGAACCAGTTAATTTAGAGCCAACAGATGTTTGCCAAGCTGACTGCCATACGCTTGTTAATGATTTTATTAATTGTATATGTTTTCATATTTGGATGATTATGACGTTATCCAATACATAAGAATTATTTGCTGTGATTTATAAATATGCTCATTATTTGTTTAATTAAAATTTTAAACTAAAAGTGACTACTTATAGCAAACAAATTAATCTAGGACTGTATGTATATACTGAATAACTAAATAATATTTCATTTGGACCTTTTTTCAAAGTGCCCTTGATAAATATATATATAGATTTTTCAACGTGTGATTTAAAACAAATTATTATTTTATTTTTTTAAAAGTTTCAATGCAGTTAATCTAGTCATACTTGACACAGTTTATTTATTTGAAGCAATTTTTAAGTCTAAGAACACAAAGATTTTTAGTAGAATAACATTTGTCCCTAGTTAACCTACTTGCGGAGCACGGTACTTTAATTTTAAACGAAACTTGTTTGAATTTACTGTACTGTATTGGAACAAGTAGACTAACCGTATCACTAAAAATTTGGACGTCGTCCAACTAATAAGCATTCCAATCAATGAAAAACTATAATGTATTTCAATCTGATCGAAATTGATGATTTTATTTCTTGCCATTATTTACAATTTTCACTTGCAAATTAAAAAAAATACTTTAAAAACGTGACGACTTAATACTTTTATGAAAATAATACAGTTCACAATAAAAAAGATATATATAAGTATATAAGTCTGTAATTTTTAGTTCAAAATATTGTACATACTAGGTATGTATTCTTTTTTGTTTTCAAGGCCAAAGGTGTAAGTCTGTTAAACAATTATGTGCAATTTAATTAAGACTTCTATTGTTATGTGTTAAATATATATAATATATAGTTTACAATTAATTAAATTTTATAAAATGTTTTCTTTCACCATTCAAATATTAAAATGTGATTATCTGAAACTAATATCATCTCATTTTGTTAATAAAAAGATATTACTAATTATGTTTTTTTAAAAAATGTAGTTTTTGACATTTAGTACATACTGTCATCTTTATAGCAGTGACGAAAGAAACCGAAAATATAAGGTCACTTCAACTCAACTCAAATAACAGTTGATGCAAAAAATCAGTTGGGACACGTAAAAGATTAACAATTTCTAAGGCAATGAAAATTGAAATTAAAAAACAAAAACCTAACTACACAAAAAACCCGTAAACCTTCCTTAAAAACTTATTATGTATAAATGATTGATCGAAATATGTTGCGCATTTTTAGCAAAAGGCTTTTACGAAAAAAAAAATTTGTGAAAACTTTCCAAAAAACATTTTGGCGCAAAAATGAAAGTTTACTCATAACAAGGTAAAATAAAAGTTACCTCGTAAGTTTCCAATTGTTAATAGGTAAGTAATATTATATACATAATTCTTGCATATTTTTTTTTAACGCAAACTCAGATTTTATTTTATGAATGATAGCAAGCTGGCTAGAATTTTTTGAGTGATTTTTGTCAGCTTATTCATATTTGTTTTATTTGCTTTTTTTCTTAGTGAGGCAAAACTTCTTTAGGCGCGACCTGAGGATACCTCAGATCTTGCCGTACGGAAGTTACATTGTTCAGTAACATCAATAGTCCTTATAATGCTATTTATACTCTATAGTGATGTAAAGTAATTTTATTTTATATAGAGCAATACCTACTATTAATCATTTTTTTTTTTTTGATAAATATTTTATGAATAAGTAAAAAAAATATTTATTTTTTAATTTAATCGTAGTATCTGCCATGTCAAAGAAGTCTTATTTCAATCGGGCGCAAAGGTTACACGCACTCATTTTTTTTTTTTTTTAATTTTACTGTTTGCGGTGATGCCGGTAACCATACTAGATTATTTAACTGGGATTAACATGAAAACAAAATTTGATATATGACAAAAAAGTCAAAATATCAGAAACTGTAAATCCCATAGAACTTACTTAAATCTATTGTTTGTAATAATAAGCGTTCATTAAGTAAATCACATGGAATTACATTATTTAAAATCTAAAGAAAACCCATAATTATTTTTCGGATTTTATTTAATAGTTTTAGATTTTCACGTGCCTGAAAATGCCGCCATTGATTATTGATATTATTTTTGCGCAGAAAATTGCGCAGATTGAATGTAAGTATTTTGATTGAACAGCTACCTTCATTCATAGAGGGCATTGTCATATTGTCAGTCAGTAGTCACAGATGTGTAACGAACGAAAATGGCGAACGTTTACCACAATGTTAAAGTGTCTACAGTAAATAGTGATGAAATTATTTTACCAAAGTTCGATTTTTTGGTGAAAATAAGTGTAGAGTATGATCCACAGGGATTGAGTGTACGCATATTAACAGGTATAAATTATTTATACATATTATGTCATTTATTTGAAACGTGTTTCTCGTTATTAGCGGCACAAAGAAGCGGTACAAAGCTTTGCATAAAAAATATTTCACGTGCGTCAAATTATTAAATCGCACATTAAAAATTATTTTAACAAAATTATTAATGAGCTTTCATGATTGTGCAAAAATAAAATAATTAATGTCGGTATATGATTTTATATTTTGTTTCCAACATCCTTTTTTTAATATTGTTTACATACAAACCAGTTACCTGATACCCAAGAATGTTATCTCAAATTTGATTTCAACTGTTATTCAAAACAAAATTAATTATGCAGACACTTTTATAAAATACCTGGCATTTATGATTTACCAATAATTATTTTTATTAAGAAAAAAACTTGAACAACATTGAAGTGGTATCTAGCCAATTTTATTTACTTTGCAATTTAATGAATAAAGTAGAATAATATAAATAAACAAATGATACCACGAATATTACTGAACAATGAAAATTAAAAATATACACAATAGAAATTTTAAATTATTGGTCTAATTCTAATCTAGAAAAAAAAATAAATGAAAGCAAAAACTAATCAATTTTGAATATTCCTGAACTCAGAAAGGATCCTCTTAATTCTTGTAAATGTTTTAACAATTTTGAGTACGAAAATATTATAGATATTTATACCTGAAAAACCATAATGTTTTACAGAGGTGTGCAAAATGTTCCATTTGCTGAATATGAAATGATTCCCGTTTTCAAATACAAATTGTGAAATGGTTTTGAAAAATGCATTTGAAATACAAAATGCAAACTGTATTATGAGTCCCTCATTTGTGTTCTATTAGCAAATTTTGGTTCTGCAGTTATAAAAAAAATAATAGACAAATCGATTATAATGATTTATCGCATTACAATCTTTTTAGGCTTTGATTTTTTTACCAAAAAAGGATAAGAATAAATAAAAAAAATACATTTTCAACCAACGTGGGGTTCGAATCTGGGATTATGAGGCTTGTGCTCTACCGCAGAGCTAGCCTAACTTGCACATATTACTCGATGTTGCTATATACCAGTTTCACGTTAATTAATTAAATTGAAATATAGTGTTTATAACAATTGATCGCGCTAGACTTTTTTAGTTCTGATAATTTTAGTTCAGTTTACAATTAATTCTCATTATTCATGATTTTTTCAGATTTTTCTGAGCGACCTTTTTGTTCATAAAAGGCCTGCAATTTTCGGGCATATTTCTCGAAAAATCTTGAAAAAAATACATCTTGTATGTTATTGAATTCGCAAAAAATCAAAGGCATCGTGTAGGGTGTAACACGATGTCCTTGATTTTTTTCTATTTTCCAATTTACCCCTGAAATTAACCCACATGATCAAAATTTTACTTTTTACGTCTGTATTTGACTCACAAACTATCTCTGTACCAATGTTAGATTTGTTTCTTAGTAAAACGAAATTAAATACATATTTCAAATCGTTGCAGATATACCAAATTCTGAAAATGCCACTAGAGAATTGTTGGAATTCCCAATTCATTCAAATACAGAGTGCTCTAGAGTTTCAAAAAGTTCATATTTATTTAATATCGACAATGAAACTCTTTTATTTAAATTCCCGTCTGAGACTGGTAAGTGTACTTCAGAAATAAAAAATAGTTCTAGACCTCGTGGACAGCTCGAGCCGTATTCATCTGTTTAAAACACGGGGAACCAACATATCAATACATGCAAATTCGATAGATCAGTGATCGTCAAATCGTCGATCTTGAGCTACCGGTAACTCGCGTAAAAATTAAACATATGTACATGTTATAATCCTAGTCAGTGCGTGAAATAATCAAAAATTATTTAATTATGTAGGCATAAATGTTCATCAAATAATTACAAAAAGTTTGGCGAACGCTGTAAAAAACGTAGTGAGTACCTGATGAAGCACCTTTAGACAAATTTTGTTCATTTCGCTATTTGTTATTTTTCAAGTAAGGAAAGATGAATGAAATTGTCAATTAATTATTTACTATTTATAAATTAAAATGCCAAAATAGGTAAAGCGTCTGCGCATTTAATTGAACCCATATATATTGATATGTTGGTTACGCTAGAATGAATGGGCTTTAAGGATTAAAATTGTTTCTATTTTTCTTAGATGTTCGAAACTTCCACATTCTTATTACAAAGGTTAAATCAGGCCGTGGTGCTTCTGTCTTTACCGTCCGTACTGAAGACAGTTCAGCGTCGCAATATTTTCAGTTTTATGGATATTTATCACAGCAGCAAAATATGCTGCAAGACTTCGTACGGACATCGACTTATCAACGAGCAATATTAGGAAATATAACTGATTTCAAAGACAAAGTCATATTGGATGTAGGTGCTGGCTCGGGAATTTTATCATTTTTTGCTGTTCAGGCAGGTGCTCATCATGTTTACGCTGTGGAAGCTTCCAATATGGCTCATCATGCACAAGTAATTAGCATTTTTTTACCTGTATCTATTGGTCAGTACAGATAAAAAACCGGTCAAGTCCGAGTCTAACTCGCGTGGAAAGGGTTCCATCTCATTTCGTTTTCCGTGAGAACTTCAAAACTAAGGATTTCCGAGTGATGCCCTATATTCCCTATTTTTTTCAAAATTTTAGGCACAGTAGTTTCCAAGATAAGGGGAGAAAATCGCGATTTTCGTATATTTTCTTTAATATCTTTAAAATTATGCGTTTTAAAGTAGAAATATATATACCGGGTGTTTTTTTCAAAACTTTGAATGGATTTTTTTGTTGATACACCGGTTGAATCAAAAAAAGTTTTAGGCAAAAGTTGTTGGGTTTTGAGGGGGAAATAATTTACACGTAATACCAACCCACTCCCCCCACCCCTCGGCAGGGGGGTAACTTTTGTTTTTTAAATGGAAACCCCCGATTTTTATGATTAAATTAAATTAAATTAAATTTTAAAGTTGTTCATTTTTACACAAAAAAAAATTTAATCATAAAAATCGAGGGTTTTCATTTTAAAAACAAAAGTTACCCCCTCCCCCTGCCGAGGGGTGGGGGGAGGAGGTTGGTATTACGTGTAAATTATTTCCCCCTCAAAACCCAACAACTTTTTTTTGATTCAACCGGTGTATCAACAAAAAATCCATTTTGAATTCGCCTCGGGCGCCAGAGCGGCTCGCTACGTCACTGCCAGGGATCGAATAATACAATTTTTAAAACGAGTGCGATATTTTGAAACGAGTTGGAGGCGAGTATGTAGGAGGGTACCATCTCACATTTGCCGCACACAATATTTTTTATAACGAGATCATGTAAAAAGAAAAATCCATGTGTAAAAAGAGTTGTTCATAATGCGGTATCTTACACATTTGTGTTATAAAAAAAAGCAGTCCTAAATTGAATTGTAAATTAGTTATTATATTTATTTGGGAAGTCTGGCCTTTAAAAATAACCAGCTTGTCAAATGTATTGAAAATTAACCAATACCTTTTTTCAAATTTATAGACACTTGTACAAGCAAATAATTTAGAAGACAGAATAACTGTCATTGCTGGAAAAATAGAAGAAATTGATCTATTGCAAAATGTTGACATCATTATTTCTGAACCAATGGGTTATATGTTATATAATGAACGGATGTTGGAAACTTATTTGCACGCAAAGAAGTGGCTAAAACCTGGAGGGAAAATGTTCCCCACGCGTGGAGAATTGCACATTGCCCCATTTACAGACGAAGCATTGTTTATGGAGCAATTTAATAAATCCAACTTTTGGTAAATATATTTAAATGGTTGTATTATCACCTCTTAAAAATGATAAATCTCATAACGACAGTTCCTTTTCTAAAAAAAATTTTTTTTAGGATTCAAACCTGTTTTCATGGAGTAGATCTCAGTAGCATGAGGAACGCCGCTAAAAAAGAATATTTTAGACAACCCATTGTAGATACTTTTGACATTCGAATATGTCTTAGTAAATCTGTTCGACATGTAATTGACTTTTTAGATGCAAATGAAACTGACTTGCATAATATAAGTATGTGTAGCATATAAAAATCTAATAATACGCGAAATCCAAAATAAAATATCTATTTTCTTTTTTAGATATACCTCTTGAATTTCATATCTTAGAATCAGGAACATGTCACGGTTTAGCTTTTTGGTTTGACGTTGCGTTCATTGGGTCCACACAGCAAGTATGGCTAAGCACAGCGCCCACAGAACCTTTAACGCACTGGTATCAAGTACGCTGTTTATTAGAAAGACCTTTGTTTGCAAAACAGGGACAACTTCTTACAGGAACTGTAAATTTGGCAGCAAATAAACGGTAATTTATATTTCCGACTAGGAATTTATTGTTTCAGAGGTCCAAACTATGTGCAGATGCCAATAGCTTAAGCTTTTGAACTTCGATAAAACCAGTGTCATTTGAAATAGATAATATTCCAACTATATTAAAAATTATATAGGATGATCTCGGTCTACTCATGAGTGACAGTACAGGTCAAGAGAAGAAAAATAAAATAGGTAGACCGAGAAACACCTTGCATAAAATTATCCTTTACTAAGGTATTTTGTTGACACTTTCAGACAAAGTTACGACGTTACTATCACATTACAACTTGAAGGAACCACACTGAGTTCAACAAACACTCTTGATCTGAAAAATCCTTACTTCAGGTATACAGGGGCGCCAGCAGCTCCTCCACCAGGACTGAACAATACCTCACCTAGTGAAGCATACTGGAACCAGTTAGATGCACAAGGTGCTAGGAATGGTAATTGTGTTAACTTTGTTTCAAGAGTTCGAAATGTCGTGATTTTATTTCATAAAGAATTTAGTATTTTCATTTCTTAAATGCCGTCATTTAATTGTAATATACTTATCCCACTTGTAATTTCACGTTCCCAGCAATTAATGAACTTTAGAGTTTATCCCCCGCCCTTCCCGTAATGCATCCTGCTGTAAATCATCACAATATTTTGACATAGACTACTTAGTAGTGTTTTGTTAACTATACAGTAGAACCTCTGCAACGTAAAAACCTCGATGTATAAACAAAAATTATCTATTCCCTCTTAAAACATATTTTACTTAAAATATGAAAGTAAGCGCTGATTTAATGAATTAGGATCGTCCCGCTTATCAAAATTTGATAATTTTTAACATCGTGAATGTTCGAAAATGGAAGAAAAATCAAAATTGCCAAAAAACAAAAAAAAATATGTTGATCTGATCGCTACCAAACTTCACAGGATCACCCGCTAGGCTAATCTGAAGATTGCCTGAAAATTTCTTTAAAATCGGTCCAGCCGTTTTGGATTCCATAGGGAACATACACACATCGATTTTTATATATATATATATATATATATATATATATATATATATATATATATATATATATATATATATATATATATATATATATATATATATATATATAGATTTGTAATATAGATTCCAGCCCTTAAAAAAACCTGGGACGAGTCCATTACTCGACCTGAAGAAACTAAATGTTAATTAAATTTAAACGCTGACAGTATCTAGATTATATTTCGCAAGTTCTTATCCAAAATATTAATTAAATGCTAGCGTTTCAAAAAGTGGGTTAAGTTTTCCATAAAATGACGGATTACAGTAAAAAACACACGACAGATACATTGATACAGAGTAAAATGCAAAACTGTTTGTGTTGAACAGATTATAAATTATTATTTGATTTTAGCCGTGAATATGGTCAACGGCATGTCTGTAAACGGCCTAGGAGAAGTATCAATGGATACCAGTCAAGCTGTGATTAATTCTAATCTTATTGCTTTAGGTAATACAATTTTATATTAAACCTACTTCAAAAAAAATAGGTTATCATTTTATGTCAAGTGCTGTTTTATTACACCTATGTTTACATTTTTAATTATGAACTTATAACGGTGCATAAGTAAAAAATAAATGCTAAAAAAACTAAAACCCGACTACGTAAACGAAGAAACACGAGCAAATCAATTGTGAGACAGTATTTCGGAGACCTGTTCAGAACTTGAAGAAAAAAATTAGGTATTCGAGTTCATGACAAAAAAAAAAAAATATTATCTTACGTTTTGATTGGCTTTTCTTCTTTAGTTGGGTTTCAGTTTTTTTGTAACATTTATTTTTAATAGTTTTTTTTTTTTTTTTATTTTTATTTGTTATAGATGAGTTATTGCTACAGATGGACTTTCAATTATAAAATAATAAAAAAAAAATAAAAGCATAGTACAAGACCCCGAATCATTGCAATTTTTATATCATCCGAGACAATACGGCCGGTAATGGGCGCCATATTGGATTTTTTTATAGCCTATTACACTCTTGACATTGAGATGAATCCAACGACACATCATGTATCAAAATCGGTCCACTAATTTGGTGTCTAGGAGGAAACATCTATAGCCACCCACATACATCCATAATAGACTGCTAAAATCATAACCCTTCCTTTTGGCTTTGCCGTAGTCTGGTAAAAAGAGTTTGATATTCTAATGTGCTGTTATATAACTGTGCGAGTGAGTCGTGCATACTCAGTAGATTGTAACTGACAGCATTCACAGAGCATCTGTAATTATTGTGTGTCGAGTAAATCATAAATCTAGAGTGAAAAAGTCTTAAATGGACAAAGCAAAGAAATCATTCTATTATATTACACGACTCACCTGGGCAACTTTACAAAGTTTTCCATTATTATGTTTTTTATCCACCGTGCAACTTTTTCAATTCATTATCATTTTTAAAAAAATATATTACCTGGACGTAACAGTATGTATTTTTATAATTTGATAATGAAATAACATTTCAGAGTAACGGCATATCGTCCTTTTTTAGTTTTCAATATAAATGATTATTTATAGGAAATCAACCCAATATTCACCCTGGGTGTATATCCAGTACCGGTAGAGGACGAGGTGGGGCTGCAACTTCTACCCAAGGAGCTCAACTTATTGGTGGTGCTATTACCCCAAACATGTTTACGTCTCCTACGACACATGCTGTATGTAAAATATAACTTTTTTTGATTTTTTATTTAACTTTTTTTACTTTTTAATTTTAATTGACTTAAAAAAAAGAGTTTATCAATTCAACGTGTATATATTTATATTTTTTTTTGTTTGTTCAATCTTAACTTCTTGAGGGGTTAACCGGTCTGAATAATTTCAACGACGTGGTGTTGAAGAAGATGATACGACCCCATTTAATTTTTGCTTAAATCGGTTCAGTAGTTTTTTTTTATCGTAGACTTCCAAACACGTCTTTAATATTTGATATTATGAATAATGTTCGAATCTTTAAATTAAAATATGATCTAAGTATCTATGATTAACGATTTTGTTTGTTTTATTTTTCAGCAAACACATCAACAGTTAGTAATGGGAAATTACCCCGTCAATCCGAGTTTAATGATTGGAGATTACGTCACCCCATCTAGCAATGTTTATCGCCAGTAATTATAATTTCAAGTGCGAAATGACCAAAGGCAAGTGCATCTAGTATTAATACAGCTCTCACAGTTTTTTATCTTTTTTCATTTACGTGGTCATGACAATGTAATTATTCGAATTGATTTATTATGCTGATATATTTTGTATTCTGCAGGCGCTTATAATTTAATTTACTAATTAGTATATTTTAGTGGATTCATTGTATATCGGCATAAAAAATATGTATACTTTATTTTTCTTTGCAAATGGTCAAAACTCAGCAGCAGTATTAAAAGTGTAACATTAAAAAGAAACGTTGTTTTGGACATCTGCATTGAAATTTTTATGAAATTCCCATTGTGAAAATGCTCAACATTACATTTTAAAACTACACATAGCCCATTCCATCATAGTAATATGGCGGCTCTTAAATTAATTTTTTTCAGCCCACGGACCTCTTCTGAATTCACAATTATTTTGCATTAAATGGAAAATTGTTTTTTTTTTCTTTAACTTTTTTTTATTTACTTTTCATACGTGCATATTGCTTGTTTTTGTTACTATTAGGCGGTTTCGCTGACTCCGAAGAGGTTTGCGGGCCATATTTTGAGAAACACTGTAATAGTAGGTACAGCATAATATATTATATATAATAATTAGGAGTGGACTGTTACAAATGTATGGTATTTAGCTATTATATGGTGTTTATTTGAAACCATAAAAAACGAATACACATTTGTAATTTTTTTTAAATGGTTTTTTAAATATATTATTTTAAACAAAAAAGTGTTCAGTAATACTCATGCTAAGAAATAAAAATTATTTTTTGCAAATTTATATGTATTTTTGTGTTAATTCATGAGAGAATCAAAACTAAATTTTTTTAAACTTTTTGATTTTTTTTTTATTCTAGTGAACATAAAATCTGTTCCCAACTATTTACACTTAGTAATCAATGAATCATGATTCCAGAAATGACCAAAACCGTTAAGGCAATGTATAGTTTTAAAATGATCACTCAGTGTGCTATTTTGTACATGTACCGAATGATCAAAAAATCACTGCGCTTTTATTAAATTGTAATTTGCGTTTTTTGTTTCGTAAAAAAACTAAGTGTTGAAAAACAAAATTATTTAAAAACTACAGGGTGATTTTTTGATCGGATTGTATTTTTACATTGATTTTTACACATATTTATTATTTCATTTTTTAATGTTAATTTTGTATTTTTAAACGGCTAGTAAATTTGAGCCTAAACTGTCTCTGCATTGATACACACTTGATTTTATCTAAAAAAAAAAAAAAAACACCAAAAAAATGCATATAGCTTATTACAATGATAGCTTGTTTATATTTGCGTGGAAATTCAACTATTGTAAAACTAGATGATTGCAGTGTCTTCTTTGTGTATCACATGCCAGACAACACGTTAAATAAAGTGCAAATGTAATTGACATCACACGATGCTATATTTATTTCTTGATTTTAAAAATGACTACGGTTTTAAATCTTTTAAAAAAACAACTCAGATTTTATTAAGTATTTTTTTAAACGTTTATTTATGCTTTTTTTTTCTTGTTTTTGTTTATAAAAGTTCCACTTCGAATCATCGGCTTAAGCCAAGTACCTATTTAATTTATCTTTGTGTATATTTTTAATTTTACCATATGATAGTTGTTAAAAGTTTGTAGTGTAAGTGATTTAGATTAAATTGAATTAGCATCGACTGTAGAGAAGAATTTTGATGTTGTGTGAAGTTGGTTTTCTTATTTTATCACTATTTTCTAGTGAAATTTACAAGAATTTACTTAATAAATATTTATAAAATTTAGATTTCAAATCATAAATTCACTAGAAATTTGAAGGCAAAAGAAGTTAATTAGCTTTACTATTTCGTAGTGTACCCTTTTTTTATTACAATTATTATTTTTAATTTATAAATGTATAAATATAATTATTGAATCTTTATACACAGCAGCAAGTTGAAAATATAAAATCATTAACGTCAACATTCGTTAGAAACAGTTACTGAATTCTTATAGTGTTTTAAATAGATTCTCGGCATAGTAATTAACTTTGATGATCTAGTTATATTTTTTTTAAGTACCTAGCTATCAGCGTTGCCAGACGTCCCAATTTTTTAGGTAAAATTGAATGTTCCGCGCGGGTCAGCTAATTTCACTTTTTTTCAAAAACATTCAGATTAGCGAAAAGAATCTCTTCCAAGAGGAAAAATCTTCAGCCAAATACAAAAACGGATACTAGAAAAATAGATACCAAGGTACTACATTACATTTTACATTACATTACAATTTTGCTTATAAAACACCTTGTAGAAGGCCGCATCAACTGATTTTACATCAAACAGAATCCGATCCCTAAATGCCATTCCAAAATTCGAGATTTTTTGTTCATTACATCTTATTACATCTGTTCTCGGACAGAATTTATTTAACCCCGATTTTTTTATCCCAATTTAGTAAAATAATTATCTGGCAACGCTGTTTGCTGCATCAAGCCAAATATACAAAAAGAAATAAGAAATCAACTCAGTTAATTTTGATTTAACACTTTAACTCACATGTGTATCAAATTTGATACTCAAAATGTTCTTCCATTGGAACCGTGTGCTCATATAATGATACACGATATCGTGGCCAGAGGCGCCGGCATGTAGCAAACCCAAAGAAAGAAAATTTGAAATTAAATTATTTTCAGAAAAAGAAATGTGCAGTTTGATATGGCCATTTTTTGAAAATGAGATGGGTTTAAAGTGTTAATAAACGCATAAGCCCAATTTGAAATGGTTAGGCTTTTTGTACAGTGAAGCCATAACAAATAATGTTACAACAATATTCTACAACTATTGAGACTGAACGGTATTTTATTTATAATTTTTATAATTGTATATAAATTTAAATACGTTTGCGTTAAACAAACAATTTTCACCTATTTAATTCAATTTAAATTGTATATATTTTTATTCTTTCTGTGAATATTTTTTGTCACTCATCTTTTTTGTCTCTTGTAGAATTTTTTTTAATAATTGCCTGAATTTAAATGTTTTAAGTTTTTGTGATACATTTTATAATTTAAGGTACTTCTGCAGAGAAAATATTGTAAGTAGTGCCCTTTAAATCTGGCTTCGATGTACTGCAACTTGTCCATTTTTAACTTATAATCCAGTAATATAAAATCATGAAATTAGTCATTAAGTATTTAAAAAATAATAACTGTTGGAAGAAATATCAGAAAATTGTAGAGAAAATTTGCGTGGCTATTTTGCTGATATTTATTCAAACACTAAATAATTTTTCCTCATTTATTAATAGACTTAGAATACTCTTAAATAAAGTAGATATAAAAATATCAATGCAAAATCATTGTCACAGAAAAGAATATTAGCACCACGTAAATTAGTAATTTCGTAATTGCAATCTAGAAAACAATTAATTCTCACTGTCAGAATTCGGGCCCGAAACTTTAAGTTTCACATTAAAAAAGTAACTATCAATGGGCACAATCTGATGTTTTCTATAATTGGGAAGTTTGTATTCGGAATATTTTGTGCAATTGGAACATTATCCGTTTATTTAATATTTCGGTAACCATGTTGAGCGTATGCCGTCCATCGTCTCACTCGCCTGTTCGTCTTTGAATTGTTAGCTTTGAGAAAACGCGAATGTAAAACCGTATAGCTACTGAGTTGATGATGTTAGGTGGCGTATACTGCAAAGTGCATACAATATTTGTTGTTAATTTTGTATCCTTACTGCGTTCCAGCAAAACGAACTAACTACAAATGGGAACAAAATGGAGATTTTGTTTTTTAGGTTAGGCCCGCAGTATAACAACCAAACAGTAAGAATCGAAATATTTCGCGTATTTGAATTGTCTTCGCAATATAACTTAACGCGTAATAAAAATCGGAATACATATTTGAAAAATTATCGGAATAATTTGATTATTAGTGTATTTGCCATATGGCAACATACACTATTGGCGTCGGTCGGATGGCGGGACCTAGGGGTCGGACCAAAATTTCTCGACGTTTCATAACCTCCTAAACACTTTGCCACCATTTTTAAAAATGTTTATATATATGTATATATATATAATATATATATATATATATATATATTATATATATATATTTATATGTGCGGGCAATAACTTTCGAGGGAGCTAATTCATTTTAACGAAATTTGGCATACATGTTGGAATCCATCACCGCACGAAGCCTATTTAAAGTGGGCCCAATCGGGTCATTTTAAGGGTAGTTTTTAGGGGTTGAAAAAAGTTTTTGGGCCCAAAAATACCGAAAAAATTCTCAGAATCGTTCCAAAATTGAAATTTAACCCTTTAGTAGCAATTAAAAAGTGCTCCTAAAATTATAAGCAAATCGGCCCGACAGGACCGGACTTACAAATTTTATGAAAACAATAGTTTGCGTATACGAATTTACTTACTGAAGGTCGTATTTAATTTGGTGCAGATGTTGGATTGATAACAATATTTCAACTAATAAAATTATTATTGTAAGGGGTGTATTAAGGGGTTCAATTTTTTTTTATTTTGTCCAAAAACAAACTTAATTTCATTTAATAAAGCCACAATACCTGTATTAGCAAATACACTATATTGTCGGCAGGGTTTTGGCACTGCGATCCGCGTTTTTTTATTAATTGGAAAATACTGATTCTTATATCCGGATAATCCTATCACTCAGAAAGACAATCAATTACTACATATTGAATTTATTAATTTCTCCCAAAAATACGTTTTCCGCGCAAGTTTTGTTCAAAAATCGTTATTTCTATTTCTAAAATTAATTTGTGCTGTTTGTGTTGTGAGAAAAAATCACTATCCGCAATAATTTTAAGTTACATACGAAATTAATATGTATTTACTTCACATATCAACCTTTCTCACAGTTTTAAATGGTCTTGCCAAGCTGCACAACTCAAGAAGGGCTTAAAATAATACGAACAGTTCTTCCAAATATGAATCCAAAAATGCTTCCTAAAATACTGAGAACAAAATTCCAAAATTTTGCTTTGAATTTAAAACCTAACAATGATTTAGAATTTCAATATTCTTGCACTGAAATATTTTAGAACATATACAAAAGAACTTTTCTTATTGTTTTAAGTTTTTCTATCCTCCCTAGAAGTTTCGCCAGATCATTTAGTTACACTCTTAATATAATCAAAGCATATATTATTATAACATAAAAGTCCATTTCTGTAGATACTCGAAACAAATAAATTACCTCAACCACACACTCGACGAGTGGCATGGGAAGTAGCGAGGAAAGGAGGCAGAGACGTTGTGTGGCCGCGTTACTTGTCATGCCGCACGTCATGCTCCTCGTCATGCCCAATGCTCCCTCGATTGTCGGTTTTTTGTGCGCGAGTCAAAGGACCGGCAATAAAAGCACGAGTAAGCCGGCCATATACTCCCGCGCCAAGCGGTCTAAGTGTAAAGGCATAGTGCGCACGCTGCCACAGTATCGACCTCCATTGCCGAGAGGCGAAAGCCGAGTGCGGAGCGTCGCGAGTACAGCAGTGTCTGGCCGCTTAGGGCAACATCGCGACAGCGCGATGAGCAGAGCGAGGAGCATAGTCTGGCAGTAGGGAATAGCAACAGTAAATGACGTAAAATATTATATTACGTAACAAGTGTGGGAAAGTGTCTTTTTTAAAATGAGTGCGATGTTTTTGAACAAAGTTTTAAAAAGGAGGCACCTTCTCATTTGTCACGCACAATACATTTTATAATGAGAACATATAAACTGACGTGTGTAAAAAGAAACTTGTGGAACAAAAGAGAAATCCGTGTGTAAAAAGACTTTACACACGGTTCGTAACACCATCTTTCACATGTTCATGGTATAAAAATATTTTGTTTTTTTTTTGGTTACGTATTCGTTTTTTTATTAAAAAAAAAAAATAAAATGTGTTGCCTTAAAATAACTTCGCTACAAATAGTTTTTAACTGTGACAATTATTTATTTGACGAAAATGTTATGTGATTTTAATATAAAAAAATATGACATAGTTGTAAAAACACATTTTATATACAATTTGTGAATATCATACTAGTCTAGACGTACTCGATTTCCTAGTATGACAAAAAGTAGATTTAAGATAATAGTACGAACTTTTTTCAAATTCTCTCTGAGCGTAGTTTCCATTGTAATTCAATGCTAAATGTATTTTGAAAGTACATTTTCATAATACCATAAGGAATCAAAAGCTATTTTTTTTTATTTTAACTAATAGAACGGATTTCTTTAGTAGTATTCAAATTTTTTCAATTGTGTATAAATTGTGTTTAAGTAATAAGTATTTTTCTTTTCTAATGTAAATTTGAACATGATTTTATTTTACTGCTTTTTAAAATACACCGAGCTCTGCTTGTTTATGTAAAGAGATTCAAAAAAGTTTTTTTTATATTAAAAATTATACATTGGATTTCGAACATGAATTAAATAAACTTTTGTTTTTCTTTTTAGAAAAACAGCTTATAATAATTAAAGTATTTTTATTGCCTTGTTATTCTAAAGCCATAAACACTTATCCTCTATTATTCCAAACCTGAAATAATATTTAGCAGCATAGAAAAACAATTATCCAATTTTCAGAATTGTAATAGACAAAGTTTAAAAATATGGCGTAGAATAACGATAAAAATGATACTTCTATATTTTAACTTTTTTAGTATAATTATTATTAAGGTGAGTATGATATCCGACCATTGAAAGACAATAAAAACGATGTAATCGTTCTTGTAAATTTTGTTTTGAAAAAAAAGAGAATGTGTAATTTTGACACATTTGCAAGTAAAATTGCAATTTATAAATATATAACTATAACCTTTTAGAATAGTCAAAAACGTAACAAATAAAATATTAACTTGGTTTGATGCTTCTAAAACAAAATATCTCATTAATTATAAATAAATAAGAATATCGTAATATAATTCTCCGAAAATATTGCCATTTTAGATTTAGAAATTTCTCATGATATTAGGAAGCAAAAAATCTAAATCTGAATCAAAATTTTGTTTAAAATAACTCTTAAACAAAACATTATTTCTGTTTTGAATCATAATCTTAATGAGACAAAAAGCGTTAAAAATTTTAAAAAGCTTTTTATGTTTGATTGTAAAAAAACATTATTGTATGTATATTCTTAAATTTTAACTAAATAAAAATTTTCAAACCGAATTTCAGTTTGTTTTTGGTGCAGCTTGTGAAATAATTTATTTCAGATTACGAATTTAAAATTGTGGGTTACTTATATAATTATTTTTATGTTCAATGACTGATTCTAAAATTAACATTCACTTTATAACTGAATGCAGAGCTGTTCATTTAAAAATATCAAACTTTATAATAATTAATAAAAATAAATAATGAATGCCTCGAAATTTTCTAGTGACGCTTCTCCATATACTCAGGTATTTTTCAGTTATTTTTATATTTACGTCATAAATTCTAGAGCTTAATTTTACTTGTTTTTTTACTGTTATGTAAATTAATATTAAATTAATAGACGCTGATAGCCTCAGCTGTTAGACGTTTGTAGTCTGCAATTTATTTTAAAACAATTAGCAACGTATGGTAACCACTTCTTGACGACAACAAAAAGTTCCTGATTGTTCCTTAGGTTCTAAGAAAATTATTCTTTATCTACTGAACCACTATCTTTTATTATTAAATTATTTCAGAATCGCCGTATTTCTATTGATCAAAAAGGAATGATAAGAGGCACTAGATGTACACCATGTAAAAAACTTTTCTGTTGTAATAATCATTTGCTTTGTCATCTTAAAACAATACACGGCTATTTTGTTTCAACTCCCGTTGTAAGTAAAGTTCGGCCACGTATGGATATATATAGTTTGATTATGAAACCAACTGTTCATAAAACAAGTACTCCAAGTAAGTATTACGCTTGTGATGTTAGTTGTCAGACGTCTATACATTGGCGACGAAATGAGAGATCTAAGCCGTCTAAAGTAAACGAGTATGATTAATACTCCTTCCAATGTAAGCCCCCAAAAGTCTTTGCGCAGACGCGCCTGACTTTTTTTTTTTTGTTAATGTAATAATCAACTACCATTTTCCAAAATTACTGTTTCTTTTTTTAAATAATACAAATGTTTATTTCAGATGCAGATAACAATAGTACTCAGAAATCTGAAATTACAAATCCATCTAGTTCGGTTTTAACAATGGACGAAACCATGTTATATCTTACAGTAGGTAACAATAGTACATTCAAATCTGCAAACGATTTGTCAATTGATGGTACATTTCACGATTGTGTTTGTACGTCATCAGTTAATATGAAAAGACTCTGGTCTGTTGTTGAAGACGATGAGGGTGAAGTTGAAAATTTGAAAAAACAAAAAATGATGCGCATTTAATACACTGTATTGTTATTTTTTTTTTTAGATACGCTGTTGGTGACATTCAATATGCTTGACATAGCTGTTTAAATATCATAATTGTAAAATTTTTAACTGCTTATTAAAGAACTTTATAAAATATATTTTACGTATTGTTCTATTGTCTTATGAAATCTGAATGTAACCATTATCCTTGAATTCGAAAAGAATCAATTGAATACATGAACGTAATAGGCAGTGGTGCCTTGAGGGATGCGGAAGCCGTTTGGACAGACAAGCGGGTAGGTTCTGTACTTATTCGTTACAATTCTGAGAAAAAAAACTTTTCACTTTCCAAAAATAATAAAGAGATCAGTTATATAAATTGATTTTAGATGATCATTCAATTCTATTTTTTTTGTAGAAATTACTCAATCTTTCTAGTCCAGCACTGGTACGTACGGTTATGAACTGGCCAAGAGATGTCTCTATGTGTTTTATTAATAACTAACCTTGCAAAAATTATCATTCAAGTATAATTATTAGAAATTAAATACTTATATATTTTAACAGAATAAAAATAGTTTTAATTCGCAATTTAAATGCACGCAAACGTGACACGCCATTTTCTATGTTAAGCAAGGCCAAGATATATTTGTTAAATAGGTAAATTAAAGATAAAATACGACGCAAGAAATGTCCTTGTAAAAAAATGGAATTTGAAGTATCACGTAACGACACTCTTTGTAGAAAAAAAATCGAAAAAGAAATTAACAGTAAGGCGACATACAATCGAAGGCAAATATAAAAATATGACAATAATTTATTAATTATCAGTAACGCTGAGTGACCAGTCAGCTAAAAACAAATGAATAAAAAACAAAACAAACTCGACTGCAGCACTGCTATCAAGTCGCGGCGATTTTAGATACCATCGACTTATGCTACTGGACAAACACAAGCGTATATCGTAGTTATTTTTCGGATTCACATTAAGGAGGAGGACAGAGTGTGGACTTATCTCTACCCTTTTTTTTACAAGTTTACGGTAATATTTTGAAACATATAGAGATTGGCCACACATTTGGGCGTACATTCATTCTATCTTTTTCTTTCAGAAGAGCATTTTTTAAGCATGTCCAAAGTACATGTCGATGTTCAATACCTAGTTGAGTCGTTAACGAGAAAGATGGTCACATGAAATCGACTAAAGTGAAGCGTTCTATGTGTTCTAGTGTTTCTAGTTCGTGTACCTCTCTACCTGTGTTGACTGGATGTGTTATTCTTGATATATTGACTGACGAAAACAATTATTTATTATATAATGGTAAGATTTTTATTTCATTTTTATTAATGTATCATATCTAACATTTTATTATTACGAAAGCATGTATGTACATTGTACATATCAAAATTTGACAGCTAAAGCATGGCGCGCAAGTAGCCGAGCATTGAATGTTGAAAAAAAAATAAAAAAATTCGGTAAAATACAAATGAAATTTATGCCTAAATGACTTGAAAATTTTTTATAATAAAATTGTTTTTTTATTTATTTTTATCAATGAGATGATTCATTTATTTCATTTCTGTTGTTTTTTATCTCAGTTCAGGTTTAATCTTTGAGTAAATACATCATTCGATTGAAACATAGAAGTTAGAATGTCTTTGGAAAAATAATAATATGTCCAGAAAATGTCACTTGTAGTACTTGTTGTATATAGAGCAAAACTACATATTGTATTAATTTGACATATTCTGTTAAAAATTGGCAAATTTTTCGAAGTATTTCTTACAATAAAATATCCACAACTGTGTGAAATTTAATGAAAATACGAACAAAAAAAAAGACAAAAACAAAATAAAATTATTTTTCTGTTAATACGTTCAAATTTGAAAGTGCATCTGTCAACATTTTTTTGTTTGAATGTGTTAAGTGACTGTTCACTTGCTTTTATAACTCCTTATTCACCCGCATAGGTCTATTGTGAGCATTTGAATGTGTGCAATGCGCATACAAAATGCACTCAATTCACAGGAAAAACATTTCCAGAAATATCTATTTTTTATGAAAAATCGTATTCAATCTTTGATCGTAATGTTTTCAAATAAAAAAAATACAAGTATATTTCTCAGTAGTAACTTATACAGTTGCAAAGAAAAGAATTTAAAATGTTCGTTTACTTTTTCGTTAATTGAAATCTCATGTTGTGTTGTAAAGTATTGACAAATGTCACGTTTTTAATAAAATTTTTCGGATAAAAAAAATGTGTGTTTTATTTTAAGATTTTAAGCAACAAGCCAAATATGAAGTTTAATGCTTTATCACAGCGAATAAAAACAGTAGTTAAATGGCTTCTGCGACCACAGTTTATTGGCCGAGAGGATTTTTAGTTTGACTGAACATACCTTAAAAAAAATAACAATTAATGTTTTGAATACTGCCAAACAAGTTTTCAATGTGATTATAATTTATAATGCCGGTCCTGTTTAGTGAATTTATACACTAATGTTACGTAATCTACAGTGCAATTATATAAAATGTGAAAGGTTTAAAATATGATTACAAATAAAATATAGTCATAAATTCAATTTGCCAATTTTTGCTCATCATTCACGCAATTAAATTATTTTAAATTGATATTACTACAAAATAAATCTAAATAGGATCCAGGCTCGTACTGGTAAATATTTCACTATCGAAAAATTTCTTTGACTAGCCCCAATCCAGTTTAATTTTAGACGGATTCTCAGAGTACTGAGCCTTATCCGGTTTCATCTTCATGTGAATCTTTAGCAGACGATTCGGTAGAAAATATTTTATCTATAAAGGAGTTTTTAAAACTTTAAAAAGGATTGCTGAAAGTCAAGAGGTGCACAATAATATTACAATTCATTCATTTAAAATTTCTATACCGTTCAAAAACTGATCTGCAGTTTCAAAGTCAATTTAGCAATTTCTAATTTTAGAATTCAATGTTCGTTGCTTATTTTGACAAACATAATTTTAAACAATATTATATTACTTTGTGTACCATTTCATGACTTCATGTTTTGTATTGACAGATTTTTATGCACAAAAAAAATACACATTTAAATACATTGTTTACTTATTAAGTTTTTTTTAAGAGTATAGCTTTTAAGGTATGGTTATCTGTCACATTTATTTATCAGTGTTTCGGCGTCCGTCGCTGACGCCTGAACTGGCGACGTCTTAGTAGTCTGATCTTTATTTAGAAACTGGAAAGTGACCTCTGCTAGAAGATAAACAGATTGTATTTACGTTTGGTTGGAGCTATGTATTCTGTGACATCAGTATCTTTATCAAAAATACGGTTCACAAACTTTAATACGTTCTAGTATTTAAGTATCAAAACTCTTTTTCGATCTTTATCAAAAGCGTCTACGCAAATTTTACCGGTATTTCTATTAATTAGATAAGATTGCAATTATCGACGCTCAGCAACTGGCATATAAATACTGTATAATTATCAAGACTGATCTTCGTATTTATAAAAGGACAGATTTTACACAGATATAAGTACAATACTTATTTTTTTTTCTTTGTAATGGTAGACTTTAAATACTGCATTGTTTTTTTAATCAGTTCTGTCTAATTTTACATATAATTTGGCTCACGTATCATAAATTAAAAACACGACGTGTCCATATTAGTTTTATATTGTTATTTTTTCCAATTTGTCATATTTTTTTAAGTTATCAAATAAAAAAAAAAAACTTTTAACAGTTTTGTTTGCGCACTGACAACATGGCGTTTAGCATCCACCATATTGAATTTTAAGTGATGTTAAAGCTAATGTCACTCCTGAGATTACGACGATACAATAGAGACCACGTTTATCAAAATCCTGCATTGCTGATTTTTGAATTCAGACAATACGGCCTCTAGCGTTCATCGTATTAAATTTTCGGTGATGTCATATTATATACCCGTGAAACAACGAATCTACAGACACCTCATTATTCAAAATCCGTCAGTCCGTTTATAATACTTTTGAAAAATGACCCTTTTGCTTGTCATATAGTCGGGTAAAAAATACGCAACTGGCTAAAATAAAATTAGCCGATATTATGACTATATAAAGCACGAAATTTAAAATAAGAAAAATCAATTAATCATCGGTATTTATGAATAAAAAATATTAAATAGGTTATCTTCCTCATCTAAATACTCGCTAACTGACTATCTTCACAGAACATTTTATTTATATGGTAATTAATTTCTTTCATTATTATTAATTGCACATATTAATAATTTACAATGAGGTCAAATTCAGATTTGTATTTCACTGTTTACGTCAAACGATATATAATTCTAGTTTCTATTTCTAAATTAAACGCGAAATACTCTTCTTAAGGAGGCGCCTGTCTTATAACAAAACGTCATGTAACAAGAGCATTATTTGCAAATCAGTCGAGTTCAAGTGTCGAGTCGAATCGATCGACACGACGGTTGTTTTTTTCGAGAAGTCCTCTGATTTATTATTAAATACTAGCCGCTACTCAAATGATCTATCTATCCAAATGATAGATACAATCTATCTCCTTGCCAAATTTTATCGAAATCTGTTAAGCGATTTAAGCGTGAAAAAGTAACAGACATGTGATGCATGTACAAAGAAACAAACACATAAACAGGCAAATGATGAAAACTGAAAATTCGCTCTAGGAATCTTTAAAACTAATTACAAAACTACGATACGATTTCATTTATTTATATTAATTGAACTAACTTCTGTTATTGTCGCAGAACGTGGATTTTGTAGGCCGTACCCTTATATGTACAAACCATCGATCATTAATTACACAAAGAGTGTTGTATTGTACAAAGTTTGGAAATGTCGAATTTGTAATATTAGTATGGATTACAGTCAAAACAAATTAATTTCACTTCATGATAGGTACAACTGCGGTATACCTCGAAATCTCTATGTAAATTTGCGAAGTTTTCCGGAATTTTGTCCGTCTGCACGTCTGTAGTTGGACTATACGAAAGGTAATAAAAGTAATTGGCGACTTAAAGTCGCATCACACGATATTGTTAACTCATCCCTTGCAATTTTTTTCAACTTGACCTCCTTTTCATCCTTTCTTGCATTTTATGCATCATTAAATAACACGTGTTTCGTAATACATTTTTTTAAATTATGTCATTACCATATTAATCATTAATAATTTCACATTAATTTGGCATATTTACGCTATAAATGAAAAAAAAAGTTATCCTGTTTATAAATGATAAATCTACGTATTAAAATCCGAAAAATTACAGATAAAAAGTTTTGTTTTGCGTAGGAGACTAAAGGGTAATAAATTATCTTTACTAAAAAACATTTACTACTAAAAAACAAAAAAAAAAAAACAAAAACTCGTTAAAGTACGTTGTTCAGTAAATTTCGTCTGTCGTATTATTTCAGATTTACCGTAAAAACTAAACAAGCTAGAATTTAGCTTAGGGCTTCACATTACGAAAGACCTTGCGCTATCATGACTATTAAAAAAGCTGTTTTTCAGTTAAACATTTTTTATATTTTTTGTGAAGGGAAGGAACTTTATAAGGTCATAATAAGTTTAAAATCAGCCGTGGTCAACAGCGGTGTTAAACTATATATTCAAATTAATTTGTTGTTACGAAACAACCTAGGATTGGTCTATTTTCATGGACACTCAGTATATTTTATATATACTACAATTCAATGATGACTTAATTGATGACCCTTAGTATATGCGTCTATCAAAACGCTAGACATAGTTTAATTTTTTAACCTTTGATTGGTCAGTGATACCCTAGTTAAATTTACAATTTGAGGTCTCTGACCCGTTCGCTGCACTTTTTTATTCAATTTGTTACCAGTTCGCTATTTTTTGAGTTCCGTACCCAAAGGATCCTAGCGGATTGTTCTCACTATTATTTTTCGGTCAGACTGTCACAGCCTTCTAGGCTCTAGCTTTTAAACTTAGTGCTACAATAATCAGAGGCCGACTAGGCCCGGGCCTAGGGGGACCAGATATTAGAGGCGGCCGCGCCCGTAACAAATAAGTGCATACCATTTCTCAGCTCAGCTATGATGGATAATTAAATCTACACTAATATTATAAAGACGAAAGATTTGTATTTTTGTGTGTATGTTTGTAATGAATAAACTCAAAAACTACTGTGCCGATTTAAAAAATTCTTTCACCATTACAAAGCTACATTCACCCTGAGTAACATAGGCTATATTTATTGCTAGAAAATATTAGGGATCCTTACTAAAATTTTAGTAACGTAACCCAAGGTGTAAAAAAATGCCATAAAACATCTTTCATCGCATGCGCTGCGGAAACTATTGATGATAGAACAAAAGTATGTTCTACAACATTAAAGAACATATCAATAACTATATGTCCAACTATTATCGTTATGTCACAATAACCACTTTTTACATTTTAATAATCTATATAGCTAAAAGACGATGTATATGTAATTTATGGACTCCAAACGGGTAGACCATTTTTGATTAAATTTTCAGACAATATTTAGATTAGCCCAGCGGGTGATCTGAAGTTTGGTAGCGATCGAATCAACAGAATTTTTTAAATTTCTTTTTGGGAAATAAGATTTTTCTTCGATTTTTGAACATTCACAAATAAAAGCGATTGAATTCGCGCAAATTCAATACACGCTGAGAATTTAATGATAATGATTCTCATTTTTTATATCCTATATAATACATTTACACCCGGCCGAAGCCGGACTGGGCCGCTAGTAGTAGTATAAACATAAAACTCCTGAACTATGAAGTAAATATTTTCAGGCGGGTGCAAGTTGAATTGAACGCAATGTTGTTGTCGTAAGAAGAAAAGGGCAACTACTAAATTCAGCCGCCCTAGGTCGTTTAGTATGCTAAACGACCTAGGGCGGCCGAATTTACTAATGCACCTCTGGCAATAATAGAACTGATACAAATTGTGTAAGTTCATGATAACCCAGATCTAAACAAGCGGTATTTTTAATGACCATACATTTAGGGGGTTCCGTGTATCAAAAAAGAGATAAAAGACAGGACAATTTTGAAGACATTTATGTGGAGTGTCTATGGTGGCCAATTTTGGAACAATATTTTGCCCTTCCGGTCGAATTTGGAAACTATTTAACCTAGAAACAGGGAATAACGTCAAATACGTTTAATCAAAAGTGAGTAATGCAACAGGCGCCTCAGATATGATAGCTGCAAGTAATGGAACCCTCTGTGTAACAAAGTTGGCTTTTAAACGATTTTTCAGTTTGCGACATTTTTTTCAAGAGGTGTCTTTAAGGATGTGAAATGTGTGGACTAGGCCCATCCTAAATATTCACTTTTCTTGAAACGTGCAGGGAATTCGTCATTATTGTATTAAAATAACTCTCCGTTTTTCGTAGTCGGCTAAAAAGAGATAGTAGTAACAAAAAACACAGTTTCAAACTTGCAATCTATTTTTCCGTGTAGACGCCGATGTACAGATGTCATACGAAAAGACATCAGCTGAACATAGCTTTAGGTTACAAACAATAATTATTAATTCGAATACACTATTTCTCAGGACACATGGTGAAAAAGATTATGTTAAATTTTCGAAGAAATAAGATAGATATACGATTACTATTCAATAAATTAATTTTTCTGCTGCTAAATGTGTCGTCTAATTTCAAACACCGCCAGATCCACTTTCTTTAAAAGGAGATTTTCTGTCTATTTTATTTTTTTTTATTCTAAAACAAATGAGTTTAAAATCAATATGGTGTTTGCTATACTCATCAAATATTGCTTTAAATTTTGACAACTATATTATTCACGTAATAATAATAATAATAATAATACAGTAAGACCTCGATAATTCGGACATTTAGTAAACCGGATTCTTTGATAATTCGGCTAAGCATTTCAATTGCATTGTGTACTTTATAATCCGGATTTGACAGTACTTGGTAATTCGGATTTGTGTTTTTAAACGTCTATTTCATTCAAATTAATAGCATTCGATACTATAGCGATAGTGAGAGATTCCCCGCCATGTATTCGGTCGGATCTGATACATATCTGAGGATTCCTATAAGCAGGAATTATATGTGTGACGTTGTTTTGATTGAGTATTAATTGTATATAGGTGCCTTATTTTATGTTCTACATAACTATATAAAATAATTTTATACACGTACTATATGTTAAAATAGCTTCTAGAAGAAAACACTACGTTGTCAATAAAACAAAAATCCGACATAGCCCGTGGTGAAAGTGGAAAAGTTTTGGCAAATGAATACAGGATAGGAACATCAATTTCCGATATAAAAAAGAAGAAAAGCAAAATCAAAAGATATGGTATATTTTAATGACTATTTTGGATTTTTACTATGTATGTGTTCCTTCTTTTATTCCGGTCCCGGCGCCCGAAAGGAATTACGAAAAGCCGAATATCCAGAAATGGAAAATCATTTGATGCATGGTTTTGTACACAACGATCAAGGGATGTTCCAATTCCCTACGAAATCTTATCTGCCAAAGTAAAACTTCTATACCGAAATCTATGGAAATGATAATTTTAGAGCTAGCAGAAAATGGTTAAGCAAACAATAATATAAAATTTAATAAATATACTTCTATTTTGCATAATTTTTTGTTTACGTACTATTTTCTAGTTATTTTATAATAAATGTTTACCTTTACAATAAAAAAACTGGGCTGCTTCAGTAATCCGAATTTTTTACTAATCCGGATCACAGCGGTTTTAATTAGTCCGGATTATCGAGGCCTTACTGTAATAATATAAAAAATTACATACTGTAAAAATTACATTTTTGGATCTGACTGAATTTGAAACTAGACGCCACAAATGCAAATAGAGTGTGTGTAGGTACGCAGACAATTTGCTAATACACAAAATACTACATGAAAACTCGAAAAAAATACTAAAAAATCAAAAAAACCGGCTACATCTGAAAATACAAAACATGCTGCCAATATAAAAAGTAGTCGGGTAAGAAGGTATTACCTAAAGTTTTAGTTGTGGAGTGAGACTAAATCTAACATATGTTTACGTGACTAATTTTCAAAATTTGGAACGTGCGGTTTTGTACATATGTGTTAGTACGTTTTGTTTTTTAATATTTTTTTTATTTTACGCTCTTTGCACCTATAGCGTCCGCCATATTGAATTGTATTCACTGTCACTCATGACGATTCTATCGACACATCATTTGTGAAAATCCGTTGAACCGTTTGAATTCTACACTGGTACAAGCATGACCAGTGCTGTCAGATAATTATTTTACCAAATCGGGAATTTTTGCATGTGAAATAAAAAAAAATTGTCGCAAAAAGACAGTCAAGTTGGAAAAAACAATTTAAAAATTCAAATTATTTCTTTTAGGTATTTAACAAAGCATTCAGATAGAATAATATTAATTTGTACCTATGGTTTTATCCTTGCCTGTTTTTACTTTCTGGAGAGTTCATAATAAGCTGTCCCGCGCGGAACAATTAATTTTAACTAAAAAACCGGGACGTCTAGCTCCAAAGTCGGGTGGAAATGCGATATAAGCTGTTTTGCCTTGTGGTATCTGATATTCTTTATTGTATTGTGTATTTATAGTATTGTCTATAGTAAGCATATTGACTATGGGAGTACGATCTTTGCTAATTATAGATATGTCATTTACTACATGGCGCCTCTTCATTGATAAGTGATAACAGATTCATTTTTGTATGTTACTAAAAACGTTGTATAGTGACCAGAAGCGTCCAAACAGCAAGTCGTTGTCCAATTATTGTGTTTATTTTTTGTTTTATCAATTTTTCTATTTTCTAACGCAAATCGTTTGCAATTTTAACAAATCAATATTAGTTGATGAACACAGTGGTCCAAGTTGACGGAAATAATTCTTTGAGTCAAAGTAAATTTATAACTTCGTAAAAATATTTCATTTAAAAAAAATCATTAATTTTAACTGGTGATTCAAGTTGTCGGACATAATTCTTTCTGAACCGAAAATAATTTTTTAAATGCATAAAAAGCTTTTATTAAAAAAAGGTAATAATTGATTGGTGAACACAGTGGTCCAAGTAAATAATTCTTTTTGAGCCAGAATATTGTTTTTAATTTGTAAAACTTCAATTCAAAATGAATTCTGAAGGATAGAGCGAAGTAAAATTTAGTGGAAACATTAAAAATTGAGTTGTAAAATTACTGATAAAATTATGTAGTGTGTAATGTGTATTAAATCTGACACCCTAAGGTCACTGTCCTTATTAATTTAATATCAGTAATATATATTACTAATTCTTATGAAACAATTCTTATCTTTTCAAGCGTGTAGTATATTTGATGTAAAATTACATCAACTTTTTTGATAAACTGTCAGGGCATGAAATTAATACAGATCAGGTAGAAGAACTCAGAATAAAAAGTATTTATCGAAGAATAATTATCCATTAAATGATAATTTATTTGTAAATAAAATTGTGGCTACGACGATAAAATTTTTATAATTTATTTAATTGGCGTACGGTTTGTACTGAAAAACAAGAATAATCAACACAACCTAACTGTGAAAGCACGTGTTTTTTAAAGAAACACTTAGAAATTCATTAAACTTTCTTAAGTGAACAATTAATATTTTAAATAAATAAAAATGATTGAAGAATTCAACAAACCATTAAATCCCAGATCAAGAGGTGAAAGAACTAAACGAAGACAAAGATATTTAACTTTATCGAAAGAAAAATTGGCACCAAAAATAACGATTAACAACAATGCAATTGGATTTCATAACAATTTTAATACAAATATGGTAAGCTTATGTTTGTCATTCAAAAATAACCAACTGATATGAATTAATTAAAGGGAATACATGGTAGACTAATATCAATAAGCCATACAGACTTGGGACATTACCACATCTGCAATGTAAATGTGTAAATACTAAGCCGATTGCATCAGTTCTTTCCAATTCAAAAATACGCTAAAAATGAGTATCGGTGCCTGTATGGAAATTATTTTGGTAATTTTGTAGTCACTGATTTAAATTTTAACGCTGAAATTCAAGGAAATATATTAGAAAATGTGATTATCAATTCCGGGGCACGCCCCCCATTTTGCGCAACTCAGCGAAATTCAAAATACTGTAGTTTTCGAGTGAAAAAAATGTTGAGTGTGTGTTTACTGTTCTAATTCCCGTAATTCTGCAGTACAAATTATTACGTCAGTTTTTAATTTGACCTGCGCTGCTTTCAAACCGTTCAGAATTATTCCAACAGTGTATCCGGCAGATTCAAGTGTATTAATAATATGTGCTTTGATACAGCGAATCCCGTGTTCGAAATACGAAATCATTTTTATTGGCGAATTTTACAAGGCTACGACTAGCTCTATCCGGCTTCGTCCGGGTGCAAATTTTATGATTTATGAATGCATTACGTTTTTTCATGATTTTTCCGTTCGTAAAAACGAATGCACTCGATAGTTCATTTTTAAGATACTAATAGCGTTAATTTTTGAGAACCACTAAAGTGCTTAGATTTGATAGAGTAACGCAATTGTCTACCATTTGGTGGCAAACGATTAATTTAAGGATATAAATGTTTTCGCAACTAAGAAAAAATAATAACAAGTTCAAAAATAAATTTTGATGACAGATAATCATTGTCATATTCCAAAAAATACGTAAATTACCCAGTTTATACAATATCATAGGGGTGCAGGGGATTGCGTTATTTGGTTAATCTACTAATCTAGGAGCTTTGAGACGTTGGTGACGTGTCGTTCTATCACATTTTACGAGTTCTCCAGGCAGGGCAGCGTACTCAAGGTATATATCTACCCAGGAAATATAGTTTTATCCACCAAACATTGCGTTTATATCTTATACTTCGTGATGTGAACAAGGGTATGTTTTATATAGGTACGAGTTATTATATAAATTAATAATTTTGTATTTTTATATATCGTTATCAATTTAGATCTATATTTGCGATAGAACTTAATCCCGAAGTTTCTGGTATTATCTGGTATACCCAATTTGGAAATTTCTTTACGTATGTATTTGTGATGTTTTTCTCAGAATACTTTATTTTAAATATAACCAATTATTTTATTTATAACAATAAGTTGACAATATTTATTTTGTCTTTGATTCTGCTGTATCAAAGTCCATCTATTTATAAAAAGGGTAAAAGTTGTCTTATGCAATATTCGTTTGTCATTGAACATAGTCCATATATTTCAATTAAAAAAAATGGTTTGTTGCAACTTGATTTTTTATTTAAACTATTGTCTGTACGAAATCGGTGTCCTTCTGTCTCTAGACGTTCAATTTGTAAACATGTTTTTCTTAAAGGAAAAATAGTAAATAAGATAATATAATGCCATTGATTCTATGTTTATCTATATGGTTTACTGCAAATTTTAATATGTGCATTTTAATTGAAAATTAATTTTTAATTGAGACTAGCGCAGAACACCTGACTTTTCTCTGAATAAAAAAATGTTAAAAAACTAAAACGCGACTACGTAAAAAGAGAAAAACGTGAGACAGCATGTTTTCGTTCCTATGGTCGGTCAAAAGTAAAAAAAATACAATATTTTGAACATAAAATGACATTAACATTAGCGATGCGAACCATTTTGCCGAAATTAATTACATTTACCAACAATGAGAGTTATAAATAACAACCGGTTAGTTTAATGAATTTGGTTATTATTAATAACTAGCGGTTTGCCCGCGACTTCGTTCGCGTGGTATAGTAGATATAATGTACGCGATTAAATTCTTTTACATAAAATCCACCCCCACCCCGTTCGGGTAATGTGTTCAAAAGACCGTCGAACATGTATTTCTTTTTAACTTACGTAATTTCAAAGATACAGCGTATCCTTTATGAATGTTTAATCACCCTGTTTACCTCCATAAAATGAAACCTAGATCACTCCTGGTATGTATAGATTATATTATTATGTATAGATATTGGATGTATACTTCCCTATTTGAATCGGATTTTGTTTGAAACTGCACAATTACAGACTACGTTACGATTTTATTTATTTGTATTAATTGAACTAACTTCTGTAAAATTCATTAAAAAAGCAACTCTCGCAGTATGTGGACTTTATAATCCATTGGGTATACGATATATATACAAACACATTAATCATTGTGGCTGTGAAGAGTACTGTATTGTACAAAGTTAGAAATTGTCGATTTTATTTATACGTATATATAGACTATAGATAGGGTTGCCAACTTGGTCCTTAGTCTGACCCGGAGATCCGATTCCGGGGGGGGGGGGGGGGGTGTTAGAAAAATAGAATCAGTATCACTTTTTGTTGTGTATTTTATGTATTTTAAATAAACTAACAATTCAATACTGAACTGACAGAATAACATTCAGTGGTTCTGCAGTTGATATCACCGTTTATATCTCGTGATAAAAAATTGGAAGGAATCTAAAATATAATAAAATTTCACGGAAAAAAAGAGCCAAAACTCGTTTGGCCCCAGACCCGGAGAAATTTGCCTTTGACCCGGAAACCCGGAGTGTTGGCAACCGTAACTATAGATTATATAGGTAACCGGTAATTATAGTTAACAACTAATTACACTGACCGTAACATATATATATATATTGATGAGTCAGCTATAGTTTTCTCCCCTACACATTTTAACATTCGACAGCTGATACCTTACAAGTGTATTAATGGCTACAAAGCAAAATGGCTTATGTCGAATATTTGCTGAACCCATATTATCTATATGTTTAAAAAAAATAAAAACAAGTCGTTGCTTTCGACCGAGAACTTTTTCCTTTAATTCATTCATCGACTTTTCCCCGACATCAACGGGTAGTCAGTTAAAGCCAATTCAGACTAGCCGTTCTCGGTTACGATTCACCGGTCCGGCTGGGAGCTCGACCAATCAGGGCGTAGTCGTTCCCGATTGCGGTTCGGTTCGAGCGTTTAGGTTCAGCTCTAATTTCAACCGGACCGTTCGCAACCGTAGCCAATGAGAACGCTTGCTGGAGTCACGTGACTAGCCAGCTGTTTTCGTTGACGTTTAACTACACATCAAACGTCAAATCATATTTCGAAATTGCGCATGCGCACCGAGAATAATCGTAGAACCGAATCGGGATAGTGTGAGCAGCCTAGATTAATCGAAAACCGAACCGGACCGGTGAATCGTAACCGAGAACGGCTAGTCTGAATTGGCTTTTACGCAGTTCTACAGTTTTTGTACCTCGAGGCGCGGTACAACGGTTTAGCAACTGTTCATTAGATGGACTACTGGGTAATCCACACATTCATTGAAGAGTTAATAAATTGTTTTGAAATGGCAACAAAACCAAGTCAAAAAAGTCTATGTGAAAGTACAGAACAAAATACTAAAAATTTGACAAAAATATTTTTGTCTTGCGGGACAAATCTTTTTGTACACCACCGTAAGATTTCAGAAACCTTACGCTTTTATTGCTGTATTATAATATTATATATTTATGCAAACCTTGCTAACAGTTGGTTTAGCATTAAGATATAATATCCAGGTGCCATTTTTTGTTCTTTTAAAAAATGGACCAAAAAAAAATAAAAAATGGGTATGGATTATGGAGAATCCATGTCCCAAAATCATTTTTTCAAAATAAAAAATTTCAGTAGAATTTGTCAAAAAGGCGTCAGATGATACTTAAAGTTTATTGATTATAAAATCTTGACCTGAATTTTGTGATTCAATTAAAGGAAGGCTTGGTACCGTTTCTATAGCACCACCGAAATCTCTTAAGAACATCAAACCTGGAGATGTATTACTCTACACTATTTCAGGATAAACTACAACAAAAACCAAGACTTCGCCTCTGTATAGGTAAATAAACAATTGTTGGACACATAAACGTTATATATATGACGTTTATTGTTGACTGTTGTTTACGCGTATATTGATAAGACCTAGCGGAATATATCAAATTTCCATGTAAAATGATCTAGCTTCTTTACATTGTGTGAACTGTCATTGAAAACGTGACTTCTTTTCAATCTAATACACAAATGTCGTCATCAAACTGGTTGAAATAATTTATATTAACTCGTATACAAAAAAATGGCCAAGTGCGAGTCGGACTCGCACTCGAAGGGTTCCGTACCGCCGTACAATATTTAATACCACGTATTTTTTTTAAATAGTTTAGTAAAATAATTATTTTTTGAAATATAATAATACTAATATTATATTACAGACAAAGAGCGTAGTTTCCGTTGTCACCCTTTGGGCACGAAACCCTAAAAACTGACAAGTGCGAGTTAGACTCGGGCGCTAGGGATTCGGTATCATCAACAATATAATTTTCTTTTTAATTAATGACTGCAAAAACTACAAACAACAAAAGTGCATAGCTATAATAGTAAGTAATAGGTGAAAAAATGTCAATTTTTTTGAAAATTCGGTCATTTTCTAGACAGATGGAAGTTTGATTATGTTCTGAGAGAGTTCGATTTTCGTCAAAAAACACTTTTTTAATGGATATGTCTCAAAAAAAACGACAGAATATAGAGAACAGATGTTATTCGAAAATGTTTTTTTTTAAATCGGTTAAAAAGTGAAAATATATTTTTTTAAAACCAACAACTTTTCTTTATTTAAATAACGGCTAAATTTGAATGTCTGTGTTAAAAAAATGTTCGCTAAAATTTATATGTTAATTTTGTTTTGACAAAAGAACGTCAATAAAATACATTTATCACGATTTCATAAAATATAAAAGCTGTACAAAGCCTGTTTCTAATCTACATAATATTTAATTAGTTATCTAATAAACCGGTATTATAATTAGTGAAGTAGCATTTGAAATTTGAGAATAATATTTTTTCACCAGTGTTGCAATTATGCTAAATTGGTTTAGTTATAAATACTGTAATTACTTGGTGAAGTTTGGCAAGTTACTTTAATTGATATAGAGCAGTAGAAGTTTATGAAAGTTGATTTTGTTTTAGTCTCAAAAATCGAAGTTGAAACTTCATTAAACTTAAACATATAAAATTGTCTGGTTTTACATTTTATTTTTTAATCAACAAACGAAAGTGATATCAGTAACAAATAAATAAAATTGTAACTCGTCTGTGAATTTAAGTTCTTAACGAAATTAAGACGTATATGTATAGTTTATAGAATATATAAACCGAATTTATCAATTTCAAGACTTTATTTGTTTGTACCGGGTTACCTAGCCCAGAAAATATTGAATCGATTTTAATCGGACTTATAGTGTTAGTTATACACTAGAAAATAGATTGAGCTATAATATATTATCGCGCTTCTAAAGATACAGATAGATTGTAAATTATAGATGCTCAACATCTAAGGTCATAAGTGTCTACGCGCTTCTAAAGCGAAGCCACGATGTTACATAAAAAGTAATATATTGTCATGATCGTCTTATACACCGATCAAGGTGTTGACGCAAGCCACTGTTTTACTAGTTAAATTTTTACTAAAAAGAAATAAAACATCTGAAAATAGAAAGTGCATAAAAGCTTTGAAGAACATAAAATTGTCACTTTAGCTTGGAACGACTATATTATTATAGGTGTGGGTATTTGAATATTTATAACTACATTTAAATTTGTTTTCAGTACATCATAAATTTTATATAGGTATGTTTTAGTAAACACATTTATATGTCAATTTTATGCATCCATTAATTATCTTTAATTAATCAGTTCTCTGCGGGATAATTCAGACATACGAACGTTTAAAGCGAAATTTTAAAAATATATAATTATACATATACCTTACTAGTGAAACGTTCTCTTATTGCATGAGAATTGCTATTTTTGTGATCTACGATTTCATTGATATATGTATATATTGAATCCGTGAATCCGTGAACGATCCATCAACCATCAAGACACTCGAATAATAAAAAAATAAGTTAAAAAATGCGAAATTTGCTATTATATTGTCCGTATTTGTGAACTGTTAAAAAATATCAGGCGGCAAGAGGGATGTATTATATGCATCTCCATCCAGCATTGTAGACTTACTTTCGTTACATCCTGGATATTTGTACTTCGATATCTGAATACTTTTATAGTATCTTAACAATATCGTATGCTCGGACTTTAAGGCAGTACAGAAGTTTGTCCTCTTGAATAATCTGCTGTGGAAGCCGCTAGCACCTTGCTACGGCGTGTCCCCCCACCAGACAGTGGTACCACCACAAATACAACAACGTAACCATGTAGGTTATCTTTCATGTATTGTAATTCTGATAGCGCATTAGTTTGTTTACTTTATCGGTAACCTGTGTGGTTGTTCAGGTGTTTATTTTATTGTCGCTGTATAAGCGATGTCAAGAAAGCTGTTGTACCTAAATTAGTTTGAAAGAATAATGGATTCACCAGACTCCAAATCACGGTCGCGATCTTTGCCTCCGGAGGCATTGAAGAATGTTTCAACCAGTGCTTCAGATGAACCTCCAAAATCTCCAAAACCTAATAAATTGAGCGCTGCCAAAGATAAAATAAACGCAATTCGTTCGAGTATTAGACGCGATGTGGAAGGTTTGAAGCGAGTGACTAATATCAAACGTTCCAAAGTAGAAGGGGTTAAAGAAAGTACCGAAGATGTGGATAGCAAGTGGGGAGAAGCTGCAAATAAATCAAGCAAAAAAACTAAAAAAACAAAAAATGTTACTGCCGCCACATCGGTTGATGATGTAAAGCCTGAAGACGTTCCTTTGCCAGACGATACAGGAGTAACATGGAAGAAAATTAAAAAATCTAAAAGGGATAAAGTCAAAACGCAAAGTGAAAGTTCACCTGAGAAAAGTAGAACAATCAAACCGTCCGCTTTTGTTCGCAAACTGAACATCGGGAAGTACAAATCATCCGTTCAGCCTGTTGTAAAGTTACCCGATGTAGATTCGGATTTATCGGTGAGTTCTGGGGCAACTCCGACATCGGTGAAACGTCACACACCGGAGGGCGACGATTTTAACCTTGTCGATAAATCTATATCGGAAATCAGTTTGACGGACGTTGATGAAATTGAATCGAAACAATCAATCGTCAAAGTGTGTGTTGAAGGAACGTCGTCGCTATCTTCAGATAAAGCTGAATCGGTCGATAGCTCAACGAGTTCGAGTACGACGGCTGCGGCGACCGTACCTCCTGTAGAAAGTGTTTCGAGTAAACGCGTCAGTGCCTCCGCAACTGTTGTAAGCAATCCAGCTGATAGTGTACAACACCGTGTTCCCGTTGCACATTCAACACTTCCATACGCGATATCTACGTGGAAAAATAGTGAAACGTCTGGATCTAATCTGAAATCGTTGCATTGGTCACCCCCCAGTGAAGCGACGCGACGCAGAATTGCGTACGATAAACAGCCGACAGTAGAAAGCATCGACGAAAGTTCAGCTGAAATTTCGTATGGAAATCTTGACACCAAAGTGTCTTTCGATATTTCTGATGAACTTAAACAAAACCCGAGTGATGCTTTCGCTAAACAAGCATTTTCTTTAACGAGTTATTTTGATAAAAATAAGCCTGAAGAAGGTACATTGTTACCCGGTATTAAAGAAGATCGGAAAGAATCTGTTGAAGAATATAAGGGAAGTGAAACTACAATTGATACACATGGTATGCCAGCTTTCGGTGATTTGATTATTGATGTTCCGCAGCGTGTCGAATCTTCTAATATGGTAATTGAAAATTATATTATCGCATCTCTATTATAATATGGTACACTAATCGTTTCTTTTGATTGTCGCTTTTAAAAATTTAGTACTATCAACTATTACGGAAATTTTAAAGGTATTTGTTTCACTGATCTGAATTATTTTTTTAAGTACTGTAAAATATTTTTATAGCACAATACTTCAAATATTAAATCAAAAATGAGTATATGAATTAAAAATTTTGACTCACTATGTAAAGGATATATAACTTTTTTTTTCACTACATTTTTTTAATATTTTGTGTAAAATCAGTCTTTATTTTACCTGTTTTATTTAGGTATATTTTCATTAAAAAAATAGATATAAAAAATGTCGGGAAGTCGATAGCATCATTTTAAAAAATGCTATAAAAGAAAATAATTCTGAAGCTAGAAAAGTGAAAAAGTTGAACATTACGGAGTCCCACGAGGTTGTCATACTTTAAGTTGAAAACATGTTATTAACTGAATAGATCAATACAGATTATATTATATAAGTCGGTATGCCTAGTATTAAATTAAAATCTAATCGTCCTTCACTTGGCAGTTTAATATTTCAAGTTAATAATAAATAATAATAATAATAAGATGTTGTTCTTGCATTTTTCATTAAAAAAATGCATAACATGCAATATGCACTTTAAACAGAATTAATAACCTGGGGCAATGTTTAGATGCTGCAGCATCAGCCTACACGTTATGATATGTCCACTAGGTTGCGAAACATCGGTAGCTTGTATAGTTGTAAATGTACTAATTTTCATTGTTTCATTTTCAGACACCAAATATATACTTATCTTTTAGTTTTTTTTTGTGGATCCAATATTTTGTATCATATATAAAACAATAGGCTTTATCAAAATCTGTAGTTTTAAGTTGATAACGATAAAACATACACTGCCGTATTAGTAAGACAAAAACTTAAGTTTGTTAATTATTACATTTCGGACGACTAATTAATCTAAAAACTGAAATTACAAATAAGTGATAGATGTTACGTTGGAGAAATTTGGATAAAATCCGTGGCACAAGATCAATTAAAGAGCAATACTGAATTTAAAATTGCATTTTTACTAACGTTTTAATATACTTCGTATCATCTTCAGAGTAACATCTCTGAAGATGATACGAACTAACACGCGTTTTAACGGAAATCTCAAAGCATTATGTTTCGTGCTTCTGTGGACACGCTAAACCGATTTTCACAATATAAAAAGCGGAATACTATACAGTATACAGACATACAGACAAGCTCGTTCACACATATACTGTAGATATCATTATCACCTGACTATGAGAGATTAACCTTTTGCAAAACTTACACAATATCCTGTTTTAATTACAAGCGAGTCATCTATACTTATGCAAATGTATACGGACTATTTTTTTTTCTTCAAGGGAAATTATGAAAAATTGAATCGTAAACTGTTTGACATGAAAAAGTCTATCTCAAATTAAAAAAATATGAAATATTATTATCGTGTTTTAAAAGGGTTTTTTTATCTAAAATGAATAAAAAAAAACCCGGGTCGCAGTGCCAAAACCCTGCCGACAATATAGTGTATTTGCTTGTATAGGGCCGTGTGGTTTTATACTTTTATTATGTGAAATTAAGTTTGTTTTTGGGCAAAATAAAAAATTTAACCCCTTAATACACCCCTTAAAATAACATTTTTTTCTTAATTGTAATATTATTATCAATCTAACGTCTACACCGAATTAAATACACCCTTCAATAAATAAGTCACTATCTGCAAACTAGTGTTTTCATAAAATTTGTAAATCCGGTCCTGTCGGGCCGATTTTATTAAAATTGTGGGGACACTTTTTAATCACTACCAGAGAGTTAAATTTCAATTTTGAAACGATTCGGAGAATTTTTTCGGTATTTTGGGGCCCAAAAACAGTTTTCAACCCCTAAAAACTACCCTTAAAATAGCCCGATTAGGCCCATTTTAAATAGGCTTCTTGCGGTGATGGGTTTCAACACGTGGCCCAAATTTCGTTGAAATCAATTAACTCTTTCGAAAGTTATCGCGCGTACACATATATATATATATATATACGTATATAAATATATATATATATATATATATATATATATATATATATATATATATATATATATATATATATATATATACATATATATATAAACATTTTTAAAAATGGTGCCAAAGTGTTTAGGAGGTTATGAAACGTCGAGAAATTTTGGTCCGACCCCTAGGTCCCGCCATCCGACCGACGCCAATAGTGTATGTTGCCATATGGCAAATACACTAATAAGTGTAAATACTGAACCAGTTATTAGAGGTTATTTTTGCTGCTATTTTGTTTAAAAACAAATAAATTATTTAAATTAAATCTCGTTTTATACACAAACAAATTACAAAATACGTTTGTTATAAAGCAAAGTCGAGTGCATGAATCATTCATTTTTATAAATACACTCCAGTTTTGATTATAATGTGATAAAAAGGAAAAGTAGATTTTATTGATGTTACTAGATCAGTGTTTTCCAAACTTTTTTGTCGAGTTAGGAACTGCCTTGACATTTGTCTCAAATGATTGAGAAAAACCTCAATCAATTGGTTGCGGTAGTGTAGTTAAGTATCTCATATCATTGGCGTGTTTCTGCAATTATTCTAATCAACGTTTCTAAATTAGAATTTAGTTAGAAATATCCGTGGACCAGTAGTTGAGAAACACTGTACTAAAATATACTCATTTATATGGATTCCTTATTATCGTCTCATTTCGCTTCTGTAAACCATTAATCGATACGTAAAAATATCAGGGTTTCTTAATTGTGGATTGCTCTTAACTTGCCAAAAAAGGTATATGAAATTATAGACATAAGGGATGCTTTACTAAACGTTAATCCTTATATATTACAGAAAATATATACGTGAAGCAGCAAAATCACTTATCTTTTTTCTCCAAAAAAAGAGGAGTTTGGGCGTCTAACGTAACGCCCAAACTGCTCCTTTTTTGATGAAAAAAGATAAGTTATGTTGCCGTTCCCACTATATATTTTTTGTAATGTATAAAGATTAACGTTTAGTAAACCACCCCTTGTGTCTATAAATTCATTTATCTTTTTTGGCAAGTTTTCACCATTCAGTTAAAGTGAGATTCAGATTACTGAAGGACTAGATCTAAGATAGAGAAATTAACAGGGTGTTTAACACTACCCCTAATTAATTAATCCATTCATTCATGGAAAGTAAGATATTCTGTCAGGAAATTAGTTGCGATTTTTTTGTTATGATTTCGGAATAAATCATTTTTCTTAAGTTCATATGGTAAAACCTAAATTCGCAATATTTTTTTTGTCTGTCTGTGTGTACGGGCTAATCTCCGAAACTGATGAACCGATTTTGACGAGATTGTTATTTACAGCACTTTTCAAAATTCATTTTAGACTACTTTTTTTCTCGAAAATATTTGGGGTTACCGTGTAAAAATTGTTTGTCCGGGCTAATCTTCGAAACGGCACTTCATCGACAGACTATGCCAGGAGTGATCTATGCTACATTTTATCCAAAAAATAAACCTTATAGGAGTTGGGGGGGGGGGATAACATTCATAAAAGATACGCCGTATTTCTGAAATTGCTTAAAATAAAAACATAAGATTCGGGAAAAAATACTCTTCTTAGAAAATAAAGAAATACATGTTCGACTGTTTTTTGAAACACATCTACCCGGACAGGGTGGGGGTAAATTTTATATAAAAGAACGGGTACAATCTATACCACGTGAACGAAGTCGCGGGTAAACCGCTAGTATAAAAATTAGAAATCTTCTATTTATGTATGTGTGTCCAAAATAGTCCAAGGCATATCGTAAACCATGTAGTTTTTGTTATTGCGAGTTTTATGTTACATTAGATAACAATGTAATAAAATGATGGTTGATATAAAGTTGGTAGTTTTATAAATAACCGGATCCATACAACATACTAATATTGTTTTCAGACGGAACAAGGTCAGAATTAATCTTGACGCCATCAATGTTTTTATAATTTTACACTTCCTTCATATACAAATTGTAAAAAAAAAATACAAATTTAAACGTTATTAAATCGAGTAGTAACCCTTGGTGAGCTTTCGTTGTCTGTCCGTCCATTTGTCGCAAGTCTTCAACTTCTGAACGGTTCTCTATATATACGACCAAATAAATTTAACGTAAAATTTTTGTTTTTATTTCGCATGTAGCATATCGTTGCAAAAAACCCATTTTGTAGATACATACATTTTTTTTATTTTTAATGATGAATTGTTATAAATTATTTTATGAAAAAACGTACCAAAGAAAGTAACCATTTTTTCGTATTTCGAGATAAAAATTTCTTTTGTACTGCTATAAAAAATGTTTAGTAAAAATTACCTGAATAATGAATACCATAATTTAGTCTTCCAATGACCGCCTACTTAATTAATAAAACCGACATTTTTAGTTTTACGAAAACAAATTTTAATTGGTTGAAATCATGTTTAAAAAGCTACCGTCGATAATTGATTTTTTATCCCCTGTCAATTAGAAATTTGTACAAATGCGTAATGAATCTTGTACAATAAAATATGAATTGAAACGAGTTTGATTCGGCTGCATTCTTCGCTATCGTTACAAAATAATAATATGCAAAAAACTGTAGACTGATTACCATATTATGTAACTTATTAATGGGTCATATTTTATAGCTTATAAATAAATAAATGATTATGCATAAGTTTTCTATTACACACAATCTGAAAACCAGATTTTAATAAAAACACGATACATAAGTTGTATATCTAGGTAACGAAGCAGATATCCAGTTGCGCAGACACTATTGGTCTCTAGCGAGAATTTAGCTAAGCTCTCAATAAAGTTCCCGTTCGCGTCACGCTAAAAACACGAGATTGAGAACTACTGAACAAATTTGAATGCGGTTTTTATCATTCGATAGTTTATTTTTGGGAAAGATTTTGATCTAAATCGGATTGAATTCGCTATACTACACTTTGGACAGATTACTTGCCTTTGAGCTTCTATCAACATTTGAATCATTTTTTATAAACTAATCCATAATTTACGTTATAGTGGCTAAACTTTTTTTATACTGAAACAGCGTTAAGCGAAGTCTTATATATCCGAAAGTTAAGATACTTTTGAGGTATCTATGATGCTTTTTAAGTGTATCTTTTATCTATACAAACTATAATTTGGGTCCTTGACTAGTATCTTGAATCTTTTTTCTACTACAGTTCTGTTTCCGAGTAAATGTATTTCATTATGTTTATACCTATGCTCGAGATATGACGAATATTTTGTATGAGTAGTGTGCTACATTAATTAATTATTACACATTTTCCAATTTGAACAATAACTGTGTATAGACCCTTCTGAAAATACTATGAAAGTTTAAGGATAACAAAGTTAACGCGATATTAAAACCTATTTGTAAAAGATTCAGCAAAACTTAAAATACGATCTCAAGCAAGGCAGCGGGTGCTCTTTCAAACCAGACACCCATTGCATCTTAAGAGGAAAAACATCATCAAAATATACGATATCGTCGTGATCGAACCGTGGATGATTACAATTCTTGTTTAGCAATTGAGACAAGTTTTAAATGAGACGATTGCAAATTTATAGATTATTAGAAAACTTCATTTGTATTAAATCATAATTTTATGAATCTAAATTTTAATCACAAATACTAGACACGAAATATGTATTAAAAAAAATTATCAGTAACCTATAAAATTGCATTTTAATAGTTCAATAACAAAAGAACTATTTTTGGGAGGTAAGCCGACGTTACAAACGAAACAATTCAAAAACAGGGAATACCCCATTCATTTTTAAAGATTATTTTGATTTCATCACTGAGCATTAACGAAAATATTTAATTTTTTTATTATCTAATTAATGTGAACTGCTTCTAATAGTTATATTAGATGCATTTAGTATCCTGTTATTCTAGACTTTGTAGTCTTAGCCTCTGAATTTGTTTAAAAAATGTTATTGGTATATAACTGTGAGATTACATATTGTTTTTTAATATATTGCATGCTCATTATAAACCCTCTAAGTATGTACTGTATCCAAAATAACGGTAAGACAAAAGTTTTGATAACTAAGCAAATCTATGTAAGGTCAAATTATGAAGTTCTATGTATTTGGCGCTCCTCGCCCTTCGTAATTAAGCAATATTTTGCTTAACTTATGACGCTCCGTATAACCGGCTTTCGGGATCTTAGGCCCCTTTGGCACTGCCCTACTGTAATTGCATGCAGTAGGAAGTACACCAAAATGAAAGGGCACTGTTAAAAAGCTGCTGTTGGCTACAATTTACTGTGACAGAAAATAGAATGAACCAGTGAAAACAGCTCACCAGTATTTTTCAAGTTTGCAAGTTTCGTCTGCATCCTGAAATGTGCAAGTTTCGTTTGCATCTTCAAGTTTGCAAGTTTCGTCTGCATCTGCAACAAATAATCGAACTGTAAGTATTTTAATTTAAGAGCGAATACAGAAATTATGAACTATAGAAATACTTTTAAAAAAACAAACGTTTCAAATTATCAAACAGGCGGATACATTTTTTTTATAATGAATAATAAAAATAGAACTTCAAAGATAACTAAACAATACAATGTTTTTCAGTAATTTAGTTATAAATTTATGTACTAATTGAACTCCTAAAGATGGCAGTTAGTTGGAGATCTCAAGTAACACCATATGTATATTTCGTATATAATCAACATTTGGAACGAATTTAGAAAATATCGTTAAATTCTACGACCCTCAAGAAGACTCACTCTTCCGCCTATGTTATCAAAATTGAGTGCCCAGAAAAAGTTAAAGAAATAATACTTACTTGTGAAGAAAACTTCTGTTGGGTTCACTGTTCTTTTATTAATTAAATTAAACATCGTGGCTTATTTTTTAGACTTCTTTAACGCGAAATTTTACCGGCACTACACAAACAATATTTTAGTTTTAGGTATATGCATATTATTTCTTCAGATTTCAATTTTCATAATAGTTCTTTGAAAAGCCCTTGAGTATGATGTCATTTAAACCACTATCCTCACGATCTTTAATTGCATAAAAATGCTAGCCCTATCACCTAATTTCAGTCAGTTTATCATTTGCACACGTTTGTTAACGCTTTTGTATATGAACGATTAATATTTTATAGCGATTTAATTCGCGGTTACGTCATTCTAATAATAAACACAAGTCTTGTAAGTACAATCAAGCTCGTGATTAACGCAGTACACATATTATATGTTCACTTATGAAATAACGGATATTTGACAATGTAAATGATTTTAATTCTTCTGAGATAAACATATTTAACAAAAGAAAATTATTGAATTATTTTAAATTATGTCCAAAAAATCAATTTGTCTGCTTTATTTAAAGTGATTTAATGCGAAAATATTAAAAATATGTCATTAATTTATTGACAACACAAACGAATTCACCACCATTTTTTTTTTTTTATGAAATTCACCATTTTTTTTTTATTTATGAGAAAGACACTGTTACCTGATTTAATTTCACAATTTTTACGCATTTATATATTAGATCAGATATATTAAACACTTTCACTACACGCACAATGAGTTTAAAAAGAAATAAAAGTAATTCATTTCCATGGGTACACCTTTTTTATTACTTATTAAGTAATTAATACAAAATCTAAATTTGCCCGCGTTATTTTTTACTATGATCAAAAAAACACTAAGGGAATGTTGTATCGCTTCCCACGCATATATTAGCGTCACGTGATAAGATAATGGAAATGTTCCGAAAAATTAATTCCTGATTAATTCGATTGATTATTGGGGATATAAATCTGATAATTCATCAATCATCAATTTATTAGATATATCAAAGTTGTTGATGCTTCGCTTATAAATGAATATTAATCTATAATGAGTAGCGATTTATTAAAATTCAATTTAATAAATCAATACAGGAATTACAAGTACCTACTGTACTTAGTCTCTTTTACATTGTGGCGTTTTTTGAATCACTCCTATTATAACCTAGTTGGCGCCAGGCTGTCTACCCGGGAAGATTTCCGACAAGACGTCTAGATTTAGGTGTATCGATTTTTTGTTAGTAAGAAAGTTATTGAATTTGATTATGATCTTCAGTTTTTGTAAGAACTGTAATAATGCCAAATATACATAAATAATAATTACGTATTTTGGACTCGTTGCGTAGTGTCAGTTTTTTATTAAATCAGCCTAATAATATTGCGTTTTATATAAATGATAACATAAAATCAAATACGTGCTCGCTATGTGAAAGCGACGAGGCTAGTAAATTATTGGTAGCCATTTTTCATATTTTCATTTATGAACAAAAAGTGAAATTATTTTGCATTGTAACGTGATTTGACACTCATGAAAGTAGATAAATCGATTTTTTTGGGTATTAATTGAAATAATTTCAGCGTTTTCCTAAACTTTGACCGTAAAATTAAATATAGCTAGCATTATCGTGTTAGTGTAAAAACGCGAAATTTTGAGAAGTGTGTTCTCTTTGAGATAAAATGTGTTATTTGCTGTTGTAAAACGTACGTTATTTAATTTGTGAACAAGCAATACGTCTATTCCTTGTGTATATAAAATTAGCATATTTTCACCTATATAACAACGCATCCACGTGTAGTGAAAGATCGAAATATGTTACTAGGTGTTCGTTTATAAAAATATTAAAAAAAGTGTACAAAGTCAAAAATTATTATAAAAATTATGTCAGAGTAAATATGTCATAAATTAAAAAAATATGATATATAAAAGTGTAGTTTCGGTAAAGAGTGTCGCGTTTAAAAATCATGATATAAAGTCCTTGTGCTTAATATCTTAGTTTTGTTTGAAAATTGAATTGTGTGCGATATCTCTTTATCAGAGATGGATTAGGAGCAAATGTGGAACTACAAAGTTACTTCAAAGTATGTTTTTCTACCTTTTTTAACTCAATTTTCAGATTGTACAGTCAGTTTTAAGTAAATCAATTTAAGTCATAATCGTTATTATTATTTTAAAAAAGAAAAAGCAGGTCAGAGTAGGTGGGTACCTACTGCTGTCATTTTGCACCTGACACCTCAAATGTCAACAATCAATACAAAAATTTAAATCTTGCATTTAATAAGTCATCTTTTAAATATTTGATTATTTTTTTCGTCGTTAATAGTTTCTATATTCGCTCTTAAATCGAAATACTATTTTTGTTCTTTTTTGTTGCAGGTATAAGAAACGAAATGTATTCTGGTGAGATGCATGATTGTATTTTTCGTCACAGTGAGCTCGAACCAACAGCGGCTTTGGCTGCGCCCTCCTTATTCTAGAACACTTTTGTTTTGCCCCAAGAATCCCTTGATAGTATTGCCTCTTGAAAGTTGGTTCGGCTAGGGGTTTTGGGTATCCAGCATTTTGTTAGAAGCTCACGTGATAAGAGAAGTGATCACTGATGTTGAATTCAAAATTTTAAAGAAATTAATAACAATACACAATTGTTATCATAACAGGTTCATTTCATGAGTCAAATTTCAATTCGAGCTAATGACCTCACTTGTTAGGCGTCTATAATCCGACTTCAGTTATCACTTCTTATTCTGTTAAAATATTAATCGGGATCATGTTTCTTCGTGTTCGCGTTAGATATTCATAGTAGAACTTAATAATTTGACCTTAAATAAAACCTCATAGAATATACTTTAGTTATGGATTGGTATAAACATGAAAATAGTGCTAAAGCAGTGTGTAATCTCACAGTTGATTGTACTTGATATACAAGTATTCATTTTTCAACACAATTTATTTCACAGGAGATTTATTTGTTTGTGTATAATATATATGAATTTTTGTAAAGTGCGAGCGGGGGGATTCCCAGTGTCTATAGGGTGTCTCGCCGTGCAACGTGGGATTAGTTAGCCCTCCCAATTAAAAAATCGTTTTATAATCGAACAAAATTTAATTATTATAATCATTTTTTTTTATTGATTTGAAAAGATTAGCAAGTCGTTTTTTTTTTTTTAGTTTAATGTTCTGTATTAAATTGTCAAATATAAAATACCTAGTTTTTATAATATAAATTCGCTATCGTCTCGCTAATAATAGACCTCAATTGCTACTCCAGGACCGCAACCCACCTTGATTCGATCCCGATATTGTGTATAAAATTTGGGTGATGTTTTCCTCCTCCAGAACGAGACTCGTGTTTGTCGTTCGAAGAATAAAACGCTAACCGCGTTCTCGGAGGACGTAGGGCTTATTATAATGTTACGTATTTTAAGTTCGATTGAATCCTAACAAATAGTGTCTACCAACCGGGAAAATCTGGAAAAAACTGGAATTTAGTTCAGTTCGTGAAATATGTCTTACTTTAAAACGTACGCGCTAAAGCTGCGCTTAATTCTTTGCTTTTTGGTAAATATTCACAGGAATTCCAATTGCCAGATATGGTAGACACTATAAACAAATAGGCACTTACTTACTATTTAACTTTCTTATCCGCGAATTTTCGTTATATTTTTATACGGGTCGTTTTACAGTTATTGTGCAGTTTGAAAAAAGTGAAAAGTGTAGTTCAGTATCGGTAAAAAATATTCATCGTACATCGAGGTTCGCATTAATTAATAGTTTGTTAGTTTTTTATTAATTTTTAATTTTTTATTACAGTCAAGTCTTAACGAAGCAACAGACGGACGTAGAGAACATTTGTACAAAATTTTGGTTATCGGTGAGCTCGGCACTGGGAAAACATCGATAATCAAACGTTATGTACATCAGTTCTTTTCGCAACATTATCGTGCCACAATTGGAGTGGACTTTGCATTAAAAGTGCTCAATTGGGACGCAAACACAATAATCAGATTACAGTTATGGGACATAGCAGGTTGGTTATCCTCCTTCGACATTAGATTTCTAGTTCAATCAACAAAATTCGAAATGAGAATCTGTTATATTTTTTTGTAACGGTAACAACATGTTGAGTGTAACTTCGGTTACTAGTACGGTAAGACCTCGCTTAACGCTGTTCTGATCCGTTCTGTTTTCTACGTATTAAGATGATCTCGTTTGGCGCTATTTCATATAGCGCAGGAACTTATTGGAGCGTATCTCTCGTGTTAAGCGGAGTCTTACTGTATATTTTAGAATATTATTTCCAAATCCGTAACTCATTCCATGCTTCGTTACACCGGGGCCTCAATCAGGAGTATTTTTCAGATATGGAACGATACGTTACTGTTTCGTAAACGGAACACTTTCAAAATACCTGTTACTAAAAATACTCTCTATCTTGTTAACAAAAGTATTTGCATAGATGTTTTTTATTTAAAAAAATCAGTTTTTCTTGGGTGCTTGAATGATAAATCAATCTGTGGATTGAACTATCGGATAGTAATGACAACAGTCCTTTATGAAAAAGCGTCCATGAACCAACGCAAAATGGTTTGATTTCAAAATCCATGTCGACGCACCATCCGATCGCGGTTGGCCAAGGATACGTGTAACAGCTTTGATAATAATTTATTGGCCGAGTCAACTCAAATGAGCGACACGATGAATTTTGGGCATTGACTGAAAAATGAATTTCTTTAATAAAAAGCTCATCCTTTTTTCCGCGAAATTCGAAATACCGTTCACGTGATTTCACTCGGTCATCTAAATTATTGAACGCCCTTAACAAATGTGAAATTTGTGTCTCAGTAGAGATTTTGAAATCGACCGATTTTGGAATACTTCATACGCGCTTTTTCATGTAACACCGTTGCTATTACTGTTTGATAGTTTGATCAGCCGCTTAATTTCTCATTCCACCGCACTTGATCCGATCATTTGAAATTAAACTCTTTATATCAAAGTTACGTAATAAGAACTCTGAAATTGATCGACAATAAATTTTCAGGTCAAGAAAGATTTGGAAATATGACACGGGTATATTATAAAGAGGCAGTTGGTGCCTTTATTGTTTTTGATGTAACGCGCGTTGCAACGTTCGATGCCGTCGTAAAATGGAAACAAGATCTTGACTCCAAAGTACAACTTGCCGATGGCTCGCCTATTCCATGTGTCTTATTAGCGAATAAAGTTAGTTGGTTTGATATAAAATATTAACTCACTGACGTGCTATTGCAAGTTTTTTATACAAAGTAGAAATGAGAACTAAAATCAGGGTGGTCACAAATCTAGCAAATTCAGGGAAATTTTTATAGGCTAGGAAAATCGTGGAAATGTCGGAGTTATTTAAAGTAAGGAAAACATGTCAAATTTAGTTTTTTGTTTTTAAGCGCAATGAGTTTAACAGAAGCTGAGCTCTAATGGCTGAATGAAGTACAGTGGCTCCTTGACATACCTATGAATTTAATTCATTCCGTAACCTTGCTTGTATCTCAAAGCACTTACGTTAATTGAAATGCCATTAATCCATTCCAGCCCCCAAAATGCTGTTTTTGTATAAGAAAAATGTATTTATAAATGACAAATTTTATATAAAAACATAATAAAAGAGAGTGTAAAGAAGTAAATGGGATTTTTAAGGTATATCTTTGGAAATCAGCCGACTTGAGCTTACGGAAGATGCTGGCGGGGTTGTTACTTTTGCTTAATTTTCGTCACTGTTTTTCTCTTGACTGGTCTTCGTCTTTTTCGCCACGCTTTCCTCACTTTCACCTGCAGGCCGTTTAAAAAAAATCTTGTCCAAGAAGGTCTGTTTCCTACTCCCTTTCAGAATGTTGCGGAAATGAGTTATGCAGGTGTCATTAAAAAGCTTCGATGCACGACCAGCTGCAACTTTTTCAGGGTACTTCTTTTCCTCGAATTGTGAAACTCTCTCCCATATTCCCAAGAACTCTTTTATTTCACTTGGAGACGTAACCTCCTCCACCTCTGGCTCGTCGTCGAAACCAATTTCATGCAGAACCTCCGACTGTACCTCCTCGGTCGTCAGTTCCTGAGAGTGCTCCTCGACAAGCTCGAATCTCAAAAATCTCATATGTTAGGGCACTCGTATATCGAGGAACCACAGTACTATACTTAGTTTTTTTATATGTTCGTTTAAGGTAACAACAATATATTTTAAATTTAAGGGAAATACTGCTTTAGGTACTGGAAAAGTAAGATATTTCTTTTATTTGTGGTCACTCTGTCGGTTCTGAATTTGAGGTGGCTTTGATAAATGCCTGATTTTCATTTGTTTTTTAGTGTGATCAACAAAAAGAAGGACTCATAAATACACCAGCTAAAATGGATGAATATTGCAAGGAGAAAGGTTTTGCAGGCTGGTTCGAAACATCAGCGAAAGAAAATATTAACATAGAAGAAGCAGCTCGATCTTTAGTACAAAAGGTTAGTGTTTTATTCGTTACTAGTGGTTAGCCGGTCTCCACTAGGTGAAATATCGAAACCCGAGAATTCAGAATATCATTTTTTTACATAAAAATACAGAAAATGACATCTTTTTTAAACATCCCCCTCTGGTTTTGTTCCTCGGAAGGAAAATTGAAAATCAAGCTCCATTTTGTTCTGCCTATAAGTGTACAAAGTTTTAACCTTTAGTAATAATGCATCAAATCCTGTTCGTTCAATTACGATTAAAGACCAATAATTGTACAGTTACGACTATAGATGAATTAAAAATATAATGTCAAATGATCTTTATTGGTCGATGCCTTCGTAAAATACTTCCAAATATCGGTAATTTCTCTTCTTCCAGTGTGCGACATTTTTCCTGGGGAACCGTACTTGAAATAAAGCAACGTTAAACTCTAACAAGTCCTAACAAGTAGCATACTAGTACCTATTCACAAACAAACACATACCTATCAGCTATAGTCGCGACAAACACATGTCTATTGCACCATTGACAATAATCGTAGATTACGATTAATCATACAATTGCAATCATAATCGTTGCAACACTACTTTTTAAGTTTCAAAAAAATCCCATTTTCTGTCCCCAGGGAGAAAATAAAGTCAGTTAATTTTGTTACAAACATGCCACTTTTATTGAAAGGGCCAAGACCATACCTAAAATATTAAAGCTCTTATGTTATAACAGAAGCTGGTCTCCCTGAATATTTGTGTATAACATCCGCATGAAACCATAGAGATGAAGATTGGACAGCGTCATCCGATCTTCACAGCGTATTAAAAATGGCCATCAGTGTAAGAGAGATAGACCATGTTACGGCCGGCATCTATCTCTTTCTAGGCTTGTGATTGCATAGCGACACTGTGTAGAAAGGAGAGATAAACTAGCCGTCACATACTATGTCTCTCTCACTCTTGTTGATCAGTTTTCGACGCGGCGTGCGCCATATAGATCTCCATTTACAGCGTAAACAATTCATGTCTCAACAGGTTCAGACACGTTAAATTTATCGTGACGCAAACATTGTTGTTTGATGTAAAGTAATGTAAACACTTGGTAGTAAATTATTTACTAACAATGTTTACATTACTTTATAGAGTTAAAGAGTTCGAAATTCCCGCAAGTACATTGGCCACAATTTTAAAGTTAAAAGATAAGTTTGCAAAAAAAAAACCTTGTTAAAACGAATCTTAGACCAATCTAACGTCTATATAACAAACTTCAATATAACGAATTAGTTGATATAATTAATTTTCTAAGTCCCTTCGGATTTGTTATATCGAGGTTGTACTGTATAAACATAAAACAGAAGTTGGATAAGTTTGGATAAAATCCGTAGCGCAGGATCAATAAAACAGCAATACTGAGATTAAAATGGCGTTTTCACTAACGTTTCGGTACGAAATATGAATTGACAGCATTTGAACTCGGAAGATTTTATCCAAACTAATCCAACATTCATCAAGGATCACAACCACTCTAATTAATTTCTTTTAATTAGAGTCAACCTTGTATAAAACAGGAATCATCCTTGATCCCAACTCATATTCCTGCGCTAATTGTTAACCAATTTAATGTGAATAATTGTTGCAGATTTTATTAAACGATAAATTAATTCATGGCAATGACGCAAAGAAAGATAACGATTGCATAGCATTAGATGGTAAAAATCAAAACGGGGACAAAATAAGCAGTGGATCTAAAACCTGTTCGTGCTGACACCATTTGTTTTTATTACGCTTCACTTGTCGATGATTGGTGACTAAAAATCGATTTATTATTGATTACATCACGCTAAAACATCTGCTACAGAGCGTCACTCCGATAATGCTGCCATGACTGTTACTGATATTTCACCGCGAAAGCTGGTTGGGCTACATTAATTACAATTTATTAAATATTCTTAAAAAATATTGCTTCATCAAAAAACGCATGTCTTCGACTTGAAGTAATATTTTAAAGAAAACACATTTGAAAAATAGTATGAAAAATTTTGAAATTGTACTTAATTCTATGGCCCAACTCTCCTTCACCGTAAGAATTAAGTGATTCTTTTTTTTTTTAAGTAAAATCTATTTTTAATATCTACATATTTTATTACAATTATGGCTATACTAAAACAACCAAATAATTTGGTTGAGGCACTTGGTTAAAAAAGTTTTTCGATTTTAAGCTCCTATGACTTTAATTGTTAAGATTTTACATGGTTGTTTTTAGTGCACTGACTGTTGTGTCTGTTGATAATTTTAATGTTTGTAGCTTAATTGCAACGTTTTAAAGACATTTACATACTTACAAAATATAAAATTTGTTCTTTAACAACTATGTTTCCAAAATACATATTATAAAAACAGAAACGAAACTCAACATAAAGCTTAGGCCTTCCTTTCAAACCTGTATAGAATCACAAATCTTTCGTATGTCAGAGAACGGAAAGTTTCGACTTAGGTCGACAAACACAATCGATTTGAAATTAGTTTCAAACTAATCGTGTGCGACCGTGTTTGCAGTTCGAGAAGCAATTTCAGTTGCTCGGTTGTATGCTGCTACGAAAATTTTCTTCTGTAAGGTAAGAACAACCATCTTCACCAATTCAGATTCAGTCGCGCTCTTCTGCGAACAAAGAACCTCAATCGATTGGAAACCGATTGCATAAAAAGTTGCATCCTGAACTGGTTTGAAACTCAGGCTGCGAAACGGTCTGCCTGTGTGCAAACGGCCTTAGTTTTGTGATTTGTTTATGTAAAATTTTTATAAAGTTTTTTTAAAAAGATATGTAAGTTAAATTTCGTTCGAGTGTAAAGTCGTGTTTATTTTATTTTGCCAATATATGCGGTTTTACTGAGACTTGATTTAAAATGATAAAAAATTATCAATTTTCAATCAACTAAAATTTGTTATTTCGCATTGCTATTTTACAAGCGAGGCAATCAGTGATTGCGATTTATAAATTTCAGAGCTACAAGGTATTATTTTTTCTGTAAATAAATTAAAATGTGAAATTCAGTACCTAATTAACCAAGATGCAGCAGTATTAATGCCAAAAAACGTCCTATTTTTTACATTTTTGTACTCTGAATAAAATAATTATTCACCATTCTTTTATTCGCGAAAAGTTTATATTGTTATATAATCAACTAAAAGTTAAATCAGGTTAAAAGACGTTCTGTGAAAAATATTGGACAAGATGGCTACCCTTTTTTGACGTTTTATCTGTGTTTAAACATTTCAAATTCATCTAACATTCCATTATTTAGACATTAGATATTTTAGTCTAAAAACTTTATAATCGGAGATGAACTTGGCCGTGAACTTATGTAATTTTGACTAATGTTGCATCAATATGTAGAGAACACACACTTGATGTGCATCCCATCAAAGTCCGTCCCTGATATTAACGTTTTAAGACAAAAGTATCCAATGACTAATTATGTATAATCAATTGAAATAATTGATTAATTTCTTAATTTTTATAATCGTGTTTGACGATTATTTTTTATTATTACGTGAGATTTATGTGCCATAATTATTTTAATTATAAAATATTTTTTTCCTTTTCCTATATTTTGACTTCATTATTAATCAAAGTGCCAAAAATTTGTTTCAGTACCTTATTTTTTGAGTACAATTATTATATTTATATTTTTATGCATTGATTATTAAAAATAGTATTTAAAATCCAAATTTAGTACACAAACATACAAATTCTAACTACAAATTATTGTTTTTTTTTTTAATTTTTTACAAAAGTACAATACCATGCCATAAAGTACTTAAATGTGCCAGTGAACAATTCAGTTTTTAATTGACTTTTTTTCTTTTTTGTCCTTGGTAATTAATATAAAAATGATTTGTCGGGAAAAAGGACTTTTTAAGTAAACACTTATTTGTTATTTATAACGGCGTTATAAATAACAAATAAGTGTTTAATTAAAAAGTCCTTTTTCCCGACAAATCATTTTTATATTCAGTTTTTAAATAAAAATAGTTACTTTTAATGACAAAAAAAAATACATATCACATACATTTATACTGTTGGAAGAGATATTTTATATGAAATTATTACAGCTTGTGTTCTTTGTGAAAAAGAGCTTTACTTCCCTATAAAGGGAATATTTTTTAACATGAAACTATTGTGTTTTCGTTTCTGAAATGAACGAAGGAAAACGTCATTAGACTGTCCCTGCGTGTTATAAAAAGGGTTATTATATGAACACATTCTAACGTCATTGTCAAATCAGATTTTTTGACAATCCAACACTAGTCACGTCGACTGTAGACACAAACACCCATATCTATAAGTTGCAGCTATACCTTCCCAGCACCCCGCTCTAGCTCAACAGCATAAATCCAATTCATGTACCGTGCAAAAAGAGAACTTTCACTACAAAAATACTGACTTGACCTATAGAACGTTCAATTATTACCTATGATTGCTTTATAAGTTTATCACTTTTGATTGATGAAATTGAAACTAACCTTAATAGGCATTTTGGTAACATTTTGTACATTCTTCAATATGTTTGTGTACTGTCCATCCCTATTACCATGGTAACGTAAATTAATATCCAGGTTGTGGTTCTATAATAGTGATGTTAAATAAATAATATGTAATAAGCATTTTTTATTTTACAGAGTTAATGCTTAATCGAACAAAGAAAATATTTGCACTTTTATAAATAATGTAAATTTTACTATACATATTATACTAATAATTTTGTTATAAATGCAACATAATTGTAATTATTAATGTTAAAAAAAATTGCACATTCTGGAAAACCAGCTTCGTATTTTATTACAGCAAATATAACTGCATCTAACCCCCTTCCTATGACCTCCACAAAGTGGCTAACCTAGCCGGTAATCCCGCGCGCGGCCGCAAATTTTATTTACCTGTTTGTAACGAAGTGAGAATGAAAAAGTTAAAAATATATGTCAATTAGTACCGACAATCAACTTAAAACCTACTGGACATGACCTAGCAGAGTAAAAATTGTCCTTCCGATAGGATAGAGATAGACCGCAACCATCGAACTGTACTCCTGGACGTTCCCTAGCGGTGTAAAAAGTGCTCTCCCCTGAAAGAAAAACATAGATGTTATGACCAATCTATCTCTCTCAAAATAGTACTTTAATCGTGCGTTGTAGAGAAAAGGATAGAAACGGCCACACGGTACTCTATCCTCCTCACTCAATGAACCGGAAAAACAACTAGAACGAAGGCATGTCCAGGAGTAAAAGTCTTTGGGTCACAAACATACTATATTCTGCTCACTCGTCGACTTATGCCCTAGAACAGGTCTGGCCAAATTGGGCAGGAAATCTTGACATGATAGTGTTATAACATTTTCATGTATGTAAATTGGAAAGAAATATAAGATCAAGGTTCATAAAAAAAGTAAATGTTAAGAACCGCTGATCTATACCCTTTATTTTTACTTATATTAAAAAAACGTATAAAAAGCATTAAAATAACCGTCGGTTGAAATTATATATTTTATTTGTTTATTTTGTTGTAAATCGTTAATATTGGTTTTACGATGGTCATTAATTATATATTGTTAGAACATTAGAAATTACAAACTTAAGGCGCGTCCACACTATGCCGCTGTATGCCAATTGGCAAAGCCAAGTGGAAATAAAAACCTTTTTCACCTGTTTTGGTATTAGTCGGACAATGTTCACCGAAGAGAATTTGTTTAATTAATCACAATTAAAACTGCGTGAAATCAACTAGCACCCCCCTCTTTTTTTTGGTTTGATCGACTTTCTTTGAAGCAGACCACTCGAGCGATTCGGGTAGGCATGTCACCAGTGGCGGATCCAGGGGGGGGGGGGCTACGGGGGCTAAAGCCCCCCACCAGAGCCACAGTAGAAAAAAATTAATTTCTATAAATCCCAGGATAAATTTTTCCCCAAACAAGACAAGAATACTTTATCCCCGAAAGGAGTTTTCCAGTCTCAAAGGCATATTTTTCAGTGAGTAGTTGCAATGAATGAACTCAACTGGACTTTCGACGTTATAAACTCTCGAGCCCCCCCAGACCTGGATCCTAGATCCGCCACTGCATGTCACTTGGCACGAATTTGCCAACTGACTTGCGCAAACGGCGACATCTACATCGTTTTCAGCTTTGCCAAATGACCTTGCCAATTGGCATGCAGGGACATAGTATGGACGCGCCTTTAGTTTATGATTTAAAAAACAAACTGGTTTTTGACATGCAATATTACTCGATGCATTTGCGGTTTTCATATGCAGGTAAAAACAGGTAACTATATCCCTGTACAGTGATTGGAAAGTAATCCTTCCTTTTCACTGTGTTACGATAATAAATATGTTAACACGAAATGAAGATTCAGTTTTTTTCATGGTGAGTAAAAACTATGTGAGAAGAGATAAAAGTATTTTTACCGTTGGCGATAGATTGAAGTCTCAAACATGACTCATTGCAATTATGTGCTTTGTGTAATCTAAATTTATAATATCGTTTGTCCTGACTGACTGATTGACTGATCTATCAACGCACTGCCTAAACTACGCGTACTAAGTCTAGAAAGCTGAAATTTGGATTTTTTAATATTTCAACTTTAAGGGGAGAAATGGGGGGGGGGGTATGAAGTCTGTGTTCTTTGAAGTTATAAACATAAAATTTGAATTTTACGATGAGACCTGCCTTGCCACATTTGACGACGCGAATTTCATCGTTTTCGTTTTACAGGTGTTTATACGGAAATGACAATCTATATTTTTGTGTAAAGTTTCATAAAAAATGTAGTAACCTTTTTCAGACTTATTAGCGAAGTTTAACAGCAAATATTTAAGAATTCCATTAAATTGCATCACCCCATTTTCTTTTCTTTAAATGGGAATTCTCAATTTCTCCAACTTTGGTCTTTGATATTTCAGAAACCGTTCTCTTTATACATGAAAAATATTCAAAACGAGGTCTTCTTAAATGCGTCGGAAAATATAGGGGTCTCAAATGAAATTAAGTTGTGTGCGCTTAGGGGCGACACGATAATTCAAGACCCAAAGTTTCCATTCTCAGACTCAAAAGGAAAACAATAAAATGCACGGAAAGTTTTCGCATGCTTTGCACGCGCTGCATACAAGATTTTAGCTATATGTATACTAATTTACTTTTTAAACCTTCTGAAGTTTTTCTACGTGAAATTCAATTGTTTATACTAAGAGCTTTGTATGATCTGGTTTTTCTTCCATACGTCTCTGACACAATCCTAGTGACGCCTCTGGGTTTAAGAACAGGGAAAGTAAAATTTTACATTTATTTTTATTGCATTATAGTCAACATGAATAAACACTGCCGGATTTACATAAGTGCACTAGGGGTTCGGGCCCACAGAACCCCATAAACTAGAGTCCCCCACAATGTAATGCAAAATCCAAGTTCTGAAAAAAATATATACATGTACAATGGTCGGTTTTCAGTATAATTTTGCTATGAATTTTTCGATATAAAATTTTAAAAATATGCAAATTTATAATTATTTTTATTGAAAAACTAATAGTTTTTCACGTACGTTAATTTCCTTATATGGGGATCCCCACAGCCTTTGTGCCCATGGGTCTTGAATTGTCAAATCATGCACTGTGAATAAATTTCTTTAAAAAAAACACACAAAAATTATAACAAATTGTTTTTTTATTTATAAAATTGAAATATTTAAAAAATACTGTTAGATTAATAGATTCATCGAGATGTAACACTTTATTAATCAGAAAAACATCACATTTTTATGAAGCGTATATACAGTAAGACCTCGCTTAACGCTGTTTCAGTATTACGCGGTTTCTAAAAAAAAAGTTCAGCCACTATAACGTAAATTAAGGATCAGTTTATACAAAATAATTCAAATGTTGATAGAAGTTCAAGACGAAGTGGCATTAATGCAATCTCTTGCTATCGACAACAGTTTGCTGAACGAAACAGAAAAAAGCAAACAACATTAGATAACTTCTTCACAAAAAGCAAAACATGTCAAATGAGGAGCCTTTGTCATCACAAACATAACTTCTTACTCGAGCTTTTATTTTGATTTTCATAAATGTTTCATGAACAAAAATCGATATTGGCAATAAATAAATCCATAATTCATTTTTAAAGTTCAATTCCAGATATATATGTTACAATACTGTTTTCTATTATAACATATATCTGGAATTGAACTTTAAAAATGACGGGTAATTGGAATTATTCCAATTACCCGTGATACTGTTTTCTATTAAATCCATAATTAATGCGACAAAAAGTATTTAACAGTAAATGTTACAAAATTACTTAAACAAAAAAAAACTAACAAATTGTTTTATTCTCGGTTTTGTTTCACTCATCTACGTATTAATATGACCTCGTTTAGCGCTCGTTCGTATAGCGCAGGAACTTATTGGAACGTATCTGCCGCGTTAAACGGGGTCTTACTGTATATATTATATTTTATAATATATTATGAAGATTCCGCGAGAAGCTATTTTTGTAATTTATTATTAATATATAGCTTGTTTTTTACTTCTTTTTAAAAGTGCCAAAAATCCTATTACATGACAAACGATGGAGTAGATAGCCAGGCCTAGTAAATCAACATGGAAGTCATTTTCGGCGTAACCATATTTTTCCAGAACTTCGTGCGCAGTTGAAATGCAAGGCATACCAGGTTGGCTACTACAAGCTACAACAAAGCATTCTTCTCTTTAATGTTTATAAGATAAATGCATAATTAATGCAGTTTATTCAACTAATAGAAGCTATATCTTAATGAATATCTTATATTTATATCACATAAAAGTGTTAATTTTATGCATTGAAAATGTAAATTTTTGTATCTAACTAGACGACATACTTGATACCTGTATCAGTAATATGTAATTATCAGTACAAGTAAACTTATGCCTGGGGCTTCGTTCGATTGAACGTTGATTTTGTCTGCAGATTCTCTCACATTTTAGTCCTGAGACGTAAAATGCTAATTATTTTTTAAATTTGGGTACTAACTGTTAAAATCGGTCCCAGTGAAAATCATGTTCGTCCAATTGTATAAAATATCGAAAAAGCCCGCAAAAAATCGAAATTACAGTTTAAATATGGCTATCAAAATCTTACTCACAAATATTCTGAATCTGTTGCCACTGAAGTATAGAAACCGCTTCAGTTCCATAGTAAAACGGTGATATATATTTTATCCAGCCTAAGTGACTAGGTATATGGGCCAGATTAACGAAAAGGCCTGAAAATACTACCGTAATAAAATCTATTGGCACTGAAACCAAAGATGCTGAGGCTACTGTTTCAAAAGAAGCGGACATTACGCAACCTGCAATAAAATATATGTTATAAAATTATTATTGACCTTTGCCGTGACTTCGCTTACATTAACGTCGATTTTGACAGAAACTTTATAACCCGATAAATAATTATAAAATACAGAAATGCCAGCACATTCACTCGACTATGTTGCAATTTCAAAGATCTTTATTACAGCTGCGCTAAACCTTAATCCCAATTTCTCTATACGACAGATACTACATTTTGAGTCAAAATTTGTAGCTGTGTCTGCTAAGAAAATGGTGCTCGATTGCGCAAAGGTCGAGTGTTCAAGTTTTATCAAAATTGGTCTAACCGTTCTTGAGTGATGCTGGTACAGACAGACAAAAGTTTTGGAAACTTTTCGTCTATGTGTCACATAAAATTGGTACTCCGCAAAAAACGAAATCACAAAGATCCCATTTTATATATATATTAGTATTGATTGGTATATCAAAGGCTAAAAATGATCATAAATTTTTTTCCGTAGTGTTTCCAAAAAAAGGGGCATTGTAACGATTATGATGGAAAAAAAGTTAATTTGAAAAACAAAATTACCAAAAGCGGTGGCACTGATGGCACAGACTATGACTGGAACGCAGAACATAAGAAAATCAATAAAATTGCCTTTTAATCCAACTGTCCAATATATAACTGTTGTATATATAAATGGTTCAATTATTGCTTGGGGAATCTGAAAAATAATTTGTTTTGTTTCATCTTATAAAAAACTTATCAAATTTAACATTTTGAAACGTCAATTATGGAAATCAATATTATAACCTTCCACGCATATGGCCTTAGCAGATGAGCGTGTTATTATATTTAAAAAAAATAAAAATATTAATAGGTTTGTGTTTGAGTTGATCATTGAAATCTCCGCATAATATTTTCATATATAGGGACTCAACAACGTCGACGGTGAAATTAGAGTACTTTGCGGTTTAAATTCGAGAAATATTTTAATTGAAAATTGTAATATCGGTGTGAAATGCCTTTTTTTAAAACTTACCAAGACTAATACTTTGGAAACATAATACGGCGTGGCGCTATAAAGCCCGTTTCCAATTTCACGTAGTAATTGTGGGATTTCTTTAGGGAATGTATTAAAAACGGTATACGAGAAAGTGAACACTGTTTCAGTGATAATTAAATATAAAAGACCCTGCATATTTTGTATGTCTTTTTGATCTACAACGTCTACCATATTTATGTATGGAATAGCTACAAGAAACGCAATGAACTAAAAAAAAAATGCAATTTTAATACAGAAGTTTATGAAGACTATAAATTATAGAATACCTTTTACATACCATATACATAGAAAATCTAAAAAATATCTCTTTTATATTTCGTTTCATGTCGATTAATGACCGCCAAGAAAGCCAATATAATTGTGTTAATATATTAATTTTTTTTCTGAAAAATGAAAAATATTTATTAAATACGTTGGGAAGCTAGCACCCTTTTGTTTTAAAACTTACATATTTGTGTACTTTTGAAATTCGTTAGTTGAGCCCTAAAAAAAAAATGAATGTTGTTTTAAATTTTTTAGTGTATTTTTATTTACTGCATTCCGAAACTTACCATATCATAACTATTGTTTATATTTTGCGACTTGTAAGTATCAAAATCCACCAAACTGTCCACCCCCTTGTCTAACAATTGCTGATTTAAGATATGACCATATTTGGACGTATCAAATTGATCGCATATATACTGTATTTTTTGAGAACATTCTTCTTCTTTTCCAACAACAACTGCCAGTTGAGAAACATAAAACTCGGCTTGGTTAAATCCTATAGGGCACTGTAATCCAATCTTATCAAAGTGTTCAGCTGCTTCGCTAACACTTCCGTGAAAAGCCACCCGTCCTCCAGCCAATAACAAAACTTGATGGAATAATTCAAAAATTCCAGAAGCAGGCTGGTGTATTGTGCAAATAACAGTTTTACCCCTGATAGCAAATTCACGCAATTTTTCAACTACAATTCCAGCATTGTAGCTATCCAATCCCGTTGTAGGCTCATCACAAAACAAGAACGGCGGATCTGTCAATAACTGGACAGCTAAAGAAACGCGACGTAATTCACCTCCAGAAAGTCCAGACAATTGTGTATAGGCGCATTTTTTTAAACCTAAACCTACGATCAATGACGATATTCTTCTGTTACGACTACTTGTTTTAACCCGACGGTCCATTTTTAATATTGCCTAAAAATTGATTCGTTATATTTTAAAGTACAAAATTGACACAGCAGTGAAATAAAAGTTTTTGAAAAAAAAATACCATAAACTGCATATGTTCTTTTACTGTTAAAGTTTTGGTGATGAGCTCTTCTTGTGGCACAAATCCCGATACATTAGCCATTAATGCCTGATCAACATCCCTTCCATTCACAAGAATTTCACCAACAGTGTTACCTATAAATTTGAAGCGTTACTAGGGTGTTTTACAATAATGTTTATTATATTTTAAACTTATTTATAATTTTAACTCATTTGATTAATCTGTAAGTACCTTTAATTCTCTGACTGATTGTTGCCAGCAAAGTTGTTTTCCCGGCCCCACTGGAAAAAAATGTTACTTTCAGAGTGCAAAACATTGTTTTCTGAAGATGCTTTAAAGATATTCACAATTTAAAAGCGCCAGTAAAAATTAGAACAGTGCAACGAATATGAATTATAAAATTATTTATGGAAATAGTATAAATCTCACCTTGCTCCCATTATGGCCAGTAAAGTACCCGATTTTGCGATTCCATTTACTGAAACATTTTTTTTAAATATTCAATAAACAATCCATTGACTGAAACAGTTACGTATTTTATGTCTTCACATTGATCACATTTGTTTTTCAAACAAATGCTTAAAAAAAATTACAAATTGAAATTATTTACCTTTATTCAAAATTCTAACGTGCTCGTACTGTTTTGCCCCCCAAAAAGACGTAGGCTTCTTTCTCTTCACCCAAACTGACAGGTCCTTCCACGTTAATGTCAAACCTGACGCTTGCTGAATGTTTAGCGGTATATCCATAGACATTTTTTTTTATTTTTATAAATAAATTACTTAAAAAACAACACTAGACTAACATAGGTACACTAAACACGTTTAAGACATTGTTTTACACAGAGTAGAAGTTGTCATTTGTCTAAACGATAATTTTATTATAAACTGTAACTTTGTTTCTACTATTTACTATAAGAGAACACCTTTTAATCAGACTTCAAATAACACAATATTCTGTTACGAGTTGTAAATTTAACATATTTCTTTCACATGACTCGAGAGACTTGTTCTGTGGGTATGCTACGATATATATCGTGACAAGAAAAGAGGGGATTATTTTTTTTATAAAGACATTCATGATGTATTTCAAGGTAAACTTTATAAAGTTTTAACGGAAAGCAAAAGAAGCATATTTTTTTCTTTGAATTTAATCAGTTATGACGTAATCTATAGATATGTTTTTTTTCGAAAATTAAACCCATATAATGAAAAGGGATTCAATTTTATCCTGGAATCATTTAATAAATATAGTACCTAATTATATTTCATTGAAGATTTTGATTTTTTTCAATTATAAATTTCAAGATTTTTTCATAACATCCAAAATGCCTTCATTATTAATATTTAATTTTTGGAGGATATTTTCGTACTCCTAAAAGTATACCGTGTTTTGGGAGAGCAGGACTGTATTTTTTTAATAAAAATTTGCAATAATTTAACAATGTGAAGGGGGACTGTCGCCCCCTATCAAATTTCCTTGAAATGCGTTCTTACGGTGCGCAATGATTTTTCTAAAAAGACTGCCATATTTAAAAAAAAAAGCATCACGGAATTTAATGTATTATTTTATTTTGAATATTAAAAAAAAAATAAAAATTGCGACGCATTTATGAGGTAATCAAATATGCTATTTGAAAGCCTGTTAGTTGTGTTTTGATTATGCAATAAGCCGGTAGAGTTTGCGCGTTTAGTCAGAAATTTAATTATCGAACGAACGATTTGTGCCTACTAGCCGGTTGCCGGAATTTAGTCGCCGTTTAGTTTCATCAATTGTTCAAATATGGCTGTCTAGATTACCTACAGGCGTAATAACATGTTATATTTACTATAATTTAATTATATTCATTAGATAAAAATTGAGTGTAAATATTATAATTATTTAAAACTATTCTACATGCATTTGTTCGACAATTTATTATAATTTCTTTACGTTGAAATATTTGTTTTACGAGCCAGGCGCCAGCTATTCTTTAAGTTGGAAGATAGTAGCACACTATGAATGCGACTATCTACACTGTAAAAAAATAACTTGTTTGGGAAGACGATTTATACAAATGTCTGTTTCTGCAAAAAAGCGAGAAAGAACTCAAAATTGGAGTGTTAATGAGAAATTACTTCTATTGCAATTATGCGAGGAAAATATATATATGATTGAAAATAAAAAGAGTGATCATTTATCTACTTCAAAGAAACAAAACATCTGGGAGACAATTCATACGGAATATGTTGCAACTTTGGGAGTTGAACGCGATGTAAATCGGTTAAAAGAACAATGGAGAAGAATGAAAACTCATGCAAGAGTAGAACTCCACGCATTTGCTAATCGTGTAAAAGCTTATGGAGCCCAAGAAGCCAACAAAAATAAACCTTCTCCTTTATCACTTGATATGTGGAAATTAATAGAACTAGCACGCCAATACAACCAAAATCCTGATTCAGTTGATGACGATAATCAGGCAAGAGAAATCAATTGGGCTTTAGAAACTGCCAATTTATTGTTACCTAATGATTTACCGGTTCCCGATATTAATTTCGGTAGTCGCACGGGATCACCGAGTCTTTTCTGTGAAGTTAAACAAGAACCTTCCGATATTGGTGACGTAAAACAAGACGATTTATCTTCGAATACTGTTCAAGTAATGGCCGATTTTGAAATTGATGGTTTATCGAACGATTCAGATATATGTGAATTTCAACAAAGAAAGTCAGAACTAAAAAATGCCCGAGTGGCTAAGTTATATAAGAAAAGTGTTTTAGATGAATCTCAATTTGAGAATACTAAAACGCAAAACTTAAAGCAATCAATAGAAGAACTTACAATTTTGATATTAGAAGATAAGAGAAGAGAACATTTAAAAAGAATGCAATTATTAGATTCAGAATTAAAAACGTCAGAATTGCTTAGGGAGACTGCTGAAATTAATAAACAACTTGCACAACATGAATTGAAGAAAACTTTGTTTTTAACAAGTGATAAAGAAAAAGAGTAAGTTTTTGTAATTACTCAACAAAATCGACCAATATCTTGTTTGATCGATTATGAATTTTTATGTAACAAAATCGGTTTCTGGGAAGAATGTAATTAAGGGCTAGATAAAAATCAGTGCAAAATTATTGTAAACGCGATTTTTTATATCTGTTAGAAATAAGTTAAATAAACTAAAAATTAATTTGGCCAGTTCATTAAAATTAGTAATGAATTCACAGCTGGATGATGTCTTGGAAGTGCGACATTCCAAATAGTGTATTTAACAACTGATAATTTATCTTTCTCAAAAACAGTGTATTTTTTCAAGTATCGTGAAGTGCTGCTAGTAGTGTTAAAACTTGAAACTAAAATATGCCTTGGTCGTATTTATTACGTCATATTGGCTGTACAGCCGATGTCATTTTATTTTTGGATTAAACATTGCACAACTTTCAAGTGATAAACAACAGATTTTGCGATGAATAATTATACTCGTCATTTAACTGGACGATTATATCGTTTATCATCAGTAATGAAGTAAGAAAAAAATGATTTACATATTTGGTTCTACTTGACGTTCAATTTTCATAAATCGACTTTGGACAGGCTTAAGTATTTTGTTGTTATTAACTTTCAGTAATATGCCGATTTATTTTTTTTCAGTATGCCTATTAGATTAGGCTCAAGCCAATTGGGTGAACCTGGAAGTGGGGCTGGAAAAGGTGGTGGTGGAGGAGGTGCTATCCGCGAAGCTGGTGGTACCTTTGGTAAAATGGAAGCAGCTCGTGAAGATGAATATTTCTATAAACAGGTATTAATCTTAAGCTAGGACTATACTTTTCGAGCGTCTGTAATCTTCAATAATATAATATCGCAACGAATGAGGAAAATAATTTTATTTATATTTATGCGAAATTTTAATTAGCTCATTATAGGTTACATTTCTTAGAACATATAAGCAACTCAAGCTAATACATATTTTCGTGACATGTAACAAAATATTTCTAATTTCTTAGTATTTTATATTTTGTTCTTAATTTTTTGTTTTTTGATAACTTACAGCAAAAGGAGCAATTGAAGAAATTGAAGGATGACTTGGTGGATGAAATTAGTTTCCATGAAGAGCAAATCAAGCGTCATCAGGAAGCTATTACTCGTCATAAGCAACGAGTTGATGACATAGATGTCAAAAAATAGTATTCTGTGCGGTTAATTTAGTACTGAAATTATATTTGTTTACTTAAATACTTGCTTAAATTTTATATTTGGGCTGACTAATTACAAGATATAATTTCAGTGAGTAAGCTAGCTCGTCACAATTAATACTAAAATTCAAACTTTGCAGGCATATTTGGTGTAATTGGTTGTACAATTAAAATTTTGTTCGTATTTTTTATTTATCGATTACTTTAAATATGAAGACAAAGTCTGACATCAGGTGTCATCGTTAAAATACGATTTCTGTATTCATTTATTTTATAATTAGTAGAAAATAGTTAAGTTTTTCGTTGATATTTTTATTTGAAAATAAACGCATTTACATAATAAAAAATTTTTTATTGCTTTAAAAATCCTTATACAGTTGGAAAAATAGTTGATGAGAAAAATAATAGGTGAAACAAAATGATGGAGTTGTGTTGCACAACGATTGAGAATTGTTTTCGTAAATGTAAAATCATCTTGTTTGCCAAAAATCGTCACAGGACCATTTCTTTTAATAAAGCGTAGGTATCACGTGACAGTGTGTTGGTGATGTTATTTATTTTGAATTTGGCGGTTTGCAAGACGGATATTCACAAATTGCGTGCGCAACACAATAACAAAATTAAGCAGCAACGCAGCAAGTTATTTGACTGGAGTAGTAAGTGAAGGCTCTTCATTGATCAGTGAGGACTCCTTTTGAGCGTTTAGTTTGGGTTATTCTGTCTATATTGTGTAGAGTGCGGTAGATTTTTTTAGTGTAAAAGATTTTTTTTAATTACTTTTAAGTGTACAAAATTGACTGTAGTGATGCATTTAAGGATAACAATATTATTTACTTGTGCAATCCTTTTTGGATTGACGATAGCAGATGAGGTATGTGTCAAACAAGTTCTTTCTGAGAATGGTATAGGTTGGGTTTTGAATTTAACCTACACAATTGTATATTCCTATATACTACAAGGACGAAATGTATTTTCCTATTATTTATTTACTATTTTACTAATGCTGGTACATTTCAATGTGGACTTTAAAATTTTATGAAAATTGTTATTTCGAAATTGAAACAAGCTTTATTGGTTTTTAATTCTGAAAGTTAGTAGTTAAAATAAGGTCGTGGGCGGATATTTTTTTTTCGATTTTAGGTACATGTATTAAATAATTTTGTTTATGAATGGTTGCAGTTGCATATATAGTTTAAATTCTATTTACGGAGTAAAAGTGTTGACATTTCATTTTATCGTATTGGGTGTGTTTATAGACAGCGTTTAAGTTATTTTTTGGCTATTCATAGATTTCATGTCGACTAAATATCAAAACCTATGAATTCCCTAATGATAAATTAAAATACAGAGTTTTGACATCCCTGCAAATTTCTCATTATTTTAACGACATATGAGTTTTATTGATATTTTTCAATTACAAGATTTAATTGTATACCTATATGGTTGAAGTTTTGAATATCCAATAAATGTATATATTTACTTTACTAAATAGACCATAATACACGGATTTTTTTGTTGAATTTAGGTACTCAATCTTCATTAATTTCATACTACCTATATTCGAAGTTACCTAACCAATATTCTATAAAACAACAATAAAATCCATAATTTATTTCGTTGTTTTAAACTGGACATTTTTTACAGTACAAAAAAGTTGAATTAGTTTAAATTCGTTCTTTTTACACCAGAATTGGTACTAATTTTATAGCTAGTATTGTATATAAGAAAAAATTACATTGAAAAGAACGTCCTAGTAAAAAGTTTACTGTGATTCAATTGTTGGGATACGTAGTTTTTTCTAATATTTCTTAAAATTAAAACATTTATTGTACTAATGATGATTTGGGATGTTATAAATAAACTATCGACATTATTTTTATAATGAAAATACACCCTGTGGGTGTATTTTCATTATAAAAATGATAAAATAATAAAAAATAATGAAAATACACCCACAGGCAGGTTACCACAAAAGAATTAATGAAGTTCCCATAAACACATGCATTTTTTGTAAATTTTCGGTACCGTTCTGTATCATAGTGTTGTAAAATCAAATCTAGTATAAATTTATGTTAAAAACTATTTTTTTTAATAGAAAACTACTCTTGCGTTAATTTGTTCATCAAGTGGTCATTGCATCTTTTTAACGAAGACCTGCAGATGATATAAATTCGCCTGAAAACAGTATTCAATTAAACCCAAAAATATCGTAGCACTAATCAAGTCAAGTTTAGGCTCTAAGAGCCACGAAATATGTTTTTAAAAATGTAACTACTATTACGCTGTAAGTTATTTCTGTTGTTGTATGCGACAAAATCGTTACTAATTACTTAATAACTATGCAGTTTAGTATCTATTAACGTGCCTATGTTTATTATTTATTAATTATTGTATGCTTGATTATGTCAACCCTACTAAAAAATGACGTTTCAGTAATTTAAAAAATGCCCTGTAGCACTTTTATTGGAGACTAAAACGAACCCTCTAAGTTTAAAAATAAGGTCGAGAGAGTTTAAATGTTCACTTTTTTGCGTCCATTTTTATAGAAACTCACATCAATATTATTTTGTAGTCGTTGTCGGTTTTAAAACCCCAAAAAGTATGTTTTATTAGTCATTTTAAAATCGGCACTTTGTGTGTAGTATTAACCTGAAAGGCGTATTGTGAACGTCTGTAAGAGAACCCTCAAAAATTGCTACTTTGGACCACAAATTTTTATTTTTTAAGATGTTATGAAAAATAGATGAACTATTTACAAAGTAATAAATAGCTTGTGTCAGATAACAATAAATATTTTATTCAGTGTTTATGATTATTTGATATTTAGACATGCGTAACTTTAAACCCGGTTGCATGTTTAAGAGCTTTGTTTATCAATCAAAATATATTCGAAGTGAAATTTGAGATAAAGTTAAAATAAATTAATATCTTGATGAAGAACGGTTACATTAATATATTAAACGAAGGTATTTTTTTGAAATAATCATTTTTTCCGTATGCTTACAGTCCTTCCCGATATAGTCTTTGAAATCATTCCCAAATTCAGGTTAAGGCGTTATAAACGATAAAAAGACTGTTCTGATCGTTGTCTATTTGTTACAATATTATTTATAGCTATATATGCAGACCTCAGTTATTTTATAAAAAGCGACGAGACAGATAGAGACTAGGTTGAGCGTCTATATAATCTACCATCTTTCTCTCACCACTTTATAAAATAGTTCTACTGAACCTATGTTAAATACTAGCCGCTACCCGATGCTCTGCACGCGATTAAGATTAAACACGACAGTAGTGAAGCCTTCGCCTCCACCTAGCGCCAATTTTCATGGTCACCGGTCAAACGGTGGCGAAGTCTTTTAATCTCAAACAGACAAACATCCATTTAAACGTATATATAAATTATTATATATATATTATGAGCACTGTGGTTGAAACAATAACAATCAAAGAGAGCATAGTTACTTCTTACCACAACAGATTTATTCATTGAATGTACATTTCGAGAGCAAAGCTCCCATCTTCAGCAAACACTACAATGAATAAATCTGTTGTGGTAAGAAGTAACTATGCTCTCTTTGATTGATATAAATTATTATCAAAACAGTTTTAAATTTATTGTTTATTAAGTCTTTACCTGTATTTGGGAATGGGTTAAAAGAACACTATAAGATACTCTATCACTTCTATATGTTAAGAATTTCAAACCAAAATACTTTATTACTCTGCACCATTTCTAGACCGACACGTGTGGCTCAACTGAGCCTAATATGGGCAACATTTTTATTGTTTTCTATGACGTAAAAATATGTGAACAAAATTATATACTGCATGTATGCAATTATTCAATCCCATGCATAGATCACTTTGTGAAGTTTAAATCCGGTAGAAAAAAGATTGACCACTACTAGTACACGTTGTATAAATATGATGCATCAGTACAATAGATATAAATCCATCCCCTTAATTTGCTAATCGATTTATCCTTGACCTTGACTGAAATTACTGATACTAGATAACTGCTTGTCATACACATATACACAGCGTGTTTATTATATCAGGGCTGCTATGGAAGTATAGAAAAAACATGAAAGCACCCCCAGACAATCAATATTTGTAGTCCAGTTCAGAAATTGTAGGCAGTGACCAATATTTAGTTTGTAACTAGCTTTATGGAGCGGTAAAACAATGTATAACATACTTCTTCTTATAGTCTTTTTTGTAAAAGCTAATATTTTGAGAATAGCTAATATTTAGGGTGTAATCCAGTGGTTCTTAACCTGGGTTCGATCGAACACCAGGGGCTCGATGAGTCAGTCACGTGGGTTCGGCGGAGGTCAAGACACACACCCGACTCATACGATTCGTGATGACACGCCCCGCTTGTCCATCATTTTGAATAAATCATATTTTTCAAATTAAGAAGGGTTCAGTGAATTCGCATATGAAACTGGTGGGGTTCAGTACCTCCAAAAAGGTTAAGAACCACTGGTGTAATCAATTATATTAGTGCAGTCGGGACAGCTGGAATCGGAGCACTTTAAAAGATATAAAAAACTAGTGTTTTGTATAAATGCGGATATTTGACACATCGTTTTTGTTGAATAGAAGTCTTGAAAAAAAACAGTCAGACCTCATTTTGATAAAATTAACTTAGTCAGCGTAGTCGGTAGAAAACTTATACTGCATTTTGAATAAATCATATTTTTCAAATTAAGAAGGGTTCAGTGAATTCGCATATGAAACTGGTGGGGTTCAGTACCTCCAAAAAGGTTAAGAACTACTGGTGTAATCAATTATATTAGTTCAGTCGGGACAGCTGGAATCGGAGCACTTTAAAAGATATAAAAAACTAGTGTTTTGTATAAATGCGGATATTTGACACATCGTTTTTGTTGAATAGAAGTCTTGAAAAAAAACAGTCAGACCTCATTGTGATAAAATTAACTTAGTCAGCGTAGTCGGTAGAAAACTTATACTGACCGCTGATTAGGTCCGTTTTATTAACACCAGGTCTGACTGCTGATAGTACGGAACCCTCTGTTAGTCTAACTCGGACTTGTTTTATTCTTGACATTGAGATTATTTATTTTTAATACTACATAGTGTCTGAGGGAAAAATAAATAATTAGAACAATTAATTTGACATGTATCAACATTAAACAAATATTGTCGCGTGATTGTCCCCGAAAAATAAATATTCGTAATTTCATTTTCAATTACAATAACGTTTTAACCATTATAAATATACATATATGACCAGAAATAAAAACATTCTATTATGTAGGTACAAATATTTTTACATACCTTGCAAATATACGCAATAAAATCGATGAAAAGTGCAAATGATTCTAAAAAATAGTAGCTTGCGTATCTAGAATGTAACGAACTGTATTATCTACGAATAATTGACATATTATTGAAACGAGCGGGAGCAAGTTTTAACATTCACACGAATCATAATATCGTTACGTTCGAGGTATAGGTAATATTTTTTTGCACGTACATCCTATAAAATAACTGATTTCCACTTCATTTTCAGCACATTTTTGACATTTCAAGTTTGTAACAAACTTCACTTCTGTTATTATTCGCGCCTACTGTTGCTTTTCTTCTAATGATAGGCTTAGGGTGGTTTATGAGAAATCCTTTTGAATAAATATATGTGCTCTATAAAAATTATTACCATATCAAACATAAAATATATATATACTAAGCGTATATTATTCAATAGATCAATAAATTCAATGGAAACCGTTTGCTTTTAGCTACAGTGCCAACAAATTAAAGTTATTTTTTTTAATGATAACAGCTCGTTCGATTTCGTCTAGCGCTAACCTATAAAACTATTGTTTATATATAAAAGAGTTTTATTGTCATAATATAAAACAAAAACAAAAATACATTAATTTACATGGCGGTTCCAAACTATTGTTTAAATTTCCTTACTCAAGCGATGGAGCTCTAATTTTTTGTTACCACTATTATGCCCGTCTATCTGTCACAACTTTGTACAATAATGAAATCGTTATATTATATTATGAAAGACGATGGCCCAAATCTACATAAACGCAGTTTTTTTTATTTTTTGGGATTATATTTAGAAGCCTCCCGAACGTCGAAAAAATAAAAAGTGTGCATATTGTAATTTTTATGTTTTTTTGTGTAAAGATGCCTATGTATGATTTATTTTGATGACTTTTTCTTTATATAGGTATATACTTTTCAACCTTTGTTATATAACGGTAAACTCAAAAATATAATTTATGAAGTATAGACCAACAGATAACCTTGAACGTCAGGTGAAATTTTATGCTAAATAAATAATGCATATTGGACAAAGTTCCGCCAATAAAAATGTTTAGAGTTGCACTTAATGTATATATACTTGATTTGTCATTTCATTATTATTATTATTACGTGCATTTATACGCAGGATGTCCCGGGAGCAATCTTTGAAATTCCAGGGGTGTAGTCCTTAGACCATCGACATAGATCCGAATCGGACAGGTTGTGAAAGAAAACATCCAACTGTTAAAAATTGTAAGGAGGAGACTTCGAAAAACAATGGCTAAACAATTCCGTATGTTTGATCACTTCGATCCCCAGACTTAACCCCAATGGATTATAATTTGGGAACACATTAAAGAGCTTGTTTATACAGAGAGGGTTAATAACAGCGACACATTAATTTGAAGAATTTTAATGCTGCAGATGAAATTTAATTTTATACTCAGATACTATTTAATCTTGCTCACAGGTGTATTGAAGCTAATGGTGATCACTTTCAACATTAATGTAGCTTATTTATGTTATTATTCCTTTAAATTTATTTTTTGTTGCAAAAAAAGTATTGTTCTAATTTTTTTTTCGACAACAAGCTATAACCTTTTCGAATTGAACCTATGTTGAAATAACTTTCTTTGCTTAAAATGACCTAAGAAATACACCGCTGAAGATTGGAAGATTCCTCCCAAACATTCTGTATAGGGATTTTCGGATTTTCGTACAAATCCTCTACATTCATGTAAGATTATGTACCGTCACATAGTCAAAATGTGACTACATGGAGGAGGGTCTAAAAACTACTAAAGTGTGACGTAATATATGGACCATCCTGTCAATTTTTAGCTGAGTTTTAGTAGAAGCGCAAATATGTAGCCGAGATTTTTAAGATGTAATATACGGACCAGCAGTTAATTGATTACTCACCAGTATTGATATAATGTTTTCAAAATTTGTTATCAATACGGATATTTGTGGCTTCCGTTGATTTGCGCATTCAGTTGACAACATTGCTCAATATTACTTTACAATATTACATTAGCTATCACGTATTATTTTACGTCTATATGCCAAGAATTATTTTTTATTGTTCAGTAAAATATTAGGGTTCCGAAAAGGGTATAAATGTGAAACATTTTAATCATTATTCTGTCCGATGTCTCTCTCTCTCAGTTTTCTAGTTTCTGAATTTTAAGTGCTACAATAATGAAATTGGCATATTATATTAATATGTGCATTGCTGACCCAAACTCAGATAAATTCTGCATAAAAAATTGAATTTTTTGAAGATGGCCATATGCCATCGAACTGAATAATAAAAATGTTCAGTCTAAATTAAATCTAGTTAAAAATATTCACTAGATTTGCCTATCCATTAATAAGGGGACACAGTCTTGAATTCAACATTAAAAAATGGCAAAATATACTTGGCATCTCAACAGTTATATAATATTTTAATTTTTTTCAAAATCTATCAAGTTGGATGTCGCCGAATATTCAAGGCAAAGCATTTTATATTTTAAATCTATAAATGTAGGATTTAAGCAAAATCGAATTGCCACAGACACACCAAACAAAATACACATTCAGATCGTAAAAACATTGCGAAATTATTCGGAAATGGAATTCCAAGAATCTTATTTTTACATGGAATTTACTATAATGTTGTATTTCTGGAATAGCATTAAAAAAAATTAAATTATAACACATCAAAGAAATCGTTACATCTGGCAACTCATGGACAGACTGTTTATATTATATAGCGTGTATATGAAACTACGAAGCGGCGTTAATTATCGTATAATAAGCGTCTTAAAAAATAGAAGAAAACATTCTTTATTTTGGAAATTTTGAAACCGGAAATAGGTACATAACATAATATTGTAAATTTCACTCGCTTCGTTCAGTTTTACTATTTTATATATTAAAAGAAGATGATATTTTAAGTTCACTTTCGGTAAATGTAACAAAAAGCGCGCAAAATTATAACGAGTGCTAACATCTAGTATATTCATACTACTTTGTACTGTGAAGTAAGAGTGGGAAACGCGAAGTTATTGAAAGGATATTGTAAAAAAATGTTTAATATTATATAATGTTGTTTTATTTGTGTTTTTTTTTGTTACATATTTGCAATTAAAAAGATTAAACGAAAATAATCTCAAGAGTACGTAACTTATTTATTAAATTGAGCACACTATACGAATCTTCATGTTTTTTGTTCACGCACCGTGTCATACTGATTTGCATATGACTTATTTCCTTTAATATTTGTGATAAACAACTGGGCAATACGACTAATACCACATATAATATTAAGTTCATCTATAGATAACCCATTTCCAGGTCTTACGTATCACACATTGCCATTTCGTCATCGACATTTTTGTCTGATTTTGTTGAATTTAAATGACGCGTTATAGAATATCAGCGTTTTGTGCTTTAATGTTTAGAACGCAGAATATTAAAAAACAAACACAAAACACCACAGCACTATACTCGCTATGCAATGAACTACGCGTGAAAGATTACGTATATTGTTTTTGAAGTTGTAAGTTTTCTCAGAAAATATTATTTCAATTTTCCGCCTCTTGGATCTGTAGTGCGATTCTTGGTCCTTCTGAATAATAGCGTCGGGAGAGCTTTACCGCTTTTAGGAGATCGAGAAATTTGTGATGAAGAGTGGAGGGGATGTTTGTAGGTAGTTTAAAATGAAATAAAGATTTTATAACTAATATATTATGATTATTAACAACGTATTGTTATTAGAATTTGTAGTTTCAACAGCTTTAGTAAGTGAAGATCGTGACATTCTCTATAATAATCGAGTTTATAATTAATAATATTTGTGATTAGCGTTAACTGAACTTTATGATTTCAATCAAAACGTATTTATATCTTAAAATCACGTATACCTTTATATTTGTGTCGTACAACAGAAATCTCTGGACTACATAACCATTCATAAACCCGTGTTATTATCAAAAAATTAAAAAATTGTCAACAATACTAATTTATCGTACTAGCGGACCCGTGCGAACACTTCGCACCGTTAGTAATGTTATTTGCCACTACTATAAAAATGATTTGTCGGGGGAAAAAAGGTCCTTTTTCCCGACAAATCATTTTTATATTAATTATCAAGGACAAAAAAGAAAAAAAGTCAATTATCGACAAATGTTCTGAATAGATTGCCACCAGATGGCTACGTTTTAAATTGTATTTTTTTTTTGATAAAAACATTAATTTTAAGATATTAACTTATTTTACGTCATTATAGAGAAAAATAATCTCTAAAATGGCCTATCAAACATTAATTTTGATACTGTATTAATGGAGATATTACCTACCGACAAAAAATACCTTTGAGAAATAATATACTTTATTAATTACCATACATACGGAAAATGATATACTGCCTCCGATTATCAAGCTTTTAAGCAAGTCTAAACGACTAGCTTCTAAACTAAAAGCAAAATAGATTTTTGTTTACTTAAAAATATCTAGTAATTTTATTTTTTCCAATTTTTTCGTACCCCAAAAAAATACTGAACTAACCATATCATTTGTATGATGAATTTGAAAAAGTTCTAAGAGATTTCGTATTTTCTCAAAACTCATTTTTTAAGGCGAAATTGGACAGTGGTGAACGAACCCTACTAATAGTTTAAATTGGCTTTATAACTTTAAAAATAATTGTTAATGTGGAACTGCCAGTTTTTTAACCCTAAACAGTTTCGATTTTCCGTAATAAAAACATCTTTTACCTTTAGTGTCCTTGGGGTGAACGTTTTTATTTCAGATTGTCAGACGTCACGTCTCATCAGCTTTGATATCCGGTATTTTATGTATGTTCTGCTAACATTCGCGCCTGTAGTGTTGACGTATGCTGTACTTAACCTGTCTCCTATGACATATCTGACGTCACGTAATATATCTATGGCCGCAAATCAAAACCGCATTGGTATATTATGTGAAAGTTTTCTCTATAGGAAAACGACAGACGTGGAAAATCTGGAAAAGAATTGAAACCCTTCAGTAAGCAATGCATTCGCAAACTAGTATTTTCATAAAATTTGAAAGTCCAGTCCTGTCAATCCGATTTTTCTAAAATTTCAGGTGCACCTTTTAATAGATACTAAAGGATTAAATTTCAATTTTTAATCAAATCCCAGAAATGTTTTAGATGTTTTCGAGCCCCAAAACCATTTTCAATCCCTAAATACACCTCTTAGATTGGTCCGATTAGACTCATTTTAAATAGACTTCATGCGGTGATGGATTCCAACATGTGGACGAAATTTCGTTTAAATCAATTAAATCTGTTAAGGGATGTCGAGAAATTTTAGTCTGACCCCTAGGTCCTGCCATCCGACCTACGCCAATAGCCATATGGCAAATACACTAAAAAGTGGTTTCGATTTTGTGAATACGTAGAGTGCGGAGTATTCGCTCCACCTATCATTGATTAAACAGGTACCATTCACCAATAATAATCATTGATTGAATAATACTACCGAACATCAGCGCTATTGTATTCAAAAAATGAATTATTAGATTTTGTAAACGGAAAAATCTTGAAAAAGCCTATCTCGTTTGAACGTACATATCTATATTTCGTGGCTCTAACCAACCAGGCATCGTACTACATGGCAACGAAAGCAATTTTGGACTTGCATATAGAAGAGGTTTTTAATCTGGTTCTATATTAGCTTTTGTTATACGTATGTTTGAAACAAACTGCAGTTTCCGGCCCTCGAACTACGAATTTAACTGATTTAAATAATAAATAATTATTATTATTTATCCTGTGTTCGGATCTAAACATCAAACTCTTCAACGCGACGCTTGGTGACATGACGCTAAACCTTTCCAAAGATCTACATTTGACTAAATGCCAGATCGCTATGCGATTCCGAATAGTGTTTTTTTTACTATATTTGTTGAGTTATCTCAGCTTAGTGCACTTTCATATTTTCAACTAATTTAATTATATTTTCGTATTTTTCGGCATAAAATCTTTGTCACATTTTCAATACTTTTTCCTTTTATTAAATTTATGTGCCCATTAACAGATATACTTACTATTTTTGACGCTACTAAAAGATGAAAATACTGCAGGTTCTATTGATCTGATTTTACAATTAATCTTTTAATGACTCCATATTAATTACCCCATATGTAAACTTCTCCCATGACAGATCTCAATATAGTGTATGTTGTGTAGAAAATTACTGTCGGCTGATGAACTAGGTGTGCGCAATGACATAATATAGACTAACAACTGCAGAATGCAGACATGAGCAGTGGTCCCTAACATGGTGTTCGCGACTGGTGTATCATCCGTTAAGACATTCACATGCACCATTTAAGAGGGGTCTAGTCCCCTCTCTTCCGCCTTCCGATCGTATTTTTGATCCGATGAAAAACATTCTATGCGCAGAATTGAATTGTCCTCTCTGCAAGGCAAATATTGTTTTTTTTGTGTACAGGCCACATAACATTATTCTGAATATTAGATGATTTTACGTCAGATCTACCATAAAGACTTTTGAATATTTTTAAAAAGTGCTCTGTAGCGCACCTAGCGTACGTTTTTCACTTTTTTGCGTTACAAGCGATCGCCAGTATAATTTTTTGTTCTTGTCGACTGCATCCCTATAAAGAAATTGACTTTGCGTAACAATCTGTTATTAAAAAATAGCGAAATAAATATCTAAAAAAATGTATGATGTACAAATCATGTAATAAATACGAAATAATTTTTTGATAAGCTGGAATGAATTCGTAACTTCAAGGATTAAATAACATTCTTCTCACAACTTGTAAAAATGTATTCTTTTTGAGAACCCCTGACGAAGTACCAACACAACATTGTCATATTTGTACTAAGCAAAAATTAATCTGAAGCAACGAAATTAACTAATAAATTCTAGTTCCGTAAGGATATGCACTCCGAAACTGTGGTCATGTCGTCAACCCTTTTCTATAATTCCAGTAATATAGTGTATAAAACTAATAACAAATTACAAATTTACACATTGATAACATTGATAATAATTGCATATATGTTTCGTCTAGTTATTTTGTATAAAATTCAAACACAATTAAGTTTTCTTTTACTTTGAATCTACAGTATTCCATGAAACTTTTCCATATGGAATTTTAACCTTTTAACTCACCAGGAAATACGAAAAAACCTCTGAAAGAATAATGACACCATTGACTTTATATTAAAATTTTCGAGTAAAAGGTTCGGTAGTCAAACAAATTCAGCTGAAGTCCGCCTGCATGAAAGACTGATTTTTTATTATTGGTAATATATAATTTTTATTACACGGGATTAACCCGGATACCCTACCGTACGGGCCAAAGCCAAGTATCAGCAAAGGGGCATTGTTTGTTGCGTGGATGGTAGCAGTGTAAATTGGTTCACTATGCCATTATTATTATAGTGACAGATTTAAGAAGTATTTTAGAGTTCGTATTTATCGCAAGTTTAATGCGGCCCTGAAAAATATGCTCGTATGCTTCGTCATATATGTAGTTTGTAGTGGAGGGTGGTTGAAAATTGATGAAATCATTTGTTTTAAAATTGCTTTGCACAGGTGTTCAAAGAATGTACAGAATGCAACAAAAATCGTTTTTTTTTTTTTTTTGTTTATATAAAATCATTGAAATTATGTATGTTGTAAGGTGTCGTTAAAGTACACATTATGTAAGCACATTTTCCCTTATTTTGAAGCCTCTTCTGTTTTGAACTATTCTGCCTCAGTAAGATAAAATAAGAAAATCGCAGACATAAGGGGGCAGTTCAAGGATTACGTATTAAGTCCATTTTCGTTAATTTTGTAGACCCTTTATCCCTCAAAGGATAAGACATGAGTTTTTATATTTTTAACATTCATATATATGTTTTTCCAAATATTTGTTCGGAAAATACAAATATGAAAAATTGCACATTTCTTAGGTATTGGGTTGCTGAATTATTGTATAAATAGGATAATTTGTTTTGTTTCAGTTATTTACTTATGTGTAGATTTGTGACGATAGAAAAACAATATTATTATTTATAGAAAACAAGATCATGGGTAGTTTTGATTTATTTTCATTATTCCAATTACTCGTGATCTTGTTTTCTATTATAACATATATCTGGAATTGAACTTTGAAGATGAATTATTATTTATATATAGTTATAATACAATAACTTTTCTTTATATAAATAATTGTTTTCTACCTTCATAAACCTACCTAAACAAATAACTGGAAGTTATAATATCTATCTTCATAAACCAACTAAATAAATAATTAGGTTTAAAAACAAATTGTCTTATTAATACCACAGTTTTTTACATGTAGTGACGGCGGTAATTCAACGACCTAAATGTGCAAATCAAAGCTGTTTCCGAGAAAGAAATTCCTTCAGTTTCCTACGTTACTGGAAATGATCTAAGAATTTTTATCACTATATATAACTAGTGAATTTTCAAGCAATTTATTAAAATAATCTCAGACTACAGACACTTATCAGTTACACGTAATGTACCTATTTGATAATAATGACAGGTAAATGGGATTGATGTAATAATAGTAGTAGTCGTGAGTTATGCGCACGCCTGATTACGCATCCGATGTAACCGTAGCCCAATACCGACGTCTACTCAGAGCGTGTCCTGTATTCCGCGCGAATGGTGAACGGGAAAGCAGGGAATACGGTAAATACAGACACAGTACGACGAGTCCGAAGTCCCGCTGTATCCCAGTAGAAAGACCGGGTACAGGATAGTCAGCAAGAGTGAGTAGGGTACCCTGTGTACCCGGTTCCGTTATTGATTGGTGCCCCCACCATTAGACTCCAGTCTGAACCAACTAGCGACTGGGTTATGTCAATTCAACCCCAATTTTCCCCATTGATGGTGTATATATTCCGCATAGAACCACCGTTTTGTGCTCACATTGCCGTCACATTAAATTCAAATTGGTAAAAGTGTACACTTTAGAAACTTCTTCATTATCAGTATAGATTGTCAGTGATTTAGTTCTATAGGCGTTTTATTAAATTGAACTGTGATTGTTTTTACAGTGTTTTGTTTTTTTTATAGGTAAGAGTTAGTATGTCTGGTTTGTCGTATTGAAAATATACGTTACACAGATTCACTAATGGGAAATTCTAATTTAATAAGTCAGTTTATTATGTAGATTGATACATTATTATTATTATAATACTGAGGTGACCTCTCTAACACGCTGTACGATGTGTACGTCATGCGTATCGTTTTAGTGAATGCATTAATACTTAATCGTTTATATCAGTGGTATATTATGGTGCAGAGATGTTATGAGTGTGTTTTGTTTTACTGCTAGGGGAACATGATCCGTCATTTGTTTTCGACGTCATAATACACGTATAATTTCTTCCATCAGACTACGCCTTCGCAAAATGAATTTATTTATATAAATTGAAATATCAAATATCATAACTTCAATTTTATTTTAACACCTGATAAAGGTCTGGTTGAATAATTTGTTTACCGTTGAAGTTTTTTTTTTAAGATTAATTCAAAGAAAACCACGTTTCATCGTCGGTATCACGAGATTATTTATTTTATTCAAATATAATGTAAAAACTGTTTGGGTTAAATAATTGCCAAGAAGACAATAACATATCAAATGAAAGAAGTTTCTACTTTTAAAAGAACTTTTCACAAATGTTGACATATATAAAATAATAAATGGTTTTATTATTAAAATATTTAATTCAAAATATTGATTGATTATCTTGTAAAATTAACAGATGCTTTTGCACAATTGTTTTTGTAATTAAAAAATAATATATCGGTTTTTGATAACTGAGGAGAACTGGTAGAAATCGTAATAAATAATTTTCATCAAATTTTCCCATATATTTGAAAAAATGTTATTAATGCTTACATTTATCGATATTTGTTCAGGAAAAAATATGAAACTGCCATTCTGTTGAATTTTTGTGTTAAAAATAAACCACAAAAATAGAAATATGACAATAAGCGAAGTATGTGTTTTTGATAGCATATATTTTAACAGTCATATTAACCAAATATGGCCATATATGTTGTCAATTTTTTTAATGTGAGACTTGTGACGTTTCAAATAAAAAATGTCGAATAACAATTTCAATCGCTTAAAAATAAATACATCAAAATTTGAGTACTTTTTTCTATATGTTTTTTTAACTTTCAAAAACAATTTATCTACATATTTTAAATTGGAGCCCAAATCGATTTCTTAACTTTCCAGTGAATTCTGAGTCATGCAATAATCTACTTTTCGGTGAAATGAAAAGAAATAATACCGTCAAGATACGCGACCATCACTTTCGACGAATTGAACATTTACAATGATAAATTTCAAATCTAAATAAACTCAAAACATAATACGATGGAATCGCGATAATTGGGTATTTGTTGTATACGCTAGTGTTCAATTATTGAAGTTGCCCGATTATGGAGCAGATACTGTCGCCAACCTCTTGCATTTAGGCTTTTTTTTTGAGTGAAGTACTCCGTAATTGAGCATCTTGTTTATTATTGATTACTATTAGTTTACGAATATGCTGTACAACTTGTTTTTCCCACACTCTATACGTGTCTGATATTTGCACCATTATAACTTATTAAAAGAAGACCCGCTATGTAAATGTGAAAAAAAAATAAGAAGGATTTACATCAATATTACTAAAGTGTTGCTAGTGCACTTAGATGCGTCTTTTATTTTTAATTTAATCTTAAAAGAGACCCTCAAATTTTAAAAATGAAGTTGGGAGAGTATAAATATTGAACGCCTTTTCATCACTTTTTTGCGTACGTACCATATTACGAAAACAGTTTTTTTTTTATTGCTGGCTGCATTTAAACCTCATATCGGTCGTGCTAATCAGAAGAATATATCGCGAGTGAGAGAGCCCTATAAATGCAAACGAGGCAATCGAAAGTGTAAATAAAAAAAATTACAGTGAAAATTTAGGTAATAATAATTTTTACAACTAAAAATTAATATCGTGATTGTTAAAGTATTGAGAAATATGACACAACGTTTTCAGAACGGTTTTTTTTTCCTTTGAGGTGATGTAAAATATTTTTATCTTACGTACTTCTTTTTTACAGGGAAAAAGTGGAACAAATAGCGGTGGTGCTTTTTGGCAAAGCCAAAAGGATGAAATATATATTGATGAAGAGGCTATTGAAGGCAGTGGAGGGGGTCGAGGAGAGGTGAAAGACGATCTTGAATCGAGTGGTTCGGGTTTTGGGCCTGACGATGAAGATGGTGAATTGGGCTCAGGTGCTGTCGACAGTGAGTTGATGGTGTGGCTGTGTAGAATAGAGTGCACTCTGCCACTTGCATGCCGCTTGCTTTTTATAGTGATTAAAAGAATAATATATTATTGGAAAACAAAAAAAATCAAAATACGCACGATTTCCATACGTTGTTGTAACAGACCCATATTTAAACGGTTAAGATATCAATTAAATAAAGTAAACTTATTTTTTTTATCAAGCGAATTGATAGATAGTTGGGTAGGTACTGAGATTTAAGATCAACGCAAAATTGTTTTTGCTCTTCTGCTTTCGAAATACAACAGGTGTGTTTGTTGACAAGTCCTAGAACGGTTCTAAACTATTCGGATAATTCGACAGGGATCATTTAGTACCCACAAATGTTTTAGAACTGCACCAACAAACACGCCTTATATTTGTTACAGCGTTGTTTTTGTGTGGTGTCTTCATAAATTTTGCATGATATGCCCATTTAAAAACTAAGTACTAGAAGAGAAATAAATCCACAATATGGAGAATAAGTAAAGATGTCGTAGAAAACTTTTTTTTTATTTAGTTTAGGAATTTTTCAGTTCAATACAGTAACACTCTAAAAGTGACATATTTTTACCTTTTGAAACTTTGTCTGTATTACATATATTTAATAACATGAAAATTGATTTTGAATTACAATACAATTGAATCATTATTGTAGGACAGCTGTTGTTAATGTAATGGTACTAACCTTTTTACACCAAACTGTTTTCGTAATACACAATGGATATACTTAAAAAAAAGAACTGATAGTTATTTGAGTTTAAATAAAAAAATGTAAATGTGTAAGAAATATTAATAAAGAAAATATTAGTTCTGTTTTAACTTTTTATACGTTAATTGTACAGAGGTAATCCCTGAAGACAAAAAAGTGGAAGATCCAAGAGAATCAATTGTAACAAAGAGTAGGCCAGTCGAAACACTTCCTAGTAAACCAGACACTGACGATTCGAGTGGATCAGGAACCAGAACTGACGAGGCGACAGGAGATAACGACGTATACATCATGAATAAAAAACCAGAGGAGCGAGCAACTTCCTTCTTTGCTCAGCCTGGTATTTTAGCAGGTAATTTATCAATGCAAATAGATGAAATCGTAATTTTGTCGGTAACATATACATACCTGAAGAACTAATAAAAACGAGGAAATATTGGTCTCAAGGTACAAATCACGTGGCCCTAGATCTGTGATCAGGGAAAACGTGGAAAAATCTTAGATTTTTTTCGAATATTTGTGATCATAAAAATTGAAATTAATTATTCCTATTTTATTTTAGCTGTAATTGGTGGAGCTGTCGTTGGATTGCTATGTGCAATTTTGGTAGTGATGTTTATAGTCTATCGTATGCGCAAAAAAGATGAAGGATCATACGCCCTCGATGAACCCAAAAGGTCGCCGACTGTCAACTCTTACGCAAAAAACTCGAATAGAGAATTCTACGCTTGAAATTAAATTGTGTGGAAGTGTTTAGTTATTTATCTTGCATTTAAATATACCTAAAAACACTCCATCTCTTAGTATTTATCTAAGAGAATTGATTAAGTCATGATTGACAAAAACAGAATCAAAAAAAATCGCGGATATTTGAAATATATATATTGAATTTGTGAAAATGAAATTATTATAAACGATAAACAATCCATGTGCCACAGATAACCCCTTCTTGGAAAAAGTGTGTTTAGCCTTCATTTAAACATTTTTAATTGCTTGGGTTTAATCAATATTTGCCATTTGTACATATTTTGCATATCTATTAGTTATTTGAAATAATTATATCCGCGATTGAAATTGGATCTTTGAAGGTTTGCACACCCCATTTTCTCGTAAAAAACGCATGTTAAAGTCCAGGAAAATAACTAGCTTAGATAGTTGGACTCAATCATTGAATAAGATTTGTATTCTTACTGAAATATAAACATATTTCACAAAGGTGATTGCTTTAGTTATTTTTTATATTGAATATATGTTTATTGTTATGACAGTAGAGTACAATTATTTGTAGTTATTGCCTGTAGAACATATAATAGTTAATGTATTTAGCTACGAATCTTATTTAATATTCCGATTATTTTGTATATATTTACGTTCACCTATTTTCATATCATAATTGTTAGTTTTATTTTTTTCAATTTACGTACCAGTACACTGTATGTGCATTTATAAAATTTACTGGAATGTTTTGTTGAACTTGATGTACAGAAATAATGTCAATTAAGGACGAAGCATGTGTTAAATAAGAAACAATATCACATTTATCAATAAAGATTTAAAGATCTGCAAAGTAAAGCCGGACACTCATTACGCGGCGGTACTTGGCCAAGTAGGTACCAAAATTATTAATAGGCTTCAAGTCACCACACTGCTGTGCGCTCACCCAAAGAGCGCCTGTTCAGAAGGGAATTTTGAAACTGCTCTACAAATCAGCGAACATCAAACGAAGGTGCATTATTTACTACCTCTAACAAATACTTCTATCACATTTCTCTTGTCATCGTTTACGATTTGTTTTAACATACAAATCTCGTCAACTACAAGTTCGTTCAATTCGCCGTAACGCCAAGTTGCATCAATGAATCTAAATTCTACATTGACACAACTGAATATTGCATAAGAAGGGCCTCAAGTTACCATTCAAATATGTTTGGATTACTGGAATGTCACAACGTCACAGGGCCATTTTTTATAACTTTTTTAGCTACAAATCGTTCGTTTGTTTCCCTAAATAAGGGACTCTATGCACACTCTTTTGGTAGACTTTCTTTTCTTGGTCAAACATCACTACATCCATTCACAATTAATAATGCGTGCGTAATGCTAAGTAGTGATACTCGACCAATCAAACACTGCTGTGACTAATAATCTCGCACTTCCAAGGATAGATTGGCCTCCACCGAATGCATGCGAAGTGTGCAAGTAGCGCGTAATCAGTAACCGGCATAATGTAATCGTACAGCAGTTTGCCAATTTGTTGAAAATGAGTTTGAAAAAATTACATGTGAAACATCTGCATTCACTTATTACTCAATAATTGCGAAGAATTGGCGACAGTAACATTACAGTATGATTTTATTAATGTTAATATACAAAAATTTTCTGTACTAAAACATTTCACCTTTGTATATAAATATCATAGTTTACTTCCATAAAGGGAATAAAGTGGCTCACTGATTTCATATAAAAAAAATATGTGTATATGTCATTATATATATATTATGTATTTTACAGGGATTTCTATTTATAATGTGATGGAACCGTGTTCACATAAATTTAATCCCGAGTTAAACTTCGTGCTGCCACCTGCGAAATATTGACTCATATTTTAAGTCGATTCATCTAGTCAGTTTAGTGAGAAAAAATATGGAAATTACAATTGACATAGATCTAATTTTGGCCCACTGATTCGCGAATTTTTTTTTTGCATTTTTTGGTGTGTCAGGTCGTATTCTGACGCAAATCGAGAGTGTGAGAGGTTGAAATTTTTTTTCTCTTTCACTAAACTGACACCTACATATAGAATCAATTTAAAACACAATTCAATTTTACACAGTTAGCAGCTCTTAAATTTAACTCGGAGTTAAATTTACGTGATGATAACAGTCGCTTATCACTGTTTTTTTTTATATTGTATTTGCACTTTTTTCATGCGAGTGTGAAAAAAATCTGTGTATATCACATAATATATGTATATGTATGAATATACATTATATATATATAAAAAATAACGACACATACTAGGTTAAACTAATAAATAAATCTCATAGGTGAGTTAATAAAATGACTTCCTTCAGACTGCATGTATATTTGTGTGAATGTTACTGCTGAATGATAACGAAAGAATGAGTGATTTTATATGGTAGAAATATTATAATCTTAAATGCGGATAATATGATAACATATTTAAATTATATAATACACATATTATAAGAAGTGTTCTGAGAAGCTATACAGCAAATGGAAAAATATATATGTATGGAATTTATATTTCCTACAAAGATATTAAAGAAATACGTTTTGAAATCAACATACATTATCATTTTTACCAATCAAATTTTAATATTTGACTCGTGAGTTTCGAAACTGAATTGTTTCAGCGTAAGGAAATATAAATTTCGTAAAAAATATTTTTTTACCCCAAAACGTTTGTTGTTGCGGTTCATGGAATACGATGTAGATGACATTTGGATATGTACATATCAGCTGATTGCATTTAAATATTTTACACTGTTATGAACTTCAAACTTGGTCGGTAAAAGCTTGTTTTTCTTTTCAAACTAGTTTTTCCATTCAAGTTTGTTGGCTTCCACTATCGGCATTGTCCCAGAATTTTGTCTCCGGGCTTGTAAGCTTGGTTCATTGGTAGACATTATCAAAGACGGTGTAACATATTGTCTTTGATTATGTCTACTGCAGGTGTGGACGAAAAGCCAGGTAGAAATACCATTAGATCACGGCCTACAACTCCGAAAACCAAGACGATTTGGAAGTTTTCCCATTATTTATAAATCTTCCTCTATTGCATGTGAATAAAACCATTGAAATTTTCGGTTTCCTCATTTTTAAATCGCAAAGCTAATTTTGCTATTTCAAAGCGCGGCAATTATTACGAACAAAAACAGATAAGAAATTTTGATAGTATTGACATTCTTTTCTTCTAAGATACAGTGTAAAAATTCTTGATATTAGCAAAATGTTTCAATTGTAATAAACGATTAGATTATTTCTATTACTGACATTTTATTTTATTAAGAGCTAATACTACGCTACTTCTTACTCAGTACTTTACAGGATGTGTTGCAAAACACATTACATTACTTTTTGCCTAATTTGGGTGAATTACGTATTATGTTTAATTAAAGCGAGGTTTTCTTCGAATATTCATTCATTTTCCTTTTTTATAGAAAAAAAGACGCACAACAACATAATTTTCTCCATTTGATTGTTGTCGGAGCCTGACAATGATATTACATTTTTTTTATAACAATTAATATTAGACCCCAATATTCTACGATATAGCATTAATCAATACTGAGTCTAGATTACTTATTTTTGATATTTTAACATATGTCTAGGTATAAGAGGTATATTTAGTTAGATACCATATCATTTCTAAACAGTAAATCGTTATTTTTTTTTTAAATTAATATTCGAAACACGAAATCCAAATCGTGGAATTTGTTCGTTAATTTGCTAATCAAGTCTGGTATTGCTGTTAAATTAAGCATATATTGAAAAACAATTAACTCTATTTTAAACAAATTGTCGGTACAACTGCAATACCACGCAACATCAATCTGCAATGCCGTGTAACTGCTTGAACTAATATTTCGTAGATCAGCTACATTGTTGATTTGTTTGTTTCCAATATTTACGCGGTCTTGCAACGGAATATAAGTATCAATTTTGGATCATCATGGACGTTGACATTTGCAATAAAGAAAAAACAGATACTCCAAAATACAAAAATAGTTATGTTTAAAAAACGAGCTAAATGTCTGTCAGATGACAACAGCTGCCTACTTATTAAGTAGCCACTCATTCACTAGGTGACCAGTGTCAAAGCGATCTTGATAGAAGAAAATAATTTCAAAAACCAGCGTCTGCCAATAACGCAAACCTCAAAGGGGCGCGCTTTGAGAAAGTTATTGTATTGTTTCTTATCTTACAAAATAAGTTTTGGAGAGCGCAAAATTCAAATCTTGTCCTGGGAGCTCATGACCTTAACTACAACCCTCAAGAGCGAAGTGGAAACAATCTTAATTGAACTACCCTATTTGTGAAGTCATAACAGTGGTTTTACAAAATAATTTGTGTCTGGATATGTACATATTTTACATTGGCAACCTATTATAAATTAGACTTATCCAATTTGACTGTCAATAATATATTAAAATTTCCTTTGCTATTGATATTATGATCAATTTTATATATAAAAACAGTTGGAGAGTGTTTTTTTCTAAACAGTAAACACATATTTTAACCTTCTTAAAAATCATAAGTAACAATATTCGCCATTGATTTCAATATTGTAAGATTTAATCGTATATTTCAATTTGTAAATATATATATATATATTTTTTATCTAAAACAAATATTTAGTAAACCGCACAGATAAAAAAGTACGAGATAAAGCATGACGGCTTAATATTTCGATTTCAGCTTACTTTTTACATTCTTTGATATTAAAATCAAATATGTTTAATGTTATTGAAAACATATTTGAAGGAAAGGAACGAAATAAATTTAGAATTTGTAAAGATGAATATGCCGAAGACCATACCAAGAACTGAAATTGGATTGGACTTTTTTTGCAATAGGTTCATAGCCGTAACTACTTTTTGAGTTAGTTTACTGATTAATAAAACAGTTTGAAAAGTGATTGAGGGTACATAAATCGTTGAACTTTGCCTGACGACAGCACCACTGCGAAAAACTTTGAAAAAGGACGACTTAAAAATTTCGCGTCCTTTAAAGAAATGCGCAAATTTAAGCACAAATACAAAACATCTTTAAATAGACTGATGGTTGTTTTCTTGTAGCATATTTGCGAAAGAAGGGTTATCTCGAACTTATTGGTTCTGTAAAAAATAAAGCAAAACGGTTTTTGCTGTTGATATAAATTGCATGTAACGGCAAAAACCGTTCTTTCGCAAAATTGTTGAGCTCGTATCAATCAAGAATTACTCTGAATAAAAATTCTAAGAAATAGTTGTAGCGAAAATTATCAAAACATCGTCTTTAAGGTGGGAAATAACTTTATTCTAAAGGATGCCAGAACCGTGCTAAATAAGGCAAAATGGTATATTAACAATTTTGTAGAGTATAAAAAGTTCTAGAAAAAAAAACGCCATGTATAACTCATAATTTTAGTGAATTGGCCAATTCAGTTAAAAGATATTATTTTTTATGCAGAACTCTATTCCATATGACGCGCCGCTATGGCATAACATACAGGCACCAGTGCTACCAGAAAATGACCATTATTTGAGGTAGAAACGCCGGCTACTACTAAACATGTTTGTATATGAAGTCTAAAAATAGATGCTATTTTTTAAATTCTTGAAGATTCCAAAGAATCAACCAAACAGAAAAGAAAACCCGACTTAAATATAATATCGAAGGCAAAGGAAATAAGTAATTTACTAATTTTTCAAAAGAAATACAGATTTGTAGTGTAAAAAGTGACAAAATACATGTTTTATGTTTTTGATTCCACGCACAGAACAAAGTATCACTCACAAACGGTTGTTTTTAAATACATAAAAAAATATTTTTTTCTTTCTTTTGTAATCAAATGGATATATCATAGACACTTATGACCTGTGTTGTCAAGCGTCTACAATATCTATCTAACTGAATTTTTCGTTTTGTTTTATTTAATTCGAAATAAGCAGTCCTTAATAAAAACATGTTTTTCTTTGCTGTTGGACAATTTCCTATAGAATTGTGTGGTATATTGCCATCTACTGCCATTTTACATAAAGATATTGTATAATGTTTATAGTAAGCATAACTTTTAGTGGTCAGAGGCATTGTAGATGATTGCAGTTTCGTATGATTGTTGTGCCATTTTTATAGATATCGGTACAGGTCAGGTACAGATGGGCTTCTTGTGGACATGGCAATTTTAAGAAAACGTTTTATGCAGTGACTGAATTCATTGGTTTCTTTTTTTTTAAGATGTAAATTAAAATAAAAGTAAGATGAAAATCTTCTAAAAGAAGAGGCCAACGAATAGCCAATTTTTCACTTTTAACTTTTACCAGAGTCTGAGACATTTCTTAATTTGCCTCATCATCCTGTGTTATGACAAATGGTAAAACGCTATGCCATAATTGTTTGTTTTCGTGAGTGACCAATTTGGACCAGTACCGGAATCTTTTTATATACCTACGCATTATGTCTCTATTTTTTCTTTTTTTTTATATATATATTTTGCTTATAAAACTGATTTTTGCTTTTTAAGATGTCTACTATTTTTTTATGTAAAATTATTTTCATTCATTATGATTGAAAGTATAAAAAATATTTTTGTGAAGTTATATTATTTAACAATTTTTTTCGATATTTATAAAATAATTTATGTCATAATTTAATGGAATTATGAGAAACGAATATAAGAATTAAACTAAATTGTAATATCTAAAACCAGTGACATTTTGATAAATAGAGAATTGGAATTTACAAAATGAACCCATAGAATAAATATTCAGCATCAAGTATTTTTACACATAAGAGAGATAAAACTTTCTTGTATGAATTAAATGATAAATATTTACGAATTTCGCTGTATTGGTTGTCTATTTTCGTCCATATAACTTTTAGATGAGTGCAAATATAACAATATATACCGTTGGTTTCGTAATTACAATCAACGGTGATACATAAATATGAGATTACCAATATACAGCATAAAATCGTACTACAAAATAAAAATCATTTTCTTCTATTGTTTCCATTAAATTCTCATTTTTAATGTCAGTTTGTAAAAAGAGAAAATTTTAATATTTGTAATTCACTTGTAATTTTCTCTTCCACTATTGTAGTTGTATATAGCTATAAAATTTCTTGTTATTTATTAAAAATTGAGTTATTCTTTTTGTTTCATAAGAACGTATTTGTTGTTTTTTTTTTATTATCTATCCATAAATAGAAAAAAAATGTTCAGACTCCGCTGAAGATGAAAGTTCCCTGGAAAATTCAACAATCTCTTTAACATTGCGTGTTACATCGATATTTATTAATTTTTGTTTTGTAATATGTAATCATTTTAATCAAAAATCACAAAACAAATTAATTTTATTAAGGTGGCTGTTCACATATTCACGTACTCACTCGCATAATTCTGTACTACGAGCATTAGAATGTGTGAATACGAAATGCATGGACAATAGTTTCGGAAATTTCTAAGTTCTATGGAAAACTTTATTTGATGCTAATACTTCCAAAATAAACTAGAAGTATGTGTCATTCTTTCGATATGACTTTGAGCTAGAATTAAGAACATTGATTAAATATCCCGTAATTTGAAATGTCATGTTGACAAATTACCAATTGATACAATTTAAAAAAAATGCATTTCTTGAAATTTTTAAGCAACAGGTTTAATGCTTAATCACAGCTAATAAAATTAGCAGAACAATGGATTGTGCGATCACACTTTGAAATTTGCCAAGCACATTTTTTTACAATCTAAGATGAACAGTCATTTTAAAATTGATTCCTATAGTTAATGCATTTCAATTTGGAATAACATCTACATGAATTTTAAAAAAGAAACTGATGTGCCTAATTGAATTTTGAAACACGTTTAAAATTGTCAGTTTCTGTTCAATGTTATACCTATTTCATTATCACAGACTTTAAAGAGAGATATACGAGGTTTTTCTATTAGGGGTCTGAATGTTATGTGGATGTAATGTTTTGTGTATTTAAAATTCCTTAAAAGGAATGTTTTTTGTAGACCTAAAAATGCAATCTAAAGCTGCCTGATATACATATGAAATTAAAAAATAATCCAGCCATGTTCAATGTCGATTTATGATTGTTTTATTGTATGACTTATTGGTAAGTGATGACTAGGATTTGAACATTTCACCATATTTAAAAAGTCACTGCTGTTACACTCGAACGTGGCTGAAAGTTCAGATTCTAGTAATAACTTAAAAATATCTCTTTTAAATTGCAACTTTTTTACTCAATCCGAAATGTTAATGTCATAATTTTATGTATAATTTCAATAGAAACCTGTTACACAAATTTACCACAATGTCTTAATTGAAATAGGAATTAATTTACAATATTTTCAATAAAAATAACAACCAAGTAAATGAAACATTTCTATTTTAAATTATGTAGGCTGTAGCAAAAGTTTTATTTTTTTCTACAACAAAATTGCAAGACCATCTATTACGGCCGCCTCGTTAATCACGACATTCAGCTCGATCGCGCATCATTTTTTATTGATCTTTAACGAACTAAAATTTATCGAATTGTATTATTTATCTCCAACACACGCATAAAATTTGCAAGTTCCACTTGCAGGGCGTTAACGACAGTGACGGATTATCCTATACAGAAGCGTAGCGTGCCTTGGCGGGGCCCCGTATAAAAATTTGTTTGGGCGTCCTTCCCCCGTTGAAGTAAATGACTTAAACGGGAAAATCCCGCAGCCCGCGATAACCAATGTAGGGTGTTGCCAACTTTTGAACGCAATCTTTACGCGGGAAAAAAAATCTTTTTTGACTTGTCATTTCTGAAATAAAAAAAAAATTGGGAAGTTTTTATTAATTTTTTCTTACGCACGTTGGGGGCCCCTGTGGCCCGGGGGCCCCGTATAATTGATACGGCATATACGGCGGTAGCTACGCCCCTGATCCTATACATTAAAGCGTAGAGCGGCATTTTTAATAAAGAATTCTACATCACAATAACAATTTCATTTCGTTGGAAAGTAATGTTTTATTTAGTGACGGCTTCCTCCATAACGTCATTTAGTCATTTGGCCTTCCTGGGAAAAATGAAATAAAAAAAAAAATTAAAATAATTATCCTGTCTCAACAGATATAGATTACTAATAGAATAGTTCGTAAGTTCTGTATAAAGTTAAGATGACATTTTTTATTGGAGAAGACCAGGGGACGCCATTGGGAGATTAGCGAATAGCGGCAAAAAGGATAATCCGTCCCTGATCAACGACACAAGTATCGCTGTTAAAACAGTATCATTTTCAAACCAAAAAACAGTGGCGGATTTAGGTTCGATGCCTTCCTAGGCCCCGTCCGATATGGCGCTCTTTTTGCTCTATGGGAAAGTGATTATTGAAATTAAACATCTAATGAAGTCAGAGAACCGCAAATTTGGACAACGGATGATAAGTTAGTTAAATTAATTTTTAAATTTCAACTGTCCTAACATTGTTACCTTTGGAAATTTTGTCGTCTCTAAAATTTTGCCGCCCCAAAAAACATACCGCCCTAGGCCCAGGCGTCACGGGCCTAGGCGTAAATCCATCACTACCAATAAATGAATAATAAGGGTAGGGAAAATAATAAATATAGCTAAATCTACATTTTACTTAATCAGCCCCTTGCACGTTGCACCAATCCATAATTCTTAAATCCTTAATTCGATTTCAGTAAAATTTGGTACAAGTATATAGGGTTCCTCAGCTTAAAGGATAGACTATTTTCTGGATTAGTTTGTGCTAAGGTAGGTTTCAAATGCAAATAAAAGTATTTTTCACACTAAATCAACAAACGGCAACTGATTTATGTAAAATTCAGTACTGTGATTGAAAACTTGACACACTTTGATTATAATCAGTTAACATTCTCAGTGGATTTCGATGGAATATTGGAAAACAAATAAAAATAGTCTAATTATCTGTTTAACGATACAACTTAAAATACAGTGTATTGTTTTCTAGTCAAAACGACACTGCTCACGAGAGAGTCACGAGCAAGAATGCGCGTCAAGTTGCATGGACCAACTTACATTTTTTTAATTTTTTCAGCGCCAATCGTTTGTTCTACGTTTGTACCTGACGCCTGCAAAATTTCAGCGTTTGTACTGAAAAAATAAAAAAGTTATTAGCAAAAGTCACTAATAAATGTACACTACCGGCCAAAAGTAAAGTGAATAAGTTTAATATTAAAATTGTACGGACAAATAACAATATTTTGAGTATTTTTATTATGACAGTTTTTGTTTTTCGTTTGTTCCGGACGCCTGCAAAATTTCAGCGTTTGTTCCGAAAAAATAAAAATGTTAATAGCTATAATAGGTGACGCGCATATTAAATATTGGTTAATATGGAAAATAGCATTAATTGCAACATTTTATGAAGCACCTACGCAGGCTACACTCTACATATCTTTATTTTTCGTTTTGAGCTTCTCACAGCTTGTTCTACAATCTACAGTAAAAACAGGTGGAAATTTTTGTTTGACCATTATAGTCTAGGTGTCCGTATAATTTATACATATCCTCTTAAATATTCGTAATCGCGGCGTTCACCTATTATTGCTATTAACATTTTTATTTTTTCGGAACAAACATAATAAAAATACACAAAATATTGTTATTCGTCGTCCGTACAATTTGAATATTAAACTTAGTCGCTTTACTTTTGGCAAGTAGTGTACATTTATTAGTGACTTTTGCTAATAACTTTTTTAATTTTTCGGTACAAATGCTGAAATTTTGTAGGCGTCAGGTACAAACGTAGAACAAACGATTGGCGTTGAAAAAGTTGAAAAAAAGTGGTTTTTAGGACGTGGTCCAAACAACTTGCCGTCAAGTTGGCTGACCACCTATTATTGCGAATAACTTTTTTATTTTTTCGGTACAAACGCTGAAATTTTGCAGGCGTCAGGTACAAACGTAGAACAAACGATTGGCGTTGAAAAAGTTAAAAAAATGTAAATTGGTCCATGCAACTTGACGCGCATCGAACAAGAGCAATACATATAACGCGAAAAAGTCGCGGATATAAGCTACTAGTATATAATAAATTAATTTTTGGCTTTGCTTGCTTGAATGACGATTTTAACGAAAACTGACCAAGCAAAAAGTATCCTATGTTTTCAAATGAAATCTGTTTCAGTCAAGAAAAAATCTACTGAGTCGAATTCTTTAAACAGTAAACAATTTAAATAGTGAAGTCTGTGATTTCAAACGGTAGCAATTTTTCAAAATAGGGTAGCCGTTTTCGAATTAAACCGATATAAGCATGGACTTTTTTATCTTGGATTCTCCTGAAAAAATGCTTATTACAACATTCGAACTGTTGAGATACACTGGATTACAGGAATGTTGTATTGTATCCAGCTTTGGGTGCCGATAGCATGAACAAGCGGCGCTATAGCAAATATGATCACACAACAGTAACAAAATAGTAACAGTATTATTGACAGGCAGAAAGTCAGTCAGACAAAAATGAACAATCGCATTATTTTTATGTAAACGTAATTTTTTCAAAGTATGTATTTAATCTCTTCATGAAGACAGAAGACCTAAATTTCTTTAAAAAAAACTGTGTTGTGTTTAAAACTAAGTTTCTACAAATTATTTTGAAAAATAATCATTTTTTTCATAAATACATCACTGAAATACATTCAGTTTCTAAGTAACTAAAATTTAAAAAAGTTCCAAATAGTTATATTAAATTCGGTTGTTTTCCAGTTTTATTCCATAAAGACGAAAGATGGAGGAAGAACAGTAAATTATTTTCTTGCAAAACCTACATTACCGACTAATAAAACGAAACCATAAAGGTTACAGGTGTTAAGTACAACAACAAGTACCTAATACGTTTCCAGGTGTGCTCGTGAAACCAACAGGTAAGGCTAGATAGATTATTGTGTTATTCAAGTTTAATAGTGGAAAGTGGTTGCTAACAAAAAAATACGCTGATAATTGCGTTTTTTATTGTTGTGTTTTAAATTTAATATTTTTAAAAGTGATTTTATTGACCTATCAAGGGGTACCCTTCAAGTGTGTTTTCATCAAATTTATCATAGGTACACTTATCTAAATTTGTTTGTATAATGATAAATACTAGACAACGATATACTTAAAAAAACTTTAGTTTAGGAACTTTGTGTTACTATTCAGGCGACAATATAAAATTCAGGTGAAATATTCTTTATAATTACAAAATTTCTAAGTGTTATTATTTATTTTTATTTTTTTAATTTAATCCACCTACGTGTGATAATCCGATGTTTACCTTCGTCTGTACCTCTTTTACCTTGGATCTTCAGCAAGGTATACTTCTAATGTGATAAATTGTTACGTATTCGTCGTGAATTCGATAACTTAAAATAAATATACGAGTATCGTTACTGCGTTATGATTTCATTTCGATCGTGTAATGTAAAAGGAATTCTTAAAACAAAAATCCTCCGGCAAGTTCTGGAAATTAAAGAAGATTAAATTATTTATCAGTGACTTTTGGTGACCTAAAAAAGTCGAGTTATCTGAACTTGGATTAGTAAAAAATAATTTTTTCAATTTTAATCTTAGAAGCGCAAAGCAGTGGATAAATACTAGGAAAACCAATAAATGAGTTCTGCAGGAAAATTTAAGAATTTTTGTAAACAGCGTTCGGTTTTAAAAGGTTTAATTTCCATAGAGACATCATTTATTTGTTAAAAGGAACCGCCAAAATTTAATATCTGGATAATCTAGATAAATATAATTCTGAACGCGATTATATTGATCCGTTAACATTTAATCATAATCTATTAAAATCTGTTACAGATTAAAAATTATGTCATCATACAGCGAACCTATAATAATTATAATCTATTATTAATTGTTGATAAGCAAAATTAAGAGATAGTACCTGCAGCTCTCAGTATTATGACTGGAGTATTACAACCGCATTATTGTTCTGCAAAAATAATGAAATAAAAAAATTGTGCGTATTAAAGAATGCGTTTTAAATATTGTACCTATGTAGTATTATTAGGTCTATCTTTATTTTAACTCATATGAATGCGTAAATAATTGACAGTCCCGATTTTAAGGCGGGGCAACAAGATCAATCGCCCAAGGCCTCCAAAAACTTACGTCATTGAAATTTTTGTTTTAAATAAAAAATTTAGGCAAGCTAAAAAATTAGTTGACGGAAACATTTTTTTTATATCTTGGATTCCTCTGAATCCCTACTGACTAGGGTTGCCAGAAGATCAGAATTTCCGGGAAAGTTCCTGAATTCTTCAGTTTGTACCGTGTTCTGGAATTTAGGTCTTCTCTCCCATTGAAATTTTGAACTATATTCGTAGGTGGCAATTTTTGTTAAATGTATTAACTGCTTTTTGCGCAAAAATATAAGTGTTTTTTTTTAAATACTACTAGATATGTACGTATTATTTAAAGTATAAATTGCACTCCTATCTTTAGTAATAAATAATCCCACCAAAAAACTGTGGTTATAAAATAGTAGAGAGTGAGTCATCGTTATAGTACTATACGACTCGATTAATGGAGCGGCGAAGCAATGGAACAATGTAAAGCGAAAACACCCCACGCATAAAAACTGTGCCGCTTATATTCTGAAGTAATAATAAGTATATTAGTCACTATTTAGAATAAGCAAACCGGTACAATAGACGAGAAAACGCGTTTTCCGAATTTTTGTCTGTCTGTATGGCCATCACTTAAAAACTGATTTTGATGAAATTTAATACTTTATCGGTTCGTGATCAAACCGAACGATACGATACTTAAGATAGAGTTCCCGTTAAAATTAACATTATCATGAGCCAGTTTGCAGACAAAAAATCGATGCCATGGGCATTGAGCAATGAATAGATCAAGATACCTAAACATGCTCGGTTTGAGAACTGCTCGTTTAGAAAACAATTCGATTCATGACGTCTTTCATACAGAAAGAAACCCATATTCATATGCAAGGACAGTTGTATGCACTAAATAATAAACAATTATAAATATATACATAAAACATACCATATAACATACACGTACATATATTTATGTATGTATTAAGTGTATATAGACTGTTTAAAGAGAGTGGGATTTTAAGAATCAATAAAAGTATAAATATAATCGAAACTTTATTTTTCATTTGCACATTTTTTCGGAATTTCAACTTATAAATTCAAGTTTTTTTTGTTTGTCAATCCGTTTCAGATTATCTGAAGAACTGATCCAAATTTGATCGAGCTTTCATTATATACTAGTGTTTACTATGTACATCGGGGAATAGGATAGGTCATATTATTAAATATATTAGCACGCTTGTACTGACAGTGTCTGAGAAACACTAAAAAAACCGACATAAATGATAACGAAGATTGTAGTTAATAGACTCTCGACAACTAGTGATCGAAGCTTCAGGTAAAGGCTCGTGGTGGGAAACCTTTCGTTTACAAATATAATTCTTTTACGAATAATCTACCTAAAAGAAAATAAAATTAAAACGAAATTACTCCGATTTGTTGAACAAAATATTATTTGTAATTTAACCCCAGTTATATCTCGATAACTACGACACTGCTTATGATAAAACAGACTATAAAAGGTGAAAGGAATCATCATGTCAATTTACTTGTGTAGCATCGACCCACGCGTTTTAATGTTCCCCTGGTCCGTTGCACAAGCCATCGATATCATGTAATACCTACGTCCAAAAATAAGCTTAAGCCTTATCCAAAATCTTTTTAGATGTTTTAAAGTATTACGTCAGAATAATTTACTAAAACAAGTACAAAACACGTTGTACGTTTATCTTCTCAAACTGCAAATTGTATTACGCACGATAATTTTTTAAAATTAATTTTGTCAAAATTTTCTAAGATATATACCTAGGAGAGTTTGTTTTAACAAGGGTTTACATTAGGTTTGCATTTTTCAAAACGTTTTAACATTGATAGATGATAAATTTATATTATTGAAGAAACGTTACCAATAATTTATAATTTTAATCCTTACGTTCCTGAATTTTGATAATATGCAGTTTGCCTCCAAGTAATTTTTATTTTATTTGCAGGTGTATTGAAATAAAATGCTACAGTTTGTGTGGTGGACCTTTACGGTCCTATTCTTAACAAAATGTCTTCCAATCGGTATTCTGGCTGAGGAATCTACCACAAATGTACCGACAACCGACTTTATGGAAACAAAAGTATTATTCAATGAAAATGTGCCTTGCCCAAGAGACTGCATTTGTGCAAAGTCTGGCGGAATAGCAAACTGCCGTACCCTAGAATTAAAAACGCAAACGTTTGGAAAAAATATAAACCAAATTGTTGTCCATGATATTGATTCCTCACATCCGATAATTTTAGAGGCAAAAATGTTCAAAAAACTTGGACTTGAGGATTTGATAAGTGTTCGAATAATTAATACCACAATTCAAAGTATAGATAAGACTGCATTCGATGGCCTAAAACATTTAGAAGCAGTTGAGTTAATTAATAACAACCTCACTTGGATACACCCCGATCTATTCATTCAAAATGTTGAATTGAATTCAATTAAATTAGATAACAATCCTATTGAAGTATTAGATAAACAACTGTTAAACAATCATGTTGTTACAGAGCTGATAATTACAAATGGAAGAATAAAAAGTTTGAATTCAGAAATGTTCTCAAACATGTCCAATTTAAATTTTATTAATTTATCTGGAAATAAGATACATGAAATAGAGGAAAACACTTTCAAAGGTATTCCTATGCTAGATGAAATTGATTTGTCATATAATGAGTTAAAAACATTCCCTCCAACACTTTTCGCCGATAATGAAGAATTGTTTACTCTTCGATTGAACGGAAATCCATTAAAAGTACTTCCGGAATTAAAGACGAAAGATTTAAAAACTTTAGAAGTCAGTGGATGCCACATTGAAACTGTTTCGCAGTCGATGTTTTCTGGAGTATCTTCAATAGAAAATTTATATTTAAATTCGAATGGAATCAAAAGAATCGAACCAGGCGCATTTAAAAAACTGATTGCTCTTCAGTATATTGACCTTTCCGAAAATAAATTGACATCACTTACGAAAAATACGTTTTATGATAACTTTGACTTATATGGAATAAACTTAAGTCATAATCCAGGTTTGATTGAATTACCGCTCGGAGGCTTTAACAGCATATTAGTGGAAGGTTTCACTTCGCTTGGTAGTCTCGATTTGTCTTACTGTGGATTGGAGCATATTGACAAGAATGCGTTTAGTTCTATGCCTTCGTTGACAAAGATTTTATTAAATAACAACGCAATTAAAACCGTTCATGCCAAGGCTTTCAGCAATTTGAAATCTTTACTGCGTCTCGATTTATCAAACAATGAAATAACGAAATTGGGCTCGGCTACTTTCGATAATAATAAACATTTAACACAATTACAATTAGCTGAAAATCCTTTAGAAACTGTGACGCTTCTTCTTTTTAAAAATACACCGAAACTTTTGTCTCTAGACATACATTCTTGTAAACTCTCAAAATTATGGGAGATGCCGGAAAATACAGAGGGTTATTTGAAGTCTCTTACTTTCCTCAATGCTTCAATGAACAATATTGTTTCAGTAAAACACGACGATGTGAAAATGCTTGTAAAACTCAAAACTATGGATATTACAGGAAATCCACTACACTGTAATAAAGATTTAAGGGACTTTATTGCGTGGTTGGGTGAACACGGCGTTTCACCAGACGGTCCGGATCCGACACACATGGAATATTACGGTGCCTCACAACATGTCGAATCCACAATGGAAACCGTAAACCGTTGGGAAAGTTTGGCGAAAAATCACTGCCCACCAATGACTGAGGAAACTCCAGTTCCAAGAGGTGTACTGCAGAATAATACTGAACACAGCTTATTAGATGTTCTTCATAAGAATCCGTGGAAATCTTGGGATACTGTAGACGATGATCTTCCAGATAGAGACCCTGAAGACGGCGCTGAATATTTAGATGAAAATGAAGATGACAAAAGCGATAGTGACAGTTATGATGATAATTACGATGACGAAGATATAGATGACGACGATGAAGACGATGAAGAAAATGAAACTGATAACAACAATAATTACAAAACTGTTGTACCCGATAATGATATTGAAGTAATGCCGATTCAGCAAAATAATGACATTAAATTTTACAATTACATGAATGTATCAATCGTAGTTTTCTTGGGAATAGTTGTATTAGCGATCATCTTACGACTCATCATCAAACGACGTCGTGCTCAAACAATGAGATATAACAGCGTAATAATCAGTGCAATGTCTTCAAATAAGACGAAAAAAGATTGCGGATTGGTTTATAAACAGTTATCTGAAGATTTAACAGGACCAGCTACCCCGGTATTTAACCGATTCAGTACACCTACTGTTCACAATACATACAACAGCAGTCTTTATCATCATTCACGTATTATGCCAGAAGCAGAAAATGTTTAAATAAATATTGTTTGATAAAGAGAATAGTATTTTATGTTAAAGAGAAAAAATAATATTGTTACAAAATTAATATTATATTAATAGAAATTTTAGAATTGACCAAAGGGGTATACGATTGTTTTTTTCGTTCGAATTAAGACTGTAAAATAGCTTATGGAATTTTAAGTGTGATCAACGATTTGAAAGGAAAAATAATCCGACTAAGAGCAATAACGGTAAACTTGTATTAATAAATTATTTAACTTTGTTTGTTCTTATTTGTCAATTAAATTTGTAACAAAAATGTCAACAGTGATCACAATAATTATTATTAACATTTATTATTGGGTTTTTACAGTCGAGAAAATTATTTTTTACAAAATGTCAAGTACTTGATTAATTTACAATTATTATGTACATGGGCGTAGCAACTAATTTTTATTAATTTAAAAAATAAATGCGGCAAAATGGAATTTATTTTTGAATATTTACAATAAAAAATTGTATCTATACACAACATTATTAAATTAAAATACGAGGGCTTCAAGTTTTTGCACAAATGTTTAGTCAACAGACTTATTTTTTCTTAAGATAACAGTTTAAAATTGTTACGCCAATTTTAATATTTTTAATAGGTAGTCGCTTCATTTACATTTTTAATAATGGCGGATAATTATTTCAGCTATTACATATATAAAGTTAAATTTTGCGTCTTTTTTTAATTTCTTAAGCAAAACATATCGGCATAATATTTCAATAATCTTGAAATTCTAGATAATAGATGAACAAAATATCCGTCGTAACTATAAGTAGATACATGAAAAATAACAATAATTTTATCATTAAAATAAATTTTACAGTAAAAAAAAATAACAAATGAGTCATCTAACACTATTTTGTATATAAGTATTTTAGTTAGTAATGAAAATTGTACGGTGACTGAGAAAAATTTTAATTAAAATAACTTTTCGGGAATACAGCTGCATTTTTATTTTTTATTCACCTGTATTCACTGATTTAGTCCAGCTTCGCCTGGTTAGATTTTACATTTTTACTAACTCTTTTCTCTAACGTAATGATAAGACCTTTGTCACTCGGAAAAAAGTAGCTCTTTAAATAGGGAAATAATTTCTCAAATCGGTTCAGTAACTCGCGAGATAATCCACTGCTATCAAACAAAATTTTCCTCTGTAGAATTTTTCATAAGGTGATGTTCAAAGTCAAACAATAATGATAATAATTAATAGCAAGTCATTTCATTTGCTTAATCTTCGTTATCACCGTTTGACTAGGGCTGGGTCGTTTGTGGATACAGCGATCAAACTTGCGTATTGAGCTCTAAACGTCGATTATTATAATCTTATTTTTAGCATTGATGGCAGTGAAATTAAACTCGGCTAGTTGAATTTTACAGGTCTATAAATTACAAAATTGAAAATAGAATTGTTGAAGTTCTTTTGTCGTATTATTTTATTCATATTAACTTGAAAATTATTACATTACGCAAAGCAAAAACTGGATTGCGTTTTGCATTTTGCGAAATAACGCACTTAACAGTTCCTCCAATTCCAGTGTGTAATGCATGTCGCCAAATTTCTTCCAAGATCGCCTTATGAGGCTGTACTGCATTTTAAATTCATAGTTTACCTATCCTTACGCCTGGCTGCCTGTTAGCCTTGATTAATATTATCTTTATCACTTGTATTTGTTTTGTTTTGTCAATTCAGTGTTAAACCGGCTTGTAATAAGTGAATCAGACTTTGTAACAGTCAATATGGTGCCCCGAAGAAGAATCTTGGATTTACTTCAAGTTATTTCAGGTGCTTCGTAAGTAGAAATGAAATTTTCTCAAAAGAAAATTACAATTGAATCTTTAAAATGTATCAATACTTTAGTCAATAAGTGTTTTGACTGGTTATAATTTTTAATTATAAATAACATTTTATACTTACTGTAAACATGTCAAGTGCGTTGTTTTGGATAATGACGTCAGGAACTCGGGGAATGTTTACTGCAAACAGACATGTTAAATGTTTTGCCTTCGTTTCAGGTGCAGCTGTCCAGCACATTCTAGTTATCCAAATCATTATGCTTATACAAGTAGTATTCCAAACGAAGTCCCTAGGACAGAGTATGCTTTCGAAGTTAGTAAACCTATGTAATTGAACAGCTTTGCACAACTCGACTCTATTTTCCAATGTAGTTTGGAGTAAGCCTATCAGTTCCCGGTGCTATCCGTAGGACAAAAGGGTATATCGTGATGGAATCCCTACGGCTTCACACATTTTCTAGGAGAAACTAGTCCTTTCATCACATATTGATCTAAAGGACATTCCGGATTTGTAACTTTTAGGCCAGTTCTTCTTTAAACTAGGATCGATTTCGCGATCTTATGTGCGATCAAGGTTTTGAAAATGCGTAAATGCATCAAAAAGAAATCTCAAAATTGATTTATTGCACAATCACAAGAATTTCTCTATAATATACTTTGTAGATGGAAAAATAAAGTGAAAATATGTAATCAAATTCGAATTAGAGTAATTTCCGCGTTAAAAAAATTCAAAACTGATAAACCATGGTTTTTAGATGAATTGTTCTACGTTTCGGTATGGTCTAGGTGTGACACGAGAAGTAGGAATGGATTTAGCCAATATGAATGCCAAAAAAGTATGTTTAATGACCGATCAAAATATTGCAAAATTGCAACCAGTGAAGACAACAATTGAATCATTAACAAAAAATGGAATACATTTTGAAATTTATGAAAATGTACGAGTTGAACCGACAGAAACAAGCTTGAAAGATGCGATAAATTTCGCTAAAAAGGGCAATTTCGATGCATATGTAGCAGTTGGTGGTGGTTCAGTACTCGATACTTGTAAGGCAGCTAATCTATATGCCTGTCATCCAGACGCTGAGTTCTTAGATTTTGTGAACGCTCCTATAGGAAAGGGAAAACCTGTACAGATTCCTGTTAAGCCTTTTATTGCAGGTATCTATTTACTCTTTCCCACCAAGAGATATAATAATTAGTGATTACTGTTCACGATACAATAATCGCTATACTGTTGTTCAAGAATATCGCGATTACTATGTATATGTGTTGGTGGGAAAGACTATAGATAATAAAATTAATTGGTGCACAATTACTTATGAAAAGACTGTTAAACATGCTAATTAAAAATTTAAATCATAAATTCAGGACCGGCTCTACCGGCAAAACGAGCGGTCGTTACAAGCGCCGGACCTGTAGGGGTGCCAAAACAAAATTATTATCATTCAGATATTTCATCCGAAGTCGACTCGAACTTTTTTTTTTAAATACCCTAGGTCGTGCATGCATATAATACGTTTACTAAATATCTGTTAAAAGAAATGTTTTCTAGTAATATTAAAGATTTACTATTTTAACTTTAGGGTGGGTCAAACAGTCGATGTGCAGGTAAAAAGAAAGTGTTTAGAAATGATTTAAAGTAAAAATAAAATACTAATTAATATTTATTTTTTCAGTTCCAACAACGTCCGGAACAGGAAGTGAGACGACAGGTGTCGCAATTTTTGATTACGAAACATTACATGCAAAAACAGCAGTTGCCAGTCCAGCAATTCGGCCAACATTGGGTCTTATTGATCCACTACATACTTTGTCACTTCCAGAAAAAGTCTCAGTCTATAGTGGATTTGATGTGTTTTGCCATGCACTGGAATCTTTCACAGCGATACCATATAACCAAAGAACGCCATGTCCAACTAATCCAAAGAATAGACCCGCTTATCAAGGACAGAATCCTGTATCAGATGTATGGGCCAAGCACGCCTTACGTATCATCAAAGAATATTTTGAAAGAGCTGCATATCATTCTGATGATATTGAAGCTAGAGCTAATATGCATTTAGCGGCTACAATGGCTGGAGTTGGCTTTGGTAATGCAGGAGTCCATCTTTGCCATGGACTTTCATACCCAATATCTGGAAATGTTCGCAAATTTCAACCAAAAGATTACAGGTATTAGAATAATTTGAAAAAAATTCTACAGGGATGTATATTATAAATTAATCATTTGTTTCAGTGATGATCATCCGATTATTCCACATGGTTTATCGGTGGTAATGAGTGCGCCAGCTGTTTTCACATTTTTGGGTCCAACTTGCCCTGAGAGACATTTAGAAGCAGCTGAAATTTTGGGACACGATATATCTAATGCAAAACGAGATGATGCTGGACCTATTTTAGCAGATGTCATGAGAAAATACATGAGTATAATGAAAGTTGAAAACGGTTTAACAGAATTAGGCTTTACAAAGGATGATATCCCTCAACTAGTCAAAGGTGCTATGCCTCAAGAACGAATACGGAAAATGGCACCCATTGATCAAACTGAAGAAGACTTAGCTAGGCTTTTTGAAAATTCAATGACAGTTTATTAAGTACTCTGTCAATCATGTTCTCAGATTTCTTCCAAATTTACCAGACCGATAAAAAATGCCCTTTGCTGAATTCAGTGATCAAGAACTCAGTTCTTTGTAGCTGCATGATTATTAGCAGCTATGAAGGTTTTGTTTTACAGAAATACAACGATTTTAGAATTGGTAAAACTGTGTTTATTTTTTTACAGTTTAGCATCTCTACAAGACAATTTTTCACACAATGAAAGGTACATAACGTATATTATTTTGTACCCATTATTAAGTAGTTTCCTTATTAACTGTAAAATCTTTATTTTTTTCTGTCAACAATTTTATGCTAACCAATAATTTGATTTACATATATCTGAATATTGTGATTTGTTTGAAATTTGAGAATACATAGAATAATTTTGTGTAATAAAAAAATATATTGAAATCATATATACGATTAATAAAAAAGCATACTTCACAAAATTTAAATTATAATAAATAAATAGATTTGTGTATACAGTATATTTCCACAATATAAAATTATATACATTCACATGATTTGTATTTTACAATTACATTACTATTATAATAGTTGTTTTATTTATACATTTAGTCTACTCTGAGTGAATACATAGCATTTTTTAAATATTCTTTGGTTTTAGAATGAATCAATTTGGTTCTATGGAAACAGAAATTATAACGGTTGACCTTGCAGACACAAAACATGCCAAGGCCTATTTGATACATTTATAATACAAATCAATGTTTATACTTATATTTAAAAAAAAGTCCGCTGAAATTTGAGACACTGACCTAAAGTGGTAACTATTTCAATAATAATTATCGATTTATTAAAATTTTTATGCAAATAAATATGTATATGAAAATGTTCTACGGTTAAATAAAATTACTTTTTATCTTATGTCTTGTCATTGTATTTTTTTACTACCAGTTAGCGGTTCCAGGTCTATTTGTAAAATTATTGGAATGCAAGAATCTGTGATCACAGATTTTTATACAAAATAGATTGTTACTAAAAAAATAAATAAAATGCTATGAATCGCCCTACGAAAAATACCTGTCTCAAATTTCATTTTTGTTATAGCAAATAATTATATAGTTTGTGACGATCTATTTGAGGTACAATAATTTACATTACATTACAATTACTATAATTTTGGTGTAGGTAACAATTATTTTTTTTTTTACCTAATAAACAATATAATACATCATACAGTACTTTTATGGCAGCTTTTAATGGACTACATTTGTTTAAAATATAAAAATCGATTTTCAACCAGTAAAAAATGTTTAAGGCCATTTATCGAAAATACTTTGCATGCATATATAACCTATATTTTTTCATTATATTCTTTGTGATAAATAAAATACTACCTAACCAACAATATATTGAAATAACTACAAAATTAAAAGCTTACTAAAATAATAAATAAATAGAATAAAAACATCTAGTTCCATTTTGTAAACAAAAAAAAATTATATGAACATCGTACTTCCGAAATGCTTGTTCATATTGAGAGAAAAACTCGTTTCAATTTAAAAATATAAATTAAATACCCATATAAAACATTTTCAGATATATTGTTGCCTTTTAAGGAAGATTGTTTTTATCATTTAAATTTACATCTACTTAAACATAATTTGGTGGCATTTTTTTATTGGACGTACTCATTCATATTATTTCAAAATTAAATCTACCACACAAAATTTATATAAAATTAACTCGTATATATTTTAAGTTCTATGAAAAAAGATAAAAAGCAAAATGTAAAAAAAAGGAATCCAATGTGACACAAAACAATAATATTTTGTTCTACTTTCGTAAGTAGACAGATTATTATATGTAAAAGGTTCTAATCACAAATAAAGTTACATTGAAAAACATCAATACAAATATTTAAGTATTAAAAATCGATTTTAACAAACAAATATAGTCAACATACCAATAGGTTATTCCGGCAACATATGCACAAAGCTTATAGGAAACATTCCTCTACGACCCGGTTCGTTTTCTATGCATCCTTCCATCCAGTGCTCGTCGTCAGTGTGTTCATTAAGAACTAATATCACTTCACCTTCACCGAATGACAATTCGTCTTCATTGTCCGCTTCGCAGTTATATAATGCTCTGCATCTGCGAAGTGGAATTGTTCCGCCACCTCCGCCTTCACCAGGGCCACGTCTGCTCGACCAAGTCTCTTGGGTGCCGGCCGTCATTCCTTGTGCCATTCCCTGGATCAGGTTCATTTCTGCCATCCCGCCACTCTGTACGCAACATAAACATGGCTGCCAATGCCAATATGGTAATATCAGAAGAAAAAACACAAAACAAAACTATACAAGTACCAAAATAATATTGAAAGTAAAACAAAAGTAATTCAACTTTACAAGCTGCTAACGTAATCTTCACAAAAGAGTAAATTAATAGACAGAGAGTTCATCATCAGATTTTCTATGTAAAGAATATTAAGTGTGTCTCAGGAGATACTTTGGGAAGACAATCAACATATTTTTTGTTAGTTAAGTCCTTGATTCCAACTGAGTATATGCAAACATAGTAAAGGAATATTGCAGCATCTTGCAGAGAACGGAAATAGGATTAAACTAATTTGGGCGCACGGCAAAATTTCTGGAAATTTATCAACTGATTCAACAGTCAAGGAAGGAACCAACAGTGAGTCAATAGCACCAAAACATGTATATGGAATCGCTGAGGCAACAGCCAAAAGTTTCAGCGCGAACACACTCCAAGGTGTTTATCGAAGATCCTTTAGCGGAAAGAATTTTAGAAGCATTAAAGCAGAGTGTGAACAACTTAAGAACGGTCACTGGGATAGTAACAGGATATTGTCAACACCTGCATAGGTTGTCTATTTCCAATAACGCATTTTAGAGCAAGTACAATATATACTCTGTAAGTTTGAGGCTCTCGCACAGACAAGGTACAAGCATTTTGGATCAACCTCAATATTACCAAAGGATTTTAAAGACGTCAGTTTGAACAGAATACTAGACATGTTATCAAGCTGGGAAGCTTCAAGAACTGACGGAATATTAAGGAAGCACAATACTGTTCGCAGTGTAAACTACATTCTAATTCTAAACATTGGGGCAAACAAATAAGAAGTCACAATTATTATTATTTTGTTGGATCATGGAAAACTGAAATCAATTTTGGGCATTTTTTGGATTTTTGGATTTTTTTAATAAAACTGACGTCAGTTTCGGTCTCAACGAGTACTTTCATATCATCATGGGGTGCCAGGTTCATCATACCTCAGTCTCCTATGCTAAATCATACAAAGCCTGTGTAATTTGATACATAGGAAACCTGATGGTCGGCTATGGAACTATAACAACTACAGACGCCCTAGGCTGCTCAAACACTAGATATATTATTATATGAGTGTAGTATTAACTTACGTTTGGTTTTTAAAGAAATTTTGCTGTATTTGTTTATTAAGGTGTTTAAGACTAGCACGGGTTAATAAACGGATTAATTTATGTCGGGCTGTACAAAAATAAATTTGTAGTTTTATCAAAGTTATTCTGTATTAATTATAATGAAAAGAATATTAGTTATTTTGTCATTTATAATAAATCAAATAATCCGAAGTTGGGTAAAAAGTACAAATTTTTCATTTAAATTAAGACGCCTGTCTACTCATTTGTTTGTAATTTCATAAAGATTTTAAACAATAAAAAAGCAAAAATGAAATTGATATTCATTTTCTTTAAATTTTAGACATGCATACAAATTTAATTTATAAAAATTACGTACTAAAAATTAAATTCAGAAAAAAACGTAGCAGCAACACTTATGCGAACCCAAGTTTATTTTTTGCACAATTAGCATTACGCGTGCAAAAATAAAAAACTTTAAAATTCATACAAATGCCCGATTCTGCTAAAATTATCCCACAAGTGGATGTCATCAGAAGAAAATGGTAAGGCCACAGACCTAATTAAAGACTAAATGAACTTATTAAACTTAAAGTCAAAATAAAACACATTAAAAGTATAATGGATAAGACATGCTAAGCATGCTTTATTTGACATCACATTAGATTCACACAATTTTACCGTAGTTAGAATATCTGTCTCTTCTGCATAACTCTCCAATTGTAACCTTTCCTTTCTCTGTAAATTAAGAATTATTCAACAATTTAAAAACATATTATTGAGAGTGTATTGATTCTCTCAACTAAAATTTAAAAAAAACGCATTATTTTAGCAAAACGAGCATACGGTAATCTACATTAAAAATTGTGGGTAATTGTGACACTTGGGTAATTTAGCATTTTTATTAGCGTTTCTTCAGAATCACTGTAATGATCTAACCATGTTTTACGACAAAATGACGATTCTTAGTTAATGTACTTAGACCCAGATTTTATTAATAAATGCACTGAGTTTGCGCACTTTTTATGAATATGAATGAATATATTTTCAGTGACCCTGCAATACCGCGTAGTGTTATGTCACAACGCTGCGTAAATGTTGCAAACTTTTACGTAAATAAATATTCGAATGAACTCTATGCCTTACTGTTCGATATTTTAAATCTACTAATTGGCTAATTCAAACGGGTATTATGCGCAATATATCACTGGTAGACATTATTAGCATATTTAAAAAATCAAGGTCAAATAGTACAAATCATTGTCCAATATATCTTTTAAATTACTAACCTTTCTTGGAGGAGGAATAGGATTGTGAATGTTTACAACACTGTCTAATTCCGAAGTCATTGAAGATATGCTTTCATTTGATCGGCCATTAGACAGTCGTCCTGACGAACTTGGGGCCGGCGGCGGTGGATTTATTGGTCTTTTGACAATATTACTCGCTTTTTCAGCTCCTGATTTGGTATCTACAAAAATATATGATCGCTCTCAATATAACAAACGGTTTTTTATTTTATTTTTCCATGCTCATCAATTGAAAGCCTTCAGAATAATAAAATGAAATTACGTAACAAAAATATTAGTAAAATAGCAAAACTGAACGAATTTAAAAAAAAATGGTTATGGTACCATAAAATGTCGATAGCTGAAATTTGTTAGAAAAAAAATGATAATAAAAGGAAAAAGAGCTATTTCACCGTTAAGTTCTAAAATACAAACTAGCTAACAACACCAGATAGAAGTAAACAGCTACAATATAAACAAAATACACAAAACACAGCACCTAGATGTTGCGTGGATTTATTTGAAGCAGAATCACTGGAAGGTGATCTCTTATGTAGACACAATGTATGATAAGCAGGTACCAAGGGATCTGAAGTAGTACGGCCATGACAACTACTCGCTGGAGCCAAAGATTCAGCCGGAGCTCGACCATGACTCGCCGGAAGCGTACCATACAAAGTTGCCCCGGGAGGCATGGGCGCCGCGCGTTTTTTCAGACTTCCATGTACATTCACTGCCAAATTATTATCCACTCCATTTATACAGAATTATTTTCAGCAAAAGACAAAGGAAACCTCAATACTAAGTACCGATATTTCTCAAAGATACAGAAAAACACCATAGTTGAGATTACATAGAAACTTTGAAAGCAATATAAATACACCTCCCACACTACAGTTCTTTAAATAGCCTACATTAGCAGTGACCTAATTATTTTTAAAACAAACCTACAATAATTAAAAGCATAAATATCTAAAAATATTCGATCGAGATTGTTTTTTCTATGATTGATATAGGTAAACAAAAGTAATAAATCCATTTTTTTCACTACTTTTATCCCTTTCAGTATTATTTATTATTATTAGATTATTTCACGCTAGAGTACAAAAAAATAAGATCCAGAATCAATAAAAACAAAATTTTGATGTCAACGTAATTGAAAGTAGATCATACCTATAACTGGCTTTCTTGTTTGAGGAGGCGGAGGAGGTGGCATTTGTCTATTCCCACTATTAGGGCTCGACCCTGACTGCAGACTATCACAAGTAGATGACCTGGATCTTAGAGTTACGGGCGAATCACCGCCTGTATAACTAGGTGGTCTGGATCGGTTCTTTTTCTCTGGAGTAAGTGAGCCATTCTGAAAAACGAAATTTAAATTGCAATCCAAGCCCTTTTCACATTAAATTTTAAAACTTACTCTGTCCTCAACAATCGTTTCATCTTCCGAAAAATCTGTAGATCCATCATCATGCGATAAATTCCAATCTATGTTTATATTGTCAAACGAACTTTTCTGTCTTTGTAGCGCGCTATTCAACTGTAATTAAAAATATGTATATTTGTTATATAAATAATTATTTTCGGAGTGTGAGATTAAATTTTAATCTCTTACCAAATCAATACATGTATGGTGACCCAGTTCAGTGGCAATATCCAAAGCAGTTTTATCATCTGCATTACGTAATTCTGTGTTAGCACCACTGCGCAACAGTAATTTCATACATTCACTGCGATCATGTAAAGCGCATAAATGGAGTGCAGAATTGCCGCCTCCCTGTCTAACATTGGTAATTTTATCTAATCCTTGAGATGGCATGTTTTGAACCAAAAAGTCAACTAATGCTAATGAATCACCCATTTCACGAACAACAGCTAAATGTAACGCGGTTTCACCACAATCCTAAGAAAGATGATATTATAAAACAACACATTATCATAATAACACTTTAAAATATATATATATTTACCGAACTAGGTAAAGAAGCACTGAGATCAACTTTTTCAGCAAATGCTTGAAGAAGTTGTTGTAAGTCTTTATTATTAACAGCATGTTCTAAATCGCATAGAAGGTCACGCTCATCTTCGCAAGTTCGTAAAACGAATCTTCGGTCTACGTACTTCGCACGAATATATTCATATCTGGCTTCCCTTTAAAATTTTTGTAAAAAAAATATTCAAAATTGCATATCGTCAGTGATACTACAAAAACCGCCGAACACCATTAATATCGCTTAACTGCTTGAAATAGTAAAACCGAAATTTCATACGACCTTATTTTGGTCAATGAATCAGTTGATCGTTTTAATCAGAGAGCCTTTAAAATCGTAGAATATAATAAAAGTGTGTGTTCAACACATAGAGTGACGGTCGGCGGTTTTACAAGAATCGTTCATTAACTTACATTGAACTGGAAGGTTGTAACTTCATGCCATAATCAAGGGTCGCCTCCATAACCTCATTAAATGCTTGATTTGTCATAAAACGTGCTAATAACAACTGACTAGTACAGACGTTATCCAATGTAAGTGACTGAATACGAGATATATGTACACCCATATCACGGTGAATTCCCGAACATTCTATACATACTATAATACCGAAATTTGTTGATAGCCATGTTGCGTCTAAAATCAATTATTATAAATAATATTAAAACACCGTACAACCCCAGTGGGTACTGGAGTTTTCTATAGAGGCTTTATGATTTTTGATACATAAATTAGCTACAGATAATCTGCAATAATATTTTAATATTTCATATAAAATTAACTATTATAGACTACGTTGGAACTTTTGAGTGTATTTGCCATATGGCACATAGACTATTGGCGTCGGTCGGATAGCGGGACCTACGGGTCGAAGTAAAATTTCCGACGTTTCACATCATTCTGTGTGTGTGCGCGGCCAATAACTTTCGAAAGAGTTTACTGATTTTGACGAAATTTGGCCCACATGTTGGAATGCATCACCGCACGAAGCCTGATCGTACTATTTTAAGGGGTGTATTTAGGGGCCCAAAAACACGGAAAAAATTATCGAAATTGATTCAAAACTTAAATTTTAAACAGAATCGACTCTCCAGGGCCGGACTTATAAATTTTATGAAAACATTGGCTTGCATATAGAGAATTACACTTATATATAATTTTGTGCATATGAGAGTTTGATAAACAGACGAAATATTGAAATTAAGAAAAAAATACTATTTTAAGGGGTATATTAAGGGGTAATTTTTTTTATTTTATCCGCAAACAAATACACATAATAGTCACATTGCCTGTATTAGCAAATGTCGGTAGGGTCTTGGCACTGCGACCCGAATTTTTTTCTTCGAAAGGGGGTCGGTTGTCCAGAAAAGGTTGGGAGTCTCTGAGTAACAAAGTACTATCCCAGACACAACAATTAATCAACCATTATGCTTTCTAAAACTTACCATTTTGTGAATTACAGTCGCAGCAACGGTCATTTCCTGGCAAACGTTGCACATATCTTATAATTGCTTGTTGAAGTTCCAATAAACTAGCATTTTCACCGCCTCCTGTCGTACCACCTCCGTCTCCATGGATAGTTTTCTTCATAGACATGTCCTTACAGTTAACTAATACTGACATCCAAGCTCTTTGATCGTTTTCATCTTCAGCTTGAAAATGGTATGTGCGATTATCTAAAACATATTTGGTGTTATAACTACTGTTTATTTTACGTATTTTCCTATAGATCATTAGTTTCTAAAAATGTACTGAAATATGCATGTCCCACCTGATGCCCAAAAATATTTACGTCTAAAATTTTTGAAAAATATCAAAATTGGTAAAGATTGCCAAAAAATTATAGCGAATGTCAGATCGAATTTTTGTTAGTTTTTGAGATTTAGTGTAAAATGGCAATAGCGACATGTCGTTCATGAATGATTTATTCAAAATGAACGATTCCCTCTACCATGCCAATAATGAACGACTCCATTTATTAAAATATTTTTCTACCCGTTAGATTTTTAAATTATTTTATTTTACGCATCAACTTTTCTTTCGAAAATTTAGTGTGAAACCTCACAGTCGTGAAGTATGAACGTACTTCCGGCATTGCGAATTTCTACTATTTTTTATTTTTTTCAATATATATACTAAATACTAATCTTAATAATAGGATTTAATTAAAAAAAACATACATGAAACCAGATCAAAGCCACGTTTATCTTCTGGAACGGGTTTAATTTGGCAGGTTAATAGATTAACCCTAGTTGGCGGTTTTGTTTCATCGGCATGACAAATATCTAAAAAACCTTCAGCTAAAACTCTGCATTTGCGTTTTTGCCATACGCGTCGCATCTTTCCTTCAGACTTTTTCAGTAAATGGCCACTTCGAGTAACACCTAAATTACGATCTCCTTGCAACTGGTGCAATGAGTAGCCACCATCCTTGTCTCTTCCAGTTACGCACTGAAAACAGATTTGCTCAGTATAATTATTCAAAACTAATATGCGGAGAAAAAAAGTCTAGGTGCATAATGAACAATGATAGCATTTCAAAAATTTAACGGAATTTTACCTCTTTATCGATTCCTGGTGCGCTTCTTAATAGCATTCTAAGATCAGTCAGTCTACGTCTTTCTTCATCTTGTTTTTGACGAATTTTTTGAAGATTTACGCTAAGATCCGCTACATAACTACCGAAATGTTCTATTGTTTTTAAACCATCTTGGAAATAACTAAAATTAAATATTTATATGTGAAAAAATGAATTTTAAATTACATGTCTAAAAATCAATAGACTTACTTTGTCTGAGCATGGTAATATTCAACAAGATGCTGTAGCAGTTCAATTCCCTTTTTGGTTTTTATTTCGTTGAATTTAATCAGGTACTAAAAATGTTCCGAAATTGTCAATAATACAAATTTTAAGGTAAATGATATTATAATGGATGTTTTTAAAACGTGTGACCTAAATTTAACGTCATTCTGATCCGAACAGAACAAAAAAGGTTCTATATTTTATTAAAATAGTCGGTAAAATTACCTCACACATTTGCAATTGAAATAATCGTCTTTCTTTTTCCATTTCATCAGCAATTTCTGCACTTGTTACTTCAGTTCTAATAAGACCAGCTTCTTTGGCTTGTTGTTTTTTTTCTTTTTCAATTTTAACATATTTTGACTCATAGTCTTTCCAAGCTTTATCAAACGGTCTCTTAAGATCACCTTTTACACCTCTTAAATCCCCTTTTAATAAACTATCCAAAGGGAACATTACAATATTATTGATATTTTGCATCTACAATTTGTAATAAATGTAATTAATAACATTTCCTTACGATTTCATCAAAACTGATTCTTCTCAGGGGGCTACCCACTGTCTTCGTTAACATTAGTACTTAAAAATATGAATTTAAAAAACTTACAAGTGTTTTCATCAGGGCGGATAATTCTTTAGTAACTACAGCAAATTTTAAAAAAGCAGCACCAATGTCAGGTTCCTGATCTTTGCTCAATGCATTATTTCCAAGCTTTTCTAAGGCGCGAGCAAGGTACATTTCATTATCTACATGTGCTACAAATAAAACAATATTTTATTGTTCACTAATTCAATATGCATAAAATCCGACTGAAAATACACTTACAATTTCCAGAATTGTGGATAGCTTTGATAGCTTTTTTCATTTTGGTAAGGCCATCTCGATCAAAATCGAGTGTCTGTAAATTCAATTAAAAAGTCGATAAATTTCTTTAAAGTATGTACAATATTTATTAGGATGGTTCTAGAACTACTTTACAAAATAAACAATGCCACCTGTAATGTTAACCTTGGACTTTTTCGAAATTTTGTATACAATTTACATTAAATGACTAATATTGAAACCTAAAACTTAGTTAATAGAAAAAATTCGCTAATAAATATGCATGAAACTAAAAAATATTTCAACGGAAACATTATAGGTCAGCTGATGATATCACTGGCAAATGTGTAACGATTAAAAAAATAATAAAAATGCCTCAAATTACACACCTCTTCCAATGAGGTGATTGTATGGCGACATTGTGGCATACGAGATACAAATGTTGAAGTCGTCGGGGAATTATAATCCTCTCTGGTTTCTTCGACAAATTCATTGACACGGATAAGACCAGGCATCATGTATAGGGTTGTTGGATGTCAAAAGAATGTCACAAGTCTCACACAAAAAACAAACTACATTTAGCTTTGGTATGTGTTATTGTGTTGTATTTGACACATCTAAAAACTGCCCAAACAAACTGATACACAGACTTTAAAAAACAAGAAACTCAAAACGCCTCGACACAATTATCGCGTTATAGATTCCATTTCTGACAGATGGTTTCAGTTTTATGTACCGTGCATTATATGTGTTCTTAATTAATTTTATCTGAAGCCCGGGGCTACAACAACGAAGTAGACTTACTACACCACAATATCACTTCTGAATGCTTGTTTCCATCTTCTTTTGTGCCAGATGCATGTGGTCTTACATCCTACTTTAACACCACTGCAGTTTTTGAATTTATGAAAACTACCTAAAATAAGACAAAAATATCGAACGCATGTAGAGTTGAACAAAGAAAGTAAAATGATCAAAACATGGCCTTAGGTTCCAAAGCATAAATTTTTGTGAAATCCAAGGATATACAGGTACCCTAACGTAGCTTGATAGTTAAATAAATGTTTAAAAAAAACTATTTAAAACAAGCAAATCAAAACCGGAGACATGATTTTTTATTTTATATCAGTAGAAGGTTTTAGTTTTTTTTAACACGTATTTTTATTTTAAGATTTTTCAAAATTTGTTATAATATTAAAAAAAGTTAATAAAATAACGCAAAACCCCAAATATTTGCAATTTTTATATCATCCGAGACAATACGGCGAGCAATGGGCCCTACTAGCGGCCCGGTCTAGCTTCTATTCTCAACGTGTATTGAATCACTTTCAATTGTGAGTAAAAATCAAAATTGTAAAAAAACAAAAAAAAAAAATCTCTTGATACGATCGCTACCAAACATCACAGGATCAACCGCTGGGTCCAGCCGTTTTGGAATACATAGGGAACATACATACACACATATATTTTTATATATTATGATATAATGATACTCTTGACATTGAGACGGATCTAACGATACCTCATTTATCAAAATCGGTCCACTAATTTAGTCTCTAGATGAGAATATCTATACCTATAAGATATAAGTTGCATTTAAAATAGCACACGCCCGATATGCGTCATAGCACGCGCTCTATACCTCACTTCTAGGCGTACGCTCTTGAGCACGCGGTAAAGATTATACGTGTACAGGAGCTGTTTCTCGAGCTGCTGAAGTGTTCGGGTAGGTCATGAAGTATGGAGATAAGGAGAACTACATCAATGTTAGAAAAAAGTCCCTCGAATAGAATTAAATTAAGATGACATTGTTGTTTCAAAAGAACTATTGTATGAAGAAATCGCCAAAAATGGTTAGAGCAGGACAACATTAAATAAAGAAAGATATACGTGCGACTTTTGAAGGCGGCGTTTTTAAAATATTAAATGCATAATGGCCATAAATGTAACTAACGTAAATGATAAAATTATTTTAATGACCTCTCAAAATTATATATGTTAAGTCACAGGTAGTTTCTCAGTTAATTTACATAACAGCTAAATTTTGCTACTTCCGAATATTTCACTTTTTTTACTGTTATGGCCTTGACTTTTGTCTTTGGCCACTTTGCCTACAACAGCTAAGCTCATATTGGTTTTCTAGCGTCACTCTGGTCAGTTATCAAACCCCTATTTAATGCTTTTAGATGACCACGTTTTCAGTTTAACATTCATAAGAGATTGTCCTCCTTATCTCCACTTCCATAGTGTTATTGTACTTTCTCGAACGCGACACGCCCAATGCGCACATCTTCGTTGTGTATCGGATGTCTCATGCCCACTTCTGTGCAACACACGTATCTAGCTACGCTGATGAACCTGTAGTTTCGCTACATTTTGTTGATCGCGGTGTAGAAAGTGTTCTCAAAAAGCTGAGTTAAGGTTCGTTGTAGTTCTATTTGTGATTGTTCTTTGGACATTTCTTCATCATAAATACTTTATTGTACTATTTTCTGCACTGTGCATTAATGCCAGCCAGTTAGAGCCATTAAAAATGTAAATTATTGGGGAATACCAGTAACTTACTCTTTACTGTTTATAATAAATGATAGCTTAGACTCTACTGGGTCACTCGCTTGCGATAAACAATAGAGTGCAAACCAGTCTAGAGTATTCCACCGAAGTGTAATTGGATCGCAAATGTACTCGACAGCGATTTTTTTCTATCAGACTTTGTTAACAAAATATTTTTTTTTAACACATCACAATTAAAATTCCGTTTCATTTTTGATTTAGTTTACTTTATGTTATTGCCGAATTAACTAGCGAAACCTTTTTTTTTCGAATTTCATCTGAAGTGGAATTATATATGTATATCCGAGTTCATTAAAATTCTTTTTGCTAAATTTTTTAGAATAATCATTTCTCATACGACAGATTTAAATTAAAATAAATAATGTGCTTAATGCTATCTTGGACATTTTTGTTTTATGGTGAAATTGTATGAGAAATGACTGAAACAGCAAAAGGTAACGTGTTAATGTTTGTCTTGTGACTTTTATCTGGGTTATAAATTTTTGTATTGATTAGATACTTTTTAATAACAGATTCGATTGTTACTGATATTGGCGCTATTTGGACAAGACTTTTTGACCACAGGCCATTTTTACATGGCGAAATACAATTTATGCTAAAAGAATTTCAGGTAAGTTAACTTTTTACCGTTATTAAAGAACATAACCTTAATAAAATCTCCGCCCTTTTTAAAATGATAGTCAGCTGTTTGTCAAACTACGATTATTGAGTATTGTGTTCTATAAGATTGTTATGCTACTATGTGTGCTTTATGTTACAATTAAATTTGTTATTTTTAATAAGAAAATGTTAGTGGCGACATTTTTTATCAATTGATAAAAGTTAATAAGTCGGTTGTTGATACTTCATAATGCAATTTCTAGGAGAGAAGATTAGACAGTGAAGTCGAAAGATTATTCAGCATACTGGAACACAGTACAGATATAAAAGATACACAGATTGATCGTATGGAACAGAGAGTGTCTGCTAATTTACCAGTTTTGCAAACAAATATAGAAGAAGCTTTGAATATATGCTGTGAAATTAATCTACAAGAAGAACAGTATAAATCTGTAGGTGTTTCATATTAGCAATATTAGTCTTCTTTTTTCTGAACACCAATACCAAAATAATCAATAAATACACCCTATATATTTCTTTGGCAAGAGACACCGAAACTTGTAACAAAATGTTAACTATTTTGTGGGGTTTTTTTTACACTATTTGATGCGATGTTATTATTTTGTTTTTAAACATAAACATAACTTCATCGCATATCGACTTATGAAATAAGTACTTACAGTCAATATAACAAAAAGTCATAAAATTGATTAAAATTCTTGATAGCTCATAGGATTCTTCAAAAGGAAAAGTTTTACTGCTCATGTAAATTTGTGAAAATTGTCTATTTTTTTAATATAGTGTGGTAGTCGGTTATTTAGCAGTGACGAAGAACATACCGGACTCTTGGTGTTCCTTGAATAATAGATCTTATGAGTAATAAGAACGTCATGTTTTAAGGAAACTGATTTTATTGCAGAATAAAACTTTGGTGGAAAATCGAGTTGCTCGAAAAAAAGAATGGGAAGTATTCATTGAGGATATGACTCATAAGTGTACAAGAGTTGATAATACATTTGAAGAGAAAGAAGAAGAACTTCAGGAATTTTATTCTGATTTAGAAAGAAAATTGCATATCAATAAATAACATTTACGGTTCAAAAATGATTCGTCATCCAATAAGTGATCCAGCGATTCAAATAAAACCATCCAAAAAATTATTAAGCTATATTAAGAAAATTAAATTTTCGTCAAATATGCCTCAGCAAATTAAAAATATAATCAAAGCTAATAAAAATTCAATAGAAACTAATATTTCTTCAGATCCAGAAAGACAACCGATGTTTAATAACAAAAACCATAAGTTTTTAATATCTGTTGAGTCACTGTTAAAAGATTGTTCTGACGAGTTTATAAAAATAAGCCCAACTTTAGAAGACTCTGAAGAACCACTTACTGGACCATTCCTAGATGTAAGAAGTTTAAAATGGATAAATAATGAAATTATAAAACAACGCGAAAAAGGAGAGCGGGTTTATTTTCACGAGTTGTTAGAAGGAAGTAAAATTGTGCTACCAGAAAATAAAGTTACTGAGCGTGACCCTGAGCTTGATGCCCGTTGTGAAAATTTGAGGAATCAACAAAAGAATCGTGAATACAAATCAATTACTAAAAATGTTGATAACACCAGAGTAAGACATCCTGAGGACACCATTGCGTTTCACAGTAAGCATATAATAAATGATCTTCAGAATAAAAAAATTAGACATTATAGGCTGTTCTTGTCTACAAATATAAACATTTTATTACAACACAAGGGCAGAAAGTTGAAATTTCTGCACTGCGCGACATGATGCTCGAAGCGCAGTTCAGGTTTCTCAACTTTCTGCCCGTGTGGTGTATACTATTTGTCTTTATACGCGGTCGAAAGTACGTACTTTCACCATTATATAAAAAAACTAATAACTTTTAAGTGAGCAATTTTGAGGTTATACGAATAACAGCTGTTAGCTACTAGTGGCTGACGACAATCTCACGTATCAGTGTGCACGAGAAAACTCTCTCGTCCTGCTGTTACTTTCTTTCGGCCCGTTGTTATAGATGGGGTGCGATAATTCCAGCAGAGCATAAATGTTAAGTTTTCTGTCTTAAAATTGAAGCCGGAAGTACGTACTTTCGACCGGGTATAAAGAAAAATTATAATCGCAAGCTAAGGTCGTTGTCAACTCAGATTTTCTGATTAATCAAGGGAAACGGTGGAATGTAGCTACATTCACAGTTACATTCCAGTGTTTTTTGAGAGTTAACACTCCCATGAACGCAAGCTTGCACCAGTCGATTTGTATGACGCTAAAACCTACTTAAATAATTCCACCGAGCTGTGTAGAGTAGTGATGACAGCACTAGACCAGCATTCGGGAGGTACCGGGTTCGTATCCCGGCGGGATTATAACTAAGATGTTTTCTTTTTGCAACAAAAAATATTCCTTGTTCTGTTGAACTGGTCCTTCTGTGCTAAACAATTATTTTGAACATCCCGTGGATCCAGACAAATGCTATTAAGCAATATCTAATTGCAACGTTTCATTTTAATTTAAAATTTCCTCAGGCTGCACAAATAGATAATCAAAATTAAATACATATAATATGTTAAAATACAGTGTCAAATAATTTTAAATACTTTAGAAAAATAACTTAGCATCATTGCGATACTAAAAATGATTACGTATGTGCTAAATATATAGAAAAAAATTTGCTCCCTTGTTCGTCATTTGTGTAATATATTATTTTTAATTTAAATTTTATGTTGTCTCCAAAAATAATTTAGTATCGCAAAACCGAGCTGGGTAGAGTAGTGGTGACAGCACTAGGCTCGCATTCGGGAGGTCCGTGTTCGAATCCCGGCGGGGGCAGATGTGACTGGGACTTTTTCCTACTGCCTCTCGCCGAGAAACGGTAATTCCTGTACCGGCCATCTTGATTGAGGTTTTCCATGGCTTCCCTCAATTAATTCCAGATAAATATCGAGATGGTTCCTTATTTGAGGTCATGGTCGATTACCTATCAAACTCCTAGTTCAAAAATTACCTACCTTATCCTAATTTCCTATAATTCCTTCATTCGCCCATTGCTATTACATAAGTTGAAGTTGTAAAAAAATGTAGAAAATAACGGGAAAAAATGAAAAAATAGTAATGGTGCGAATGGCGTCTATTATAACATAAAAGTCGAGAAATGGACGTTAAACGCATTATTAGTGTATTTGCCATATGGCAACATACACTATTGGCGTCGGTCGGATGGCGGGACCTAGGGGTCGGACCAAAATTTCTCGACGTTTCATAACCTCCTAAACACTTTGGCACCATTTTTAAAAATGTTTATATATATATGTATATATATATATATATATATATATATATATTTATATATATATATATATATATATGTGTACGCGCGATAACTTTCGAAAGAGTTAATTGATTTCAACGAAATTTGGACCACGTGTTGAAATCCATCACCGCAAGAAGCCTATTTAAAATGGGCGTAATCGGGCCATTTTAAGGGTAGTTTTTAGGGGTTTTTGGGCCCCAAAATTCCGAAAAAATTCTCAGAATCGTTTCAAAATTGATATTTAACCTGTCAGTAGCAATTAAAAAGTGCCCCTAAAATTTTAATAAAATGGCCTCAACAGGACCGGACTTACAAATTTTTTGAAAACACTAATTTGCAGATAGTGATTTATTTATTGAAGGGTGTCTTTAATTCGGTGTAGACGTTAGATTGATAATAATATTACAATTAAGAAAAAAAATGTTATTTTAAGGGGTGTATTAAGGGGTTAAATTTTTTATTTTGCCCAAAAACAAACTTAATTTCACATAATAAAACTATAAAACCACACGGCCCTATACAAGCAAATACACTATATTGTCGGCAGGGTTTTGGCACTGCGACCCGGGTTTTATTATTATTATTATTACTTAAATAATTCCAGTGTTTAAAACCACTTCAAATAAATGTCTTTACTAATAAAAAAAATTGAATTTTCAGTGAAAGAAATGAACAAACAACTCATAGCAGTCTTCCAATTCGTATTGTCAGTTCTGGCGGGTTTTGCTTTCGGATTTACTGGAATCGAGTATATTATTGATAATTTGGATTATGGCTTCAGGTTATTGTTGGGCATCATGTGTGCTTTGGTGATAGCACTTGCTGAGATTTACTTCTTAGCAATAAAATTGAGTGACTACGTAATTCCAGAAATTCCCGCCCCTGTTCCACCTGCAAGCAAAACAAAATTGCATCAAGAGTAAAATATCTATAATCAATAATCACTTGAAACTGTATTAAATTACATTTTTTGTATTAATCTTAATAAAATTATTCACATACTTTGTTGATAAATTACTACTATTTTTGTTTTTTTCAAATTGCACTGATTTTTTTTTGTAAATTGGAAACCTTATGTTTAATTACAGAAAGCAAAACATCAAAAATATATATATATATGTGTGGTCATTGTCAAATTAGATTCTAGCCAGGGGCGTCCCCAAGGGGGGGCAGGTAGGGGCAGCTGCCCCTCCCTAGAGGTTCGGGATTTTTTTAAGTTATAAGTTTTCCTGCCTAATGTCACAGAATAAGTAAGTAATAAAATGTAGCGTTCAGCAGAATCAATCTGAAACTAAAATCAAATTTAAGGATTCAATAAATGTATTAATATTTAATTACTTAACCCTCAAAAATATGAAATTTTTGTTTTTTTCTCATCCTTCTGCCCCCCTCTGGCTCAAAGGCTGGCGACGCCCTTGATTCTAGCAATGCCTTCTCCAACTCAACACTATTATGGAGTCCAAAAATTTACATCAGCTTGAATAAAACTCCAAAATCTGAGAAATATTGAACGAAGCGCAATATTTTTTTTAATTTGGCTTAAGTTTATGTATTAACGCGCAAAGGTACTTTAATAAATTTTAGGCTTTTCGATTTTCTCAGTGATTCTCACAAAAACACTTATGACCAGCATGGCTAAATGACGTCACATATTAAAATGGCATATCAAATTTATAAATTAAAGCTGTTTAGTAAATCGTTCAACGTTTCTCATTTTTTAGTGTTTGGTTCCAATTTAAGTATACTTTCATACATTTTTCGAATTTATCAAATGACGATAGATCGCTGCTGCAAAAATAGCATGTATAAACTAGTCCTTTCCCGCAGCCTCTCTCGCGTTAATATCGATTAAACAAAAACTCCGGATAAAAATTGTATCCTAATTGATAGTATAGTTTCATCAAAATCAATGCAACCATATTCGAGTGATGCTGAAAATCTTGTTTCTGTTGTGTATAGCCCGCTTCGACTCCACCATATTACATCTTTGCCTCGCAGCAGCGACAACTGTAGTGGAGCAAACAAACATTAATTTAATAAAAATAAGAATTGTTTGGCTTAGAAATCTTCGCAGAAGCGTGTACAATAACTCTCTAAAGTTTCATCGTAATCGGATGAATGGTATAGAACGCACAAGAGACGAACACACAAACAAACAAACATAAATTTTTATTTAAGGGCTAGTAATGAATTTTTAAGAATAAGCAATGTAACGCTTATAAATCGAAATGCGCTGATATTCGTACTTACATATTATCAATAAAATTTTATCAAAACGGTAAAGAGGCGCTCAGCAAAAAATTGTGCAATGCAATTATACATGTAAGTATTTTTTTTAATAAACACGCAGCAAGTAGGCTATGTGCGTCAAAGTATGATTTTAAACTTTGGTTTAATTAGTATGTAGGTATTGATTAATACTATAACCGTTTTTAGTGTATTTGCCATATGGCAACATACACTATTGGCGTCGGTCGGATGGCGGGACCTAGGGGTCAGACCAAAATTTCTCGACGTTTCATAACCTCCTAAACACTTTGGCACCATTTTTAAAAATGTTTATATATATATATGTATATATATATATTTATATACGTATATATATATATATATATGTGTGCGGGCAATAACTTTCGAAGGAGTTAATTGATTTTAACGAAATTTGGCCCACGTGTTGAAATCCATCACCGCAAGAAGCCTATTTAAAATGAGCCCAATCGGGCTATTTTAAGGGTAGTTTTTAGGGGTTGAAAAATGTTTTTGGGCCCCAAAATACTGAAAAAATTTTCCGAATCGTTTCAAAATTGAAATTTAACCCTCTGGTAGTAATTAAAAAGTGTCCCTAAAATTTTGATAAAATCGGCCCAACAGGACCGGATTTATAAAGTTTGCAGATTATGAATTATTTACTGAAAGGTGTATATAATTTAGTATAGAGGTTCAATTGATAATAATATTGCAATTAAGAAAAAAAATGTTATTTAAGGGGTGTATTAAGGAGTCTAATTTTTTATTTTGCCCAGAAACCAACTAAAGTTCGCATAATAAAGCCACACTGCCTGTATAAGCAAATACACTATATTGTCGGCAGGATTTTGGCACTGCGACCCGGGTTTTTTGTAATTTAAGGTTTGATTAGCCATTTATAAATTTTTTTAATGTCGTTTACCCTAAATATCTCATCTTTCAGTTCATGATAAATTTATTATGTTCTAAAAATAATAGTTAATTATAATGATAATAAAAAATAAAAACACAAATTGACGTTATCATTGAGGGTTATAGTTAACAGACAACTAATTATATTTATAAATAAAAACAAAGTACATAATATTAGTCATACATCAGACTAACAATAGATAGATCACTTATAAGGTTAAGCGCACATGAATGATAGTGCAATCGAAACTAATGGCATTGACATCGCAGTTGTCAAGCGTCTATAATCTACAATTTCTCTCAACAGAGCAATCACTCAATAGTGAACTTGATCGCGCATAACTCTTTTAGTTTAGGAGATATAGTCGTTTTAAGTTATTTCAATTGTTAGACATTTTTAAATCGTAAACTTCTAAAATAAAAGAAATACTAACTTGGGCTTAATCGATTCAACGTAAAAATTTAAAATTTGGCTCAGAGATAGTGTTTGGTAACCCAAATACAGATGTGAAATATAAAAGGTTGAATTTTGATTCTTGGGGCTAATTTTTTCGTATATTGCATTGTTCTTTTGTTCTTTTTTTGACTCTAGAGTCTAGACCAAAAGAAAGAAGTTTCAAAATCAGCAGACTTTTTGTTGTTCCTGCATATATATTATTTTTGGTTAGATCACATATTTTTGAATTGATTACGTAAAAATTAGCAAAAAGGCGTAAATTTTGCACAAAAAAAAATTAATTGTATGTCAGAGACTAAAGCCAATGACACGCGTCTATCTTTGTTTCCCGGAAATGTCTTCCGGTCTTGTATACACATTGTAAAAAGAGTGATAAAACATATTGAAAATTCATAAAAACGATTTATTGTTTTGTGATATTATTTTTATCATCATTGCGAAAGATATATTTTATATGATTAATTGCATTTTAAAAGAAAGTACCTATGTAAATATAATTAAAACAAACTACATGTTTAACAAATGAGTACAATATATTTGATATTATCATTATTTTTAACTATCTGAGAATATTAATTGATGCACTGAACCTTAAACCAAGCAAAACCATACAAACCACCAACTCCGCAAAGATGCAAATAATTGTGACATATGTTCTTTGTGCTGAAATCGACAATGATAATCTCTTTAACTGCGGTTTTTCCCATAACTAACACTGTAAAACATATTATTATGTTGTGCAGTGTTACTTATCACTTATCGCTTAGTTTATCAGAAGAAATATCAATTATATTCATTTACACATCATATATTTAAACTGCGTTTTTAAATTAATTTCGTGAGTTAATTTTTTTAATAGAACGACTTTGAAATTTACCGAAAGCTTCAGATATTTTCTAATTCATTTATTATTTTTCGGATCTTAAATTGACAAAATTAACATTCGAATATCTATAATATCTGACGTATTTAATGCTTAAAGCACACAAATAATAAATTATTTGTTAATATATAAAAAAAACGGAAATATGGACCTGTATTGTTAACAAAAGTCACGTCAAAGTCGTAGGCATATGCAATTGCCATCAAGTGTTGTGTAAAACAGAAGTTCTCAAATTATGAACCATGTTTTCGTAAGTTACCTACGAATCAATCCTACAGATCAAATTATTTAAGAACTTCTTAACTCTTAAACATGTAATTCTTAAACGGGGACCCTACAATCTGTGACGGCTTGTTAACAATCTGCCCCCCCCCCCCCCCCTAGAGGCACCAGAGGCTGGCCACTCGGTTATTCTCTACGGTTACGAGGGCCATAAGTCGGATAAAAAAACGTATATTGACTACTTTTTATATTGTTTTGTACATGTGTTAGCCGTTAGTACTCGGTATTTTGATTTAATATTTTTTTAATGAAACCTATATGTTTGAAATTTTCTGTAATGTTAAAGGGGAAATGACTCATTGGCGGGGAAATATGCGAGAAATTTGGATAGCACATCAATGAAACGACTTCAAAACTCCAAAGAAGTTTCACTCCCCCGTGAGCGTATGAGGGTGAGACGTAAACGTTTTTTTTATTCCCGCTTTTTAGATTTGTTTATTCTTTAGACATTGGATGAAATACAGTAGAGTCTCGCTAGTCACCCGATTTATATGGACAGGATTAAAAAAAAACATCAGTTCGTAAGTTAAAAACCTATAGAAATAGTATTAAAACTAAAATTAAGCTGTCGCGAAAGAAAAAACATCGATTTTTTTAGTTTTAGCTATCTTAACTTGTATTATGTGCATTTTAAGGCAAATTTCATGTAGAATAGAATAGAATTTATTACTGTAAAAAGAGACCATAGGTCTATTACAAAGTCAAACAAGAACAAGAACTTTCGATGATCCAGTCCTATCTAGTCCGAATTAAAGGGACTGTATTGTAGGTCAAAAAACATAGTATACAATATCTCAAAACTCGTTGTAGGAGATTACGTCCTGCATCGGTCATTTTGTTTTTTAGTCGGTTAAAAACAGATTGTTGCAGAATACAAGAAAACAGATTTTCTTTAAAAATTTAGCAATAAAATGTTTGAAAAATGCTGGTATAAAACGTACGTAGAGAAACAAAAGACTCTTCACTGTTTCCGGTTGAAATATGTATTATTGTCTTATGTCCTCATTGTTAAATACTAATGCAAAAACAAATCACACGCTCTCAACTCTAGTTTCCTTATTGCTCTTTGCTAAGATGTTTTGTGTTTTATCATGAAATTAGTAAAATCAAGAGTTATTTTTACGTTGTTCATCGAACATCAAATGTTTCAGATTGCGTGACGTAATATTTTTGTATCGATTATGTCAATAATTAAAACATTTCCAAATCATGATACGATAGATTTGACTAAGCGATACACCTGTTCAATGTGCGTTCTATAGGTAATTAATTTCAAGCTTTTCGATTATGTTTTTGGTTTTATTTGAAAAAATATAATATGTATAAAGTATATATCTTAAAATAAAAAAAAGTAGTTGTAAGGATTCTCTATAATTGGTTTAGCACTTTGTAGGGAGAAACAAACAGCAATTAATTAGTTCTTGTGACGAACTATTGTTTGTGTCGTCTATGCCAGGGGTGTCGAAAAGTTGACGCCCGTTTTAGTGATGATATTTCATTCGTTTCGATTTTTCCGCAACAATGCAGTTTTTATAGCCTGTGTCTCAGTATCTTCGTCCTGGCAAATTCAATTCGAGACGCTAAAAAAAGAGTGAACGATATAAGATTACATTCTACTTTTGAATTTTTTTCACTTTCTGTCTTTCAGTCTGGTAAATTCTGGACCTTATAACCGCTAAAGCATAATATGTGATACAGAAATGCTACTCTTTGAATCAGCGGGTTATTTGCTCAATTTTAACAAAATATCTTAGATGTTTTCCAAACCAGTGAATAAAAGTATTCAAGAGTCAAGACCACTCGCATGTTGTTTAAATTTTCTATAAGCGTTCTGATATCTGAAATATTTTTTAAAACAGTGAAAAAATAGAGAAGCCTATAATATGGTGTACTAAATTCGAAAAAGACCTGTGAGAAGACATTATTTTTTAGAAATTACTTGCACGCCTATTGAATACTGCTGTTCTATTATAGTAAATTACTGACTTGAACATTCGATAAAACGTATCGTAAGAAAGACATAAACAATTACAAACCTAATGGTGACAGACAATATAACTAACTCAGTAGGGAATGTTTCATTGTCCTCTCTTCATTTTCCAATGACAAATTTGGTTTAAAATAATTAAAATAATGCTTTAGGTACATATAAATGTGGCCGTAAAAAAGAAAACATCTGACTTAAAAACGATCAGTTTACTTGCGATTTTTATTATTTATTTATAAATATTATTTACCATAGTTTTATTTTTACTCCACACTGAATTGAAATTAATCTGGAGCAACGGAAATAAACAATCAAAACGTTGTATTTTCCTCTCTGAGTGGCGGAGCAATTTCCTTTATCTCTCTCCATAGAGTTCCAAGAAAAGGTGGCTTGGGTAATAATACCGTATTGACGTTCAGACGGCTGACCAAAATTTATAATTTAAATACTGAACGTCGTTACAAATATTATATAAAAACGTTGTCAACTGCCAGTGTAACTCGCGCGTCGAAGGCTCCGTACAACTGACAAACGAAAAAATGTACTTAATACATAAAATTAAATACACTTAATAAAATCTTATTCATAATAACACCTGCTTAATTACGATTATTATTTTTTCCGGAAAACTATATACAGAGGACATGCTATTATTGCGATAATATTTACAATAGACTAAATACCGTTATGGAATCTGTTCTAGATCGGAACAGTTGATTTTTTATTTTAATTGTTAAAAAACCGAATGTTCAATATTTTCGGAAAACCGCAAGACGTATAAAAAATATTATAAACAAAAATACAAAATTAAGTGTAAATCAAATTAAATGTAAGAATGTTGTATAATAAAGTTTGAGTTAAAATTACAAACATTCTTTGGTCCTTCGAGAAAAATATTTAAAACATATTTCTGGCCACTTAGAGCCAGAAATATCAAACAGAATCTGTAACAACAATCTGTGTGAACAAAAAATTCAATAAATAAATGATTTTGTCAACACGATTCGGATAACGATGCTGTATTAAATTTCGTGATTAATTTGAATTTATCTTTTCAAGTTTTTAATTACGCCTGTGAACTTGTGTTTGTTTAATTTAAAGCGGATATTTAAATTATTATTTATTGTTTTTTTATTACCTTTCTTAAAAATTCCTTTTTACTTTTACTTGATATCATTCGTAAATTTGTTTTGTTGTGAGCTATATTATAGGTATTCAATCTAGAGCAAACTTTTTGTTAATAATAAAATTCAAATTTTATCATATTCTATATTAATTACAAATTTTAGAAAGTAAACAAAAACGCCAGTCAAAGTATAATAATAGTATAATAAAACAAATTTATAATCTGTTGTTTCAAAATCTGCATAATGCTGATTGCTGACGTAAGGTATTTCAATGTCTCAGTCATATCATAATTATAAAATAAAAGAGATGGAAAGTGGAAATAAATAAAATGTAAAATTGATGACTTCAAAATATCCGTGCATAATGTGCATAAAACAATCTATACTGATTGCACGGAATTCTGCTACAAGAGCTTAATGGCTAACACTAGAGCTATTTTATTATTTTTTATTATTATCTATATGTTGATTATATTAGTAAATTAAGGCTGGGCATGAAAACCGGTTAACCAATCGACCGGTTAAAATTTGATATGAATATCGCGATTATTTTCAACCGACAAAAGTCCCAGCAGGGTTTAAAACGACTATATCTTTGAAATTAAAAGAGACACCGGGTTGCAGATGGTCGGAATCGATTCAGGTTATTTATCAAACTGGCCAAAAAGCGCTTTATGTCATAAAAACTTCCAGGAAACATGAAAGGATTTACGATAGGTATTTGTAAAAATATAAAAATATCTCAGATGTGCTCAACACTATAACGTGTCTAATAGAAAAAAAATACTCTGAATCGTATAAGCCAAGCAGTAAGTCCGTCGTTTAGTTTAGCTTAATCTAGAAATATTTAGATTGGTTAAAACGGCTATATCTCCGAAGCTAAGAGAGATGCCTGGATCGATTCAGCGTGGTTTTTTATAAGTATATTCAATATCAAACGAAACGGAACGAATTAATTTTTCAAAAATTTTGCAATTTTTTAAGAAGAGCTCCCCCACAAAAATCGGTTATTGTTCACATATTTATAAACGCTCATAGCTCCGAAACTAGACGAGGTTTGTCTGTAAAATCTAAGGGCTAAAAAGCGCTCATTGTCAGGAAAGGTTGCTTAAGAAAATATAATACTTGTTATATGTTTATTGTTGAGCTAATTGTGGGTTACGACTGAATTGATTGCAATAATAATTTATTGTTAATTAATATTCTGTCCATAGTATATATCCACCAGACAACTCGAAGTTAAAGTAACAAAAGATTTGTAGCGAAGTCGCGCGTTGTCAACCCACGCTGACGCTGTACTCGTTGACATAGTGGACTTGGCATTAAGTTTGTCACATGGTACAATTTTATTACATAATAAATGTATGTTGGGCGTATCCAATGACAATTTTAAGGATAACTGATAATTTCTTACAACTATTTATAATCACACTGAATACTGCTCCTCGCTTAACCCAAAACTTCTCAATAAATAAAATTTTGACCAAAAAAATCTAAGAAATGTGATGTTAAAACTTAAAAAACTTTAATTGAGTTACCAATTTATAACGGACTGGTACACAAACATTATAAGATCGCTTCATATATGTATACAAAATCAAATCTACTTAGGGACTAATAGGGCTTAAGCCCTGGGCCTCCAAATGCCAAGGGCTCATAAAAATTGCATTATTATCATACGTTTTTAATATCTACTTTTTCATTAACAATAAACTCTTTTCGTATAGTAAAAATAGTTTATATTAATGATTATTATCATTATCATAAGTGAATTTTGACGATTTTTAGGCGAATTTTGATAATATTTTGGATGAATTTTGACAATATCTTGTATGACTTTTGACAATATTTTGAATGAATTTTGTCAATTCTTTGGGTGAATGTTCACGCTTTTTTTGTGTGAATTTTGACAGATTTTTTTGCGTGAATTTTTACGATATTTTGAATGAATTTTGACAATTTTTATGGATGAATTTATAGTATTATTTGCTTGGTACTCTGATTTTGACGTTATTACAAATGAATATTAAACCCCAATGTAAAAATTCTTTATCTAACAAAAATGGGACCCATTGTTCTACGATTAAAGCCGCCTCTGTATATATATTACGCACAATATAATTCTATACGTATGTAAGGTATGTTCCAATTAACAAATCAAACCATCAATGACAATAAAAAACTTGTTAGAAAATAGAATGAGGTAATCATGAGAGAATGATAAAACATAATGCATGTTTCAAGGATGAAATATGTATCATATATCGCGGGTGATTTGACACATCTTTTATCTTTGAAATGATTTTAAAGGAATGACTATTGTACTGTTACAAAAATTAAAACATTCGAATTGAAGATTTTGTTATATAGTAAATATTTTTGGTATAGGTAATGCGACCATCTGTTCCCATATTTAATGGAACTGTCACCATGCGTCATATTTTTTGAACCACCAAAGTATGCCTTATCACTAAAGGCCCATGATCACTTTTGAAAATTTATATTGTAGAGAGTATGCTAAGTTAAAATTTGGGACGATTGGACTCTTTTTTGGGGTCGACTTTACCACTCCTTTCCGCCGTCAATGCTGATATGTTCCGATTTTTTTATATGATATTTAGTCATCACGAATTTTTCTACAAGATAATTTGAAAAAATATATATCTGAGAGTTTAAATTTCATTAAAAAAATCATACTGTATGGTTCTAGTCTGAATGGTCAGTGTAAAAATTTAGAGTGCTGTTCATTTTTTGTCCCATAAATTAAAGTGAGACAGAAAGTTAACAGCGCTGTTAAAGTTAACATTGACCTTGCAAAATAGCGTCATAAATTATACTCGAAACTTTCGGGGAATTTTTAGGCAATAACGGGAAATAAAAAGTAAACTTCATGAATTTTTACACTTTATTTCATTAATCCAAATCCCAGGGAGGACAGCTGCCTTCCTTTATGCGAGCTCATGGATGAGCCATAAAAAATGCCTGCACAGCTCTCGGAGACTCGGGTGTATTTCTTATAAGAGTAGGGTGAACCGATAAATAAAATTGGTATAAAAGTTTAGAAATCAACAAAATATCGAGTCTGTTTTGATTCTTGGCTTTCAATTTCAATATCCCTCATTGGAACAAACCTTGTATTTTGCACCCAGTCGTTAGTGTAGAATATCATTAATATATTGTATTCTGTACAGTTACACATACGAATGTCTAATTTACAGCTTCTATGCAAACTGCAGTTGTCACTTGTCAGACCAGACTTCACAATCTGAATTCTGTTGCCTGTGGTTTGCTGGGCAGTGTTGGCTTCTGATATGCATAGCCACTATATACCCACTTCCCAGTAGGGTTACCAACTTTTTTCAGGGAAATCAAGTATTTTTAGGTGAAGGTGGAAGAATATTTGTGCTTTAATTTATTTTTTAAATGCTTAATATATTTTGATGCTTTTCTCATTCAAATTTCAAATTATTTATAACTCAATTCAAATAATAAGACAATAAAGATTTCCTGCGTATCTTGGGAAACCAGTGTCAGGGCAGGTGCTCGAAATTAAGTACTTAAGTAATGTTTGGTTTTTAAGAAGACTTCACACACATTATTACAAATTATTAAAATTGATAATCGATTCTTGTTCAAGGTGATTAGAAATATACATGTTACCTCGTTAATGAATGACATTCGTTAATATTTTTGTCAACCACGCAATATCGTTTGGTAGTTCACTGAATAACGTCATCCGCCACTAGTATTTAATGGAACCTGGTTATTTCTCTGTTTTCTCTTATCGTCCTTTCAGGTTCATTACAGAGAAAATTCTCTCTTTAAAAGCGAACGTGGCAGGAACTTAGCTACAGCGGTATAACGATCTGAGCTCAACTGAGGTTTTTGAGCTGCTAAAAAAAAAATAGTATTTTTTTGAATGGCACGTCCGAAATATAGTATTTTTGTGTACTATGTTGTTATACTATAGAACGATTGGCAACCCTATTTACCCATTGCACAAAGTTTGATCGTTATAAGTGAATTTTACGATGAATCAATTGAACAGTTTATTAATGAATCACTAATAACTTCTTAAAAAAACGATACGAGAAAAATACGAAGAAAAATGCATTTAAAAATCTTCTCCTTTTCTATGTGTAAAATGTTGCTTCGGACAAGTCTTGATTTCAGTAAATTCACCTATGTATTCACGCTAAAATTATAAAACTGGTTTTTGGTCGGTTTTGTGTAAAGCTGGCTTTGCCATTTTGATTGTAAGTGTGACGTCACTTCAGTGGGCGCTAGCTTTAACTTTTTGAAAAAGTCAATGTTGAACATTAAAAAATTCAAATAGTCTATAATTTATAATACTTATGTATAGCACACAACTCTCGTTTTCACTATTTCGAAACGTCTCTAGTCAAATAATATAAGGGGAAAGTTGTCACTTTTTCCAAGAGTCAATATAAATGTTTCTATTTAAGACTTCCAATTATTGATTTACAAGTTGCTCAGTATAGGCATTAAAAATATAAAAAAATAATAATACTGTGAAACTAATTTCGCAAATAAATAGGATTTTTAAATTGCAAATTATCAATTAATTATAAACATGAAGAGTTTTCGAGAACCATATTACTTCCAAATATTTTGTAAAATGTTTTCATAAGGTAAAATGCTGCAAAACACTTGATATTCAGGAAGACCCCGCTTAACTCGGAAGATACGTTCAAATATGCTCTATACGAATCAGCGCTAAACGAGGTCATCTTAATACGTACATAATAGGCATAAGTGAAACAAAACCGGAGAATAAGAAAATTTGCTAGTTTTTTTTTAATTTACTTTTGTAATATTTATTGTTAAATACTTTTTTTCGCATTAATTAGTAGATTTATTTATTGCTAATATAGATTTTTATTCAAAAAACATTTATAAAAATCAAACAAAAGTTCGGGTAACAAATTTTGTTTGTGATGAGGAAGGTTCTTCATTTGACCTATTTTGTTTTTTGTGAAGAACTGATCTATTGTCGTTAGCCTTTTTTTGTTTCGTTCAGCAATCTGTTGTAGGATAATTGCACCAATTACACTTCGTCTTGTCTTTGAAATTCTATCAATATTTGAATCATTTTGTACAAATTGATCCATAATTATAGTGTTCTAGTGGTTGAACTTTTTTTCAGAAACCGCGTAATACTGAAACAGCGTTAAGCGAGGTCTTACTGTATTTTCATTCTGAATTAAGAGAGATCCAATAAATGACAACTTTCTCTTATTCGATATACATTATATTATATAGTCGCGGTCTCTCATGAATTAATATTATAGTTGTATGCATTTTCTCATTTCATATAAATTAAATAACACTGAAATATTGAGATCTTGCTTCACGTCTGATACATATTTTTAATTGTTCGTGTTGAAATTAATTTTTATTTCACACTGCATTGCATCCAAACTAAAAAGATCAAATTGATATACATATACGTACTACGAGCTATAGTTGTCACACAGTTTGAATGTGTAATCTCAGAGCGCACAATCTTTAATACGAATATTTGTCAATAATGAAATGACGGTTTATAATTAACACGCAGTCTTGAAATTTTGAGAACAATAAAACATAGACTGAAAATAAATTGTAGATGCTCGACAATGAGAATCATGTATTGTGTATTAATTAAAAAACAATAGTAATCTGCAATCAGTGATCATAGGCAATAGTGTTTCACAGAACTGTTGTCTTGTTTCTGTCTTCTTTTCGAACCAATCCCAAATAATTTACATATTTATTGGTCGCAAAGATTCATTTTGGTTGACAATATACATAATACACATGTCCTATATGATGTGCCAAAAGTCATGTTCCATGTCGTCGGTGATACTGCATAATCTCCGAACGTTGCTCTGTAATACTGCGTAACGTCATTTTGGAATTCCAATTAGTTGCTTTAAAGTGGCAATCTACGACCTCACTGGCGTAATAGAGAGCATGAAGTTCATTCAACACTGGTGGCATTGCAGTCTGCAATATAACGTTGCGTGTTATTGCAGAGTATAGTAAAAACTTCAATACTCTTCTAAAAAGCTTTTTACTTGGATGGCAAAGCATGACCTTTGAACATTTTCTATTCTCCGATGTTCGAAAATTTTAATGTGATATTAGCTACTTTCAGGTTCATTTCTCCTCGTGGATTCACTGGGTTTCAACCCATAGTCCCACAATCCGTAAAACCCCTAGTCCCCTAGACAAATTAGCTATGATAACAATAATGTTGTTTATTCTTGTTGACAACTCAAATGTTAAAGGGACATATAACCTAAAGTGTCATGAGTTCCAACTTACCTTGAGACGGCCCTGGCTGCCTTTAGGTCAGTTATTCCAACTAGGTATGCATTTTGGAACAGTCTGTATAAACTAAATATTTTAAGTCACCACGGATGGCAGTGAGGGTGAGTCATCAACAAGCATATTATTTTGTTTCCTGTAAATACATATGCTATGCTATACATAGAATAATACACTGCATTTTAAACCCATAACAGTTTCGTCGCAACTATTGTTTCCTGTACCAAAATGATAGAAAAATGCCGATAGTCGTGGGACTGCCGGTAGACATGGACTCATTGGCTCTTTTTGGAAATATTCACCTTGATAGAGGGTCTAGTTTAGAAAAAAAAATAGTTTTCGAGAAGAAAAATAATAACTAATTACTAACAAATTTAATTATATGGTAGGCGAAATCACTAATATGTGCTATTATGAATAAGGTATGTAATTTAATATTTTAGATTTATTCGTTTGTTCGTTGCACTTAATCGTTTTGTGTTCCGTACTAAACAGTCACAGTCGATTTTTTTTTAATTTTCGAACCATTTCAATCATCTCACCTAACAGTGTGGATGCAATTTGAATTACAATAGCCAGATTGAGATAAAGGTGACCGTGTCGAAAACGACGCATATCTAAAATATTACAATTATACAAACACTCTGTAATTGGTGCTTTAAAACGATTATATTAAAAAAAAAACACGTTTTAATAGTAATAATAAAAATGATTTTATACAGCTGTATTGGGTTTAAAATGACGAAAGTATAAACGTCTTTTAAGTCGGTCAGTTGTTTTATTAGCTCACTGTGGTCAATTTACCAAATTATAAAATCGCCCACACTTTTATTTTATGGTCTAGACTAAGTATTATTGAATTTGTTAATGTCTTTTTAATTTTGTATGGTGGATAGATAATCAAAGTATACATTTAAAACAACTTTCAGTTTTGAATAGCCAAATTAGCCAAATTTAGTGAGAATATAAAATACGCAAACCTTATAGCCTTGAGTATTTTTTTCGCGTTTATGTAATAACTCAATTTTTTTTATTCATACAGCAAACGGCACGCTGAAATCAACTGATCAAATCAATTGGCCAATTGGTTGAGAGACTGATCGATAACAGATAATCAGTGTCGGATTTAAATGTGTGGGGGATTCGGGCCTCGGGGCGTCAACGAATTTGAGGCCCCTGAAAAAAATTCTGTATCTTTGGACATCTTTTTTTCACCATAAAAATAATTTTTATTGTGCATATTATAAAAGACATTCGTTTAAATAAACTTACTTTGAGATGCTTTTCAATTGCGATACATAATTTTTAATTTTAATTTCCGACACTTCCATCAAAGAAAGGACACACTGTAGGAGAATTCAATAGATTTTTTTGTCATTTATGTCCTCATTTTTATGAATTTTTTAATCTCAAAAAAAAATCGACGGTGAGGTTTGTGGGGGGGTACTTCTTGCCCCGCCTTATATCCGAGTCTACAGATAACAAATTGTAAATTTAAACGTACCTACAGGTAAAACATAGGCAACTCGGCCGGGAGACTTGCCGAGCGACAGTATTCCAAGTCCATTCGTGCAGAATGGACGTCGAAGAAGTTGCAATAATAGCGCTACTAATTACTACTAATAACGGTCGTTACGACAGTTGCTCGCAGTGTGAAAGCTTCCAATTCAAGCCGTGCTCCTATTGGTCGCCGGCGACCAGCAGTCGCCTGTGCGTCGCGGCGAGTCGTTCGTCGACTTCGAGTCGCCCGGGCGACCGACGACTAAGTGCATGTAAACACTTATTTAAACTATAGTAAAAGTCAATTCAGACTAGCCGTTCTCGGTTACGATTCACCGGTCCGGTTGGGAGCTCGACCAATCAGGGCGCAGTCGTTCAGGAAGGACTGCGCCCTGATTGGTCGAGCTCCCAACCGGACCGGTGAATCGTAACCGAGAACGGCTAGTCTGAATTGGCTTTAACTCACTGTCGCCGTCGACCGAGTCGCCGGCGACAAGTCGATAGTGGGTAATGGCTTTAAATGTGAAATAAAACACAATATTTATATATATCCCACTTATAATATATTTTATCATAAGTATATATCACAAATCCTTTTTGGCTCACAGTGACATTCATACAAAAAAGAATATTCTCATGATATTATTAAATTTTACAACACAATTATTGTACATACATACAAATTTACACTGTCATCACTTTTTGATTAAAAGGAAAAAGTCTGTTTTATTTAATTTCTTTATAAAAAACACACTCTCATTTCGTTAACAATTTCATCTTTCGAATTGTTATCATATTGACACTATCTGATCATATTTACATATACAAATTTTTACACTATATTTTTTAAGTTCATTTTTGTCCTAACAACAAAACGAAAAAAATATTTCCTTTTGTTAAAAAACATTTTTTTATATAGAGATTAATACAAATTCCGAAGCAAAATAATATTTAACATTTCGAAGTTAGGCCAAAATATGTCCAGTGGGGCCTTATAAACTATTTTAGATAAAAAATGAAAAAGAATTTATTATTTTACATCTTTGTGGTTCACACTAATTTCAAACGAATGTTTTTCCCATTTATTGTGTATAAAACTTGGGACAGAAAAAATGATCGTTTGAAACCTGCGTTAAAGGCCGTGGTTAGGTTAATGCTTAGGTAGAGGTCAAAAATATAATATTTAAGATAATATCTGAATATAAAACAATATTACATTATTAAAAATTAACATTAAAATATCATCAATATAACGGGTCAGATTCCAACAATACGTCTCCCTTATTAATTACGATAAAATAATAAAACTACATATTCTTCATAATTCATAAACGTACAATTATTATTTGTTATGTTTATTTACTTCGACAGACTAGAGTTTCAAAACAAATAGACAACTTATTAGAACAAAATACATATTCCTAAATCAGAAGTTCTCTATATAATATGTAATTACTGCTGATATTTTATAAATGTCACAAAAACACAGAAACAATAGCTGCATAAAATCTTATAAAAGGTGAGGATCATTCACCACAAAGAGATCCATCCAAAAAATGTATTCTAAATATGTGTATATACAATCAGTTTAATTGTAATTTATTGAAATGTCATCAAAAATCACATAACAATATTACTAAGTATTTCCAATTCTTATTTTTTTAAAAGAAATACAAATGTTATATTTCAATGACACAATGTGCGATAAAGTTTTATTTTTTAATAACTGTTTACAAAAATTGCCCGCTAACGACGTGTAAAAAAAGTTCACGTAAATAATTACTAATTTTCGAAATATATCTAAATATTAATTTAATGTACATTTCACTGAATAATGGTACAACTACTAAAGTTTAGTTTGTGATATGTAGTCGATTTTTTACTGATATATAAAAATTATTTATATAAATAATACCCTGAAACATTACCGTGTTTTGACTGGGTTTTTACAGTGACTTGTTAATTTGATTTTCCTATAAGCTAGTCAGTGAATTCTAAACTGTTTATTGTACATTTGTAAAATATCAGAAAATTATTTTTAAAAATATAATACACATCGTTGTGATAAAAAACAATACAAGTAGGTACTTACAATGGAATATGTATCGAAGGAATCTTTAATTACCCAACTGAAAGTGTAATTTTTTTCTATTCCTAAAATTTTTATCATTTTTTTTGAGCAAAAATAACAAGAAAACTAAATCTGAGCTTAAAATACAATCCTTGAAAGTCCTACAAAACTTAATTTGACTTTCTAGATCATGTAAAATAAACGTGTTCCGAAATTTAAATGCACATAAGACCTATAAAAAAATATTTGTAACTTTTACGTATAGGTACAATTTCTATTTTTTATTATATAAACAGAATTTTCAGAAATGCAAAAATATGCAACTGCCTAGAAATACGTAATATTACAAATATTTGTAGAGAACTTTAACATGTAGGTACAAAAGAATTTTTACCGTAAGATACATCCAGTATAAAAATGACAACTCATAAGTTAAATGTCTATTCAATACAAACGTGTTGGTGAACATCCCCTTTTTTGTTGAAAAGAATACAATAGAAACAATATTTAATAGTTATCGCCATTTCACAAGTACAGTTGGACCTCTATTATTATTATTATACGAATCTTACAGTTCCTCATAAAATAATAATATATCAACGAACTCATCAGTGACGTAAGATGCCCTAATTTTATGACACGATATCAAAAAATGTCAATTCAGCAAATTCCTAATTATAACAAGTATTGCAATCAGAGATTGAAAATCGTGTTTTTTTTTTTTAATTATTAGTTGACTCGATTTTCTATCGTTACTATTTTACATGGTGTCAAGTAATTATAAGCTCCTTGATAACGAACCAATTTTGTACGAAAATTATTTTCGTAAACTTATGTAAACAAGAAAAAATGACACATACTTCCAGTTGATTTTGAACGGATTACCATCAACACACACACACACATTCAAAAGCGAGTTAATAACGGGTCATATTGAACAGCTGGTAAACAGTGACCTTAAAAATACAGTTGTTAAAATTAAATAGATTGTGTGAAGACATTTTTAGTGAATTGCATTTAAAATTTTTTGCTTAAAAGCCAAATTATACTATCTGCGCAGGCGCGTTTAGAGGCACACAGTTTTTAGTCTGCCTCGAGTGATACAATCTGCTTAGTATAAACATTTCCAACGCAAAAATTCATCTAATCTACAAATTTAAAGCTGAAAGTCGCATCACAAAACCAGCAATGTAATTACTGTTTATAATCAATGCTGAACTAATAAATGCTACGTCGGTGCCGATAATAAAAAAATCTGCCTTTACTTGAAGAGAAAATTATACGAATAGGAATGTTATATAACTATCTGTACAGAACAATAGAATCTGTTATAATAAACTTCGTCTGAGAAAACAATTAGCGAGTTCTGTATGTTTAGAAAATAATATTGTTATATCAAATCAGAAATCAAGTCAAACAAGGCAAATAATTAAAACAGCGTTTTCTTTTCATTCTCTCAGTGTTAGATTATAAAAAAATCGTTTTTTTTTTTAAATTGTTGATAAGAAAACGATCAACCACAAATCTTTATATTTTTATTCAAATAATTATACTTCTGTAGCTGTTTGAAAATTGCAAACCTACGCATAAGCTTATTACAAAATTCAAAAATATATTTCAAATATTGTTCTCTATAACTGACGTTTAAAATTTCCAATTTTTTGCTAAAAAATCAATATGCTCATTTTTTCATTGTTTGCGTGCAAAGGAGTTTAATAGCGTCACGACGCGGCGAATTATTGCGTTTTTTGATTGACTCGTACGCGTGTCCAAGGCAACATTTCAAATAAAATTGTTATGGAAACAATAAAAATCTGATATCCAGAAAATAATTATTTAATTTAAAATGAAAATGCAAAATACACTATTGTTTAAAAGACTGATTCGAAAAAGTGACCAAATTTGGATAGCGCCTGAGGACGATTTGTCAAGGTTTTACTGTATAATGTGTGCATTCGAAGGCCTATAACACGTGCCAAAACTTTTAACTCAATATTTATAACATAAGCACTGTTTATGAAATTTATAAAGCGTCTAAAAATAACGTTAAAATGGCGTATATGTATACATTAGCGTCATTCTAATTTTATTTATAAACAAAACAGAAGTTTCCTCTTCGCTCATTTTTATGCACTAACAATACTTTATAATTAGAACTAAGTTTTGAATGTTACGACAGCACAATACATCAAAAAATTAAATCCAATTTTTGTAAATAATATTTAACAAAAAAGTATGATGACCAATTTGAAATTAACATGTATTTGCCTATATTTAAATAATAGATGGAACGATGCTATCTTTCTGGAATTGTTTAAAACTTAATTATGAATTTGTTTAAATAACGGTAATTTTCACGGTCTAGGAAATATGTAGTAAAACAGTTAAATAGCATTAAGAAATACTGAATAGAAAAAACTGTTAAAGAGTAAACAACAGAGATGACCCCCCGCGTTAAACTACTACTCTATCGACCGATTGGATCGCCGATATTGCCAAAGGTAAGTTTTTTCTAGTGAAATTATTTAGACACGATTGGAGATTCCCAAATAATAAATGCTAATGTCCTCAGCTGTTCAGCGTCTATAACCTACAATCTCTCTCTCTCTCTAAATCCACGTGGATAATTGGCAACTGATAATTCAGCGCTGAATATTTTCCAAAATTCGAAAAACATCCAAATTGGCCACAGTAATAAACCACTAAAATGTTTCGTACATTTTAACTCGGTTTGGTTATCATATAATGTCGAAATAACACATAGTCACGATAGAACATCGAGTTACACCGATATCATCATCTTACGTCTTAATAAAAATACAAAATTAAAAAAATGGCGATATCCGAAGACAAAAATATGAGATTTATGTATGAATAGAGCTAAATAAGTTCAATCTAGGTATATCACAAAAATAATAAAAAAAAAAAAACTACAGCACCTTTTAAATAAATCATTAATATACTATTATAAAAAACAGTTAAACTTAAAAATGAAAAAAAAAACTAAATAAATAACTGTTCGAGAGTAATAAAAAAACATTGCACATGCTCAGTCCATAAATCTGTACTGAAACTATCTTAAGGTAAAAATGCATGTTTTTGTACGATACTAGAGAAAAATAACGCACGTAAAAAACGAAAAAAAAACGTACATACAAAAAGTACCAAACAGCACAAAACTGCGGAAAATGTAAATTGGTAAATAATCATATAATTCTATGCAAAATGAAATATAACAAACGGTAACGCAGAGGGGGTGATTTTCTTTCAAAATATCTAATTTACAAAAAAAAAAAAAACGTTTCTAAAAAATTAAATTTCAAATAAAATTTTGAGACAAAATAATCTTATAAAAAAGTTGCCCCCATTTCTCCAAACAACTATTTGGATCTGCGTGTGATGAAAGGCCTCCATTTTCACAGTAATGTTGTCGACATCCGTAATTAGATATAATATCTGGCATTCCAAAACATTTAATCACTTATATACTTATTTTATAGGTTTATATAATATCACTATTTTTATGTTACTTATTGTAAACAAAGAATTATGGCTCAAATTTTATTAGTACCTTTTATAAGACAACGCTAATCGTATTTTTTTATTTTATCTTGTCTCACAGCAATTTTAGTATACTATAAAAAAATGTTACAAAGAAATTTGTATTACTATTCATCTAATTATTTATAAAACTGTTTTAGAGAAATACAATTAAACTGAAAATTATTTATCCTGCAAAAAATATAAGTGTTTCAATGGAGAACAACCCTGTACACAGGTACTGTGAAAATGGTCCCGTTTTATACACAGTGCAACTAAAATTAAGTGCAATATAGGAAACTGCATGTTACTCAAAATTATTCTTATTTTTGACGTTTTCTGAGGTCTACTACTTTGCAATACCGATATGTCTGTTACAATATTCAATTCAAAATATTAGGCTGTTAGGCCTGACGTCATTTGGCAGAGATTCTTTTTTTAATTTATAGCCTAAAGCACTCCCAAAATCCTGCTCTATACAACTGTGAAAACCAAATTAAAATCGGTCCAGCGGTAGATATTCAGACGCGTTACGGAAATAATAATATGAAACTGATTTAGTTTTGCATTATTTTTTATACCACAACGAACTTCAGTCCAGTTCGTATTTTTGGTTCATTTTTAAAAAAATTTAATTTACTATGATTTTTCGATACTCAATATGTTTTTTTTGTATTTATAATTAAAAAATAGCTAAAATGAATCTTGAGTTTAGTCATTGGACATAAATGTAAATTCACAGAAAAAGTTGTAAGACGGATGTCGGCCATCGATCTTGGCAGTTTTTTTGAAATCTAATTTGTTATGCGAATCTGAGTTGTTTAAAATTTGCGTTAAATATTTAACGATGTAACCATGGCAATGACAAACAAATCATATAATATAGTAAACAATTTTCTGTAAATGTCAATAACCTCTAGACTCTTGATGTATATTTTGGGTAAGCTTCACTTCTGTAGTGTCTTATAACTGGACTAAATCTCTTAAAACATAGATTTTTGAGTAACAAACATATTTTTGCGCTTAACTTCATTGACACCGTATGCATGTAAAGTAGATAGTTATTTATTTATTTTCGGTTACGGTTTTACATTATTAGTTAAGTTACATACAATACAAAACACCTATCTGATCTTAGGTCCGTTTATGTGACGATAGCACCCGTGTTTGACAGTACAGTATCTTATTATATATTATACATATATGTATAATCATCAATCATCTTCTGCTCCCTCGATCTATGATACATAGTACATAATAATATATGCTTTGATACATACATACATACAGGCACATCAACATATTCAAAATGATTCGAAAGGTTAGTCATCTGGTTTCCGTTTCGACTAATATTCTAATCTAATCACGTTTGTAGTCTGTCAACTCTTCAATTATATATCTTGACACAATAACAAACATTACTAAAATTATTGAAGAATTACTTTATTTACTTGCGTAGTTTTAAGTAAAAATGTCTGCAGAATCTCAGTCGAATATTTTGTGAACATCGTTTATTTCAGATTCCTTCTGTTTGAGTCACAGCTGTTAGTATAATTTAATTGATGTGAATACCTTTTGAATCACTATGTATATATATAATGCGCTAAGTACTGGACCATGTCCGGTAGTAGAAATTTATTTCAAATCTATGCCTCTGACATCATGTGTTTTCCCAAAAACATCGAAATCAAAAAGCTGTTGTATGTTAGGAAACCGAACGCGAAATAAAACTACTTTTTTTTGTTTCCATTCATTAATTATTTACTTAATTGATTATTTATGGGTTTTCTCCGAAAAATTGTATTTGACATTATTATTTCATCACACCAAAAAAAAAAAAATGGATTGAAAAACATTTTTATTTCAAATTTATTATTCACGTTTACGATTGTTAACCCTATTCTTTAATGTTATCATAGACAAAACCTTGCAATTTCTTCATTTTCTAAATAAATATAATTTTAGTGCGAAGATAAAATGCGAAGGTGGTCACATGATATTCTTTGAGAATGGCTGAATTAATTAATGAATCACGCTGTATATGATGTCCACACTGCAAATTAATGTCTTTTGTTTAGTTGTTATGTCATCTGCCAAAATGCGTTATTTATTAATAAAAAAAAAACAAATGTCATAAAAAAAGCATTTTTTAATGAACAATGTAACATTGCTCTGATAATAAACAGTGCAATTTTAACGCTATTAACCTCGAGTTCGTGGAAAATTATTGTTACGAAATTGGAAATATTTCATTGTAGACTTTATATTATTATTATTATCATCATGAAATTACAAAATGTATAGTGGTTGTATTTTAAATGTTGTGTCATGAAGCAAATCTAAACCACACTGCATCTCACCAGTATGATAAGAAATCATCAAAATAATGTGACTAGAACTTGTGAATGACGTTGGTATTAGGCATTAAAAATTAAAGTATCATGTATCTTGTATAAATAATAGTGACATTTGATCAAAATAACTGAAGAATGTTAAACAAAGACGACAATTAATTAATCATACGTAAAAAAGTATAAATTCTCAGCAAATATAAAGGGTTTAATAAAACAAGAAACACCATATTAAAGCAGATAAGGAAAATAATCGATTAAGCTTTAATCACTTAACGTACTCCAAAAATGGAAACTAGTTTTATTCACAAAAAGAGAATGAAAAATTACTTTGATTGGCCTTTACAAAAAATATAGCTATGAAGCTAAATGGAACGACAAAGTATACTAGTCCTTACGTTTTCAATGCATTAAAACTGTGCCGCTTATCTTGCATTGTGAAGTATAAGGGTATTAGTCATTACCTTTAATTTCCGAACTGAATTATAATTTGTTTCAAAATTTCCATCAAAAGAGGTTTTTATAGTTGATGAATTCAAAGATCTGTTATATAAAAAAATTAAAATAGGTTTTAGAATACGTAAAAAAATATTGTTGTAGCAATTTTCTAAGAAATGAGTACCTACCGAGAAAATGTACCCATTTTAAAGTAAATATGTATTAAAGGTATACCTATAGTAATATTACTGTGCGGATATACCGTGTGTACAGTATATAGCATAAATGTATGGTATATGCATGTGTATGACATGTTCAATGACGAAATACACATAATATGGCAGTGCGGACAAAATGACGAATACGGGAGAACAGTGCGAACACTACTGTTAGATAAACAATGACAGAGTACGTGTAAAGTATTGTCAACTCATTCTACGCACAGATTGGAGGACATGGTCGAGTATCTTTCTAAACAAAATCCAGTCTCTAATAATCGCTCGAATAGGCACTATAAAATAGAGATAAATTTTAGATATTATTCAAAACCTAATACATTATAAATAAGAAAATAATTGAATAGAATGAATGATTTGGTACCTTTTATAAAAATATATCATTTCGGTTTTGACAATGTTTTGCCACCGATACAGAAACTAAGCTCAACTTGCATTGTTCTGGATGTCAACCTTGATATTAGGTCGGAGGTTGATGCCGCGGGATAAAGCTGTTGTTGATACCACAGCTTGTGAGATTTGAAGTTCCACGGAGACGAAAATACGTGTCCTTACTAGATATCATTTTACTGCTAACCGGTCGATGATGTGATTTGATCCATAATCGAATGATACAATCGACAATCAATATAAACGTTGTTCGTACGTAGACAGATGGAGAAAAGTGGAAAACGGTATTGGGATGGTTTTCCCAAAATGCTGTCCAACTCTCAATGCTCATAAACTTAACACGAACTGTCTGCGTATGCGGCCGATCGTTATGTTAAAATTGATGATCGTTGCGTTGCGTTACAATTATGATTATTTTATTATTAACATACCTACGAATGACATGATAACGACGATGTCTGTATAATATAGGTAACTTTGTAACAATTGGTTATATTATTTATTAATAAGTAGAATATTACACATTGTTATTGTAGCATGCATCATCGACGTGGTGCATCAACATCAGATAACAGTAGTTAAATTATTATCGTATGAGCAAGTGGGGAATGGGGGTGAACAAACAAACTTAGAAGCTGACCACAAAACTTTTGACGAGTAATAAAATACGACACATATATTAATCATATCAATCATTAATTCATTTGATACAAAAGTCCCGACAACATAATCGTTGTGCAATAAGTGCGTTAGCATAATTATTTATTGTCCGTTGCCGCCAAGAGGTGACGCCGATCACACCGACATCGGGACGTTCGCGTTGGGACGTCGGCCTCGGCGACGACCTCCGGCTCCGGCAAACGGACATTATTAGAGTACTGTACAACAACAATAACTTTTTTTCTCCTTTTCCGGACTAAAGTTCATTTCGCGCACTATTTCGGCAAACATTTCATTAACGTTTGTTCTGTTCTTGGCACTCGCTTCCACAAAAGGACAACCCCACTGTTGCGCTAACGCGCTGCCTTCGGGCATCGTCACCTCGCGCTGATGCTCCAAGTCGACCTTGTTAGCTACGAGCAGGATCGGAACACGTTCTGTGCCTTTGACACGCGTTATCAACTCCTTCATGCTGCGGATGTCCTGGAACGTTTGATGATTCGTTAAACTGTAAACGACAACGAATCCCTGACCATTCTTTATGTACAAATCACGCATGCTGGCGAACTGTTCTGTGCCTGCCGTGTCCAGGATTTCGAGCACGCATGGCGAGTTATCCACTTCGATTTCTTTACGGTAAAAGTCCTCGATGGTCGGATCGTATTTCTCCATGAAACATCCAGACACAAATTGTACCGTCAATGCACTTTTTCCAACCCCACCCGAGCCAAGAACGACTACTTTGAACTCGCGCATTATTTTTGACTAGACAGGCCGATTTATCACTAAATCACAAACTTAAGGACACACTTCAGTTTGCACCGTCACAATATAGGTTCTGCACAGATACACTTGTTGTTTAAATGGGCGCTACAGCTGTCCGATTTATAAAACAAAGATCCATCCATCTCAAATGTAGCACTTCACTCCGGACGCCATCTTAGTCAACTGACGTCCGCTCTACACTCTGCAACTCCGCTCCGCTCACGATGTCTGACTCGTCGTCTTTGTGAAGGCTTATGGGAGTGGGAGCACAAAGTAAAGACTCAAGAACACTCATATTAAAGTAATCGTTATCTCACTTGACAACCGCTTACAAGACGCACCATGTAGAAACAACCAGACTGTATGAACGTCGTTGATAATAGCAGCAAATTGAGCGCCGTCGTCGCCGCCTTTCAAATGGACTGAAGTTGGCAACAATATCCGATTCGCTTGCACGTCATTCATTAATGGGATTGGGGAAACCACGGGGAAATAGACACAGTACACACTTCAAGACTATGCTACGAATTCAACGAAGGCTTGTGGACGACACAATGACTCATGTGATCGTCGACCATATTATAACAATTTTGTATTCAGTTATCTTCTGATCTTTATAGTTATTTTTCTGTTCGGCAACATTCAACAATTGAAATATTTCCCGCGTAAAGAAACTGACAAAATAATATTTTACTGTTTTAAGAAAACTTATAAATTTTTTATTTAACTAAATAAACAATTCGAATAACACTAAAATTAGTTGTAAGTGCAAAATTGACATATAAATTGAACTCAAAAATTAATATTTCAGCCAACAGTCTACTAAAAAAAAAAAATAAAATCAGATAAATATAAAAAAAGTATTTCAGAATAATTTAATCAAAATATAAAAAACTCAATGAACATGTCAGTCAAAACTTAAATCAACATAGCTAAAGCATCCACCGATTAAAACTAAGATTTGCGATCGGCTAAATAGATTTCTCAACAAATCTTAGTAGTACCAAAACTTTTTTTCGAAAAATGGAAAATTCATGAAATAATGGTCTAACGTCAGACTCAGCTGTTGGTATGATGTTATGCTCATATTCTAATACATGAGTCATGCATGTGTTGAGAAGGTCTGAGATCAAGCTTTCTTTGATATCATCTCTGAACATTACGAAGTGCTACGGAGCACCGAAAAAGAACACACTAGGGGTAGAGTAATGCATTTTTGTTGAGTAAAAATATACAGTATTGCAAAAGTTCACGAAATGTCAACACTAAATAAAGCGTGACTGTACTATGTGGTGAAATATTTTTAATTGATATAATAATGTGATATTTAGTTAATAATTCTGTGTGCCGTGCAGAATTGTTTATTTTGGTGACATCATATACTATAAATAAATATTTTCCGAAGAAAGAATCTTATTAGTGAGTAATTAGTAATCAGAAAAGTGAAACGTGAAGATGTCCTATCCGCAGGCTCAAGGACAACAGGGAGGTTATCCTCCGCAGTACAATGGTATGGAATGAAATATATTTAATTATACAACACTATTTTCAGGACACTGACTGCATTTTTAAATAACTCAGTGCTGAAGTATTAATAAAATGTATGTAGATGTTTTTGAACTGGCAAAAACTTGCGACAGCAAACTCGCAGCTTTATTTTTATCGATAGCTTTAAGTTTGTTACTAACGAAGCTACTAATAAATCTGTATTTCACCAGAAATCTCAAATAAGCACCGAAGAACTAAAGCTCCTTAATATTTCATATGATTATTTCATTTAACTTCATTTGCTTGAAACTAACAACTCAAAAACTGAATTTAGGTCAGGGTTTTAATTACCCAATGCCTCAACCAGGTCAACAAGGTAACTATCCGGGATATCCGCCACAAAACTATGGTCCACCCAATCCTCAGGGATACCCACCACCACCGGGTTATGGTTATCCCCCACCGGGAGGCTTCCAGCAAGGAGGGTACCCGCCAGGGCAGTATCCGTCGGCTCCAGGTTCTTACCCGCCAGGACAATACCCTCCAGTCGTTAATCAACCAATGGGGGCTAACAGTAAGAAAATATTAATTATCCAATTAAAATATTGTTTACTTTTTAATTGTTATATAGATAAATATTGTAAATATCAAATAAACACAGTTTATCATTCTAAAGTAATACATTATTGGCTGAAGAGATAAAAATATTTATATGTATGTATTAAGTGTTTTTAAAAGATAAATGGTACACATTTTAATTTATTATCAAAAGGAGAAGACTAGTTCAAGAGTCAGTTTGATAAGAAATTGTCCATTTCAATATTGCCTTCCCAAGATAATTGCATTTATATAATTGTATTTTTGAATAATGCTTGTTATTTTTTACCGATTTCTAAATTTTTTTAAACACATGTGTCGTGATTGTGAATTAAATTTTTGAAACGAATTTGTGATCAAAATGACAAAATGGAAGGAAATGGACAATTTGTTCGGCTCTGTGATACGTAAATTACATAGAATATTTAGTATAAAAAAATCTAGAAAAGCGCAAGGTTATCATAAGTTTATATCAGATGAAGAACAAAGGTACTTTTTTTTTATATTTTGGTAATAAATATAGTGTTTTTGAACTAAATTTCACAACTGAACCCGTGGAAATATTTTGTTGATTGATAAGCATTGTAGGTAGTCGCACATTGCAATTTCGTAAGGAAAGAACTCGACATTCGACATTTTCCAAAATTGAAAATCAAAACAACCATATTGTGATTGCTCAGTTTCACAAGTTGTTTTTCAAAAATTAAATTAGCAAAGCACAAATTGCTCATATTCCACCTCAATTTATTATAAAAACGACTCACTTAAAAAAATACTTTCGGACTTTTCCATAATTGACGCAAATATTTGTCTTTAGATGGATGGATGAGTATACCTCAAGGACTCTCCAATTGCCCTCCAGGATTGGAATACCTTACTATGATTGATCAGTTATTAGTTCACCAAAAAGTAGAATTACTTGAAGGTTAGTTTTATTGATTTGAATAATTGCATACTATGATACTTCGCTTGTATATGTAACGGATATTATGGTTGATAATAGAAGGTAACCGATCATAATCGAGTGCCGGTTAATCAAGGTTCTACTGTCGTTATATATTGCTAGTAACTTGCCTTATCAACGAGAGATGTCCGTTTAATAATTTGAACAAACAGCGTTGAAGATAAAATACGTTGCGATGTGCAATAGACACTACGGCCAAGGAATAAGTATCTGGCTGAATATAAAGATGAATTCCGAAAGTATAGTCTGTATATTTTTGCGAATAACTAAAAAATCCAATGTATAATTATTTTTCTATTTCACCATCGTAATCTACGTAAAAATACTGCTAAAATGATCATAATGAACTTGCGTAACATTAGTGCAGACTTATTTTTGAACCAAGGTCGTTATATACACACGTTACCTCGATAATGAATTACACCAGCTGAAGGTCGTTCAATATTTTTATCAACCACGCAGTATAAATTGACAGTCCACTGAGTGACGTCGTCTCCCCACTGCTATCTAACGGAACGACGTCGCCTCTATATCTAAGAACCTTGATTTTGGACATCTGTATATCGTAAAGTGGCATCGAAACATGTTTTGACATAAATACGTAGTATTAACTTTTTTTTTTTAATTAATGGATGTAATCATTTTAGCACTGACTGGCTTTGAGACCAAAAACAAATTTACAGTCAAAAATAGTATTGGTCAGAAAGTGTATTATGCGATTGAAGATACAGATTGTTTAACGAGGAATTGTTGCGGCCCCCTACGACCGTTTGATATGAAGATATTGGATAATTATCGTAATCAAGTTATGCATATGAATAGACCCTTGGCATGTGACTCTTGTTGTTTCCCGTGCTGTTTACAGGTGTGCATTTTCTATATTGTTTAAATCTTTAAACTCAATAACGACTTTTGAATTATAAAGTGACATTATCTAAATGAAGTACGCAGTAAAAATTAAATACATGACGAATAATACGCTTTCCGAAAAAATCAAATAGAATTTGATTCCCGTGCGTCAGATATTTGACATAAACAGTAAGGTCGCGTATAGATTAAATTGGGTCAGCAAATATGACACGATTTTTTGTAAACACGATGTAAATATTGTTTTTTTCTAGAATTAGCTTCTGCAGGGAGTTACCCAATATTAGCAAAGATTAAATGAAAAAAGACCCCTCTGATTTTTTCTAAATGATACTATGTTTAATTTTCAGTCAATGGAAGTATCAGCTCCCCCGGGAACATTAGTTGGAACAGTTGAACAAGAATGGAGTATTTTCTGTCCCCAATTTGTAGTAAAAAATGCTAGTGGGGACGTTGTCTTACGAATCAAAGGCCCACTTTGTACTTTTACTATGTGCGGTGATGTAGAGTTTAAAATATTATCTGCTAATGGTGAACAGCAAGTTGGTAAAATATCCAAACAATGGTCCGGTTTATTGAGAGAAATGTTTACTGATACGGACTATTTTGGGATCACTTTCCCTATGGATTTAGATGTTCGAATGAAAGCTGTTATGTTAGGGGCATGCTTCCTTATTGTAAGTATTGAATTTAAAGCGACTTTTAATCATTTGAGTTTAAGACCTTGTCGTGAAAATTTATTAAGGGTAGCAAATCTCAAAGGGTGACCTTGATAGTCTAATAAATTACTTAAAAACACATTGCGTTTTAGTGTGCTCGCATGATTCAGCGTATAATATCCCGAATTAAAAAAAAATCCCAATGTTTCAAAGCTGTTGATATTAATGACATGTTGAATGTGATGGGCGCATTCACATTTTTGTATCTCTTTTAATTTAAGAGTCAAAACTACATGTTAGACAGAATTCATTAAACATTTTTGGCAGTTGTCGCATTTGCATTCTAACACCGCACAGCATTGAGTGATTTTTTTCCTAATTAATTTTACTTCGAATTCAAGCTGTCAGTCTCCATAATATTTTAATGTTAAATTGCGAAAATCAAAACGAAACTATTTACAAAATTTTATTGCTTTTATTGACAATTTTTTTTTTGTATTTAAGAGTGACTTTTAGCTTGAATTCTTTCAGTACTTTGGCGATTTGTTTCGTTTTTCTGTGAATAAATATGATTTACGTATTTGTCGAGCGTCTATAATCTAGAATATCTATATTAAATTTTACGAAAGCAATATTATAATGAACCGAAGTTTTAAGTACATAGTTCGTTATAATTTATAAATATAGACTTATAGAATGTTTTAAACTTTTTTTTTAATTCAGGATGCCATGTTTTTCGAAAAATCTGGAAACCAAGAAACAGATCGCCCGGGGATGTTCTAATTATAATAAAAATGGTAAGTAGATAGAATTTTAAGAGATTTTTCAATCCAAATGTGATTTTTCTTTTCTTTTTAGGATTACATGTTATATGAAAGTTAATTCCACAGCTTTATTCTATTCGTTGTTACCAAATTTATAAACGTAAGATAAAATAGGACTGAAGCGTACAAGTATTCCTAGTCTTTCGTGGTGAAAAATATTATATTCACCAATATTTATACGGAAAACGAACATATGTGCATTCAAGAAGTAAATATACATGAATTTTGGCCAAATATTATCTGTATAACATTATAATCTGATTTATTGCTTGTAAATAAAACATGTTTTTAACGTTTCATTTACAAGGAATAAGATAATTAAATTTTTTTAATATTCTAAAATGTGCTAACTAGTATTTTTAAGATTGACGAATATTATTTCATTTCTTTTACGTATTTTGTGAATTTATTTTGGATATTTTGACATCATCGATATGCATTTTATTAGCTAAAACTTCGATGGTTAACTAATTTATCGTTATTTAATTATTTGCAGTGTTTTTATACTTCTTTCTTATTGTATGGCACAAATAGTGTTTAAATATTTCATGTCTGTGCTAATTATACGGCAGGCTTATGTTACAAAGATAAAAAAATAGGACTTTTTTTTAATTTAATGAATCTCACATTGTTTTAAATATAAAAAATATGTACATATATAAAGTGTACTTGTCTTTTATACCTACTTATAAAATATACATTACCGTTCGTCTTTTTTATTATTCTTCTTCAGCATGATCATAACTATAGAAACACTCTCAATAATTAGATATTTTCCAGCTAATTACCTTAGTGCAAGCTCTAAATAATCAGACACTAATCCCGACCCTAATGTCAGTCATGAGTTTAAATTACAACTGGTGGCTGCGCCTGCTAGGATCATAACGCTTCCTTGCGCAGCGTGTATGCGTGAAACAGGTTTTACACTGAGTGCACGAAGTACAGATATTAAAGAAGGCTTAACGACAGGCTTTTTCATAAGTTTTCCGTCCGCAAAAACGAGTTTATCTGATACCGTTTACTTAATGATTATTGGTGAACCGAGAATGTAGTGCACAGTAGCGTATTCTACGTGTTCATTAAATCGACGCCACTTTTTAGCATTGCGTTTCATCTTGTGATATGCATACTTTGTAACAGTGCATCAGCTAAAAATGCTCCTTTACACTGGAAATGATAATACCACAAAAACTAGTCAAATGTAATTTAAAGCAACTTTATTAAACAAATTTTACTTGAATTCATAGCATTAAAAATGCCAATGATTAAAGTATCATTCAAGACTATTCTAGAACAGATAAATTATTACTCAGATACTATACAATATTATTATTACACAGGGAAAATACAAAACATTTTTTTTTTATTTTGAAATGTGAATGATATTTTTATCATTACATTATTTTAAATTATAGCAAAAAATGTAGATATACAACATCGAAATAAAAAGCGAAAGTATAGAAAATTTTTAAGATTTTTTTTCATTAAGAAAGTTATAAAAAATCTTATGGCATGTCTCTACAAACACAGCATTTTATTTCACACTTACTTTAGTACGAAATGCCAACATTATATTCAGGATCATTTTTTTTCATTTATTCAGTCAGATTTAGAACGATCAATTCTAAATCCCGTATTCCTTTAGAAAATATAGATTTTATTTGAAACAATAATCACTTTCTAGGCCTTCCTGCCCCTTTTTTCCCAGTAGATTGTTTATCTTTTCCTTTATTACTTAATAACGGATGAACTTCTAAAAGGAGAAATCAGTTAAATATTCATTATTTTCATTAATATCGAAAAACGGACTGTAACACAAACCATCACTGTTACTTTGTAAGGCAATGTCATAAGATTTGTATTTTCGCTTTTTGCTTGGAGAAGGTCCTAGTGAAGTTGGTGCCGCTACCTCATTTGTTGCATTCCATCCATCTTCTGGGTCCTCAATCTGAAATACAATTAAATATTACTATACATTCTGTTTACTATTTTAACTTGATCTTAAGACAATTTTAACAGTAGATGGTGAGTCCAACAATGGTATCGATCATATTTGTGACTATTCGTGAAACGCTGGTGAATTAAAATGATTTTGTTCGCGAAGAATAAATAATATTAGGTATGGCTATAAGTCTAACCTCAGGTGCAATGGGTAAAAACTGTAAAGAGTCTTTATTTTCGTTTTCTTCATCTGAACTACAAAACGCAGCAACAGGATCAACTCCTGTAACATCAACTTCTAAATCTTCGTCTTGTTGAGCTTCATTTCCACTTGTAACTGACTTATCTTCGTCAGTCAAATCAAATTCGCTTTCGCGTTCTTCATATTCAACGTTTTCATCAAGCTCTTTAAAGTCGGGTGCAAAAGCGGACCAATTTTCCACCTGATTTTGAGCCCAAACACTTACGACACCAGATGATATACTCGCTATGATTGGTCTAAACGGATGCCACACTACATCCAATAACAATTCCCCTTTAGTTCCATGTAAAATTTTCACTAAATTTCCAACGGATTTCTCCCAAATGTATAATGCATGTTGCCTAGCTGAGCCAGCACATATATATTCTCCATCACCAGAAAAACAACATTTTTTCCACATTGTTCTAAAAAATCATTATTCTTTTAGTTCAGAAATTTCCTCAAGTTAATCCATAAAAATATACATCTAGTATATTAATAAAATTTTACTTACTTGTTGACAAGATCCTGTAATTTTTGTATAGGTTCAGGTTCACCATCCTTACCACAGGTTAACACTTCTTTCGTATCATAAACTCTAATTACACGATCGGCTGTATTTACTAAAAAGCAACTAAAAAAACAAAATATTGGTACATATTGTAATCACTTCACGAAAATATCGGGATTTTTAATTGGTATACATATAATTTCGGATTAAGACTGTTTGAGAGATGGCTATTTACACTAGTTCTACTGTATTTGCAATTTTCTATCAAATCTTACTTACTCTCCACGTCTTGCAAATTCAATACTTTTGACGGCAGTTGCACTAGAAGTTCCCAGGGTTATCCTAAAAGTAGCTTTTACAGATAGCGTTTTTGAATCTAGTACTAGAACTCTGCCTTTAGCGTTCCCTGTATAAACATACTCTCCCCTTCTGTCAAAAGAAGCAACTATGTTCAAATCACCCTAAAAATAATTTCATTGTTAATGATTATATTCATTTTGTGATTGATAACAATAATGCATTCATAAATCGATATTCTAATTATGAAAAGCAGCTTCGCTTGTAATTGGTTGCAAACTTACGTACAAGATTATGAGAAAATCGGTACATTAAGTTAAGGTAAAATTTTAACAGACTATACTCAGGTTTTGACACGACCTTCTGGTTTAAATCTAGATTTGAAACTGTAAATCAGATCAGAAACCGAGGATCAGAGTATTTATGATACGCACTACTAACATTTATGCTGCATTACTGGTACGACTTTTAGCTTTAAATCTAGATTTAGGGCTGAAAGTTCTATGAGAAATCTAGTATAAATGGCACTCTGCCAGAATTTTGGCACGGACAAACATGCGACCACTTTTCTCTGCCCTATTGTATTATAACGCAATGTTGCATGAATCAGAGAGCATCATAATAGTGAAATGTGTTAGCAGCTTCAGCCGCGCAAAGTATTTTTGTAACCATTCAGTCTCCTTTGAGTTTATTACAAAATTGTCTATTGTACAATTTAACTAAAATGAAATATGAAAATGCCAAACAAAAGATTTTACATAATGGATTTCATTCTAGTCACAATGCATTAATAAGTTTTATTTACATCATCGTCTAAAGGAACAATTTGATGGCCTCCATTAATATCAACCAGTACTGAAGCATGTCTCATTGGACAGACCAACAACCGCTGCATACTTCGAGGTTCCCACTGAACTTTTAGTACAGGACATGGAAACTTATATTTTTGTTCACATTCGCTCGAAAGGACATCCCAAATACAAACATTGTTGTCGGTAGAAGCCGATGCTAGCTAAAATATACAATTATTGTATGTTAACAGATATGTCAAACTGACTTAGACTAGTTGGAAATAATAATACGCACCTTGTGACCATTTCTTGACCAGCTCAAACTACAAACTGGATGTACGTGGGCAGAAATGATTTTCGCTATTCCTCTTGTAAGAAAATCCCATACTACAATACGTCCATCATTACACCCAACAGCCAATAAGGTACCACGTTTATTAAATGCACATGTTACAGCTAATGAAATACAATCTAATGCTCCATCAAATTCCTGCAATTCAATTTAAAACAATCATTTAAAATATTCAAGATCTATCTTAATAAGATTATACAAATGATAAACACAGTGTGGTGTAAAAGACACCGCAGAATCGTTATGGAAATTGGCTCTCAGTTAAACTTGTAACTTTGGGATCAGTATTCAATGAATGAATCGGAAGTCTCCGTAGGTACAAGCTCTCAAATCTCGTGGTCCTGAGATCTAAAGATGGTTTTTTTCTTTCAATATGTACTAATTTTTAACTTTACATTATTCGTGACATTGGAAATATCATTCATAACATGTATGATTTTTCCAACGCATTTCGAAAAACAGATATATGCGTGAATGCAGGTGAACTTAGTTACTGTAATGCGAAAAAAATCCATCTTCAGAGGTGAATATCTCAGAGCCACAAGTATTTGAGGACACGCATCTATGGAGACTTCTTATCTATTCATCGAAAACTACTGATGCCCAAAGTTATAAGTTTGTTGTTCGAGAATGACAGACCCCCTGTCATAATAGCGTAACTATAGTCTAAACTCTAAAACTTTCCCAAACGCCTATTTTCTCTACCTATTTGTAGAAACCGGATGAAAATTGAAGATTAGTTGTATAGTTTTCATGGTTATAAGTTATTCCGTTTTGTCAGTTAAAGATTTGTGTAGGGTCCCGCGCACAATTTGAAATATCCCCAAAAAACTTTATGATATACAATTTATACGATATACATTTAAATTAAACTATATATTTTATTAAGTATAATTGAACCGTTTATTGTTGAAAAACCAAGTATAATTTAAAACTGTTTATTAACTAAAACTATTAGCCATTTTGAAAAAATTATATGTAATGTAAAATATGTGCTTACTACTTAGTAGTACTTTTCAATAATACTTCATTATGTGTATTTTTAAGTGACATGTTTTACTAATACATAATAATACATATATTGTATATGGGTGGTTTCAGCACCGAAATGATTAAGTCTACCTTGACATTCCAAGAAATCTTTGTATTTTTATACATGTTAATAAATTCTTTACCTATCTGCACTACACGTCTTATCTATCTGCATAGTCTTACCCACGAAGTATTGATAAGGAGTCTCAATGCAATATTAAAAAAGTGGCTGCGATTTGATGAACACGTAGAATGCGCTACTTTGCACGAAGTACTCGTTTAAACCAATAATCATTGGGTAAACAGTACATCCTGAACATCCGTGCTATTAGTGTTCAAAAAATGAACTAACAGGTGAGCCCGTTTTCGTGGACACAAAAATCATGAAAAAATTACGTTTGAATCCTTTTATATATCTTATTATATTTCGTGGTCTTACTATGCTAAAAATCACCGGTATACTTGGAAGTACCTGAAACTAACAAATTTGGTTCCTATTTAGTTTAAGGCACGCTCACTATGTAAGGTACATTAGAACCATGGAGACTATTACGATGCTGAATTCGCAGGACACTGTTATTATTCATTGTACCAGTAGTAATCGAGTTTAAAGTACTAGACATTTTGAAAAAGTTTTCTAACGACGATTTAATGATAATTATGTTATTGTTAGAGGAAGACGAAATGAAAACACAAAGAAAGCATTAGGTGCACCTGTACTAATACGTAAAAAAAGGGAAGAAGAATTTTGTAATTTCCGCAATTAATGGACGATGAAACCAACCACTTAGAATACTTTCAAATGTCTACAGAACAATTTAAAATTTTACTATCAAAAGTTAAAAACGACGTGAAAAAATTGGACACTACATTTTGTAAAGCAATGACACCCATAACATAAAGTTCACGAGCAATTCAGTTAAAATAGTTTGCATTGATTTTTCATTTGGCATTTTTACACCGCTACGGCATATCCAGGAGTATACGTTGATGCTCTGGGCGATCCAAGTCGACAGCAAATTCAATGTATTCCTACTCTAGCAGTCAAAGGATTGCGAGAAAAATTCAATAGAATGTACGTGAAGCGTGCACTGCAGTGTGAATACGTTCAATTATATCAATGTTTCCATTTTTTTGGAGGCTTGTAAGGGTGGTGTGAGTTTGCCTACAGTGGAAATCAAGCCATAATATTTGTATCCTTGTTTATCATACAAATAAGTATGGATGTATTATACTTACTGGATACTAGACTGCCTAATAGTTTACAAAAATGAAGCAGTTATTGTGATAATTTTTCCATGGTGTGAATATACATCGTCTACCATTTTCCAATATGGCAGCCTGCTTCACTTTTAATCTGTTAGTCAGGTATCCATCCTCTGCGTATAATACACCTAGCGTCGGATTTAACTTTTTGGTGCCCTAGGTTTTTATACTGAACGGTGTCCTTTTATGTAAATTTGTTCCTTTGCTTTGAACTTGAGGCGAAATTTTACGCTTACATAATATACCTACTATTGATTATAACATTCCAATTAATAGAAAATGTTGTTTTCGCCTCGATTTGCATAAATTACAATACGTTTTTATTATAATTCTTATCATTAAAAAGTGCTGAAACCATAATGAAGTGATCAGAAATGCTACAAGTTCTGTGAAAACATATAATTTTTAATCAGAAGTCTAATAACCGAAATAGTTCTAAAAAAGTAATCTTTTTTGTTGTGCCCCGTCTGTGGTGATGCCCTAGGCTGATGGAGCTATAGTGTGCCTTATAATAAATCCAGTAAGTAGTAACTTTCTCTTAAGCAAATGATACAAAATGGTGAAATATGTATTGTATATCATTCTGGCACTTCAACTTATATAGTCTGTAATTTTTAAGTAGATAGTAATTGAATGAATTGTTAGTGACGCTATTATGACTTGTAGCAAGTCCTTTAAATAAAGATTATATTATTATTATTATATTAAACAAAACAGGTGGTCTGTCATTCCCCAGGGATATATTTGAATGTCCCATTTAGTCCACTTATCATTTATGTCTAATAGCTCAGACGTGTTTACTAAAACCGAAATAATTAATGAATCGCTGAACCGATTTTGGTTAAATATACATTATGCATTTTTCAATCGTTTACTGAAAGTGTCGTGGAAATCGGATCATTGAGTTTAACGTATTATTTTACAACATATATTAAAATTGTAATAAACAGCAAAAAAAAAAATAACTTTACCTCCGGATAATTCTGCCCAAATGATTCTGAAACAGTGAAAAATAAGCATTTAATTTTCAAAATACATAATATTGTTTTTCACATACAAAAGTACTAACCTAACAATTCTAGATTCATGATTTAAATAAAATATTGACTGTACTATAAAACCAATTTATTGGTCTATTTGATTACTAGAGAAAATAAATATTTTCACATTTATTTCAGGGGCAAAAAAATATTAATCATTTAAACTTTAAACTGAGTTTACTATTTACATTTACGAACGTGAGTCGCAACTCACACCACAGTTCGCATGCGCGTTCTATGTGTGCTCATAGTCTCATTTCATATAAACTCATACATATAACCACTCACTGATCTCTATCACCAAATAAATGGATTGTGGATACGCTCTCAAACCTTCAAAAAGGGGTAAAGTAAAACCTTGTTTATCCGGCCCTTGATCAACCGAGCCTCCGCGTTATTCGATACAACTGACTGATTCGAACACCTGGCAAGTAATGCAAGTGACCTCTTATTAATGAAACGATGGCGAAGGTTGACTTTCTTAAGCCACGTTAGTGATACGTTCTATAGTATCAATGCTTTGTACGTCAAAGATTAATCTAAGCTCGTAGATTTTAACTTGTATGTACTTTCGTGATTAAATCTCATTGTATCATTTCAAATACATAAAATTAATTACAATTTTCGAATTTTTATTTCTTCCATGTTATCCGAGGTTTCGTTTATTCGAGATATTCCTCCCCACATCACCTCGGATAAACGAGGTTTTACTGTACCTTTTAGAAGATCGGTCATTAATATGAAGGCAAACTAGACAAACCAGGGGTCGCCAAATCGTCGATAGTGCTAAAAAATAATAAAACGTTAAAATTTAAACACTAAAATAATGTAGCGTGCTTCAGTTTAAGGTAAATTAAGATTCTAGCCTGAACTGTGGACAGTAGACCACATTTTGTAAAAAATGCTTCTTTCCAACTTTCAAATTTCGTTTTTATATTTTGGTAGTAGTTCCAAGAATACAAAGGCCATTAGGCTATCTACCTGGAAACACTATACCCTTTGACACCGGTATTACGGTTCGTTTAATTTAACGAAGACAGACGTATGTTTAACATGTGAAATTTTTACAGCAGTTTATCTGCGGTAAATCTAGATTTTAACCGAAATCGTATCAAAAATTGAAGGAACAAAGCCGGGGTAAATAGCTAGTAATAAAATAAACCAACCAAATATTTATACAAGTGACATGTATTTAAAAAAATATATAAAAAATAATATATTACATAAAAACAATTATTCTCCTCTGTAAATAACAATATTTTTTTCAGTCTCAAATATTTTTACTTCATAAAGTAGTTCAGGCTTTGGAAATAATGGTTTAATATTATTCCAAATATAAATAGCAACATTTTCTGTTGTACTCGGAACATTTTCAAAATAAGGAACGTCTTTATCAAGATTTTTATGATCTAAAGGTTTCATAACCGCTTTGTCCATGTAATCTTTTAGATCTGTGATGTTCATGACCATTCCAGTTTTTGAGTCCACTTCACCGCGGACACTGATTTCAACTAAAAATTGTCACAATATATTATATTTAAATTAAAAAAAAAACAACGCATTTCAAAATCTCAAGACTAACCTATATAATTATGTCCATGGCCATGAAAATTATTACATTTTCCATAAATTGCTTTATTCGTTTCGTCATCAAGAAATGGACTAAAAAACAAAAACAGTTCACAATGATTTATAGTTTATATGTATAAAAAATGCAACATATTTAATTAAATTAAATTTTAACCTATGCAGTCGGTGACACGTGCTTATAATTTCACGTCTAGTTAAATATGCAACAGGCATTTTTACATGAATCAATAACTTCAAAGAACGTTTAACCACTATCTTAATTGTTGTTTTTTTCTGTCTTTGGTTTCTACCAGTCTAACGTAAATAAAAATAAAAAAACTAGTAAACTGCATACGTGGTTCTCATAATATAGTGTATAGTGGCGCCTCATCGCTGCGAAGTTGCGAACCAATAAAATCACAATCGATTTGAAAAATCTTTCAATGTTTTAAAAGTTTTTTCTAAACAACTAACCAGCAAAGAGGGAATGGATAGTGAGCGAAAATAGTGATCTGCACTCGGGCGAAGCCGGACCAGACAGCTAGTCCAATATAAATATTTCTATGGCATACCATTTTATAGAAACCATCCATGTAGTGGAATAACAAGAAGAGCATGCTCTTCTAAAAAATTCAGTCGACTAATTTAGGCTCCGTTACCTTTCATTCGGGATTGAAAAATTGGTTAATATAGTTTTTAAATTACAATAATTGCATTAATTGGCAAATATCTACTTTCATTTTTTTAATTAATAGTACCTATTCATATTTTCGCGCAAGTACTAAAATCAGTGGTCCATAGAACAGAGGTAATTTCTTTTATTTATGGTTCTATTAAATAATTTTGTACTAGAAATATTCTTCACAGACTAGTTAAGAAATTCAGTTTAATTATTTGATATCCCACGGATTTTCACCCAGCTTTGTAGTTCATGTGTTTTGGTGGCGCTATCATTAATAATTTGAAATCGTTTAAATAATAGACTCTGATAGAAACAATACCGAATTTAGTGAGCTCATTTGCACTTTTTCAATTTAGCAAATAGGAATGAATATGTCACCTCAAAAATCAGCTGTTGTATGGCTTTAAATTTGATCAATGAACAATTTGCGATGGCCGCCATTGTATGAACCAATAGCAGTGAAGTCAAGGACGTGAAAATTAATGATAAATGCTAATATTTGAAATCTTGCAATAATAACATTGCAATTTAACTTAAATATAATAAATTAATTAAACTATGACTTAAAGCATACTTCAAATATATTTAATGACGTTAAAAAGTACTTTAAATGAATTTAAAATTACTATTGATGCATAACTTTTGGCAACCCTGCCAGTCATAATGTTGATTTCTAGAGTGATTATAGTAAGAGTGTGGCCAATATGTCACATGACTCGGTACGCAGTGTTTCCCACTCGCAGCTCAATATGGTGGCGATCATGTGCATCAGCCACACTCTTACTGTATAGCTACTCTCTTGATTTCATTCATAAAATGTCATCTGTTGTCATATTTTTATACTATGTGCACCTGTTTCACTACAAACATTCCAAACGCCCCCGCGTGTACAGTAGCGTACAAAAGACTTGTACATTGGTGGATAAAGGATTTGTAAGATGATTTTTTTATATCTAAATACAGTAGGGCCTCGATTATCCGAACATTCAAAATTTTTTCCCTGTTCGGATTACTGAGGCGTTCGGATTATAGTATGTGTATATTTTAAAAGGTGAAATTAAAGAACTTTTTATAATTGAAAGTGAATGCAAATTTTAATCATCAAGTATTATTTTCACCACTAAGTTTTAGTTGGTGTATTCTATGTCTTTTTTTTGAATTTGTCTAACCACCCTGTACTAGCAACAAACTCTCCAATGCCAAGTTTTCATAGAAAAATTTGGCTTTTTCCATCACTATGTCACCTGACAAGGGGCAGCTTTTCTTCGCTGCTCAAAAAACCACGTTAATAAGGCATTTTCAAGCTGGGAGCTCGTTCGAATCATAAAGGCGTTCGGATTATCCGGGGTTCGGATAATCGAGGCCCTACTGTATATAAAATCGTTTGTCGTAACAGACTCTCTGAACTATCAACGCACAGCCAAAACTACTAAGTCTAGACAACTGAATTTTGGAACATAGGTTTATTTTATAATGTAAGCATCCGCTAAGAAAGGATATTTGTAAATTTCAACTTTAAGAGGGATGGGGGGTGAAAGTTTGTATGGGAGTATCGGTTTTTTTAAAGGTAGAAACTTGAAAATGGGAACTTTAACTACTCATCATAAGTAAATAATGACGTTTGAGGGTTTTTGAATTTTTGCATTTTACGTCGCTAAAGGAGTTCAACTTAAAAAAAAAATGTTTGCTTTGTATCAGTGGGTTCGTGAAATATCATCGTATTTAGCGCAAAGAATAAAAGGCTATTTCGAACCAGCGAACTCACCTTTTTTAAAGGAGTATCATGGAAAGTTATTTTTCAGTCTAATTTTTACGTTTATAAATAAAAACAAACATTCTAATAATGTATATAAGTTTTATTGTAATGTGTAACACTCAAAAATCACCATTTCAGTATTGAAAATAAGGTAGATTGGGGATGATGGGATCACCATGGTTTAAAAGGTTAAAACCCTAATAAAACAAGTCTGTTATAATTTCAATAGATCGTAATGTTGTATTTCAGTCACACACTTTAGTCTTTCTTACATTTTCAAAATGTTTAACATTTTGAAATTTGAGCATGAAAAAAATGAACCGTTTTGCGACTTTTTAATACCAATTCTAAAGGAATTATTTTAGTTTCGATTTTTTCTGAACTGCTTTGTTTGCGTATGATGAGTCATCACTGGGCTGAAAACGACAAAAAATAATAGAAATTTATCGATTTTTTAAATATGTTATCAAGATGTTTTACTTACAGCCGGTGAAGCCGATGCCCTTGTAAAATTTGCAGCAGTTAAGGGTCTTTGCATGGAGCTTGAATCAGGTTGAGATAAACTTTCAGCTGATCTTCTATCTAAGCTACAATTACAAATAATATAAATTAAGTGAAAACAAAATTGTTGTTTGTAATTTTGTACCTATGGCTTCTTGACGAAGAACCCGACTTCTTGAACATTCCCGTGATTCGGCCTTTAAGGTTACTTTTGCTAGATCGTATGTCTTCCCCTACGCTAATATCTGATCCGGAGCCATGAGTCTGCATGAAACGAGATTAAAAGATTGTAAATCCATATTCCTTAGATATCACTTATACACTATACTATAGTAATACCTACCTCTGAAGAATTTCCACCTGCTGTACCTCTATCAATCGTTGTGTCATCAATACTATGCGATTTGGTAAGTTGTTTAAGTTTTCCAATGATACCTTTTTTCTTCTTCTTACTACTCGGCAGTATTTCACTTTGAGTGGATCCACCTGAAAGTCTACTATCGAGACTTGAATCGCGTTTCAAACTAAAGAAACGAGAATCATTTTCCGATCCAGCATCTAATGACTGTAGACTCAATAAACTATCGTCATCTGCCTTCCATATCACTTGATCATTTTGAGCAGACGTTTGTTCTAATGAAAGACTTTTTCTTCGCAAACTACCGTTACCGTTCATGCCATTTCTTTTTAGTCCTTGACTTGGTCGAAGATGTGTCGTACCAGTATTGTCATTTTCTGTAGAAGCAGCACGTCTCATGCCGTAATGACGTTTAGCTCTCTCTTTGTCGCGCTCGGCTTCACCAAGTCGTTGCAGCCGTCGTAATTCTTCAGTTGTTTCTGTGAGTCGTTGCAATGTCGATTGCAGTTGAGATGTTCGATGATCCATTCGTGCAGGCGATGGCTCTTTACTGGCACTCCTTCTGTCAAATGCTGGCGATGATTCTCGCGATTTAGAACCCTGTGGAAATAAAAAATATACACAACTAAATTTAAGTTTCATAAGTTTGAGGATTAAAATATTTAATAGTGATCTTATTTTAAAAATTAAATTCATCACTCAGTTGTTGAGAATAACTTATTGAGAGCTAGATATTCGGTGAATTTAAAATACCTTCGTTCTCCTAGGAGGCGTAGGCGTCATTGCCAACAAATTAACAGGTGTATTTGAATCCGGGAATAGTTCAGGAGCTAATTTCATCAGTTCATCGACTTGTGCTAGCAGCGAAGCTATTTTCTTGTCTTCTTCTTGATCAGCTTTTCTTCTTCCGCTAACAAGCGACTTCAATTCTTCTCTTTCTTTCTCATGCCTTTCTTTTTCTCGTCTCAGTTTTTCATTGGTAGTACGCAATTTCGCATGAGCGTCACGTAATTCCAAGAGATCGCACTGTATATCGTTAATTTTCTTCCTGTTTTCATCCTGTTCTTCTTCAATTGATTTTTTCAATTGATCTTGTTTTCGTTTCGCCTCCAGTCGTTCTTTGTCACGTTCACGTTCTACTTCGAATAAAGTTTGTCTTAAATCTCTTGATAATGTTGATGTTTCCTGAAGAAGTCGTTGTTGTTCTTCCCGTTCTTTATGCCAGGCTAGCTCCATCCGTGTTCGTAAACCAGGTATCTTTGTTCTTCCCGTTGAAATTAGACGATCTTCTTCCAACTTGAAATTAAAAAAAGAAATAATATACATACAATATAAGTTATATGTGCACATGGCGAGGGGTTTACCAAGTCAAGTAGCTTGAGGCTTTTACTCGCGACTTGACTTGAAAATCAAGTTGTCAACTTATTTTTTTCATGAAACTGTTGAAAAATCAGGGAATTTTCAGGAACTTCTTGATTTTTCAAGATACTTGATACTTGACATATAACTACTTGACTTGATTTTCGAATTGAGCTTGACTTCTAAGTTCTAAGTCAAGTAGTTTGAAAATTAAGTCAAGCCGTGAATCCCTACACATGGCACCCCTTTACTATTGTATATACCTCATTAAGCCTAGATTGCATTTCTGATAGCTTGATTTCCCAAGAAGACCGTTCAGAAACAAGTTCTGTTTTCAATTTGGAGCCTTCAAGACGAGCCTCTGATAACTCGTCCTCCATACAACTTATTTGTTGTTCTAATGTCGCTATTTTGCTTTTAGCTTCTTCCATTTCGTCATAGCTACTAATGGAAGACGTATTTTCCCGATTCGATTTAGAGATTCCACCAGATTTAAGTTCGCCCATTGTTTTCTGAGCACTTTCTAGCATATGCTTAAATGTGTCTCGCTCTCGTTTGAACCTAGTCACTTGAGCTTGAATTGATTGCAGTTCGTCGCTCAGTACATTAATCTGCCCTTCATATCTCATTTTACATTGGGCTACTTCAGTCTTTCGCGCTTTTTCAGACTCATTGTACTTAGTCTGTAATGCTTTCATCTCTTTATCTAACGCCGAGCTATCAGCAGATATATTTCGTTGGATTTTCGCCACTTTTTCATAATCGTCCAGTTTTTTCTTTAGATCATCGTTTTCTTTACGCAGGTAGTTCATTTGATCCATGAACTCTTCACCTTTCCTCTTTAGCTGCTCAATTTCAAGATTCTTCTCCTCAACTGCTGATTTCATGCGATTTCTACCTTCTAACGCCGACGTATCACTGCGACTGACTTTTTCTTCTAATGCTTTAAGTTTTTCCTGCATATCTAATCTCTCTTTTATCCAAGCGTCTTGCTTAGTATTGTAGGTTTCGCGAAGTGCTTTTAATTCTGAAGATATGCTAGTCAGTTCTTGTTGAGTATCATGGAATTTACTATAAAATATAACATATTTATATATCAAGTCTGTCAACGACACGAAAATAAATACTCAAAAAAAGATAAGCCTATACCTGGCTATCATTTCTTTTTCTGTTACTAGTTGAGCCTTCGTGACAACGTGTTCTTCTTCAAGAATTTCGTATTTTGCCGTTAAATCTTCATACTCGTGTCTCTCTTTAATTAATTCTGCGTTCAGTTCTAAAAATTAATGTTTTCATATTGTTCAACCATAATTCGAAAAAAACAACACAAACTATATTGAATAAATATATTTACGGTCTATGGTAAGTTGGAATTCATTTTTAACATCAGCTAATTTCTTGGATCCTAATCCTGAATTTTGCTCCAACGATCGAATTTTCGACCGCAAACTCTCCAATTCCAGTTCTCTGTTTTTCTGCTCTTTTTCGTGATTAGTTTTAATTCTTTCTATTTTTTTGCGTTCCGCCTAAAATAGAATAGATAGATATGTTCTCACTGTAAATTTTCATGACACTGCAATAAATAAAAACTTACTTGTAAATCTATTTCCAAATCTCCTGCCTTACTCTCAAGCTTAGATCGTTCAGTTTTATATTCTGTTTCAAGTTTCTTTATTTTCTCTTCAATTGTTGCTTTAACTTTTTCAGAAGTTTCATGTAAAGCTTGTAATTCAGAAAGTTGCGATTTAGTCGCGCTTAGCTCTTGACTCAGTGTTTGAATCTGAGCCGAATCTGATTGATCATCTTTAGCATTTATAGTTGTTTCCTGTAATAACATTCAAATAAAAATACGCTATTATAAAATGTGACAGTTAATTATTGTTATAATTTTATAGTAAACGTCTTGTATACAGAATAGGAAATATGTATAGGTACATATTATTATTTTTTTAGCTATGTACATCATATTTGTGTTTACTCACTAAGCAATCGATATGGTTGTTTTTATTTGTTAATGTCGATTCAAGAACGTTGATCTTGCAGTTAGCATCTGTCAGAGATGATTTAATGGTCTCCAGCTCACTAGTTAATTTGTCAATAGTTTCTTTATTTTTCTTTTCAATGTCAAGATTATAACGATTGCACTCTTCAGCTTTTTCCAACTAAAACACGTTTCCAAACACCCGCATGCAAAAAAAAACGCACAAAAAGATTATCCGAGCAGCCATTAGCGTTAATTCGTACTATATCACTCTAAAGATTTGACTCCAAGTTTTGGATGAGTATCTTTTCAATACCGTTAAGTCCAATATACAATCGAATTGTTTTATAATTTTTAATATCGCAAATTCATTTTTCTCATTTATATACTTCAATACATTGACCTGATTTTGAGTTGAAATTTTAGCCGTTACAGTTAACTGCAAAAAGCTCAAAAAACGAATTCAACTAAGACTTTTAGTAAGCTCAAAATAGCGGTATTATCTGTCGTAGCGAACCTAGGTTTTATTTGTTTATAAAGAGCGAAAAAACAGGATAGTTTGTATTACTTACATCTTTTTCCAGTTTTGTAACACGTTCTTTCTTAGTGGCTAACATTTTTTCGTTTCGTTTTAATTTTTCATCGGCTTCTTTTAATTTCTTTTCTAGTTCACTCATTTTTTTCGTTTTATCACCAACCTAGAAATGAGAGTGAGCAAGTTACATCAATCTATAGATTGTTTGATGATAAATGATACATAGTTTACGAACATCTTTAATAAGTTTAGCTTTATCTTTTTCAGCCTTTTCAGCAAATTCTAATTCCCTTTTAAGTGTTACGATTTGTTTATCTTTGACTTCCATCTCAGATTTGACTTCCTGAAGTTTTTTGGTCAAAGACGCTATTTCTTCATGGCGATTTAATGCGGTTTCTAAAATAAGTATAACATTTTTAAATAATACTAAATTAAATTTAGTTTAAAAATTAATTTACTTACTTAATTCTTCATTTAAAGATTTAATTACTCCATCTAATTTAGAGTTGTTGTTTACTAATTTATTATTTTCTTCCTTCAGTTTTTCTTTTTCACTTAACAACTTCTTATTATCGTCTTCTAATTTTTTAATTGAAGATTCAGTTTTAGTTATCAATCCTTCTAATGCTGTTTTTTCGGTATTTGCTTTATTTTTTTCATCTAACAACTCCTTTTCCATTTTTGCTAGTTTCTTTTTCATTTCTTCCAACTCTTTCAAAGAATCATCCAATTCCGTTTTAGATTTTGCAGCCTTCAGTTGTTCTTCTAACGTGCTTTTACTCTTCTCACTGTTTTTGAGAAGTACTAATATCTCGCCTACAATTAAAAATTTTATTTTATAAAATTTAATACTCCCGAATAAAAAAAAAACTCTATAGAATTATATTACTTATTTCATTTTCTAAATCTTCAACCATTTTCTTCATTTGTAATTTTGTTGTAAAATCTGTGGGTTTCTTTGGAGTTCGTGGTTTCAGTTTAATACTTTCATCTTTGAGTCGTTTCAATGTCGTTGATAAACTATCCCTTTCAGTTTCCACCTAAATTATTACAACGATTATTGAGTGTTTAAATTAATTGAGTAGATATTTGTAACTTTTAACATTGCATACCTTGGTAAGATCTTTTTTGAGCTTATCGATTTCCTCTTTTAATTTTTTCTTATCGCCAGTATCGCTATCTTTTTTTATAGACGCGTTCTTTTCAAGCTGTGCCTTCAGTTCATTCACTTTGTTGTTGGCTTCATTCAATTCTATTTCAAGGTTTGCTATCTTATCCACATAAACTTCCACTGATTTATCAGACTGCAACTTTTTAGTTCCTTTCAGCAATTGCAAGCGTTTATTTTCAGCTCCTAATTTTTCATTGTCAGCTTCCAATGTTTGAGTTTTATTGCGCAATACGGTTGCTTCTTGCTCAATTACTTGAAGTTGTCTTTTTAAGTCTACAGTTTGTTGATCTAGATCTAGAGACCTAAACACAGATTTTTAATTAAATTCTGCTATGCAGATTTTTATTATCCCCAATTTCAAAATTCACATACTTGCTTTTAACGATAGGCCCTTTCGATCGTTTTTGCGTTAAACTCAACTCAGCGTGCAATCTTTCACAGTCCCGTTCTTTTTCAATCAGTTTCATCCGCAATTCAGATATTTCTTCTTCTAAAACCTACAATTTTAATTATTTTATGATCATTTATCTGCTTATAACAAAATTTGCGATGGGCAGCAAACAACACTGACTTTTGCTTTCTGATCTTCAATTTTGTTTGTTTTAGATGAAACACTACTAAGTATTTCAGATTTTTTTATTGTTTTGGCAGCTAGTTTATCCTGTAAATCCTTAACTTTTTTACTTATCATCTCCTTTTCGCGGTCTAAGTCCTCAACTTTACGTCTTAGCACAGTGGTCTCCTAAAATCAGAAAACGTAATAAATATATCTTACATAGTAGATATTCTATTGAACTGGGACATACGGTATACAATTAATTGAAAAATATGCATTTTAATTTCGATTTTTGATATATCCGACCGTAGTGTTCAGATTAGGGGGATTTCGCTTTACTTACTTGTTCATTAAGTTCTAATTGCAGTCTTAATTCAGCAGGATCATCTTCCTCAGAAATTCCTTCATCTTTATCAATTGACGATTCGGCACTTAATCGAGGTGTTGGACTTAATTTTCTGCCTAAAACATTTTTATATTTGTAAGCACATTTTGTAAAATAAGAGGCTTTTTACATCAATACACTGAAATATCATTACAAATAAAATATATTGATTTTGTTAGCCGAAACATTTTTTTTCATTATATCAAAATACTGATTGGAATTTTTTTTTGCCAATGTTATATTAAATAAATGATAACAATGCAACTGTAGAAAATGGCTAAATATAGGCATTTACAAGAGTTTACAATAGAACTAATAGTTTATTAGATAATTAAACATATTGTTTTTTTATATTATTTCTTTAAACTTTTTGATCGAATATACAAAGAAAATATAAAAAGTTATAGATTGGTAATAAACAAATAACAATACTTTTACATTTAATATTTTTGAATGATATAAGGCTGTGATAATAATTTAAAAAAATTCTATGACAATTTTTATATATTATAAATAATTAAGCTGAAGCTAGCGTATTTTTTTTTTTGCTGTAGTATATACACTTATTGAGTATGTAGTTATTTGAAAATTTCAGATCTGGTTTGGAGACCTTCTGGTTGCATATAACATACGAAGAAGAAAACCTGTCACACTTGGTTTTTCATTTCATTTTTCTCACTATTGATTCTGTCTGTTTTCAAATATTATGGAAGTACCTATAGGAATACCCCAAATACCGCGACTTATAGCGTTAGAATATGTTACTTATAACGTTTATTGCGCATAATTCAAATTACTGCAGTCAATCTTCACCTGGATGCCAGTTCTATTTTCGCTGAGTATCTTCTTAATTATTCAACACTGAAGTTTGTTGCTACAATGAGACTATCAAATAATATTTCTATTTCATTATGAAGCATCCTGTATGTTTAGTTTAATTGTATGTTCTGACTTATTATTTTTCAAAATATTGGAAATAATAACGCATTTTCAAGAGGTTACTGTTCCTGATTACTGTGTTTTCATATTTTATTGCGCCATTTTTTTTGTTGGGCGCGCTAACTGCAGTAATCAAGGTATTCCTATATTAGTTTCCTTCTGATTTTGTATATTATTATCAGCATAATTATTTTACGTGTCTGTCAGCCTGTAATAAGTGGAAAAGCAGAATCAAGGATGGAAGTAATAAGGTTTCATTTATATTATAATTAATGAGAATACTCCTACTGGAATGATGCCGAAAAAGATGTTAATGTCTTAATGTCCGTGCTTTTTTTTATTAAATTTGTTACGAATAAAAAGTTTTATGTATATATTAAGCAAGATTGTAAAATAATATAAAATTAAAAAAACGATGATAAAAATTGCAGAAAATGGAAAACTAAAAACGATAAAATGAAACGTAGGTAAACGATAAAATCATTATTATAACAAGAAGTGAGCACGTACTTCTGGCCTTGGTAGCCATTTTCTTAAGCTGCAACACCAATGATTCGTTATCATCCTCGACTCGCGATGCTTTTCTCCGTAAACTTTGTGCCTGTGAACAACAAACACATATGATTCAGTATGGGTGTAGTTAATGAAATCGCACCGTACCTAACGGTGCAAGAAGTGTGGCCATCGGCGACAACAACTGGCCAGGTGGAGGTGGGTACATCGTCGACAGGGCGAACTGCATTTGACGTAGAGATGATATCAGAGGAACGAAAGTTTGTTGTACTTGCGGCAATCGAAATTCAGTCATCGTTGATGTTACTGATTGTTCGTTGTCAATTCTTGGCAAATCCAGTTTCGCGCTTTTCTGAATAAATGGTGTTGATAGCGGCAAACGCAAGGGCAACGTCTGTGGTAATTCTGGTGCAGATGTATCTGATAAAAGTTCAGTTTCTGTTTGAATTGAAACTGAACATTGCACTTCATCTACCGTTTGAACGGAGCTCGAACAATTTTTTGTACAGCCGTCAACTTGGACGAACTTTGATATTGTCAGCAGTTCGACTTGAGTTGTTTTATTTTTGTTTTCCTTAATGTCTGTTTGACATGCCCTCGTTTGATTTGAAGATATCGCATCAGTTTGTGTTTCTTTACTCAACTGTGATATTTTTATTTGTGTGGCAAAATGTTTTGTTGGAATTACAGCATTTACTGACTTGTCGAATTTTTCTTGTTTTTGATCACTGATTGTTTGTACACTTTTGTTATCGAATGAAGACATTGAAAAAACATTTAGAGGAGAACGATTGGAAAGAATTAACGGAGATGGTCTCTTAGTTAGAACTGTATTGAGAGGAATTTGAATTGGACTGGTTATTTTCGAAACGTGATGAACCGATCTTCTTTTAATCTGTTTTATAAAAGTAGTAATTAATTTGTGATTACTCATTTTATTGCTGTAAATAAACGAACAACATAAAATCAAGGACTCGGTAAACAGTGGTTTCAAAACTTTTTATAATTTTATAAAATGTCAAATTTATCACTAATTAAAAATAAAATGTTGTATTCTAAAAAAAATAATAATATATATATTGCTCCCAAATGATGCACATAATTAATTCGGTTCAATCGCTTTTCATTTAGGGCCATTCTGTATTTAATAAATTATGTTAATATAAAAATGAATGAGCTAATTTATTAGAATTTTACCTCTTCTTCGGCAAATCGAAGTTGTTCACGAAGGTCTGCTTCCCTTTCCAATGAATCCTGCAGATCTCTAAGCAATTGTGCTGGATCTTCCTGAGAACCCCCTCTTGTTAATGATGCTCGAGAAACTTTCTAAAAAATATACAAAAATGTAACACATGTTAAATAATAATTAGCTAATGTAGTAAAAAAATTACGCAGCAAATCTAATAAAAAAAACTATTGAAAAATTTATCATTACTCCTTCTGCAGACGGCGTTTTTGCAATGCTCCCAAGCATTGGCGTTTTTTTCTTATTTGCAGGCTGATTATTTTCTTCAGCTTTCGCTAGTTTTGCGTTAGTTTCGTCTAATTCTTTTTGCACTCTGACAGCCACTTCATTTGCTATTTTCAACTCTTGTTCCAAGTGCTTAATTCGGGCCACACTATTTAAAGCATTTTGTCCGCCTGCAATCTAAAAGATATATAATATTTATTTACTGTGATAATTTCAAATTACAAAGTGCTCATCATACCTCAGCTAATTTCTTGTCTAGTTCTACTTTTTCATTTTCCAATTCTTGATTTTTTCTTTCAGTTTTTCGTAGCTTAAACGATAAAATACGGCAATTTTTTGTTGTCTGTTCTAATTCTTTTTTAAGAGAACTATATTCGTCGGCCTGATCTTCTCTGTAGATAAGATAAATTTAGATGAAAATCAATGAAACATTAATTAAACAAATCATTTTAACGTAGTGCTAACCTAAAGTTATCTTGCATTTCTTCAATTTCTTCTTCGAGATCTCTCAGTTCCTTTTTCATATCCTCATTTTCATCCATCAATTCTTCGCAAAGTGTTTCAGCAGCTACCAGCTTAGCACGCAGTTCATCGGCAACGCGTTTTGCTTCGTCAGTCGTTGGTCGGCTTTCAAGATCTTCTTCTAGCTCTTTGACGCGCAACGACAAACTTTTCTTCTCATCCCGAAGATCCTCCGATTGACTCTGTAATTCATTTACCCTTTGCTGAAGTTTTAATACCTGAAAATTGAATAATGGCATAGAATAAGCGCAAAATATTGTTAAGATATTTTGAGAGTTTTGGTGATACCTCTGATGTTTTACTGGCCGTTGTTTCGTAAGTACCGATTCTTCGAAGCATTATGTCGCTTTTTTCCTTTTCTAGTCGATCGCAACGTGCTCGAGTCGTCTCCAATTCTTGTTTCAGAGAACGTATCCGCTCTTCGAGTTCTTGTTCATGGCCCACAAGAGTCGTGTCTGTTGTTTCTGTTCCCGCAGTACTTGTTGAGTCGTCGGCATCGTCACTACTTTCTTCGGAACCGGACGACGTCGATGAATCTTTTTTACTACTACTGTTGCCAGTTAAATCTTTATGTCCTTTGATTTCATTTTGTTTGGCTTTTGATTTCACCTAAAAAATAAATAAATAAAAATAATAGTAACTTTATTTGTAATTATTGCAAGTTTTTGCAGAATTTTTGTCTGTCTTTCTGACTGTCTGTCTGTGCATTTGTTCCGGATTAACTTGAAAAATCTTGATTTTTATTTATACTAATAGTATAAGTGCAGTAACGTCGAGCCAAACGTTACACTATCATTCACTAAATTGTTTGTTTTACATTAGGAAATACAAAAGACTCTAATTTCATCGCGTTTCAACTAAAGAGAACTGGGTAGTAGATAAAAAACCGATATCGCAAACGAAGCTGTTGGTAAAGGCTAGTAAATAATAGAAAAGAAAAACATACCTGAATCAAAAATTGGACATCGTGATTTGTTGGCTCTTCAACGGACGCCTTTAATTCTTTAACTTTGATTCGTCTTGCTTTTTCTTTATCAACTGAGTCTTGATCTTTTTTTTCGGTACTTTTCGTCACTAACTTTTTTGTTTTCGGTTGTAATTTTGACGCTGTCTCGGTTTTACTAATTGATGTGGAAGTTGATTTATTATTGGATTCTGTTAGAGATGGCCGGCGTATTATAACCGTTTCTACAGGACAAACATTTTTTTAATAAATAATATGTATCCCGGAAATGTCATAAATAAAATCTTTTTTTGTCTTACCTTGTAAATTTTGGCCAGTATCAAGTGATGGTTTTCTTCTAGGTAATGTTAGATTGACAGATATTACATTAGCGTGTGTATCTTCATTTAGATGACCTAGGTCAGGTGTGGATGTCCACGATGCGGGTCTATTTGTAAATCTAGACGTTGATGACGATGTATTATTCACGTCATTTGCCAAAGTAGAACTTGATGTCCATGTTCTGTTAGCAATACTATCTGTCGTTCCGCTGCTACGACCATCGTCTCGAGTTCTGTAGATCACATAACCGATTTACTATAAAATTGGAAGTTGTAACTAAGTTATCAATTGAATATTGTTTACCGAGATAATGGAGTGCTCCAAGAGGACAGACTTGGTGATGATGCTGTGGTGTCATCTCTTCTTAGTGCTAAATCATCGTCCTTTTTCCTACCACCGTGTTCTTTGTAGTCTCTAAATAATCAGATACGCATTATTTATCAATTATGGGTTTCTGAACTTTGAATTAAGCAAACAACAATAGTACTAAGATGGATACCTGAAACATCGTTTGCATCTCGTAGGCCATCGCACTTGGGGATGAAACCCAAGCGGGCAGAGCGGATCTCCTTTTACTGATGGATACAGATGATGCATTTTTCTCAAAACTTAGTACCTATGACACATTTTAAATTATTTCAAATGAAAATTAAGATACAAATACTTTACTGTCTTATTTCATATAAAAGTTTTGTACAAAAACTTAAAAATAATGGTTTTTTATAGCGTATCCGGTAATATTCACCACAACCAGTTGAGTTATTTTATTTTGTGTGAGAATGGTAGAATCTGAATGAAATAGCTTGCAACGGATTTTTAATTTTTGTCAATGGTTATTGTTTTGCATGATGATCTAAAATTTGTTTCCTATATTGTAATGATAACGAAGATTTAAAAAAAACAAGTATAATTGCATGTAAATAGGTACATAGGTACATATTGTATATATTTATTATAGAAAGCATAATATCGGTCAACTGGCCGACTTAACTTAAGGCTGTTATTTGATGTTGCTCAAAGTCTAATTATAGACGCGGCTAGCAAATCGACGCATGGCACTGGGCCGTCGTTTTCTATCGTTATTTATCGTAAAACACCAGCGCCATTTACTTTTTGACAATTTGTAGTTTGTACTGAATTGAACAGTTAATGCTTTAACATTGGCGTCGAAACAGGGAACAAAAAACATCTTCATAAATATCGAGCATAACAATGCAGTTCTTTTTTACTTAGAATTGAGTCAAGTATAAAAATACGCAATAGTCTCAGTTTAATTCACAAAATTTCTTGTATTTTTTACCATTGTCTCTAGCATTTGTTGCTAAAAGCGTCTTCTTTTAACAAAAAATTGCTAATGAAACATCTAAAAAAATTTGTTTTGCAGTAATACTAAAGTCTAAAGGCACAATTTAATAATAAGAATTATAAAATAATTGAAATACGCATTCATCTCAGAAGAAATGTTAATAATCCTCTTTCAAACCCATGCAATATGTCATCCAAATTATCAATTTTTTGTCTGTTCTTGAAATTTTCTTTCGTTCAATAATGTCTGCAAAAATGCACTGATTTGAATGATTTTTTAAAATGTTTTTAAAATGCCTTTGGATCTATTAATTTTGGTAGTAGTCGGATCAGTGGTTTTGAAAATTAATTCAATGTCGTGCATATTTCGTTTCTATACCAACATCGTCAATCATGAACGTGTCGCACATTGCGCTGGGCGGCGTAATAATATCAATTAATGATTTTTACTCAAACTCAGCTTATCAATGAACTAAAAGTTCTTTGTGAAAATCTGTATGCAATCCAAATATGTTTAGAAAAATGAAATGGGAGAAATAGATGACATACATACGGGGCGATAAATTCAAAATTACGTGCGGGTGCAAATAGGCGACTAATAGAGAATTTTTGTATAACAACTTTATGGCAAATTTCCCTGAAATTTATATTTCGTATTAAAAACTAATTTAAAAAATGATTTTAGAACATGGATGTCTATGGTTCTCCATTTCAATTACTATATCTTTTCAATGATCAGACTTACACGTTTCTTAAGCAAAACATTTTTTTGTACTTTTTATTTCATTTTGAATCATTCATTAAAAATAAAAATTTGCAGAAAAAATCTCACATGTTACTAAAAGTATATATATATATATAAAAAAAAACAAGACATCGTATTGAATAGTTTACGTATTGATAAAAATTTAATAACTTCAAACAGTTTTTTTTTATAACTTCAAATGTCTTCTGTCAATCCAGGCATGTTCATTCATCTAAATTGTTTAATAAAAGTGACGTGAATCAAAATTTTAATGTCTTATAATATACCGGGTGTAAATTTATACGTGTAAATAGGGATTCAACATATAAAATCATAAATATGCAATTTCTTGCTCTCCTGATTTTTTTAGTTCAAAAATATATTGAGTCAAAACTTATTAGCTGGTTTAATTATCTACACTATAGATAATTTTTAAAACTATTAAGTGATATTTTATAAAACTTTGTCTGGCCTATCACACTTAGCCTTAACAATATTTTTTACAGCGTTATTACGAAAAGCTTTTTGGTTTAAGTGTTCATTAATCACTAATACTGAAGTATGTCTTATTAAAAAACAATCTGCTATTAATGAATTATGCGTTCCTATCTCATTTTTAATAGCAGCTTTTGGAACTGAAAATATTTTAAAGAGTACAAAGATTCAAAATGAGTTTCACTTTTCGCATAAAACGGTGTAAAAAATTATTTTAGTTAAAATTAGGTAACCTATCCTGTAGATAATTTAATTCTGTTAATTTTTGTTTCTATGCCTTTTCGCTCTAAAAAAATCAGGATAACATGAAATAGCATATTTATAATTTTACATCTTAAATCCCTATTTCCTCACGTATTGTTCACCACTCTGTATAATATAACTACACGTTTATCTCTTCTAAATAAATGTGTCTGTGAGACAGATTTTAGTAAGAAAAGTATTAACGTTCATCAAAAAATTTAAGAAATTTAAATTAAAACGAGTGACTTTGCTTGTTTACTTACTATAAATTTAAATTAATACTTTGTTAAGAGCACACTTGAAAAAAAACTAAAAACAATTGTTTTTTTGTTTTTGAAAAGCAAGAAACGCAAATTTATAATATTTTTCAATAATTTTAAGTCTTTGTTCCTGCATTGATAGCAGTAATAATATTACAATGGTGGTTCGGGATTGGTTCGTAATCCGAACAAGAAAATCCTTTGTCCGAAATTATAATTAATATATATATATATATTATCATATAATATATATATTCTACATGCATGCTCTACACGTTAATTATTGTATGTTACTTATGTATTATATTATTGGGATGGAAACCTAACGTTATCTTTTATTTAAAAATGTAATAATAATTTAGTCATCTCAAGTTTTTCTATTTTTCTGTCATTTACCCGAACACCCATAGTTGTATGACCCCGTTCGGATTCAAAGAGTGTGGTGCAATTTATAATTAAAATAGATATATTGTTACTTACTCACTTATAATATGATTTTTAATATTGTTACGCGCACATTTTTTATAAACCGTTCCCTATTTTTTCGTTTTTTTCAATCTAATTATCACAGAGCTATATTTGCACTAAATCCGTTGCTGAACAAAACAAACTATTAATATATATATAAAAAAAAACAATAAAAATCACATAACACGCACGACAAACAAAAGTACAAATTTTACGATGTACATAATTTGATAGATCCAAAATATTGTTCAGAATAAAATAAAAAAAATCACATTTTTTATACTTAGTTACATAACAGCAACTGAAAAGAATCATCACTTATTTTCTAAACAATGTATTATTAAACGCCAGAGAACATTATTATTATAGCTATGTAGTGTAGAACTAGTTAACGGATATGGAATTTCGTCTATGTTACATGGTAAATAGTTGTTTGCAGCGGTTTTAGCGCATACTATGAGTTATTATTGTAAAACGACTGAGTCGCTGGGTTGACGCGTGCGTCCTGAAGCGTCGCGACGCTAACGTCGTTCGTCTGGCTTAAACGTTCGTCTACTTTGATCAAGAAATATCCATTGGCGGAACATCGATTAGGCATCAGGAAACGTTAAAGCTCTTTACTGTTAGAAAACATGATTGGTTTTTTAGACAAATAAAATAATTTGTTTTTTTTCCACACCAGCCGGATCTAGGAATTCTTACAGTACGCAGTTACTTACAGGGTCCTCTTAAGCCGAGTGAGGGCCCATGCACTTTAGGATAGGTGGGCCCCTTTTAAATAAATTTGGGTTATTAAAAGAAATAAACAACACTCTAGTTACGTTATTGTGTCGCAGGATTTAGGGAACCCCAAGGATCGCGGGGCACCGGACATAAGCCCAGCGAGTCCATGTGGAAAGATGGGTCTGGTTTCCAGGTCCTCCAGAAGACTGCATTGAAAAAAATAAACAAGTTTTTTTTTAATTTTTCAGTATAGCGTATCAGTTTCTATAAGTTTACTTAATTTTAATGATGTGAAATTATTTATGATGGTGACCATTTTGGCCGAATAATTTACCGGTTAATTAACCGCCTATCTATAAAACAAAATGGTGGTTTCCGTTTTCCTTTCTTAGCACAACAAAAAACTAAACGATAGAGCAATTTTCAACAATAGAATCGAAAGAATTAATTAAATAAAGTATTTATATAGAAATTGGTTATACCAGGGGCTCCGGTTTCCGTCGCCTTAAAATATTAGAATTTTTTTGCGGCGTCCCAAGTCAAAACATTGGTTATCTCATGGTAAACGTTATATTACTAATAGTTTTTCTTCATTTCTAATTCAGAAACTCATTGATATATCTGTACCTCCAATGTTATTTACAATTTTATTTAATAAATAATCAAATTAAAAAACTTACCTGAGGTGCCAATATTTAGTGGCGCCCTTATGACGACACTGCGGCGCCCCCGAGAACGACGGCGCACACTTTGGGAATCACTGGACTAAACAATATCAACAGGAAATTTCAATCATGCGCAAAACTTTCTGCGCGCCTTGTATAATAATAATAAATAGCCGCGAATATTTAAAATTAAATATCGCGGCTATTACACCGGCTAATTAACCGGTCATTTACCCACACCACTATTTAATTTCAAAAAGATCTCTGAATACATTTTAATGCAATAAATTCACAAGCTAGAGCGTTTACTCACATTTAAGACCTGCAAGCAGACGAGCAAGACGCATAGAGCTGCAGAGTTGCCAGCATCACAGGCATTAAATTTCTTCATGTTTCAGAACCATTTTCGCCTTTACACGTCACTCTGGTGATGTTAACACTATTCGAAATGTTTGCTTTTTTAGAAAACTGATTACCTATAATATTTACAGATGTAACAATTGTTAAAATCCAAGTAAAAGTTCAAATGAATACTGAATATATTGTACGCTTTAATAATGGAAAATTACACCGTTCATTTTTTTATGTTAGGCACACTTATATAAAACGACTCGCTTTGTGGCATTTTTAGGGTTCCGCTCTCAAAGGGTGTCAACGGAAACTCTATTACTGACTCCGCTGTCTGTCCATCCGGCTATCACAGAGCTGTATCTTTTGAATCGTAATAAGTAGACATTAGAAATTTTTACAGAGTATGTATTACTACGGCAGCTATAACACCAAATAATAAAAATAAAATAAAGCTAATAAACATTGTATGGTGGTACGGAATTCATCGTGTGCGGGGCCGACTCGCACTTGGCCAGTTTGTTCTGTTTATGGGCTATATGTGTTTTTCTGTGAAAATTCGAAACTTCAATATTGTAAACATTTAAATTTTCAAAAGTTTAATTGAATATTCAAATATATATGTCGCAAGGAGATGGCAAAACGGAGATTTGATTATTTCCCTAAGGTTAACGATCAATTCACGGAAGATCTTCGTCCGTGAATTGATCATCTACCTTAAGGATTCATCATTTTCCTGCGACATATACACCGTTTTATTTAAATAGTGTATTTAATAATAATAATAATACATTTTATTTGTGTTGACCAATTACAGGTATGCAAACAGTCAGGTAGTAAAATAATGCTAAGGGTAGTATAATAATAGGTGCGTGTTCAAGGGTCCTATAGGTACCCGTCCAAGGGTAGTCTAGGAATAATTTTGAATATTAAAACCTTTTGAATATTAAACAATTTAGATATAAAATATACACAGGCTAGCTCGTTAATGAATAACGTTCAATATTTTTATCTACGCAATATCAATTGACACTCCATTCAGGGGCGGATACAGAATTTTTCTGGGTGGGGGCGGTAACAGAAAAATTTTATAATAATAATTCGAACAATGTGTATTAACAAAATTTAATGCATTAATATAGCAGAGTATGGCATAAAATTCATTCAAAACTCCGACATTGAGGGGGGGGGGCGATCGCCCCATCCCCCCCCCTGTATCCGCCCCTGACTCCATTGGATGACGTCAACCACATACCGCAACGAGGTCATCTCTATATTTAATATCCTTGGTTTTAATACTAATTTTCGCATTATCTAATTTTTAATTAGTATAATACTAAAATTAAATTAATTTTAAATATATAAAAAATAACACAAATTCACTGTTCTTTCTATTTTCTATTCAATAACAAAAAGCTTGAATCAAACACAAATTACTAAATCTATGACTTAAAACACTTGTTTTACTATGTATACTAAATCTAATTCTTAACAGTGTAATGAAAACAGGGGCGTAGCTACCGCCGTATATGCCGTATCAATTATACGGGGCCCCCGGGCTACGGGGGCCCCCAACGTGCGTAAGCAAAAATTAATAAAAACTTCCTAATTTTTTTTTTATTTCAGAAATGACAAAAGTCAAAAAAAGCAATTTCTTTTTTTCCCGCGTAAAGCGTGCGTTCAAAAGTTGGCAACACCCTACATCGGTTTTCGCGGGCTGCGGGATTTCCCCGTTTAAGTCATTTACTTTAACGGGGGAAGGGCCCCCAAACAAATTTTTATACGGGGCCCCGCCAAGGCACGCTACGCTTCTGAATGAAAACTACAAATTTTCAAGTAGATGTTGCTTCGTTGAAAATCTCATTATTTATTTATTCTAAAGCGTTGTACAGTAAAGCGAAAAATGAATAAGCTGAGCGCATCACCTGAAATTAAATAATTTTAAGAAAATTGATATCTTAAGATAAAGTTTAAGCCACTGTGCATGAAAGCTTCGACATCGATAATGTAGTCACGTCAAAACATGGAAATAATAATAACGTCGTATCAAGTTGACAGAAAACGGTTCATCCGTTATGGTTCTAATACTTACATTAGCGAACGTCTTAAGTGAAATTGTGGTTACAGAAACAATTGTTAAATTGAGAGGTTTCTGAGAACGTAATATTATAAAAAATATATTTTTTTGAAGGAAAACTGTTTGATCATACCAAGGTATACCATAAGCGACAACTGCTACACGAGTACTCTGGAAAAAAATGTTTATTTAATGATGTATTATTTGATCAATAATTAATTTATTCATACAAACATCTTCAGCCAGTTTTTGACCCATTGAAGAAACAAGAAAAATTGCTAAGAGCCATCCCATCATATGCAGAGCATATCGGAATACATTTGCATTCAAGTTAGTTTCTGTCGTGGTATCTTTGAACATCTGAAATTAAATCAAATTTTTCTGTACCAACACTATCAACGTAAAGACTCTCATTTTCGTTGTTTTTGTAGGGTATCTATGAAAGTAGAAAAAAATAGTTGAAATCTTTTTAAACGGCTTACTAACTAATTCCGTTGAAATTTTTAGTATTAAAGCTCATTTTGGAATATGGAAGTCAGATAGCTCTCCATACCATTTTGTTTTAGTTCATTAATTATATGTTTTGGCCTTATATTAGTTGTGTTTGGTTTGTTTCATCTTTTTATCATTTATACGCTTTTTGGCCTGAGCTGCCCGTGTCTGCAATTTACAAGTCTATATTTACAGATTATATAGAATATCAAACTTTTTAAGCAATAACTGAAAGTTTAAATTTAGCCGATTTTAATAATTCACCAATATAGCTGCGTGCATCTATCATGAAAGAGAAAGACTTAGTTAAAGAAATTTCATTTGGTGTGATTCGAAGTGTGGCCCGGTTACATGTAAACCGTAACAATTCCCGATTTATTCAACCGCAGTGAAAATGAAAAACTCGGATAAAGAAGTCTTAACTTTTAAAAACTGTTTATTTTAAATCTGTACTGTTGTCGGTTTTTTATATTTGCGGTAAACCCCCTTGATCTTTCCATGACTACATTCTTGCCATGCGCAATTAGCAGTTATTTTACTTACCAAAAGAAGCTGGAATCCTAAGACACTGATTACTATACTTGCTAGTGACGATTTTGTCAGGGTAATGATGCTAAAAAGTCTAGTAGCTCGTTGCGAAAAACTTAAAACAAATCAGTTTATTATTTTTGAATAATTAACAAATAATAGGGATGTTGACCGTATTCAAATAAAAACATAATTTTAATGTTAAGTGGTAGTTTTTATGATAGAAATGCTAAAAAACACTATATTTTTCCTTACTTTCAAGGAATTTAATTAATATTTAATAAATAAAATCTAATAAAATCACTCTCAAGTCACGTGACAACGGGCACCAATCAGAGCGCATGACGTCACGGAGTCCTGTATACGCATCAGACGCTGTCAAAGGCTTCCTTGTTTGGTTAATATTCAGTGTGTAATTTATTATTATTTGTTTTTAGGAAACGTCAAATTACATGTAACTATAGCAACAGCTACGAAACTATAGAATGGTAGCTCCCGTGTAAACTTTTGAGCCTCCTTTGGTATGACCGGATGACGTCACGGCAGTCACATGACAAGTATTGGCGTTTTGGACCGAAATTTGAAACGGAATTTAAAATACATGATTTTTAAGGCTTGAGTCGTATTTAAATAAAAATAATAAATATTTGTGGCTATATTAGGTACTTATGTACGATTTAAAACACTCCCAAAAATAGTCAACATCCCTATTATGATATTCAAATTTTACCTGAGAATTGCGGTATGATGCTTAACAACTTCTCGGAGTAAATATAATCTGACTTCGATTGGTTGTTGACAAATAGTATTCAATTTGTCACAAATTGCTTTCAAATGAGTGCCGATATGCAAAATAACTCCTGTCAGAAATAATGATGGGACCAGTAATGTAAAAGCCATTATGAATATCGACACACTTTGAAATATATACATTATCTGATGATTTGGAGTTTTTTGTACACTAAATGGAAATGAACCAGTCATTGGCAAACCACAAGCCACTGCACCCGTTTTAGAACAACTACTCCTAAATAAAATAATAAATATTCAATGGCATACAAATTAACGCATTCAAAATAATATTACAGAACGATTGTTTTTACAGAAAACGCTATTGTTACGATGTTCCACCGCTTTTCGTCAAAAATACGACTTGTTTCAATTGTTTGTTTTTATATTAAAATTTATCTGATACGTTTCATACTTATAGAAATAATCACGTCCAAACGATTTTTACTAGTGGTAGGTTCGTATCTCATTTAGTTTCGGTAATAATATTCAGATTTTAATGTCTGTGTTCTCATTAATTTAAGAAATGGATTTCTAAACTAACAAATCGACTTGCGAGAATATTCAATCCATTTTGCATTCTGTGTTCTATAAGTATAGTACGTGCCATGGATCTAAAAGGCTCGGAAGTTAGATGCAAATGGAGGCTTGCACAGGTACAGTCAGTTGAAAAACTACAAACTTGCGATATATTATTAGTTTTAATTTTTCTTTAATCTAGAGGTCTAATTCCTTCCATAAAGTCATCCTAAAAACTATTTTTCGTGCTTCTCTATGCAAAACTGTATTAGGCATCTTGATCAATTAACAATCAAAGAAACAACTGAACAATAGCGTACTGGACTGTACTTTATAGCAGGAAAATGACAATTGACAAGGCAACCAGCGATAACCAATCACCGACCAGCGTACGTTCTGTGCCGGAGGTGGTGGGAGTCTTCCTTTCCCACAAAACAACCAGGACGGCTTTAAAATATGCATTTGCGATGCTGTTTGTGAATAATTTCAGAAACTTTCAGAGCCGTGGCGAGTATTATACTTATAACTCAGAGATTTTTAGTTTTCGAAAAAAAACTTATCTTTCTAAAACTTCGATTGAGCTTTTTAATATATCCTGAAACTATAACTAGACAAATTAAAAAAAAAATTACTTCTAAATTAAAAGGATGAAGATATTTTTAACCGATTTCGCATTCTTTTCTGCAAGAGGACTTATTTTGATTTCTGATGTTTTAAAAATGACAATTTTATTAATCTAACTACACCGTTTATTTACTGTACTAATTTCTGAAAAAGTGATTTTTTTTAAACAATTCTTACTTATTAGCTATCGCTGGAGTTATGGTATAGAGCACTGATCCCACAAAAGCGTAAATAAATCCGGCATTGCTTATAGCTCTCGCAATTTTTTCTGTATCATAACAATTTTTTTCCATATCAAATCTCTTAGTAATTTTGATCAAATCCTCAACCATTGTGTTGAAATCATTAGCTTTAAGTACCATACAAACATTTACGTACAAAGCCGATAGCACAACTGTGGTATAGCTCAGATTTTCGACCACAGCACCCAAATTGTCGATATATAAATATAAATTTGCAACCATGAAAATTAAGTTAATTGTTTGTATGGTAAGGAAAGTTGCGAAAATCAAATAATCTTTTTTGTTATAGAACCATTCCGCGCTGACATACAGTTGAAACATATTTGTTTTCAGTAATTTCGGATCCTTCATTTTCCCTCCAAACAGATTGACAGCTTTTTGCAGCTTCGTTAAAGGTTTCGGGTCAACTTCATTCATTTTTAGTGCAATTTGTTACAGCAAAAATACTACCAATATAAATCAATTGAAAAAATTAAAATGATTCATAAGAAAAAGAAAACTGCATTGCATTGAAAAAAATTTTCAATACAGAGTAATTGACCAAAAAAGTCAGAATATACATACCTTTTTAGCTCACTGTAGGAAAATGAAGAAAAAATAACACTGCAAGTTGTTTTATAAAATTACGACATAGGTATTTAATAAAAAGAATTGAACTAAATTTTTACATCGATAAAATAATGTTGGTTAATAATAAAGCGTTGAAAATATACAAGGTGACAGGCAAAGTATGGAAACACATATACATGCTCTCTTTCATAATTTTAAATATTGTTAGCTTTATTTACCTGTGTCACATTTATTCGGAAGATATACGGTTTATATATGTTTTTATAAGATATTATTTATTTAAAAAAAAAAAAAATTTAAATTTTCAATACCGTGGATTTTTTTATTACGCACATAAAATATTATTAATATCTACTAAATGGTAACAGAAAATTTTATTTCACTGTACCTAAAGAATACAAAAAGATATTGCCGTGTTTAAAATAATAAACTATAGAAGTTTCAATTTGGTTAATCTTTGCTCACCGTATTTGATATCTGAGAAAATTTTTGTTTTTTCTTTTGAAGTTTTGCCGTATCTATTTTACAAACTTACGACTTTTGTAAACCACTTTTTTTTTAATTAAACGGGTTGATACATAGATAGAACACATATAATATCAAAAATTCACAAGATCTGCAGATATGATTTTTTTTCTTAACAGGGCAGCTTATATTCAGATTGATAAATATTGAAATACTATTGAATTTACAATTAGAAGTCAATGGCTGTTTATTTAAACTATCCAAAATTACACAGTTTCTGCATACGAATTACATTAATTGAATGTTTTACTGTAATTAATAGCCAGGGAATTTTATTGAATTGGTTGTTTGGAATAAGTAGTAGGTAATTTATGTGCTTGCAACGTTAATTTTTAAATTTGCCTTGTATCTAATTGTAATATATAACTGTATGATATTTAAATTTCATTTGTTCTACGCCTATGAGAATCCATTTTTAGATTATTTATGTTTGTTCCTTTTATATAATTTTTGTTAAGCATTATGCAATTCATTTTATTTCAATTTATTTTATCGTCAATATAATTATTCTACAATTGATTTTGTTATAACTAAGATGTTTTCTTTTTGCAACAAATAATATTCCTTGTTCTGTTGAACTGGTCCTTCTGAGCTAAACAATTATTTTGAACATCCCGTGGATCCAGCCAAATGCTATTAAGCAATATCTAATTGCAACGTTTCATTTTAATTTAAAATTTCCTCAGGCTGCACAAATAGATAATCAAAATTAAATACATATAATATGTTAAAATACAGTGTCAAATAATTTTAAATACTTTAGAAAAATAACTTAGCATCATTGCGATACTAAAAATGATTACGTATGTGCTAAATATATAGAAAAAAATTTGCTCCCTTGATCGTCATTTGTGTAATATATTATTTTTAATTTAAATTTTATGTTGTCTCCAAAAATAATTTAGTGTCGCAAAACCGAGCTGGGTAGAGTAGTGGTGACAGCACTAGGCTCGCATTCGGGAGGTCCGGGTTCGAATCCCGGCGGGGGCAGATGTGGCTAAGGACTTTTTCCTTCTGCCTCTCGCCGAGAAACGGTAATTCCTGTACCGGCCATCTTGATTGAGGTTTTCCATGGTTAACCTCAATTAATTCCAGATAAATATCGAGATGGTTCCTTATTTGAGGCCATGGCCGATTACCTATCAAACTTCTAGTTTAAAAATTACCTACCTTATCCTAATTTCCTATAATTCCTTCATTCGCCCATTGCTATTACATAAGTTGAAGTTTTAAAAATGTAGAAAAATAACGGGAAGTGTGGTAGATGGAAAATAGTAATGGTGCGAATGGCGTCTGTTATGACATAAAGTTGAGAAACGGACGTTAAACGCATTATTATTATTATTATTATAATTTAGTATCGCAATGAACATTATTAAGACTAAATGCTAAGTTATTTTCCAAAGTTTTTAAAATTATTTGACATTGTATTTTAACATATAGGTATGTATTTAATTTTAATTATGTATTTGGAGAGCATTTGGCTGGATTCACTATCCTCTTAAGGCTGTCGGAACGCTCCGAACTTTGTTTGTGCTGAGACACAGCGGTAAGGGGCGAGGTAGGCAAAAAACATATTGTGGGTGTGGCTTTCTTTAGCTCTGTCTCGCTCAAATCATTCGCACGTTTCAATTTTTAGCTGGTGCCAACTACGAGGCTAAAAAATTTTATTGCAAGGGTGCCGCTGTCGACAGATTACTCTCATTTTTGGGAATATTTTGAAGATTTAAAAAACTTTTCCGAAAAAAGAAGAGTCACTTTAGGTTTGTGATGGAACAGTTTTGTGAAATAAGTACGAATAAGGTCGTAGTGTGACATTGAAAACGTGTGTTTTTTTGGCACAATTAATGCCAACTTTTTTCTAGTAAATCGTACATAAATTACAAAAGTAGTCCATTAGAGACCTAGATTTGTCCTTTATCTTCCTTATAAAGAAAGAATTGTTGCAAAATGTTGACCAATAAGTCTACAATCATGATGACAGCCGAAGCTCTATTTTTGGCTTAAATTCAGAGCGTTCCGACAGCCTTAACTTATTATCATTATATTATTCTGGATCTGAAATACGAATATCATTTAGATAATATGTTTATTTATTACGTCAGTGTTGAATTTTTCATTTTCAAAGCCTTATTTTGAACCAAGGTTAGATGCAGAGGTGACCTCGTGTAACGAGATGTGTAGTCTATAGTATCTGAACGAAACTTATTCAGTGTTTTATATTATTTTATGAATTGTATTGTTTAGTTATGCAAACTGCATATTAATATTGCGGAGATCGTAAACGGGTCAATCTGTGTTGAGACAGGATAGAGTTCGCATCGACTGCATTGCTGAATAGGAACATATTTAAAAACTGATTTCTTTTATTATTTGTTCCATAATTTTATTTCTAACACTTGTTCTGTTGGATACTAGTGTGGTGATGAAGTCATCCAGTGCACCATCAATTGATATTGCGTGTGTGATACGTCATGAATATCTAGTTATCTTGATTTTGAACCAATTGATAATTTTTAAGAATATTTCATTAAAAAAACAGAATGTAAGTCGCCAATTTATTAAGTGCACTCTAACTGAATTGTTGGAACACCATTAATAAAAATAAAAATTCTTTCCTTTGAGTGGTGTGATAAAAATTATTTAAATAACTTTTTAAATAGTTCGTGTCGTTTTTCATATATTCGCGAAATGTGTTGTCAAATATTAATATTGTGAACGTTTTGCTGATTATCATTTTGGTTTTTTACGTGGTATATAAACTATATATATTTTGGAATTCGTGTTTTGCAACGTAAGTGTTTTACCATTTTTTTTATTATTATTACATTTTAAAATTACTGATAGCACTTATACTTTTATGAGAGACTCGAAAAATGATTTCGACGTATTTTTCTTACAGTTTCTGCCCATCCAATTGGTCAGCAGAAGCCGTAAGAAATATATTTCAATCCAAACACTGATGAGGTACAAAAAAAAAAGGACGTAGTTATAAAGAATTATTCTTTTGGTATTTACCCAGTTCATTTGTAGATCAACTTATAGGACATACGTTTTTGGGTTAAAGACTTGGAAACAACGTCCAATGATTGCAGATTAGATATTATGCCCAACGATGGAGAAAATTGACATTTAACTTCCTTCTTTATTTTTGTCTGAAATCTAAATTACTTAGCGAAACAGTAAACTTTGAATTTTTAAAATTTGTCTTTATATGCTTGTTTTTTAAATAAAGTAACTATATTTTAGTTAATGTTTTTTTTAATATTTGCAATTTGCTTTTTGACAAATTAAAATTAACATTAAAATAATGATATAGAGTCGATTTTCTAAAAATTTTTTTTGATTTCGTAATCCATTAATTAATATTAATTTATTACTTCATTCGTGTAAAGCCCGTACCCACATTTCTTTGTGTGAATCCGACTATTTATAATATGTCATTGTATTGTCCTGGAGAAGCAGGGCTACTGTAAGCTGAAATGAGAAATAACGTACCTTGTATAATGATAATTTGAAATATTGTACGTTGGATCAGTTTGCCAATTTTATTATTGAGCTCGGTTTGTAAGTTCAGTTTCGTGTTTTACAAGTTAATTTTTCAATGATCAAGAATGATTAATTTTGTAAGTATTTATTTTTCTCATTTACATAAAACGTTTTTCTGATTATAATTGCTTTTACATACAAATTCATTTCCTTTTCACGGATAAAAATAATATTAATGAAATTACTTTCGTCATGAAAGAAAATTAACAAAAAATAAGGTAATTTTATTATTTTTGACGTTACAGTTTTTATGAAAATAATATTTTGTAAAAAGCTTTGGCCAAACCCCATCTAAAATAAGATCCTTGCTGCTTTTTTGCACACACGTTTGACTATAGATATATGATATATCTATATATTCTATGGTCAAAGGTGTACACATTTTGAAAAATTGTTCATGCAAAATGTTTGTATAGCTTAAATCTTATTGCAACCGGCCATTTTGGTAGGGGTTTTTTATAATTCTTTTTAACATATTTTGGATGTCGTTCAATTCACACAGTTTCACAAAACGCATTTTTTCAAGTTCTCGTCGATTAGTTTCAGCTTGTTGGGTATACCTGTGGATATGGTTTTGTTTTTTCTTTTTCGAATTTTGAAGTGCAACCTTTTTTGGTAGTTCAGACCGTTAAATATTTAACTCTAACGGTGTAAACATGACAACGAAAAAGAAATCATGCAAGATTATATTGGATATCATATTTTTCTGTAAAAGTCAATTATAAAAATGCTGGTTGCAAAACGCATTGTCAGAAAATCCGGTTTGAAAATTAGAACATTAGACTGCGTACTCACCGAAAAACAAAATATAATGTGTACATACAGGCAACAACTTTTAAATAACTTAATCAATTTTAACAAAATTTGGTATGCAGACTGGAACCCATCAATGCATGAAGCCTATTTAAAATGGACGCAATGTGACATTTCTAAGGGATGATTTTAAGGGTTGAAAATTATTTTGGGGATCAAAAATACCGGAATTTTTTTGGAAATGTTCCAAAATTAAAATTTAACACTGAAGTAACATTTAACAGATGACTCTAAAATTTTAATTAAATCAGCTCAACAGGGTCCTTCTCTTAAACTTTAAGAAAACGCTTGCTGATATAGAGAATTATACTAATTAAAAGCAATATAAGTACCTATAATTTGGCGCAGATGATGGATTGACAAAACGGAGTATATCATGAAATTAAGAGAAAAAAAATATTATTTTAATGGATGTATTAAGGAGTTAAATTTTTTATTTTGTCCAAAAACAAACTTAAGTTCACATAATAAGGCTACAGAGCCTGTATTATCAAATACACTATATTGGCGGCAGGGTTTAGCACTGCGACCCGAGTTTTTTTAATTTTAGTATTAATATTTTATTATGTTCATAATTGTTTTGAACCAAAAGAACAAAATATTCCACCTCGATAAATTTAATGGCAAGACTTTGACTTCTTCACGAAATTAAATAAATATTAGGAAATAAAACTATCAGTATATTAAAAGTCAACAGATCTCATTCATTTCTAATCTCTTAACTGATTTTTTTTATCTAAATACACAAATGGCACATTTAAATGGCCCTTTTTTCATCAGAATTTAATTATAATAACAAAATATGATCCTAAAACTGCGCACAACCTCAAAACGTTGATACTGTTTTGTTTTTAATCCTGCAACTTTTTTGTTAACCATGAAATTAGATTGGCCATCCACGACTTTCATTCGGGTTAACGTCCATTTTCTGGATATGGCTCAGCCTTATTTATTTAATAAATTACGTAGTTTAGGAGGGTCATTTAGTTACGTTTTGTTAAAAATAATAATTTCAGCGTTGACTCGAAAAGAAAAAACCAATACTTATTTAAGATTTATGCTATTAAAATAAACTATTTATTTTGTGCAATAAATAATTAATATTTTCACGATTGAGAAAAATGTTACGTAACTCCGTGTCAATAGTGAGGAATGGTTAAATAAATTGTTACAAGTGGTTACTTGAAAGGAGAGGGAGGTAAAAAACTTTGAAATTGCGTTACGTTATTAATGTATGACCCTCCGTTCTTAACGTGTGCCAAAAAATGTAGTCCTATTAAAATCGGTTCAGTAGTTTTTGAGTTAACTCGGAATAAACGAACTCAAAAAAAATAGACAAACGGACGGATTGACAGAGACATACAGACAAAAAAAGACAAATTTGGTCTAGGTATTCCATACAACTGTGTTGTCGAAATGTCGTTAAAACCTTACATTTTTACAAAATTTACAACATCAAATTAATTTAATTTAATTGATTTAATGATCTGAATTGTGTTTTGCAAAAAATATAAAGAAAACTAAACTCTTGCTCACATTTACGATCATATTTTGAGTTTTGTTTAAAGCGGTGATGCAGCACAATAACGAATGAATTTTTAATTGGCAAAGTTTCCTTTCACTTATTTTAAGGTTTTTTTTGTTGCTACACCAAAACCGTATTTAAACTTTGACAATGCGCAGTGGTCCACAAACTTTTTTTAACTAACACAGGGAAGATTACAACACAGAAATGTACAAGTGTCTACTACTTAATTTTGAACATTTAATGAGCATAATGTTTTCTATCCATGCCAGTTAGATTTTCTCCGTCTGTCATGGGATGGCCTTCATGTTTTACAGCCGTTGAGATTACTAAAATATACTCGTATAGAGTGGCCATTTTTTAGGAGTTACCCAGTGATGCATAGAATAAAATTATATTTAGAACAACACAAGGTTAAAATAAAAAACTTTCTATCCTTTGACAGGTATCAAAACAAGAAAAAATACACAAGAGTTTTCGAAATATGGTTCAATAAAAAAAAAAAATGTTAGTGTAACCCAGGGGCGTAGCTACCGCCGTATCTGCCGTATCAATTATACGGGGCCCCCGGGCCACGGGGGCCCCCAACGTGCGTAAGCAAAAATTAATAAAAACTTCCCAATTTTTTTTTTATTTCAGAAATGACAAAAGTCAAACAAAGCAATTTCTTTTTTTCCCGCGTAAAGCCTGCGTTCAACACCCTACATCGGTTATCGAGGGCTACGGGATTTCCCCGTTTAAGTCATTTACTTCAACGGGGGAAGGGCCCCCAAACAAATTTTTATACGGGGCCCCGCCAAGGCACGCTACGCTTCTGGTGTAACCATTGGGAAATAACTTGCTTACTAATAAGTAATTTCACAGTCTAAATCTGGCACGACAGGAAAGTTTTTTGTTTCGCGATATTTGATTTTAATAGATTCATGCAAACGTAAAACGTAAATAAAAAATTTAAAATTACGTACTTCAAAAAACGTGGAGTATTGGGTTTGCAGGCTTAATTGTTTTTTTTTCTTGTTTTGATCTCTATTATCACCTCTCAAAGCGCGAAGAAGTTTTTATTAACACCTTGTATAATAGAAATTCTTTCGAAACATACATGCTAAGAAACTGGGGTCCATAGCTAGGGAAAAGAATTTTTCAAAGTGTTTTGAAAGCTTATTTATTACTTTTAGGTGATGCGTAGTTCGACAGATATAACTTACAAGAAGTTAACATACTGAATTTCGAAATTGATTAAATCCAAAGATTATGTATATTTTTATTGAAAAAGACGTGTTCTATATAATTTAAAGAATTATCGATACGTATAGTTGTACACTTAAAGCATCCATGTATTTAGTAAATTTAATATAACAATTTATTGCTTGGAAAACTGGTTACATCAAATCATAACTATTTATTTAATTTTATTGATTTTTAAATTGACTTTTCATTAAAAAAATTACCATTTCTACTCTTTAAAACGGAAAAAACTAATTTTACTCTAAACTTGACTTTGTTTATTTATTTTGTAATCTATATAGATAACACGTAATAATTTATAAACATTTTACTAAAACAATGTTATTGAAAATAGCCAGTAACTTTTTATTCTTGAAGTATTTGCATTGTTCCTATTCGTCCATTTTTTGAAAGAGACACAAATGCAGGTTACATGTTCTGCAACTACAAACGAATATTATTCACCGACAGTCCATTTTATATCTGTACATAACCCCAAAATGATTAATTCCTGACCGAACAATTGACACTTTTAGAAAGAAAACTCCAGCGGTTCATCTAACCCATATAGTCGTGACCCTTTTTTCGTTCTTCAGTAATGGGTACCGTTGTTTCAAAAATTGACTTTGGTGATATTTAACTCCGTTTACAACGTGTGGTCAATACACACCTTTCACTTCGTGTTGACTGTAGAATTTATTATTGTCACAAAAATGTTGACAGGTTATCATTGTTAACTTTTTTCATTGATTTTCGGACTACTTATAGTTGTTTTCGTAACTTTAATAAGAGTACTTTCGTTGTTTCAACATTTTTAGGTTAAATTCATGTTTGTGAACCACTACTCTAAACAGAATGTCTAATTGTTACAATATAATATATAGCAAGTCAAACACTATGTACACATAATATAGATTAGAGCGTGTAGTACTCAGTCAATGATAATGAGACGGCATTTTAACTAACGATAATGTTCCCCTTAAGTGTGTTCGCTGGCTAAATATCATTAAGGCTAGTAGAAACTAAGGTTGGACGTTAGCACTGTTGAAGGCGTGACGCGAGAGAGGACGAGGGAAGTAAGCTTGTGGAGTCTTTTTCCAAACAGTTGGGATAACAATAATTGAAAAACCAAGCTACGGACATCAGTGACGTAAGCAATCGATTCAATCAATCACAGACGTGACCATATTTATATAGCCTCTTACGCCCAACCTTCTAGTATTCTAGTAACCTTGAAATATCATAGCTTCAAGGTCTCATTATTAAAATAATTACAAGATCACTCCCCCATCAGTAGTACACAATATTCGAATGAGAGAAAATTGTGTAAGATCTGACGACTTCATGTTTCATGATACCCGTATCTCTGGTGGGACGAGTTCTGATCGAAAAGAAGAAATAGGTATCTCATTATTAATAACTGAATACAATAGCGTCTCATATACAGAAATATGACACATTATTAACATGTTTAACTAAGGGAACTTTCTTCGATGCTAGGGCTCGTTAGATTAGTTGGTTCCCCATTGACATGTTTATGTCCTAGACGAGGAGACGATTTGGAATTACTGGTCATCGATTGCATAGTCTGAGACCGTGGTCCTGCGAATCTCATGCTGTAAGCTGGTCGATTTGGATCTTGGGCTCCGCTCTATTGAAAGAAAATCATTTACAACCAATTAGAACGAAATATGTGCAAAACAGTGGCGGCTCGAGAACATTTTAAATGAGTGTTGTGCTGGGTTAACCGAAAGTACCCCCCAGCTATGAGAAGTATCTTTGAAATTTCTTTAAAAATTAAATCCTCTACAGTTGATGTTATGGTTTTTTTTTGGGTATTTTTGATCTGATTAAACTAATTTTACAGTGATTTCAATAGCGCTAAAGTCACAACTAACTTTTTTCAGCAATATTAGTTGCATTAGGCAGACTTCTCAGAAAGGAGCACCACAGTGAAGGGTTGAAAAAAATTAGAGTTTAAAAAAACTAAAACAACACGATTTTATGAACTGAAAAATGTAAAATAATTTGGAAACAAAATTAGCTGTTATGTAACAAGTGTGAGGTGCTATTAACTTAATTTTTCACTGTTAGCTGTTTGTAAAAGTAGAACCATTATGAAAATTTAAGGAGAGAACACTCCACGCTTTTTACATTAAGGATAATTTAGATACCAAATAATTTTGCATTTTTTAGTTCATAAAGGCGTGTTGTTTTGGTTCCATTAAAGTCAAATTTTATTTTTTGAAATTTACTCTTATAAATTATATAAATTATAAGATGTGTGCAAAATTTCAAACCAATTGGTTAACGGAAAGTGGGTGAAAATTTAAAAGTGGGTTTCGGACCCGGATGAAGCCGGGTCTGTCAGCTAATTACTATAACATTGTATTGTTAACGGAGCTACACACGTGTGTAAAATTTCAACTCAATTGAATAACGGGAAAAGGCTTAAAATTTAAAAGTTTCTTTCGCTCCCGGACGAAGCCGGACTGGTCAGCTAGTTACCATAATATTTTATTATCATCGAGAATACACACGTGTGTAAAATTTTAACTCAATTTAACGTCGGGAAAGAGATTAAAATTGAACAGTGCGATTCGCACTCGGATGAAGCCGGGCCGGTAAGCTAATTACTATAATATTGTATTGTTATTGGAACTACACACGTGTGTAAAATTTCAACTCAATTGAATAACGGGAAAAGGATTAAAATTTAAAAGTTTCTTTCCCTCCCGGACGAAGCCGGACTGGTCAGCTAGTTACCATAATATTTTATTATCATCGAGAATACACATGTGTGTAAAATTTTAACTCAATTTAATGTCGGGAAAGAGATCAAAATTGAACAGTGCGATTCACACTCGGATGAAGCCGGGCCTGTAAGCTAATTACTATAATATTGTATTGTTAATGGAACTACACACGTATGTAAAATTTCAACTCAATTGAATAACGGGAAAAGGATTAAAATTTAAAAGTTTCTTTCGCTCCCGGACGAAGCCGGACTGGTCAGCTAGTTACCATAATATTTTATTATCATCGAGAATACACATGTGTGTAAAATTTTAACTCAATTTAATGTCGGGAAAGAGATTAAAATTAAACAGTGCGATTCGCACTCGGACAAAGCCGGGCCGGTCAGATCGTTACAAAAATATTGTATTGTCATCGAAACTACCCATGTGTGCAAAATTTTAACTCAATCGAATAACTGGAAAATAATTTAAATTGAAAAATGTGATTCCCACTCGGACGAAGCCGGGTCGGTTCACTAGTTACCATAATATTGTATAAAAAAAATTTCGTAATCGCAATGATTATGTTTTTGCGTGGCGGTTTTTTTTTTTTTTTGTATAAAAATACCATTTTTAATCTATTGAATAATACAAACAAATGTCGAAAAATTTTTCTTTCATGCCGCCATTTCATGAAAAATTTATTAAAAAAAACAGTTACACATATAGTAAGTCATTGCGATTACGAAAATTTTCGTAAACATTTTTTTGCAGACTATTATTTACCGAGTTTTCGATCGTAAAGTTCATCGAACTACATCGACAGCAAAATCATGGCTACAGATATTGTGGCTATAAAATCGTGTGCGGTGATTAACGCCGGCGTTGATGTAAGTGGTGAGTAGCGCCATCAGACCAGATGCATACAGCCGAGTGCGTACCGCATAGCGCTCAGTCAGCCAGTAGCTGTAACACTCTAACGCCGTGGCAGCTGATACTACAACACACTGGTGGACTATGAAGTAGCACGCAATAAGAGTACACATTTACCGAGCTTTCGATCGTCTACATCGACAGCAGTGCAAAATCATGCCTAGGTCGTGTGCGGTGACTAGCGTCGGCGCTGATATAAGCGGTGAGTGGTGCCATGAGTTCAGGTGCATACCACATTTGTGGTGCCAAGTGCCTACTGCATGGCGCTCAGTCAGCCAGTAGCTGTAACACTCTAACGCCGTGGCAACTGGTATTACAAGTTTGTCGACTATGAAGTACGACTATGAAGTAGCAAGCAAAGAGTACGCGAGTCACATTTTTGTGGTTAACAGCCATCAATGTGCTGAACTAGATCGCAGACCGTGCGCAAGCTTCTCATAATTTTAAACGGGTTTTAAAAGATTTTTTTTAAACAGTTCTATTTAACTTTCGTTTATAAGGAATTTGCTTCTTGTAATCGATTTTTCACTCACTTACCGTTATTCGATTACTTTGAAATTTAGAACACACGTGTAGTTTCGACGACAATACGATATATTGGTAATTAACGATCGGTCCGGCTGTCCTTCGGGTGCAAATCTCATTTTTGATTTTTCATCCATTTCCCATTAGCCGATTGAGTCGAAATTTTGCACGTGTGTGAAATTTTGATAATAGCCCTATATTATGGTAGCTAGCTGACCGGTTCGGCTTTTGTCTGGGTGCATGTTGCATTTTTTAAGTTTCATCCACTTTCTTGTAATGGATTGCGTTGAAATTTTGCACACATCGGAAGTTTCGATGATAATACAATATTATGGTAACAACCTAACCGGTCCGGCTTTAGTCCGGATGAAAATCGCATTTTTGAAGTTTCATATACTTCCCGTCAACCGATTAAGTTGAAATTTTGCACACATGTGAAGTTTCGATGATAATGCAATTTTATGGTAGCTAGCTGACCGGTCCGGCTTTTGTCTGGGTGCATGTTGCATTTTTTAAGTTTCATCCACTTTCTTGTAATGGATTGCGTTTACCGATTGAGTTCAAATACTGTGTAGTTTCAATGACAATATAATGCTATAGTAGTTAGCTAACCGACCTGGGTTTAGTCTAGGTGAAAAATCGCACTTTTAAGTTAAGTGGTTTTATTATACACCTTATGATAAAAAGCTGGGGCGTTGATCAGATTAAAATAAAATCGTAGGGCGCATTTAGTAAAAAAACTTTGAGCTTCTTTGAGAATTTGAGGAGCGACTGATCGTTGTTGATTGTATAACTACTTCTCATTGAATATTGTTTAAATATGGAAAATAGAATTCATGACTCGTTATTATTCGTTACGATTCATTTGAAATGGAAAATGCAAAATATGAAATGTTTCACTATTCCAAATACAAATATTGTAAATTGGTAAAATGTATAACTCCAGGAAATGCCAAACAGGTATTTTTAAAATAGTAAAAAAAAATTTTTATATAAATAAACCGATGCTTTTCTTATTGCTCATTGATAATTTTTCTTTTGTTTACGGTAAGACTAAACTTTAGAGCTAGTAAATTACATAAACGAGAAAGTTAGGTAATTTGAATCTCTTGCGAACAAAATAGGTATCATTTTAATTTATTTTATTCAAAGATGCAATTTTTAGAAAAATAAAAATTACCTAGCTGTTTTATATTTATTGGTATGACACAAACCTGGTTTCCATTGCCGGGACGCACGTTCTTATACGGTTGAAATAAGACTAGATAGACCTTCGGTGTAAACAAGCATCCAAGAGCAACCGTTGCGCTGATATTTAGGCACATGCACATGCTAGCGATTTGAATCTGAAAATTCAATTTTCAAATTAATTCGTGTTCGTATAGGATTTGTGTATCAGAGATTCTCTGTTTCCGACAAATTTGCACAATTCACTTTAAAATCTGAGAAACATTGAATAAAACTAAATAATAAAATTTTATCGTAATTGAACACTGCAGATATTTTTAGTTTGTGGAAAAGAAAAATTCACCGTAGATTACAGTAAAAACCACTACTGCTTGAGAAAAAGGTTATATGTGAGAAAATAACCTTTCGAGAAATTGACTATTGTTCTTTTTTTCTATGGTCACAAGGACAGTTTCTTGTCAATGTTAAATTTTTAAATATAATAAATACGTGCATCTGCTCTTAAAATCATAACTACAAACAGAGTGATTTGAGAAAATGAATATCTTTTTTTATGAAAACTAGCCGCTACCCGCGGTTCCGCACGCGATTGAGATGAAATAATGTTTTATGGCTCGTTCGGCAGCGACAACAATAGGTACGTAATACAGTCTTTCCTCGCAGTAGCGTCAACTGTGATGGAGCAAATTTTAATTTAATAAGAACAAGATTTTTTTGCCTCAGAAACCTTCTGAGGCGCGCGGATAACAACTCACCAATATTTCATCATAATCGAATGAATGTTATAGGAACGAACAAACAAACATTCTTTTTTATGCATAAGAATTTCAGATTGCGTGGTTTTTGGACGGTATAATTGATAAAAGTAAATTTTAAGTACCTTATAATCGTTGTTGGTTCCGAAGTAGATGGGAAGGAAGGCAAGCCATACGATACAGGTTGAATACATCGTGAAACCAATATATTTGGCCTCATTGAAGTTCTCTGGTATCTTTCGGGTTTTGAATGCATATAGTGTACACAGAATGATCAGAATCATGTTATACACTAAGGACATCATTAATGAAAATGTCGACACACGGCATGTTAAAACTGCTGTTAATGGATATGGATAAATCTCATGAACATTTGGTCGTTCGATAACTAACCACCCGATTGATCCAATCAACTGAATCGACACGATAGCTGCAACAACCAGTTAAATGTAGAAAATTAGTTTGATTTTTGGGACAAAATAACTACGTGCATGCGTAAAACTCAAACATCTGAAGTGAAACTTTATGGGTAAACATCGGTAACCAAGTGAACACTAAATAGAAAGGACAGTATCAATCAAAAGTCCACTTTAAATCGTTCCGGTTTCTCGGTAGTAGCACTGCCAGCTTATTTCCCTCACTTTTGACGATATAGTTTTTGATTTTCGTTACACTGTTGAATAAAATTACTCCCATTGCTGCTAAAGAAGTTTCACTTCAAAACATTTTTAAAGATTTCATTTTTAGGACTCCGTACATTCGATGAAAAAATGGAACCCTTTTGGGATCGCTTTCGTGTCTGTATGTCCGTCTGTCACAGTTTATTTTCTCTGAGATTACTGGACGAAAAAAGTTTAAATTTTGTACATCTATAAAGTTAGATGACCCAATTACGGACGTATAGCGTAAATAAACGAAGTCTGATTTTGGGGGTTAATTTTGGGGCCAAATTAGAAAATATAAAAATATATTTTTCAAGTGCTTCATGTAACATTTCAAATAAAATTACTCGTTTAAGTGCATACATATTTTGAGAGAAGCGCGATTTGAAACTAGTGAGGTGTATGTGAAAAATGTGACACGTCTTTACCAAGAGATTTTGAATGACATGGTTGTGTTAAAACATATTATGTGTCTGTGGAAGGCTTTAAGAGGAAAATCAATAAACTGTAATTCGTAATGAACAAGCCTTAAAATAATCGCGTAACAACGCTATACAGTAATACCATCAAAAATAAAAAATGAAGGCGCACATGGAAATATATTCGGTTCAGGCCCGTAATATAAAATATTATGGCTGCATACTTTCTGCGTAAATGAGACCAGTTAATCATGAAACAAATTTTGAAAATTCTCAATGAAAATCACAATTTTTACGAGGAAATTTGTGCGTACCATAACTTCTACATCTGGAGAGTTACTGCACCTACAAAATGTCGCGTACTTTTTTTAATTGAAGAAGAACGTTTTGGCTTCTAAAGTCGTTGTATATATTTAACCCTTTGACTGCGCCACGCGTTTTGAGATTTTGTGATCGCTGTGCGCATTGGTTTCAGTGCTTGCGTATTTATTTGTGTAGAGCAGTTTGGCGAATGTAGATGGTGTGGTATAACGTACGTTTTTCCTTTTGGGGGTCATATAACGTACCTGATCCAATATTTTAAGTAAAAAACTTACAATAAATTGTAGACAATTAATGTAAATATTCACTTATAACCAGTATTCCGATACGCACTTCACAGAATGCTAGAGGCAACTATTTGTATAAGTCTAAGTCAATTTTGGTTGGAACAAACTCATAGATGTTTATCCTTGAATAATACCCAGCGAATATAGTCGTGTTGAGCAATAAACTAAATAAAAACAAGACGCGAAAATACTCGTTCAGAGCGTATGGGGAACATATTTTTTGGACGAACATATACGTCCAGAGCAGTCAAAGGGTTAATTTAGTCAAAATTGGAACTATCCTCACCTAAAGCAATAGCCACCTGCGATACCGGAGATGTATAAACGGGTCTTTTAATACTTTTGACTCCTCGATTGAAGATTCGAGATATGCGATTAGTCTTGGTGAATATGGCACTGTAGCAGATACTTAGACAAAGCCCGAGTCCTATACGCATGACTGCGCATGTTTCAACAGTAGGCTTTGCAAGGATAACAAAAGACATTCCATAACAGCTGAGGATGCCACAGAGCAAGACGTAACAAAGCTCTCTGCCAGATGCCATTATTACTGGTGTGCGATTATACCTAAAATAAAAATCAATTTGTTCATATAATTTGTCAAAAAAGCGCGTGATCGATGCTTTTAAAGACGATTAAGCATATCCGTGGACACTAGACATACCGATCTCAAAGATCGTTTATTTGGTACTGTGTTTAATATTATACTAAATAAATTTGTTTGCTAGAAACGGAACAAATCATGCACTAATATCAATTTTAATTTTATTGTTTCCTCATTTTTTGCTATATTCAGTTCATCTTTTTGATATTAATTATATAAAAATATATTCATGAGCCTTGGACACTGCACTTGTGTCTATTGTCAGCAGGGCTGTCCTCGCATTAACACGAGTCTAATTCGTAAAATTTGGGAAGTTTAAAATGTTTTTAGGCTTAAATTTTTTATTTACCTGACAAATATGCATGTAGTGAATAATGTACACAGTATACCAAACGCGCTAAACACCAAAGGTACAAAGGCCCAAGGATTGAGCCATTCGATCACTTCGGCCTTGAGTTTGACGCAATCAGTTTTGTTTACGTTGGGTGCAAAGCCTGGTTCACAAGCATGGCATGTATCATTGAATACATATGAGTCATCCCTGCAAGCTACGCAGCTCCAACAACACTGATCCTGAAAAATATTTTAAAAAAATATTTGTGTGAAAAGTAAGTTGTTCTAAAATTTCCAGTGATATCTTAAAAATAATGCCAATAAAATAATTTAGTTGACCATTGCAGTTACGAATGTTGAACTTATCAACAAACTTCATAGGGCATATCTGCATTGAAAATAAATGATTAAAATTTTGAGTGCTATTGGCTGCATATGTCAAGTATTTGTCGAACGTTGCTCACAGAAATAAAAAAAATTCTTTTCATACCTGATAATTTCTTATATGTCCATACGGGCATATTTCACTACAAATCGAACGAGGAATGGAGACTTCTTTCCATTGCATGCTGTCCACATTAAGATTTAACCTAAAAATAAAATCATTATTGCTTATTTTCGAAGATAAGGTTCACCACAGATACTCATGTATTTCTTAAGACATGACATATTCATCAACAAGTAGAATTTCCATGGAATGCAAGTGTAGCAAGATGAAACTGAACTTGCATAATTTTCGCAAACAAAAATAGGTGGAAGAAATATAAATAAATTGGAACATTAAATTCAGACCACCAGCCACATAAACAACGACCCTTTTATGATTTGGAATATTCAAATTAAAACCTCATTTCTACAAAAATATAGTTTCTTGAATTTATTAAAATCTTACATTTCCTTCCAAGATCCAATTTGAACGTAGTCGAACTTTCCATCATGGTTTTGATATTGGTAAATATTGTAACTGCCAAATGCGTCACCATCGGGATTGAAGCGTACCTCGGTACCTTGTCGTCCGACAAAAGTGACGTTATGGATGTATTTGAGCAGCAATGGTCCAAGGGGCGCAGGCTTCAGGACTTCGCATAAATAAAAGGGGTCTGTCCCACACTCATCTCGAATTACGTTATGAATTGCGTGAGCGATAGCATACACAGCATCCACTATTGAATGAAGAACCATTTAAATTAGATAAACAATAAAATAATAAAACAAACAAAACAATTGGACTTATTGATCTAGATTGCAATTTTTCACTTCGAACACCTTAGAAATTAGCAAACTCCATTAAAAAACATAGAGCAATAAAAGATATATTCTTTATTACATGCTGTGTCAGAGGTCAATTCTTAGTATAAGAGGGGGTGTTTTTTTATAAATATATTATTATCGATGTTTCCTATATATTCACGGACTTCTAGGGATTCGCGAACCCCAGTTTACGAAACACTGGTTTAGAAAATAAATATGCAAAAAAAAATTGAAAAAATGTATTTCTTCTAAAATCATTCCTAAAATTTGTCTAAATCGATATAATGCCGTTGCTTTAATATTTCTTAATGCATATTTCATTTATATGATTTTCATAATCAATAATAATATATGATGCTATATTTTATTTTGAATTATATTAATTGCCGTGGTCAATTTACCAATCGAACTATCGCCAAAAGTAGTCTTCGCTTGTTATTCCATTGACTAATTTAATTGATTCAGTGACATGAAAATGAGATTTTATTTGTTTCAAAATTTACAGTTGCTTTTATTGCATCAACTAATAAATCTATGTCGGTCAACGTAATTCCAGTAATTTGTAAAACAGGCACTAGTGAACATAGACCCAATATATTGGTTAATGAAGTGGTTCATGTATACTCCTAAAGCACCTTGCACACTGGAAGCTTTCCGAGCCGTTTAATGTTCAGCGGTAACGTTTTTATGCGCGGTTATAGTAACTAAAAAAATCTTACACAGAATAAGAATAACTAATTTTTAGCGGACCCGTGCGATTATTTCTCACCGTTAGTAGCCAGTTACGTAATATAATAGGGTGGAAATAATTTTTTTCTATTGTACTCAGAGACTTCAGCGCCACTACGTCACTTAATATTACCGACAACTGTTAAAATAAATTGATTGCCACCAGATGACGACATTTGTTTTTTCAGAATGTTATTTTCTGTAATGAAATTTTGAAATTTTAAATTGTAATTCTTTAATGATAACATTAATTTGAAGATATTAACTTAGTTTTCGTCATTAGAGAGAAAAATAATCTTCAAAATGGCGTATCAAACATTAATTTTGATACAGTATTAAGGGAGATATTTCGTACCGATAAAAACACCGTTGAGAAATAATATAAACCGGTTATAAGAGACAAGATAGATACTATAGTCTATCAAACTAGATTAACGTACGGTTAATTTATTTTTGGCTATGACTAAGGTTAGAAAATTACGGAGGCTACCTCGTTCCTTCCAGTAGTAATGGGTAATGACATCATCCGGTGGACCTGTCAATTGATTGCGTGACAAAGAAATTATTTGCAATAAATTGCATTTTTGTAGTAAGAGATTTACATATTCCTTGTTTAATATAAATGTCATTTTTGATATTGTCATTATAGGTTGATAAAGGTATGAACGGTTCGCCAACTGACGCCATTCCTCGCTTATGCTGGTTGGTCAGATCGAACGAGGCAACCTCTGTAATCTACTAACCTTGATTGTGATCACATTTTCGGTAAGGGAAATTTCAATGACCAGTCAGGAGATTTCTATGAGTAATAAAAGAAAACATGTTTTCTGTTGAGTACAGCAGTTATAGATCTATCCGACGACAGTGAGAAACGACAGTTATCAACCAAAAATGAAAATTGCTATAAATTCAGTTTTGTAAATTCAAAGAGTTAGTATACTTTAAAATCTTAGGTAATACCCTTTGAATATTCTTTCTCCTAACAAAACGATTGGGTTGATTTCGTTGTTAGTGGAAATGACTAGTGTGTTCAGTCCCTAAAGTCACGGTCAACACGCCTTTTTGCTGTAAATTGTTTTTCCATACCCTTTGCTAACCTATTGGACAATGTGAAAACTTAAATAGGATTTTGTGTAATAAAAAACAGATGTACGTAAATTTTTAATAGTCTGTCAGTGTACCTTTTTGAAGATCGTAAACTTAAAAAAAAGTATACGTGTAACCTTTACGCGCGGTTGAAGTAAAGTATGTAAATAAGACATATATGTTAGGTTTACAGTTTTTTATATTTATATTGCATAGAGAAATAAACAGGCCGAAAATGACGAAAACTGAAAATTCGCTCTAGGAATCTTTCAAACTGTACAATTACAACCTAAGTTATGATTTTATTTGTTTGTGTTTATTCAACTAACTAACTAATTCATTAAAAAACCAACTCTCGCAGTATGTGGACTTTGTAATCCTTTGATATATATTTATTGCGTAATGTATAGATGAGTTAAGGTGGTGGTTCGCGCCGTGACAGAGACAGGAGAGCGAGACCGGAGACAGAGACTGGAGACCGAGACCGTTACTTGACCTTAGGTTTTCTATGTGTGTCAGTTCGCGAGCGAGACCGAGACAGGAGACCGCGACGCGAGACAGAAGACCGCGAGACGGTCTCTACCCCGGACTAGTACTGTCTCGCGTCTCGCTCGAGACGCACGTGCAAAATTGTGAAAAATGACGTCGTTTTCTGATGAAGACACTGATAAATTGATTGAAATGATTAGACAATATCCTGCGCTATTTAATTCTCAATTTGACGCATACAGAGATGAAAATTTGAAAGATAATATTTCGTGGCCTCTAGTTGTATATAATTTGTTGATAGGCGTTCTTCGTTTTGTTTTATAATAATAATATAATAATCGTTTTCTTCTTCTTCCAATAGTAACTTCATAACTGAATGGCTTTCCATTACGCTGTGGATTAATAATTTTCCAGAACACGACACGGTTGACTCTAACGACTCAACAAAACTGAATGAACAGAGGTCTTTGGTCTCGGTACACAACAGACCACCGGAGACGGAGACATTTGTCTCGGTCTCCAGTTTCTGTCTCCGGTCTCGGTCTCCTGTTTGTTCGTAACTTCGTCTCACTGAGTAGCCCCTTTGCAAAGTTCACAAAACGCACGTAAATATGTTTTCACTTCAAAACCTTTCTGAATCTTACTACAGTACAGGAAGGATGAGTTTTATTGTGAGATTTTCCATTACACCGTAATTTTAGAAGTGTATACAAAGAAAAAAAACCCGGGTCGCAGTGCCAAAACCCTGCCGACAATATAGTGTATTTACTAATATAGGCAGTGAGGCTTTATTATGCGAACTTAAGTTGGTTTTTTGGGCAAAATAATAAATTTGACTCCTTAATACACCCCTTAAAAGAACATTTTTTTCTCAGTTGCAATATTATTATCAATCGAACCTCTAAACTAAATTATATACACCTTTCAGCAAATAATTCACTATCTGCAAACCAGTGTTTTCATAAAATTTGTAAATCCGGTCCTGTCGGGCCGATTTTATTAAAATTTTAGGAGCACTTTTTAATTGCTATTAAAGGGTTAAATTTCAATTTTGAAACGATTCTGAGAATTTTTTAGGCATTTTTGGGCCCAAAAAATTTTTTCAACCCCTAAAAACTACCCTTAAAATGGTCCGATTGGGCCCATTTTAAATAGAGTTCTTGCGGCGGTGAATTCCAACATGTGGGCAAAATTTAGTAAAAATCAATTAACTCTTTCGAATGTTATAGCGCACACACACATATATATATATATATATATATATATATATATATATATAAATATATATATACATATATATACATGTATATATAAACATTTTTAAAAATGGTGCCAAAGTGTTTAGAAGGTTATGAAACGTCGAGAAATTTTGGTCCGACCACTAGGTCCCGCCATCCGACCAACGCCAATAGTGTATGTTGCCTATGGCAAATACACTAATAAGTGTATTGTTGTAAGCTTCTATATCCTTGGATTCCTTTCTAACACCCTGTATGTTGTGATTATACTAACCGACAAAGGGAACAAGTCCTTCCTGTTCATAGTCACTAATTGTTTCGTTTCCAGTGCACAGCTGAGTGTACGGTGAATCAGTTCCATCGAACTTGCATTTATTGTGTTGACTCCAAAATTCTCGGAACCACACACTCCGACAGTTGGTTAAAAGTGTTCGATTATTGCTTCGAAATGGCTTGTTTTGTCCAAAACTTTGATTGCATGAGTTTTTGTCCATACGTGGCCTTAATGATTTATAATATCGATCGAAACCTGAAAGCAATAATAATTTATTTTATACGCTAAAGCTGCATGCGCACTAAATTGATTCGAAAACGGCATAAAATCATTGACGCTTTGTAAAGACGAGTATAAATAAATGACGATATAGTGTGAATACCCTACGTGTCCGGCCGAAATGTCATCGGTTTATCCCGTCAAAAGAAAAATTCATGACAATATTTTTTTAAAACTGAATGTTCTTAGCAACATTTAATTGTTTATTTTGTGTTGTTATTGTTTATACCTTCAATTGCAGTTCTGTGGGGTAAAATAGTAATAGCACTTTCAGCGGCCCACTCCTGGTCACGAACAGGATGAACTTTTGCACCCCAAGAGTCACTTCCGACCCAAAGAAAGTGATTCGTCTTGTTTGCTCTAATACTAGCTTGAAGCAGCTTCCTAAAAATTCATATTTTTAAGAATAGACACATGATTCAAAATATCATTTCAGCAATATTTTTTTAAACTGTTAAATTCTTAACGAAATTTCGCATCACTTAAGACTAGAAAATATTTGATAAATATTAAGTCATTTCAGGGACACTCCGTATACGTTATAGTTGCTGTAAAAATATATTGGTCGCAACAAATAAATATAAATAAAAAAAAATTCTCAGCTTGTATCAACCGACATTTATTGCGAAATAAAACTTACGACATGAAACAGTTACTGCTACATTTTTATCACAGCTCCTTAATTTTTCATATAGCGACATTGAGCGGTTGAAATAATACTGCTCATATTTTTACACCTTTTCGAATAAAATGTGTTGATCTTAAACAAAACTGACCTGGTATTATCTTCATCCACAAACATAACAATACTTCGAGCTTGTGGTTTCTGGCACAGATGTTCTATAATTCTGTCAAAGTCCTCTCTTCTTGAATTTCTTAGAATCTTCTCTGTGACCGCGACGCAGATGCCAGCGTTAGCTGCCAGTGCTATGAACGAAGCAATACCCTGGAAACATTCAACATTACCTAGTTTTTGAAGTTATATTTCTTTTGGCGCATCGAGGGTAAATTTTTCTCTGATACAAAAGTTGCTAAAAAATGAGACGCGTCATCTATGAATACAAAGTAAAACTATACTGCATCGAAGAGTCAACTTTATCGACGATTTCAACATTTCTGATACACATAATACATGGTGTCTCATGTTCGCTGCATGCTGCATGCGCAACTTCCGTAACAGAGATAATTTTACCCTCAATCCGCCGAAAGAAGTATAACTTCAAAAACAATTTAATTTCTACAAGCTGCAGAACGGCTATTTAATTCTTAAACATTCATTGTTACAAGGCTGAATCAGAAAAAAATATTTTTATCCACCAACACCGTCGGGATTCAAACCCGAATCTTTCCACTTTCGCGGCGGAATGAGTTATCAGTTACTCTACGGTGCGATATCTAAACAATCAATACTTCATAATAAATAATAATTTACAGTAGAACGTTTCTTCGATTCAACGACCTCTAAGAAACTTAAGATTTGTTTAATTTATTTATTTATGAATAAAACTTTTCATATCTAGAAACTGAAGGAGCTTTGAGAAATGTTGAATATCTCAAAGTTATAACAGCTTAAGCACTCTATTCGTAGAATACAATTTTTTCCATCCTAGATTTAATTCCAATAACGATGTTTTCTATAGTGCATAAAAATAAAATGTATTTCTCTAGCTGCAATATTTTTACAATAGAGCGTTTCCGTGGTTTAACTGCCTTTGAGACAGTTAAGATTTGTTTTATTTATTTGTAAATATAACTCTTCACGCGAAAGAACAATGTCTGTAAATTGAAACAGCATCGAGAAGTTTTTATTATAAACATATCTGATTAAATTGTGTAAAATAATAAAGTGCAATCACTTTGTCGAGGTTTAGTCATCGGTTAATACACACGGGTGAAAATATTTTAAAGGGTTACAAACGTTCAGTTCTTTGTACTTTTCGATAGATCTTCTCTCAGACGTGAATATCACGACAGCTTCATATAGCTTCAATAATTTTGACTGCTGACCAAAGAGCTAGGAAATAACTAGTACCAGAGCTTTGTGTCACTTCTGGCAGTTTTTTTTTTTGAGCAGTGGCGTCAGAATTGTTTGCACATCCAAACTTTCAAGATTTTGAAAAAAATGCGACAGCTGCCGTAATGTGGTATGTGCAATAATTATGCTGGGTAGCAGAAAGAATTGTCAGAAAATTTGATTTAACAATGATGCGATCATGCATATATCTCAATAAGAAAAGCATTGTAGAATTTTAAATCGACCCTGCTTGAGAAATAATTGATCGATTGAATCGATATTTTTTTAAACTGTGTTTTTGCTACAGTTACCATTTTGAAGCAACATTTTTCTCCACACTTTTTAAATAAGTTATTATTTTATAATCTTCAGTGCGTGATAAAAACGTGTTTTTAAGTTTTTTCAAATTACTTATTTTTTTACATTATCACATCGCGTCATGAAGTGTTTTTGTTCACAACATGAACTTTATGTTGGGGACTTTTCAAATTTGCCAGAATGCGTTGTGGTCAGTTTTAGGCATTTATTTCAAAATTATATATTCGGTGCAACCTGACAGTTTGATTGATAATTTCGCATTTCTAGTTAACGCCATTTGTACGTCAAAGGGAATCAGTACACATACTATGTCACTTATAATGACAAATCTGATCGGACGAGGCTTCTGACTGGTTAAATTGATTTATCACTGAACAGTTCCCAGGTGAGGTTATATTCCAATGTCCTGAAGACAAATAGATAGCCATCGGTCACTTGCATCGGTGATTAAATTACCATTGTTCGGGACGATTAAGGACAGCTGGGAAACAACAATATTATGTATTTTGTCCAGTCTTCTGGCTGAATTTGCAAATATGTCTGGTCAGATGCCAATAATAACAAATTTTATAAAACATAACACTAATCTTTGATTATCTCTAAATGAATTTATTATAACATATTTAAATCATTACACTAAACTACCACATGAAAATCTGTATACTTTCCCACTGGAAACTCTTTTATTCCTATAGTGAAACTGGTTCTTGCGAATTTTTCCTTTAAAATGAGTTTTTTCATAATCGTAATGTATTTTTTTCAATGCACTTAAATTTTGAAATGGTGGAGGGAACGGGTATATCCACCGCCAACACCACCACTATAAGATATAACTGCATTTTTAAATCATAACTCTAAACTAATATATGAAAATCTTTATCCTTTCTCACTAAAAACTCTTTTATTCCTATAGTGAAACGGGTTTCTTGCGAATTTTTCCTTTAAAATGAATTTTTCATAATCATAATATACTTTTTTCAATGTACTAAAATTTTGAAACGGTGGAGGGAACGGGTATACCCACCGCCAACACCACCACTATAAGATAGAACTACATTTTTAAACCATAACTCTAAGCTAATATATGAAAATCTTTATACTTTCTCAGTTGAAACTCTTTTGTTCCTACAGTGCAACTGTTTTTCGTAAACATAATGTATTTTTTTCAATGTATTTCTATTTTTAAATTGAATGAAATGGTGGTGGCAACGGGTATACCCAGCACCACCAACACCATCATTAAAATTATATTATGAACAAAAACAAGAAACTTGATATTTTCTTCATATTTTCTCGCCATTCTTTCGAATATCTCACTATGCTAGCTCTTTTTTACCGGACTGCGACTAGCAAAAAATACATGTTTTTCAAAAGTACGTGAGTATGTATGTCTGAGAATATCCTTAACCACTTAACTTTAAATGGCTTGATGCTCTACAAAAAATACAGAATTCAGTTCAGAAGGCTGGTTTTAAACCATATGTATTTTATAAAACTAAATCAGTTATTATTATGGGTGTTACACGAACTCTGCGGAAGCGTGAAAACCACGTGCAGTAATTAATTCGCGTTACCGAGATTCCACTGTATATGAAAATAAACAGGATGTTTTATCATATTTCACCTTAATACTTACACTTTATATAATAATACATTGAGACCATATATAAAAACATTTTTCATAATATCACCGATTCTGACACTATCATCTCTGTCTTTTATATTTTTATATCGTATGCACACAAATATAAAGGATAAACCTATGGATATTGTAGAACATGTGGGAAGTATAAAGATTAGCTGTCATTTTATTTTGCAGACATTTTGTAACATTCATCTTTTTATTATTCCATTGTCGTACCAACATTTCAACGTGAAATATCTGATAATTTCTTCCGTTGAGTTGCATTAACTGGTATTGAATCTATCGAAAACATCTATTCGTCATTCTCTAATTTACTGTTATCAGACACTAATTGACAATTAACTTAGATTTCATAATACAACCATTATAAAGATTTATAATTATCTAATTTTTTATTGTAGATATCTAATTAAATTTTTTTTATTTAAAAGAACAATCGGCAATGTTTGCATTACAATTTTCATTGTAACTCTATTTTGCAAAATTAGAATATGAACCAGTATGAATAAAACTTCAAAGAAAAATTGAACATTCGTTGGAGTACAGTGCTATTTAAAGAACATTTGACGTCATTTATCGGTGCTGACGTGTTTGCCACTATAGTTCAGTTAAAAAAAAAATTGTATAAATGTAAGAAAAAATTTGGAAAAAATATATTGATCCAACCTCTTTAAAGTAACCACACTGAGACATAAGTGAATGTAAATTTAAGTTTATTTAAAATCCTTCTTGAAAGTTTTTCTTCCGAGCGCGCTGTTTAAAACTGAATTATATACTCAGGAGCCCCTCGTGTGTATGCATCCTGCACAGCGTATAATATTTCGCATAATAAATTGTGACAAAAAACACTGGAAAAAAGTAGGTTTTAATTAGGGCTAGGCATTTATTCCAATAACTGAACCTTCGAATACTTTCACAATTTTTCGTAATATTCGTGTATTCAAAAATTCGTTTTTTAAAATGTTGTCAAATATTCGAATACTCAATAGTTGAATATTCGAATATTTGAATAATCAGATAAATATGTTCTGAAAGCATTAGAATGTTCAAGTATTTGAATAAATTCCTAGCCCTAGAGTTCCAACCGTCGCCGTCGTCAATAATGTCATTGGTTATTGTACTAATTATAATAAAATAAGAAAAACAAATTTAAATAGAAGTTTGAACGAATATTGAAATATTTTAGTTTGAAAAATTCCGAGCCCTAGTTTTAATCCTTTCGGGGCATAATGCATATATCTACAGCAAAACCAACGAAAAGAGGCGAGAGTTATCGCTACTTTGCAGTCGGTGTAATTCTATTGGCCAATCTGCTGGTCGTCACTTGTTTTCTGCATGACAACTAATAGAGTAAAGTCGACAAAAAACCTACAAATTAAGCTTTCCGCTTTCTGGGAACGAAAGTAAGTACTACAGCTTGTCAAACTGACAAGAGATGATTTTGTTAAAGTATATTCTTCTTTATGTATTATATAATTGTTAGTTGCTGAACTAGTAAATCATGTAGGTTCAACAAAAAGTAACTTTTTCTCCTAGCTTTGTTAATTTTTGTGGACATATTGCATTATTTTAATGAACATCGATTGATTTCTCTAATGCTTGAAGAGAATCAAACGAGATTTAATTCTGGTATAATTAGGTTTCTGATAAGAAGTAGTAGGGAAATCTCCTGTCAAATCCTGATTGACTTCTTTACCCTATCTTTAAATCCAGTGCATGTTTTTGTTTGGCGAATGCCTTGGTTCGTTGGCTCTGCTATACATGCATTGGGTTTTCCCCGGACATCTTGACAGATGACTGATAACCGCAATGAACTATACAAAAACTTTTTGTGACAACAATCTAAAATAGACATGTTCAACTTTTGGCCTCTGGGGTTATTTTGCGTGCCAAAAGTTTTGATCATACATTGGGTTCAATGCCAAATGAATATCATGACATCAAAAGATATAATTAATTATTTTTGATGTCTGACTTTTTTATAAATTATGTGCAAAAACAAACAACAAAAAAGTTTTGATATTGTGAAACTTTTTAGAATAGCCGCTTTTGTTCGCGGGTATACTCGCTTATACCTCGAATGAATGCTTGAAATTTTAACTGAATATGTTCTTCAAACATCCAATCGAAAAGAGAGATAAAAATCCTAAAAACACGTTTTTCCGTCTAGAATTTACAGACAACAATTATTCTGTTTAATAGACAACCATACTCTAATTTATACTGTTTTTAAAAATTGTTGAAGAAAGAAATCCATAATACATTCGCTTATGTAAGGGCTTAAACATTCCCATCATTTGAGACGCATTTGTTTCTTCAACGATTCGAAAGATTTTTCTATTTCATTTGAAGTCTTAAAATTTCAATAATACAAATTTTTAATTTTATCCAAACGGTATCATAAATCAAGCACAATACTAATTTGGTTTGAAAACAGCATTTCAAAAATTGTTTCTACGTCACTATATGTGAAATCTTTAAAGAGATTAAAACTGTAGATGATAGATGCGCGATAATAATTGATGTCATTAGCCAATCTTCTGATTCATCAGTAAAATATGGCGTCTGTAAAACTCTTAGGGTACACTAAAACATCAAGGAGGTATGATTGAAGCTGTCCGGAAATCAAGACTCATGAGTCGTCTGTTATCATTAAAGTAATATGTAGTGTACATCAAAAAGATGAAGCGAGGCACTTTGAAACCCTGTTAAACTGAAGTCGTAGTGTGTTTTATGATTAATGGACGGTATGAATTTTGTTTCTATGACAGAAGAGTTGAAAGGAAGTAAGGAGAAAGAGGAGCAGCGGGTGAGCGGACACTGTATTTAGATCAGTTTTTACTCTTGGGAACACTGACTCCACGTCATTAATGTTCTCTTTTGACAGGCAACAGGTTGACGTTTTAACTTACTCTGAATATTTCATCGGCTTCAAAATATGTTTTATGTCACATAGTTTTTGTTCTTTAAAACAGCGCAGTGGCGGCATTGATGCTAACTTTAAAAACTTCCCTCTAAAATGCTTCATAAATTTCATCAAAATATAACTGAAGTAATATATAATTCATTAAAGGATGAAAATGATAATTTGTCATATATAATTCTTATAAATCAAATATTTATAAGAGCATGACGTTATGAATGTTTTCGATGAATGAGCCACTTACACAAATGTTATTGAATTATTCAAAAATGATGACGTGGCTAATTATACTAATCGGTGTAGAAACCAACAACTTGTATATTTAAAAAAAAATGTCTACTGACGTGAACATTCTCCCAGTTTAACTGTAAGTTGCAAAAGCTTTATGACATTGTAATATCATTTAAGAATTAAAACTCCTCACAAAGTCACCTAAAATTCTCTTGAGCTTTCTTTCAAATTTATAATCTTTAGAGAGGAAAAACGAAACCGTGTAGGAAAAAACTAAGAGCAATTATTGACGGAAGTTTCATTAAAATAGTCAATATAATCAATGATTATCTGTCACTTTTAAATATCCTTGTCCATTTCTTCAGTTTCAATTTGTTTTCGCGGTTTATTTTCTGTCAACATACCTGGGAAGTCATCGATCACCTAGGACTAGTCACGGGCCGCAAAGTCTCCATCTTTCGACTGGAGAATTGAAGAAACTTGCAATATGAATATCTTTAGATGATGATGTTCCCAAAGTCTCAAAGGATAGTTTCTGGCGCAACGGAAATAGGTACATGTTTATGCAATATATTCTGCATCAATGGCGTAGACAAAATTTGCTCTTATTGGGAAAAACGGGTCTTTTTAGTGATCTGCATCTTAGCATCTGGATCCCGTATGTGAGCCGGCTCACTGAACCGGTTCAAAAAGAGCCGAGTTCTGATAATGTTACTGTAGTCTGCCACTGAGTTACCTAGTTCAGTCAATCATATCACGACCTGCATAGAATTAAGAATGCGTAGCCAAACATATGATGCATGAGTCATTTGAGCTGATAGATGCATCAAAGCAAGAACTGATACGTAAGTGTAAAATGTGCTTCTGTGTGTTAAGTGTTTCACTGAGTTATGCGGATCCGTTGATCCGTCGGCTCAAAAAAAAGTGAGTCGGCTCTCACGGATCTTCTGTCGGAGTCGGCTCTTTGAACCGGTTCAGATCTGAGTTACCCAACTTTATATTGGACAATTAAGCAATGAAACGAATAAAAAAATGGTGTGTGTTCTTATGTACGTGCGGCAGAAGTTATACTTCATTGTAACAGAGAAATAAGACGTGTCATCTATGAATACAAAGTAAAACTATACTGCATCGAAGTCAGTTTTATCGACGATTTCAACTTTGCGGTAGTACTTATTTACTTTGGATAATAGGTGGACATTGTAATAGAGAAATGGGACGTGTTATTTATGAATACAAAGTATTTATCGGCGATTTCAACCTTGCCGAGTCATTCACATTAAATTAACAACTAACTTCAAAGTGTCTCGTTTTCGCTGCATGCTGCGTAACAGAGAAAATTTTAAAAGTCTAACTTCGAAAATCAATGATGCGTTGCTATTTTTGTTTTTAAGAATACAAAAATCTATTAAGAAGCCATCTCATAATACACCTTATCTGTATTTCGTCTCCATTTCATTGCCTTAAGAAATAAAGACGTAGAAAAAGTATATTAATTTTCATTTTAATATTTATTCGCTTATACTCATGTTTACCGAAACCAGTTTCCTTCGATTAAGGCTATTAATTTTAATCTTATTTATTTTTAGTTATGTTGGTTTTTAGCAGATAAAAATACTGATAATATTTTCCGCAAAGTAATTAAAATTTTAGTAATAACGTATTTCAATTTCGAAAAAAATGGTGGTGCTAATGACTGCAATTGTCGAGAATTTACAATTTGTAACCATTTCTAAAAATTTATACGAAATGATTCCGAAAATTATGACTGTGTTTTATTTAGTTTGTAACATTTTTTCTCAAAACGATTATTTCGCTACGCCCATGTGTAAATAACTTCTCTTAGGCTAGCTTGTCAGTCTACCAGATCATTCTTAGTCTCCAAGCGCCTATATAGTAAAATTCAATTTAACTAGCGAACTACTCGAACAGAAATTTGCCTTACAGACTAAACTTGACAAAATAAAAGGTTTGACATAATTTCAAAGGTAGCTTTTGTACATAAAAAATGTTTGCATTTCTATTTTTATAAATGAACTGGTCACACGGTTGTAAGTTTATTTAGGTGCAAACTAGACAGACGAATTCAGAAAGAAGGAGCTTCCATTTTTACAATCTTTATGAGTTGATGTCACTATGGTAGAGACTTAAATAAACCGTTGTTTAGGTACAAAAAAAAAAAACCCGGGTCGCAGTGCCAAAACCCTGCCGACAATATAGTGTATTTACTAATATAGGCAGTGTGGCTTTATTATGCGAACTTAAGTTGGTTTTTTGGGCAAAATAAAAAATTTGACTCCTTAATACACCCCTTAAAAGAACATTTTTTTCTCAGTTGCAATATTATTATCAATCCAACCTCTAAACTAAATTATATACACCTTTCAGCAAAGAATTCACTGTCTGCAAACTAGTGTTTTCATACAATTTGTAAATCCGGTTCTGTCGGGCCGATTTTATTAAAATTTTAGGGGCACTTCTTAATTGCTATTAAAGGGTGAAATTTCAATTTTGAAACGATTCTGAGAATTTTTTAGGCATTTTTGGGCCCAAAAACTTTTTTCAACCCCTAAAAACTACTCTTAAAATGGTCCGATTAGGCCTATTTTAAATAGGGTTCTTGCGGTGGTGGATTCCAGCATGTGGGCAAAATTTCGTAAAAATCAATTAACTCTTTCGAAAGTTATAGCGCACACACACACACACACACATATATATATATATATATATACATATATATAAACATTTTTAAAAATGGTGCCAAAGTGTTTAGAAGGTTATGAAACGTCGAGAAATTTTAGTCCGACCCCTAGGTCCCGCCATCCGACCAACGCCAATAGTGTATGTTGCCTATGGCAAATACACTAATAATGGCGTACTTTATTTTATAGTTGAAAAATTGAAACAATACCACAACAGTACTGCCAACTTCGAAAAATATGTAAACAAAATGTTACCATTACGAGTGATTCAATGATCATTGTAGTGACTTGCATTATAAAGGCTGATATCTGTTCAGTAGCGGCTCGTGAATGAAAATATAAATAACTAAGATGGAAGAAATAAACTATATACAAAAATATATTAAATGGATATTTTTTTAAATCTTTAATTTCTTACTCAATTTTTAGAACACACAGCGCCTAATTTAACGATTCACCGCTGTTATCTTTAAAAGACTAAGTAAGATCATTATCTCGTAGTAATTATTATATGAAACGAAGCGGGTTCATTTGGTAATAATCATTAAAGTTATCTATGGATTTAATGAGGAAGAGCATCAAAATAATTAATCTAATTCACTACGATAAGAAATTTTTATATATAAACATTTTTCTCAAAAACGGCTCCAACGATTTTTCATAATAACATTAGTGTAGCTACATAAGTTTTTATTAGCACATTTAAAACATTGCCACACGTCTATTACAGACAGCGCCTTAGCCCTAGCACTGGTAATCCAAGATGTAGTATAGCCTTTATTATTATTATCATTTTTCTTATACCATTTTATCTACATACGCGTATACCGTTCTGTAGGTGTCGATTGTTTATAAAAAAAAAAAACACAAACGAATATAAATCTGAAACAAAAGAAAACTAACCACAAAATTTAAATAAAATAAACAAAAAATCTTTTACACAAAGTGTAAATAAAAAATAAACAAAATCTGTATTAAAAAAATCTATAACAATTTCTATATAAATATTTCTATATAAATATATTTCTATATAAATAATGTTTCATGTTCTTTTATGTTTAAACGTCTATATGAAATATTAGTTAATTTGTCTGAAACATAAATGATAAATTACATAAATAATAAATAAATATTAAAAAAATAACATATTTTTTTACGAAAAATGTTAAATGTTCTCGAACTAATTGTAAAATAAAATTCTGGAGAAATTATCAACAAGGCGTACTTTAAAGCGTTAGTAAGACAAACGTGGGAATAATTTTCTAAATCAAGCTTTAGTTTATTCTTAGTTATATTTTACGAGTAGAAATGATTTATTTATTAATTTCGGTCACGTTTGGAGTTCATAAAAGGCAATCAGGTTTACGATTGCCGCAGACCATTACAATAACTACACCTGCAGGTTTGCAGGGGAATCCCTTGTACATTTTACTGTAGTCTTTTGAATCAGAATGATTTTTTTAAGGTTATTATGGTAATTTTTATTAGTTTGAAGTTTTTTGTGCTTTTAATAGATATTTTTGTAAAATGAATTTATATACCATCACATGGATTTTAAATGGAATTAATCTTTGGCGTACGTTAGAACAATTTAGTTGTTACTCCTCTAATTTGTCACTAAATGATTTTTGTTTGTGGATTTATTTAAAATCCATACTTTTTTGAGTGCGAAACATTTTAAACTAGATGTTATGCGAGACAAATTAGTGGAAATTTGTTTCAATATTTCGTCACACACTGCAAAATGTACATCGTCACTTTTGTGGACGCTTAAGGCATGGTTTGCCAGTACAAAGAACGAATATTTATTATAAACGTTTTTCCCTGTTTTTTATTTGATAGCCCACAAGATGATCTTGAAAAAAAAACGGTTTTGCTTTTCCTTTCACCCCCAAAATTGATCCTCAAAGTCCAAGATTTAACTTTTCGTACTTAACGTCTGTAACTGTCATCACTTCTTAAACTATGCCAAATTTCAATTATTTTATTTTCAATGGTCTCTAAGAAAAATGCCTGTGACACACAAATATACACTGATGTTCCATAAGTGCTCCGTTTTTATGAATTTTGCCACGGAACACTAAAAAGAAAGAACAATACCTTTTCGCCGTAATCTCCTTCAACTGCAACGGTAGAAACATATTTCCATCCAAGTTTACGAACGATTTCCACCATGGCTTGAGCTTGAAAATTGTCCGGAGGTACTACGCGACTAAAATACTCAAATCTGGATTTGTCAGACAATTCAGTACTAGTTGACGCGTAGCTAACTTGAGGAATCTGCAACAAGTAAAAATACAGTCTTGTTAATAAATATAAGATGTCGGCCTTGAGAACAAGCGAGGATCGAGATCATCGGAACGTCATTATTTAATACGATTCATTTATTACAAAACCCAAGGTTATTAGATTCAGAGGTGACCTCGTTCCGTTGGATAGTAATGAAAAGATGACATGATCCAGTGGACTGTCAATTGATATTGCGTGGTTTATAAAAATATTGAACGGTCTTCCAGCTGACGTCATTCACTAACGAGGTTAGCTGTGTATTTAATAACTTTGTATAAAACAGACAGATTCCTTGTTCTTATTTAAGAATTGTTATCGATTTAATTCACTTAACTCAAATCGCGTTGGTACATAGATAAATGCGGCAAAATACATGATGTACTAACGGTTCAATTTATAGAGAATCGATTAAAATAAATAAAAAGAACATATAAACGTGAGTCTACTAACTAACAACCACAGAAGTTATGCTATATATAAATGTGCTCCATCAAAATCTTTCACTTTATTTCTTATTTGACCACTACATTCATTTAGGTTATACCAACCGTTAAAAATAATTTATTAATTTGATACATTAGAAGCGTTTTTGCCTGGTTACATAAACTTACATACATACACAGTGTACCGTATACAAGGTGTAACATAAAAATAAAGGGTATGACAACATTGCAAGTAAATGCGAGATCACTTACTCTATAAACGAAATTTTTGAAGCCATACTTCTTTGGCGCATTGAGGGTAAAATTTTCTCTGTTACGAAAACTGTGCGCCCTAGATATCTTATTTTATTTTATCAATGTACATCTTTAACGAAAATGTGAAAAATATATGTTTCATATACTAAAGGATTAATATACACAAACACTAATTTCAAATGTAAATTCAGCTTACGACTTTTGCAAAAACATGCGACCGACACGGCAAATCGAATAGAGGTGAAACTGCTTTAAATGATAGAGGATCCTACTAAAGTTGTCAGTAGAAGTAAAGTAAGAAGAGAAAGGCAAAAAAAAACATACAAATTTAGTTGCAAAACTTCTTGAAATTTTTTGGACGGCCGTATAGATAAAATGCTGCCGCTTTTAGAGTGTTACCAACTGATGAGTAATAATTTTATCACGTTTATAGTACACCTTGTATATTTAGACGTATTATGACATACCAGCAACTGTACAAAGCTGAATTCTAACAGAAGTAGCAGCCGTTTTCAGTATTGCCAATGTGACGGCCTTGGATTAAGGCTTGCGTCAACGGAAATAAACTCAACATCGTGTCGACTTCGATTCTTTTGTTTTATTGACTTATTTGCTGAAATGCGACATTCTCAACTAGACTGTTAACACAGGAAAGCAATAACATTCTATACCTTCCAGTTACGGACGGGTAACGTATACAACGTCCATACAGATCTATGATCACATGACAGAGTGACGTATGGCAAAAAATTAATACAGCGAGCTTGTCACAATTTAAAAAATGTCAGCCGTCGTGGGACGCCTGGCAGATGTAAAGCATTGAGTACCCAGATATTCACGAGTGAAATGCCGACATACTAATGCACATAAAGTGACGAATGTGTAGTGCAGTAGAGAGGGAAGCGTTCAGTGTAGGTATTGAGAGAGGAACGCCAAATCGGAAAGAGCAGAGGTTGGCCAAATGGAACGTCGTGTGGTACAATCTAAACATTTTCATTCCCATTCAAGCGCGCTATTAGATGTTTTACATCAAAAATTCAGCCAACTGGATGACAAGATTTTAAAAATATTATTAGTTGATGTAATATAATGAAGTTTTTGTTGTTGGCTGTGAATTCGCAGGAAACTTTTGCTTTTAATTTTCATGGATTTATGATTTCACACGTAAAAAAATTTACCGTAGCAAGCTTTTGATAGATTAGTGACTTGAAAACAAAAGAGCAATTGAGTTTTTATTTTCTTAATATTTGCGAAAATCTAATATTTAGAAAACTACCATTCCCCATTTGTGGACTTGAAGTGGTAAAACAACAACTAAAGACACGCTCTTCCACCATCAACACCGAGACTTCCACCACATTTTTTTAAACTGTTATTATAGCCAAAATATCGGAATATTGTTTTGTCATACAGAAGAACAGACGACAATATTTTGTGTAAAAACTTGTTTTTTGGACTCCAGGGTCTTCAAGAATATATTAAAATTTCGAAAAGTTAAATTTCGGTGTTACTTTGTTAATTAAATGTCATTAAATATAAATTGTTTTAAATATCTAAGCCGCTGTATTGTGCGAAACAATTCTTATAAAATAAATTTCTTTTAAACTTTTTTAGCTGGTTGCACCAACGTTGAGTAATAACTTAGGTAGAAATCAGTCAATGTTTACCAATATATTTGCGAAGTTGGTTTTATAGAATAAACAAAATGCAGTATACGAAGATATTTTTAATACGTTTTGAAAACGATCGATAATGCAAATCAAATCTAAAACTTTCAATTAAAGTAAACCATAATTAAACTTGCAAATTGACTTTCACCGCTGACTGAGAAGCGGCGTTTCTGAAACTTTCAACCGAAAGCTGTCGATTTCAATTGAAGTTTGTTGCTTTTGAATTATGGTGTACACATTAAAAATGACTTAAACTCGTTTTAGGTTGTACCTAACAGTCGTTCTCTTTTAATCGTTCTGTCAATAAACAGGTACCCGGGTATCCATTTTGAATAAAATGTTACTTTTAGGGTTCCGTACCTCAGAATGAAAAAAACGAAATTCTTATAGAATTACTTTGTTATCCGTCTCTCCGTCAAAACATATTTTCTCAGGGATGGCTAGACGGAAATTAATACTATTAATACTAAAATTTGTGATCCCATAGTCCTGTAAAAAATTTAAGCTTCTAGGTCAATGCTATCTAAAGATAAAAAGTCACCTTTTTTGGATACCGGCTCACTTATGAAAACCTAGTACATACTTTCCGTTGAGCTAGAATCTTGAAATTTGGCACGAAGCAAATAGCATAAGTAAAGAAAAAATCGGAAAATTGTTAATTTCTAATTGTATTATATAAAGCTATTGTTTTTTTTTATTTGAAATAAATACCCTGAAGATATGCTTTATTATATCAAAATTGGTTCAAAAATGTAGGAGATAACAGCTAACATACTTTCTTATTTGAAGTTGGTTAAAAACTACTTATGCGATTTAAATAAAAATTATATGGGACATTTTCGTAAACATTTTAAGCTCAACGGCATCGTTTGTCAAATTTGACTTCTTGAGAAGTTATGACTGAGTCACTGAACAAACATTAATTAATTAAGTTTAAAGCGGTTATGACTGATATTTCGTGTCTTGCGTTGTTTTTTGGAAAGCTTGCAATTGTATTCAGAAAAGGATATTCGAAACCAAGCGGGAAACACATAGCGGTTACCTGAATAAATATGCGAACAATTGTAGTATATTGACACATGTGTAAAACATCTTAAGACATCCACGAAAGATTGAAGAATCAAAAATGGCTTGACGGAGAATTTAAACGAGTACCGAGTATCATCGTCATTTCCACTTGAATGAATTCTCCTTGATACGTTGAAAGTAAACAGTGAATTTTATTATCTAAAGATACAGGTAAAATGACACGAGCTTCAACGTGATGAAAATTGAAACAGCAGCATCTCCGATTTTAATATAATATTTTGTACGTCAGAAAAAATATTATTAAGGCTAAACTCTACCAACTGAATGAAAACGTAGAGTATTTTTGAAAGCAGATTTATAAACTCATGCATTACCGTGCAAAAGACGAGTACATACTACATATGAACGTAAAAAACTGATGAATCTTGCATAACCTTGATGCATCAATATTTTGTCTAAAAGCAATTAGGAAGGAGACCACAGTTATTATTAGTCTTGGGCGATTATGAATGATATAATCGAAATATTTCGATTATGGCCAAATAATCGATCATTCGATTATGTTAACCGAGATATCATTCGTTTGAAACGATTATTGTTAGCGAGATATCATTCGCTTCAATCGATTGTGAGATATGAAATGTATGTGAATTAATCCCGACATATATCATATTATATCATTCGGTTTCTGCATTTGCGTGCACTGAAGAGTGGGGGTACTTTCGTTTGTTCTGTGTTGTACTGTTTTGGCATTCCAGTCTCCCAGACTCCAGTAGACCAGTCATTGACTGCATTACTTAAAGTTAGAGCGGCGGCGTATCTTTTGAGATTACGTGTATACGGTACATACATTTCTCATAGTGACCGGTTATTAACTTATTACTTATTATTCACTGTCACTATATTACTACAAAAGCCGTTGCAATCATAAAACAATATTTGTCAATGCCCGATATATCTCGCTCTTCCAATCCCCTTATTTTTTGATCAGAAAACAAAAATTTGTTTCCTGAATTATACGAGCTTCATAAAAAATCTCTCTGTGCGCCAGCTACCTCCGTGCCTTCCGAAAGGATATTTTCAAAAACTGGTGTCATTACTAATGCAAGGAGGAACAGACTCTCACCCAAAAATTTAGATTATATTGTTTTTTTAAATACAAATCTATGAGTTATAATTAATTTATAATAATAAAGAATTCGTTTTATTTTTGTATTGAATCATACCAGCGATTCCATTATTAATGTGTTTTGTATTAACTATTAATCCCGACACAGTACTATGTCGATTGTCGATTATGAATTATCATACATCATTCGATTATGGCAACCGAGATATCATCATATCATTCGATTATGCTTAGCGAGATATCATTCACATGATTCGATTATGCTTAGCGAGATATCATTCGATTATGCTTAGCGAGATATTCACATGATTCGATTATGGTTAGCGAGATATGAAATGTATGTATGTCGATTGTCGATTATGAATGATATATCATTCGGTTCTGCATCTGCACACATTGGGAAGTCTGTTGCACTGGAGGTGGGGGTGCTTTCGTTTGTTTAAACCAGGGGCTCCCAAAGTTATTCGTAGGCGGGCCAATTTGATATTCCCGATTTTTTTGGCGGGCCAAAAAAAAAAGAACGTAATAAAATCAAAACCAATGCGTAATAACTAGACTAGACATACTACAATAATTTTTTAAATATAAAGTAAACAATATTTTATTCATACAAACGCGTATGGTTAAAGTTCTGTAAGAATTTTTTAAAAATATTAAAATATTTTATTGTATCTTATTTGTAATATGTATTATTTATTTTACTATTTACTTATTTATTTTTTAATAAAAATATAATATATCTTATCGATATCGCGGGCCGAATTCACAGGTTTTGCGGGCCGCATTCATAATCGATAATTCAAATCATTCATAATCGATAATTCGAATGATCATTCGATTATAAAAACCGATTATTTCGATTCATTCGATTATTGAAATGTATCGATTATGCCCAACACTAGTTATTATCCCAGTTGTGGTAATCATGTATAACATGTAATATTTCTCAATTTTTGTCAATGGCGGCGATGTCGACAGGTTCAGTCGATATAAGTTTTGCGATCCATTCAACTCATGATGGCCATACAGGGTGTATCAGAGAATTGAGAACATATGGAAAACGCTTGCAAAAATCACTAAAAATCATTGATTAATTATTATTGTGCTCTATTTTTATGTAAAAAATTTAGATAGCCATGATTGTGTTCTTTTATGTATATGTTTCCTTTCTTGAAGTCATTATTCAATACGATGCGATTATTCGTGAAAAAAACACTACTACTGAAATTAAAAAACACGATAAATAACTGGATGCTCATTTGAAGTAAAACTTTATGGATAAACACTTGTATTATGTAAACACCAATTAAATATTAAAGAGCTTCACTATGTTAGGTTCTGATTTTAAGTATTGGTGTAGCTAATTTCATAATTATCCATTATGTTCCGTACAGTCTGAGTACAAGAAGTGTTGTAAAGACTAATGAGCAATTTTTTGTTTGCTAGTTTTCGGCCCTGGCTATTGTAAACTTATCGAACTGTGATCAACGAGTTTCCTATACACTACCCGCTAGCCAATCGGTTCCTCGTTAGTAGCTCATTTCTCACCCTCCTGAAAGTGTCAATTTTTTATTACATAGTGGAACGAAATTAGTCTCATTACGGTTAAAAATTAATTATTTCTGAGATTAGGACAACTAATCAATGACGGATTTGCAGACGCAGTTTTAATCAATCAATATAACATATACAAAGTTTTATATTTTGAAGTGGAACTGAATTGAAATAAAATTCACATGCAAAAGAAAAATATAACGAAATCAGCATGCAAATCTTTTATTTCAATCTCATGACTCTAAATGGTTTCTGGATTCAATAGATCGTCTGCATTCACTTGTCTATAGTTTTCGGAGGCTGTGAGTTGATCGTTTGCCATACAATGGGAAAGTGGAATATAAATTGATCCTCAGGTAAAATGGGAGAAGAGACGAAACAAATAGAATCATTCAACAACCTACACTTTACTCACGCTTTTCTATTTTCCACTTTGAGTTTTGCCACCCAATCATTACTCTAGTGTTCGGTACTCCGCGTATATTAAGCCTTGTCCACATTAAAACATATTTGTGTTTTGTGTTGAATTTGAAATTTTGCGATAAAGTGTTTTCCAATAGTAACGATAGAACTTAAAAACAAAACATGGTCACGTGTCATTTACAGTGGTGAATTTTTTTACAGATGTTTTAGTACGGTTTGACAAATCATGATGAAAAGTTATACATTTTAGAGAAGAGAAAAAAGAGGGCTGTTTCGACTATTTGTCACTAACAACATTTTAAAAAAACCCGGATCGCAGTGCCAAGACCCTGCCGACAATATAGTATATTTACTAATACAGGCAGTGTGGCTTTATTATGCGAACTTAAGTTGGTTTTTGGGCAAAATAAAAAAATTGACTACTTAATAAATATAATAATACACCCCTTAAAATAACATTTTGTTTCTTAATTGCAATATTATTATCAATCGAACCTCTATACCAAATTATATACACCTTTCAGTAAATAATTCACTATCTGCAAAATAACGTTTTCAAAAAATTTGTAAGTCCGGTCCTGTCGGGCCGATTTTATTAAAATTTTAGGGACACATTTGAATTACTATCAGAGGGTCAAATTTCAATTTTGAAATGATTCGAAGAATTTTTTCGATATTTTGGGGCCCAAAAACATTTTTCAACCCCTAAAAACTACCCTTAAAATGGCCCGATTAGGCCCATTTTAAATAGGCTTCTTGCGGTGATGGATTTCAACGCGTGTGCCAAATTTAGTTGAAATCAATTAACTCTTTCGAAAGTTATTGCCCGTACACACACACATATATATAATATATATATAAACATTTTTAAAAATGGTACCAAAGTGTTTAGGAGGTTATGAAACGTCGAGAAATTTTGGTCCGACCCATAGGTCCCGCCATCCGACCGATGCCAATAGTGTAGGTTGCCATATGGCAAATACAGTAATAATATCCATTATACGTTATGGTTATATCATATTGTAATAATTTATTTCTTTTAGATACTTCAGTACTGTGAGGATGGTGGAATCGTCACTGCCAATAATTTCCTGTAGGGTAAGTGGTATTTTGTTATTTATTCTTTGCATTACATATTTTCTACACTCTATTAATTATACATTGTACGTTGCAACAACGCCTCGATATAATTCTCATTTATTATTATAAAAATGCCCGACGACCCTTTATAAAATTTCGACATACACAAACACTGTTGTTTTCATAACCTAAAAACTTAGATATTTGCTAAGGTTATTAGATATAGAGATGACGTCGTTCCGTTGGATAATAGTGAAGAGATGACGTCATCTAGTAAACTGTAAATTGATATTGCGTGGTTGATAAAAATATTGAACGGTCTCCCAGCTGACGTTATTTTTTAACGATGTAACATGTGTATCTAATGACCTTGAATACTCGCTCTAGATACGGCCATACTATACTAGCCACTAGATGAAAAACTGACAACGAATTTGGCCTTATATTTACACTTATGTTTTTGGTGGGATTATTCTTATTTCATACAAAATATTAACCGTTTAGTCTTGTGACCACAGATTTGTTCCTCTTCATTATCAACAAAACAATCGATATCGAAGCAACAACATTACCAACCGATGCTCTTAAGATATACATACCTATCTAAGAGCGGTATCACATTACTTTCAAAGTCCGCTAGCTTACTGTAAAAACAAAAGCTCTCAAAGTTTTTATGATATTCTTGTCTTATTGTAGAAATAAACTACGCAGTATAATCGACTATTTTTAAATGTTGTGTTTACATGTTCTTGTTTATTTTCATAACAATCGTCTATATTGAAATTTAATAAAAAATAAAAGTTGAAAAAAGTAAAACCCGACTGCGAAAAAATTGATAAAAAGCATAACATGATGTAGTGATATTTTTATTATCAGTAGTTGCGAATCTGTTCAAAAAATTTTGGTAATCGAGTCCCCAACTACTGACAATTTAAAATGAATGAACTCATTTTCAAACACACAATTTTGTTTTTTCCTCTTTAAAACGTAGTCTCTTTTAAGTGGACATCTCTCATAAGCGGAGAAAATAGTTGGAAAGGTGTCGGTCTATGGGAGCTTTCACTGTAATTGATATTTCTCTCGAGTAGCAAACTTCACTTCAATCAGTAGTAGTCTTCTGCAAACATTATATATGCCGTCACAGGTATAAAGTGTGCGTGGTTAAGTTGGTAGCACGGTTGTGTCATATGTCTTATATACGATTCACAAGTTCGCAGACTCGACCCCAGCCAAACGAACATCATATATATTAATACGCTAAGGTTAAGATGTTTGCCACCCTTTTTCGAAAAAACCACACAATTGCTCCACATAAATTTTATATCATTTTATAGATAATTGCTTGCTCTATCGATATCAACAACTAAAAAATTTATTATTGCTTTTGTTTTTGTAAATTTATTAATTATTAAAATTATATATATAGATATACATTAAGACATAATATAGCAATGCTGCCATCTGATGGTTCTAACTTTGAAACAACGTCAACATGATTGACGGTCGGTAAATTTTTTTTGTTTAATTTTTAATCAAACTTCACGTATAAATACTTTTCGTATGGCGACGCTTCAGCTCAACGTTTTCGATACTTGCGCCTCTATATGACAGTTTTAGAAAAATATTTTCTTAAACTGTCACTGAGCTTCGTAATGTAGTACAACAAAAAGAGGAAAGTTATAAAGAGTGTGAGAAATTAGAAACGAATTTTAGTGCGAATTATTCGCACGGGTACCGCTAGTGAAATAATAACAAAATATGTAATTGAATTTTACTTTTTCATCTGTTATGTACGGCCGATAAAATTGCTTAGCCTTTCCAGATTACATTTAAACATATAATTTGTAAATATTTTTGTAATCACCTTTTAATATTTTTCATTTTGATACCCTATTGGATTCATTTGAAGAAAAAAAATTTTCGTGCCACATATTATGGCACTTAAAATCCGCCATTTTGTTTTTTTTACGTCACCTATCCTAGGACACTTGGGTTGCTGAAACAAATCCAACGATACCTTAATTTTAGAAATCCGTCTAGACGTTTGGATGATACGAGGTAATAAAACATAGATAAACGCAAAAAACCTAACCCTTGCTGGAAGTCGGGTAAAAAAATAGCTTTGCACGTATATCAATTGAACATCATAACTTCACAATGTTAAACTCACATCTTAGACTGTTTTCTGTGTGAACTTTGAATAAAGTGAAATAATAATTATCACGTCATTTATCTAATGTCTGTATTTTCTCACTGTATTCTACAGCCTTAGTTTCCTCGCAAGAATTTTAACCAAAGTAATGGTTTTACAAGAAAAACACATTTTCGTGATTTATTATCCAACACAGATGTTTGTAAAGCCCAACGTTATTTTTAAAATCAAATCACCATTCAGTAGTTTACCATTCACCAAACAACAAGGTTTACCATTCACTATGGTTTCAGTCGTTTATTCACTATTTTCATTCAAAAATACTCAGGTTATTAATCCGCCTGCTTTTATTTATTAAGTACTTATATAGCGTGTTTCCAAAATCATAATCCAGCTTTATACGTTTCTTATATGAAATTGCTTTAAGTTTTTTTTTTTTCAGAAACAATTCTTAGTTGCATTTGTGTAAAAATATTTTAACTTTATCCCAACTTTAAAGAATTTATAAGTGCTGGACGACTTAGGTGATTAACGTTTCACCTAGTAGTAGAATTTTTGTTGAAATGAACCGAAATTTACAAAATTGTGAAATAATCATTTTGACTTGATTTAACATTAAGACTGAAATTACCGAAATTTATTTAATTCACTGACGCAGTTCGAGCGGTTCCATTGATAAATTTTGTAACTGAAATCAGATTTTACGTACATGGAAACTAAGCCATAAAAAGTGAGCTGTTTGTCTCATCAATTACATTTAAAATTGCAAGAAGGATATAGATTTAGTTATATTATTGTACTTAGTGTACCCTTTTGGATCATAATAGGTGAGTCTCCAATATTGATGTTTTCTGTAATCTACATACAAAAGCGGATAAACCACGTTATATCACAGAGAATGTCTCAAAAAACCGATTGATATATGTCAATTTGAAAGTGTTGTATCTATATATTATAATATATTGTTTTCACAAAATATTACAATTTAGATTCTTTGGCCCATTAGCTTTCTAAGTATTTTGGACCCCTGTTGGACAAGAGGACTTTCTATTAAAACAAGTCACTGTCCTGGCGCTCAAATACCGTAGTCGGCCTTGTTAGTGTATTTGCCATATGGCAACATACACTATTGGCGTCGGTCGGATGGCGGGACCTAGGGGTCGGACCAAAATTTCTCGACGTTTCATAACCTCCTAAACACTTTGGCACCATTTTTAAAAATGTTTATATATATATGTATATATATATATATATATATATATATATATATATATTTATATATATATATATGTGTACGCGCGATAACTTTCGAAAGAGTTAATTGATTTCAACGAAATTTGGGCCACGTGTTGAAACCCATCACCGCAAGAAGCCTATTTAAAATGGGCCTAATCGGGCTATTTTAAGGGTAGTTTTTAGGGGTTGAAAACAGTTTTTGGGCCCCAAAATACCGAAAAAATTCTTCGAATCGTTTCAAAATTGAAATTTAACCCTCTGGTAGTGATTAAAAAGTGTCCCCACAATTTTAATAAAATCGGCCCGACAGGACCGGATTTACAAATTTTATGAAAACACTAGTTTGCAGATAGTGACTTATTTATTGAAGGGTGTATTTAATTCGGTGTAGACGTTAGATTGATAATAATATTACAATTAAGAAAAAAAATGTTATTTTAAGGGGTGTATTAAGGGGTTAAATTTTTTATTTTGCCCAAAAACAAACTTAATTTCACATAATAAAAGTATAAAACCACACGGCCCTATACAAGCAAATACACTATATTGTCGGCAGGGTTTTGGCACTGCGACCCGGGTTTTTTTTATATTTTCGATCAGATATTTGAAGCTAGCGGGGTCATTGTTGGTTGAGATGTGTGTTTTTGGTTGCATGCGAGAGATAGATTGTAAGCTATAGGAGGCGGTGGAGAAAAAAAACCGATGTGTGTATGTGTGTTCCCTATGGACTCCAAAACGGCTGACCGATTTTGATGAAATTTTCAAGAAATCTTCAGATTTGCTCAGCGGGTGATCCTGTGAAGCGATCGAATCAAAATATATTTTGTATGTTTTTTGGCAATTTTGATTTTTCTTCGATTTTTGAACATTCACAATTAAAAGCGATTGAATTCGTGCAAATTTAATACAATCTAAAGATATCGCATGACAAAAATTACACACATATATCCAAAAATAGTCGGAATATCTTCCTAGTACCCCAAAACTTCGAGATGTAATGAAAACTCGATTATCTAAAATCGAACCGAAATCAATAACTTACCTTTTTTTTTGAAAATTTTTAGTAACGGGAAAATTGACAATGTGGATTTTGAAACAGCTTATATCTCCATCATGTAGGGATAGACAGAAAAAAGAAAGATAAGATGGTGTGTTTCTAGAGAATGCTAGCTTTCAGTGCCATTTTAACACAATCACTAACCTTCGCCGCCTTCATCTAAGGCCATATCACCGTCGTATGCAAAATCTCAATATATGCAACGTCTTAGATAAAATTCTGAAACTCAGTGTTGTCCAGAACCTCATCGTCTAATCAGTACGTGATTTGCGTCCCTACACTATTCCTGTCTAAAGACGTATTCGAACATTGAAATACGAGATGTTCCATTTTCAACACTAAAATGAATACGAACTTTACTTTGTAAGACCAGGAATATCTAATGTTTTCCGTTTACTCTTGAAATAAAATTGATCCGTTCACCAATTTTCAGACAGAACTTAAGAGTTGAGGGTTTGTAATTGATGAACTATGGTAATTATCTATATTCAGTAATAATAATCAGTAATTCAATAAAGGAGTGAAAAATAACAACCAATGTCTGATTTTTAAAAGAACCACACAAAGTCATGGTTACAACTGCCAAACTAGAATTCGACATCAACGTGATTTCACAATATTAAAGCAGAAAAAAATGTAGGAAATAGAGGATGAAACGTCATAATGTTTAAATACTCGCAATACACAAAAAAAATAATATTTTATTTCAGTTTTTTTTAAGTTATGAAGTCAAATGAATAAATACTAATTAGAAGGCATCGCTGTGTTTCGGTGACTAATTATTCCTAAATTTTTATCTGCAAATTATTTTATAGTAGATTTCATATAATATTGTTATTGGCTATTGCAGATTATACTGTAAGCAGTTGTTTTTGTACTATTTTCTCCGAATTTATGACTAATTTAGATATATTTCAACTTTAATACTAATTTGTAAATAGAGTTTTTGTTTGCAACATTGTGAAATCTATATAAAATAGTTTTTCAGATTTATTATAAAAATGCACTAACACGACATATTGCGAAAGTAAATAGTAGATATATTACACCACAAGGGCAGGAATTTCAATCTTCTAGCCGTGCGGTGTATAGTATTTTTCTTTATATCCGGTCCAAAGTGCGTTTATCATCAAAATTTTTAATTAATCGTCTATCTTTTTCTTTGATTAGTTTTTACTTAATATCATTATTTAACTTTTATTCATGTCATTATATAAACAGATTAATAACTTTCAAGTGAGCAATTTTGAGGTTATACGCTGTTAGTTACTACTGGCTGGCGGCAGTCTCACGTATCAGTGTGCACGAGAAAATTCTTTCGTCCCGCTGTTACTTTTTTCGGCCTTTTGTTATAGATGGCGACCAGGTATAAAGAAAAAAATATTATTATGGAATTAAGGTAGTTGTCGTGGTACAATATTGTCAAAAAGTTATAGATTATACGCGCTACAAAAGTATACTAGCTTGTAGCTAAGTGATCCATAATTTGTACGCAAGACTGTACCCGTGGAAACGTAACCCATATAGTATTCATATGCATGTATACTTTTCTATAAATTGTTGAACTTTAAACCGTTATTTATAAATAATTAGACGGTCAAAAATTTTTTCTTATTTTTTTTAAACTCATAACAAATGCATTGAAAGACTGTTAGTTTTTGGAAAGTTTCTGACAGTTAGTTCTTTTTTTATAAATAAGAAACTGGTATACAATCAATGTTAATTATCCAATTTTTAATTGAATTTGTCTCGGATTATATACGGTCGATCGACTTCAAATTTTCAGGGTAATTGTATTATCATGTCCTTAATAAGTATACAAAAATTAAGAATTTTCTGACGGTGTGCCTTAACCACGACACCTACCTTAACTCTAACTGTGATCTTTTACCTTGAAAAGACGGAGAATGTTGGCAACCATGATGGAGACGACACTGAACGAGGCACCAATGACCCCAGTGACTGGTTTGTGAGGCACATGAATAGGCGGTCTTCCGGAATCACATTTATATTCGGACATGTCCTGAAACAAAATGACACACTTTAAATTCCTTGTTTATAGTATTATTTTCACAAACTCATTTACATATTATGTATAATTACATTACAAATCATTGAAAATACAATTTTCATTTAAACAGCAGAATATTACGCAAGTTAAAGGGTTTTTGATTTTGAAATTTGCTTTTCTTGTATGTTTTTACATGCATAATGCATATCATAATAACATACTTTCTCAAAACAGCAGAATCTTTAATAATTTAATGTTTTTAAAGATATATATATATTTTGATCAGAATCTAATTTAAATTGCTTCATACGTGAGATCAAAATTGTATCAAAAATTTATTGATTTATTAGTCTTTATGAAAAATCTACACGGAAAATGTATAAACAGAGAAATTTAGATATTTTACAGTGAGCTTACTATTAAGTTTCATTTCCACAAAGTCTGACCACGACACACCTGATCTTTTTTTAAATATTATACTGAACCATTGGTTCTATACTAGAAGAAATGATTGGTTGAATTGCCTTTTATGAAAAGGTTATCTTTGTCAGAAAGTTGTTGCTTGGTACATATTTTTTATGAAGTTTAAATGTAAGACCAACCGTTATTGAGAGAGGTGTGCTATAAATTTAGCTATCTGTGGTTATTTGACATGTCGTGCTGCGAAATGAAAAGGGACGTGCACCGAATAGACCACCAGATACTTGTCATCAGGGAACAAGCCACCCAGCACCAAGATATCGTGACTCAAAACGACATCATATAATATCATAATATGTATGTATGTATTCCACACGCCAGTTTCTGCATTGCCTTAAAAATTAAAGATAAATCATTTTATTTTCTACCAGTTGTCAACTTCTACTTGAAGTTTGAACCTATCAACTGTCAAAAGATGATTAAAAAAAATTAAAACTCGAGTCGCAGTGCCACAATATAGTGTATTTGCTAACACAGTATGGTTTCATTGCGTAAACTTAAGTTTGTTTTTGGACAAAATAAAAACTTTAACCCCCTAATATATCCCCTAAAATAACATTTTTCCTCTTAAATTCAATATTATAATCAATCCAACATGTGAACCAAATTAAATACACCATACAGTTAGTAAATTTATATTCGCAAATTAGCATTTTCATAAAATTTGGAAGTCCAGACTGGGCCGATTTTATAAACATTTGAGCACCGAATGTCAGTATTTACTAGAGGGTTAGATGTCAATTTTGAAACAATTCCGAGAGTTTTTTCGGCATTTTGAATCCAAAAACATTTTACAACCCCTGAAAACCACTTAGAATAGCTAAATTGAGCTCATTTTAAATAGGCTTTGTGCGATGATGGATTCAAAGCCGTGGATCAAATTTCGTTTAAATCGATTAAATCTGTCGAGAGCTATTGCGCGAAAACACAAATATATGTTTTCAATTTGGCAAATTGTTCAGAAGATTATGAGACTTTGAGAAATTTTGGTCCAACCCATAGGTCCTACTATGCGACCGACGTCAATAGTGTATATTCTATATGGCAAATAAACTAACAATGACTTTAAGGAAACAATTGGAGTGCCTTTAAAAAGCATAAAATATTTTTTCCGTTCATTTTACGTCGATTTCCAATTGGTTGCCGTTAAGTGGCAAGGGCATCTGAAGGTGACACTTAGACATTTTATTGTCGACAAGCACTTTCTGCCAGTAGGTAAACTCGTCAAATATAAACACCGCTTAAAGAAGTTTCACTTTCATAAAGTATTGTTAGGTAACTAAGCTTGCGAAACACTCTTTATTGTCAGTTGACTGTAAGGAGGCGAAAGTTACTGACGTAACACATTGACAGTAATATTTAGTGCACAAGGGACAGTGGTGATGATGACATATGTGATGCCGGATGCTGGAACAGTTGGATTCATCTGCTAGGTCTCCGAATGGATGTGGGTTTGCATAGTTCAGACGACAGTTGGTTATCTGTTGTACCATTCATATAATATGTCGGTAAACTGAAATTACAGCCACCCAGTACGGTATAGAACAATGAATTATTTTATTTTCCAGTGAAAGTATGACTTTTTAGCTACATTGTCGTGACCAGTGAATCGACTCAAGCCGTAGGAAGTAAGGTTACCTAGTTAATGAATGACGTCAGCTGTGAGAGAGAGAGATTGTAGATTATAGACGCTCAACAACTGAGTTCATTAGCGTCTAAGATTGGAAATCATGTGAATCGTACTTACTAGTTAGCTATTATTTACTTCAGATCTGATATGCATTGATCGATTAAAAGGTAGCTGCTGACGTTATTGTACACTAGACAATGCGATGGTTTTGTTTACATTCGCAACAGGATGTATCACCAATGCCATTAATCATTGTAGCGTCTGCTGCATAGTGCACACTTTGAGTGTTACAGAATGTTTCAAAAGTAACCCGAAATAATTTAGAAATCATTTTGCTTGCAAAATTTCAGTCCGAATTTTTTTAAGTAAGACTTCTTTAGGCGCAATATGAATAACTAAGATCTTTTCTACCGGAAGTAACTTTTTCTCACGCAAGTAACGTTCAGTTTATGCAAAAGAGTATTGGTAAGTTAGAAATTTTATAAGGTGTTGTAAAATTTCTAGTTTGCCGACATAAATGGTGCCAATTGGCATTTATTATTTGTCACGTGCATTATTTAACCTTCAATTTAATTTAACAAATTAATTATGATTGTGGGGTTACATTCGAATGTATTTAATTCATAAATAGATCAAAGAATATCCGTTTAAGGCTGTCGGAACCCTCTGAATTTTGTTTGTGCGAGACCCAGCAGTAAGGGGCGAGGTAGGCAAAAGATATATTGTGGGTGTGACCTTCTTTAGCTCTGTCACGCTCAAATCATCCGCACGTTTCAATTTTTGGCTGGTGCCAACTACGAGACTAAAAAATGTTATTGCAAGGGTGCCGCTGTCAACTGATTACTCTAATTTTTGGAAATATTTTGAAGATTTAAAAAACTTTTCCGAAAAAGGAAGAGTGACTTTAGATTTGTGATGGAACAGTTTTGTGAAATAAGTACGAATAAGGTCGTAGTGTGACATTGAAAACATGTGTTTTTTTGGCACAATTAATGCCAACTTTTTTCTAGTAAATCGTGCATAAATTACAAAAGTAGTCCATTAGAGACTTAGATTTGTCCTTTATCTTTCTTATAGAGAAAGAATTTTTGCAGAATGTTGACGAATAAGTCTACAATCAGTAGACAGCCGAAGCTCTATTTTTAGCTTAAATTCAGAGCGTTCCGACAGCCTTAATAAAGCAGCAATTGCTTTAAAAATATGGTTAATTTTCAATTTGCAGTGAATAATTCCCAAAAAGTGACAGTGATAAAAAAGAAAATAAAAAATATTCACAAAGACATTAAAATATTTGTATGTACAATTCAAATTACATGACTTGTTTATTTTTATTTTAGTTCAATCGTAAAATATGCCAGTACGACAAAGAAGTTTTACTTCAATTGCGCGTAAAGGTTACACGGAAAAGTTTTTTATCATTTTTGTCTTTGTAATGTAAAGCTTAATTATTAATGAATAAGTTATTATTTCGATCGCTTTAGAAGTAATCTTTGTAAAATTTCAAACTGAAATGTGTTTCCAACTAAATGGAGATTCTCTATTTAGTTAAAAAAAGGCAAGTCTACATTTCAAAGTCGTATCAGAAACCGAGCATCAAATAAGAATGAGGACGATATATTTTCTTGAAAAAGATACACTTAGTTATTTTTAAATTTAATGGGTTTAGTGTCTTTGTAACTGTACTTCGGAGACAAAAATAGTATAAGACTTTTCGATTCGAAATTTCAAAAGGAAAATGCTTTGTTACTTTTGGAACATTCTCTATGACGTTGCACCGTACAATTTACTTTTGTTCTGTTAAAACAATACTGCTTTTATCCGCTAAGAGGGTTGCATATAGGGAACATTGTATAGCAAATAGTGACCAACTTACAAAACTTGTGTTATAAATAAATGCTTCGAGCTTTCTACAAGAAAGAGCTTTGTTTTCTTAAAAAAAAACAACAAGGTTTAGTTATTAATATCTTGATACACTGTTATTATGTTACTGGCCATTACTAAACTTACATATATCTGGTTCATACGGCGATGGCAGATCTAAATATAATGTAAGTACCTATATATTTATTGATATAATTTTTGATGGTTATTTTCATAAATATCTGTGTAACTTATAACAAATAATTATTTATAAACCTTATCTTTTTACTAAAAAAGTCTGAATTATCTTGATAGTACGCAAATAAGTAGCTATAGTTTGCTATTATGAAACACTCTTTGTTGATGTTATAATGCAATATTAGAAAAACTTATTATTCAAACATCCCAAATCGTCCACTGTAGCTTATTATACAAACAATGCCACTTGCCAGAAATCAAACCGAAATCTTTCACTTTTTATTTGTATATTTCTTGTTTCGTAACTGAACGGTTAATTTATCTTGATAATGTTTGCCCCAAACTCGGGATAAATAAACATTTTTCTTTAGAAAAATGACAATTTAACAATAGTATATTACATCACAAGGGCACAAAGTTGAAATTTCTGCACGACATGATGACCGATGCTTCGTCTCGGGCATCATGTCGCGCAGTGCAGGAACTTCAACTTTCTGCCCGTGTGATGTATATTATTTTTATTTATACCTAGTCATACTTTCATCATTATATAAAAAGACTAATAACTTTCAACTGAGCAATTTTGAGGTTATACTCAATAACAGCTGTTAACTATTACTGGCTGGCGGCAGTCTCACGTATCAGTGTGCACGAGAAAACCCTTTCGTCCCGCTGTTATAGATGGCGTGCGAATAATTCCAGCAGAAAATAAATGTTAGACTTTCTACCTTAAAATTGAAGCCGGAAGTACGTACTATCGACTGGTTATAAAGAAAAAAAATATACAAATATTTTCAATTATTTTTCGATTGGACAGAATACCTGAAATAGTTAAGCTATCAAAATATTGTACATTACAATGCAATGCTATGATTAGTTTTTTCAGTACAACGTTTTGCTAAAACATTTTACGACAAGCCCCCTTCTTCTCTATACTAAAGATACTGAAAGAGTTTTCTCAGAAGAATGCATTCTTATATTCGAACCGATCAAATCTGTGTAGCAAAATTGAAAGTTTTTAAATCGAACAATAGTTTACAACTGTTGTCAATTTTATGAGGTTTAGATTTACAAGATGTTTTTTTAGAACATGTTTTATCTTCAATAATAAACGGTCATGACAGTAAAGCAAGATTAAAAATTCGAATTAACATAATCTGTGTTTTGATTAACTCAACGCTGATATTTATTGACGTGGACAGGAATTTACGTAATATGTTTTTACATGATATAACAATAGACTGCAAGAAACAATTTTAAAAACTGTTTTTTTTCTATGTGAATCCTAACGGATTTTTTTTACATCGATGATTTATATTTGAAAATATTGTTTCCACTTTTGAGAGATCTTCTTTTATGAATCGCTCTGTATAGTTACAATGATATTATTCTCATGTACTGAATCTGCAGGCGCCTTTTTTTCATTTAGTGATGTTCAACCGAAAATACAACTTGTGATGAGATTTGACGGAAAAAGAAAAAGTCTACAATCTGTCGACATGAAATATTATACAGTATGTCCCTTTTTAACCGGATATAGAAAGTCACCTGAGAGTGTTGTTGCCAAGCGTACCTAATTTGATATTGCGTAGAAATAGAATAAAAATAACGCTAAAAAATTCGTACATACAAGGTCAAAGGGTTCTTGAATTAGAAAATACAGTTATGAGTTAAATGTGGTGTAGGTTTTCTCCAATTTTTTTGTTCCGGCCCTGCACTGGTGTGAATCTCTACCTGAATTGTGACACTTTAAATTGAAAATATTACATCAAAACGAAGAGTCCGTGTTTCATAAAAAAACACGTTTCTAAATGAAAAAAAGAAGCGAAGCGAACTAAAATATGAATGTCTGTGTACAGCAAAAATATAAGTACAACAATTCGGTGGTCTCAAAACTATGCGTCGCGAACATGTGCCTAAGACTTAACCTGCTATTTTTTTGCATACTGAAGATATCTTGAATTTATTGCCCCGTATTATTACATTTTTTCTTTATAGCTGACATGGCCAGTGTAGTGTGGAAAAGTTTACGGATTTTTGTTTTAATTGTAGTAAATACGTTATGACTATGTATACATAGTGGTACGATAATATTTACAAGTGACGTATACACTTACGCTTCACAATATAATATAAGCGGCACAGTCTTCATGCGTGGGTGTGGGCATCGCTTTGCCGCTTCATTGACCGAACCGTACTATAATGATGAATCACTCTCTACTATTTCAGAACCGTACAATAGCCTGATATACTACAGTGCGGTTCTGTGATATAATATAATATATTGTTTATCATTCTAGGTAATTTTATTTAATTTTAACATTTGAAAAATAGACTTTTTGTATGTAAAAACATTAATATAAGATATTAATATTATCATCCATAATTTTTTTATAAGATTAAAAATTATCAGGAAATTGGACAATAAAAAATATGCAATCAATTCTGCGACGTTTCGGTTTTTTAATTAAACCTTCATCAGGCTTCTGAAACATACATGGTTTTAATTAATAAAATAAAAAACAATATAAATATACCTTGATTAAAATAGTTAAATAACAATAACTTATTATACATTAATAATACTCATAAACTTTTTATTTCTTACCATGTATGTTTCAGAAGCCTGATGAAGGTTTAATTAAAAAACCGAAACGTCGCAGAATTGATTGCATATTTTTTATTGTCCAATTTCCTGATAATTTTTAATCTTATTAATATAAGATATATGTTAATTCTGCAATACTTCAGAACGAGCTATATAATTGTTATAAACATTCATTGTTACAATAATTAATTAATGGTTAATAATAAAAAAATGGAAATTTACTTGATTCATTCATACTCTCGCTACTGAGATGGTTCTTGTTTAGCGCTACCTAGCAAAATAATCAGCTCTCGTATGTAGTGAATTTAATGTTACAATTGTTTTATTATGAAGAATTAACTGTTAAGATATCGCACCGTAGAGTAATTGATTAACTCATTCCGCCGCGAAAGTGGAAATGTTCGGGTTTGAATCCCGACGGTGACAGTGGATAAAAAATATTTTTTTCTATTTTAGCATTGTAACAAAGAATGCTTATAACAAATGTAAGCATTAATCTATGGATGTTCAAAATTTCTCGAAAATTTTTTTACGTTCATAGTTTTTTTAGATACGTAAGTTTGTTTTATATTTTTTTCCTTTTCGGAATCTGTCTTTTTCATATACGCGGTTTAAAAAAAAAGTTAATTTTTTGATATTTTTTTTTCTCTCATGACAGAAGCTTTGGTGTGATTTATAAAAAAAATAATCACACAATACCTAATCACAACATTTTCTTCTTGTAGTGCGTTTTGATAACCATGTTAGCATCATCACGCGAAATGAGAAAAAACTTTTATTAACTTTGTATTTTCAAATTAAAGAGAGAGGGATAATACAGTGCAGAGAAGAAATATGAACAGATCACCCTTAAAGCAAAAACCTGTCTACACCACTGGTTCTGGTATTTAAACTAGCATTATTTTAGACTGAAGTTTTTTTCTGACAAATAAAACAATTAAAAATTCCATTCAACTGATTTGCAAATTTAATTTGGAAAAGAAGTCCGTATAAATATTATAAGGACATTATGTGTTACTGGAATATTATGCGAGCAAAAAGTTTTCTTTAATTAATATTAGGGTTCGTTTCGCATTTAAACTTTTCATAGGATTCGAGTTGGCTGGTGGCAGATTTGGAAGGTAAAGAATTAAAGTTGTTTTATGACTTTTTTAAACTTGACATGTTTAACAGTATATAATAATTTACCAGTCAAAACTTTAAAAATGCAAAATCTCTAATTATTATTAAAATATTAAAAATTACGACAGTGATATATTTTTATTTGCAAGCGAGCTTGAATTTTAAATATTTGATATTAAATAGATATTGAAAATTTTTGTAAACAACCCAATAGTTTAGCTTGCTTTCTGAATAATAAATTTTTATTTAACTTCATATTATATTTATTAGTTTCATATCTTGCGCCCCATTTTTCACCCAGTTCCTGTTATCCGATTGAGTTGAAATTTTGCATATATGTAATGATAATATAATATTATCTAGCTAATTAGCTGACCAGGTTGACTTTTGTTCGGGTACAAATTGCACTAAAAACTTAAAGATAAAATAGCCAAAAAAAAAAATGATTTTATCGTACAATCGATAGTGTACTAAAAGCTAAAAAATAGTTATGGGTCACCAGTCTACGGTTTTAATTTGACAAAATAAAACCGTGGGCGCATTTTTTTGGAACTTGGAAATCATATCTGGCTTTCCACTGTCCTCTTCAACTTTAATATCAATTTTGTCCCACGATATTATTATGGCCTAATCAAAGCCCCAGATTGGTGATCCATAATTATTTTCTAGCTTTTGGTAAGTACACAATTGATTGTACAATAAAACCGTGTATTTAAAAAAAATGTTACGTATATTTTCTCAGAATAAATATTTTAATAACAAGATTTTTGGTTTGACAGGTTTTCATCATTCAAATATAAACTGGCAGTAATACAAAAACTTTTAAAGATTTTCAGGCCATTAATTTCAAATTTGAAAACAAAGTATAAGAATAAAAAATAACAAATAAATACAAGAATTTTTGAAAATCGTTATATCGACGTGGCTACCGATTGCGGATTCTTTTGTTTTTTTTTCGTTTCAACCACTTTTTTACATTATTTTATTCTGGAAAGTTTAACACTCTGCTTATCTATAATTCATGTTAATGAAAATGTTTCATAAACTGTAATAAAAATTTATATCGATAATAAATGTTAACAGCATCGCCTGTATTATTTCAAAACGAATTTTAACATTATACGATTCTGGTATGACATTTAATAAAATTAATTGTCTTCGATATGCAATTAAATCGCAAGTTATGTTAATTAAATATCATAAATTAAATTAACGAATTATTTATGAACATCATATTTACATAATAATAACAATATTTTACTTTATATAAAGTGTTAGTAAAAAAACATCGTGTACGGATATGAAACATTTGAAATTTACACAAAACACAAAACTAAACATGGACCCACAGCATATATAAATACCAGCACATTCACTGGTCTGTCGACACTTTGATGTTTGTCTGCCAATGTCTTTGATTAAACGTGATACAAAAAGTAGCACATGGTGCGCTGGTTCGTAACTTAAAATTGAATAGTGCTACTGTTCATTGAAAACCAGCTTTAGCTGAATCCATGCTTTTTGATAATTATTTTTATCAATAAAAGACATTATTATTATTATACGTTCCCTAGCACCGTCAGCTCCAAGAACTAGCCATACTTTACAATACTTATTCAAGTGATGTAAAAGGGTTCCTGTTAAATATCCGCGGCTATTTAACATTATTATACGAAGCTCCGCAGAAAGTTTTGCGCATGATTGTAAATTCCGGTCAAGATTTTTATTTTATAACCAACATCTACATCAATCTTTAATATGAAATTATAGCAAATAGTTTTGCTATCATATTATGGAACACTCATTGTTGCAAATTAATGCGATATTAGAAAAAATTTACAATTCAAACAATGTCACTTTCAGGATATGAATCCGAATTTTCCACTATCGCAGCGGGTGAATTATCAATTATTCTACAGTGACACATTTCTAAACAATCAATACTTTAATAAAGCACATTTGCAACAGTGTATCCATATGGAATACTGTTGCAAATGTGTTGATTGTTTAGAAATATGTCCCTGTAGAATAATTAGTAATCCAGCCGCCACGATAGTGGAAGATTCGGGCTCCTATTCCGACAATAGCCTTGTTTGAATTGTAAAATTTTTCTAATATCGCATTAATTTGCAACATAAATTTTCATAATATATGATAGCAAAACTATTTGCTACAATTTCATATTAAGAATGTTATGGAGGAACTGGAACTATTAATATAAATATTTAATTAATTAATTCAGTTCTGCTGTTGAATATTGTTCTGTTGTTTTGTTGTTCTGTGAAACAGAGACCAAAAACCGCCATATTGTTTTAGAGATAGCCACTTAATTGACTGGCTAATTATACTGCTAAAAATAACCGGTAATTTTACATCACTGACACATTCCCTTTGGTTCTATCTAGGTACTTTTTAATATATCTATGGGAACGGTAGGGAATGTAACTGTAGCTTATGATGGGAAGATGATGGGTGATGGCAACTGGCAAATGGAAGGGGAGTATGAACCGTGAAACGGGAATACGAGAGCAGAGCAATATCTCACAAAATGCTACTGTAATCTGAACAATTCCTGTGTTGTGGCAAACGTGGTCCCGAATTCCTGTTTCGACTATGTTTATATCGGAATGATAATCCGCATTTTCTCCTCACTAGACTGTGGCTGCAAAGTTTACAGGATATGTCTCTGAATAATATATTTCAATTTCATTCTTTATTCATCCAGAAGATTATAGATAGATACATCAAACAACATATGCAATTAAATAATGAACTCATCGACTCCATATAAGCAATGCAGACTTGATTTTGTTTTTAATTTATTAAACTGTTAAATGATCATCTTAATTATTGTACAGTTTCAAAACATTAATACATTGAGGAATATAATGATTAGCAAAGTTGCTTTTAATAAAAATTAATGTCATTTTTACTTAAATTTTAGCGTATATTATATAGTGGCTAAACTTTTTTTAGAAACCGCGTAATACTGAAAAAGGGTTGAGGAGCAGCGTTAAGCGAGGTCTTACTGCATAATAAAGCGAAACCGTGTTGTAGACGTACCGTGTTATACGAGGGTTACATGTACTCACACCAGCTCAAAAGAATGATACTTGCTGCTCTGTATGTAATATGGTCCAGAAAATACATTGGTTATTGAGAAAAATACAATTTATTTCAGAAATGAACGAAATGAAAAGAAATCCTTTTTATATAATAGAAAATATGATGTATTATCTTAGCCTTTTGTTACTTCACTTCAGCTTAGCAATGCTATGATATATTTGTTTGCTAAATAGCCTGAAAACCTTAAACTTTTCATTTATACTGAAACAGACATTATCAAATTTTTACTCGCATTAATAATTTCAAAATTTCAGAACTAATATTCAAAGGAAGCGTCAAACCTGTTGATTTTTCATATTTTTCAATTTTTCTTATTCGAACTATTACGAGCATTATTCGGACTATTACGAACATTAAAAAATAATTAACAAAATAGGTCTAGCCGTTTTCAAGTGATGTGTTCACAGTCGAACAGCATTTCATTTTTATGACATAGATGACAAAAATAAACGAGTTTTTTAAAATAAATGAATAGTATTTTCTCCATCAACAAATCAATATTTTGTTAAAAAATTAAGATGTGACATAATGATATCAAGTTACATTACTATATCGGCTTAATGATCAAGTAGTTGAATAATTCTGATGTTTTATTCACGATTCTTTTTCATTGAGACATCATTTAATGATATCATTTGTTTCAGAAATGACAAAAACATATTACATTGAATTATGAATAATAATTTGATATCATTATTACTCCACTCTTTCAATTGCGGTGTTTTTTAAATATTTTTGTACAGAAAAAGATATTTTTAATATAATAAAATTTTGTAAACATCTATAAGCATTAAGTTGAGTTATTTTTTCGTTTAATTTTAATGTTGGAAAAATTCGCTGTTTCGAACCTTTTCAAAATTGTTACTTTTGAAAACACCAAAAATCTGTCACAACTGGTAAAGTACATTTTCAAAATTTTGTATTTTTATAAAAAACAAAATTCGCTGAAGTTTTTTCTACGCTAAAATATAATCCTACTTAAGACTAACTGCATCAACCTGCAAATGTATGTTTCCAAGATCAGTGATCCAAAATTGTACCGAACTTGGTATTTTCGGAAAACATCATTCAAGTCGATTGCAGAAGAAGAATTGACGTACAGACACACGCTCATGCGCAGGCGCCATGCGGAAAACTATTTTTTTATAATCATAATCTGACCTCAAGGTTATATTTGATACAGAAGTGACTTCGTTAGTATTGGGGGGGTGACGTCATTCAGTGGGTTGTTTATTGATATTTCGTGGTTGACAAAAATATTGAACGTTCTTCTAACTGACGTCATTCATTAACGAGATGGTCTGTGTATCTAATGACCCTGATCTGATCTCAATCAATATCAAACCTAATATGTGTAATTTTCTGAGTGTTAAACTTAACCAAACTTGGGATATTTCGTGCCGCACAGCTTGTAACAATAAATTTATGAGCCAAGTTAATGGCCCAGAAAAGTCGATATAATCTTTTCGCACAATTGAATAAGTCAATAAAATAATAACAGCTTCATTATATGGACATTGTTAGATTATAATTGAACATAATAGCAGTTCTAGTCATTTGATCTTTCTCTAATTGATAGAAAATAAATAAACATCCGTCATATAATATACCCGATGTCTAAAAAAAATGTCTTGTGCAATTTATGGTATTGTAATTATTTATACATAATACATTCGGGCCCCTTCAGCACATGCAAATTAACAAAACAAAACATTTTCATGAAATCCCTTGCAAAAAATAGTTCCATATGGTTAAAATAAATCAGTGTTATTATTTGGGGATAAAATATAATACACTTTTATCGAGCAAATATAAATTGTCCAAGTGTGTAGACTTTCACAGTCGTCATTGTTTCAAATCTGTTTGGTTTCTGGGCTTGTAGGTTGTGGTTCATTGATATTTCTACAATTCTACCTGACGTTTTGTAAACAACTGCGATAGACATTATCAAAGCCAAAGCGGCTCACAGGTAAATACGTCGCCCGCCGCCACATCGCCTTTGATAATGTCTACCGCATTTGTAGACGAAACGTCAGGTAGAAATATCTATGGATACAGCCTACAAGTCCAAAAACCAAGAAGATTTTGAAAATAACGTGTATAAAATTGAAAGTTTCATAAGTAGTTTTTTTTTATATTTCCAACGCTATGTTAAATTTTATTCCTCAGAAGCCTTTTTACCTTACGAAAAGATCATTTTATTTACCTTCCCTTTAAATGAAAAAATTGTTGATTGGTTATTTATACGACTTTAGATAGATATTTTTTTGTATAAAATACTATTCCAGGAAAAATACTTCCAACTAGTTTTCTGATCCGTGAGTTTGAGTAAAAAAATATGAATTAAAAACAATGAAACACTATCTACTGTTTTTAGTTTGTTTTGAATTACCCCTTTTGTTTCACGATTTGTATTGCGGTTATAGTATAGTAGATTACTGTTAAACCTGTGGGCTGTTCAATTTTTTTTAAATATTGCAGATTAATAAATGAAAATGAAAACATATCATGAATGATAATTAACTAGGTGACTCTACGTTAAAATTTAATCGGTTGTCATCTATACCCTTTGTGTCAATTGAATTGTTGCTTATTTCAATTAATTGAAAGTTATTATTATAAAAAATTGACGGACACGAAGATTGTATCTGCAGTTTGAACGGATGAACCAATTTTGATGCGTGTTCTTTTTTTCAAGAGCGAAACTTGCAGTGTTTTGTTTTTAGTTAAAATTCTGTTTTTTGAATACAAGACATTTTCAAACTAATACAAACCGATGATGTTTTATCTAGAAATTTGAACTGCTTTATCCACAGTATCTTTAAGAACAACGCTTCTCTAATGAAATATCTTTCATAAAGAAAATACCTCATTAATAACAAATCAGTAAAGGTACAACAATGAGTAAAGATACAACGCCTCTTCTGAAGTGTCTGTCATACAGAAAGTTTTGAGGAGAATCTCTTTTCTAGGAGGATCTTTTTAGAGAATTTTCCCTGTATGTAAAATTGATTTTTATTTTACTTATGTGGTGAAGTTACGAGTAAATAAAATATATTATGTGATCCAACATATTATTAAAGGATAGGTTTTTATTTACTTTTTGTTAAAGTTATGTAATATAACAACTAAATTCTCTTAAGAGTCATAAAACTAAAATAGTTCACAATTTAAAAGTTTTGAGATCGGTTATCTTGAAGTTTATAGGAAATATATTTTTTTAATAAATACGAAAACGTCAGCAACTTGTTCGGAAGAAATAAGAAACGATGACATGTCCATGATCCCAAAGCGTGTATGGTCAAAACAAAATTATCTAAAATTCTTAAATATTCTACAAAAACATTTATAGACCACTAGCCGCTACTCGCGGCTTTACAGGTTATTAACATGAAACACAGCAACTACAACAGTAGTGGAGTTACAACGAAGCCGAAAGCATGAACATCTTCTCCATGAAAAAATACAAACATGTGCCCACTTTTATGCTTATCGATCTATTAGTCTCAAACAAACCAATTTTTAGTGTATTTGCCATATGGCAACATACACTATTGCCGTCGGTCGGATGGCGGGACCTAGGGGTCGAACCAAAATTTCATAATCTCCTAAACACTTTGGCACCATTTTTAAAAATGTTTATATATATGTATATATATATGTGCGGGCAATAACTTTCGAAAGAGTTAATTGATTTTAACGAAATTTGGCCCACGTGCTGAAATCCATCACCGCAAGAAGCCTATTTAAAATGGGCATAATCGGGGCATTTTAAGGGTAGTTTTTAGGGGTTGAAAAATGTTTTTGGGCCCCAAAATACCGAAAAAATTCTCAGAATCGTTTCAAAATTGACATTTAACCCTCCAGTAGTAATTAAAAAGTGTCCCTAAAATTTTAATAAAATCGGCCCGACAGGACCGGAGTTACAAATTTTATGAAAACACTACTTTGCAGATAGTGAATTATTTACTGAAAGTTGTATATAATTTGGTATAGAAGTTCGATTGATAATAATATTGCAATTAAGAAAAAAAAATGTTTTTTTAAGGGGTGTATTAAGGAGTCAAATTTTTATTTTGCCCAAAAATCAACTTAAGTTCGCATAATAAAGCCACCCTGCCTGTATAAGCAAATACACTATATTGTCGGCAGGGTTTTGGCACTGCGACCCGGGTTTTTATATATAACACTGGTGCTTCTGAGGATATAGTCTTTCTGAGTTATGTAACATTGTGATTACGACGACGATTTTATACTAATGCATGCAATTAGTTAATACAAGTAAGCCATGAGCGATTGTTTTTGCCGGTAGCTGAAAAGGGTCCAATATTTGATTCCACCATTAAAAGCTCCACAAATTACGAGGTCGGTATTTCAATGGCTTCATTCTCTTAAATTATTTATGCAAACGTGTTGAAACCAATTACTAGTGCGGCTTTATTTCGATTATCGGCCTATTCACATTTTGCCATCAGCGACATCATCCGTCAACATTTTTGACGAAGTCCCGTCAGTAGCGTCACCCCAATATTTACACAATAACTTTTGTTTACGATTTTAACGCTGGAAATGTTTTTTCGATTTAGGGTCTCACTTGGATATAATCATATTGTTTGTACGCTTCTCGTAGTGCTAGAAATTTGACATGTCGTTTGTATGTATAGACCTTTTTTATTTTAGCTGTGAAAATAAAAGAACCCCGCAGAATTCTTATGAAAATTGGACCTCGGTTAAACTTGTAACTTTGGGGATCAGTAGTTATTAATGATAAATCGGAAGTTTCCATAGGTACAAGTCCTCAAAAACTCGTTATTGATGATATTAACATGTTATAGATGATATTTCCATAGTTACAAATAATTTAAAGTTAAAAATTAGTACATATTGGAGAGAATAAATCCATCTTCAGACGTGAATATCTCGAGACCACGAGTTTCTTAGCGCTTGTACCTATGGAGACTCCCGATCTATTTATTGAATATTACTTGAAAGAGAAGAAGATACCGTTTTGAATAACGTAGACTATATATGATTACGCTAGACAAAAAGAGAAAGAGTAATCGAGAACAATAACATATATATCAAAAAAAGGTTTTTTTTTCAACCTTTTAACAATTAAAACTTCAAGACGGTGGTTGGGTGGGATCGGGCGCCTTTACCTTATTTTTCTGCTGTGTAATAAACTGTAAATAAAATGCACTTAAAGAAATATATATATATTTTATTTTATTTTACAAAAAACTTTTGCGCAGTGTTAAACGGATATAATTTTTATAAAGACATTTTCTACGCTAGCAGCCACCTTGACTAATGTAAGTACCAAGAAAAAAAGAAAGTGTTTAAAAAGAAAGAAATATGAATGATTACTTGACATTATGAAAGCTTAGTAAATAGGGCATGGAATACAGGTGTAATAAAACACCTCGTTTTGTAATTTAACACAAATTACATTTTTTCCACAATATTACCACCATTACAAAAAAAAAAAAAGAAAAAACAACAATTGTAATTAATCTTATAATTCATCATGTATATTTTCTTGGACACAAAATTGGACCATGCTTAGCGGTTTTTTGATGAATTTTATATTTATTATATATTTTTTGATAGCTCAGTTCGAAAATTGTCGTCAGTGACTAATTATATATAGGGTTGCAGAAAGCATGTTATATTTTTCCATAAGAAAAGCTTTGTAGAATTTTAAAACGATCTTCCTCGAAAAATGATTAATCGATTGAAACAATATTTTGCTACAATTTCCACTTCGTAACAATTTTTTTGCGTATTTTGAGACTGAAAAACGATTTTTTTCTATGTAAACCAATGATTTATTTTTGTATGAGGGCAGCTTAATGTACCTGACGGATAATTTAACAACGACATAAGACTGTTTCTGAATTATAATGATCACAATCTAAGGTCATTGTCAAATCAAACTTTTTGACAGTACTTTCTGCAACGCAGCAATAGTTTTTTTTTTTAAATTCGCATAATGTTTTAGAATCTCGTTTCCGCTGAAGGCGCTCTCGCCGCCACTCGTTTCAAAAACATTGCATTCGTTTTAGAAAATGTACCATTTCACACGTCTTGTTATATGCAATATACTATATTTACTACTTATAGGTGCTTTTAAAAAGCACATCTGCTTGAATTGAAACGGTGTTGTAAGTACACTACTGAAGCTTAAGTTCTTATACTGAAATATTTAACACATATTTTCTATCTTTTTTTACTCTCAGTGGTTTGTGATTATTTATTCTTATGCGCGATAAAGATAAAATTTGAGCTGTGCAATTTTTTTGTTGAAATTAAAAAAAAAACGGCGAAATAAAAATTTAAAAAAAGCTATGAGTTATTTTTTGGTTGGCTATTTGTGACTCAATATTTGCTGAATTCTTTTAACTGACTGTAAATGAATACGCTTGACAACTGAATAAATCCTTCAAAGCGATTTAAAAAGAATTTCAAAATACAAACGAAACTTGATATTAAAAATAGACTGAATATTTGAATACATACATGTGGAAACTGCATTTTATTTATAAAAATAATTCTTTTTCTGTTCGTATGAATTCACATTTTTTTTAATTCATCCATAGTGGCATTATTCAGGTCCATATAAATTATTATAAATTAAATAATCAGTTTGATCAGACCAAAAAATTTTTAATGTTGATTAAACTTTCATAATGTTACAACGTTTCATCGGCCATCCCGACTTCATCAGGTAATCTATAGAAGACATACATAAATTTTTTTTACAGTTAACGTTATAAATTAAATAATTGAAAATAAGTAATCAATTATAGAAATCATCATACCATGAAATTATATCTACATATTCTTAATCAGTACATTATATTTGATGAAATGAAGATACTTGATTCGTGTATAATTTTTAAACTTCAGGTGGTATTGATAATTTCTTGATTACTTTAATTTAATGTATAATAATATTAGAAAAATTTAGACAATTAATTAAAACGGCGATACAAAAAATAAAATTATAAAAGTAACATAAAATATACAGCTGTAATTTTTTTTCCTCAAATATTGTGTAGATCTGTATATCATAGATTTAAACCTAGGTAACTACTTATCATTTTTTAAACCAATTGTGTCCGTTTTTAAATTTTTATGTATGTGTTCTATAGATTACCTGATGAAGTCGGGATGGCCGATGAAACGTTGTAACATTATGAAAGTTTAATCAACATTAAAAATTTTTTTGTCTGATCAAACTGATTATTTAATTTATTTTTTTTTAATTTCGCATTTATACATGTTTCAATGAAACATGCATTTCTTTGATAGAAGTTTATTCAATGGGATATAATAAAATGTAAATAATAAACATTTTTGATAAACAGACAGTGAATAATAAATTAAATAATAACAGATAATGTACTGGAAAACAACAGTTTAACTAAGCCGTATAAATAAACATTGTATATACGCAAACTTTTCACACCCTCTGTGTGTTGGTTTAAATGGGAAAGGTGGCTTTATTATTTACTCATCCACTATAGTTTTCCTGTAACTCTTACCATCCTCTTTATGTGCTCAATTTTTCACAAAATTTTGGACACTACCCTTTTGGAAATAAAACGAGGCACTTTACAATCTAAAAAAAACCCGGGTCGCAGTGCCAAAACCCTGCCGACAATATAGTGTATTTGCTTATACAGGCAGTGTGGCTTTATTATGCGAACTTTAGTTGGTTTCTGGGCAAAATAAAAAATTAGACTCCTCAATACACCCCTTAAATAACATTTTTTTTCTTAATTGCAATATTATTAACAATCGAACCTCTGTACTAAATTATATACACCTTTCAGTAAATAATTCATTATCTGCAAACTAGTTTTTTCATAAAATTTGTAAATCCGGTCCTGTCAGGCCGATTTTATCAAAATTTTAGGGACACTTTTTAATTACTACCAGAGGGTTAAATTTCAATTTTGAAACGATTCGGAGAATTTTTTTTGGTATTTTGGGGCCCAAAAACATTTTTCAACCCCAAAAAACTACCCTTAAAATAGCCCGATTAGGCTCATTTTAAATAGGATTCTTGCAGTGACGGATTTCAACACGTGGGCCAAATTTCGTTAAAGTCAATTAACTCCTTCGAAAGTTATTGCTCGCACACATATATATAAATATATATATAAACATTTTTAAAAATGGTGCCAATGTGTTTAGGAGTTTATGAAACATCGAGAAATTTTGGTCCCGCCATCCGACCGACGCCATAGTGTATGTTGCCATATGGCAAATACACTAAAAAGTGGCCAAATGCAAGTCGGGTTCCGTACCACTATACAATATTTATGAACTTAAAACTTTATTAGTGTATTTGCCATAAGGCAACATACACTATTGGCGTTGGTCGGATGGCGGGACCTAGGGGTCGGACCAAAATTTCTCGACGTTTCATAACCTCCTAAACACTTTGGCACCATATATATATATATATATATATATATATATATATATATATATATATATATATATATATATATATATATATACATATATATATACGTGTGCCGGCAATAACTTTCGAAAGAGTTAATTGATTTTAACAAAATTTGGTCCACGTGTTGAAATCCAGGGCGTAATCGGGGCATTTTAAGGGTAGTTTTTAGGGGTTGAAAAATGTTTTTGGGCCCCAAAATACCGAAAAAATTCTCAGAATCGTTTCAAAATTGACATTTAACCCTTTAGTAGTAATTAAAAGGTGTCCCTAAAATTTAAATAAAATCGGCCCGACAGGACCGGACTTACAAATTTTATGAAAACACTAGTTTACAAATAGTGAATTATTTACTGAAAGTTGTATATAATTTGGTATAGAGGTTCGATTTATAATAATATTGCAATTAAGAAAAAAAATGTTACTTTAAGGGGTGTATTAAGGAGTAAAATTTTTTATTTTGCCCAAAAACCAACTTAAGCTCGCAAAATAAAGTCACACTGCCTGTATAAGCAAATACACTATATTGTCGGCAGGGTTTTGGCACTGCGACCCGGGTTTTTTATTTTTTGTTGTTATAGCGGCCATAGTAATACACACACTAAGGCGCAGAAATGCCTGAACTTATAGCTTTTAAGAGATTCCGTATAATGTCGTACAATGACGTTTATAGAAAAAAAAAAACGGTTGTCGGCCTTTTTCCTTTATTTGGGCTATTATGAAACATTGCTTCTTGCCAAATTTCATAATTCTAGGTCAACGGGAAGTACCCTATAGGTTTTGATACCTTTGCGAGTGTCAAAGCATGCGGCATAAATTCGTACCTTTTGATTGCGTTGACTTAGAAGTTTGCGTTTTTCAGAGCTCCAAGGAACTTAAGACCTTAGCATTTGATATTAATTTCAACTTGATACATCCACGCGTTCCTGAGATAAAGGGACTTCACAGATAGACGGACAACGAAATTATTCTATATAAGGGTTCCTTTTTTCCTTTTGAGGTACGGAGCCCTATAGCTTGTCGCATTGTTACCTGATCTACATTTGAATATGAAATGGTCAAAATATTGATTGATTTTTTTCTCGGACGACATAATAAACGAGAAAGTGAATTAACAAAAGCGTTGTCAAAAAAGCGGACTATATAGGCAGTGAATTAGAATAGGCATTTGGCATGTTTCCTCTGTAAGTTTACCAATTGTTTATTGCTGTCCAATGAGATACGCGACAGTCGACGAATTGGTCAAACAAATTAGTATTGCTATTTCACAATGTGTTATAAGTATACACTTTGTTCAAAATCCATCCATTGAACGGCAATGAAAAAAAAAATACTCATGTCATCTTTCAACTGTTTATTGACTAGCTATTTCTTGTTACGGTTATGACCTCAGATGTTGAACGTCTATAACGTACTATCTCTCTTTCTATTTTCTTGTGGCTTTTTAGTGTATTTGCCATATGGCAACATACACTATTGGCGTTGGTCGGATGGCGGGATCTAGGGGTCGGACCAAAATTTCTCGACGTTTCATAACCTCCTAAACACTTTGGCACCATTTTTGAAAATGTTTATATATATATATATATATATATATATATATATATATATATATATATATATATTTATATACGAATATATATATATGTGCGGGCAATAACTTTCGAAAGAGTTAATTGATTTTAATGAAATTTGGTCCACGTGTTGAAATCCATCACCGCAAGAAGCCTATTTAAAATGGGCGTAATTGGGGCATTTTAAGGGTAGTTTTTAGGGGTTGAAAAATGTTTTTGGGCCCCAAAATACCGAAAAAATTCTCAGAATCGTTTCAAAATTGACATTTAACCCTTTAGTAGTAATTAAAAGGTGTCCCTGAAATTTAAATAAAATCGGCCCGACAGGACCGGACTTACAAATTTTATGAAAACACTAGTTTACAAATAGTGAATTATGTACTGAAAGTTCTATATAATTTGGTATAGAGGTTCGATTTATAATAATATTGCAATTAAGAAAAAAAATGATATTTTAAGGGGTGTATTAAGGAATAAAATTTTTTATTTTGCCCAAAAACCAACTTAAGCTCGCAAAATAAAGCCACACTGCCTGTATAAGCAAATACACTATATTGTCGGCAGGGTTTTGGCACTGCGACCCGGGTTTTTTTTTGCGTTAATGTCAATTTTCTGACTTCTCCTCCAGCCCCATTTAGAAGAAATTCACCTATCACTGTTTACCAGTATGATTAATTATTACAACTGACAAGAGCAGTTTTGAAACAATTCGCCTTTTAAGTTTTTGCAAAATTTATAGTGAAAAAGTCAAATAACACTCTGTTTTTTGTTCAATGCACAAAGAGATGTGCTTTAAGTTTGAAACCTTTGTTTGTCTGTCTGTGACATCGCGGTTCCAAAATGGATTAACCGATTTCAATATGTTTTTGTTTGGTTTGTAAGCTGGTATTTACGAGATTATTCTTAGTCGTGTTAGTTGAAAATCGGTTCAGCTGTTTCCAAGATCTTTAGCTCTCATATAGGTTACTTGTGTGTATAAGCACGTAAACTTGCTCCCGTCTCCAAATATATAATCACAACATGGGTGATGAAAAATCGAACGGATTAGTACGTCAGAAAAGCCAATGCGCATGTCAGGTATTACACAGACAGAATATGTTTACACATACTATGAGGGTACTATCTGTGCTCATACATTTTTTTATTTATGTAATTATTATTGGTAACTTCTATTTATTGTAGATTATAGACATTCGTATTTTAATTAGGTACACCAAATAACATAATCACTTAAAATTAAACGACGTCACAAAACATCCATGAACAGAGGCAGAATTCGAACCCACGACGGTCCGGTCAATAAGTAAGCATACTAACTACTGGACCATAATAACCATAAATATAACAATCAATAAAATGAAACAGAAACCTATAAATGACCTAACACTCTGCTACAGTTTTTTTACTATGTACTCCAAAAATCCTAATTTTCCAAGATTAAAAAATAATTTGCTTTTTACTGATTGAAACTGTAAATCGATTCACAATCAAATTATTGTCAGTTGATCATGTAATTATTTTTCCATCGTACAGTTATCAAAAATGACAACTAATATTTTAAACCTGAATCATAAAACGGGAGATGTGTACTGAACCTCCGTCAACTGTCAAAATACAGAATAAAAACGTTTTTTAATGATTATTAAAGTGTAACTTTTTAACTCACAGTAACGCAGAATTTTCTGTAACGAAATTGTGAACAAGGAAGTGACGTCACACATCATGAGGCCACTGTAAGCAACATATTTTTATGCTATACACCATCTATATCATTTTAAAGACGTCAAATAAAAGAAATATATCGACTAGTTGGTAGGCCTTTGACCTCTCATCTCAAGAAGCTGAAATCTAGATCTACTGGTGGCACACTTATTAATTCTCTTATGATGTGAATATTTTGAAATTTTTAGATTAAGCTTAATACAAATCCATGTATATATGTTCCCTATGGCTATAGATAATTGCGAAACCGAACCGGGCCGCAAGTTGAAAAATAGTTCTAAAAAATTAATTATATTTTTTATATTACAGAATTTGCTAGTTTTTAGGGTTCCGTATATCCGATGAAAAAACGAAACCCTTATAGGATCACTCTCGTGTCTGTCTGTCCGTCTGTCATAGCTTATTTTCTCCGAATCTAGGTATACTGGACAAGAAAAGTTACGATTTCATACAGTTTAGTCACGAACCTATAGCGTAAATAAACGAATTTCGATTTTGGGGGTTAATTTTGGGAGGCATTGAAATACAACTCTATTTTTGTTATAAACATTCATTGTTACAATGCTAAATTAGAAAAAATTATTTTTTATCTACCAACACCGTCGGGACTTAAACCCGAATCTTTCCACTTTCGCGGCGAAATGAGTTATCAATTACTCTACGGTGCGATATATAAACAATCAATTCATATGGCACCGTAGAGTAATTGATAACTCATTCCGCCGCGAAAGTGGAAAGATTCGGGTTTAAGTCCCGACGGTGTTGGTGGATAAAAAATAAATTTTTCTAATTTAGCATTGTAACAATGAATGTTTATAGCAATTATATAGCGTTCTGCAGCTTTGTAGAAATAAAATATATCTTATATTAACAACTCTATTTTTTATAATTTCGAGCATCTCCCCTTATCTCCAAAGCCACTGAGCCTAAAATTTTGACAAAATAGGAATTATGAAGCCTCACTTATAGCTTACAGGAAAATCTAAACGAAAATTCTAACTTCTCACAAAATGGAATGGTACAAAACCCTCTCAACGCAAGTTCTGCACTTGACCGTTTTTTATTATTAAACAATAGCTATTAATTGTAATAATTTATCTTTAAAGTTCAATTCCAGAATATGTTATAATAGAAAACAGTTTCACGGGTAATTGGAATAAAAATAAATCAATTCACTCATTGATTGCAAAGTTTCGTCTTTATTCAATAAAAAAAAAAGAAGATATTATTTTCTACAATTTTCAATTTTTAATTGATTTTTGTAATGCGAAATTGCTTATTATATCATAGTTTTATTATAATTTAAACATATTGAGAGCTTGAAAAAGTCTCGATTGAATAAAGACGAAACGTTGTAATCAATGAGTGTTTGAATTGATTTATTGTTATTCCAATTACCCGTGAAACTGTTTTCTATTGTAATAATTTATATTATGTATTATAAATCGCTATTCAAATACCATTATTAAAAAAACAGCAAATACGTATAATTGGATATTTGAGCCTGGGGAGCTTGACATTAGTAACAATTAAAAGAAAAAATGACATCAAACATGTTCTTACGCGCAGAAATATATGAATGAAATAGTATACCATAAACTGTGATAATAAATAAGTACTTTCCACAGGTTATATTTGTTTTCATTAAACTCGGTTCTTGGTAATTACTTAAAGGGGAATAAATCTAAACATGGTAAATTTTAAATGAACTCAATAAATTTGTAAGAGTGAAGTTACGGCCAGAAAGGCATAAACTGTGTGTAATCTATATCACTGATCACAAAACAAAACGGTTCACTTCAGATTTTTATGGTTGAATGATGATTTGTTTTTTATTAGCGAACTCCAAGTTTTCAAACAACGATGGTGCCATTAATGTTGCAGTTGTCTATTGTGGAATGAGTTTTATTTAAACACTAGCCGTTCCCCGCGGCATCGCATTAACAAAAATATTATTTTATTGATTATATGTCGCTCCATATAAAGTACCATGTTATTTGAGAAGATGAGCCCTATTCATGTATACCAAATTTCATTGAAATTACATACGAGGTAATTGCAGTTATAGCGAAACATCACAAACATACTTTCGATCACAATCTCACTGAAATTTTAGCCGGAACTCGCCGAAACCAAACCTTTGGTCAGACACTGTAAAAGCGGGGCTTTAGCAGACTGGGTTACTCCGGCGATACGCGTTACCGCCGATTTTTCCCGAAGGAACATTGAAATAAAAATATCCACATAAGCCTGGCTTATATTTTCTAGCGACCAAATGTCGGTAAAAATCAAAGAAATAGCAATTTACGCGGGCGTTGAATATCTGTAATTTAAACTTAATTCAGCAATTTTTGACAATTCAGTTAAACTTTGCTTAAAATAGATTACACTCATCCGACTAAAATTTTGAAAGGAACCTCTTACAGTAGATTCATGAGGCAATAAACCATCATCGTCACTTCTTAGTTGATTTTAAAATGCATTTCCATTGTAAACGCTTTTATTTAAACTTAGTCGTATCCAAAACTTGAGTTTTTTAATTTGGTGTAACGTTGGAAATGATATTTAAGCCATCTACCCTAATAATAATAATAAATATAAATTTATTTCCAAAAAATCTTAACAGATGCTTGAATTGTCGTAATACATATAATTTAATCAGTAAAGAAAAAAGACCTTAGTTTTGTAAAAAGACTTTCCAATTAAGTAATGTTTTAGAGCCGTCTTGAACCTAGATATAGAATATCGTCGTCATCAAACATTATCGACAAGAACAAACAACCAACTGAGGAGCAATTTTTCAAATCGCATTATGTCCTTAAAAATAAATTCTTGAGTAGAAGCCAAAAACGTGTTCCCTAGTTGACAGGAACACGTTTTCGGCTTCTACTCAAAAATTTACTTTTAAGGACATAATGCGATTTGAAAAGTTGCTCCTCAACTGACTAACTCAGTTTGGTTTAATCGATTTTAGCTCTGTAGCAAATCCGCTGCGGCAGATCACATCAGCCGAGTTAACCTAGGGCAGTTTGGTGAAATGCCACCTTAAGAGGTGTAAGTGATTTCGATTTCATATTTGATATTTATGAACGCTTTATAAAAATACCATAACTCACTTTGCCGTCTTGATACTGATTTAATACGTAGGTGTGTACGAGAGTAGTGAAGGACGGAGGTCCCGACGAGACTATGAGAGATACTAAAAAGCAATAAGGCTCGTCTTGAGTTCGTTTGTTCTAGACATTGCCGGAAGCCACGTTATGCTTACTGCCTTTGATTCTATCTTCGTAGAAGGATTGGTCGACAGTTAGAACATCAGGCTATGAAGTATGAACAGGCAAATTCTACATAGATGAGCTCAAAGCTCTGGGCATCTCTACATATCTTTTACCAACCAGCCCGTCCTCTTTCAACAATTACATCTTTGATGCCTTATCGCTTAAAATCACCAAAGTTACCAGACGCTGCTGCAGTAAACGATATTTTATACAGACTGTTACGAAATTAACCTTGAAGTGCTTGCTTGGTGTCGAAAAGAAAGCGCAATTTTTTTTACAACATAAACTTTCTCTAAAGTAGCTATTTGTGGAAGTCTTTCATTAACCAGACATACACACACATACACACACACCATAAAAAAAAAGACGTCCGAACATAATAATATTTTGATCCCCTGCCCTAGCACTGGGCTACCAAGTTGGGCAGGAAATCAATTACATAAACATTGTATTATATATGTATACATTTTTTTTCTGAGGAATAAATTGAATTGAATTGAAAATTGAAAATATATTATCTCACTCACAATCATATAGTTAGTTTATTATCACATAATTTTATCCATGAACCTCTTGACTAGTGATAGAACCTTTGGTGTGAAGACACTGGATTTCAAAAATAACCACAAAAATTAGTTGTTTGATGTTTTGTGGTTATTTTATTATTTTCTTCAGTCCCACAAAATACCTCGAAACGACATATATGTAATGACGAAAAGAAAAGCGGAATAATAATAAAATAATTTCTGTTAATTTTTATAATGACATATATGTATAGATCTAGCAAATAAAAATATAATATCGAAAAGACATCATGCGACTACGTTTGTTACAAAAGGGTTCGTGCAAGGTTTTGCCAAATTTCATCCAAGAAAATTGAACGACTTGTCAGAAACATTTACTTTAAATGACTAAACAATCGAAGTCATTTTCTAACTAAAACGTTTAGGATTTCGTTCGATTTGTTTTGGATCAGTTTTAACGACATTTGGCTTAGAGATTCTTCAAACCTAAGTTTTGCGAGCAAAATTCGCTCGTTGAGGGTAATTTACAAAGGAACTTTAAATATTTTTCAAATTCTTTGGATCTACAATTGGAATTATAAGTTGACGAAATTTAATGTTTTAATGTTTATCCAGTCTTGGCTTTAATTAATACAGTTAATTGTTTAAATTGAATTTATTACGAGCTTGTTAGCTTTGTTTGATTAGCAAAATGGAAACGGATATTATTTCAAATCTCCAGGCATTTGGTACGTGATTTGTCGAAAATACAAATAAACGAACTAACAACTGTTCTATTGTATACGTTAAACTAATGATTGCTTATTATTTTAGGTTACTGTACATTGCGATATGGTTATATTTTGATATTCTAAGTAAAAGTCAAAGAGTACTATATAGGTAATTTATTACATGTGGGCCATAATATCTGTGATAACATTTAGAATAAAAAAGTTTATATTAACGCTCATATTATGCTTAACTTGCTATTTCTAGTTTCATCATAAACCATATGTAATTACGCCTCAGAAATAAAATCTGTAATTTCAAAAATTTGGAAAATTGAAAATATAAACAAATTTATAACGGCTATTAATTAACGATAAATAGTTTTCTGAAATTGTAAAATTATCATACGTTATTTTTATTTTTTTGGAATTGATTCAGTTTGCGCAACTATTTTAGGTGATCAATTTTTTTAAAATACTAGCTTTAACTACGACTTCGTTCGTCTTTGATTAAAATTTTAAGTAAGACTTTAGACTAGGGGTTAATAATTATTTAGTTGGAATTGACGCAATGGGTCTCAAGCTATAAGCAACCAAACATACAAACACACTGACAATTTTTTTTGTAAAGTCAATATGCCGACTTGAATTCATTTAAAAGGACTATCCGTGAAGAAATGTGAAAATTCTGAAATTTCACACACATTTTTCTTTACAGTTTTATTAGATATGTATATAAATAAGAAACGTCGGTTACTAAAGGATGGAAAATATAAAATCTCGGTAAAATGTTGTCAATGAAAACTGATAAGGGTATTATTTGATTAGGGTTATTGGATATATAAAACAGTTTCTATTTTGACGATGATTTATTTCGTTTCCTTATTGGCTGAGGGGAAAGAGCCAATGACATTCAGTAGGTAATTTTATAACAGCTAATAAGATTTTAACAAGACGCCGCATGTTTCCAAACACAGCTGCTGTCTGTACTATCACCACGTTACGGAAGCTAAAATACAGCAGCACACATATAGCTGTATCATTTGGGTCCCGTTAAGCAAAAAGTCCAAGTTTTACTTAGATTTAAGCTTTCATCTTTTCAGTTGAAATTTTGCACGGGTTTGTGTATTTCTATGGCCTTCCTTTATATGCTCTATTTATAATTTGGGTTTCTTCGAAGAGGATTTTGTCCAGATTGCACATTTTTCGATGTATCCCAGTCTACAGCTTCTCTTTGATAATGTCTGCCGCAGTTGTAGACAAAAGGTCAGGTAGAAATGCTAATAGACCTCGACTTACAAGTCTGGAAAACAAGAAGATTTAGACCGTGACAGTACTTATATTTCAAATAGTTTCTAAAAAAGTGTGGATCTCATCGGTAACGATAAAATAATCAAATAAATGAGAACATTTAAAAATGATATTTTCATGACAGAGCACTGCGCTAGTTATGGACTCTTCGTACAGTTAAGATTTAATTCCGGGTATACCTTTCTATCGCTGAGGTAATCTAATAATTGTCACTTTATTTCCTTACTACCTTCGATGCCTAGCTCGCATTAGTCTCAGTTTTGACAGAAATTTTATCTTCACTCTAACCGTACTACTTGGTACTGATTAATAGTGTAACAAATTTCATCGAAATCAATCTAGCCATTGGCGAATGATGTCAGGACAAAAAATATGTGGAAATACGTTCCCTGCTAAGATATCATATAAATTACTCGAAGGAAAAAATCAAAGAAAACAGTCCTGCTTTATATAGGAATGCTAATCGATAATTGCCTATGATCAAGTAATTTATGGACATGCCGTATGAATAGCGACAAATACAATTTGCATAGGTGTAATAGATTTGCAGTTGTCAAATGTTTTGCGGCTACATTTCTTTCCCAAGGGTTTTAAATTCGCCGACATTTCAATTTTATAAAAAGCTATGTCGTTATTGAGAAAGTGCCGTTACACCCTCTCGGTTATCATCTAGACAGCAAGAAGTGGACTGGAGTAAGAATAGGGAGTTAACATATTTTAGAACAGGTACTGACGGCATCTATATAAGACAGTAGATGCTACACACATCAGGGCACTGTTCCTTTGTTATACATACATTACATAACACTAACCCTACATGCGTTATTTGTTCTACATCCTTCTGTTTCGTATAGCCTCCAGCCATGTCCCTACAACGTGTCTACAAATATCTGAAATTATATTTATATTATCACTATATTATAACGCTGTACCCCCAGTTTTTATATAGACTCAGCTGTTATACCGTTGAATCGTACAAATAAGGCTGCATCTACATTGGATTCGTCTTTTCCCGATCCGATGTTGATATCGGAAGAAAAGCAAACACTAAGCTTATAGCGTAGATGCCATTGGAAAAGAAAAAAACCCGGGTCGCAGTGCCAAAACCCTGCCGACAATATAGTGTATTTGCTAATGCAGGTATTGTGGCTTTATTACATGAACTTAAGTTTGTTTTTGGACAAAATAAAAAAAAAATTGAACCCCTTAATACACCCCTTACAATAATAATTTTATTAGTTGAAATATTGTTATCAATCCAACATCTGCACCAAATTAAATACGACCTTCAGTAAGTAAATTCGTATACGCAAACTAGTGTTTTCATAAAATTTGTAAGTCTGGTCCTGTCGGGCCGATTTGCTTATAATTTTAGGAGCACTTTTTAATTGCTACTAAAGGGTTAAATTTCAATTTCGAAACGATTCTGAGAATTTTTTCGGTATTTTTGGGCCCAAAAACTTTTTTCAACCCCTAAAAACCGCCCTTAAAGTTACCCGATGGGGCCCATTTTAAATAGGCTTCGTGCAATGATGGAGTCCAACATGTATGCCAAATTTCGTTAAAATGAATTAACTCCTTCGAAAGTTATTGCCCGCACACACACAGACACACATATATATATATATATATATATATATATATATATATATATATATATATATATATAAACATTTTTAAAAATGGTGCCAAAGTGTTTAGGAGGTTATGAAACGGCAAGAAATTTTGGTCCGACACCTAGATCCCGGCATCCGACCAACGCCAATAGTGTATGTTGCCATATGGCAAATACACTAACAAGCTTCCCTTTTCCATTGCATTATAATCGACCGATATCGGATTGGGAAGAATACGGAATCAATGTAGGTGCAGTCTTAGGCACATTTTTGCTTCATTCAATCTAAAGCATCTTAGCGACGATATCGGTGATGTTAACATTGTTTTATGAATGGTAATAATACTGTCGCGAAGTAACGTTCCGGTTCTGTCCCTTCAGTAAACTAGCGCTTTATCACGATTTTAATGGCAAAACCAAGCTATTTCTTCACTCGGCAATATTTTTTGTTTACAAATGCTGTGCGCAATTCAATCCATGTGTGATAAATGCAGAAGCGTCGGTTCACAATATCAACCGACGTTCCACGCTCCGTGTATGTCAATTTGACATACGCGCAGCAATGTTCCATACGTCTAGCTCCGAAAAATACACTACATCAGGTCCTGTAGTTCTTGATACTCGTCAGCAGAGCACTCGTGAATCATTGACTCTATAACGCGCAAATCTAACCATGATATGGAAGTACTCACTCGTTTAATAATAAAACATACAAACAAAAACATATCGTGGTTATACTGTTAAAATAATTGTGACAATTTTTTTGTTTATTTACTTAATTTCTGATATTCAGAAACACTTCGTAGTGTCATTTGTGATTTAACTGTGCACCAAACGACAATGTTACAGTATTCTACATGACAATATTATACAGGAGATTCCGAAGGTGTGGCTGTAGTCTTTAGAGGGATTTAATCACGCAGTTCTGGTTAATGGTGTGGATCAAGCCAACACACAAAAATATAAAAATTATTTAAAAAATCACACAGAGTAAGGAATACACCCAAGTTCGATTCTCAAGAGTTATAGTTATGATTTTTTTTAAATTTAAAATTGTTTACATATTAAATATATAGTTACACTGAAAAACAACGATTATTTATTTCCTTTGTTTTACAATAATATGTCGATTAGATGTTTGCAATTATTCCTCTATATAGTGGTTAAATTACGCCGACTTCTAATTGAATGTACGTAGAGTGGGTGTTTGTAAAATGAAGGAAAAATATTTTGTTTTTTTTTAAGTCGTTTAATTTTTTTATTATTTTATAAGCGCTGTTTTAAATTTTCTTTATAACTCATGAACCCTTGAGAATTGGACATGAGCTATGTTTTTATTTAAAATTACATGGATTCTCAACAACTAAACATATGTCCACACCTTTTAAATCATTCTGTATATATACATACTTGACGCTGGTTGGTAATTGGCAAAAGCCTCGTCTACAAACACGAACCTCAGTCCCAAACACAGTTGTAAAAGTGAAAACAATAATTAACTTTCGTTTGTAAATTGACTAAATGTTTGTATAAACAAGATAAACGGTAAATGAATACATATGTTCCTTTCGGAGGACTATAGACCACTCTTGAACGTTGGTATTTAAATATATATATATCTTGCGTTTGAGTGAGAACAATTTAATTAGATTGTTTCGATGCAAAGGCTTTCAAAAATAATTAAGGCAGGCTTATAACACATATTTTCTAGAATTATACGTATCTAACCGCGACGATGGACGACTTAACGAAACATTTGTTTTCAAACAGCAGGTTATCGGCGCGTTTCATTATTTTAAAACTAACTTATTTCGCGAAGACTTTTACCCAAATTTAACGCAATAAGTATCTATATCGTCATTAGATGGTAAGAAATAACTTTTCATGAAACATTATGATAACATCCGATGGTTCAGCACCAACCGACCGCCACAAAAAAGAATATAACAGCGATCATCTATTACTACTGTATCCTAGAAAATGTCCTATAAAATTCTTTTTAAAAAGCTACTTTATGCGTACGACCTAACTTTGATAATCAATTAACTGTCGTAGCATCTGTTCGAGTTGTGCTACTGCAGATGGTGTCAGCTTTCACTGTGTTCGAATGATTTGGTTTGCATTAGGTACTGAGTGCTTCTCGGAATCCGATACCAATATCTCTGGTCTTCATTATTAGATTTGATTTAGTAATCGAGAATGTAAACGAAAAAAGTATTTGAAAGCTGAAAATTTAAAAATCACAGATAATTACACTTTTATTTCATTTATCTGAAAAGGAGGGTTGATGAGCTCAGTTATCGAGCATCTATAATCGATAATCTCTTTCTCTCTTCAGTGAAGTACCCTGTCACGAAATCAGCTTCCATGTTTGTTATCTAAATTTATTTTGTAAAATTAGTGACGTCATACTACTTGAAAGCTATGTTTCAGCTCTGCAGTTTTTACCCGACTGCGAAAAAGAAAGGATATGTATTTTACCATGTAGTGTAACGTGTATGTTACAATATATATTACATTCTTACGGATTCAACATGGCGCAAATTATTGACTACAGAAATGAATATTATTTTTACGGGATAGCAAATGAAAGAGATTGGCGAGTGAATTCCAAAAAAACTTATATGAAAAGTAGTTGGGTAACTAAAACTCAAAGTTTTAGACACAAAAATGACCTCGTTCCGTTGGATACTAGTGGGATATGACGTATCAATTGGTATTGTGGTGTTGATAAAAATATAGAATGGTCTCCCAGCTGACGTCATTCATTAACGTGATAGCCTGTGTTTATTTATTTTTTCAACTTTATGCACGGTAAAGGCATTTTTTTCACTTTTAATTCGACTATTTTGAATCTTCATGTTCCCAACTATAATTACATGCAAAATGCAAGAATTATTGGAATTCCCTAATAAGAATGTTAAATTTGACAAAAAGATATTGAGGTATACTGTATATAAATTACTTATATAAGAAGAAGAAAAATACATTAAAAAATAAAAACTGTAACTACGCTAAATGATACGTTTTTATATGAATCTAAATATAAAATTCTTTAGCTTTTTTCTTAAATAGATTGTTACACAAGAGAAAAATTGCTATGTAATACTGTCTTCTGTCAGAAAAGATAACATTTTTTTAATTTGCATATTTATTTTAAAGAACGTAGAAACATACTTCTTATGAATAAATATTTATGTAAGATAAAATCTACAGTCTTGACTACCGTTTGGTACAAAAATAACCGAAAAATATGTTTTTTAAAGCTATTTATTAGTCTCAATTGCACACTTTTGTCCAAACGAAAAATTGAAGTTTGAGAGATGAATTTAATGTTTCTATACTTTTGAAGAGTATTTTAAAAATTATTAAAATGTTCTTATTTTTTGTTCCATTACTCATTAGTTTGTACCGAGGTAATTGCAAAACGTTTTTATACGTCACGGTTTAAATAAAATTTACATATAACAGGATACCATACCTACCCTAAAAACTATTTTCTGTTATAACTTTTAAAAAACATATATGTATTTTTCATTTATTTAATTATTTAAAAAAAATCTTAATTTTTGAATAATTATGAAAATAAAAGAACTACATTTAAAACTTGTTACATAGCTACTTTGTGTTTTAACGTTTTATTGTAGATTATTATATATGCTCGACAGCTAAGGTCATTAGCGTCCTTTAACGTCTTGACATTACAGATACAAATTGGAATAAAACGTATTTGCTCGTTTTTTCACTATTAACATTTATGAACCCTTAATAAACCATAAAGAGTGTACTGATCACAGAGTAGCTTACATATAATCTTTCAACCTAAGTTCAGAAAATATTGCTGCAAAAATTCGTTGAAATTGCTACACATATTTGATCACAATCGCGAAACAAACAAACGGACCCACAAAGAGAAGATAATACTGAAATGTCAAGTTAAACAAGATTATTTTTGCAGTGAAATTATTTTACGATGGGATTTTCTTGCACTCAATAAGTTTTTCAAAAATATATTTTTATCGGTGGACATATATTTTTCCTACAATATTTTGAGTATTTGTAAATGGATACCTGTATATCACCACAAATAGATGAATTTGGAGAGCAAAGCAAACCAAGAAAACTGCATCTGTCAAATAAAATAGTATAGGAAAGGAACACGAGTAGAAATAGGTCGGAAAACTGTGAAAACAAAACATGGATACCAAACAAAGTTATAAATCATTTGGCATAATATTATTAAGATACATATATATTATATGTATATTGCAGCTTGAACGTACATAAAAATGTACATCTAGAAGATTGTTATATAGCCTCGGTTCTAATATTAGAAGTGGTTCAAACTTAGAACTGAAACGAAATGCTATGTAAAACTGAATCATATTTGGATTGCACATTAATCTGATTTTGATTCAAGTACAGACTGCTACAAAAAGTACAGGATCTGTTAAAACATGAAATTAAAATCTAATACTAGGTACGGTTGCGGAATCAATATACGAGGTTTACGCCAGAGATTCCTAACCTTTTTTGAACCACCACCCTGTTTAGAAGAAGAAAATTTCCACGGCCCATAGTCCACATAGTTTTGCATATTATCTGTACCTAATTTATCTGTTTATTTATCTATTAAAAATCATAAAGCTCCCATGGAAGGCTCTAACGCCCACTAGGGGACAGTAACGCCCTCGTTAGGGATCTGTGGTTTACACTTTTATTAATCTAGTTAAAAATACCTACTTAGAAATATAACTTATTCAACAATTTTTTCTGTATATTAATTTGGGTTAAACTTATGCTAATTTTGTCATTTCTATCTAATTTGAAATCGTTTATTTAGATCAAAGAATATATTAAAATCTGGCTGAAAGTCACATAAGAAAAATTGTACATAATCCTGGTTTATTTTGAAAGCTTCGCCATTAAAGACTGAAAAAAGTTTTTGATAGAAATAAGACAGTTCTTGAACTGCTTTTAGTTAGTGATTTTTGTGTACATACACATTTAAATGTTCGTAATAAAAAGGGGTCATATTGAATAGCTGGTGAACAGCCATCTTACAGCAACGCTTAAAATATTATTTTGTTCAATTTCAACATTTAACACCAAATTATTTTATACAATCTTCAGTAAGTAATTGACGAAACGTTGTCCGGTTCTATCTGATCGAATTTACGAAAACTTAAAAGATACATTTTCAGTTTTTAAACATTTCTGATATAAATTTCGAATCTGAATGTTTACACATCTCCAGAGAGTACCGGAGACTCCCTTTTTTTATTCAATATTGACTATATTATTTGTTTATCGTTCTTAGCTTATGTGTCTCTTGGGCAACACCGGAGAAAAAACCTAATTAATTAAAGCGTTTGCAAAGAAAAGAAAACACGACAATTTCAGTTGAGCCATTTCACATGGTCCCTGATGACTCAACATTATATTCTTGTTGAACAAGTAAAGATTGTCAGCATATTCGGTTACCGAGTTCATAGATGCGACTCGAAATTATTTTGCTTAGCTATGCGAGAAAATTGAAAACAATTTGAAAAATCATTCTGTCGGCTACATTATAATTCTTTCTGCTGATTACATCGTAACGTAGGTATTTAGAGTTCTATAGTACTATAGTACCAATTATTTGTAGTGTACCAAGTTTTATTAAAAATATTGCGGACTGCTGGTAAAATTCTGGAAAAAGGTTTTCTTGTTTACATATTATATAAAATGCCAGAAAATGACATTACAGACAGAAGTCTCGTTACTATTTTACAAATTTATATTGTTTGGGAGAAAAACTAATGTATTTTAACTTGAAACTTTAAGGTTAGACATTTTTCGAAAAAATTCCCGTCGTTCTGAGAAAGGAAGCTTGAATATACCTTTCATAAAATCAATTGATCGTACCGACATTTCATCAACTCTAGCTACGGATCGTGTATGAAGCTTATTACAGCCCGTATACGTTCTAGAAATACAGTGTAATGGTGTAATACACTCGAATGCTTTCGAAAAACATTTTCCCTTTTATAATCGATATCTTTTCATGCGACTGGTAACAAAAACGCAAAGATTCTACACAGTTTTCAAACGTAGCAAAGCCCTTCTTGCATATTATACGGCGTCTTGTGTTCAATTTAATAGACTACATAATTTTATAGCCAACATAAAAATCATGTTTTCATTCTCAAATAATACCTTTTGAAAATAGTCCATATTGTTGTCTACTTACACATTTGTCTCTTTTTTGATCCCCTTTTTATTTTAAGTTGACCATTTAACTCCGTGACGGATTAAGCTTTTGCGGAAGTTCCTAAGTTCAATTTGCTTTTTGACAATTTTATATCAATTAAGAAATATTTTTGTTTTGTTTCGGCGACACTGAAATATTAAGGGCGCAAATCCTGTGCGATTATTAAAGGTTAATGGCCCCGTTTTCACCTGCATAGCTTTATGTTATAAGAAGTTGGATGTGTGTCTGCATGGAAAATGCACTTACTCAGAAATTTCTAATTTCTTTGAAAACACTTATTTAATAGTAATGCTTAGAAAATAAACTAGAAATATGTACCATTCTTCCCGTATTACAGTTTATTTGATATAAACAAACAAATTAAAATCAGGTAAAAACGAGAAAATTTGCATACATTTTACACAAATTTTTGTATAGAAAAAAATATATTTGAAAAAAATCCAGCCAGTATTTTTAATACAAGGTTGTAAAGAAAAAACTTTAAAATATTAATTTGCCATCCCGTAATTTCAAATCTCATGACGTGCTGTAAAAAAATATTGTCGAATATTACGTTTTCTGATTCAATTTTTAGGACAAAAATATGTTTTTTGGAATTTTTAAGTAGTAAGCCAAATTTTGTGAAGCTAAGTACTTAATTACAGTTTATAAAAATAGTAATAAAATGAATTTTGCGACCACTGTTTCCCGACAGCATATTTTAAAATCTGAGGGATGCACTGTAAGCAATTAGTGAACACTTTCCGTTTAACTGCCCACATTGTATAAAAAACCCGGGTCGCAGTGCCAAAACCCTGCCGACAATATAGTGTATTTGCTTGTATAGGGCCGTGTGGTTTTATACTTTTATTATGTGAAATTAAGTTTGTTTTTGGGCAAAATAAAAAATTTAACCCCTTAATACACCCCTTAAAATAACATTTTTTTTCTTAATTGTAATATTATTATCAATCTAACGTCTACACCGAATTAAATACACCCTTCAATCAATAAGTCACTATCTGCAAACTAGTGTTTTCATAAAATTTGTAAATCCGGTCCTGTCAGGCCGATTTTATTAAAATTTCGGGGACACTTTTTAATTACTACCAGAGGGTTAAATTTCAATTTTGAAACGATTCGGAGAATTTTTTCGGTATTTTGCCCAAAAACATTTTTCAACCCCTAAAAACTACCCTTAAAATAGCCCGATTAGGCCCATTTTAAATAGGCTTCTTGCGGTGATGGATTTCAACACGTGGTCCAAATTTCGTTGAAATCAATTAACTCTTTCGAAAGTTATTGCGCGTACACACACACATATATATATATATATATATATATATATATATATATACGTATATAAATATATATATATATATATACATATATATATATAAACATTTTTTAAAATGGTGCCAAAGTGTTTAGGAGGCTATGAAACGGCGAGAAATTTTGGTCCGACCCCTAGGTCCCGCCATCCGACCAACGCCAATAGTGTATGTTGCCATATGGCAAATACACTAATAATGCTTTTATAGATACGACAGCAATATTTAAATTACGTTATAAAGCCTCCCATTTTATTGTCTTGGATTCTCCATATGCACAGTAAAAGTGATATATATCCTCATGGTCATTGGTCATTTTTGACAGAAACATGTTACAAGAATGATTAATGATACTTAAAACTAGGTATGCACCCTTACAGAATTATTAAGTAAACCCCAGAAACTAGAAGCCCAATTCCAGAGACTGCCATAACACCCCAGATCTGTTAAGTGCTCTTCACATACTTGTAAAGGAAATCGCTGTCTAAAAAACAGTAGGGGAACTGGACAAACGTTCGTTGTGTATTATACCGACTGTTTTTGAATACAACTAGTAATATAAGTATAGCATCACAAGAAAAAAAAACTCAGGTCGCAGTTGCAGAGCCCTTCCGACAATATTGTATTGAAATTGCATTGAAATGAAAATAAATTTGTATTTAAACAAAATGAAAAATATAATTCTATAACACGTCCATTAATCTTTAATATTCAACATAAATTTTATCAATTCAATAACCAATTATACAGTTCCTTCAGTAAGGAATTGAACATTTGTAAGTCGGTTTCCAGTATTTGAAATTACAGATACGAAATTTTATAATTGCAAATGATAGAAAAGTTATTATTATTAGTTTCGTAGTTAAATGTATAGTCCCTACGTCACTGGTAGTGCACCTCACTCACTGATGATAATAATATGCAGATATGACTTGGCGTACAATTTTCAGTTTAAACAAGGCAGATTAAGTAAAGTTTTGACAGAACATCATCTATAAATGTAGGTAGACTTTGTAGTAAGTCTGTTCCTACTAAATCCAAAACTTTCCGTCGACGTCACCCCACGGGTCAGCCAACTAAAAGATGAATTGAACACAAAAAAGGGTTAGAAAAGAGCATCGTCGGTAGTGAATTACAAAAATGGGTTAGAATAGCTCATCGTCGGCAATCAATTACAAAAGGAGCCGGCCAAAGATTTTGCGCTGGAATCCGCTACACAATGTGTAGGTTATGGCAGAAATGCGCGCCGTGAAATTTTTAATATTCCAACAGCCATCATGTGGTCATTCGAGTTGCAGTAGACGTGTCGAATGTTCGACGAAAGTTTTTAAGGTTCCTGTTTTGTTTTTGGTGTACATAATCACCGAGTTAGGCAACGAACAAGTCTGAGATTAGTTTCCAGCTACAGTGCAGTCGGGCATCGCTGAACCGTGGCGAAGGTACTGACTCGTAACGAGCTGAATAAAGAAAAATCGTTTCTGTTTTTGTTTTTAATAAATATTTATGACTCGGCTTATTATTCTCACAGGAACTATGTTCAGGAACTATGTACATTTGATTAGTTCCACGAAAAAAACATATGCAATGGAAAACTTAAGTTCGACTATTGAATACTCTAGCACGAATAGTCCGGCTACAAGAGGCTTAACAACAGTATTCTGTAATCGGACAACTTCGATTAATTATTGGATACCGGCATGTAAAACAAGTATCCGATTACCACGATCCCATGACTGTAGTTATATATATTTAGAATACGTGTAATGAACAAACTAAGGAACTTGTCAGGAACGAATTCGTGATCATCGGTGGGAACAAACCTATTATTATTGTAGCCTTTACCTGACAGTAACGAGGTAGTCTTTCAGCTTAGTTACTTGCGCTAGTTTGCATATTTTAGATAACTTTAATCATGGCTCATCACAAGTTGAATGTGTGCACAACTTCAGGTCACCTCTTCTATTTCATTTACTCCTGTTACTTTATTCAGGCATAAGAACTATAATATGCTTATGAATTTAAGAAGATTCCTTTACCAAGCACTACCTGCAAACCTTCATTGTACTTCAGTTATGCGCATTATTACTTTTGATTAATCCATAAATTCCGCGTAACTTTGGTTTCGACTCGGTATCGTCGGAAAAGATAACTTGCACTCAGTCTAATGTTGAAAAAGCTTTCAAAAAACCTTCAAAGAAGTGTTTTAAAGTCTATTAATTGTAATTACATTTTGAGGTCGGCACCAATTTAAGAATAGGTAGTATAGAACAAGTTTTAATAATTAAATTAACACCGGTCTCAAAATTTATTTTTTTTTCTCTTTAGAGGCTTTTTTAAAGGTTTAATTTTTTTTCCAAAAGTTTTAGTTTCCACGTAGTTTATCCATTTGTTTCTTGATATTTGATTACTAAAGTAGGAAAAGCCTACTGAATTGATTTAAGTAAAACAATTATAGGATCATCTTCACATCTTCCTGAACATATGTAACGAAGACGAAGTCATTCACATCGGTTAACCTTTCGAGAAGTTATGGCTGAACGAATATAAAAAAACTGACTAGTAGAAAATCGGTTTAAGAAAAAACTATGTGTTGTTATCTTTTTGAATACAGCACTCAAAACTATTCAAATCGGTTAATCCTTTAAGAAGTTAAGGCTGAGCAAACATAACAAAAAAAATATATAGATATATGCACCGAATCGATAACATTGTGAAGTCGGTAAAAATAGGGTCAAAAAACCCTAGTGGTAAGCTAATTTTGACTAGGAGTTTACATAAAATTGAAGTTTGAAAAAGTGCAATGCTTTTATTTCGTTATAGCTGAAGCAGCTTTGACATTAATGAAGGTTCTAACCAGTCTAATCCCTATAGGACAAGGGGGATGAATATTTTCCCTTCTGAATCGACTAACAGGATTATTATCGATTATGTGTCAGCTGCGGATGATATGACTCAACGAACTGTGCCCTATATGTGTTTAGTATACAAGATGTCAAATCACATTTAACACAAACTGCGCAATGCATTTTTTTTAAAAGCTCACTTTATAGAGAGAGAGAGAGGCTGTCGATTAATTATAAATGCTCGACAACTTATCGTCATTTGAAATTATTAGTTATAGACGCACAAATACCTATTGTAAAAGGTAACGTTTTTTTCTTAATAAATAAGTCGATTTAATATTTAACTTGAAATCATGTATTCTTTATTTGATGAAACGTGGAACACCTAATCATTTTTAAATTTACAAATGTCGTGTACAAAAATTATGCTTATAAAGTTATGTAGGCAAGTTAGTTATTGCATAAGCATTAATTATAAGGTTCTACAATTTAGTATTCACATAAATTATTGACAGTCAGCAATTTTTTTCAAATCGCCTTATCTTCGAAAAAACGTGGTTAGAGTTTCAGTAGCTGGATGCAATGCTGAGACTGTAATCTGTCACGCTGTGATGATGAAAATTGCGAAGGAGTGAGTTCAAGTTTAAAAATGTTGCTACAATTTTTGCCAAGTTTGTTTGGAAGTGGTGCAGCGATGCACAGAAACGTGATTAGAAAAATTAAACGTCAGAGACTGAAAGCTGAGACTTTTGTAGTTAAAAACTCAAATATGCCTTATGATTTTTGTCCACAGTGATAAGAGTTTGAAAATTGGTGTTTTTTGACTGATTGATCGTCATATTTTCTGGAGACAATTATTTTGGAATAAAGTATTCTGTAGTGATAAAATTATCGAATGTCAGAAAAAGCAACACAATTTTTTTTTGGAAACTGTGTATTGGATCACCTGTTAATATAAACACATATCGTGACACAAAAAAGTTTTTTAATGAAAGGATAAATCGAGACAAAGAAAGTTAAGCATGTAACGAGTCAGTTTTGAATGGCAGAATGGTTTAGAATTTAACACAAGGTATAAGGAGTGTACAGCTTTATGTAATTTAAGCCATTAACAAGCTTGTTGAAGCTTAACGATACATCCGTACTCAATTATTCAAGAGCTTTCGTTCCTGTTTGTAATTCTTAAAAAGGGATCGTAAAAATATAAGACACAACGTTTCTGTACAACAATCTACGTTAGTGGAACACAAAATTATTCAGGAAAGATCTCATTGAATTTGCAATTCCCCAGAAAGTGGCGTAAAAATGCAGAATGCAATTTTCTTGAAACAAAACTTCCCTCCCCATACAAATAAATTAAAATAATTTCGAAGCACTGAAGCCAAAGGAGTTAAATAATTTATTTCTTGTCATTGCGACAATGGCACAGCTTCAAAAAATAATATGATTCACTCGAGATGTAAAACTCAGTTTGCGCATATATGCTACGCAATCGACCGCCATATTCCTGGCAGGCAGTTCTGGCTCAAACTAACGTATCGTCAGTCGTATAGTGAAAGTACGGAAGAGGTAAGCTCATACTATAAACGCAGCTGTTTTTAAAAATTTCACTAAAGAACATCAAAGTTCCGACAGTCTGGTGAATTTGCTGACGTTTCTATATGGACTGGTTGGTTACGATAAAACGTAAGCAACTAAACTGTTCATTCAAAATTTGAAACAGTTTCATTCTATTTTTTGTACCAATTTTAAGAACGGTTCCGTAATGTTTTCATATTAGCTTCGTTGAATCCTTATATCCAAAGAAAATTGCATGAGTATATCATTGCATAAACATTTCATTTTAGGAAATCAATCCGTCGGGACTTTATGAAGCGTGAGTGAAACAGAGTATGCAGCTAAACGGTAAGTTGAAAGGAAATAAAGCGAGAGATTTGATAGCTGAAGTACAGCAGTGGTATAGTACCCTCTCTAGATGCCACACCGTGAAAGGAAGGAAATTTAACGCTATCCTCCATCATAATCGTTGGAGGCTGTTGGAGCCATCGTCATATACTCGTCACTACGTTCCGATGGTCTGACGTATACAGAGTGAGAAAGAGATAGAAGCAACCAAACCTACACGCAATATGATGCCACTAGTCACGCTTGAGAACAAGCAACCCTCGTATAGTAACTCTTAATTGTCAATGTTCAATAGTAGCACCATCGTCCACCATCAAGTTCATCAAATAACTTTATCACTACCAAATCTGTTATTTCTTGCCTTGCTTATCGCTCATTTTCTACTCTGTTACTCCAGCCTTTTTTTAACTAATTAATTAATTTACCAAAACCAAATCAGCTACTTTTTTTTTATTGTCTACTTTGATACATCACCGTTTTCGAAAGAATTATTGAATAATTTTTATAATATTGAATCTGCTATTTGTTTGCTTATCCCTGATAAGTCAGTTTTTTCAAAAGAACTGCAAAATAGTTTTAATTTTTAACTTCCCAATAATTTGGAAAGTTATTGTAACGAGTTCGAAAATCGAAATAAAAATTTTAACACATTTTTATGTTTCAAGGTCACCACTCTATTTTTTAAAAGATGTCTGTTTGTATATGTACGTATGTACGTGATCAATTTCTTAACAAGCTGATTTTTTTTAAATCGGTCCAACTGTTCTTTCCTTTTTCTTAAATTATTGATAACTTCGACAAATTAAATATGTGTTATAGCCATCTCCATGAATTAATATTCTATCCCTCACAAACAATTCTGTTGCTTTCTTAAATTGCGATGGCAGAATTCTTAATGTCTAATAAGTGATATTGAATTAAATACTTATGTCCTTGAAAGAAAAAGGTTTGTACGATCGGAGAGGAAATAAGCGTCATTTTAATCGTGATTAAATTAATAAGTTAGTTTCACGCTACGCTTGAGACGTCTTGCACCAAGTCGCAACTCGCAAGTGAAAATGACTTTAGACGAGGGGTAACTGCTTTGTCATGAAATATCTGTATACGTTATATATTATGTCGTAGGGTAATTCAAAAATGGAATATTCGCGAAAATCCTAGGACGTTTGCAAATAACCGCATTCCAATTATCCGGTTTTTTGCAATCTTCCTAGGATTTTCGCGAAGATCCGATTTTTTAAATTATCCTACGACATATATATAAAATCAAAATTAATAGTATGTAAAGGGTGGGCCATCTATTTGTTGAATTATAAATTAGCAATGAGAACAAGAAAAACTGACTTTGTTATTATTTATTTTATTTCATATGATTCAATGTTTATTCCGATTAAGTATGAAAAATGATTTCATTCATGTGACCACCTCGGCTGGCTCTGCAGTAGCCCATCCTGGAACACCAATTTTCGAGCACTTTATTAACGGTTTGTTGGTTTATTTGAGCGATTTGAGCCCGAATGTTTTGTTTCAAGTGGTCAATTGTTTGAGGATTGTCCCCATAAACTTTATCCTTCAATGCGCCCCAAAGAAAGTAGTCAAGTGGTGTTAAATCGCAGCTCCGAGCTGGCCAATTGACATCTCCGTTACGGCTAATTACGCGATTGTTAAACTTTGTGCGCAAAAGGTTGATGGTGAGGGCGGCGGTGTGGCAAGTTGCACCGTCCTGTTGAAACCAGACTTCATCGAGATTGATATCATCCAATTCCTGCCACAAAAAGTGATTTATCATATCTCGATAGCGGTCACCATTGACCGTAACTGCGCGACCAGCCTCATTCTGGAAAAAAAAGGGCCCAATCACGCCACCACTCTAAAATCCACACCACACAGTGACTCGATCTGGATGCATGGGCTTTGTTACGACGACGTGTGGATTTTCCGAGCCCCAAATCCTACAGTTTTGCTTGTTGACATAACCACCAAGGTGAAAATGCGCCTCATCCGAAAAGATGATTTTTCTTGCAAAATCAGGATCATCGTTCAGCTCGTTTAAAGCCCAATCAGCAAAGCGAAAACGTTGTTGATGGTCAACTTGCTTCAACTCCTGAACGAGCTGGACTTTGTACGCCAATATACCAAGATCTTTGTGCAGAATCCTCCTCAAAGTGGTACGGCAAATGTTGAGTTGTTGACTTCTGCGCCGAGTTGATGTTGACGCGTTGAGACGTACACTTTCGGCCACAGCAGCAATTGCTTCAGGTGTACGCCTAGGATGAGCATGAGGAACATGTTTGACGTCCACCAGCATTCCACTTCTGCGCACTTTATCAATGAAATTCTTAATTCCTTGGTTTGATGGCGCCTCATTTCTTCCAAACTTTCTACGCAAATTTCGCGCCGTCTCGGCAACCACAGAGCCACACTCAAAGTAAGTTTTAAGTATTTCTAACCGTTGATCCAAATTAAAGCGATGCATATTCTGTCAACGGAAGGCTTAAACTAAACAACTGTCAAAAATGCATAGCACTCTAGACGTCAGAGTTATTAATAGCACATGGTTTAAAATTCAACATTTATATGGCCCACCCGTTATATGTCGTAGGATAATTAAAAAATTCGGATTTTCGCATAAATTCTAGGAAGATTGCAAACAACCGGGCAATTGGAATCCGGTTTTTTACAAACGTCCTATGATTTCCGCGAAAATCCGTTTTTTTTAATTGTTCTGCGACATATATACAAATAAAAATGTTGGAGGTTATGAAACGCTGACAATTTTTGGTAACATCCAGCCGACGCCAAAAGTGTATGTGCCATATGGCAAATACACTAATAATAATAAAAACACTTCTCCTTGCATAAATAGCTTTCTAAATTTTTGAAAAATATGCGTAATGCATCGACCTTGATTAATTATCTAACGTATAATCTAATAAACGCCAACCTACAGAGACTTGAATAAGAAACAGAATAGAACAAGTTTTTGTTTGTCGTATCACAGTTTTCGTATTAAATAAAAATATAAAATATAGCAGTATACATTTTGAATTAATATTAAAGATTATAAAAATCAGTATTTAGAAGTGTTATGGATTAGTTTGATATAAATATTATAAACCTGACGTTTCTTGGAAGACCGCTTCCAATCGTGACTTATCGCAAATATATTACATACTCAAACCTAAAATTCGATCTTAATAAGTAAATTATAATATGTTTTTCCACGTTTTAATGTAAATTATTGTGCTACAATTGTGACAGATTGGCTGGTAAGTTATGAACAATTTTTGTATCATTTATCCGTTTAGATGAAAAGTATATAATGTAATAAACGAATTACTAAATTTTTCTGATTTGCATCGTAATAATATGATGAAAGTTAAAAATTTGGGTTACTACTTTATGTATCTGACTACCATTTGATTATCTAATAGGTATGTGGTATATGATCCAACCATTTGCATAGCCTTCACGATATAATCGTATAATGTATCGAAATTAATTTAAGGAATATTTGTTCTCAAAATATCTCAATTTTATTTTCTTCAATAAAAAAAAAATAGAAATCCGTTAAATATTGTTTACATATGACTTACAACCGAAGTTATACTTATAGAAAAAATCACGTTGAATCGATTCCGACCATCTCACCTCTGTTTCTTCTATCGTTTAGAAGCTATGAAGTTTTTAAAAAGATATATAAACGCCCATATCTCTGAAACTAAAGGAGACACAGGTTTGCGGATGGTCGAAATCGATTCAGCTTGGCTTTTTCTATAAGTTTGTTCCGTATCAAATGGGCGAAAAATCGCTTAGTGTTGTGAAAAGTAGCAGATTTTCAAAATCTTTGAAAGCATGAAAAGACGCGATATTCGGAATAATACAAAAATATCTCAGATATTTTTAACATTAACGTGTCTTATAGAAAAAAGTACGCTGAAGCGATTTAAGACTAAAGCGCAAGTATGGTTCTATTCATCTCGCTCTTTTCAAAAAAAAAAAAAAAATATTGAAACAAAAATCGCGCATAAAACTTAAGTCGCTTAACTGTCAGTTGCATAATTATTGACAATTGAATGGGACTGTTTTGTTGCATGTTTGAAATGGTAGTCATGTGAATGATCTCTCGGGAACATGTTCATTATATATAACCTGAAAATCAACATCAATACACCCTTTACCATAGTGTAGAGTGTAAGTATTCCAGCATACCGTCAATATATCTGCGCTGGTACGGAAAATGGCCTATGTCATATATTTATTAAAACTTAGATACTCCATTTGCCATCGTTCGGGTGCAGTAATTTAATATATTTTTAATATATTACACATTTGCTCGTTCGTTTGCTTGACTCATACAGTTGATGGCTTATTATTGGGTATAATATTATAAACATGATTTCAATCTAACTTGGAATAAATGCGATTTAAACTAGGGCGAAACTGGGCCGGGAAAGCTAGTAGAAGTAGACCTAAACATTTCGCAAGAAATGAGCTAATGGGGAAAACCGCATTTAGATTATTATATTACTCGGTGATCTTACTTTGAAGTATTTGGAAGCGACTAGCGGACGCGTTCGAATACTTCGCACTATTAGTGGTCAGTTACGTAATATAATAGGGAGGAATACATTTTATTCTATTCTATTCAGAGACTTCAGTCTCACTACGTCACTTAATATTACCGACAACTGTTAAAATGAACAGATAGCTAAATTTGAAACGGTAATTTTTTAGTGAAAAAGATATTAACTTATTTTAACTTATTTTTAACTTATTCATTAGAGTAAAAAATAATTTCCAAAATGGCGAATCATACATAAATTTTAAATGCTACAAGAAACCGTTTTGTGTTTGAAGACATAAACTCTTTCGCCTTGTGAATATAGATATATAATTAATAACGTGGTTTGGTTCTTCTTAACGCCGCTTAGCGCGCTAAGTTTAACTGCAAACAAAGAAATTAACAACTCCGCGTTTGCACTTAGCGTCGCTTTCAATGGGTAGTTATCCAATTTTTAACATGAAATTTATTTAGTTCTCGTATTTTAAAATAAAATACTGAAAATCCACGATATTTGTTTAATATCTTTTTTTTAATTTTGAAAAACTCTTCATTTTGTGGAAATGTACATTGATAAGGTGTATTCAATTTAATGGCATATCCTGCAATATTTCCTACGCAACAAATATATATTTTGTATACGGAATATAAAATTCTTTTTGCTTTTTTAATATCCGTTTTTTGCTAATTTGAGATAAAAGGATATACATTCAAAGTCAAAAATCCTATTTTTCGCTGTCAATTGTCCCTCATGTGCATATTTTGTTCATTTTAAATTATTTTTCATTGTTTCATATTTTTTTTCTTGAAAGACTGTATCTTCGAAAATTAACGGTGGTTCATTTGATTGTTAAAAAAGACGGCAATTGGTAAAAAATACTATTCGATGTCTAATATGAGAAAAACTGTAGAGTTTTGCCGTTACGGAGGCAAGTAACATACTGTTTTAAATATATAACGCGTTGCTTTATTCATATCAAACTAAAAAATTTTCATTGGTTTAAAATTGACAAAGTGGATTACATTTACAAAAAATAATTCCCTTATGGAATTTTAACGTATAAAAATTGATTTGATGCCACTGTACTCAATACAAATCGTTCGGAACACAAATACTTTCACAAAATAGATTTTGTCGAACTTCTAAAATCTAAATTGTAAATCTGAACAAACCTGTTTTTGTATGTTTCAAAGTGTTCGTTATCTTTATTATATTACTTCTGAAATGGATTTCTCCAACTTAATGTAAAATACCAACAAAATGGAAACCTTTTATCCTTGTAATTTATTTTAGTCTATTTATTTTTAAAACAAGGCAGGGAAAGACAACGCTATAAATGCTGTCTTATCGAGCTACCTGGAAGTCTCTTTTGCCCTCAGCTATAGAAATGAGACCTAAATCTCATATCTGATCAAAAGTTTTTCTGCCAGAGAGATTTGCCAAGCAATCAGTAAAGTTGCATGAAAACTACATGTAGGTATTCCAATTCCCCAACGTTTGAAAGAAAAACATTGTATGACTAACAGACAGAGTGAAATGTCATCAATGATTTGACATTCAGACACATTCTACTGAACTACGAACTAAGTAGAAAGTTTGCTGTCCACTATAAATAAGTATTAGGTGCATTTACATTAAATTCCAGAACATTGAGCCACTACACTTGATGATTTAAGTTCAGGAAGAATGAGATTCTTAAACCTGCTGGAAAAAATCGGCGTGCAATTTTTTTTAACCGGACTATGGGAATTGTCATTTAAATCGCCTTGTGTGTTTGTATGTCCGCAAGAACTACTAAACAGATTTGAATGCAGCTTTTACCATTTGATAGCTTATTCCGTAGGAAAAGCTTAGGTCTATAATAACTGGCTGACCCGACATCATCCGAGAGAGAATCAGATTTGAAATGATGTTAACCAAAGTTCCGTTAAAAAAAAATTCACGCCAATTTTTTCGGCAACCTTCAAAATTCCATTCTTTAAGTCTTCTTGAACTTAAATCGTCAATCGGAATGGATTAACTAGATTTTTCATAAAGGCTGCAGCTCAGTGTCTGCACCAGAAGCGTAGCGTGCCTTGGCGGGGCCCCGTATAAAAATATGTTTGGGGGCCCTTCCCCCGTTGAAGTAAATGGCTTAAACGGGGAAATCCCGCAGCCTGCGATAACCGATGTAGGGTGTTGCCAACTTTTGAACACACGCTTTACGCGGGAAAAAAAGAAATTGCTTTTTTTGACTTGTCATTTCTGAAATAAAAAAAAATTGAGAAGTTTTTATTAATTTTTGCTTACGCACGTTGGGGGCCCCCGTGGCCCGGGGGCCCCGTATAATTGATACGGCATATACGGCGGTAGCTACGCCCCTGGTCTGCACTACATGTCTACTTCCTTTGATCTTACGTATTATGCAACCTATATTGTGATCTTGAAACCAGCATCTATGTTAATTCTACTGCATTTTTGATACACGTATAACATCGATTCCAAGACATTGTTTCGGGAATAGGAACATTTGCTCCTTTCCTTCTTTAGAATTATTTTTATTTATTACTAGCCGCTACCTGCGATTGCGCACGTGATTGAGATGAAAATGTTTCATAGCTCGCTCGGCAGCCACAACAGTAGAGGAACCTTCGACTTATCGTATTATAGTCTTATCTCGCGGCAGCGACAACAATAATGGAACAAACAAACATTAATTTAATAAGAATAAAAAATATTTTGGGTCAGAAATCGTCGCACAACAACTCACTAAAGTTTCGTTGTAACGTATAGGAGACGAACAATCAAATACACATTCATTTTTTTATGTGAGGTTTTTCCTACCTTATAATTTTCTTTGTTAATATTATTTCATTTATCAGCGTACTTTTTTGGTTTAGTATATAAAAACTACTTAGAATTGAACAGTTTTTACTTTCTCTTGGCAAAAGAACGAATGGGCTTCACCTACGTAAGTTCGCGGGCTAAGTGAAACTTCTTTAAAGTTATGAGCTCGTTTCATTGATGCGTTGTCCATTTTGCATTACCAAGGATTTTCTTATATTTCCCCGCTGTTGAATCATTTCTCGTTCATTTTTGCGTAACCAAGGTTTCTTTTATATTTTCCCGTGGTTGAATCATTTCTCTTTTAACGTTACAGAAAATGTCAAACAGATATATCGCTAAAGAAGTTTCACTTTAAGAAAAAAAGATGTTAGGTTTGCCACGCAAGTGCTCATTTACTTTGCAATATTTTAATATAAAAAAGGACTTTTTAAGTAAACACTTATTTGCTATTTATAGCGACGTTTCGTCCCTTTCTTGGGACTTTTTCAAGCTTTATAACAGTAATTGAATTATTAACCTTTAACTAGTCGCGCACTTTTTTTTTCACTACTGCTCGCGCGGTGTATTTTGTACACAATGCATTTTTTTACAGTGGAAATATGTTTTATCATTTTGTATGTGGTTTAAACAGTATATTGATGAAAAAAAACATATCTCAAGTACAAACATGTTTATTATCACAAAAAAAAAAAACAAGAACGCAGATTTGAAGAATCTGCTTCTCCTCCCACCTCTTCCTCAGAATCTGTATCGCATATAACCTGAGCAATAGCTTCCAACTCATCTTGTGTCAGATGCTTGGGGTCTCTTACTTTTACTTTATGCCTAGAAAACATAATTAGTAATAAAAATTATTATTAGCATGTTCACAAATATGCCAAGAAATAGTTCATTGCAAAAAAAAACTATAAAAATGGATATTTATAAATTACCTACCTAGTTAGTCGCGTAGGTGTATTTTGTACACCACACCAAAAAATTGAATTTTAATGCACTTTCCTATTTGGCAGGCAAATGGGTACAGCCGTTGCTTCTAGATGACTCATTAGGTAAAGGTTAGAAGGAGTGGTGGGGCTGAGGACGCATGCGTAAAAGGTCGGCAGCAATCGGCGCATTTTTGGTGTACTGTTTACACCAGTGCGACTAGTTAAAGGTTAAAATACAATTTGTAAATTTACAATTGAAATTTATATACCACCCACCAATCTCTCAAGCAAAAGTTTCTATGAGATAATTTAGTAGATTTAGTTCCACAAATTTGTTTGTTTGTTCCTCGTAGATACTGTTGTCTTATGTGCATATTTTTCTGTAGCATATTATTTCATGTTGGAATGGTTTTATTCCCAAAGGTGGTGTATATATTCATACAAATCTTTCTCAAATATTGCGTTATGATTCTTTATGTTATTAGAAGGGTTCTTCCACATACATTGCGCAGTAGCAAATAAGTGACAAACATACCTTAATTTTGAAGCTGTTTTAATTTCGAAAGAGAGACTAGGCGCCCTAGCTAGTACCCATAAAAAATATTAAAAATAAAATTTTCAGCACAGAAGACGTAAGACTATTTTTTACTTAGAAGCAAGGTTACAGAGGATACAAAGGCGATCTCGTTCCGTTGGATAGTAGTGGGGGATGACGCTATCCAGTGGACTGTCAATTGATCTTGTGTGGTTGATAAACATATGAAAGATCTCCCAGCTGATTGACGAGGTAACCTGTGTATTTCTAATGACCTTGACTCAGAAAGGCGTGGCGTGATCAATGATAGAGCTGTAGCAAACCGTATGTATTCGTTACCGAGTAACGGGTATATCGCCTGACTCGAAGTACCGAATCGTTACTCACAAATTAATTTCGTTACTCGCATTTGTCGTATGTCAGTGTTTGATTCACAGAGCTGGTCACAGACACAGAGCCAGGTTTGATTCGTTATAGTTATACGAACGAATACGAATCATACGTGAACGTGAACTGGAACACATCGTGCGTCGTACGTATGCGTGTGTATGTGTAATGTGTACGTTCATTTTTGATGTATTTTGAATTCGTTGGGTACATTACAATACAAATATAATATTACGTTATTGCTGCGCATACCGCCGTACATTGTAACATTATTTTAGAAGAGATAATATTTAGTGAGTAGCTCGGTGAGTAGTGTAAAGTGTTGTGTTGCTATTTTTTATGAGGTAAATAATAATTTTCACAACATAAAGGCCTATTTTGTATTTTTGCATATTTTTAACATTAACACTTACAGTGCATAATTTGTAAATTGAAAATTTGGATAAATAATTTGAGATAGTTATTGTTTTTCTCAAATGTTTCTTTTCATTATTATTTATTTTACTAAAGAATGTTTTATTTTGTTTCAGAGTTTTTAATTGTTAATGTTGTCTCAATAAAGAATTTTCCATATTATATTGTTGTCGTATGTTGTTACTTGTTTGTGATAAACCTCTTCTTAAAATCATTTTAACAATGACGCGAATGCGAGTCGATGCGATACTTCATGTTCGAGTCTCGCATGAAGTATCGCATCGAGTCGCACTCGTGTCATTGTATTAGCAGCTGGACGCTAGTGCTTGATTGTATCAAAACTCTAAAGTAACGAGTAACGTAACGATACGAAAGTAACGGGTGCTGATTGTTTTAGTAACGAATACATGCGGGTACACAATTTCTCGTTACTTTTACAGCTCTAATCAATGATACTGATTAAAGTAGCTACTACTTTAAATTTAAAAAAATCTTACATTAGTTTAAAAACCGACGTGGGTACGTAATGAAAATCCTAGAGTTATAAAAATTTACCTCCATATAGTCTCCACAGGTAAAAGTACAAATTTAATTATTGTATGTAATTTGTTATGAGAAAATAATTTCAATGGTAATATTAAAATATATTAAAATATTAAAACAAGTTGAAAAATATCTAATATGTCATTTTTTAAATTATATTTGTCTGTTTGAGCTCGTCATTTTTAATTCATTTTGTTTTTTATTTGATAAATATTTATTTTTATTTCATTTGAAGAATTACCTTGTAGGTTTGTAGCTACCGTATAATATTAATACTGCGTGCTAAATTCAGTATACGATATGCTCTTAAATAATATTGTTTTAAATATTTGCATTTATTGAGAGACGGTTATTTGGAAGTTGGATGGTACCAGATTACTTATTTTCTAATCGCTAGTGGTTTATTTCCATTCAAATTTCCAATTAACATCTCGCAATACCTCAAAATGAACAATAATAGTCATATTGTGTTTTACTAGTTTAGGCATATAATTAGCATTGATTCCTTGCTTTAGGCTTCACCTACATTGGATACGTATTTCTCTCGGTCCGATATCGGCCGACAAGATTATAATGCAAGTGCGCACACATGGAAAGAAAATCTGACTTCCATTTCCAATGCAAGCACCTAAATTATAATATAGGTGTTTACTTTTCTTCCAATGTCGAAAGACGTCAGCCAACATCGTATTGTAGGAAATACAGATCCAATGTAGGTCCAGGCTTACCCGTAAGAATCATTTCTTACAGTTTCGGAAGTTCCATATAATTATTATCAATAAGTTATTAAATCAAGATTCTAGACCTACAAGAAACACTACCAACATACAAAGAAAAATGTAAATCTGAGAGTAATTGTAACATTTTAACGAGGTTTAAAGTATGTTGAAATTAAAGCGCTCTACACTCCGACGCTATCGCGATTACTTCGCGATAGCGATAGTGTTAAAGATCGGACGCATCTTTAGTAAACAAATGAATTTGCAAATATTTGCTGCGATTTATGGGCAATAGAATATGCATAGACGGGTTTGATCATCAACGGTAAAGCTGCGCTCTTGCAATCATGATTGCGATCGCGTAGATCAAAATTATATCTAAACTTAAAATGTGAGACAGTCTTGACTATTTATTATATTAAAATTGTAGAATTTTACTTTTAATTATTATTAAAAACAGTAAACCAGAAAACAATGTACTTGATTAAATATGTATACATTCCGCAACTTAATTAAGGAGTTACATAAAAAATGTTGAAATTTTGATGATATTCAAATCGTTGTATTTTCAACTGCAAATTTGTGATATTAAAACGATTGAAAGGAAGATTCAGTACGTATAATGCTTACCGCGAATTACAAATTACAAAACTTTGCAGGCAATTCTTGCATTTATTAGAACTTTAGTTGAATACTAATGCTACCAATTTACATTCTAAGTTTAAAACTTACTCACCACTTCACATATGGCATAAGAAAAGATTTACTAACGTGAGAATCTTTCATTTAGAGATCTACTTTAGGGATGTCGGAAGTGCCAAAAAGTATCGATAAATATCGTATCGATATTTTTTTCAACTATCGATATCGGTATCGATATATTTTTTAAAAAATATCGATATATCGGTCCAATTTGAAAGAGAACATTGGCACTCGAAGAAATTTACTATACATATTGGCTAGCTTAATATAATCTCAAATAGCAATTAACGGACATTATTTCTTATAAATCAACTAATAAATATTTATCTGAAATCAAAAACAACGATACGATTTTTTTTGTTTATTAATTAAATGTCTAATACATTTAGGAGCAGATAATTTTAGAGATTAATCGAACAATTAATAAAGCCAGGGATGGTGAACCTATGGGATGCGTGCCAGAGGCGACATTCAACAGAAAATTGTTGGTATAGCATGAACTGAGGTGTAAATCGAAATAATTAAAAATATTCTAGATGTCGTAGAAATGAAATGAAATATTGCATGAATCGACATTTTGACTGTTTATTATTCCGAAAATATCGAAATATCCGGTGAAAAAGAAACGTGTTTGATATGTGCTTTATTCACCGTTGTTGTTTTTGGAACGCACATAAAACTGTTCCAAAAACATATGTAAAAACACATGTTTTTTTTTCAGTGATGTTTTCGATTTGTCGGAATAATTAAACGGCCATTGTCAATCGCGGTAGTACCTTCATACAAGTGTTGCTACTGGAAAAAATATCGGTTTTCGATACTCGAAATTTTATATCGATATATCGGAATATTAAATATCGCCCAAAAATATCGATATTTCAAATTAAAAATATCGATATATCGATATTTTTTCGACATCCCTAATCTACTTAGCATACTTCGTTTTATGAACGGATTTCGAATGATTAAACATTTTATGTGATAGTAATAACGCAAAAAGTCAAACAAAAACTTTATATATTGTATATTTTTATATTCTGTATAACATATGTATGCTTTTATTACCACCAGCGATATCTTTCGTTTTTTTATCAGTTTGTATTTTATGACATAAACCTGTCAACTGGAGCGATAGACATTGATTTAAAGAATTTTAGTCTAATATATCTCATAGTCATACGCTCGGTAAATGCGCCTAGTGATAAACAAATAAATGAAAAAAATGAAGTAATAAACAGTTAAAAAGTGTCAATTCGTATCAACGAAACAAATCAAAATCTAACGAAAATACAATAGTTTTAACAACTTTACGAAACGCTGTATGGAAACGTTCTAAGTTGAACAAACTTATTTAAACCAAAGAGAAGAAGAGTCTTTTGAACATTAAAACTTTTTTGTACTCTCTATAAGAGTAAACGCTGAGATCACCTTTAGATCTACAATAAAATAAAAAGAGAACAAACTTTGTTTCGTTGATTTACTGGTCATTGGGCGTTATTTTTTTCTTTAGACAAAGGCAAAGTTTTTATCTCAGGCCTATTTTCTATTAATTTCCAATTGTATGGACACATTATTTATCTTTGAAACAGAATGTTTGCGAAATCAATAATAGAAAAATGTATTAATAAAATGATTATCATTGTATTACGTGAATGGTTTCTCAAATATTAACGTTGGGCAAATAACTAACCAATGATATTTTAGAAACCAATAATTTCAGTCTGTTAGTTTTTTACACAAAGAATTCTCAAAATAAGATCCTTTTTCTGAATTCGTTGAAAAAATACAAACCGTTAAGGAGGAGAAGAATTGTACGAACCACATCGGAATTTTATATATAAAGATGATAATGAATCATCCGATATTCTCAGCTGTTGAGCGCGTCTATAATCTACAATCTCTCTCTCTCATCCAATATTATTGTAACAACAAATTCAACTCTCACAGGTACTATATTTCCTGTCACTCAGTTACTTCTGTGTAGGAATTAATAAACCAAAAAGTTTTTTTTTTACTTTTTTCAGAATAAAAGCTTATAGAGTTGAGAGGCTTAAATAGCATACTTTTTTTACATAATTTAAAATGTACTTGACACCGAATTACAACAGAGAAATGAGAAATGTAAAAAAGCTCAAAAGAGATAAAAAAGCTTAGAAAAGTACAAAAATATGTTTAAACTACGTCTATATTTTTTTTTTATGAAAACGTTAAATGTTATCGTTGAGAAAAAGCTAACATTTTATAACATTACTACGCGTGGTTTGATATTCTTATGAGAAAATCTTTTAGCTACTAATTTAAATTTATAAAATATCTGATAATCTGAATTTTGACAGATTGCATACAGTGATGGATTTAGGTGCGATGTCGCTTTAGGCCCCGTCCGATATTGCGCCCTTTTTGCTCTATGGGAAAGTGATTATTGAAATTAAACATCTAATGAAGCCAGGGAACCGTAAATTTGGATAACGGATGATAAATTAATTTTTAAATTTCAACTTTGTTTACTTTTGAAATTTTGCCGTCTCTAAAATTTTGCCGCCCTAGGCCTGGACCTCACGGGCCTAATGGTAAATCCGCCGTTGATTGCATATTATAATCAAGATCCTATGAGATATTTCAGTTGTAAAATTATTAAAGAAATACTTGTAATAACATAAAAAAGTGTAGACATTTCTTACATTTTTTTAAAGAAAAAACAGCACTCCAGTGCTAGCAGACATACGCTACTTTTTGTATCGAAAGCACGCGGTTTAGCGACTTGAAATTCCTCGTTTGGTCGCGCGATTTGGCAATAGTGATTTTTTTGTTTCACACTCGAAGTGTTTTGATAATCCCGTTTCTGACACATCAGTTGTGTACTTCAACATTGTTGGTAGTTGCATCTGACAATCTATAAGCAACTTAATCGCACAGTCGTAATACGTATATGATTTACACGATTTCTGTCACTCTGTAATTGAACCTCGTGTCTGTTGAGTAAATAAATAAATAAAACATCTCCGTGATGTTTAGTTCAGTAAACCAATTATATACGTCATTCGTATATACGCTGATGACCTCAGCTGTTGAGCGTCTATAATCTACAATCTCTCTCTCTCTCATTCGTATATAATTGTAGCCGCCATCAACGGTTCCTTACGCGATTGAGATAAAACATGGCAGCGATAACAGTAGTGGAATCTTTGGCCTTACCGTATTATAACTTTGCCAAGCGGAAGCACAAATATTTTTTTATATGCCCGTACTTTATCTGTAAGATTACTGTACTTCTACCATGTACTCGCATTTAGTCAATTTATTTGGGATTTTTATTTTTGTTCGAAATTAAACATAGGCTCTATTACTCAGGAATATAGACTCATTTTATTAGTGAAAGAATTTTTGGAATCGGTTCAGTAGGTTTAGAGATTATCCCTTACATTCAAACGCACATATAAACAAATTTTACCGTTTGATATAATAATCTGGATATAGATATCTGTTCTGTTTACGCTCAAACTCAGCTATTTTAATGGAATTTTTTCAGTAGCATTTATATTCACGTAAAACGAATCTCGTTAAGTTTGTACCTAAAGTCGCAAAGTGTGACAAGGCACTTAATAAGATAAAATTAAACTTCAAACAGAAATATTAAAGCGAATTCTTTGACTTCCTGGCAAATTAAATACATATATTACTTGCTTTGCTAAACACTGTATCAGAACATTTTTTCGTGTTTTTTTTCTTGTGAACATACTACATTTTTCATGTGACATAAACTAATATTTTTATTATTTTTATGATCACATGACTAAATTATATTTATGTCAAATTGTTGACAATATTTACCGTTATCAGTTTCAAGAAATATTTTTTAAATTTTATATAAATATATATTAACTACATTTTAGAACGGTTTAATAACCCTCTGGTGATTTCGTGTATCACTGAGTAGTCAATTTTTTCGTGGCAAGGAAAATCACACACGATGCATGTGATCGATTTCAACGAAAAAAGGAATAATAATAATAATATTTATTTCGCTTATTACATTTGTTTAAGCATGTCATATGGGATTATAAAAATTACTAAAATACCTAAATACTTACGAAATCATTAAATGTGGAACATTTTCATCTCTACTCAAGGCTGTCGGAACGCTCTGAATTTAAGCCAAAAATAGAGCTTCGGCTGTCAACTGATTGTAGACTTATTCGTCAACATTCTGCAAAAATTCTTTCTCTATAAGGAAGATAAAGGACAAATCTAGGTGTCTAATGGACTACTTTTGTAATTTATGTACGATTTTCTACAAAAAAGTTGGTATTAATTGTGCCAAAAAAACACATGTTTTCAATGTCACACTACGACCTTATTCATACTTATTTCACAAAACTGTTCCATCACAAACTTAAAGTGACTCTTCCTTTTTCGGAAAAGTTTTTTAAGTCTTCAAAATATTTCCAAAAATTAGAGTAATCAATTGACAGCGGCCCCTTGCAATAGCATCTTTTAGCCTCGTAGTAGGCACCAGCCAAAAATTGAAACGTGCGGATGATTAGAGCTAAAGTAGGTCACACCCACAATATGTCTTTTGCCTACCTCGCCTCTTACCGCTGGGTTTCAACACAAACTATGTGAAAATGATCCAACACTGTTAAGCATGTCATATGGGATTGTAAAAATTACTAAAATACCTAAATAATTACAAAAAATCATTAAATGAAGAACATTTTCATCCTTACTTAAGTCAAAAAATTTAAAATGCATTTTAAAACGGATCATTGACCTTTCAATAGATAGGTCACCTTGTAGTCGATGACTGTGCTGAAATGAGAGATCACTGTCGAGCACATACCTTTTTGATACACGAGCGTCACAAACGAAATTAATTTGCACATTTTAATTCTAAACAAACTCGAAGCGGTGAGATCCACTGTTTCTGTGAATTTATTTAGCTTTAAAGTGTATAATAAATATAGTTCGGTTCAGTATTATCATAGTATTATCGGCTGTGATGTCTCTTTTTGGTACAAACACAAATTGTAACTGGACTAGATCACCATGAATGTCTCATTTAGTCTGGTTTGCTTTTTAATTCTTTTCATTGTTTGAACATATTTTATAGGTTTTAATGATATTATCCAAATTAGTTTAGCAAACTTTTTTACGTATTAAAATATTGCATCTATTTTAATCTTTTTTACTGATCATTATAACTATTGTAGATTCAGCAAACACTTTTTGGCCACCCTTAGCAAAAATAACCAACAGTTTGCTCAACTCAGAATCCGCATTGCATTTGACGACGTGAAGTTATTTCATTACAGTAACATTTCAAAACGTCTGTCATTAATCATACACCAGTAATGTCACTACACGGACGACATCACCCTTCTCACCCTTTCATTCCACGCCTGCTGGTGTCACTGCTGTCGTTTTGACACCGTGCACCTACGTGCCAAATGTATTCGCGTATTAACACGATTGTTATATTAATTTTCTCTCATTGTTACAATAATATATTGTTTTAAGGGTTATCTAACACCTAAAACAGTATTCTTTAAGAAAGCCTATCGGAATTTTAAAATGCGACAGGAGAAAAAATCATTTGACAGAGAGAGGCGAAAAAGGGACAAACTCGTTTATTCCGGACTAATTAATATTAAATTCCATTTATTCAGTGATTAAATGATCGGACTCTGCGATGCGAGACGTTGCCTTCCGTGGTGGTCCCGAATTTTGAAAGGCTACTTAAACAAATATACGAAAATTGCACAAAACTTAATTCACTCAAAGTCATTATCGGAATTTAGATTTTAGCTCTAGTGTCGATTCTAAAGATACTTTTTTCTCAAGTTAAATTAATTTTTAAGGAAACCCTACCGCGTAAAATTTATTTAATTAAATAGGGACAGTCTTTCTTGAAGAATATGAGTATCGACTCACAGAAAAACAAATGTTACACATTATCCTTAATAGACTCTGAAAAGCTGACGTCTTTGCTGATTGAAATTAGTTACTCAACATATTCATTCTAGCATACTAATAGTTTCTATATAAAAATGTATTTACTGTGCTATGTTCATTTTCAACATAACCTCACAAATTACACAACATAACCTTACTAAAATATGATAGCTTGATTACAAACATCATTGAAATAAACCATGCTATTACTAAAATATTATACGCCTATGATGCCTATTAACAAAATCCATAATCAAAACGGAAATGTATATTTTCCCTTCGCAAAAAGCTTTATATTATATGTAACATCGATAAAATATGTGGTCACAAAGTGAAGTAGTTCATGTCGAATTACTGAGCATTTTTTATATCTTTCAACCTATTTTACATATGCATAAAACAATTTGCTGCAATCACAGTTCAATAATAGAATTCTCACTGTCGGGTCTCAAATCCGTATCTTCAACTATTGCGGTGACTGAATTATCATTTATTCTATACAGTGACATATCTAAACAATCAACCTTTCTCATAGTGAAGCATGCTTGTATCTGCAAAACTTCTTGGTTTCCGGGCTTGTACGCCGTGGTCCATTGGTATTTTTACCTGACGTTTCGTCTACAACTGCGATAGACATTATCAAAGGCGATGTGGTAGCGGGCGAAGTGTCCTTCTCGGCTGCTCACAAGTAAGTGTGTCGACTACTGCTGCTCCTTCTTCTTTTATGCAACGTTGGTTGTCGTTCTCTACTCGGTCGTAGTTTGCTCTTCTCTGATTGGAAGCCTACACATGTTTGTATCTGTTTTCCACATTATGCGAAAACTAATGAGTGAATCAAAGATAATAATTTTCCTTTTATTAATATAGTATGTCATAGAAGTTTTTTCCTAATTTCGTTACATTTCTTAAATAACAATTTTTTTTACTTAATTTTTTCCCTGAGAAACTATTAATCTACCTAAATGCGCACGAAATTCGGTTTCTGATACGACTGTCAATTTTAACTCTAGATTAGGTAAGCTGATATATGAAACCTATCATTAGACTGTTGCGAGCATACAAATATAATTATACTAAAAATAAATTAAACTGAAACTAAAATATGAACAGTAATGACCAATTTTCATCGGTATTCAGCGAACATCTAATTTTATTTCACAGTGATTTCATGAATTCTGTCTCTCTCAGAGAGAGTTGATTTTAGATATCTACATATTAGTCTGTTTATTGTATATACAAACTAAATTCAAACTGCGTAGGTCGATATAATTTTCTGCTAATTAATTCCATAGTAAATTATGTTTACTGCCAATTTGATATATGATTGTGTGAAAGCCTGCAGATTTATTTGTGGCAAAAGATCGTTGTCTAACTCAAACAAACTTGAAACGCGTTATTGTTTCATTTTAAAACATTTCTAAAACTAAATAAATTGTGACGTATACTGAAGCCACTGCAATGGACAGTGAAAACCAAACATTGGCGATATATACATCACTCGTGAAATATTTACTTAATACACGTGTACCAAATTTCAATGAAATCGGAATGGGACTTTAAGAGGAGGGAGTTTAACAGGCAAATCGACATTTAATCACTTTGTATAGTTCTATTATTAGTAGACACTAATGACCTCAGTTCTTGAGGCGTCTGTAATCTATAATCTCTCCGTTTCCTTTTATAATTAGCATTGATTGTGTAAATTTAACACTTGAATTGAAAGGGAAGTGATATAGATACGAAACGGGAATGTATCAAAACATAATATTGTGAGTGATCCCTCAGATCGTAAAATATTCTCTCGGGAAATTTCGAATTGATTCGCAAAATTCATTTTAATACTGTTTCTATTGGTTGTGATTAAGCTTCTCAAAATGTGGCTTGCTGTTTAAAAATTTCAAAAAACATAGATTTTTGTACTAAAAATTGACTCAAAAAACGTTATATTCGTTAATATTTTTTTAGAGCACGTTACGAAATTTCAAATTAAGGGAAGGCAAATTAAAATTTTGAAGATTTTTCTTTACAAACTTATGTTAAAAATACTGACAAATTTGGCATGCTCAATATTTTTTTTCAAATTATTTTTTTTTTCTGTACAAAATTTTATGTAAAATTTATGCTAATTTTCTCGTTTTTATCTGATTTTAAATCGTTTATTTAAATCAAATAAACTGTAAAAACTTGGCTACAAGTCATGTGGGAAGAACGGTACATATTTATAGTTTATTTTGTAAACATTAACATCAAAGATTGAATAAGATTTTTTATAGAACCTAGAGATTTCCGAAAAGCGAGTAAGTGCATTTTACATGCACACACAGAACCAACTATTTGTAAGGTAAAGGTTAAAAAGTGGGCACACTGGACAGCTAATAAACCGTTACCTTAATTCGTTAAAATCGGGAGCGTATGTTGTATTCTCTTAATATCCAAAGTTCAGTTTAATGAATGGTTGCCTGGAACGTTGATTAATTGTCTTATTCAAATAGATTCAACAATCCACCTCGCATAAAATGAAAATTTAACTAGTAATCGGGAATCTCATTGTTAGAAAGGAATTTTAATGATAAAATTTAATCAATGTTAGGTGCACCTTAGTGATTTAAACTTTATATTAGTTTTGTAATAATATAACTTTCATTATCAAATTAAAGCTGCATTATTACTTTAGTGTCAGCCATATTATCTACAAACTCAAAACCATCTCAAAACGTTCATGTGCTAAGAGTTCCGTTAATCATTCGCTTTACATTTTCTGTATTAGCTGCGTTTTGGTACTATTCCCAGCAATTTTAACTTTTTGACGCTAGATTTCAAAAACCAACGAAATACATTTGTTCTTTGCCATAATCATTTCTATTTTCTTTTTATGTTTTGTTTTTAAATTCCAGATTTAATAATTTCGAAGATAAGGGGTGGGACATCTTTTTTTGTACATTTTTATAATACAAGCGCTGACATTATGTTAAAACGAGTTTTAACAGTTACGAATAAGATAAATACGTACATGTTTTGCAGATACCTCGTATAAAATAATTTATTTTTACTTCATAATAAGTATATATCTTACAGTTTATTGTTCATTCTTGTCTTTTAGAATTTATTTAGCATTTAGTGCAATTTTAATACAACAGCTGTTGGCATTGCAGTCAAATAGTATTAATAATTCAAATAGAACTGAGAGCATTCTTATCTTTCTTACTGCATATTTACAGAGTCAACTCTAGACTCAACAATACTATTAGATATTCTGTCAGTATACTATAAACCTACGTGCATAGTCTATCTTATTAGTGTATTTGCCATAAGGCAACATACACTATTGGCGTTGGTCGGATGGCGGGACCTAGGGGTCGGACCAAAATTTCTCGACGTTTCATAACCTCCTAAACACTTTGGCACCATTTTTGAAAATGTTTATATATATATGTATATATATATATATATATTTATATACGTATATATATATATATATATGTGTGCGGGCAATAACTTTCGAAAGAGTTAATTGATTTTAACGAAATTTGGTCCACGTATTGAAATCCATCACCGCAAGAAGCCTATTTAAAATGGGCGTAATCGGTGCATTTTAAGGGTAGTTTTTAGGGGTTGAAAAATGTTTTTGGGCCCCAAAATACCGAAAAAATTCTCAGAATCGTTTCAAAATTGACATTTAACCCTTTAGTAGTAATTAAAAGGTGGCCCTAAAATTTAAATAAAATCGGACCGACAGGACCGGACTTACAAATTTTATGAAAACATTAGTTTACAAATAGTGAATTATTTACTGAAAGTTGTATATAATTTGGTATAGAGGTTCGATTTATAATAATATTGCAATTAAGAAAAAAAATGTTATTTTAAGGGGTGTATAAAGGAGTAAAATTTTTTATTTTGCCTAAAAACCAACTTAAGCTCGCAAAATAAAGCCACACTGCCTGTATAAGCAAATACACTGTATTGTCGGCAGGGTTTTGGCACTGCGACCCGGGTTTTTTTTTCATACGAGTCCTCACTATCTGGTCTTTAATCGTCGATATTATTTGAACATTTTTTCTCTGACAAATTTTTTTTCATCTGTGTCTTTTGAGACGTTTTAGCGGTATATACAAAAGCGATTTAAATTTTCCATAGTCTGGCAGCCTTCGAAATTTCATTCTCTATGCTTTTGGGAACTTAAATCAGTAATCGGAATGAATTCACCGGATTTTTCAAACGGGATGTAACCCAACACCTGCATTATATACTATTACTGTAATATAATATGAAAAATATACCATTATCACAGAAAAAACAACGTTATAACGTACATCTTCTCTGCGCATGCGCCGATTTTCTCCAAAAAAAATAAGGTTCTTCATATTTACATATGAAACATCTTACCAACATTAGGTTGCAATCCGCTTAGCTGTTTGACCTATATCGTGCTCACAGCTAGCAGACGAAAAAGAAAATGGCGGCCCGACCCGATCTAGAACGTACTTTCGTTTGTCTGTAAGCACGATGAAAGTCAAACGGCTAAGCGGATCGCAACAAAATTTTGGTAAGATGTTTGACATATAAATATGAAGAGCCTTATTTTTTTGGGAGAAAAACGACGCACGCGCAGAAGAGATATGGGCTAGAACGTTGTTTTTTCTTTTATGAGAGTATACTTTTCATAATGATTTATTATAGGTACTACCTAAATATTTTTCTAAAAAAATTTTGTAGAAAAAATATTTTTCTAAAATTTATAATTTCGGAAATATTTTTAAAAGAAAATCTATTTTCTTTTGTTCTGAAGATGTAAAATAGAAATTAGTTATGTAGCTGGCAAGCATGCTTTGGTTACTTTTTACAGCGATACCGTATTATGTAACCATGCAAACGTATATAACAAACGTCATAATATTTAACACTAACCGTTACCCGCGTCACCACATGCGCTAACAGATATTTTTTCCTTTACTATATAATACCTCGAATGTCAATATTTTTTAAGTTGGAAAGGTCCTGTCGTCCCATTGGCTGGAATTTTGTGCATTGTACTAGTTGATAGACATAAGCATATCCATGGAGATTCTATGTTCTAGCTATGGAATTTCAACCAGAAAAGTGACAATATGCGTACTGCATTTCGTGGGACAAAAATATTGTTTATTGACAAAACTATATCACGAGTTTATCTGAATCATGGTATAATTACGCGGTGCAAGTCTAGACGGTGCTTTCGCAGATTGGCTCACGGTACCTCGCGAGATATTGTGAGCAAACCAATCAAATATCGATTTTTGGGATCGCTTAAAATGTATTTATGGTTTTAAATAGTGATTAGTGTTATGTTATGCCTATGCCGAATAAAAATTTCAACGCTAATACCATGAAAACAGATAAATTGAGTATTTATACATTTTCATTTTAAAATGTGTATTTGCTATTTACCTTAAGTTGTTTTAAATTAAATTGGAGCTCCAGTTTTTTTTAATGCCTATAGTGAGGAAAAATTTGTGTTGTTAATTCTTTGTGCATACGCGACCAGCACATCAAAAGGTTTTTAAAAACGGGCTGAATTTTTATATTTAATTTAAAACATCGTATTTTCCTCGATGTTTCTTTTTTAAAATATTCATTTAATTAAAGACAGAATGAACTTTCACAGCCGTCTCTTTCTAAGAATAGATTCGCTAGAAACAATCTTCTCTATTCTCAGTATGATATATCAAAAAAAGTTGTCGAAAAGGATATATTTTAGATTTTTTTTTAATTTTCTGTAGCTGTGAAAGAATACCTTGATTACAATAAATAGAAGAAAATATCTGTATCACTATGTATGAGTGTTCAAAGATTCAAAGATGAAAAAAGTTAGACGAGTGGTGAAAACTATTCTAACGATAGTTCATTTTTTTAATCAAAAAAACCCGAAAATTAAAATCGATTTTTTATTTGTTTTACACAAATAATGAACTGATTTTAATTTTCGGGTTTTGGTCTACTTTTTGATTAAGATAATGGATTTCCCGAACTACTACTGCAAAATCATAAACAAGATAGTTCATTTGTCCAGTTCAATCTATCCGTTCTCGCTCTAGAACATAACGTCTAGGCATAATCACATAAATTGACTGTTAAACACAATACTCTTATTGGGTAAAATGCTAGGGTTTATTATGCAGTAATAAAGTATAACATAGTCTGGATGTATTTGAAGTAGATAATTGTAATTAGCGACTAGGAACATATATCAGTCAACCCTTCATTGAATTCATTAACCAGACAGTGGTACGTGTGTTGCATATTATATCTGCATTATACCTGTCTTGAACAGCTAAAACTAGACTACTCTGTGTCTCGTAGTTCACTAGCTGAACTCGTAGCTTTTGTGCCTTCTGTCGGCGTGACCTGTGACTCGTGAATCGTGACCGAACACTACCATTGTATGAATTAAACATAGCATCATAATGTAACTAACGTCGTGGAGCAAATATACCTAAAAAATCATCACAAATGTAAATGATCTGACTACGTTACAGGTTTCTGTGTTTCAGTTTTTATTTTTAAGTTATGACGAATTTTTAGGTAAATTTTTAGATTCAACTTTATAATAGGGATGTTGACTATTTTTGGGAAAGTGTTTTAAATCGTGTATAAGTACCTAATATAGCCACAAATATTTATTATTTTTATTTAAATACAACTCAAGCCTTAAAAATCATGTATTTTAAATCCCGTTTTAAATTTCGGTCCAAAATGCCAATACTAGTCGCGTGACATCACCTGGTCATACGAAAGGAGGTTCAAAAGTTTACACAGGAGCTACCATTCTATAGATGCGGTCACAAAGTAGGAGGCTGTGCTCATAAACGCTAGTAAACTAATGAGGTTATGAAAAAAAATTCGTAATTCTTATTATAAAAGATGAATTCTAAGTTTTCGAACTATTAGCCTTAATAAATACACTTTTCATGACGTTAAAACTACTTGCAGTCTTTTTTTAAAGAAATTTTCGAATAAATTAGACACTAAATATTAACCACACAATGAAGTTTTTTTGACAGCGGCTGACTCTATAACGTCATGCGCTCTGATTGGTGTCTTTCGTCACGTGACTTGAGAGTGATTTTAAATTAAATTCCTTAAAAATAAGGAAAAATATAGTGTTTTTTAGTATTTTTATCATAGAAACTACCACTTTTCGTTAAAATTATGTTTTTATTTGAACACAGTCAACATCCCTATTCAAACACCATGTGACACCAGAATCCAAATTTTCACAACGTATCTTGAAAAAACAACACTCAATAATCCTGTTGAATAGAATAAAACTGTATTGGAACACTGAATGAGTTTTGAAGTAAATCGAGGACAGCGTGGTACACGGGTTAGCGTGCGGGCTTCTTGACCGGACTGTCATGGGTTCGAATCCTGTCTCTGCTCATGGATTTTCTGTGATGTCATTTAGTCTTAAGTGATTATGTAATTCGATGTAATTACGAGGCTAATTGTTTCTTGTTAAACATTTTTTTAATACTATTTTCATTCGTTTTTTTTATTTTTGAAATAAAACTTCTAGTAATAAAATATTAATTTTTCTAATTTAATTAAAATATCTGCTACAACGTCAAAGTAGTTTTTCTTTATATCCGGTCGAAAGTACGTACTTTCGGCTTCGATTTTAAGGCAGAAAGCCTAACATTTATGCTCTGCTGGAATTACTCGAAAGAAAGTAAGAGCGGGACGAAATAGTTTTTTCTTTATACCTGATAAGTAAACTAGAGAAAGACAAAAAATCCAATGCATTGTGACTATTCGAAAAAACGCTGAAATAAGGAACAAAAATTAATCACGGAACGTAATACTATATTACTTTAATCGCACTTATTTTATAATTTTTTGCTGTTTATGTCGCTTTGTTTGATAAGTTATTAGTACTATGGTAAAATGGAAATGTGAATGTTATATACATAGTTAGCCGTGCTTTGACTGACTAAGAATTTTACTGAAAGTTGCAGATTTTAACAGCTACATTATTCAAGCTGAAAACTGAAATATTATTGGCAACAAAAAATTTGTTTCAATTATTACTTCCTACATTTTTTTCTTTTATACGATTCCCATTTTTTTTTAATAAATCTTTATTTTAAGATCAATAAAAACGCCTTTTCTCGATCAAAATTTATTTTATTATAAATGGCGATGTCTCGACGCAATCATATGCATCTTTAGAGCTTTATATGAAAAATTCATATTTAATTGTGTGGAAATCTCACCTAATAATAAAAGAAATTTTTATCGGGATTTTTTATCAATCATAAAATTATGTTATTTTCCGCTCTTCAAATAATTATTTCATAAATCACGACACTTAATAATCATCCATGAATTGCTAAAAAAATAATGTCAAGTTTTAAGTAATTTCGATCACACTTAAATCTAGCGCGTTTGAATTTTTAGTTTTAATGTTGCGAAAACTACAAAAAAACATGCAGAATTTTCAGAATGTATGCTTGTCGAAGTGGTACCTTGAACCGAAATTTTCACAGATGCTGTATGTATTAACGTTACGATTACATCCGATCTCCCCTACTGTAAAAACATGTTTACCTCTTGTGATGCAGTACAAAATAAACTCCCTTTTACATGCTAGAGACACATCAATTTCCTTTTGAAAAAGTAATTGAAAAAGGTGTATTTGATTGTCGTGGAATATATTGATTGATTAAAAAAGCTTCTCTTGAAAGTTCTACGTTTTATTACAAGAAGTTAAATTGGAATTGTTTATTTTTTTATTTTAACAGCGTTAATTATTTTATGTCCCTCTTTTCAAAGTGAATACTGAGTGATCATTTACTTGCATGGAATTCCAATCATATTTACATTTCAATCAGATGAATTAACACAAACACATAAATAATTTAAAACAGTTTTTGAAAAAAAACAGTAAAGCACCATATTATTGAGTTTTAAAACAGTATTTTCAACATATGAATAATACTTAAAAACACCGTCAAAATGGGAGTATATTTCAACAGAATAGAGGAAAAAAATTCAAAATAATTTATCAATCAGTATAGAAAACTGTTAAGGTTTTATCGTTAATAGGCGGACCTTTCCAGTTGTTTATTACAAGCATTTTCTCAGAAACTGGCCATGAATTAGTCTGCACAATAAAAAGTTATGTTGTTTACAGTTCGTCCAAATACCAGACAGTTTTCAATAAATTTCACACACGTGGAAATAACGCACCTCTCCAGCTTTCACTTTATTAACCATATTCGTTATTCCACCATATATACACGTAACTTCCACCATATAAAATTTTAACTTCCATTTCCCTTTTTAATCGCTGATTCAAAACGAGGAATGGTACAAGTTTGAGATCTTTGTCTGCCTTTCTATCAGTGGCATCGTAACACCAAAACGAATGAACCGATTTCAATGCGGTTTTGTTTTTGTATTTGCGAGATGAGCCAGATTTTATTAAAATCTGTACACCTAGAAACTTCAAGTTGCGCTCAAATATTCAGTTTTCGATTAATTAGTTTTTATTAAAGTATATTACAAAAGTAAATAATTTAATAGTGTAACGCTCTGTTACGTATGCATAACAAGTTTAACAGTCACACGAGTCAAAATTGCATTCCGCACTTTATACACACTGTATATTTTATCATATACCCTATTAACTTGCGCCTTGATCTTTATTTTCAGTATTTTCAACTTCTTCAGCACTCATTTTTATATTTTTCATGACTATTTGATATTTTATTTGTGTAACAAACTTAACTTCTTTGAACATAGAGTAAACTGCTGCAAGCATAATGCCGTCGCAAGCTCGAATCTTAGCTTAATAAGAATAATATTTAAATTATTATTTTTACTTTTTCTCTCGTTACAATAAAGCGTTAAAATTACTCTCGGATGGTCACCGGCCTGAAATATTAGGACATGGGACAAGGGACAAGGGACAAAAAAATTTTTACCGTACAATCATTATGATAAAAATATTAAGAGCACTGTGGTTAGAACAAATAAAAAATAAAAGAATAGCTCCCATCTTCAGCTGAAGATGGAAGCTTAGCTCTCGAAATGTACATCCATTGAATAAATCTGTTGTGGTAAGAAGTACTATTCTTTTATTTTTTAATCATTACGATGAAGTGATTTTAAAAAAACGTAAATTTTATTCAATCACATTTTACAAAACTTTGTCAAAGATTTTCGTGTGTAGCTTTAAAATATTTGTACTACGCCCGGATGTTTCTCTCCCCGACACTGTTTCTTAATTCAATACTCAATAAGAGTTGTAAACATTTTGCAGAAAAAGCTACTCAATATAAAAATGTTTCAAAATCTGTTAAGATGCTCTTTGCTTATAATCAAAAATACATATAGGTAAGGTCAGAATTCTAAATAGTAAATTTTACTTATTGTGAAAAGAACCTACAACGTGCAATTTCTCAACTACTCGTCTTGAGTTTTAAATTATATCGTATTCAGCATTTGAAATATTTATGTAGATGGATTTGAATTTCTAAAGCAAATCGCTTTTTAAATGTTTGTATTCCTCTACCTCGTGAAATGTTAGAATGATTAAGCTAATAGCTTTAATGTTTGAGAAACTATATATTTTCTCAGTTACTTTAAAAAGATTAGTAATTTGGTTAAGTGAAATTGATTTGTAATTTTTATTTATTTTTTAAAAAGAAACTTTTTAGATCTAGTTCAGATTTGACATTTCGGGAAAATTCAGATATTCCAGTTATACTAGACTAGCAGACCCGTGCGAATACTCGCACCGTTTACGTAATAGAATAGGGTGGAAATATTTTTTTTTTATTCTACTCAGAGACTTCAGCACCACTACGTCACTTAAAATTACCGACAACTGTTAAAATAAACAGATTGCTACCAAATGACGACATTTGTTTTTTCTGAATGTTATGTTCTGCGACAAAATTGTTTAAAATTTTTAAACTGCAATTTTTTAATGAAAACATTAATTTTAAAATATTAACATTAGTCATTAGAGAGAAAAATAATCTCCAAAATGGCGTATTAAACATTAATTTTGATACAGTATGAAGGGAGATATTACATACCGACAGAAAACACCTTTGAAAAATAATATATACCAATGTATATCGATTTCTTACAAGAAACTTTTTAAGTCTAGTTCAGATTTGACATTTCGGGAAAATTCATATATTCCAATTATACCAGATGACTGCGACAATAAATTTTGTCGATGATTCAAAGAAAACTGTTTTTATTTGATGAATGAATTTACTAAGAACTTGTTGGGTTTCGGTACTAGTTAGTGGAGTAGTAGCCATTCCATTTGGCACAATGTAATTATCACGTACCACGAAGGCTCTAAAAATCAACCATAAAAACTTGAGAACTGGCACTGAGTTAAAGTGGTGAATGGAGGTTGTGTTCATATAATTACACCCGCCTTTGATAAATTACTCTTGTATACTTATAATCCTCCTTCCCATATACGTGTAGAATTTACCTTCATATCTATATAGCGTGTAACTTCTATTATACCGGGTAAGTTATAAAAAAAACAAAATTAATTTAGTGACTTTTTGTTCACACCAATTTTATTATTGGATTTACTCGGACATTTGCAAACTCTTTATAGTGTACACTTTTGTTAGAATTAGAATTAGAATTATCTAGTTAGCTGTTTTTTATATTTAAAAGGCGATGTATCAGTTACTAGAATCACATCCTACAAATTCAATAAAAAAATACAATATCATATAATTCAAATTACTCAATATAATTCAATTAAATATTATTTATTATTAATTAAATATTATTAAAAAAATAGTGAAACTGACAAAAATATATTGATTTTAAAATATGTGTTAAGGAGTTATTTTATTTATTAAGTTCACAATTAAATATAAATTCGGGTAAACTGCAAAGATATACTGAAACCTTGATTCGTGCATGTACATTGGCTAATACTCGTACACTATTTTGCCGGCAAGATTCTGCCCTGTGATCCGGGTATTTTTTATAACTGGGATAAAAACTTTAATACTTTTGTAACATATGGGTACGAGACTTCTAAGATATACATTCTCGTAATTGATGGGCTTTTAACATCTCATTAAGCGAAAACTTTGCGAATTAATATTTATTAAGAAATATAGAAACCTGACGCAATGTTAAACATGGTTTAAATTCAGTATAATTACTAAATAAATAATTAAACCAGAATTAACACTAACAAATTGAAATTTGCTTTTAAATTATTTTATTTAATTATATTGTAAATTAAGTTAAAATCGAATACATGAACAACATGCTTCATAATAATATAAATCAATGGCTTCAAGGTAAAACGCGTATGGCGAATTTTCGAATTTCAGATATTTTTATATGGAAAACAATTCTTTACTTTTTAAAGATTTTTAATTCTAGAATTAAATTAAATAAAATTTATGACGGTGTTTTATATAACTTAAATCTTAATAACGCTAAACGGGTGACTACTGTATATTGTGTAAGCTATTGACATACGAAAGCTGATAAACTTCAAGAAATGTAAGACAGGAACATTTCAACTGTTATTTGATCTATTAGTGAATTGTTAGATAATTTATCGTGGTTAGTTCTCTCGTGTTTTTGTTTTCAAAGTTGGTCCACGCAATATGAAGTATTCAGCAGCTGAAATACTATACGAGCAACGTTATTCATTTGTCCACGGGAATTATTTATTTCTTCGGTTTCCGATGTATTCTTTCAAATAACACTTCGTTAACTCAACGCTTTATTTTCTACTTTTTTGCCGACTGCGCGAAGGCAAAACGAGGAAATGTTTTTTGTGTGTATTTAGATATGTGTGTACTTGAGATTGTTTATTCTCATGTAGAATCTAATCGGCTTTATGGATTTTGATGAATGAAATGTCGATAGAATTGTCATAATCTGACGAGTGATATTAAGTATAAGACATCTCATAAAATTCAATACAGCAGACGCCAGTCGCCAAGTTGTGAGAATGCAAAAATCAAAGTCAGCTAAGTATAAGGTGTCAAATGAAAAGACTTAACGGAAGTTTTCCAAAATATTTTTTTCATTAATTCCTACATCTATTGTCCAAGCAAAGAACGTGAAAAATAGTTCCTATTTTATAGAGGATGAAACTTTCAGAAAAAATAATACATATAATGACTTCAATCACTCGCCTGACGCTAAAAAAAAGCAGATCCTGAAGTAGTTCAAAAAATCTGTTAAAACACTCCTAATTGGTCATTGCTTTTATGACACATGTGAATTTTTAAATTCTACTAATTGTGACGTCACATATGTACTATGTATTATTTTGTGCAATAAATTTATTTTTATTATTATTATTATTAATCCTGCGGGACCCTAATCCGACAGCGGGAATTCATTTTGATGTCTCAGAGAGCTAGAGCTTTTAATTTTCGTGAATTTGTCGCTCAGTAAGAGTTTTTTAGGAATATATACATGGTTGCTGTCTTTAATAATAGTCAAACAATAGCAGCTGTTTCTAAGTAATAACATAACAAACAACTTCTGGTAGTGTTATTTTTTGTCAGTTTTTTTCTTCTTTACGTTGTTGAGCGAAATTATTCTCATCGTGACTATAGAAATTTCAAATTAATAAATTATTGTGATTGTTTTGCTTTAAAAATAATAGGTACTGAGAAATTATTTAATTTAATTGAAAAGTATCCAATTATCTACATTTTCAACAAATTATATTTGAACACTGTCAAGAAAGAAAATGCTTTGCACAGGAATTCTCTGAAACTATAAATTAAAGTCGACGATATTCTCTCCGGCTGCTCCGATGATCAGTTCTGATAAAATTATATTTTGTTAATATTTTGCAGACCCGTTTTCTATCGATTGTACGCATGGCTTAATAATACATTAAAATTTGCCATAATACATTTTTATTCAATTTAATAAACGTTAATGAAATCGGTTCTGTGTTTAAAGTATACAAATTGTAAATAGATACTGCGAAATATTATATCGATAATAAATCGAAAAAACCCGGGTCGCAGTACCAAAACCCTGCCGACAATATAGTGTATTTGCTAATACAGACCTTGTGGCTTTAATATGTGAGCTTAAGGTGATTGTTGGGCAAAATAAAAAAATTGAGTCCTTAATACACCCCTTAAAATTACATTTTTTTCTTAATTACATTATTATTGTCGATCGAACGTCTATACCAAAATTAAAAACACCTTTCAGTAAATAACTCACTATCTGCAAACTAGTGTTTTCAGAAAATTTGTAAATCCGGTCCTGTCGGACCGAATTTATTAAAATTTTAGGAGCACTTTTTAATTGCTACTAAGGGTTAAATTTCAATTTTGAAACGATTCTGAGAATTTTTTCGGTATTTTTGGGCCCAAAAACTTTTTTCAACCCCTAAAAACCACCCTTAAAATGACCCGATTGGGCCCATTTTAAATAGGCTTCGTGCGGTGATGGATTCCAACATGTGTGCCAAATTTTGTTAAAATAAATTAACTCCTTCGAAAGTTATATATATATATAAACATTTTTAAAAATGGTGCCAAAGTATTTAGGAGGTTATGAAACGGCGAGAAATTTTGGTCCGACACCTAGGTCCCGCCATCCGACCAACGCCAAATGGCAAATACACCAATTATAATTAGCGAATCTGTATAGAAAAAGATCTGTTGATTTTTTTACTATTTTACCTTCAAAATACCCGCAAGGACTTCTGAAGAAAGATAATAATAATATTATTTTAGTAAATGAGACGATGTTTTCACTGTCCAACTGGCTTAATATTGCAAAAAACTCTCTTTTATAATAAAAGGAAAAATAACTTGAGGATATTTGTAGAATTCAAACATTTCATTCGTTGTTTTACCAGTTTTAAGGCGATTCGCGACAATACTAAAAGTTAAGGTGTTTCTAAAAACGCAAAAATAAAATTAATAAAAAATAAATAAAACGAAGTGCTTCCTTTCAATTATTTTATAGTTTTTAAAGCTTTTAGAAAACTAATCAACAACATCAGTTATAAACTAGACTGCGTAACTTCAATAAATATATTTCGCTGCAAAGCAGTACATATATAAATAATTGCATATTTATTTAAAATTCCTTGACTAAATTTGACTACATTGAATATTGTACAGTTGAAGCCACAATAAATAAACCAACAACATACTGCTATGAAAAGTTTTCAAATATTTTGAAGTTGCAGTTGAATGGAAATTGTTCATAAAATATTGTCAGTGAAGCAAATCTAATTAAATTGTTGAAAATGAAGTAAACAAGAACATCAAAAGCTTTCCGATTATGATAGGAATGTAGTGCCATAAAAATAATTATGACTTTAAATTATATTTTATTAAAAATTAACTTTAAATATTGTATCACCTCTTTTATAATGCAAGTAGATTAGACAGGAAGTGAGGCATAAGATAACAATTTAGTATTTGTTCTCTCTCTAAATTACTCTCTCTAAATTACTGTGTATTTTTGTAGATCCTGAAGAAGGCATAAATTGTTGCCGAAACGTAGATCATTAAAGAGAGCAAATATTAAATTGTTATCTTATGCCTCAGTTCCTGTCTAATCTACTTAAAAATTAACTATATGTTGCAAATATATGAAAAACAATTAATTAATAATAAAAATCACGTATTGCTATTTAAAAAGTCTCAGAAAACTGTTGTGTTTTTATAATTCAAAATTTACACGGAAACTCTTATTTTTTTTAAATCAGTCGAGGAAATCACTACTTAGCTTTTCAGTAAAATAAAGGATTTTCCAATAAAAGCAATACAAAACAAAACACAGTCATATTTGATTATTTCAATTTTAATTACTTAACCTTACTGAAAAAAGTCCGTTGAATCGAATGAACATAATCTATTTTAGTTTCGAAACTATAGTTTTAAATAATAAAAAATAAGTAAAATTCATATATCTCGGAAATCGAAATGAGATACAAAGCAGCGCGTGTGCTTATTGGATTCAGTGTATCAAATTCTATGAAGAATACTTAATTGTCGATCTGTAAGATTTCACTTTTTTAATTTGTCACTATTTTGTTTATAGGGGTCGTCTAAAAATTTTCATTATTAATACCGTGAAATATCTGCCAAATGTTTAAAAAAATATATGGTTCTTATATTTTAATGTTTTAGTGGAAACTTTTTTAATTGTTACTTTCTTTATTGACTTAATCACGAAATAAGACTTTTTAATAATTTTTGCCTCCATAAAAACGAGTGCACGCGATAGTTTATTTTTTGGACGCTAATAGAACTGGTGTTCAAGAATTACTAAAATTCCTAGATTTGACAGAGTATCGCAATCGCCCACCAGTTTGAGGCAAACGATTCGGTTAAAAGATATAAAAGTTTTCGTAACTAAGGAAAAGTAGTAACAAGTTCAAAAATACGTAAATAACCCAAACTATACAATATCACATGGGAGCAATGGATTCCGGTACTTGGTAAATCTACTAATTTAGCATACGAACAATATTCACCAAATTGAAGCCATTCTTTTAGGCTGCGCCTATTCGTCCGAGTACCGGACAAATAATTTTATATTTATTAATACGGATACTGGAAAACAATTATACCCAAACAAATAGTATATAAATATATATTAAAATTAAATATAATTAATTAAATTATTACTCATCGTAAAAAAATTGTTGTTACATTAATCACTTCAAATTCAATTATTTTGCAAAAAATATTTTGACCAATGTAAGAACTAAATGCTGACGTCTGTTGACAGCACTAAACACATTTTAAATTTTTTTTGAGTTCGTATGAGTGGTAACAATACACACGAATTTCATATAAACTTTAGAAAAAGAGGGAAAATAAACCAATTTTAGTGCTAATTTTATTTTAATTTTACCGAGCTGGGTAGAATAGTGGTGACAGCACTAGACTCGCATTCGGGAGGTGCCGGGTTCGAATCCCGGCGGGGGCAGATGTGGCTAAGACTTTTTCCTACTGCTCTCGCCGAGAAACGGTAATTCCTATATCGGCCATCTTGACTGAGGTTTTCCATGGTTTCCCTCAATTAATTCCAGATAAATATCGAGATGGTTCATTATTTGAGGCCATGGCCGATTACCTATCAAATTCCTAGTTCAAAAATTACCTACCATATCCTAATTTCCTATAATTCCTTCATTCGCCCATTGCTATTACATAAGTTAAAGTTGTAAAAAATGTAGAAAATAACGGGAAGTGGTAGATGAAAAAATAGTAATGGTGCGAATGGCGTCTGTTATGACATAAAGTCGAGAAACGGACGTTATTATTATTATTATTATTTTAATTTCTCATAAAAAAGATTCATTTAATGTTAGATATATATAAAGTTTTTACTGATAACTATTCTAAAATAACAACTCCCATTTCTAGCGTTTTTTTTTTTTTTTTTTTTTTTTTTTATAATATATACGCGCTCAGCGGCAAAGGCTATATGCGCGGGTGGGAGTAATATGTACTACATAAATTGGCTAAGTGAGGTGAGTATCTACAGCAAATTGGTAAGTATGATTCTTTTTATATGTATTATTTCTAGCGTTTATTTATTTTTTTTTTTTTTTTTTTTTGTATAATTTTCGTAATAAAAAAACAAAACATAATTATACCCGTATAAATAGTGATTATTTTATTTATCCAGTACCCGTATAAATAGTGATTATTTTATTTATACAGTACTCGTATAAATAGACATTTCCGTTCTTTTGACATGGTGTTAGAACTTCTCATATCTTTACTTCGTGGAATTAATATTCAAAGTAGTCCGGCTTGATGATGAATCATCATTGCGCTCACAAGCTACAACAGTAGGATCAGGTGTGTTTTAATAATACCATCCGTTGCTATATTTCTTATCTTTTGCTTGTAGCTCTGTGAACATTATTTTACTATTAATTGGTACTAAACATTGTTATTTCAACAAGATGTTTCACATTTAATTCATGTCATTTGAAATGTTGATTTATACTCATGACTTCGGGCATGTACCGATGAGTTCAAACCAGCTGACCAAACCTTCATTGACGCCTTTAGTTATTCTAAATATAGACAGTTAAAAGTAAAAACTTTGATAATGGTGCTTCCAAAAAACGTCATCAAAAATCTATTTTTCAATATTTACATTTAAACACGTATTGCTAATGATAACCTATAACCGTTACAGCGTTTTCGGCACGGCTTAATTTTAATCATTCGAGCTGAAATTTTCAGAGAATCATTTTTTCAATATAAAGAACCGTTTTAAAGGTTAGCATGTGACAATTTCCAACTTGTCAAAATAAGGGCCAGTCTATTAGACTGGCCCTTATTTGAATAAGCCAATTTTTTTAAAATTTTTTGAGTTGTTACCCACTGAAAAAGTTCTATAATACATTACAAACCCTTCTCGTGCATATAACCACAGTTGTTGAGGACGTTATTTATTAAAAAAAAAACATTAAATTTAAGCCAGATAGATTAAGTTAATTAGAAGAAAAATTGCAGATTATAGACACTCATCAGAGTGGATTGAGATTATTAAAATATATTAAACTGATATTCAATTTTCTAACAGTGTCAACAAAATAGGGTTTTAAAATAAGTCGCATACATTTTGTTTTGTGTCCAGATAAGCAAGTAAGATGATTAAAATATCATATTAAATTGGCATTAATTTCCTAACAGCCTGTATAAAATGGAGGTTTAAAATAAGTCGTATATTGAGTAATGTTGTTTTACAGGCAATTTAATACTAATTGCTGAGTCGACATTTTCTTTACATAATTCCTTGTTTTACGATATGAAATTACTCTATAAAATAAGGAATTAAGATCTAAACTAAATAGAATAGAAGATTTGCACATTCATAGCGTTTAATTTACTTCAAGTATATACTAGATGTCATAATATTATATCTTAACAATAATAACCACTCAATGACTTATTTTCTTTATCATTGTAATAAATATATGATTACAAAGAAATGTAAATTTCATCGATTTTTAAGGTTATATATTAAAATGATAAAAAAAGCCGTGAGACTTTGTCATATGTCTGTCACAGGTCACAGGCATCTAACTCCAGTTGAACCTATAGAAATTTAAAACTTGGTATATAGCCAGAGTATTGCAGTTCGTATTTCGCTTGCCAAAAAAATAGCGCTAAAAATGACCTCAATTTTTTTTTAACTGTAGGATAGCTCTTGTTTGCTACAATTGTTAAGAAACACCAATTATTACAATGCTATATTAGAAAAAAATATTTTCAAACAGGTCGTCAGCGTTAGGATTCAAACTCGATTTTTTCTACTATCGCGACGGAATGTGTTATCAATTACTCAACAGTGACATATGCTAGAGTTGGGTAACTCAGATCTGAACCGGTTCAAAGAGCCGACTCCGACAGAAGATCCGTGAGAGCCGACTCACTTTTTTTTGAGCCGACGGATCAACGAATCCGCATAACTCAGTGAAACACTTAACACACAGAAGCACATTTTACACTTACGTATCAGTTCTTGCTTTGATGCATCTGTCAGCTCAAATGACTCATGCATCACATGTTTGGTTACGCATTCTTGATTCTATACAGGTCGTGATATGATTGACTGAACTAGGTAACTCAGTGGCAGACTGCAGTAACATATTCAGAACTCGGCTCTTTTTGAACCGGTTCAGTGAGCCGGCTCACATACGGGATCCAGATGCAAAGATGCAGATCACTAAAATGACCCGTTTTTTCCATCTCTAACATATGCAAATAGTAATCTTTGTCATATTTAAAGCATATGTGTACTGTTTTTTCACATCATGCGAGATCTAATTTTTATCTTAGGTAAGGCTAGGCACCTTCACATTAGTGAGAGCTATGGGCAAATCAAAGATGAAAATATTTCCATTAATTAAGCAGTCCTAAGGCACAATATTTTTGTATTATTTTAATCTCATAGCACTTTTCCGTAACAAAAAAAATATATATAATGAGCCTCACCCTCATAAGCTCACATAAGAAGTTTTACTTTTTTAGTTTTTAATATTATTCCCAAGTTTATTTTTTTATGTGAAACTAATTAATAATATTTACACATAATTAGCAACACACTATAAACTTCTGTCCTTGCCAGTTTCATGTAATTTAGGAGACAAACTAACTTCCCCTTTATTTGCTAGTTCTACTTCCCCTCGATTTCTTACTTCTTTTCAAATAGATACGTCGCTAAAGAAGTTAAACTTCAAAAAGATCTAACTTATAAAGTGTCAAGTAAATATTTTACTAATTATCATGAGTTCTTGAAATATTTTTAAAAACACCTTCATATTTTCTTTATGAAATACTGTTCAACGTGCCTTCTACAATTTGCATGTTCAATGTTCATGTGTGATACTCTATTTCTCATGAAATATTGTTTAGGTACACAGGGAAATGAATTTTATTCACCTGTCGCTTGCAATGTTCGTTCTATCTGAAGTTATTTCAAAACAAATAACTAACAGTGTCTTTCAATTTTAAAAGAAAAAAGATCAACTGAATCATAATATACATCACTATATATTGCAACCATAAAGAATAATAAACATACACTTAATAATCAGTACTTTCAATTTTAATTTGCGTTTTAAATTATGAAAAAAATGTGTGAGCCCCACCCCACATAAGCTTACGGAGGAATGAAACTTCTTTAGAGTTATGAACTCGTTTCATTGATCCGCTATTTATTTTGCATTACCAATGGTTTTCTTATATTCCCCCGCCATTGAATCGTTTCCCCTTTAATGTTACTAAAGAACTTTCGCTTTATTACAATGGATTTTGTTATATACGTAAAACAATTTGGTTAAAAAATGTTTTTTTTCTAAATTAATTAATAATTGTGTTTCGTCGAAAATTGGTACAATCAAGAGCCATATTTGTGAACAGTGAATCGTTTATAACATATTGATTTATTGTCGATACATTCCAAGTTGGTTTCTTCCATCCATCATTCTTAAATCAACGTTCAATGTAATTTCTTTCAGAAATCGCCAATACGTTACAATAGATAGGAGATACGGCTGGATAAAATTAATTTTGACAATATGGTAAAACAATTTATTTTGATGTCAGATACATATTATGTATTCGCAATTAATTTTGGCAAATTTGCCATAAGATGGTGTGAAATTCAATCAATAATTTAATTACAATAATTTTAGTACAATTAAAACAAAAAAAAACGGTCAAGTGCGAGCCGAGAAAATTCCGTACCATTCCGTTTTCCGTGAAAACTTTGACTTACAATTAGTATTTTCGTTTTTCAAAATTTTAGGCACAGTTGTTTAGGATATAAGGGGGAAATACTCGATTTTCGTATATTTTCTTCGATATGTTTTAAACTATGCATTTCAAAGTTATACAAAAAAGATAATTGTGTTTCTTATAACAAGTTCTTCTATTTGATATGTCACAGGATGCATTTGAAAAATATTTTTTATTCTTTTCTAATTTGCTCACCAAAATAAAAGGGAAGCAAACACGGTAACGATCCTTTATGGGTTTGGTTTTTGTACGCAACCCTAAATATTGATTTTTTTCCCAACGTAACTAAGAGAAAAAGAGAAAATTTGGTAAAATTATAAAAGAACTAGTTTGTATCTATGTTACTCTCAAACTTGAGAATCACTGACCCGAAATAAAAAAAAAATATTTTACTGTTCAAAAACCTACTGTTTGACAAGTACCAACAAAAAAATGAGTTTTCAGAATTTTCATATGTTTTTCTATTTGTATTTTGATTCAAACCATTTCATTTGGAACGGTACTCCAAAATGTTTATTGTAATGAATACAATGTTTGAACTCGCATAGTACTTGAAAATTTCCATTTAAAAAATCTAAATTCCTGGAAAAAATATACATTTTTTTGAAATTTCAACAATCCCCAGATAAGTTTAGTGTAAACAATTCAGTTTTATTGCACTGTTTTTGAAATTAGCTCATCAAATATAAAAATTTTCAACTAGTTCACTTTTCTACAATACGTGACGCTGTAAGCACAGCGTAGTGTGCGAGTAGTAGCTCGACTGAGTAATGATATTGTTTACATAAGACCCTTGAAACAAAACTGTTGCAAGTGGACCAACCCCACTGATCTGTATTTGTATGGATCGTGCATGGCTGCCGTTATGTAAAAAGAACATGTGTAACACCATAGACGTCGGAATTAACCGGAGTTTTTTTCTGTATGTGGGACTTCAAGCGCAGGAAATTAGCCGATACTGTAATCTGTGAATAAACGTTTGAATTGACTAATATATTTAAACCGCTATAAATAAACACATTTATATAACGTATATTTGTAATTCGAATTAACATCTAAAATTATCACCCAAAGTTCCTCTATTTTTCAATACATCCGCGTCTTGCCAAGGCTACACACATGACAAGCCTGGCTCAATATAGTCCAAAAACGATTATATGGCTGCTTCACTATTGTTAGTGGTCATCAAATGCTCGAGGATGCAAGGTATTGGAGAGCTGGTCAAAGAGAACGACAAATACCGACTAGGTTCCAATCTGCGTCAAAGGAACCCGTCTTGTTTGCCAATGCTTCAAGTTTGTGGATGATGTTTTAGTAAAATAAATAAAATAAGTGAAATAACATGCATAATAACACAAAAAGTATTTTATTTCACTAATCATATTTTAAGAACACATATTTGTATTGAGTCATTAAATATTAACAAAATTAGCTTTTGTGTATTTTGTATTTGAAATAGAAAACCAAGATGTTATTTTATTTAACTTCACGTTCTGTATACATATTTGTTTCTAAGGAATTAATTGTAATCCAAATTGGGTTTGATGAAATGAATATCGAAAGGTATTGATAATTATGGTGTTAAATACTTACTGCAAAATAGTTGAGCGGGAGTATCCTTGGCAAAGTGTTCTGGAAGCAAATATTTGCCAAGAAACATTGAGTCAGGTTTGGCCAGTGTGTAGCCAGCCTACGCTTCTGGTGCTTCATAGTAAGGGGAAGCAAATATTTGTCCATGACTGCTAGGCCAGGCTTGGCTCTTGTGTGCGGCTGTAGCTACCACATACGTTTTATAGGACTAGCTACAATCCTTTTAACTAGAGATCAGTGACCGATCCTCGATATGTGCGCTATAATGCTATCCTTGTCATACTTGCGGCCGCACAGCCCACGGATTTATCTATCTCGCTCTGTTCCCGGGTTAGTCGAGCGTAAACCCCAGATAATGGAATATATCAGCAAAATCCGCAAGATACCTCTCCAAAACTGCGCTGTTAATTTTAGTCGAGTCTACATGTGAATACCTACATATTCACCACTTACGTGGATTTTTTGTTAGCTATGCCGTTAAATCTCAACTATCGTAAACAACATGGAATTGTTTCTAAGAAATAAAGTGCCTTGAAACGGTATTCTTACAGTATATAAGAATCGCTGTAGAGAGGCAACGACTATTTTTAACCGACTTCGAAAAAAAGGTGAAACTCACGTTCTGATACGATTTCGTTTTAACACCGAAAACATAATTTATAATACTTGCGGTCCCGTGCGAACACTTCGCACCATTAGTGGTCAGTTACGTAATATAATAGGTGGAAATAAATTTTATTCTAATCTATTCACAGACTTCAGCGCCACTACGTCACTTCATATTACCGACAACTGTTAAAATAAACAGATGCCGCCAGATAGCGACTTTTGTTTTTTCTGAATGTTATTTTCAGACTGTAATTTTGTAATGGAAATATTAATTTTAAGATATTAACTTATTTTTTGTCATTAGAGAGAAAAATAATCTCCAAAATGGCGTATCAAACATTAATTTTGATACAATATTAAGGGAGATATTTCCTACCGACAAAAAAACACCTTTGCGAAATAATATATACCGACAGTTATAAAACACGATTTCATTGTAACACATTCAAAGAATATGGTGGTTTTAAATACTTTCTATAAAAAATTAAATTAAAACTTAAAACACCCCGACGCAAAGAAGTAAACCTTTGAAAAGTAAGAAATAATTAAATTTTCATATATTTGACCTGCTGTATAGACTATTTCTTCATTTGGATGAAATATTTAATTCATAGATGCGTTGGGGACCACAATAATAAAAATATCTTGAGTACTCACTGCTGAGAAAAGGTTTCCCCTAGTTTCTTCTAGCCACGAAATTGTGAATTCATCACGCCATTTTGTTTCCTTTTTGCATTTGTTGAGACTTGAGAGTCTCACTGTGATTCTATATTATGCCCATCTTTTATCAGAAAAAACGGTAATTGTGTCTTTTCCATTTTCATTCGAGATTTTTGCAAACATACGTTATGTCTTCAACTTTAGTTGTAGGTACATCTAATATTCTATGTTTAAACAAGAGTTATATACAGAAAATAATTACTCATGTGGCATTTTCTAGAAAGCAGCCGGTAACATAAATGTCATACACTGACAGTTTTTAATTATAATGGATAAACAAATGAATTATTTGCGTTGCTGCATATTTGTGCAAAGCCTTAGAACGAAATTAGGTCAGGGTTGTAATTTCAAGTATTACCTCTAATCTATACTTCTATACTCATTATATAAAGAGGTAAAATTTGTACTTTATGTTTACATGTAGGGGGTAATTTCTGGAGCTACTGAGCCGAGTCTAAAAATTCTTTCATTAATAAAAAGCTCTTGAGTAATATAGGCTATATTTTATTTGATAAAAAAATCACAGATAAATTGGCTAAATTTGAGTACATCGTGGAAGTACTTACAATAATTTTATAATAGAAGTACGCCTATATACTACCCGTGCCTAATAATATGGCGGAGCCGATGGTTCCATTAGGTACTGTTGTCGTTGCCGAGCGGAACGCAGCCTCGCAAAGCTAGAAAGTAATACTGTGGAGCCGAAAACTCCATTATTGCTATAAAACATTGGTTCATCTCAATCGTGTGCGGAGCCGCGGGTAGCGGCTAGTAATAAATATAGTGCATTTGTACAAGGTTTTCCCTATGGTGTATATATTTCGTCTATAGGAAAGTAAAAAAACTGTCAAAATCATTGACCTCTTAACTATAAAAATTCGGTGTTAGTTTCGAGCAACATAAATTCAATTTTTAGCCAAGTTACCTTGAAAATGGAAAATAGCGTAATTTTAAGTTCCGTATTTCTGATTATCTTCATGAAAATCTTTGCATATTATACACGAGATGTTCATCTTTTGTTGTCACAGGGAAATTAAATACGATCTGAGAAATTACTGTTCACATAAATATTTGCTCTCCTAAACATTTTAAAAGAAAAATCAGTTGATAGAAATGATTGCTGATTTCATTATATTTAGTGTTTATTATGTTCATTTTATCTGTTATTTGACTGACATTCCCTTGGTTCTATTTTCTGGTGTGTTTTTCTTCTTTTCCATTCAATCGGTAGTTGACAGAAATTTGCTAAAAACTCTTTTTAGATAAAAAGCAATCGATTTTGATATAATTTTTTCAGTTTTAACAGATGCGGAATATTTCAAACGTAGATTTTTATTTTGAATAAAACAAATTCACACTGTTTTAGCTAGCCAGTATCTCTAAAAAAATTAATATTATTTTTCTACCAAAATAATCGAAAAAGAATTTTCAGTAACTTGGATAATATTAAATGTTTTATAAATTTATAACTCCTTTCACAATACCTACGAATTCACTTCCAATGGAATAGATTATAAAACATTTATTATTATCCTATGTGTCAAATTTAGACAAACATTACGTATACAAATAATAATATTTAAATAAAGTGACTCTATTTACAAACAGTATGAAACATTTCAAGTTTGAATTCGCTGTAGAAAAACTTCGTCTTATGTAATCTTGGGACTGTATTTCCGTCACATATTTCGGTTCTCTCTCGCAACGGCAGCACATGTAACTAAATACCTAAATTTCCATATACCGAATTTAAAACATTCTCACCCTTATGTTAAATTTTTTATAGAACAATTTTTCGCAAAAAGTGCACGCATAATATTAGCTAAAAAAGCTAAAGTGAAAATATTACAGTACTTATTTTTTTCCGGCTTCGCTAATCTTTTTGTTGAAAAGACGCAATTATTTCTATATTACAAAAATATATAACTAATTAAAAACAGCATTCACAAATTGAACGAAATTCATGTAGACCATTTAATAGGTATTTAATTAGGTAATTACATTTTGATACGAAATCAGGTTAGTAATTTTCCGCTTATATGAGTAGTTAGTAGTTAGGTATTGAACTGACCCTTAAATGGCAAGTTTTCGGTTGAACAAAGTATTAGCGTGGGAAGCGAAAAAGGAACAACAGGTGTTTCCTGTGGCATATTTGATTTCAGTATAAAGTTACAGGCACCTGTTCTCTTCTTGAAGCTTGGCTAAGAACATTGCAAGATCCCATTGGGCCAGTGGACATAGTTTCTGGTCTTTGCTTTTCTATTCGCCATTGTATCAAGGACTAAATATTTCTGTAAGACACAAGGCACATGATTATTCGGCACAAGGAACCCAGTTTTAGATTCTCAGTGATGTACGAACCCGTTCCGAATTTTCGTACTATCTACAGTAGCTATCCAATCCGGATTCGTCCGAATACAAACCGATTTGAAAAGCCAATAACAATTTTAATGAACCAAGGAATACGTTAGCATATTCTTATTTAGAGTTCGGTAGACATTTATAACTGTGTAGAATTTTATGAAGCTGTTTTCATGTGGCACTTTTACATTTATAATATATGAATATTCAGTTACTAAACATATACGATAAATGACAAAAATGAACTTTCTAAAGTGCGAATTATATCTGTATCTTATCTTGTGATATTTGTAGCTTTATGCTCTACTTGTTTAAAACTCGCTCGTTGCAATTGTACGTTAATCATCATTAAAGAGACGAAGTGACGCCTCTTATAAAACTTACTACTCTTTGATTGTATTTCACAATGGAAGGTGCATATAAATAAGCATTTATGTTAGTGCGAAGTCAAAATAACATCTAAATCGCTTGTTAAATAGTAAATCATTAAATCACAGACTTATTTCAACATGACAGACGTTGGAAAATATTAAAATGGCTTCAAGGAATTTTCCAAAGCTGTGCAATCGTCCTTCGACATTGCATGTCGTCTAGCTCACAGGGGGGTGCGAAAGCTCATAAGGAGCACAAAACGGCCCCAAGCTCATCCGTCTCATTAAAAATTATTCAGACTTCACAGCTTATTTCTTTCTTTTTAAAATTACTTTATGCATGGTTAATTTATATTTTTATAATTGTTTGTTATTTTGATTTTTTTCTAATGGTGAAATTTTGGAAGAGAGATTTTGAAGAGCTACAATATTAGAGTGGTTTTTAAAAAAATCTCTGATTTTTCCTAGAACCCAGACCACTAGCTTATCCAAAGATACTCACATCTCGAAGCGGAATTGTAGGAAACGCGGTCTTTTAAGAACTGATCAAAACACGGGAAACATTTTTATTTCTAAAACAATTTTGTTTGTTGAACTACCCATGTGTAAAATTTAAACAAAATAACTATATCTTCTTGATTTTCGGACCTGCAGACATTTTCAAAGTCGTTGTGGCAGTACCCGAAATTACGTCCTTGACGGCTTACGAGTAATTGAGTGTAAGCTACCAAGGAGGAATCTTCTCCCTACCATACAGCTTTTGATAATGTCTAACACAGCTCTAGACGAAACGTTAGGTAGAAATATCAATGGATCACGACTTACAAGCCCAGAAACGCCGGTCGTGAAAGTCTGCATACTTGGAAAAGTTAGTCCAAGTTGTGAACCGTTTATTTTTCGACATACTTACGACATATACAAGTGAACACTTTAAAAGTCGGTGAGTCGTTTTGTCCGCACGTATTCACGATACAATTTACTTCTATGATCTTAAATTCGATTAATTTTAAATGTGGTTTTTTTGGTACCTACTCCAGGTATTCTTCGCCAGTAGAAATATGGCCAACTGAGAATTAAGGTTACAAAAAAAAATTATAAAATAATTTAGTTTAAATTGTGTCCCCTCATGTATAAGCTATAGGTATATAAATTTAGAATTTAAGAAAGGTAAACCGTGAAGGTTCTGCTTGTTACGATATAATGTCGTGGAATATATATTTACTGTAGACTATAGACGTTCAACAATCAAGGTTCTTCAATGTCTACTTATATTAGAATACATTGAATTAAATTAAACGACGTCTCAAAACATCCATAAACGGAAGTGAGATTCGAACTCATGACAGTTTGATCTAAATACCAGCAAGCTAACTGTTACACCAATCTGTTCTGTTTTAGTATTATTGGTTCAGAAATTTAAATTTCATAACAGTTTTAATGTAGAGTGGGTATAATTTTATAATATAATCATTATAATTCATTACTGAATAATAAAAAACTCCGGTCGCAGTACCAAAACTCTGTCGACAAAATATAGTGTATTTGCTAATACAAGTCTTGTGGTTTTATTATGTTAAATTTGTTTTTAAGCCAAATTAAAAATTTTGCACTTTAATACACCCCTTAAAATAATATTTTTTTCTTAAATGCAATACTATTGTCAAATCAACATCTGCACCAAATTAAATACACCTTTCGGTATGTAAATCCATATCCGCAATCTAGTGTTTTCATAAAACTTTTATGTCTGATCCTGTCGAGACGATTTTATCGAAATTTTAGCAGTACATTAACTAAAGGATTACATTTCTATTTTGAAATGATTCTAAAATTTTTTTCGATTTTTTTGGGCCCGAATACATTTTTCAACCCCTAAAAACCATCCTTAAGATAGTCTGATTGGGTCCATTACAACATGTGGAACAAATTTCGCTTAAATCGATTAAGTCTTTTGAGAATTATTGTGCACCACTTACACACACACACAAACATTTCCAAAAATAGTGCTGACTTATTCAGGAGAAATTTTGGTCTGATCCCTATATCTATCATCCGACCGACGCCAATAGTGTATGTGTCATATGGTAAATAAACTAATAAAGCACTGTATTATAATTAATGTGGTAGTGTGTTGATCGCCATTTTATTCGATAGTATGAAATAGAACAGCGGCATAACAGAATTAAAGTGAAGTTATTTGACATTTTATATAGAAATTTTGCGTCGTCAGCTTGTTTTGTTTGACCTTAAAGGCCGTGTAGCATTGAGTTTTATCAGCTGTCCTTGTTTTACACGTGCCAAAGTCTATCTTCTTTAATAATGTCGGACACAAAACAACACGTATAAAACAATCAGTAGTGGGTTGCTTTGTCTCCTGTTTATAACTACCTACCTATCACAGAATTCCTACAACATATCTCTAGATTGAGAATGGTGTCTTAGAACAAGAGTTTTGAACAGCTAGACGAGACTTTTGAAATCTAGTCTTGTCGAAGTCTCGTTGATAAACGAAAAGGATAGTTTCGTCTCATTATCGGTAACGACTCGGTTCGTTTTGACCTGATTTTGTTTCGTCTCGCCTCGTATATAGCCTTTGCTTCACCGATCTCGTCTCGGCAAGTTTCGTTACGATACTGTCCAAGTCGTACATTTTTTTACCTTTGTTATAGCACGAAAATAAATTAAAAATACTAATCCAACTGGTTTTAGTGATTTGAGTAAATCAACGATTTACATTCTAGTTACGTTCGTATAAGTGTATGATATCTGTGATAGCTTCGAAAGAAGTTTATTTTTGGGATTAGACAGTGCAGCAATCTCACAACCTCAACATTCACGAGGGTTAAATTTATCGCGGATGGAAAAATAAATATATAAACAAGAAACGAAAAGAAGCATTTTGAAATCGCAGGGATTTATTTAGCTGAGAAGTATTGACAATAATTATGCATGTTGCGAAATTTTTCTCCTGTAAGGTGGAAGCAACCATCTTTACCAATGGTATGTAACAGCCTTAGTTACGATTGGTTTTAAGTATGCTGTATATTAAAAACCATATCTACGTGTTCCTTCCTAAATTGCGTGATTTAAATTAGAAATCATTCAAAACAAATCTATATTAATAGTATAACCATAGTTTAAATAAATATAATTAGTTTTTTGATCTGTAATTTCTTTTTCTAAGGTAAAATCTTCTATAGTAAACTGGGCTTCTCATACTATTGTCCCAGCGTTTACAGTAAAAGTTTTTTCCTTTCACAAGTACCTACGTATTTTTCAGATCTGGATTCGTTGGAATACAAAATCTCTATAATTTGAACATTGGTAAACACAGCACATCGGCATTGACAATGATTTATTATTTGAAATAAACTTATTTTGCACACACTGCTATGAACTATTTACAGTCGTATAGCTGGCGCTTCTAGCGGTAAATTTTGGCAGTACCTGTCTCCATTCAGATTCAGTCGCGCTCGTGGGCGGAACAAAAATCTCAATCGATTGCAAACCGATTGCACAATAGTCGCATCCTGAACTGGTTTGAAACTCAAATTGCATAACACTTGACTCGTCTACGGAGAGGCTAAAAATCTATCTGTAGGTGTAATAAAAAATGCCCTCGTAGTCATGGAACTATCGGTAGACTTGTGTTTTGGGAAGAAATGATGGGGTTTCATCAATCTTCAAATGGTTGCTATTTCTCGCTCAATTTCTTTCATTTTAATCTCAAACGATAGTTTAGTTTGGAATTTTTGGTTCGAGTTTTATCGCGATTTGTAGGTCGAGTCATTTCAAACTTTTAGGTTCAAATGTTGTTCTTATTTTCTGTGAATACTTCAGGTATTCGAAATGGGTGTTACTGAAGAGATTTAGTTCTGAGGATCATAACGCACTTTGTATTTTCGCGATGGGACTTGTAGTCCCCGAAATATTTAAGTTTTAGTGGAGCAATTTAGAAATTTTTGCCGTAAAAACACCTTCATGCAGACAAAGCCTAGAGGCGACTGAAGTCAGTTGTCAAAATTTTTAGTACTTTTGGTAGAAGGGGACCGAGTGACTCGATCACCTAACACCTGGTTTGCTGGGATTGGTTGAGCGGTTCGTGAGATAGTGGTATACCGAAAGTACATTTGAAACATAGCGATCGATTTTCGTGACGCGTGCAAGTGACACAGTACATGCCTATGAATTCCATATCAAAAAATCGACACAAGCAATTTTTGGTCGGTGATCCGTAGATCATCTCTGATCTACATGAATGTGGTATACTTGTGAACAGTGTACATGGTTTTATATTACCTTTAAAGTGCGTAGTACGTTCATTGCGATGTAGTGACGTACTTGATCCCCTTGTATACATATGTATATTACATTGTCGGTACATACATTGCAATAGGGTTGCTTCGTCATATACAATTATAGTCCAATTTAGCAGGAATAGCTACTTTCTTTGATGTACAAAATATACATATTAAGCAAAAAACGCATCAAGCATAACCGTTTTTATAAAAACATTAGAAAGTAGTATACTTTGAGTTTTTTAAAAGAAATTTAATTATAAGGTTGCTGAATTATATTTCTGTTAAGTTCATGATCCACTGACACTGTAGTATTCGGTACTCGTTGCCTACTGACTCGTTTTGATGTTCAAAGACAGAGCTTTTCTGTCACTTGGATCGTGGGTTTGCTCGATAATAGATCAGGACCTTTAAGTAAACGACTACCAGATTGAGAGCTTTCAAGACCCAATATTAACTCACATTTAAAGAGAAATGTTTGAAAACATAAATTAGTAAAAAATGGGCTCGAAGTTATACAAGTTTTAGCGTGATTAAAAACTAATTTTTAATTTGCATTCAAATAATTTATTGGACTAAAATAATAAAAGAACACAGAGTGAGATTAGCTAATGTATGTGAACATGGTCTCTACCGTACTCTATCCTCCTATAACACAAAGAAACGAAAAACAACTGCAACGATATATGGCGATGGCATGTCCACTAGTGTATGTCAATGGTTTGCTACATCTATTCTGTTGATAGCTTTTTCTGTGAGCCACTTCATCCCGTTAATTTTGATGTTACGTTGTTACATTGTAAAAATTCACTCTCATCTTTGTTTCATAACGCCCCAAAAAAGTATAAAATGCCAGATGCTTGCATTGAAACGTAGAATTCGTTCACGTTTACAGATCAGGCTTGTTTTTTTTAGTGTTTGTGTCCACACAACTTAAAAATTCAAATTTTGTTTTTACTATAAGCTTGTTCTGGTTGAAGGAAAGCCTGGTAAACGTACAGTTTTATTTATAGCCATGTCAAATTTTTACGTAAAACCAGTAATATTTGAGGGCGCCACTACGGAGCTGTAAACGCTAATTTGTCGAGGACCTCTTCTCTAAACTTCATACTCATTCCAATTTCAGCGTACATAGTATACACAGGTGAAATTTCCTGTATTGTATGTTATTCATATCAAATTATTAGATTAAATTTATTTGTATAATAGATTGACCGTTACCTGATAGAAATAAATGTTATACATTTTAAATTAAATAAAACACGCCGTTTTAAATTATTTACTTTATAACAATATTGCTTCACATAACAAAGTAATCACTGGTTGGGTGAAACAGTTGTAATGAAATAAAGTTATTTGTAATTAAATTAAAACGTTACGATTTATTGAATTTAATATGTATAGATTTTTTCGCCTTAATACTGTGCAAAATGCCAAAATGATGGATTGTTTTCAAGTTAATAATGTAGCAGAAGCTTCCCAGTAAAAGGAGCAGAAAAATAAGGAATTCAAGTTCAGTTCCAAGTGAGCACAATATTAAATTTATATAGGTTTGCGTTGTCATCCGACGTTACTAATGATATTGTTTTGAAGTTTATAATATAATAGCGTCGTTCTTGTAAAAGAGGAAGAAAAATAAAGTAATTCAAGTTCAAATTCGAGTGCATACAATATCGTTGTCATTCTATATTATCCGTCATATTGTTTTGAAATTTTCACGACAAAATTAAATTTGTAGTTGGCAGGTGTTCAAACGAAAAAAAAATTCAGATACGTTTGAAATTAAACGCTGCATGTTGAGTATATAGTAAATATTTAATTCATTTCAATTTAAATACACTTATATTTTATATTGTTCATTTATTAATTATTTGAACATTTTTATCACATGACTGATTTCATAATGATGGATCTGATTCCAGATTGATCGTTTAACAGTACAGTGAAAAAAAGAAAATAATTGTGAGTAGAAAAGCTCTTTTCCGATGTATCATTTATTAGATATTAATTAAATACAGGGAAGCAGGCGGGGTTTATTAATAACTGTATATTTTATATTTCAAAGGTGTTTTTGTCGGTAGAAAATATCTCCCTTAATACTGTATCAAAATTAATGTTTGATTCGCCATTCTGGAGATTATTTTTCTCTCTAATGACGAAAAATAAGTTAATATCTTCAAATTAATGTTAACACTAAAACAATTTACAAATTTTAACAATTTCATTACAGAAAATAACATTCAGAAAAAACAAATGTCGTCATCTGGTGGCAATCTGTTTATTTTAACAGTTGTCGGTAATATTAAGTGACATAGTGGTGCTGAAATCTCTGAGTAGAATAAAAAAAAATATTTCCACCCTATTCTATTACGTAACTGACAACTAACGGTGTAAAGTATTTGCACGGGTCCGCTAGTTCTTATGTATTTCGTTAACTTTATTGGTAATAATATCTCATTAGCGGTATATCGTGTCAAAAAATATTTAATGAATTTCCTGTTCAGATTTTTTTTTATTTGTTACACAGTTCGCTTGGACACCATGAATATTGTGTGTATTCTATAAAAGTAAGCGTGATTTTAATGACCTTAATTTGTGGAAGTTTTAGAACTCATATTCGATGTAATAAAAATATATAAATAAAAAACATAATAAAAAATAATAAAAATCACACTTCTATCATGCATACAAAAATAACGTTAAAAACGTGGAACATTCGATGTCTTTTTCTGCTTTTTAAAGCATCAGTATCCCTCGAAATAAATTTCTTACAATTTCTAAATGAACTCAAAGTTAAAGAGTTTATATTTAAATTCTACAAACAGGTTTCTGGTGTGTAAAAAATAAATGTATACACGTTTGTTGAATGCTATCTACCAGTGTTAGAGAGAAACTTTGACGAGGACGGTATATTCTGAAGTTGTACATATCGGGTAGTAATTAGCTCTAGAAACTAGAAACTAATCTTAGATACCTTAGTGCATAAATATAGATGTCCGGAAAATAATTCAACGGGTTTTAGAGTCAATCTTAAAAGCAGAAATTCAATTTGAAACTTTACATTTTCCAAGATTAATTCTAATTCTCATTACAATTTTGATTTTTTTAAGTGCTACTGATTACATAGAAATAAACTAACGTTTTGAAACAAATTCTTCTTAAGAATCGCTACACTATTGTATAAAAGAGGGTTTATGTTGAAAATAAATGTCCACACATTATATTAAAATATAAGGTGTAAAGTTAAACGAAGCTACACTTTTTTCGTAAACAGAAACGGACTATTTAGCCACGTTGAATATTAACAAAATAATGAAAAACGAGATAGAAATTTTAGAGTAGCATTTCTTATACTCGCGAACGATTACGATTTGTTTACTACGAGGGGAGGTAAGCCTATAAATGAATTCAACATTATTAAATAGCAAGTTAAAGTAGAGTTCTACACAGTTATACGATTCATTAAAAAATACATAAAAACCGATTAAATAAAAGTCGCTAAAACTTCTGGGGCAAAAAGTCCTGTGCTTTAAATAATATGTAGATTACACCGCGATCACTTGATTTTTTAATTATTTACAACCGGTTATACAAATGCAGCCAGTCTCACCAACTTATCTTGCGAGTAAGGCCACGAAAAAAACATGACATTATAAACTGCGGATATGATAAAAAGTAGAAAATTCAACCCGAAACCTTGATTGTTAATTCGAATTCTTAAGACCATCAAACAAAATGAAACCAAACACTTTTTGGTTTCACTATGTCAATCAATTTAATATAATAATCAATGTACTAAGAGCCAAATAAGGCTGTCATGTAAGGTCCAAGGAGATGCTTAAAAGGGCCGTGTGACCATTTTTAAGTTTACATTCGTTACAATAATAGCGTATGTTTTAACATCTTACCTGATTCATGTAAGATCTGACAAACTCCATCGACTGCTCGAGGGCATAAGTATCGCTGCTACATGAATCGATGATCAACGCCCCAAGAGTCACGTTCGGTAATAAGTCTGGATCCTGGTTTATCTCATCCATTGCGTACAACATAGCCTCAAGTCTTTGAACACCCTTCTCTTCTTTAACAGCGCCACACGGGAACTCGGAACGACCACTAACTTGCTCATGCATCGGGAATATTCCTCCTAGGATGATGTCCCCGTTGATACGTATCAATTTGCCACCACTATCGGTAAGCAACGTATCGAACTGGCCAGCGCACGATGGCAGTATTATTATCACTATAATTGCCGCCAGGATACCGAACCGATAACTTATTGATAACATCGCACCGTTATACCACCTCTTCATGCTATTGATTTTTATTGTAAGCTTTAGTGCGGACCAAAGTTGATTTAATATGATAAAATATTGATCAATGACGACCAGCCATAATGGTCTGAATTTAATTTTATATGATTTTATGGCGGTATGGAAAAGTAGGACCCAATATCGATTTAGGATATTTAATTTCTGATCTCTATTCATGATATTTGATATTTGTGTGTTTAATGAGTGTCCAGTTTTATAATTTTACTTTATGTTTTTCATTTTGGTCTGTAGTCTGTGCTAATTTATTTGAGTATATTTAATTGGAAGATGTGTTTTCATTTGAAGAGAGACGTTAAAAAGTAATAATCATGTTACATTTTGAATATCACTATTTAGTTTGAGACATTTTAACAAATAATTCTAGTTAACATATACTATTTTTTCTTTTACTATATTTCGATGAAACATGTTATTTCGCCGAAAATGGAAAATCAGGCGTATTTTTGTTTATAAAAGCATAACTATTTGACTAGAGAATGCCTAGTTAAACTTAAATTGGTTATTATTTTTAAATTAGTACAAATATTTTAGTTTAAAAAAACTTCTTATTAATGTATATAAAAATTACTTTTGTATTTATTACACAAAATATTTCCATTCTAACTGTCGACATTGAGATTTTTTTATTTGTACTAAAACATTTATTTTAATATTTAGCATTTTTTCAAACAACATCGATAACAAATAGATTATTTCAAATTTTTAATATTTTATATTAAAAAAAACATTCACAAATATTTTTTCATGAAGTTCTATATTATTTAATTCTAAAATTTTGACGATATTTATTAAGTAGGTATGTTTTTTTGATTTTATCACTTAATTTTATTAATTTTTGGCACATTTATTTTATTTTAGAAAAGCTTAACTTTTAATTCTATATTGACACAAAGGTACTAATTTTTAAAAATTCTAACTAGATTTTTACTTTTTTGGAATTAATTAATGATATTTTTGATATTTATTTAGAAATATTGTTTATGTATTTATTTTAGAGTCATATATAGATATTCATTCAATGGTATTAATGTAGATAACGTCTTTATTAAGCGTTGTTTATTCCGCTGTCTCATTATGGTTGACCGACTTGTTTCGGCTAAAAAAAAATCAAACAAAGGCTATCCCAATTAGAGTGATATAATTTAAAAATGACGCCATTTGTAAGCCGTCAATTTATTTTTTATTCTTTTAAACACAATCAATAAACTTTGTCTAATTATCATATACGTTCATATATGTTTAGAAAATTATCAACATTTCGCGGACTATAGTGATCCATTCCTTTATCCTTTCAAACTGCGTAGTGCTTTTGGAAAGATACAATTGTTGTGAAATTTCATGTATAGTACGTAATAATTGAACTCATTTTTTAATAATAATGATAATAATAATGCGTTTATCGTCCGTTTCTTGACTTTATCATAACAGACACCATTCGCACCATTTCTATTTTCCATTTACTATTTCCCGTTATTTTCTACATTTTTAAAAGTTCAACTTAAGTAATACCAATGGATTAATGAAGGAATTATAGGAAATTAGGATAAGGTAGATAATTTTTGAACTTGGAGTTTGATAGGTAATCGGCTATGACCTCGAATAAGGAACCACCTCGATATTTATCTGGAATTAATTGAAGAAAACCGTGAAAAATCTCAACAAGATGGCCGATACAGGAATTAGCATTTCTCGGCGAGAGGCAGTAGGAAAAAGTCCCAGCCACATTTGCCCCCGTCGGAATTCGAACCCGATACCTTTCTCACCACTTCCCCGCCCCGCTTGGTATTTTGTTTTCGTTTTTAATAATAATCATAAACCATTTTTTAACGTTATTGAATGATATATCTTTGCATGATGATATTACGAAAGTTTACTGGTTGAGTGATTCTCTTTTTTTTGCTCTTTCTCTGTTTGTTTTATATAATGCAACAAACGTGTTTTAAATTTATATCTTTAACAATAAATAAAAAATTCAATTCTTATTTAATCTCAAAATTGGAGACTACATGCTTGGATAAATAAAAAAGATTTCGCTGAGCTTTTTTAAATTTTGAAACGGTGCAAATAAATAAGCTCAACAAAACAGTATTTTTTCTATCCCAATAAAACCTACTAAAACTTCTTTACATATCGTCAGCTGAGAATTATTTTGAACCAAGTCCCTAAATGTTGACTGCGTAATAATCAGCTTTGAATGTTAGCATGTTGTTTTTGATTTTATGGTTGGCCTTACAGGTTTATCTAAATGTCATGTTTTAATGGTATGGGCAAACGAAACTATGTTTCCATTTTCAAGAAAAAAATATGAAATATGACATTTGTAAAATGGACTTAGATCAAAATGATATTGAACCATTGTTGAAATAAGTATTATAACAAAAAAAATACTGAACCATGTCCACATAAATAATAAGTTTTAGGCTTAAATAAAACTAATTTAATACATAATAATTATATTTATTGTTTTGCAAGTCATTTTACATGTTAATATAATGATTTACTATATTCATATCCATATTAATAAATGATTGTTAATATTCATAGGTATTTGGATTGACAAGACTTGTTTAAAAATAATTCTTTAATATTTTTGTACAACGTTTCGTCTCTCTCGAGACTTCTTCAGGTACTCAATAACGAATTATTTAAATTCAAAATTTAACATAAATTCAAGTCGCAATCTAAGAGAATTTATACACGACTGTCATTTTTTGTTTATCACACAGTCGTGTATAAATTCTCTTAGATTGCGACTTGAATTTATGTTAAATTTTGAATTTAAATAATTCGTTATTGAGTACCTGAAGAAGTCTCGAGAGAGACGAAACGTTGTACAAAAATATTAAAGAATTATTTTTAAACAAGTCTTGTCAATCCAAATACCTATGAATATTAACAATCATTTGTTAATATAATGTTCATAAAATTTGCGATCGATTTGTGGCATATATTTTAACATAGATTTAAGGTCAGCTTTTTTCTTTAAGTCCAACAATGATTTTTGTTTAATGCAGGTTACATTATAATCTAACATAATATTATCATCATGTTTGGTACGCTGGTTTCTTTTAGTACCATTTCCAGTTAGTCTCACGGTTGTCAAAATACCGCTAAAAGACGTTTTGTAGCTAATGTACGCGGTTGCATCCACTTGAATATATTTAAGTTTTGTGTAAGGAATTGTACTGAATGCAAGTTTCTTGGTCAATTTTTGAAAATCAAAAAAATCTGTATCGTTCATTTGCAATATAACAAGTTTTTTGGTAGAATTGGCAATCTGAACTAGGTTTCTCAGTAATGACACTGGGCTGTATATTTCAGAATATCGCATTTTTTTCTCAAGAAGGCTGTGCACAGCATCTACTTCTTGCACATTGCTATGTCCGGGCTCTGAAAATTTCTGTTGAATCGACTGTATTTGAGGATGATTCTTGATAAAATGCTGTAGTCCAAAAGACATTATGCTATTCCTGTTTTGGGGGATACAGGAATCCGACCAAATCACCAATGTTGTTATTTCCGGAAAATCTGTAACAATTCGATGTAAGATTTTTAGAAGACTGCTGCAAATATGATTTCCCGTTCTTCCGGATATCATTTCATGCCATACTGCGCAGTACGTTTTCTTGTTTTTTGAACAATATGCAGTTAAATTATATACGCTAAATTTGCGTTTATAAAAAAAGTTTGACACGTTTGCTTTAGGTAATGCGTACACATTTTGCAAATCAAATGAAATGACTGCAGTGTTATCATTTTCTGTTTCTCTGTCTTTGTCTCTTTCCTTTTTGCTTTCCTCTTTCCCTTTCACGTGGTTCTCAAATTCTGCATGTCTTTTATCTGTAATATTAGCAGAATTTTTCATTTCTTCGCAAAAATCACAGCGGTCCTTTTTAGGTTTAAAAAATGATATGTTGAAACAAGTATTGAAAACTCGTCGGTAAATATTTATTTTGACATCAGAATCCGAGTGTTTTTCCTTATAGAGGTTAAACATTTTTTGCAGCGTTAGATCCTGTTCTAAATATTCTTTATTTGTGCCGGCTCGGCAGTAATGGCTTTCCATTCGAGGAAATGAACTGATATGATTTTTTATTTTATTAATTTCGTCTGGACTGGTGGTTTTTTTCACGTGTTTTCCACGCACAGATTTTTTCGGTGTACCTGTATTTTCATAAATTTCTTTAAAAAAATACGAAATCCTACGCGAGCTAATATTTAGCGTATTTAAAAAAAATGTTTTGCAAACTTGCACTCTGTCACCATCCAATTCAAAAAAATATTTCAGTGTATAATGTTTATAGCTTTCTTTTGGCTGTGGAAAAACTCTCGCCCTATTTCTAGCTTTATCAACTCTTTCTACAAACTTACTATAGAAGTGTGATTTCTCATGGTCTTCCAAATGCCAGAAACTATTATGAATAGATTTCTGGTCTTCAATGTTAATTTTAAGTTTGCACTTGGAACGGCATTCACACTGTCCCTTCACTGTCTTCTTTTCCACAGGTTTGCCTTTACTGTCAACATAATCCAGCCCAGATTGCCTACGCCTTTTTCTCACATTTTGTTTCCAATCTTCAATTTTCCTTGTACGTTTCCGGGAACGATGTTTAACAGTGTTGGTAGGAACCTCACTATAAATAAGCACAAAACAAACAAAATATAATTTATCTAATTGCGTTTGATTCCCAAAAATTTGTAAAAAAGTATTTACTTACACTGGTTTATTAGAATCACCAATATTGTTATCATTAATGTCAGGTGGTATGTCATTTTTATGGAAGTATTCTTTTATATTATTATGAGTTAAAACTTCTTCTTCATCGGGTCTGTATGTTGGATCGTCCACATCACTTAGATCTTCCAGTAAACTAAAAGAAAATTAAGGTTATGTTGTATTTTAGTACGTACAAAGTATAATATCTACAACGCAGGCATTATTACTTTTCAATAATTTGTCATACATATTTTACTTACGTCAAAAGTGATCGGTCCATATTAATATTTATATTTAGAAACACTTAAAACGTTTATCAAATTTATTTTTATGCACTTTGTCGTTTTGACAATCACAAACAATAAAGGTTTTACAGTAACAATTATTTTGTACCAAGTCCTATGTCACGTGTATAAATTGTCACTTATGATTGGTTGTGGACTTGGTACAAAATAATTCAACGAAGTAGAGCGCCGCCGGACATGGTTCAATGTAATGTTTTAGTTCACGCAATGATGAGTGTAAATAGCGTTATGGTACAGCTGGACATGGTACATTTTAATGCGTAGAACTTGATGACGGTCCTAACTCCGAAAAGTAAAAATGTGGACTTGGTTCAAAATAATTCTCAGCTGACGATATATTAAGTTGTAAAAAATCACTGTAAAAAAATTGTAAACTGAATTTATGGTGTCATTCTGTATCATAAATGTTAAAATTAATAGTGCTGTTAAATTTCTGTCCCTTTCTTACAAGCTTGATATTGAATAAGCTAGATTGAAACAAACATTTTATATCTCTGTTAATTTTTGTTTTTATGATAAAAAAACACAAGTTTTTTTGCCATAACATTGTTTGTTGGAAAAGTAAAATAATAATAATCAAGAAATTCAAAACGTGAGACAGTATTTTTTATTTTGTGTCAGTATTCGGGAATTCGAATCTTCAGTTTCCAAACAGGTCCCTGATTACTGCAAAATAAAAAAGTACTGTTTCACGTTTTGATTTCCTTATTTTCTTCTTTTACGTAGTCGAATTTTAGTTTTTGTAACTTTTATTCATATTTAATTTTTTTTTATTTCTTCATAAGAATATTTAATTATTTGCAAAATAATTAAAAAAACGGATCACAAAACCTCAAATCATGTTCACTATAATAACTAACTTCAAAAATAAAAAAAATAGGGGGAAAGTTTCGTTATTATAAAAACTCTACGCTACTGAAATTATGTACGTTGTTCCTTATAGAAACTATGACCTCTATATAATGTTTTAGTGTAAAAATCGGTTGCATAACTTATTTAATACAATGCTTAGCGAATATAAACCATTACGTTCGTTTGTAAACGAAGACAGGCTTCTACATGCCATTAAAATAAAAGCGAACATGTTATTTAGTTGAAATAAATAATTTGATTGAGAGACAATATTTTATATTACAGGCTGTCGACAATAATGTTTTAATGTGATAGTAATATTGTGACTGTTAGTGAAGTGTTGGTTTATAATAGATATTATTTTGTGAAGATCCATAAGGCTGTTTTTATCAACGCATACATTTCTAAATAAAGTAAGAAACTAATGTTGATATATTTTGCTATAAGTCAGACTTCAGTACTGATTTAAACATTTTTAATTGTCTAAATGTGTTAGCGTCACTAATTTTACTGAGTTGAAGGAGGATTTAAAAATATTTAATAAACATAATGAAAGTTAAAACAAGCCGTGAAATGGGTCGTATGTTAGGACCTTTGGGGTCCACACGATCAACTTCCCAGTATGATCTTTACAAAATTGACCCGAGAAATCTTTTTCAAAAATTCTTAAATGGGTGCCAAGTTCAATGGTAAGTCCTAAAATTTATTTATAACAACATAAAATATGTTATAACAACTTAAAATATCATTTCTTCTTATAACTTAGGATAATATATAGAAGCCTAAGGTCTGACTTGGCTAGTTTTCATATACGAATTACTATTAAGTATCTAAAAGTACAGTTTCTACCAGCAAGCCAAATTTTCGGAAGAATAAAATAAGAAGTTACAGCTTTAGGACTTGCGAAGGCTATAATATAATTCGTATATGAAAATAGCCAAGTCAGACCTTAGGCTTCTATATATTATCCTAAGTTATAAGAAGAAATGATATTTTAAGTTGTTATAACATATTTTATGTTGTTATAAACAAAGTAGCTCCAAATGGTTCGTGTAATATTACACACGGTGCTGCTCGCCAGTTCTGTTAGCTTGATGAACTTGGCTTGACACTCTACCGCGTGTCTAGATCACACATCATACAAACACACTCAGCCATTTTTTTAAAAATAGTGTAAAAATACATAATAATTTTGATATGGATTTTCGGATCCATTGCAATAATTTTTTGAGTACTGGGATGTTAATAATTTTGGAAATTAATAAATTCCCGTTAAACAGCTCCGAAACTGCAACAAATAAATATTTATATATTCATGGATTCAAATCGATTAGCATCTGGGCGCAGTCGGGGACAATTTATGTTAGCAAATTGCTGTTAAGATACACCCAGCGCTCGACGTAATGTTACAATGCAATATTGGAAAAAAATCACCGTCGGTCGGGGTGGAAGCCAGCGAATTACACAACGACACGCTCGACAACATTTTTAAATACATTTTTCTAATATTGTATTGTAACGTTACGTAAAACGATGGATGCTTTTTAACAGTAATTTGCTAACAAAATCTATTTGTGAATTTAATGTTGCGAATAAATTTTAAACTAACTATAATTTTAACGCTCGGAAAATAATAAACCAAAATTGAAAACTATAATGTTAAAGAAAATCAGAAAACAATTATAAAAACTTAAATTTTCTTGGTGACATTCTGATATTCCAGACCTTTTTCTTTCCTGTAAACTTTTGTTTATAGGTTAAATTAACCGTATGTTTCTTTGGAGTCGTTGAACTGGCGAACCAGAATCATTTTCCAAAAGTTTCTTTCGTTACACCGTAGAAAACATATTTTTAACAAGATGTTATTACAGAAAACGCGTACCTATATAAATAAAATACAGTCGAGACCAAAGCAATTATTTTTTTCTTATTCTAATAATATTAAAAATTGACTGTTATAGAACAATTTTTATTTCAAATTTAAATTAAAAACTAGTGTTTCCACAGCGTATCAAAACATTTATTTTTCAGTATCTAAGTTATAATAAAATGATTAAATGAAATGAATCTGATTTTTTTAATTAATTCAAAAACTATGAACATTAATTATTATACATAAACTAACTCATCTAGTTCTAAACAAAACGACCAAAAACATCAGTTATTTAAAATTTTATGCCATTTATATTTCCCAAATTTCATAGCCGCTTTTTTCGAAATAATACAAAATGTTAGGACAGTCGACACATTTATTTGATGAATGATTATGAAATTTGAAATCGAGATCTTTTCTGCATTTTAAGGTTCCTAAGAATGAAACGAAACCAATTATAATCTTCTCGTATAGTGTTTGATCCACGCCAAAGCAAATTACTATACGCTTGAAACAAATTCTACTTTTCATTCATATTTTTTACAACACGTATTTGGTCGGAAAAAATATTGGCGACATATCTGGTAAGGTTAAACCTTGAGTAGTTTGATCGTAAAGAGCAATCGAATCGATAAGATTGAAATCGTTTGTTTATATTTACGTATTCAAAAGACTCATTCACTTGTAAAGTACAAATCAGCCGTATGATACAATTTGATGGAAGGATATTGTGTTTGATTGTCGACTTATGTCAATGTCACATCGTATAAGCCGAAATAATACTGTTCATCTTTCACAAACCGGATTTTAGTTTCAAAGATCACGTTGTAATAGCAAAACCGACTACCTGGATTAAGACCACACAATATATATCAATATATCAAAATATGTAACATCTACGAAAAATGTTTGTCTTTCGATAAATCGAATATCTGATAGAGATGAATGATGTATCAATAATATTCAATCACAGTTACATAACATAATTTGAAACACAAATATCGAAACAATGGTCTCACTGCAAAACCCTGTAAAAAAATTAAACGACAGAAAGTTTTACGTCACCGCAGCCTAAGAAGTTTTTGAACATTTTTGACTCTAAATGGTTTACTGAAGCGGTCAAGTCAACATATATTTCTACAGCGACTGCGCTCATTTTTTTAATAGAAAATGTGCTCAGCCCGAGAAGAAATACGTCCATTATTTTAATAAATAGAATTCGTAAAGTAACAACTTGTAAGCCAAATTTTATTTAAATCGATTAAGGATTTCGAGAGTTATCGACATTTTCAAAAATAACGCCTGTCTATTCAATTTGATGTGAAACGCCATTCAGTTGTGATGGATGCCAAATGCCAATAGTATATTTGTCTATACCCTATGCGTATAGGAAAATATACTAAAACACGGGTTAAAATGTTGAAGCATCTACAAAATAATAATGTTTATCTTTAGATAATTCGAATACAAAAGATACAGTTGCGTTTCTTAACCCCCAGGGGTCTACGATCTCTACTTGGTAGTTCTTCCAAAGTTCAAAAATGTTTCGTACGATTTTTACAGCTATTACATATAAATATTAAGAGCACTGTGGTTGGAACAATAAAAATAAAAGAATAGTTACTTCTTACCACAACAGATTTATTCAGTGGATGTACATTTCGAGAGCTAAGCTCCCATGTTCAGCAAAACACTAAACTGTTTAGTGTTTTGCTGAAGATAGGAGCTTAGCTCTCGAAATGACATCCACTGAATCAATCTGTTGTGGTAAGAAGTAACTATTCTTTTATTTTTTTAGCTATTACATAACTATTACATTCTATTGGAAATGTCTTCTTAGCTCTCCTCTACATAAAAAATAGTTATAGGTACTGTTTTAAAGCATATTGAGTGAGAACCAATGTGGTGAAAACATAAAACTTATATTCGGAAGGGAGTAGGGCTTAAATATAGGCTTCATGATAGACGCTTCCACCATTAGTATCTCTAATTAGCCACGTTTCTATTAATTTGTACAATTTCAACTTTATTAATAGTAATATGCAAATGGGAATTATCAGAAAATAGAATAAGGTAACCGAATTAATAGCCATAGGAGACTATGGCCTTTTATAATGAAACATTTCGATATTTATCTGAAATTATTGAAGAAACCCAATCCAAACATCAATAAGAAACGTACAACAAACCGTTTCCTGGCGAAAAACATTGAAAAAAAGGTCCTGTGTCATATCTGTCACACCAAGAATCGAATATGAGTCTAATGTTTTCATTATAAAATTACATATATGTATGCAATAGTTGACGGTACAAGACTACCACTATGACACTTACTCGGTAAATTGTATGGATAGAATAGTTGATTAATTATTATTCAAAAACACAACGATGTTATTAAAATGAACACTACCGTTTGTTTGTTTGTTTTCCTACTCTTCAACTACCCGGTTTGTTGTCTATCGGCTTTCGTTGTTGAAATTTAAACAACTGCTTACTATACTTGAAGCGAGATTATTGTTCTATTATAGTTTCTAAAACTCTATTTCCAGTACCACACTTTATCAAAAATATGTATTTGCTTATATATGTTCTGTAGTATTCCTAAATTAAAAAAAATGTTGTAATTAATTGTGTGATAGTTTACGATAATCAAGTATCTTAAAAACGGAGTGCCAAATCGATTTTTTTAAATTATTAGTTTATTTGCCATATGGCAACATACACTATTGGCGTCGGTCGGATGGCGGGACCTAGGGGTCGGACCAAAATTTCTCGACGTTTCATAACCTCCTAAACACATTGGCACCATTTTTGAAAATGTTTATATATATATGTATATATATATATATTTATATATATATATATATTTATATATATATATATATATATATATATATATGTGTACGCGCGATAACTTTCGAAAGAGTTAATTGATTTCAACGAAATTTGGGCCACGTGTTGAAATCCATCACCGCAAGAAGCCTATTTAAAATAGGCCTAATCGGGCTATTTTAAGGGTAGTTTTTAGGGGTTGAAAACAGTTTTTGGGCCCCAAAATACCGAAAAAATTCTCCGAATCGTTTCAAAATTGAAATTTAACCCTTTGGTAGTGATTAAAAAGTGTCCCCACAATTTTAATAAAATCGGCCCGACAGGACCGGATTTACAAATTTTATGAAAACACTAGTTTGCAGATAGTGACTTATTTATTGAAGGGTGTATTTAATTCGGTGTAGACGTTAGATTGATAATAATATTACAATTAAGAAAAAAATGTTATTTTAAGGGGTGTATTAAGGGGTTAAATTTTTTATTTTGCCCAAAAACAAACTTAATTTCACATAATAAAAGTATAAAACCACACGGCCCTATACAAGCAAATACACTATATTGTCGGCAGGGTTTTGGCACTGCGACCCGGGTTTTTTTTTGTTTTTATTGTTAATTATAATTTACATTAAATATTCTACGCCACTGAAATAGCCCAGTTGACTCAAACTGGCCTGCTAAATTGTATTTAATTAGATATTTGCATGAATCTGTGTACCAAATATCAACTTGATTTATTTTTAATAACAGATAAATGAAAACACTTGAAAGTTCTACAAAATTTTATTATTAAATTATTTCTTGACGATCGTTTCAGACAATAAGTCCATCCTCGGGAATATAAAACATATACTAATAATATAATATATTAATAATATAATTATTATATTATTATGTTTTGTATTCCTGAGGATGGACTTATTGTCCGAAACGATCCTCAAGAAATAATTTAATAATAAAATTTTGTAGAAAGTGTTTTTTTTATCTGTTCATTTAATCATGTTCTACCAAGTGCCAAGTTAAAAATCAGTGCTATTATTTATTTTATTGTTTTTTACAAATCTTAAGAAAACTTCAAAAACGTTAGTTGTATCTCGGCTAGAAATAATTTTCGGAATAGCAATTAAAGTCAATAGTAATAATTTATATCACGTAATCTTTGGTTTCCGTTTGTCGGTAAGTTTAAAATACACCCTGTATATTTCTGGTCACTGATTCCAAGCAGTTATTTTTCTGTCCAATAAAAATATTTACTTTGTTGGGTTAATTTAAATGCGATTAAAAAAAAAGATTTTATCTGAATGTATTTATATTCATTACATGCTTTTAGTAGACGGGTTGAAGAGTAAAATTATAATATTTTATATTTTTATGGCACAATATAAAACGTATTTATTTTAGGTGAAATAGTCCGACCCTTTTGATTAGTATATTTTGATTGTGCTTCATTTTATATTGTATATTGTATACAAAGAATTATATTTGGATCTTACAATCTACATGAGATTTTATTATGAAGTAAAGCCAAGTTAATTTTCTTGCTTTAATAGCATATAATGCAAATTCCGGAAAAAAGAGAACATGAATCACATTACCTCTGTCAGTTATTAAAATGAAGTATTGCAAACTCGAATATTATTCTATGTTTTGCATTATTTATTTACTTTATTCAAATTACGCTTTTTACAAGAAATTCAGTGGCTCTCAAAAAATTAATTCCCAGAGAAAAATCGAACTCCAGGAGTATATTTTTTTTTAATTTGAATACCCAAAAAAAAAAAAAACAAACAAACAAACAACATAACACTAAAACGGACATAAGCGCATCAATAGAACATAGTTTTGTCATAAACAAATAGTTCTTTCTTCGACATCCTAATCCTTAATTTTATTTTATTATTTTTTTACAATATTAAATTATTGCAGAATATAATATATAATATACATTGTGCAGGAACTTATTAAAACATATCTCTCGCGTTAAGCGGGGTCTTACTGTGCATCGTTTTCTTATTCCCCTTAAGAAATGACGTTTTAAATGCGTCTTAGCCAAATGTCATCACATGCTTCTAGGCTAAAAAATATTTCATTTTATCAGCAAAGTTATTCTCTTACAACTTTCTGGAAGACAAACTTTTTAGTTTGGTGATGAATAACAAATATTTTCCAACACTTTTTGCTTAAATATTGTTTGAATCTCCTTTTGAAAATTTTATACTCCTCGGGAATTTATTAATTTTTGCACGCTTACACATTTTAACTTAGAAGAACTATTTTAATTTATGTAAATGCTTTTAAAATTTTATTTAAAAATGATCAACGACACTTATGTGACTAAAAGATCTTGTGCCTTATAATGCGTTTTTTTAAATTTTTCTATAACTTTGCAAAAAATTAAAAAAAATTCTAGACGTACCGAAAGTCGAAACTAGTGAATTATTTTTTTAACTTTGTAATGTGTTTTGTGTTTGCCTGTCTTTTCACACGTATAAACCAATTTTGACTTAAAAACGGTAAGTTAATACGCGCAATGATAAATAGAACTGCCATATTATTTTATCCAAAATCTGACCTGAGCTATTTTCTTTCATAACCAGTCACGAATTTAATTTTGTTAAATTGATTTTCTAGTTCAGCTTTATAAAAACAAAAATAGATTAAACAAATATAAACATGTTTGCGAAAGTTCTGGCTTCTACTTTGAAAACTTTGATTAGAATGCGCATAGGACATGAACCTTAAAAAAATCAATAACAAAGGCATTTACCTTTCAATAGAACTAGAAAAAAAATTGCCACGAGTGCATAAAGCAAGCCAAATAAGTTATGTTTATTTTTAGTTCTTTATAACAACACAGCGACGGAACATTGCGGTCAAACTTTTAGTTTTGACCTCAAATATCAGTGATTCATATCATTTGGAACACGTTGTTTCTATTTTTTTTTAATATTTATAGTTTAACTAACGGTTACTCTCCTATGAATAAATGTGTCAGCACTTCGAATATTTAAATAAAGTTCCCATTTCTATCTGTATGTTCACAATTAACTTAAAAACTACTGGACCGATTTAAATTTCGTTTTCACGATTTAGGCATTTTCTTGACTATCCTTAGACTCTATATCATGACGCAAAATTAAGGGTTAGTTTGTACAAGAAATTGTACAGGTACTGTGTTTTACCAACAACTTTCCGTTTATACAAAATATATATCAATGAGCTTGACTCAACTGCGCAAACAATATGACAGAGAAAGAGATAGCAATATTGTCAGTAGCCATTCCGTCTTCGTTTAAGTTAGTAGCGTGGGTGTTTCAGAATTAAACCGTATTTATAATTTTATTGAAAATATAAATTAATATCTGTCAAAACAATAATTATGTAACCGAAGGATTTTTTTTAATGAACACGTATACCTCATTTCTGTACGTAAATATACATTTGTGCGATAAGGAACAAATGAGAAAACGCCAGAAAGAGACATACAAATACCGTGTTTATCGGTTTCTCTTTCTTGTTGGTTTGTATGCGCAGTAGTCCATAAGCACTTCATATCTACAGCTCAATGATTTATGTTAGTTTTTTTCATTTAATTAATGATTTGGTGTTTGTTACAGATACTGACGAATTTCAAATGACGATTGAATGAACGTTTACAGAATTTGTGAGTAAAATGTTTCTATTTATTATATTACAATAAGCTCCAGTTACCGACATCTTTGCCGGTTCGTACTAATTAAGTTGGCTCAACTAAAGATCTTTGAAATCAAAAATTATTAGAAACTCTTATAAAAGAATGAGTGATCACCAATTTGTGGTCCTGCTATTATAAAACAGCCTATATTACTCTAATGGAAAGGTTGTTTAAGCATTTAAATTAGTTTAAAATAAAAATACAATTAAATACATTGAAATTCGACATTGTTATAATATAGTTCATCGTGAGTTCACATCCAAACAAATTAATAAATGATAACATTGTCACGAGTATTTCGACAATTGAATATTAAAAAACAATTAAACAATTATTGGTGTGCACCGTTTCGTCTTTTTATTGGGAATTTTCAAGTAACTCAACAAGTCACTAACAACATAATAATTATATAGTACATGAAATTAATGATAAACAAATATTAATATTTTTTTTTGTTTAATATTAGGTTATTATTAATTTCATGTACTATATAATTATTATGTTGCTAGTTAATTGACTTGTTGAGTTGTTTGAAAAAGTCTTTATAAAAAGACGAAACGTTGCATACCAATAAATATTTAATTGTTTTTAACATTGAATTGTCCAAATACACGTGGCAATATTCTCATTATTTTGTTAAAATATAATATTCGCTTTTTGTTTTCATGGTTACTTTACTGATAGAATCAATTGGTGACGATATTCGTGTGTTATATTTACAAATTACAAATAAACAAACACATGTTAGATCAATGTAACATACTAATAATATATTAACATGTATTAACATGTATGGTAAGCTATTATTTTATTTTTATAAAGTTTGTTTGGCGAAAAGTATGAAAGTATAATACTACCAGCTTTTGTGTGATGAATAAACGTAGTCAGTGTCAAATGGTTCAGAAACTTGTAGCAAAAAACCTTTTCAGCAGTTTCTTATAACCGTCCCCTCCACCATAAAACACGTACCACCACCACCACGTTACGGATTTAACTTAAAAATATCCAATCGGTTAATGCAACGCGAAAAAGTTTATATTTTAAATAAGACGCCAATTGTCAAGGTCATATGGACCTAGCAGACAGAAAATTTAGAAATAACGGTTTATTTTAAGTAAATAATTGGTTTAACTCTTGCCATAGTGTGATGCGAAATTTAAACTTTAGAACTGAAATTACAAGTCTGCGATAGATTAAACATACTTTCGTTATTGCTATCTTGATATTGAAATCCAAAACACGAGGCAAGATAACAAAGACGGTGGAGCCAAAGGCTCCACTACTGTTGTCGCCATCTAGTTTCGTTTTAATCGCGTGCGAAGCCGCGGATAGCGACTATATTTTATAAACAGTGATTTCATATTCTTACAATAATTTTTTTTCTTAGCTGATAATAAACAATTTTTCCCGGAATGAAACAAAATAAATGAATATCATTTAATGGAGGGCGAAAAATAGAATTTAACATAAGGTATTCATACTTATTGCTGTTGTGAACTTTTTGAGATGGTTTAAATTTAAAAAAATAACAGCCTTGGTGCCTATTTATTTTATAGAACATTTACTGTTAATTCAGAGATTCTATTTCTTTAAATCTACTTTTTTTTTCATTAGCCTTAAATTTTAGACCACTGGAACTGTTTTAAGGGAGGTTCATTTAAACAGTTACTGTTCCTGTTTCTAAAACAATTTTTCAGGACAATTATTTTATGAAAATACCGTCTTGCCAGGCTTTTCAGTTACCTTCGAGTTCTCTAATTTATAAGCTGTCGCTGATTTAAAGATTCCACTGAAAAATCTTTACAGCGACTTAGTTCGGTTCTTTCTGGAACAATGAATCAGCCTGGATTCGTATTTGACGATAGAATTTGCTTCTAAAGAATGTGGGATGCCACAACGCCATACGTTTACTGTTTTAGGCACGAGATGGGTCGAAAGAACCATCTCCCAGTCGAGAAGACAGGTGTAAAGATGGAGTTATAAAGGATGAACAGTCATCAGACAACAGATAAATTGTATATTATAGGCACTCAACAGCTAAAAATTTAAAACAAAACAATAAATAAAACACAATTTCTTGTTCTATATAATTAAAAACATTAATAAAATGCTAAAAAACAAATAAAATATACCGATCAAGACCGCTTTCTTTTAAAACAATTCGATCTACTGTCATGTCTCCTTAAACTGGACACCCAGTTTATTACAAAAACGAAATTCCGTTACTCATTAAACTGTAATGAACGATAGAGTAATATTGCATTTTATATCAAAAATGTATCTGATTTATATATTTCCTTTTTTAAGCTTACTAGTGGGAGCGACAGTCGTAAAAATGATTTAAATTTTATAGAGGATGAAACTATATATAATGACTTTAATCATTTACCTAGGCAACCCTGCAAGAACCTGATCCAAATAAACACTTTCGTCCTAAAAAATGAGCAAACATAATGACAACTCAGTTTTTTTTCTTGTAATAACACGAAAAAACTGAGTTACCATTATGTGTGAGCATTATTTAAGACAGTAACCATAATGTATTCCTAAAAAGCTCTTATCAACATAAACAACAACAAATTCATAAAAATTAAAAGCTCTAACTCTATAGGATTAGTAACTACATCAAAATGAACGGCGAAAGTGGTGTGTCCTTGCTGTCGCATCAGGTTATTGCAAGGTTGCCTTGGCAAGTCACTATATGTACTATCTTTTTTGAAAATTTTATTATCTATAAACTCGGAACCATTTTTTCATCCACCGCTTGCGCTATACGGCATAAAAATCAATGTTCGAATAAAAAAATTATAAAAAACATTGAATTTTTCTAATTAAAAGGGGATGCAGGTTCATTTTCTATTAAAATGTAAATGGATGATGACTAAATTCTGATGTCCGTCTTCTGAAAGGATAAATAACTAACGGTAATTTTATGAATGGTTCCGTCGTGAAGTTACGTTTTTATGAATGGTAACAGCAATAGTACCGTCGCGAATCTGTTCTTTTAGAAGACGGACATGGGTGAGTGTACAGCCCTATCGCCGAGGAACTTTTATCGCGGGGTGTACATGGTATAGAAACTGAAGACTGAACGGCAGCTTCTATAGTCAAGATCGATTCGATTGATTTAATTACAAGCCATGCAGATGGTGTGAGAACTGATGGGATACACCAACGTGTATATAGATATTTCTTTTATAACAGAGACGTTTTTTTATATTTTAGAATATTACATTTTATTATATTATTATTTTATTGCTCTGTTGTCGTTCAAGTTTTTTGTACGATAATATTAAAAGAAGTCAACTTTCAAATGTCTATAATTCAAAACATTTTTTTACAACTCACCCGTCTAGTTCCAAATATATATATAATGCGTACAAATTTCGCATTGAAATTTACTGTCAGGGCAGTCGTCAAATAAATTTTGTAATTTTAAACAAGATCAAATCACATCACTAAAATTTATTTTAAATAATTTATATTCAAAATTGTAAAAGTAATGCGTTTTTATTAGTTATATTATAGATTACAGACACTCTGCAACTAAAACCATTAGTATTTGAAAGAGGTTACCCCCAGCGATAAATTTTTTTAAGAAATAAAATACGTAAAATAAAAAAATAAATAATTTTGAATTTAAGAGACAATTCGCTACCAAAAAAATCACGCCAATTTTATAGCAGTGGTTTTAAAACTTTGGAGTGAATATTTTAAAATTCACTCTCAATGTGTCTCGTAAAACGTAACTGACATACTCCATTCGTCACTAACTGTGAAATTGAAATATATTTTATTACACATACGGAAATGTTTCAATCTAAATAAAAAGAAGAAAGACTTTAAGATCTCTCCCCGTTTTTACCATATATTATATACTCCTATGATATACATGTGTTCTATTTATCACGTCAGATCGTAAAAGTTTATGCTAAAGTACTGTTTTCTACTTCACCAATTTTATTTTTTTAATCACTGTATTCTTTTTTTAATTTTTTAAAATTGATAAGCAAAATCCGATTTCTCATTTATCTGTCACAAGCCGTTGTGGTCATCTAAGAAATTATTGTAGGGTAAAGACATCAGTTGTCGACCGAATTGACTATGGCCAAACACTTTTGTTTTTATAGTTGACAGAATAAACCATTGCATAACATTATTACATATCTAATTAATTAAATATATAGTCAGACTCATGTATTTTCAACACCAACAATTTTCAAATTTTTGGTCCCCAGTTATCACGTGAAGTACCAATGGAAAAATACGTTTGACCACGTTTAATATCAAATTAATAAAGGTTTTTTCTGATTGGTCTATGACTGCCACGAAGTGAGAACGAAAGAGAAGTTAAAAATACATGAGTTCTACTGTATATTATTTATATTTTTCAATTTTCTCCATTTTCCCTCATGGGAATCGAGAAAGGCGGTTGAAATAACAGTAAGTGTAAAATGTTGAAATATTTCTATGTTAAGAATTATTATGTAATATAATTGCAAAATTATTACATTTCTTATTGAAACGAAGTATAAACCTTCAGGTAATGCAAAATTTTAAAGTACTTTTTATAAATTGACACTAAAAATTATTAATCATTCAATCTAAACTATAGTTCAAGCATTATTTCTACCAATAAAAAATATTAACTTTCCAACAAGGAACATCGATAAACAGGCAAATATATTTTATAGCCACTTTTTTGGCTTCATGGGTGTAAATTCATTAAAAATACAATTAAAATTTTTACACGATCACAACTATACGGAAATGCAAAAAAATATATTCTTTGCACACCTTCCTATAAAATAGCGGTATTAAAATAATGATACACTATTGCGCGAGGCAAAAATCAATAAAAAAAATTTCAAAAGCGAACTGCCAGTTAAAATTTAGTACCATACAATTAACAGGTGTAGTTTTTGTAAGTAACCTAAATGATATGCAATATGGCTGTGAACAATGATGACATCAGCTATCAGAAATATTATTATGAAATAGAAATCAACTATTTTATAGTAGGTACATGGAAAAAATGTAGAACATAATATGTATCTCGATTGTAATGATATTTTAGTTCTTGCGACTGTTAAAATTTGTTATTGCTCGTGTAACATAATGTCAGTTTCATAAAATAAACTTCTTCACAACGTAAATACATAAACTACCAATTTTGAAACTATTTTTACTATGATGACATTTAAAAATGACCCTTTAAATCCATGACCTATAAAGTTTAGTTTGTGATTTACGCATATTGTATTATAATTTTCCCAGTTTAATTAAATTCAGTTCAATGATCTCAAAGTTAATATATTTTAATTTAGTAAAATTTTCCGCGAAAATAGGTATATTATAAAGGTATGATTTATAAAGGTTATATGAAATGCTGTTTCATAACGGTATAGTTTACAAAATATGGAAAATTTCAAAAGCTACAGTGAAAAAAAAATAATTTAAAAAATAATATTTTTGATTGTATTTTTCGCAATTATTTAAATAAAGCGGAAAGCAGGTTAAATCTTTTTCGATTTTTTTTAAGTTTGCGTACCTTAAGAAAGAAATTTTTAAATGTATGAACTATCGATTTTTTTAATAATGGGAAATTAACGCAACCAGAAGTTCTAAACCAAAAACGACGCAGACATTTTTCTTGTTTATTGGAATCAACCTGTATTTTCCATATTATCAATTTAAAAAAAATAAAGAAATCACAAAAGTTTTGGATTTTTGTAGAAATGATTATAATTACAGGAAACAAACCGTTAATTACAATAAGCTAAAGAAAGCTTCATTATCTTTTTTGGTTTAGAAGCTATGGGCTTTACCATAATGAGTACCTAGTACCACAGATTCAGGACTTCTGTAATAATATATAGAAATTATAAAATTCTGAATATATGAATATAATGAATAGCTACGTTAAAATGACATACATACACAAAAAGTTATTAAAAGTGATTTATAAAAAAATATATTTAATTTTCCTGACTTTAAAAAAAAATCAAACATGAAGTATGTAAATCCGTTATTTATAAAACATTTTTATCCTTTTTTTTAATTTTTACCGCACGATTTTTTAAGTTTTTATTCAACCTGCTGGCAAAAAATTAAAGTTTTATAGCCTCCATTCCATTTCATAGATTCTCTCTCGCGCTCATAAATAAAGGGATTTTTTTACCATATAGTTTAAAGTGAATTGAAATGTATTGCATTCATATTATTTCGAGAAGTTCGCTGAAATAATGGCGATATCCTAGAAGTCAATTTTTTCCTTGAAATAAATCACAATTGAGAGTTTAAAAAATTACTCAAAACTAAATTACGTACATTCAGTTTCTGTGCTCAAAACTAAATTAATTAAGTTTTGTTTGAAAAGGGTATATAATTGAAACGGACTTCGGTCGTCAAGCTACCTATAACAAAACAAATCTTTGTTTAAATGAGCCATAGAAAATGTTTTACTATGCCAGTGTCTTGTTTATATACAAATTAATTTATTGTTATGGACTAGTAGAAGTTATGGGTTTAGCAATTCCATCTGCCATTCTTTAGGTAAACTTTGTCTAAGCAATTAAACTAGTGGCAATGTTTCTGTGAAAACTTATGCTAAGCGTTACCTAATAGCATTAATATTTATATTTTTTTTTTTTGGCGCACTAAGGGTAAAATTTTCTGTGTTACGGAATTTGTTTCTGATAACGTCAAAATAGTTATTTCATAAAACAACAAAGTAGGTTATACTAGCGACATCAAACGGAACTTCTTAAAAGTTATTAACTATTAGAAAACCCTTTAATCGTTAAAAAGTTACTTTTTTCAGTCACTAAAAATGTTACTTTTGAAAAGAGAACAAATGTAAAATATATATGAATTATTAGACCACAAACATAACCAACCTGTGTTTAAAAATGTTTTCGAACTATATTTATCATCTCCCTAGACATTTTATTTTGTCAAGGTGTATCTTTAACGAAAATGTGAATATCAATTATCGTGATCACGCCAAAGAAATATAACTTCTGCCGCGCGTATACACAACCACTTTTTTTATTATAGCTTAATAACTTCGCATCTATCACAAAAAGGCAGGACGCGACGCTTTATATATCATATAGATCTGCAGCAAAAAATATTGTTTGATAAAATTATTTACTTCAGAGTATTCCATTGCGTACATTTTTCTAACACCGTCTATTAAATGACAGAACACAGTTTACCCATTTTTTTCACTTTAAATAGGCGAGAATTATTTTTGAGAATTTTGACCCAACTAATCTGTGTTTAATAGTAATAATAATAATAAATAAATAAATTTATTCCTCGGAAAAAAAGAAAAAAACAGAATAACAAAATCAGAAAATTGAAAATAAATTACATTGCGTGTACAAAATAAATTCCAGAGTTCCAGACTTGGTTAGGCGATATATTTTTGTTAATTTTACGACAGATTTAGTTATCTTGAACAAAAAATATCTTTTAGCTATATTATATCAGAAAATTGTTATTGATTTCTTAAATTGAGATATTATTGTCATTTAGTATAAATAGTATTTTAATTTAATGTCTAATTGGAGCGAGACGAAAATTAGACCGTGTTAATTAAGAAGACCATTTTAAGAATAACCACTCTCAAAGGTATGTTGCCTTTTGAATCATTAATTTTTTTTTTTTAACGTCTGGGCAGTCGTACATCATAAAGAGGAAAAACAAGAATACAATATTATATAAATCAAAGTTAAACATAAAAAATACACGCGTTTGTAGAAAATAGAAGTATAAAACGCTATACCTACGAGTTCGTTTGTACCATCACAAAATAATTAAAAAAACTGTTAAAGCTAAATATAAACGATGAAACAAAATTAAACGAGAAACAGTAGCACATTTAATTACAGAATTTAATAATTTGTCAACAGTTTTAGACAAAATTTAGATTCCTTTAGACGTTTTTTAAATTTCATGCTTATTTTCTTTTTTATAAACTTTTATTTAACTTGCTTTTCGCTCTGTCTGTCTATCTGTTTGTCAGGGATAAATTTTGCGATCGATTTTTCGACTATTTCCCGATATCTAAACGTGCTGAAATTTAGCACACATCTTTTTAAGCGATCACCTTGTAAAAATAGTATATGTTTTTCCTATTTTAACTCAAGCATTGAACGGTAATGGCTTTAACTATCGAGCGTCTTTAATTTACAATTACTTAGTTACCTTAGCCAACTTAAAAAAAGTTATCACTTCGACATGTGAATAAATATACACTTGTATTTTTTATGTTCGTTCAGCCAACACTTCTCGAGGGGCTAACCGATTTGAAGAATTTCGACTTCATTTGTTTGGAATGTTTACAGAATGGTTCCATGAAGTTTTCTTTTTTTTTAATCGCTTCAGTCGTTTTTAGCTGACTTAAAAACGAATTTTGTATACGTGTTACCTCATGTCTCCAGTATTTGTGAATTGATTTTAATGATTTTTTTTTCTATTTAATAGGGCATACCTTCAGAGTGGTTCCACATAAATTTTACTTAAATCGGTTCAGTGTTTTTTTTGTTTTAGTTATTAACATGCAAATTGCGTAATTTAAAGCCACTCAAAAGAAAAAATAAATAAAAAGCTTAAAAAAACAAACCTCCTTGAATAAAAATCACTGAAAAGTGTAAAAGTACATAGATACCTGTATTGAAAGTTATGGTAATTCAATTGGAGCCGACCTTAAAATTATTTATTTTATGCGTTTTAGTGTTTTTTAAAGAAGATTCAATTTTTTAAGTTTTTTTTTTAATATTTTTGTTTAGTTTTTTAAACTTCCAAACAGTAAGAATATAAATGCGTGTTTAATTTTTTTTTTCTAAACTGTAACTTAATATTTTAATTTGACATATTGTTTACTATGCAGCTAGAGTTCTTATATAAAAAAAATGTTTGGCTTCTGACCACTAACGGTGATCACAATTTTAATTTTTAAATTTGTCAAAATAAATTTTTACATAACATAAAGAAAATGGAATTGCTGTTTTTGAGATCATCAGTTTCCTATATACCTACTGTCAATCAGAGCTCGGCAAACTACTTGACAAAAGTAGTTGAGTATAACTACTGCCTACTTAAGTAAAAAAGTAGTTAAACTACTTAGTAGTTAAACTACTCGCTCTTAAAAGTAGTTAAACTACTAACTACTAGTAGTTAGTAGTTAAAATTTTAACTACTTTTTAACTACTATAATAATAATATAAATCTCTTTATTTATGTCGCATAATCTGCACATATAATATACGAAAATTATTTTAAATAATAAAAACTTATATTTAATAACAATACGACGTTTCGGCCAAGATATCAGTCTTTTTCAAATGAATATAAATTAAAAATTCTACAAAAAACAATTTACAACCTAGAATGTCCAAAAACGATATTTAAAAAAATATATAGGTATATTACTGTCAATTGCCAGCAAGTTTTGCATATTTTAATCTTTCTTTTTGACAGTCTAGGCTGTTAATTGTTTCTAACTTAATGCTATTTTTGTTTTCTTCAATGATTATTATTTTTTGTAGGATCTTTTATTTATATTCATTTGAAAAGGGCTGATATCATGGCCGAAACGTGTTTTTATTAAATTTCGCAAATAGCAACGATGCGATTACCAGTTCCACGTTGTATTTCAAACTAAAACTCAAGCAACTGATATTTCATTATTTAAAAAAAAGTCTGATCGTGTTCCAGAATCCAGAAAAATGCATAACAAATAAGAACTTGTTCTAACACGTCGGTTAAATATAATATACTAAAATATTTTTAAAAGTAGTTAAAATTCAAAATAAGTAGTTAGATTACAAAAAAGTAATTAAACTACCCTAAAGTAGTTAGAACTAAGTAGTTAACTACATTTTTAACTTACTTGATAGATATTCAAAATAATAGAGTACGATTACTATGTGGAGAAAAGTAATTAAAGTACAACTACTTTTCCAAAAAAAGTAGTTAACTACGTAGTTAACTACTGCCCAGCTCCGCTATCAATGCGACAAGAAAATATTAATTCGCAAATAAATCATACATCTTTCGTTATAATATAAACTCACTTGCAAATTAATATTTCCTAACTTGTCTTCGTATTTTATAGAGATTGTCGGCAAAATATGAAACTAGAGTTTCAATATAACACTGTTTTCTTTTAATTACACGTGTGTTAATCACCTATAAATATAATGTGATCGGCCAAAGTAACTAGGTAGTAGATGGTGCTTTTAAAATATACTGTGGATTAGATTTCCATTACACATACCAAGGTATATTTTCGATAGACTATTATTATGCATTGATTGTCACGTTTATTTTAATATTATTTTTGGTTATAGCTTTTAGTCAGTATTTTACGCATGTTCTAATATCAGGAAAAATACTTTCAAATGTGTAGTTCTGATTGTTAATTCTTCCGTATTTAAAAAAAATATTTTTTTTAAACCAGTTTCTATATTTGTGCACTTTTGTAAATTTTCAACAAAATATTTATGTAATGTTTTCTAACATCTAGAATAAAAAAAGTGTCTCTAAAATTGCGTCTTTTTTAGAAAAGCGTGAATAAAATACGGTCAGTATTTTTTTATGTTTTAATTTATCCTTCAAAACCATAGGTTAAACAAAATTATATGCGTGATTACGTTTACATTTGTATCTTTTCTCACTAGAATGATTATAGGCTGCAATAGAAAACAGTATCACGGGTAATTGGAATAATGAAAATAAATCAAATTAAACACTCATGGATTGCAACGTTTCGTCTTTTCCATAATTAAGACTTTTTCAAGCTCTCAATATGCTTAAATGATAGTAAAGCTATGATATAATCTGCAAATATAATATGCCAAATTGCATATTATATCATAGTTTTACTATCATTTAAGCATATTGAGAGCTTGAAAAAGTCTTAATTAAAGGAAAGACGAAACGTTGCAATCAATGAGTGGTTTAAATTGATTTATTTTCATTATTCCAATTACCCGTGATACTGTTTTCTATTATAACATATATCTGGAATTGTAATTTCGCATTTAAGTGTTAATACATAATATTACTGTAAAATGACAAGATGTTTATATTGAAACGTTAATTATTTAAAATATTTTACTGTAACTTAAGAGTATTTATTTTTCGCAAATATCTCTTTTTATAGAGACGATTAGCTGTCCGTATACATAAAATTATTGACGCTGTTAATAATTAATTAATAATAAAAAGGCGTAATTATATAGATTAATGAATTATTTAAAATATTTATTGATAATAATTCGGTCTTCATATATAAGAGTATTTTAGATTTTTTTTAATCATCAATTAAACTTTCGTCAGTATGCAATATAAGATTTATCTACAACAACATTTTTATGTTTATCGCTCTTGCCAACCAACTTCTCTCTATAAATTATTTATATACGTACGAAAATTAATATCCACATAGAGTAAATTGTTAAAATCTGAAAATCGTGTATTTTTAAATAAAATATTTATATGTAAAAATCAATTTGAATGCTTCATACAAAAACGCTTAAGAACTTAATTTTGAGACATAATTTGCCATAAACAAAAGAAAAAACAAAAACAAAAAAAAAATGATTTTTAAGTTCGTTTTATAAACCTTTTGATATACCCTGTATAATACGCCAACATAAAATTATTGTTATAAACTTTTTTAGTTAAAAGAGCGATTGCAACATTGCGTTCGTTTTATGTAATAGTGTAATTAATATATGATACAAAGAGATGTAAAAACAGTTTTATAATTAAATGTTTTTAAAATGGCACATTTGCCGTCGGTAAATATAATCGTTGAGGTTTAGCTAACTTAATTATTCAAATTAATTTTCCACGCGCACACATAAATATTCAAAATTACCTTTTATAAATTAGAACATTTAAACGAGTAATTTATTTGTTCACATTTAAATTTTTATAAGCTATTCATTTAATTCGAAAATATTGTGACGCTCACAAAAAAACAAAGAATTCCTCACTTCTAATAAAAAAAACCTTAAAACGAATTAAAAAAATATATTTGCTACCAAAACTAACCGGTGTTTTTTATATGTTATGTAATATTCAAAATAGCTGTTTAAATATGTGTTTTTATAAGTAATACTTTTAAAAACATAACAATATAATAGAATTATGTTAAACGTTTGAATGTGGTGCGCAATTCAATTGTTTTGGTGCGATGTGGAATTGAGTTAAACGTACCGTCGTATTAGCGAGAGGAAACAACTAGCGTGTGAGGCGAACGGCGTGTCTTCAGCTACGAGAAGACGCACAGCCGCTAAACCGGCAAACCTACGGGAAACTGAAAGGTTCTACCCGCAACTCTGGGATATATACTATATTTCTACATGGCTCGGCTCGGGATTTGGTTTCAGTTAACCAATCGGCGCCGTTTATACATTTGAATCGAATCGTTTACATATTTTTTACGAACAAGTGGATTGAAAAAATCGTCCAATTTAACTAGATTTGTTTAAGGAATAGCATACACTGCGACCTATATGAAAAAATTGATTACTTAGAAAAAAGACAATAAGTTGTCTTTTCACTCAAACGAATTTGTGTTTTGTGTGTATTTATTTTGCTTATATAAAGGAGCTGTCCATGATGATACACACAAAATTGTTATTATAAATATTTCATATTTTAATTACTTTGAAACAGAAAATTCAAAATATAGTGTATTCACGGCTTTATGTACATCGTCGTGAACAACTTTGTGCTTTTATATGCAATATAATATTAAAGTACTCTATTGTTTTCAACCGGAAAAAGCGAAACCAACCTTCCATTTTACACTTATTTATATATTTTATGCAATGTAAATTTACGGTATGTTCTTGTTTCGGCGAGAAGAAACTACAAAAAAAATCACAGATACAATACCTAAAGGTGCCGATTTTAAGGCAAAGTCGAAGAATTGAATCACTATCAAGCATTAATAAATTATTGTTATTTGTATTTCTTTAAAGAAGTTAAAATAGATAGAGGGGCGTATATTTTGATCTTTTCTCGTCGCGATAGAGACGCCGAATTGCATCAATTAAAATAATATTTTTGCAATATAAACATTCATAATATTGTGCAACAGATTGTAATTTGGTTGTAGTGATTCAATTTTCATCAAATCGAACTAGTTTGTGATTCGTTCCATCGGTTATCATCTGTATAAGACACTATCAGGGAGCATAATTTTGTTTGCGCATGCGTTTGCAAAATCGCGTTCTGCGTGTCTCCAGTCTCATATATGAATATCTTTAAAAATGCCTAGATGGAAGTTTGCTATCTCTCTAAATCCGCTTTGTGCGAAGGCAACATCTAAGAGATAGACCTAGCTAAGGTACGATTGGTGTAATGCCTCTATTTTCAAAATGTAAGAAATTTGCATAAGTTCTACAATTTTAACAATTTTTACAACACCCCTGAGGTAAATATAACAAATACTAAAAAATAAAAAATAAAATTTGGAACCCAATAAGGAATTTTAAGACGACATCCATGTGTTAGTTGCCTAGTGTCTGCCGCCTATAGTTTATAATAATTTCTATATTTTATATGCGTATTCTTAATTTTCACACATTTTTATTGAAGAGGGATATAAAATATTATTAATTTTTTTTCTAATAGCGAACTCGGAAGCATAACACTGTTTCCGTGGCTCGTCGAATATTATTCTCAGGTTTAAATATAAGAATTAGTTATTATCTGGATTTCTACTTATTATTAAAATAATAATAATGGGCATATACGATTTTAATCCCATAAGTAACCTTGATCTAATTTTTTATATCAGCCTTAAAAGCTATTTTTATATCAGTACAACATCAAAAAAGTTTAATATTCCTTTGAAAACACAAATACCATATTCAATGAACTACGAATGACTGTCATTATTTGGCATAGAAAATAGACGACATATTTGCTATATTCTGAGCATTGTACATAATAGATGATGGAGCGAAATTTGCGTTTGCACAAATAAGGTTGAAGCATATATTTCTGTCTTTTTTTGCGCTAACAGCTCAAAAGATTTTGACTGGCTACTGTCGTAAATAAAGAGGAATATGCTAACATTTTGTCCGATTGAAATAGAGAGATATATTTATTTAAACATTTTGAATACGGGTACACATCAACAAAATAATCTCAAAAAAGGGAACCAGGTATGAAACAGAGAAATATTGGTCTATCCTTCCTAAGACTGTGAGAACGTTTTCTGATCTCTATGCGCAGCCATTCTCTAAGTCAATGATTATTAATAATCATAAAAAAAAAAGAAATTCCGCAGTCGATCAGCTGTGTGGTACAGATGTTAGCTTCAATAAAACAAACGATTTACTCCGTCTATGGCCACTGGGATTGTCTAAGGTCTCATACAACATCAGCGCCACACGGACCGGTTGCCATGGTTACATCTCGCGTCGACCGGCCAAGAGAATAATGGAAATAAAAACACCACAGCTGCCCTGCTGTGGAAGCTTGCCGATGTAACCGATACCTGTCCTGTTTCGGAACTGAGACAAATAAAGCATTGATGGCTTTATACGGTGTACCAATTAACACACTGTAAGAGCTACTGACATGATCGGCCTTGTATTCAATGTTGTCAGCCCAAAAAAATAATATTAACATTTTTCCTATCAAAATCCTCACACTTATTAAGGGGGTATTCTGGTCTAGAGGCCTAAATTTTAGGCATTTTTCAAACTAAGATAAAAAAAAAAAATGAAAAACATTTTTACTATCCATTTTTTTATATGATTTTTATTGAAAATTGAAGAATATGAAAATAAATTTAAAAAAAATAAAAATCAAAAAATCGTCAAATTACAGGCCGGTGGAGTGGGGGCTACAAAAAAAACGGTGCTCCTTGGTTGACATGTTTCCAACCCTTGTAGTGATCTAAAACAAACAAATTAAAAAAATTCTTCATTAGTAAAGATGTCGCTATCGGATTGACCATTGCCAAAAAAAAAAAAAAAATTCATGAAATGGCGTCGACAAAACAATTTTTTTTACCCCCTTTTCTTGACCTTTTCGAATTTTTTAAAAATGCTTAAGATTAAAATTTTCCAAAATCCGAGGCAGAGTCGATAGAGCGACGTATAAAAAAGATTTTTTTCAAATTTCAAAGGAATCGGTTAAGTAGAACTTGAGATATCATGACAACCACCTCAAAAAAGTAGTTTTGAGAAAAACGCGTTTGAAGTTTGAAAAACAATTCTCTCTCAGATAATAATACTCAATACAAAATCCGCTGTATCTCCGAAAATAATTCGAATTTTGAAAAATCCGTTTAAGGGCATATTTATGAAGGTCTAAACTTTGAAAATATGCAAAAAAAATCGATTTTTTCAAATTTCTAGACCAGAATACCCCCCTAAGTATTGTAATAGTTTAAAGAAATGTTTTTAAATGTTTTGATATACTCGTATAGTCACTTTTAAAGTCATTTCCATCAAAAGGCAAGACTAATCCCCCATTGAATAACTTGACGAACCTGTCCTCTCCTTTCGAGTTTACTCGAAAATTACTAGCTGTGCGGAAAATTATAGAGAACATTTTTATAGACAATTTTGTGGTCCTTAACTTTGTTTAGTACTATTTTTATTTTAAAACCAATAGTTTTCAAAAAATTTGCAAGAAATATTATTTCACATCTGTTAAAGCTAGTAAAGTGTTTGCAAAGTATTGTGGTTTACGTCTAAATTAAAAAAAAACCCGGGTCGCAGTGCCAAAACCCTGCCGACAATATAGTGTATTTGCTTGTATAGGGCCGTGTGGTTTTATACTTTTATTATGTGAAATTAAGTTTGTTTTTGGGCAAAATTAAAAATGTAACCCCTTAATACATCCCTTAAAATAACATTTTTTTCTTAATTGTAATATTATTATCAATCTAACGTCTACACCAAATTAAATACACCCTTCAATAAATAAGTCACTATCTGCAAATTAGTGTTTTCAAAAAATTTGCAAGTCCGGTCCTGTTGAGCCGATTTTATTAAAATTTTAGGGGCACTTTTTAATTGTTACTAACGGGTTAAACGTCAATTTTGAAACGATTCTGAGAATTTTTTCGGTATTTTGGGGCCCAAAAACATTTTTCAACCCCTAAAACTACCCTTAAAATGGCCCGATTACGCCCATTTTAAATAGGCTTCTTGCGGTGATGGATTTCGTTAAAAACAATTAACTTTTTCGAAAGTTATTGCCCGTACACATATATATATATAAACATTTTTAAAAATGGTGCCAATGTGTTTAGGAGGTTATGAAACATCGAGAAATTTTGGTCCCGCCATCAGACCGACGCCAATAGTGTATGTTGCCATATGGCAAATACACTAATTAAGGTGTATACAAAAATACAATTAATGCCTAGGAATTATTCCTTACTAAGAACGGCTATAATATTTTCGTGAAGTTTCCACGTCTGTCAATTTGAGAAACATTCTTCTGAAATGAAAGCGAGAAAATTGTACGATTTACTATTTTGTCTTTAACAAGAAATTAAAAGTGTTACGATTCCAAAAAAAATCATAAAAATATGATTAATGTTCGTGTTTTTCTTTTTGCCACAATGTCAGTTTTAGTTTAAATAGCAATTTTTAACGAAAAAAATGACAAAATGATGAATTTTGTCTGCAATGGTGCGTGAAAATCCAAATACGATGGCAAACCAATACTATGGACGGTAAACCAGTGAAAGGTTTGTGTGAAACAGACCATGAAATGAAAACACATTCCGTTTCGGCCAACGTGCTAACTCTGCATCAACCACCTTAACCTTTAACATCTTTTCATTATCCTGTACTGTATTAGGACAGTGGAACTTTCGTGCAAACAGTGCTTCCCAACATTTATTTTTCAGAACAAAATATTATGCATTGACAATTCGAAACGTATTAGCATTTGCTACTTTCAATAGAGAAATTATTCTTATTTTACAAGCTTTTATTTAGTTTCACCTGTCCCGATGTCAGTCTGTGGATATTTTGTAATCGAATCTCACAAGGAATATTTCCTTACTGTGACATTCTATTGGATCAACACCACCATATACGGACCTTACAAGTTGAATTTGACTCATTTTCCGTTGTTTGATTGAGCTGAAATTTTGCACACATCTTTGATTCTAAAGACAATACAATATAGTACATTGAATTTTTTGGTAGATCTAATATGGACGCTACCACCAAATGATGGATTCCCTTTTTTTTTACAATCCCCTCCATATGGATATCAAATGAAAGGGTATGACAAGTAGAATACAATCAGCAGTTCATTCCAAATCCAAAATGGCGACCGATACAAAAATGGTGGATCGTTTATTTCTTTACAACCCCCTTGATATGGATATTAAATGAGAAGGTATGACAAGTAAAATACAGTAAACTGTGTGACGTTATTTTAAATCCAATATGACGGCCAAAATGCGTAACTAAAAATTTGGAAATAAAATATTAGTCTAAAAACTTTTATAAAGACAAGCTTTAACTGCAGTGTACTAAAAAGGATAAAAATAAGTTTTAATAATTTAAGTTCATAATTATAAAAGCGTGAATTGTAAACTGTATGATAGTCACGGTCCACGTTTTTATATTATGAACTTAAATTATTAAATAATATTGTTATTCTTTTTAGTACACTGCAATAAAATCTTGTCTTTATGAAAGTTTTTTTCTAATTTATATAATCATACATTTGAAATCCAGTTGATTACTAGTTTATCGGATTAGAATCTTAAAACTGGACATTTGTAATAAGGAGCCATTATAACACCATATAAAAAGCACATCAATACTAGGGTTTCAGAATAAGTTCTAGGCCCTACTCTTCTAGTAAAGATTTAAATAAACAACGGAGTGTTCTGTTGTCTTTGCATACGGAAAAAAAACTTTAAACATTTTTCGGTACCCAGATTTTTCTCCCTGCACTAATCAATTATATTGACTATCTAAACTGATAAACTATATCTTATATCAAAAAATAATCTAATAAAGACGTCTATTGGTATGACATGTTAACGGTAATGTTATAAGTTATAATCGCAATTTCGTTTTGGACGGAAGGGGAAAGTCAGTGTCTTCTTCCGCAGGCGTTGATTTAACGATAGTCCACTGTACTATTTTTTATGTACAAAGCTCTGATAGGTTCCTATTAATACGCGCTGTATCCCAGTTCAAAACATCACATTCTATATCGAATCTCAGACATTATATTCAATGAAAACTAAGTGTCCGCTGGCAGCATTCAATGTGACATTTCCACTCAAAGAAATATTGATGAGGCGAGTTTGAATTCGGCTGAATAACAAAATGGATGCGGCATTCAGTACAATATCTATGCCAGTCAATAGCGTTAATAACGCAGGGTCAGATTCAGTGTGAAATTTAAATGCTAGGTTGCCTCGATTAATTAAAGTAAAAGTTGGACTTCACCAAACTGGTCTAGGTTGGCGGCAATTGCGGTGTAGAATTCGGCAGCTTTGACTGAGTCAGTTGGTTTTTATTCTAATGTATGATTACGACGATATTCTCATAAGGTATATGACCCTTAAAAGCATCACCAACATTAAAGAAACAAAAGAAAACGCAAATTTTGGGCACATCCTTGTTTAAATAAAAGCGTTAGCAATGGAAATGCACTTTTAAATTAACTAAGAATAGATGATTATGGTTTAGTCCTTGGTGAATCTGCTATAAGAAGTTCCTTTAAAAATTTTATTCGGATGAGTGCAATATAGTTTGAGCAACTAATTTGTTTCGTTGAACCAAAAATTGCGAAATTAAATACAAATTATAGAAATTCAATGCACAAAAAACGACTGCCCGCGTAAGTCGCGAATATTTTTTTGATCTTTACCGATATTTGGCCGTAAGAATTATTCAGATGATTTTTCTTTGGGAAAAGCCGGCAGCTCCTGACGTTGGGCTGGCCCAGTCTGGTGAAGCTTCATCTCAAAATTAACGCAATAATAAAGGCTACGTTTCTTTTTTACAAAAAATAGTATTCTGTTAATTTAACTGTACTTATTCAATAATACATTATTATTTCAACCATTTGAAGATAATTTTCATAATTCCAATTAAAATGGTTGTAATAATATTAGGTTTAGTTTAGCCATTTATTAACAACAAAACTCTTGAAAATAAATCAATTAATAAGCTGTTATATCTATAGTCCCCTTCTAGGTGCAAGCCGCCTCTTTAGTATTTCATGAAATCGAATTCTATTCCACACATTATGGCATATTTAAAATCGTTTCTAACATCCAGCAAAACTTATCTAAGCAGACAACTAGTAACAAGCATATGTTTTGTTTCAATGAGAATATTTTTTTGAAGTTCTAAAATCACTTGTACACATCAACTTAAAACAGGTAAATGAATTATGAATCAGCTTTATAAGTGTATGTACAGTATTCTAAGGATGGGCATTGAGTACCATTAACCGATATTTGAAAAACGTTTACTTTTTACATTCGTATTTAGACGATTTTTTTTTCGACAACATCGGTCAAAATGTTAACATTGTCTGCTATTTTTGAAAAACATCGTTGATCAACATTTGCTTATATTAGGGTTGCCATCCGTCCGGGTTTCCCCGGATTTGTCCTAGTTTAGAGGGCATCCGGGGAGCGTCCGGGCGGGACTGCATTTGTAGTCCGGGTTTTTAATAAGGTTTTGTTTTCATAACAGAGTATATTAATAATTTGTGTTTTATTTTAAGAATAAAAAAATTCTAACTGATTATTAAAATAATTTGTAACAAACTGTAATAAGATTTTGTTTTGTTAGGTACATTTAAAATGAAGATAAAAGATGACTAAATTTAATTTCAAAGTCTGAAAATAAATAAAAAGGTGATTTATGACATTTTCAACTGTTTTTTATTACACTGACTATGTTTAAAAAAACCTGTTGACATGTCCGGGTTCTAGGTTCTTAAATCCGGGGTTTTCACGCGTTTTGTCCTGATTGCCAAATTTTAGAGATGACAACCCTAGCTTATATCAATATAAATTTTTTCGATAAAATTGGTTTACGTCAATATTTTTGGCGATGCTTATGCTTAAAAAAAGTTGCTAAAAATAGACACAGATGCAGTATGGATGAACCGAAATATGCAGACATTGCGTCTTGTTTACTTTCATCACATTAAACAATAAAGCATCTTGTGCAACTTGAAATATTTTGAAATTACACAATAGTAGAGCGGCACATCCTTGATGACTAATCACAAAGAGGATTGAACACGTTGCGTTAGTAATTAGTTTTGTTGTTATAATATATCGCTTTATTTCTTTCTTGTTCTCAATTGTAACTACCAGTAAGTTCCCGAAAATGTAACGTTTATTTACAGGCCCACGTTTTGAAATTTTCAATTATACTTCAGGAAAAGACCCACCCCCGTTTATACCAAATTTCGTGTTTCTAACTCAAGCGCTTTCGAAAAAAGCATATCTTATTCACCCCCCTTCTCACTATTTCAAAAAATACATTCGTAGTGAGCATTTACGTGTGAAGGGAGAGTAACCCTGAAATTTCAAGTTTCACTTGTGCGTCCAGCAATTATTCAGTAAGAACACTTATTTTTATTTGAAGATAATTAAAAAAAAATATTTTCAACCGCTTAAAAAATATCGGTTTTTCCGATATTTTTATTGTATTTATTTTATTTTCGATATATCGTCTGAGGTTAATATAAATATGTTCAAAATTTTACTCATCCCTACAATAATGTGATATCGTTATGATAAAACTCTTGTACATCTTGAACTGACTGAAGGAGCTTTGGACTTTATTCACACATATTTTTATTGTAGTAAAGTCATGTCTTGAATAGCCTTTCAGTTAAAATGTCGATAAATTCAGCACAATGTTAACCTTAACTTATAATGCCAAGTAATATTTTCTACTTTAGAAACTTCTCCTATGACAAAAAAAAATAACAAAGTAAAATAGCATTTTTCAGTTTAAATTTTTATTTGTTGTTCACCTGACCACATAAACTTTGGTATAAAACGCGATCTAACAATTTTTATTCACGGATGCATCTGGTGTATCTAGACATTATTTTCATGTGTCTAAACATTTCAAGAAATGTATAAAAATTTCATGAAATGTTCGACTATTTTAATAAATGGTCAGTCACTAGTCTATTCAGTCAACCTTTTGAAAAGGGATGAAACGTTTGTGTGAAAATGCTGAATACTAAAATGTAACCCCAAACACTTTCTCAAGGTACATTTTGCAAGTCATGTTAGCATTAAATTCTTGAACTTATATGTTTATGGTTAAAATGTTTCATATTTGCAGCTCAACGAATTCAACTGTTATTTTAACTGATTGTATATTTCTAGTAGTTCCCTTTTTTAATGTTAGGGTACCGTACAAAAAAAACCCTTAGATGATTGGTCTCGTGTCTGCCTGTCTGTTCGTCTATCACAGCTTATTTTCTTCGAATCTACTCGACAAAAAAAGTTGCAATTTGGTACATCTATAGAGTTAGATAACCCAATTGCGAACGTATATTGTAAAAAAATGAATTCCGATTTGAAAAATAATTTGAAAATTTAAAAAAAAAACATATTTTTCAAGTGAATCATGTGATGTAATCGAAGGTTTCGTTATGAGAAATACAAATATATTTTGTTATAATTTCAAAGCTATAGTTAAAAAGATATTAAAGGAATTATACGAAAATCGAGCATCCCTCCTTTTCTCCAAAAGTATTGACTCTAATGCCTCAGCCACACACTCGACGAGTGGCATGGGAAGTAGCGAGGAAAGGAGGCAGAGACGTTGTGTGGCCGCGTTACTCGTCATGCCGCACGTCATGCTCCCTCGATTGTCGGTTTTTTGTGCGCGAGTCAAAGGACCGGCAATAAAAGCACGAGTAAGCCGGCCACATACTCCCGCGCCACTCAGTACGCATCAAGCGGTCTAAGAAAGGCATAGTGCGCGCGCTGCCACAGTATTGACCTCCATTGCCGAAAGGCGAAAGCCGAGTGCGAAGCGTCGCGAGTACAGCAGTGTCTGGCCGCTTAGGGCAACATCGCGACAGCGCGATGAGCAGTGCGAGGAGCATAGTCTGGCAGTAGGGTTAAATTTTGAAAAAATAGAGAATATAGGGTTTCATTCATATTTGACAGGAAAATCTAAGTATTAATATCTCACGAAAACAGGATAGTACGGAAACCTCTCCACACAAGTTCAACTCGCACTTGACCGGTTTTTAATTGACCAATAATTTAAATTTTGGCGGGACTTGCCCATTTGAAGATTTCACGCCCTAAAATTGTAACGGACTTAAGAAATTTTGATTTTCAAAACCAGTTCAATAATTACAAACGAATAAAATTTATAATAAAATAGGTAGCTAAGATTATAGGTAGTATATAGTAAAAATCACCAAAGTTTTTTATGTAGGTATCCAGATGTTGCGATAATTTTCTTGCAGAATATACGTAAAACAAGCCGCTCAATAAAATAGTTTTTATAGGTGATAACAAGACTAATAATACTTAATAACGTTTATATTCGACTTGTTCATAAAAAGAAAAAAAATCAAGAAAAGAATATCTGACTATTGGTACGCTATGTCTAAAGCTTTACTGCGTTGAGTCAACCATACTTTTTATGTTCTTTTCGTAACACCAAAAAAAGAAAATGAGAAAGAAATAACAGGAAGTATCGGAAAAAGAAAATTATCTGTACAAAAAAGAATGCTTTAATAATAGTGGTTTTCTAACAAAAACAGTGACGATGTATTCGTAGACGATATGCTACAACGCTCTTCAGTTCACGATGGTGCCTTTTTAATACTTGGGTATTTCAGTTATGAGCGTGGCTGCCGTGTTATTTATCTATTTAATAAATTATCTTCTTTCAAACTCCTAACATTATAAATGGAATCAAATATCTTTCTAGTTTCACAAACTTTAGTATTTTTATGACTAAAAGTTAAAGTAGAAACGCAGAATTTATCTCACTTTATTACAGACATATTCACGTGATCGTATGTTGTCTCCTCTGAAAATCGAATTATATGATTCACTTTTTAACTGTTTTTACCTAATACAGTATATTTATGCGTAGATGAGAAAAATAATTAAATTTTGTTATTTCAAAAAGAAGAAGCTATACTAAAGAAGTAAAATATAAGTGAACAAAAGCTTTCCAAAGACAAACTTTTTTTGAAATGTGCTGAAAAGGATAAATATTTACATATTACACTAGCCGCTATGCGATTGAGATAAAACATGGCAGCAACAACAGTAGTGGAACCTTTGGTTCTACCTGACTTGCTCGAGTGGCGAACTACAACAAAGTGGATAGCATAAAAACCTTCTCTAATCAGTCAAAAGATGTTGAATCTATTAATCTCAAACAAACATCCATTTATATATATAGAAATTAAATTTTGAAAATTCTTTTCTCACTGGATGCGCATATGTTATAAAAATAATGTTATCTACAACTTTTATCAAACAGTATGGAGAATGATTAAATCTGTAAAATTTAGGATGTATTAAGGGGCTCCAGGGTTTCGTTTTTTTCGTCCTAAAGTAAACTTAAAAACATACTATTGAAGGGTTCTGTATACATGTATTCATTCTGAAACTTGTATGAAATAGATATAATCTCCAGTAAAAGGATTGCCGGAGTGCTTTACGAACAGTCCGGAATGCGAACTTCGGTAGATGGAGTAAGCTTGTAAATGTGTCTCTTTGCCACCTTCCGGTAAGAAAACCCAATCGCTCGACCTCCTACACATTACGCCTTTACCTAAACGACTACTTAGTTTCATTCACTCCTATTTAATGTCTTTTCCGTCTTACCCTTTTATTAAACCGCAACATAACCCCCCACTATTTAACACGCTCCTGGTTAAATTAATCAACATTGGATAAGTCAAAAAGTTAATAGTGGGAACAACAACCGTAAAAAAGGGATCCGATTTTATAGAAGACTAGCGGCCCAGTCCGGCTTTGCCCGGGTGTAAATGTAATATATAGGATATAAAAGATGAGAATCATTATCATTAAATTCTCAACGTGTATTGAATTTGCGCGAATTCAATCGATTTTATTTGTGAATGTTCAAAAATCGAAGAAATAAAAAAAAAAACTTGGAACGTGTCGCGGGACACGCGTTTGGAACGAAGTCCCTTTCGTATAAGACGTTTTTCGTAACACGTTTTATATAATCTAAAATACCCGGTATAATCTAAAAACATCCGGTATAATCTAAAAATATCCGGTATCACCTCAAAACACCCGGTATAATCTAAAAACACCCGGTATAATCTAAAACACCCGGTATAATCTAAAAACATCCGGTATAATCTAAAAACACCCGGTATAATCTAAAAACACCCGGTATAATCTATAAACACCCGGTATAATCTAAAAACACCCAATATTTTCTAGCAATAAATATAGCCTATGTTACTCAGGGTGAATGTAGCTTTCTAATTGTGAAAGAATTTTTTAAATCGGCACAGTAGTTTTTGAGTTTATTCATTATATACACACAAAAATACAAATCTTTCCTCTTTATAATATTAGTATAGATGAAACTTTCAGAAAGTATACTGCATACAGTGATTTCTATTATTTACCTAGGCAGCCCTACCACCAGTACGCATTTTGCCTTCGTAAAAAGTAATCAAACATAATAGAAACTCATTTTTTTCATGTAATAACATGCAAAAAAACTGAGTGGCCATTATGTTTGAACATATATATATATATCCGTATAAAGCTCTTACCGGCCAACAAATTAAAAGCTCTAACTCTATAGAACTAGTTACTACATCAAAATGAATAGTGGTGTTTCCCTGCTGTCGGATCAGGTTCTCGCAGAGTTGCCTAGGCAGGTGATTCAAGTCACTATACGTACGTACGATCTTTTCTGAAATTTTTTACGTTCGCCGTTTGGACTATAAAGCTAGCCTACAGCAGTCAAATCTCTAAAACGAAAAACTGCCCTTAAAGTAGATATTTGTTGGTCTTGGTTGGTTTGCCGTAAAAATAAATCATTTTGATCCCTATATTCTGAAGCAGACGCCCAGACCGAGAACTTTGGCGAACCTCACGACACTGAGAAAAATTTACTTTTTGCAACAAAATTCAGGTAGTCTGCGCTTTGCGAGAACTTGGCCGGTGCACTCCGTGCATTTGATTTTGAGGTTCGTTATAAAAAGTTTTGAGATATTTTTTCTTTAATTTTCGCAAAATATCACTTAAGTATCATGTAAAGGCTTTCTGGAAAAATTCACTGGTATAAAAAATTGATTTTGGAACATAGAAGCATCGTGTGGCTTTCATTTTCATATCGCATCTTTAAATAGAAGTTCGAATGTTTCGAATGTTTCAATTTATTTTGAAACTTTTTATTACCATCCCACAGGCTCATTTGTATATTCTATAGGCATGTTGCAAATTATTAATCGACGGAACGTTAAAGTAATTAAACTTATGAATTATAACCGGAAAAGAAAATGAAAAAGAAAAGTTTTCCCAAGGATTTATTATCGAGTGAAATTATCAAAGTCACGTTAAGAGCCTTTATTTTTATTATCAGATGATTTATAATTCGAATTTATCTTGTTGATTTACATATTAAATAAAAAATTGTTGTAAATTTTAAAATATGAGTTTTAAATTAATAAGAAGAGACCGGAATTTAGAGATTATCAAATTCTACAGTTCCAAATTAAAAATTTGCTTAGTACCATTTGATTCCTTAAATCGTATGTACTGAAAATGCCATTCACATTGCTGTAGAAATGTTAATAACACAATTATTGACATGCTTACTAGGCATACATTGCAATTGGAAAACTTACATTTTCAAAATTTTAACTGTGCTAGCTTGGAACTGCAGATGGCTTTCAGAAAAATTTCGAAACTAAAACGTAACAAAATTTTTAAAAAAAGTTTCGAAATCCTTAAGAAAGCCCTTTTTTAAATGATATACCCGACTATTTTACGTCGAAATTTCCCCCTCCTCCGTTTACGGGAAAATATTTTTATGTTTTGATTTTTGAAATATATGCCAGTAAGCTTTATAACTATGCCAAATTTAATAGAAATTAGATTGTGACAGATATATAGACGGACGGACAAACGAGTTATCTCATACAGGAAATTTTTTTTTTCTATCAAAGTACGGAGCACTGAAATATACTTTTATAAATAGACACGTCTATCTACGGTATATAAAAATCGATGTACGTATGTATTTTCCCTATGGAGTCCATAACGGCTGAACCGATTTTGATGAAATTTTGATGAAATTTTCAGGCAATCTTCAGATTAGCCCAGCGGGTGATCCTGTGAAGTTTAATAGCGAACGAATCAACAATTTTTTTTGTTTTTTTGCAATTTTGATTTTTCTTCGATTTTTGAACATTTACAATTAAAAGCGACTGAATTCGCGCAAATTCAATTCACGTTAAGAATTTTATGATAATAATTCTCATCTTTTATGACTATGGATAATTAGATAATTTATGCTACTCGTGTGAAGCCGGAGCGGGTCTTCGATAAAATTCTAGACATAATCGACGAATGATGCAAATAGCAAAAATGAAAATTTTATGATTTTTCAATCTTATTATAATAAATCTTAGTGAAGCGTTAATGAAAAATGATTTTTAAATTAAATTTGCGAACGTAAATTTATTGCCGTGCGCAAGGCATAATGGTGAAACGAAAATGTCAGTTTGAAGGTTGGGCACTCATGCGACTAAGACATTGAAATTATACTGAAAAGTTTGCACTCTCCAGCTGTTTATAGTTAATGTCGATTACATTATGTAAATATTAATTATATCATCTTCAGATTTCCATTCAATTTGCATATTTTTCTTATTGAACACACATATCCGCCATCTGTGAATAAAATAACAAACTATGTTCGCTTCATTTTATTCCAAACGTTTTTTCTTTTTTTATGTGAAGTTTAGTTGTGCTGTTCGTGATTATATATTATGCTTTTTGGTTAGAACGCCACAGTAGGAAACACGATTTTCAATCTCTGAAACATAATTAGCAATTCGAAAATTATGACACATTATAAGCACATCTCAAAAGCTAGTTTTCTCCTCTGTTACCAAAACTGATACAGCTAAAATATCGAAAATGTAAATACATCACAGGAAAACTATTAGGATATTTCCAGCTCAGCTGTAGATTTTCAGAAGAAAAAAATAACATTAAGAATGAAATCGTCGGCGCGCTAATTAACTCGCTCTTGTCTGTTTTTTTTTAAATTCTTTGTTTATTTCCTTAATTTTTGTTTAAAGGGAGTTATAAAAAGGACTATTCTTAAATCTTTCAAAGTTGTGGTAGATAAAAACAATATTTTCATTTTTACTATTATAAACAACATGTCAAACTCTAATGATTTTAGCTGTCGACCGTCTATAATAAAAAATAATCTAATCTTTGACCTACATCTAATAAAAATTGATTAAAGAAATTCGAGTAAGTATTTGAAGCATAAATCAAAATACTTTATGCGAGCCATGTTAATTGATAGCTTTCAACTCTGCCATCTGTAGGCCATTATGATCGCGACTCACAAGCTTTTATTTGTTACGTAAGTAGTTTCGGTGAGCTCTGTTGGTGGTTCTTTGAACTAGACGCGCAACAATCAATATCTGAAAGAGTAATCGCCTCTTATAATATGCTACCCTAGATTTCCTTTCACTCAACGCATACAGGACTCTAGTGTCTAGATGACGCGGTGTATACAGTTTAAAAAATTATATTTGAAATATTGTATTCCAAATGTGGGAACTTCAGGAAGAAAATTAGTTTCTCTTGTTTCCCAAAGCTGGCTCTGCAAGTTTTACTGTTTTCACTGGAATTTTCACGGAGAAACATTGCTCATAGACTCTGATATCCTACCGACAATATACTAAAATATTGTCGGTAAATTCTTAATCAGTGAAGGATCACAAAAATTCGCCTAAAGTTAAAATTATAGAGCGTCTTATTTTTACCGCATAGATATAAAAAAGTGTTAGCTGCACCCGAACGAAGCCGGGCTAGAACCTATAATAACGTACTCAGACAGCGCATCTATAAATACATTTAAAAAAAATGTTCTTCGGTTCAGTGGGTCTCGAATTATAAGGATACAAACGTACAGACAGGCAAAGATTCGTTTTAGAATAGAATAGAATAGAATAGAATAGAATAGAATAGATATATTTGTACTGCCCTAAGTAGATACATCGTCAATTACAATATAAAATAATAGTTAATAATTACAATTAAAAAATTCATCCATGCTGTTAAAACAATGTCTGACCAGAAATACTTTTAAATTAGTTTCAAATTTTTTAAAACATTGAATGCTTCTTAAACCACAAGGAAGTTTATTACATATATTATTTATGTGTATATGCATGTTTTTATCTATACAAATAAATAAAATTGAAGTGTCTGTAATGTCAAAATAACAGCTTTTTATATCAAAAAAACAATTTTTAAAATTTTTGTCTGTCTGATTGTTCCGACTAATCTCCGAAACGACTGGACCGATTTGGACGAAACTTTCACTGACAGATACATGATGTTATAAGGTGTAACTAAAGCGACTTTTATTTTAGAAAAAGAATTAGTTCCGCGCAAAAAAATTAAAACCCATAAAATTGTGAACAAAATCCGATTCAAATAATGAAGTATATATCCAACATAAACACTAATAGATCATTAATTATTAACGTAAATCTTCCGACTATTTTTACTTGCCTGTATTTCAGAACTCAATGATATTAACATAAAATTTCTTCCAAGGTTCGGGTAATTTGCATACTGGATAACATAACGTGTTTCCAGAATTTGTTTTTTGTACGTTTGTCTTTTTGAACGGCTAAACCGATTTTAACGACATTTATCTTGAATACTTCTTTCTAGCGACAACCGAGGTGAAGATAAGGTTGCAGTCAAAATCGACTTAACGCGTACAAAACCACAAACATATAGGTAAGCAGTAATAAAATTTTAAAAAAACCCGGGTCGCAGTGTGGCTTTATTACGCGAACTTAAGTTGGTTTTTGGGCAAAATTAAAAATTTGACTCCTTAATACACCCCTTAAAATAACATTTTTTTTCTTAACTGTAATATTATTATCAATCTAACGTCTACACCGAATTAAATACACCCTTCAATAAATAAGTCACTATCTACAAATTAGTGTTTTCAAAAAATTTGTAAGTCCGGTCCTGTTAAGCCGATTTTATTAAAATTTTAGGGGTACTTTTTAATTGCTACTAAAGGGTTAAATGTCAATTTTGAAACGATTCTGAGAATTTTTTCGGTATTTTGGGGCCCAAAAACATTTGTCAACCCCTAAAAACTACCCTTAAAATGGCCCGATTACGCCCATTTTGAATAGGCTTCTGGCAATGATGGATTTCAATACGTGGGCCAAATTTCGTTAAAATAAATTAACTCTTTTGAAAGTTATTGGCCGTACACACACACACACACACACATATATATATATATATATATATATATATATATATATATATATATATATATATATATATAAAAATTTTTAAAAATGGTGCCAAAGTGTTTAGGAGGTTATGAAACGTCGAGAAATTTTGGTCCGACCCCTAGGTCCCGCTATCCGATCGATGCCAATAGTGTATGTTGCCATATGGCAAATACACTAAAAATGCAAAAAGAAACTTGTTTACCTAAAGTGTCTCTATATTTATTATATTTTACATATAAATTTTTATAAATTGGCTTTTTGGAAAGTTTTCTTATAAACTTACTTATAACAAAAATAATGTATGTACAAAAACTTTGCAATTTAAAACTTTTGAAAGCTAATATGCATAAAAAATTGGCTGTATAACTTGCAATAACATGGACGACCCGACCCGGCTTCGACCGTGTAGATTACATTTTGTTATCTCAAGACTCTTTTTAAACCTAAGTTTTTAATTACGGGATCCATTCACTGCATTCGTTCAGTCGAGTTAATACCCCCTTGCTTCGCTCGCTCGCTCATACTTAATTATTACGTATCTCAATCGCTTCGTTCGTTGGAATAGCACTCGCGTGAATCCGGGTCAATAAACTTAAACTTTCAAGTAATAAACAGTCCAATGGTAAAAATCGCATTCATAACTATTTAGTGTAGCGAATTCAATCCAATTTTCACCCGAGCGAAGCCGGATTGGACAGTAATTATAGATCCAAACCTTCCCCAAGAGCTAAGCAATCGAATGATAAAAACCGTAATGAAATCCGTTCAGTAGTTTTCTTGTTTTTAGCGAACAGATATTAACGGGAAGTTCTTTTCTCCTAATTACCGAAGATTCTACTGAGAGACACTCGGAACATTATATTGCTATCAAATAGCTTCTACGGGGGTACTTGATTAATATGAGCGTTTAGGTCTAGCTTTACAATGAAGCTATAGTTTGTGGCACGCATTTTTAACCCAGCCCGCTCTTAATTAAGCAATTAAAACGATAATTTATGAGCAATAACACAGGGTACGGCTTGCCTAGCTGGGCCTGAGGACGGGATTCAAGTAAGCACGTATGTACAGATACACAAACACAGACATATTATTTAGGCGTTAATGTACAAGCCGTTGAATCGAATTTTTACTAGGAATTTTGACTTACTTTTTTTGTTGATAAAATGACAAAAAATATTTAGGTATTAATACAGAAATCAGAACTGTCTTATCTAGTTATTTATATAAATATAATAAAAATATACATAGTTCCGCCTCATGATGTCTGTCAGTTTTGAGTTAGCGAGAAACGATCGTATTTCCCCCACTCCGATGTCGATCGACCTCGAACAACATCGGAGGAAAAACTAACACCAAGATTATAATGTAAGTGCTTACATTGGAAATAAAATCTGACTTATCTTTACAATGTACAGATATTTCAATTATTATCTTAGCGTTTGTTTTTTTTCCGATGTCGGCTGATGTCCGACGACATCGGAAAAAAAGCAAATATTAAAATTATAATGTAGGTGACTAATTTTTGAAAAAAAAGAAATGGAGTATGTGCAGACGTGTGTTAAACTTGTTTTTTTTTTCTTTTATGACGGTATATTTTTCATAACTATTTATTATTCTGTTCATTTTTCCAAACTTTGTAAAAAAAATTTAAAATTGGTAGTTTGGTAAATATTTTAAAAATAAAAAGTCTACTGATCTTTTGTTTTGAAATAACTGATTTGTCAAAAATAATGAGTTAACTAACAAGCATGCTGTGGCTAATTTTTAATCAACTAATTTTTCACTTTTTCCTATGAAACCATAAGTAACCATGAAAATGAAAAGCAAAATCTGTCATATAATATTGCAAATATTTATTCCTGGCTGCTACCAGCGCTGTTACATGCTTTAGCAGAAACTTGGAATGGTTTCGTCGTTTAACTGATTAGAATTTGTTTAATTATTCGATGTACAGAATTGATAAGAAATAAATGTAAGTTGAAATCACCATTTGTTATTCTACACCCTATAGATACTTCCTACCCCTTGTTAATACAGTACATATCATGAGTTCAACTAGAATAACCTTGGTCCAATTCGAACTAAAATGGTTGATTTATGGTGTTATCTCAAATGGTTATAGCATTAATGTTTGCTAATTAGAAATTTGCTAGAATGTTTAGACTTGAGGCTTGCGATTGACCAAAAGAGAAAAATATGTCAGCTTTAAACTTAAGTGATTATTATTATATTATTTTATAAATTCTGATCCCCACCTTTACTAGAATTATGTTTATTTTATCATAGCGTCAGCGTAGTCGAGATATGAATTTCCCTATACGTTATGCACTAAGTTTTATCAAAATCGGTCAAACAAATAGTCCAGAACTTTTAAACACGTTTTCCCGTTCAGTCATCATATTAAATATAGTAAATAGTAAATATAGTTAGTATTTATGAGTACGAAGAAAAATTAACATAAGTATAATCATAAACTTTATAATAGCTATCGTCTGCTCAGGGGCGTAGCTACCGCCGTATCTGACGTATCAATTATACGGGGTCCCCGGCCTACGGGGGCCCCCAATGTGCGTAAGCAAAAATTAATAAAAACTTCCCAATTTTTTTTTATTTCAGAAATGACAAAAGTCAAAAAAAGGATTTCTTTTTTTCTGCGTAAAGCGTGTGTTCAAAAGTTGGCAACACCCTACATCGGTTATCGCGGGCTGCGGGATTTCCCCGTTTAAGTCATTTACTTCAACGGGGGAAGGGCCCCCGAACAAATTTTTATACGGGACCCCGCCAAAGCACGCTACGCTTCTGCGTCTGCTATAATTGTTAAGGGACATCCATTGTTGCAATGCTATATTAGAAAAAATTATTTTTCAAATGACGATAGCTATTATAATGTTTATGAAGTACGAAACTATACCGTATGTATATTTCCTAATAAGTATAATCTAAATATAGGATCACACTCCCTACTTGTCCAAAAACCCGCTTTTGAATATTTTCGTTTCGATTTAGAGACTTATTAAAAACGTCTTACATGTACAGTACACAATTTTTGGAGCTGTACTAATTAATAATAAAAATATTAAGAGCACTGTGGTTGGAACAATAAAAATAAAAGAATAGTTACTTCTTACCACAACAGATTTATTCAATGGATGTACATTTCGAGAGCTAAGAAGATGGGAGCTTAGCTCTCGAAATGTACATCCACTGAATAAATCTGTTGTGGTAATAAGTAACTATTCTTTTATTTGTACTAATTAAGTAGAAATAAAATACTGGGCAAACATTTACATGATGACTGCATACATGCTCCTGAACATTTTTTACTTAAAACCAAAAACTATATATTTACATAATAGGTAGGTTTGCGTTAGCTGGTGGCATGGTTAAACAGCCCTTGTAAATATACATGTATTTTATATAACGCGTCAAACTTGAATGAGCATTTACTTGTAAGTGTAATACTTCCAGGGCCGAGATAAGTTGTATTTTCCATATAATTTCCAAGAAATTAGAACTTTTTATTCAGTGAGCACATTTTTTAGTTTTAGGTCAATATTTCTGTTGTAGGATAATAATAAAATTCGTTTTAAATTCAAAACGTAGTGACGTGGAGATTTAATAGAAAAAGTGTCGTTCAGAAAAAATAAGTAGTACCGATCTATAATTATCCATGAATGATGATCGCCCGTATAGTAAACAGCATGTCAAGGAAGATGGATCTATGGCCAGTCCAACAAAGACTAAAGAGTAAAAAGTAGTTTTTTAGATAGGGATTCGACCAACCCTATCCTGAAGACTGATGGGACACACCGGCGGGCAAATAAATGTGTTTTTACATTGCTGTCAGTCATTCGCAGCCATAAATCATCGCGTTTATTTGACAAAATAACGAAACTGATGCTGAAATTTGATTCGTTTTCGGATCATAAAAGTTCTGTAGATTATCATATTTATGCTTGTGTTGTGTTACACTTGAGTCGCCCGGTTTGACTGACTGTAAACTCGTGTAGATATCGTGTATTCCACCCTATCGTGCAAAATGCCTATTCTCTCACATGCCTTCTTCCTGTTCTCCTACTCCGATACACTACACCATCTACACCAGTTCCAGTGATGTCAAAACAAAAAAAAAATGGAGCATGTAGTTCGCACTACACACTATAGAAGTGTCTGCAATATATACATTGTACAGTTTCCTGTGAGCTTTCTTTACAAATTACGGCTATAAAGAAATTAATTAATTAAAGCTGTCGGAACGCTCTGAATTTAAGCCACACTACAAGGCTAAAAAAAGATGTTGCAAGGGTGCCGCTGTCAGTTGATTACTCTAATTTTTGGAAATATTTTGAAAATTTAAAAAAAATTTCTGAAAAAGGAAGAATCACTTTAGGTTTGTGATGGAACAATTTTGTGAAATACGTGCAAATAAGGTCGTAGTGTGACATTGAAAACGTGTGTTTTTTGACACAATTAATGCCAACTTTTTTCTAGTAAATCGTACATAAATTACAAAGGTAGGTCATTAGAGACGTAAATTTGTTCTTTATCTTCCTTATAGAGAAAGAATTTTTGCAAAATGTTGACGAATAAGTCTACAATTAGCTGTCAGCCGAAGCCCTATTTTTGACTTAAATTCAGAGCGTTCCAACAGCCTTAAGCCCTAACGGTTATTTTTATTCGACTTGTTGACTTTTTTTTATTGAAGTTTCATGTCTCGTCACTATTTTTAGTGTAATAATAATAATAAGTTTAGGACAGCTAATTTAAATTCAAGCGAGGCAGCAAATCAAGTCAGTAACGTAAATAATTAATTATAAATTCGAGCAAAAAAAGCGAAGCGAGTAGTAATGTTTCATTTAATTATAAATTTGGGCGAACAAATACTGCCGGACGGGGCATCTAGTTTTTTAAATTTAAGACTTCTGATGTAATTTAGGTATGTGTTCTATGTGTTTATTATGCATTGTAGGAACACAGAATTAAATATAATATTGTATAGTTGTTCTCACACTCAACCCTTATCCACAAAATATTTAATAATGTATTGTATTCTCTTTTTTTACCTCTTACTCCGAACTTCAGTGCTCTATATAATTGAGTCATAAATCACAATATCTGAAAACACCATTTCATATATTCATCGATTGCCTTACTACACACTTTACATTTTTAAAAACACGGACAAAAATATTGCTTTTTTTTAAATCTATTATTTTTTTATTTTTTGTAAAATTTATGCACTTTTTTTGCAAAGTGTATTATTTTGAAGTGTTTTACGTATACATATTAGTATGGTTTTCCTTACATAAGATAGAACAGATTAGTGGATGATTGAAAACAAGAGGGTGATTTTAGTTAGTACATTTAATTAAAACAAATAAAAGATTTTTAAAAATTTGCAATATTTTTGTCCGTGAGTGTACAATACATTTTTTATTTTAAATTTTTTTTATGTTTGTCCAGCCTTAATCTCCCGAAGGGCTAACCGATTTGAAAGGTTCAATAGTTGGGTTTTTTATTTGTTTAATAATTAGAGCTCCGTACAACAAACGAACTCTTATAGGCTCACTCTCGTGTCCGGCTGTTTGTCTATCAGTATGTCACAGGTTATTTTCCTCGGATCTACTGGACTACAAAAATTAAAATTTAGTACATACATATATTATGTATATATAGAGTTGGATGACCCAATCACGCACGTATAGTGTATATAAACATATTTCGATTTGAGGACCAATCACGGGGCGAAAATTAGAAATAAAAATATATATTTTTAAGTGGATCATATGACATCAGACGGAAGGGTTTGTTATGAGAAATGCAAATATCAAATATGTATATTTTTGTTAATTTTAAAATGCATGGCTTAAAGATATTAAAGAAAATATACAAAACACCAAACAACCGAGTCTAGCATTTTGAAAATAATACGGAATATAGGGCCTCACTCGTAGATTACACGAAAGTCTAAACGAAAATTCTAAATCTTAAAGCTCTCACGAAAAAGGGAAATGATACGTGTTTTTTTATATAAACATTGCTCTTATTTTTACCATACACATGATAGACGCTGATAACGTCTATAATCTACAGTTTTGGGGATGAAATTGTTGGCGGCATTCGTGCTGCTTCATTCCGACTATTTTAAGTTTTCATGCAACTTATTAAGTACTTATTTTTAAACATATCCCTGTAACCTGACTATTAAATGGTGTAGTTGACAATTCACGCATATGGATGATAAATTCACTTTTTTGCTTCGTTCATATATTATACATATATATTTCATATATTTATTTATAAAACTAACTTTTACTTGTGGCTTCAGTCATATTATGACAGCATATAACTAGATAAAATTGTACCCGATATCTACTCTAACATAAGTTGAAGTGATAGTTCACCCAACTGTTCTCTAATTACACTTAGGATACAAACAGACGTACAGACAAAAATTCTAAAAACTTTTTCTCCCGTCTTGATGAAAATCAGTTTGGTTGAACTAACTGTTCCTTGCTTATCCTAAACATAACCCTGTGCCTTCAGAAGCCAGAACAGTGTAAAACCATGTATTCCGTCACATCCTATTATTACAAGGTTTGTGTCACACCCCCAAATGAACTACCTTAATCAGTGGTGTCCGAAAACATTCTGACATAGTTCATTGCTGCTAGATTTTATAATATGGAAATCCGGATCAGAAGCTCGTAAATGATTGGAGTTGAACTGTTTCAGGACGTTTTTAACAGCATTGTTCGAAAACAATATGAAATATTGAATTCGTGCTAGATTTAACAATGAAACCTTATACGGATTTTTTTTTTATTTTTTCACGGGAAATTGGACAATTGAATTTTAATATAGATAAACTAAATTAAAAAATTTGCGACGTTTCGTTAATTCGTTTTAACTTCTTTGGGCAAAACAGAAATGATTAAAAATACAAATTAGTTAATGAAATAATTACATTTTTTTTTAAACGAATTAACGAAACGTCGCAAATTTTTTAATTTAGTTTATCTATATTAAAATTCAATTGTCCAATTTCCCGTGAAAAAATAAAAAACTTATTAATTATAATGGACGTGAACAATATTGATACTTATACGGATTGTTCGAAAGCAATTCTGAACATAGAGTATTAACAGTGTTGGACCACTTTCAGACAGTTTGTGCTGAGACCCAGCGGTAAGAGGCGAGGTAGGCAAAAGACATATTGTGGGTGTGACCTTCTTTAGCTCTGTCTCGCTCAAATGATCCGCACGTTTCAATTTTTGGCTGGTGCCAACTACGAGGCTAAAAAATGTTATTGCAAGGGTGCCGCTGTCAATTGATTACTCAAATTTTTGGAATTGGGTATAGCGCGATAAAGATTAAATAAAGATAATGGCCAGTAAAGGTTTGAATTGAATTTTTCACAAAAAAAATAATGGCGTGGCTAAATAACTACAAAGATCAATAATTTTATTAAAAAAATGTATGTGATGTAAGTATCTCTGAATTTATAAAACTGGTTCTTTCTATGATAATACCATCAACAGTAAACAAACAATCCTACCCGAGTATCGATTGAGTTTTGTACGCCAATGATAAGACTACATATAGTTAAATTACATCTAATTGCATTGTTTGCACTGTATTATACTATGTTATATATACTGCGATGCATTATGCTATATTATTAAAGCTATTTCACAATTATTCACCAACTCCTGTCATAGGTATGCTTAATGTTAGAGTATGTACAAACGCTAAGCCGCCTTGCATGAATGTTTTTCACAAACATAGATTAACAGTGATTTGAGTATACATGTATGCTTACTGTTAGAATTTACAGTGCTGTTAATTTTTTGTCACTTTCTAATAAATTTAGCATCATATAAGTTAAACTGAGACAAAATAAAAAACTTTTTTTCTTGAATTTAGAAGTAGCGATATTCGATTATGCTGCTACTGCTTGTAGAACGAAGGCATGCAATATATAAATACGAGATTAACGCCAAGCACTCTCACCTAATTATGACTTAAGACTTTTCTGACATACGTGTAATATGTATTCAGGATATCTGTTTACATTATAGACATTTTTTTAATAGTCGAGATCTTAACTCTCTCTTGTATGGTTTTTTATGTTATTATTATTTTATTATAAATAAAAAAAAAATAAATATAAATGCAGGGCTGTAGTATTAATATATAAATGACATAATAACAAATGCCTTGTGAAATTTTGAAACATCTGTATATCCTAGATACATATTAGGGTGGAGCGAAAAATTAAAAATTGAAAAATTTAAATCTCGTTCGCGAATGTTGCCTGGTTTCTTTGTTAGAATAAAATTTTATTTTTGTTTTTGATTTCTAAATTTTTTGTCTTCCTCCCCAACAGTGGGTCACAATGGCAAACCACCGACTTTTTTGATTGTATATTTCCATAAAAAAGCAATTGCTGAGTTTGATAGATAGATGCCATAAAAACCTTCTCCATGAAAATACAACTTTCATGGTGATCGGTCAAACGGTAGTGAAGTATCTTAATCTCTTTATGTAATATTGGTTTCCACGAAAAGCGCTTTTATTTTAACGCGAAAATATGTAGCCTATGTCCTTCCATAATGGTGAAAAGTTTTTTTAAATCAGATGGGTAGTTTCAGAGATTATCTCCTATATCCAAACTTACAAACTTTGACTCTTTACAAGAGAAGTATACATATATTAAGTTATTTATTATTAAATAAATTAATAATCAATATTTGTACTAATATAATTGAACATCACTTTCTTATTGAGATTTTCTTACAAAATTTCCATCTAAATTTCCGACTTTCGGTCGATTTTCCAAAAATTTTCTTTCATGCAAACTTTGCCTGAAAATTGCGAACACAAAAAAAATCAGCCAAATCGGTCTAGCCGTTTTCAAGTAATGATCTTTCATACATGCGGCAATTGATTTTTATTTATATAGATTATAAAAAAATCGCTCCACCCTACAGTACATATACCTGCATCATGCGTGAATTTTTTTTCGTATACGCAATTAATAATCACTTCAACGGTCGATGTATGAACAAGCATAATTACTGTTGAAGGGCTTCAGTGATTGGAGAATGAATAAAAAATACTCTCCGTTGAATTTCTTCAATCATTATTATAAAACCATAACCATTCATTAAAATGACGTCATTAATTTATTCGTAATCCCATAATTGCAAAAAATTGTTTGTTATTTCTAATCGAATTGTTCTCCAGTGCAAGTAGTTTTTTTTTTTTGTTGAAAAAGTAAAAAACTGATATAACAAAACTTTTAGGACATCGTTGATCAACAACAATTAGAAAAAAATGGTGAGAAAATGTTTTTAACGACAACCTTTTATTGAAATGTATTAAAAAAAGTAAAATAATATTTAATAATGTAGGTTCATTATTATAAAAGCGTGGGTCGTAAACTCTATGGTAATATATTCGTCACTACACATGCTTTTGTAATGAACCTAAGCTATTACATATTATATTTTCCATTTTGGAACATTTCAATAAAAGCTTAGGTATTGAGTTACTATTAAAACATTAACAATTCTTTAAAATTATTTCATTATTTAATTCTAAAAACAATTGATTCATGGTCATCGGGAATGCATATGTGCGCAAAATGTCAAATCGATCGATGTAGATGTGGTTTAAAATTGACTTGCTAGATCTGACTAGCGTCGGACTGGCCATATTATAGCCGAGGTGGCGATTGCCAGCCGGGCCCTAGCCTGCGCGGGTTCCCCACGGAGCATTACGTTCCGTAGTGCGAGTGCGTAACTTTGTCTATGACTTAACACCAACCAATTTCTATCTTAAAGAAGTCCTAAGATGTGTTTAAGAGGAGAATTGATTTGTCCAGATCCATAGGAAAAGTTAATTTTTTATACCCTAAGCACAAATCTAAGTAGTTTCTGAATTTGCTTTCTACGTAACGTATTTTTAAAGCTCTCTGCGTTTTCGGCACGGGTTAAACTATAAATTGAGCTGAAATTTTAAGCTAATCGTTTTTTAATATATAGAACTATTTTGAAAAAAAAATTGGCTTATACAAATCGGGGCCAGTCAATAGACTGGCCCTTATTTTGACAAGTTGGAAATTGTCACATGCTAACCTCTAAAATGGTTCTTTACATTGAAAAAAAAAGATTCTCTGAAAATTTCAGCTCGATTGATTAAAATTAACCCGTGCCGAAAACGCAGTAACGGTTATAGATTTGCGGGGCTTGCCGGAAGCCAGGCGGTAGGTAGGATAGAGGGCCCATGCACGCTAGGTCCCAGCTCTTGCGACCTAAATGTAAACTAGATCAGATAGTTCGTTCAAACATTAGAGAGAAATGAAATAGAAAAATATCCCATCTACCATTATCCAGTCTCGGGTCCCGGGCTTGTGGGGAGCCACCCGGGCCCTTCCGGCCCAGTCCGACCCTGGATCTGACCTCAACGAATTGTTCAGGAGGCTATGAAATGACGAGAAATTTTGATCCGACCCCAGGCCCCCTATCCGACCGACATATGTCATATGGCAAATACACTAATAAATAAATTTTTGCAATGTGGGGCTGAATTCTTTCACTTATAAAAACTCTAAAACGCCAAAAGACTCCTCGGTATGGCAGTGCTTATATTTATGGGTTTAAACAAATTCGAATCAAAGTGTTTCAGGTACTAATATCGAAATATGAATTCTTAAACAGAAAACGTACTGAATTATTTTTAAAAGAACATAAAATCCACTCGATTGTTACGTCACTGTATTTATTTTCAAAATAATTAAACTAATTATGATTTGTCATCATTATGTTTATTTATACTTTTCATAAATAGGTTTTGAATGGAACATATTCAGTTACATTTTTTAACATTTTATCTGATGGCATTTTAGTAGCGTAAAGAAATATTTAACTATTTATTAAAAACACGTACTACCTAGTGAATCATTTCAAATGAAATAAAAACATCAACACTAAACACGATGTCTGATATCTGATGTACAGATCAAGTAACCAAGTAATATATAAACACCACCATTCACCATAAAAACAGTGCCCCTAAAACGTTGAATGTCTTCTTATCTAAAATGTCTTATCAGAATTGCAGTGTCAACACTCAACTGTTTGGTAAGTCCGGGTTTCAATATTTACATCCAAAGTTGGATGAATGCACCTAAGCAGAAGCACGACCACATTCAAATATGTAAGTGTCTGTAAAATAACTGGCTAGGTAGTAGTTAATACATATTTACATTTGTGAGTTCTTATCTCTGAATATAATGCGTGACCGAGTGGTTAGTTAGCTTTGCAATGTTTTGTGTGACATCACAGTTACACAAGCCGAGAGAAAACTCATCAAGAAAACTTGTCAGCTTTTCATATTTAATTTTAACCACTATGAAAATTCAGCAGCGTTACATTGGCCCTACAGTTATATCCTTATAGATTTTTTCAATCTGATTTCCTTTTTAGAAATTCATTTACAACTCCAATTTATCGTGTTGAAATTTTAGATTTGCGAAGCAAATTGTTATTTTATTATTGCCTTTTTTTGCCTAAAATTAAACTTAATTCACTTTAAATCCAACATTACATTAGCGTAACGTAGTATAGCGAGCTTAATTCCATTAGAATCTGATGGAGTCGGACCAGAAAGTTATTATAGATTATAGAAACAAGCTGCCTGTTGGTTTAAACCACATTCAAAATCCGTTCAGTAGTTCGTGTGTTTTTTGTGAACAGATGAACCTATACATTATATACTTTTGAAAAGATATCAAACAATTAAGGGATGTAGAATGTGTTATAATTCTGGAATTTTAAGTAGTACACCACTGATAAAATCGTGTTTTTTTATCTTCATCAGGTATGGAGAATAGGGTGTTTATGTTAAGAAGGCTTTTTTTATTTTTATTGAGCTTTTCAGTCGAATAATTGCTTCGCTGGTTGTTTATAATGGAACGACGCGCTGATATATTTCTATCTTTATTTGTAACGCTAATGAGATTAGTTGTCTAGCGTCTACAGTTATAATGACTTACTTACCAACTTTTTAAATCGCCTTTCCTTAGAGTTATTTCATATAATCATAATTTATTACCTAAAACAATTAAAGATTCAACTCCCAAGACTTATTCTAGTATAATACCCCTTCCCTTTGTTTATTTTAATATACATGTAACAAAAAAATACGAAGAAATTTTTATCATGTCCTAAAGTCCTAAAGTCATTTTGAAAATAATTTTTAACACGACAAATTTCTGTAAAATTTACCAGAAAGTGCTTACATCCCTTAGATAATATATGTATATTCACGGATAAAAATATTGTAATTTTTGAAAAATCTTTTATTTATTTATTTTATTTATTCTAATTAAAATCGCCCTCTTTTATTCAATCACTTACTCTGTTCTAACGCTATCATATTTAAGGAAAACGGTATTGATATAGGTAGAACACTTCAAAATAATACACTTAAAAAAGTGCACAAATGATACGAAAAATAAATTAATTTTTTTTTTTAAATATGTAATATTATTTGTTTTTTTTAGTGTGCTCTAAAAATGTTTATAACTTTTAGATTAAACTTTATTGATTAATAATGAATCTACATTCAAACGTAACATATTATAATATTACGTGATATAAAAATATTTTTTCTAAATGTCTACATTCTACTTTCTATTATAATTTATTAATGAGAACGGAAAACGTACTACGTCCAATTTTTGAAATTCAAGAACAATCAATCATAAAAATGAAAACTTTTTATCAACAAATTTTAATTCAGGCGAAAGCTTCTTAAAACTTGTTTAAACATTTTGCTATGGTTTTTGTAAAAACAAAATTTATTTTAGAATAAATTATGAACTCAGTTTTGTAAAATCAACTTTCGGAAACATGTTGCTTGTAAACGTATTCAAGATTGAAATATAAATTTACTATGAAAAATTTAAAACAAAACCATGTTTTGAACTCTCCCCGTTTATTATATCACTTCTAACAATAGTAACGTTTTATAAATAACGACGTTCTAAATGATCTGATGTATTGTTGCAATTTCAAAACAGGGTTTTGTTTTAAGTTTTTCAGAGTAAGTTTTTATTTCAATCTTCAAATGGTTTTATAAAGCAGGATGTTGCTGAAAGTTGATTTTATAAAGCTGAGTTAATAATTTACTCTAAAATAAATTTTGTTGGTTTTATTGAGATATACCAATGTAATTGTTTATTTGTTTATTATTTGATGTTAGGACCAAATAAGCCTAATAGTTATTTTCCTTTAAAATTCTAATTGCTATTTGTCAGTTTGCGATTTTATAGCGTGGTTATTTGATAAGAAATTTTGTCTTCAGTCTTCGATCTCATTTCTTCATAAATTATGTCTATTCCAAGAGAGTTCATATAGTATTTCGCATATTTTTCAAGATTATTTATTATTAAAAAGATTTTTTAATAACTATGAAGAATCTCATCACCCGGTTGAGTATTTTTGTCAAAACTGCAAAAAGAAATTGTTATTCCGATATTTTAAACACTATTTTACTTATGCATATAATATCAAAATAAATACATATTATACAAGTATTCAGCGTAACAGTTTGAATATTATCAATTTGAATATTATCTCAAACGCTTCAATTGTCGTATATTAAATATAATTTCATCATTTATGTCACGCCATCAAGGAAATTATTACTAACAGTCGGAATTATCGAGAAATTACCATATAAATATTTTTTTAGAATAACGTAAATCATCAAATTTATCAAGCTATATTATTTGTATTGTTTTAGAAATAAATACAATAATAACAATATATAAACGCCTGATTTTTCTGCTATAATTTTAATTTTAAAGGTATAATTAAACAGGTAGGATGTTTTGTTTTTTAGTAAAACCAAAGTAAACTTTGAAATCACCATATGCTGGTGAACAGCCTGTGTTCTATAATGAATTTGCTGCGGGGAATATCTTTGCAACTATGACATCGAAGCAAATTCCTCCCCAGAACAGTAAATGATTTCTTTGTTGCTGATAGTAAATCTATTTTCCAGTCTTCGGCGTACTCGTTCACGAGCTACTAGTGATTTTGAAGCATACCTTAATTCTACCAGAAAACTATACAGGTTTCATGTTAAAATATTCCTTTAACATTAAAAATGTGGTGACAAAATCCATGAGTGCATTAATTCTGACCAAGAGTAAATATGAAATAAAAATCTAAAATTCAAACGGGCACGGGCAGCACATGGCTTACAATATACAGTAGAACCTCGCTAAGTTAAAATCCAAGGGAAACGTTAAAAAATTTAAGTTATCTAGTTTTTAACTTATCGAGAGTTGAAGTTAGAGAGGTTGTCAGAGTAAAATTTTTAACTTACCGAGTTTTGTGGATTTTATAGAGTGTGTATTTAACTCAATAGAGGTGACATAATTTTTTTATATATTCATATCAATTATTTATTTATTTATTTATTTAAACAATCAATTATTTAAACAAAGAAATCAGTATTTTTTTTGTTTCGTGCAATTTTTATTTTCTACATCAATTATGTTTTCTATATTATGTAAAGAAGAAAAAAAATCGTCGTTAACATCATCTGATAATACTTTAACTTAAAAATATTATTTTAAGTTATCGAGAGCGATGTTCAGAATATTTGTTTAAGTTACCGAGGTTCTGTGATTTAAGTAATGGAGGTTTTATGCTTTAAGGGGAAGGGAATTCAAAAAATTTTTAACTTAGAGAGGTTTTTAACTTATCAAGGTTCTACTGTATTTTAAAATAGGAATTCAAATAATACCTTTTAATAAAATATGACAGGATTATAAGCATGAAACACATAATGAAAATGCAGTAGAAAATAACTCCGGCCACCCGGATGTATCTCCCAATCGCATTGTAATTATAATGCTCATCTATTATCTCACGCAGATAGAAACCAACAATCGAACCCAGTATGGCCATTGCAGTAACTAAAACAAAATAATAATATGTAATAATAAAATTTGATCTATTATGAACACCAATAGATTTGTTTGTTTTAGAACTATCAATATTGTGCCGTAGAGTAACTAAGTACTGAGTATCAGACGGATTGCGATGAGTAATGAGTAATCAATTCGGAGAGACCACAATGGCATTAATACATTTTTTATGAGTGTTGATGACATGTTACATGATGATTTTTATATTTATTTATTATGAAATGCCTATACAAAGAAAAATATTTTATTGTGTATTAGGGAATTATAAACAAAATAAGAATTGGTATTTTTTTTCAATTTTCCATTTTCAACAACTTATAGACTATTAAAAAGAGATTAGTAGTTTGTGTAATGCTAAAATATTCGTCAATCGTTACTAAATCCATTTATTCTGAAATAGTATTCATCAAGCATTACTAATCCATGTATACTATGTAATCTGTGCCCGCCAGAAATTCATCACACAATCACGACTTTTCAGAATTGATTACTAAACACTATCTATGATGCCGTAAGATACTCAACGTTTAGTTACTCTAAAAGAGAGTTTCTTAGCCTAGGGTCCATGAACCCCAGAGAGGTTCATGGCATTTGTGCTGGGGGTCTATGTGTCAGATCTGAAATCAGGAGACATGGTCCATAGCCTGTGACTACAAAAAGATTAAGAAACATTGCTCTAAAGTCTAAACACGGCCATGGATCATTCAGCATCTTCTAAGATACTGCATGATCCATCTTTACATTGGCCGTGTTTAGACATTAGAGCAATGTTTCTGAATCTTTTTGACTTCACTAATAGTGTCAAATCACTTTGTACGCTGGAAAGCATGAGGTCAAAAACGAAGTAAATTTGAAATCTGTACTATACTAGCCACTACACGCAGCTCTACACACGTTTGAAATGAAAAACGGCAACAGTTGTGGAGCCTTCGGCGTCACCTTTCTTCTCCATGAAAAAATACATAGATGTGACAACTTTCATTGTAATCGGTCAAACAATGCCTAATAATTTCAAACAGACCAACATAAATAAGTAAATATTAAAAACAACATTTTATTTTTATTCTGAACAAAACGAAAGTAAAAAAACAATTCTAATTATTTCTTATATTCTTATTTAAATTGAAAATATTTTATTTATAAATTAATTACTTTCTAGCGATAAGCCAATCAAAAATGATCTTAAAATGGGCAAAGCTACGGTAAGCTTTTATGCATTATTTCAAATAAAATCATCTAAAAAACCACGCGCTTAGAGATATATTAATATACCTTTAACAAGAATTTCAACTAAGGGTTCACTCAACAAACTATTTTGCTAATTATGGTCATAAGCGTCTATGCAAATCACGATAATAGAAATTATATCAAAGTGCAGTATGTTGTTGTGTCTATCTCGTTAAAAAAAGGCGTTGGCGAATGGCCGCCAGCTCGCCAGCTGATCATAAGATATCGCAACAATAACAATGATTACATTAAGATTAATATACTTACATTGCATAAATATAATTGGAGATGCGAGAAATAGGAAGAACCAAGCAATCACCATACAAATTTGTACAAAAGACATTGTGAATTATTGAAAAATTGAAAGCACGATACTTTTCAGGACTAGCAACGGCGAAGTTCTGCAAACGAATGATCGGTGATTGACCAATGTCTAATTAGATCGTCACTCTTGACATTCTTCCTGAAAGGAGTAGGTATCCAGAGTTGAACTAATAAAATTGTGGCGGTGGTTTCTGAACGTTTAAAAACTTTATTCTAAACTAAATTAAACCATTTTAATTACTGAAATATTGATTGAAGCGTCAGAATGAATTAATTTTTTTATGTTTTTGGAATTGTTGACTGCCAAACTAGATTATTTAAATTCAATGATAAAATATTGCTTTGAATAATTTAGCTGTAGTGAAGTGATCGTACTTCTTTTAAAGAGAATTGATTTTATTGATGATTTTTGGAATTATCGATAATTTAAATTTTTCATATTTGTAGCTTAAAATTTTGGTAAATAATTTTGAATTCATTTAAAATGACTTAAAATTATTTCAGCAGCAATTATTGTGATATGTTTCTAAAGGGATCTTGTTTTTTACGATGCTAGTATAGGGGGAAGGTACCTCGAGAAATATTAACATCAGTAGTGTCATTTTTAATTACTGCAAAATTTTTATTATAATATATATCTGTCTATTTCAAATTTTTCTTCTCTATGGTCGGATAAAAATAAGCGAAACTCGGTTATTGACAATTTCTTTATTAAAGGAATTATTAAAAGAAATAAACAAAATTATTTAATAAAATATTTATTATTTGCTTACTTAGGGGATGGGACCTAAGTATATTTGCATACTTAAAAATATATAGGTAGTTCATTTTATGTTACAAAAAAGAAATAATTACAAAAGTATTTATTAGAAAACAGGTACATAAAACTTAGTATCTTGTTAGTTTGACTTCTAACTATAGGTTAGTAATATATAATAATAAATAAATAACAATAATAATAATTTTTATTTTTGTTACCAAAACAGGTATAAAACAAGTCATAAAATTTAAGGCTGTCGGAACGCTCTGAATTTAAACCAAAAATAGGGCTCGGCTGATAGCTGATTGTAGACTTATTCGGCAACATTTCGCAAACACTCTTCCTCTATAAGGAAGATAAAGGACAAATCTAGGTTTTTAATGGACTACTTTTGTAATTTATGTACGACTTGCTAGAAAAAAGTTGGCATTAATTGTGCACAAAAAACACACGTTTTCAATGTCACAACTATGACTTTATTCGTACTTATTTCACAAAATTGTTCCATCACAACCTTAAATGACTTTTCCTTTTTCGAAAAAGTGTTTTAAATTTTCAAGATATTTCCAAAATTTAGAGTAATCAAATGAGCGCGGCACCGTTGTAACAGCAATTTTTAACCTCGTAGTGTGGCTTAAATTAAGAGCGTTCCGACAGCCTTAAAATGTGTTTTTGCCTTCCATTTGTCTTTCTCTGATTACATGATATTCATCTAAAATCAAAAATATTAAACATTACGTATATTCCTCGGTTCATATAATGTTATAATAATTACAGGCTCTCTTTATCACTTCGTACTTTTACATTAAAAAAAATCAAAAGATATAAAGAATACAAAAAAGTTATTAACCTACCATTCTTAGGTCTTTCTCATGTTACATTAAAATATGTCCAAGAATTTTCAGAAATTTTATTGCAGCAATAAAAAAAAATTAATAACGCCTCCCTTGTATCATCCAATTTGCTTTATCTGATTCACAGTGTGATTTTGCTTTTTGATATACATATTTTCCAAAAAGAGCTCCAGTCATTGCTTCATTAATCATTACAATAAACAGTTAGATAAAAATGTGACAAGTGTAACACTAAATAATAAATATATAAGAACCTATAACTGGCTGAGTCCATATTTGCACCACTTAAAATACTATTTGAACCTAAAATGCTCTTAGTCCAGTCCTGACGGTCACCTGCTTGCATTTTTAATTTAATAGTGATAATTTTCTATTTCTTTTTAACACATAATCCATGCCTATAATTAAAGTGAAATGGAAAATATTTAATTCCATTATTAAATAGCGTCTAGAAATATGTCTTGGTAACAATAAAAAAAATAAATTATTTTTACAATTAAAAACTTACAATTTCTTTAAAAGAAAGTAGTCACAATAAAATTATTTTATAATTATTAGCTAGGAAAACAACTATTATACATAGATCTAACCTCTAATGCTTTTAAAGCTCAAAAATGTGTTTTAAAAACTTTAAGGGTTTTTTTTTATAAACAAACTTTATAATAATAATAATTATCTGGACTCAAAAATTATATTATATATTTATATATTAATAGTTTGTTTATACAACAACTTATTGACAAAATAAACAATATATATGTATATAATAAAATAATTAACACATTTAGTAAAAAAATGTGAGAAAAATTAAACACCTACAAAAGAATACATCCGTTCAAAATAAAAAAAGTAATCAGCCTATTCATAACATCTCTTTATTTTTTTTTCAAATTTACAAATAGTATTACTGATTATCGCGAAGAATTGCAATTGATGAATGAAATTGGGAGGTTATTAATGTTAGCAATGTATTAATTAGGTGTAATGATTGATTCTTATTGGTCACTAATCATCTAATTCAGTTTGATTAATTACAGGTATCAGTTATAATATTTACTTATCAATGAACTAATGACGGTTTGGCTTTGTGTAATCACATATTTGAAAAAATAATTGGGTGTGGTAAAAACAACAATTAAATTCCTACGACTATTGTAGTCATGTTTAAATTATATCGATTCTGAACAGTGGGTATCCAAAGTGACACCCTATTTTAAGATTTTAACGAATTTGATTAAAGATTTAGGATAAAATCGAGGTAAAATCGCATCACATAAATTGTCTTTTGCACATAAAAAAAATGTAAGTTTTGTGCCAGGGGCCGTATCGACTCAATATTTTTAGATAGCGAGGGAGGTTGTGTCGCATTTCAATTCTTTATACATTCGTTTAAAAATTAAATAATTATTTATTGTTACGAAGAAATTCAAAACAGAGTAAAACGGAAGTAGGTCAAACATTTCAAGGACACAAATAAATCTAAGAAAAAAAAATCCGAATAAAAACAAATTTAGATTCAACTTGTGACTACTAGATATATTAAAACTTCAGCAAGTTTTACCCGACTACTTTTCATATTGGAATCTTGTTTTTAATAAATGTGATGAACGTGGTGAATTTTTTTCCATGTTCTTTTTAATTCCCTAAAATGTGTGACTTATCTGCATTTATTCTAAACTAAAAAACGGACAATTAGATTTTCCATTTTTTAAACGATTGATAGACAACTTAAACACCATTTAAATGAGATACTTTATGAGACGTTTAAGTTAAAACTATAAGTTTATGTTCAAAAACTAGTTTCTTCAGGCTCCTTAAATCAATTCGTTCAAAAGTTAAAATGAGGTGACGGCTATTCAAATGTATACATTACACAAAATAGTTGCCATGAATTTCACTAAATTTATGACATATTGTTTTTAAAACGATCCACTTACCTATGCACCGTTTAGGAATTTCATTTGAAACCAGTTTTGGATTTCTTTTCAAAAGAAATTAGATTATTAAGTTTTAAAATTACAAATTATCTTATCTTATTACATCGCTAAAGAAATGTATTTTCTTGATATCTGAATCCATTATTATTGTTTGATAAATTTTTAGCTGGCCTGAATATCACTATAGTTTACGACATATTGTTTTTAAAAGAATCCACTTACCTATTGCACCGTTTAGGAATTTCATTTGAAACCAGTTTTGGATTTCTTTTCAAAAGAAATTAGATTATTAAGTTCTAAAATTACAAATTATCATATCTTAATATGTTGCTAAAGAAATGTGTTTTCTTGATATCTGAATCCATTATTATTATATGATAAATTTTCCAGATGGTAAATAATATCAAGTGACATTCGTTATTTTCTGTTTAGTTCGAGGAAATAAATATTAAATAACTGTATCAAAAATAATATCTAAAACTAACTGCCTATGTATCAGTTCTTGGAATAAACCAGATAGGTATCAAGAATTTTTCGAAGGAAAGATCTAAGATTTATTTTATCATGTTTTCTTCCATAAAAGTAATTAAAAATGGCAACCACATTAGTTTACCTTATATATAAATTTCTACTTTATATAATAGTAAATAGACTCTAATTACATACTGAAAAATGTTAAAAATATTATTCAGTCTGTAATGTTTACTCCCCGACTACTTAACTCAAAAATCGAGTATTTATTAAATAGGTACTCAACTCAAAAAACCAAATCCACTACACACACATCCCTACTCAATAGGTTACATTAACACCTTCAAATAAAATTTGTGCCTACTTTTTAGTTTTTCCTGTTCCATTCGTAGCTGTTTATCACAACTCACATTTATATTTATTCTGCGAATATAAAATAATAGAATTTTCAAGTCGCAGTGCAAAACTCTGACGACAAAATAATGTATGTATTAATTAGTGAATTTAAATTTGTTTCTGAACAAAACAAAAAATGTCACCTCAATTATTGATATCTCCTTAAAAATGACAAAAATATTCTGTTTTAATATGCGCTTATTTTGTCTAACCAAATCTTCATGAAATTTTATACAGTCTTCAGTAAGTAAATCCTGTCGACCGATATATGTTGATATAATTTTAGGGACACGTACTAATTTTTATTGGAGTATTAAAATTTGATTTTGAAATATTTCGACTAATTATGGGCCCAAAATTTGTTTTCAGTCCGTATATTCAACCCTTTAAAAAGTAAGATTGCGTCTTTTTGAAGTTTGATTTGTTCGGTGATAGTTACCCAATTTAGTTTAAATCAGTTAAGTGTTCGGAGAGTTCTAGACATTTCTAAAAATGCTGCCATATTGTTCTGAATGATATGAAACTGAGATATTTTGATGCCCGACGCCTACGTCTCGCCATCCGACCAACACCAATAGTGTATGTTTCATATACTATGTACAGACAAATACATCAATAAAAATGTTTTATAACCATTGATATAAAAATTCACAATGCATAATTTACATTTTATTTAGATTTGTATGCATAATAATACTACATTGTACGTATGTATTATTAAAATTGAAAGCGGCCAAGGCGTGGCTTCGTCTAGATGCAATTTTATATACAGTAGTGTGCTACAATATTTTGCTATTCATTTGTTTTCAAAAAAATAAAAGAATATCACAGTCATCTATTTTTGTTCGTCAATAAAACTACCCTCATAATTTAAGGTAGTAGAAATAAAATAAGAAAAATCCTTTAGAAACCTTTTGCTCTAAAACAAATCAGGAGAACAGGAAATTGCATCTCATCACCGGTTAAGTTTACTGGACATCCTGTACAAACGTATTTTTAGTCTCACTATTTGATCTCTAAACCAGACAATGCAAATGGTTTAATATTATATTGTTAAAGAGGAAACCCTTACTAGTTCTAGTTAAAAACAGTTCATTCGCTTAGTATTGTCACTTGTCACGTTGAACTCGCCAAGTTTGCATGTCATTTGGGTTAAATATCGAATTGCATTGAAAATTTTGCTCAAGTCCATAAATTGGCTTCCATAAATGTAACTGGAGAACTGGCTTAAACAGTACGCTATCAGTAGGTATCAGTAAACAAATAATAATATTAGACTACATTTTATTCACTTTACAATTTCATCGATATCGGATTAAAGATATAAGATTTATATAATACAGGATCGTTCACTGATCTGTTAATTACCAGACGAAGTATATTTTATCAAAAATTATCTATAAGATATACTTACTTACTTACTTACTACGAAATTGTGTATATAATGAATTATTTTATAACTTAACGGTTTTTGCTATTTTAAGGTAAGAAGCTTAAAAAAATTTTTATAAAAAGAAAAAATCAAAAATATTATTGTTTTAACAACATAGTTTAAATAACTGGCTCATAACTCTCTTAACATATTTGATTTTATTTTAATATTTAATTCTAAATTACTGTACATTTTTGTAGATCCTGAAGAAGGTACAAATTGTTGCCGAAACGTTGATCATTAAAGAGAGCAAATACTAAATTGTTATCTTATGCCTCACTTCCTGTCTAAGCTACTTGCATTATAAAAGAGGTGACACTAAAATTGATATACTTTTCGTCTAGTAAACAGATTGGTGAAGGACGAACTCTCTTCGGATCTTAGACTATTATGGTGTAATAGACAGACATACAGGTATATAACCTTGCTAGAGGACAGTGTGGTCCAGTGGTTGGCGTTCTGGCTTCTTGGCCGAACTGTCGTGCGTTCGAATCCTAACTCTGCTTATGAATGTTTTGTGATTGTCCCATTTTATCAAAATCTGTTCAGTTATTTGGGCGTGAAAAAGTAACAGCCAGATAGACTTTCCCATGTATGAGTATGGATTTTACCACAGTGTTTGGACAAACATACCACAACACCAGCGTTGCCAGACGTCCCGATTTTGGCGGGACGTCCTGATTTTTTAATCAAAATTAAATGTCCCGCGCGGGACAGGCTCAGTCCCGCTTTTCGGGGATAACCCGACCGTGTGTAAATAATTATTCTCTTATTGTAAGTTGCAATTTGTACCACTCACTCCTCAGACTATTGTTAGAAACGCCATATTTTTCTAATGAATAATACTTTTTTGATTTTGATTTCTGTTTTTTTTATTCAGAAGACGAATAAGACTCAACTATTTAGCGATAGGGCAAATCTGATTTAAAATATATTTTTATTAAAATACATTTTCTATGGCTATTTTTGCTATCTGTTGTCACGTAAACGTATTTTGAACTCAAATAAAAAGATAAATATTTTAAACTTCTGATTATATACGTTTTTTTACTATGTCCCGCTTTCGACGAAAGAATCCCGCTTTTTTCACTCAAAAAGTTTCAAAATCCCGACTTGGCAAAAAAAAATCTGGCAACATTGCACAACACACGTCCCAACATTTATGTTTACTGATTTTGAACCCTGAATGGACTATAGTTGTATACATGCAGAAACGTTTGTGTGTTTTAAAAGGAAGTTCGGTGACAGAATTGCACACCGGACAAGCACAGATTCATTGGAAAGTCAGTATTGTTCTCCGTCCAGATTATTAGTACGGTTGAGTCGCCTGATGCAGAAAATCCATTCTCTTCTCTTTGCAGCGTCGTATTTAGGGGCTGGCTGCGGGGGGTGGCTGCTGAGGGCGCAAATCTCAAGTTATTTTATTGTTTTTCTTCCTAAAAAATAAATTTGGGGGCTGCAAAATTTAAATTTTTCTCTAAGCGCTCAAAAAACACGATAAAACTTTTATTTTCTAAAACATGTAAAAAGCGGCACGGATATGGTTGACATTACTTGTCCTTATAAAAAAAGTCACCTGAATCGAACCATTCACAGAGGTTCGAATATTGTCCCGAACGTGGAAGAGCCTCTTAATAACAAAAAATTAACAATAGTATTGCGTACTGTGGTGTAACTGCACAAAAGTATTTTACGATTTTATTTTTTTTTATATTGTTTAACTCATTTATAATCATTTTTGAGAAATAAAACAGTCAACTTTTGTTCCATTCACGTTATTTATCCACAATGTACATGGTATATGGTTAAATTTAACTGAAAGTAATATGTAAAAGTTCCCCCGAAATAAAAAGCAAGACTCGGAAATTAACTTTAATGAAATTTTGGTCTCCCTTCACTCGAGCTATATTTACATAGTAAATATAATAGTGTTCCCGCGATTTCGCTATTGTATTCAAATATATGTTTAAAGCGCATGCGTATTACTACATTGTACAATATGAAGTATTCCGCAAACCGTTATGTTTTTACCGACAGACCGCTTTGCAACCCAACTTGTTTTGTCTAATAAATACAGTATATAACTATACTACGTTCAAAAATTGTATTGTAAATAGTACCTACACAGACATTTTTCAAAATGAAAAATTTGTTTCTAGGAGCCTAGAACCTATATAATATTTTTTTTATTTCATTCTGCGTAAGGGAGGTGCATCATTGGAAGCTGGACATTTTTTGTTTCTAATTAATTTCTACATCACCCATTTTCATCAAACTTTATTTCATGGAAAACCATTTTTAGAATTATTTTGATTTAAATTTAATTTAGCAACTCCGAGGTTTAACGAATTTTACAGTAACTATCCATTTTATGACTTTCGTCTATATAAGCGCTTATGACCTCACTTGTGAAACATCAACAATCTACGTTCTCTCTCTTTCAACTTTCTTCGCGGTAGTGAACTTAAAATGTTAGATGCCTACATATTATGAATCATCTATTCCATAATAATGAAAATTAAAGTAGCTATTCGCTATAGATTTCCAATAATCCTTACCAATCTGTCAAACAGATTTTATAGCCTTGCATAAATTAAAATTTCAAAATATATACAGTAAGATCCCGCTTAACGCGGGAGATACGTTTCAATAAGTTCCTGCGATAAACTAGGTCATAATAGACATGAGAATAAGAAAATTTGTTAGTTTTTTTTTGTTTTTTGTAACATTTATTGTTATATCACATTAATAATTATAGATTTAATTATTGCTAATATCGATTTTTGTTCATAAAACATTTATGAAAATCAAATTTAAGTTCGAGTAAGAAGTTATGTTTATGATGAGGAAGGTTCCTCATTAGACATATTTTGTTTTTTGTAAAGGAGTCATCTAATGTCGTTTGCCTTTTTCTGTTTCGTTCAGGAAGCTTTTGTCGATAGTAAGATATTGCATCAATGACACTTCGCCTTGCCTTTGAACTTCTATCAAGATTTAAATCATTTTGTATAAACTGATCCATAATTTTCGTTTTAGTGGCTAAACTTTTTTTAGAAACCGCTTAATATATTATATCATTAAGCGAGATCTTACTGTAGTGTTTAATTTTTTTTTACTGAATCATAACAAAAATATCTAATATCAGTTCATTCTTAGTTAATATGCATCTGTATTAGAAATTGACAGCATTTAAATTTGAGTGAATTATTGTTTTGACATCAGTTAATGGAAGAAAACAAATGTGGTAAATTGCATTTTGTGGCCAAACAAAGAAATGTCTTTTTATCACTTCTGAACGACAACTCCGACGCGTAAGTTAAGTTCTCTTCGCTTTGTTTTAAAAGAAAACGAAGTCACAAACAATTATTTGACAATCTCCAGAGAAATAGGAAGGCATGTTGATGAGGTGAAGAGAAAGTTTTAAAAGAAAAGATGTAACACGAAAAAAGGGAGGTTCATATAATAGCCTCTACTCAAGATGATCTACCTGATCAATTCCCTAACCATGTCAAGCAGCCGTTAAGTTTTAAAATTACAAATACTGGGTATCATCAACAACAACATTTTTAAGTCATTTAATTAATATATCTGGTTTCTCCTGAAATCACGAGTTATTTGTTCAAATATAAAGTATGAACAAATTAAAAAATGTTAACATTTAAATATACAGTGCGTTTGATTTCAACCAACATATTGACTTTTCATGTTAAATTTTTCCATATGATTTACATTGAATGCAGGTTAAATCAAATAGTAGACTCAGTCCATCAAAACCGTGGCAACGTTATTTTTGCCAGTAAATAATATTACAAACACAATTAATTTTTAAAAACTAAAACTATTACCAAGTTTTTGGGTAGATTTAAGAGATAGCCTACTGTTTGATATAACTTGTATTCAATGTAAATTATCTGAAGAAATATGACATGTAAAATCAATAAATTAAATAAATTGATTACTGTTTCTATAGGAATGAATTAATTCGTAAAATCAGGAACAACATCTCTGAAATAAAAAATAGATTTACGTTATAAAAGTGAAAAAAATGTATTTTCAATTTGTAAGCGTTTCTTTTTGAAACTACAAATTTTTCAAACGTATCACATATAGTATAAACAACGCGGTAGCGGTTTTGAGCTTTCTCACAATACGCGTACAGTAATTTATCTCCAGCCCTTTTTGTATTAAATTATTTCATGTACCGTAAATATTTTTTTAGCATTTCACGTTCCATTCGCGATTATTTTCTTCTCTCCTTCAAGATTGTCGTAGCTTTAGATAATGTGGTAAAACTTTATTCTAAAATGTTTTTGTTCGTTAAATTTAATTTATACATTTCGCGTGTTTTGACTTTTGGGTTTTTTTTACACCAAAACAAGATGACGTCTAAAACAGAAGCACAAGAATAAATAAATAACCAGAAGTATAACTCTCTGTTACAACCTTTTTCTCGGTGATCAATTACCCTGATATCCTGAAACGGCCAGCCCTGTACCGTTGAAAGATTTACAACGAATTGTTTCTTATGCGTCGGGTTTGATAAGACATTTTATTTAGCTACTTTACTTGTTTTATTTCACTTTAAAATTGTGTTTGCTATGATAGTAAAACATATTTTTAAAAAACAAAACCGTAAATATATACATATTAATTAGATAGGCCTATGGAAAAGTAATAAAATATCATCTTTTAATGTCACGAATCCATCGGTAGACACATCAAAGGCATCGGTTCCAAGTTGTGCTTGTCAGTTTGTCTGACTGTTGGTCAAGTCCCTTTAATTAATACCAAATACTCAGGTCTGCAATCTTTTAGAGCTGTGAAAAAATCCAACTTCCAAGTCAACGCAATCAAAAGATACGGCCGTTTATGCCGCATATTTTGACACTTGCAAGGAAATCAAATCCTATAGGGTACTTCCCGTGGACTTAGAGTCATGAAATTTGTCAAGAAGTAATGTCTTATAGCACAAGTAAAGGGAAAAATCCGAAAACCGTATTTTTTTTTTGCGTTTATAAACTTATTTGCAGTTGGTAAACTGACCGCGACCTACATATGTCGATGTATGGGGAAAACAGTTTTCCAACTGCAAAGTTAAAAAGCGGAAAAAATCTTCGAGACCAGATTCCCGTGAACTATTTACATATCTACAAGTTTGTACGGAACACTCGGTGCGCGAGTCCGACTGGCACTTGGGCAGTTTTTTTTATTCAAGTACTGTGTTGATGCAACAAGGACGAAATAATTTTTTTATATTTTAAAAAATCAATATTTTCGGTCACGTTTCAATTATATGATTTCTATTCTTTTCTTTGATAAAGCTGCATACGCGCGGAAAACGTGAGGTTTTAAGTTGCTATAAATTAATGAGTCAAAATAGTATGACTATTCTTTAATTAGTTCAAAGCTGATCATTTTCAATACATCGTGGCACAGATATAATTAGCCTATTGAAACTTTTAGCACAGACGAAACCTCAAAACAGTTCAGTAATTAATTACATTGCGTAGGTAATTGATGTAAGAAATAACAGTATTAAATATTTCAGTTTGCATATACCGGTTGTTTCGGACTGTGGAATAATGTGATACAACAAAATCTAATCAATGTTTCTTTACGACTTTTCGATTAGACTGGTATTTTTTGAGCTACCGTGATCTTAAAAATCCATGAAAATTAGATACCAAATATCGGAAAATCAAATATAACAAAACAAATCAGATGTCGGAAAACAAAAAAAAAGTTTAAAATAATTCAAATGTCAAAAAATAAAAGCTGGTTCACACAAATTGTGTATAATGAAAAGTTTTGCTTTTTCATTTTCACATCATACAATGCCATGCTATATTTCAATTCGGCAAACCAAATTGCGAAATAGTTCGAGAACATCAAATGCTGATTTTCAAATTTAAGTACTAATCTCATCAAAAAAAAAATATGCATGACCCCTTTTAGAAAAGCTGCTTTTCTTGCCAGTATAGCGGTACTCATTTCACACTAGTGCGTAAAGTAAAACAAAAGAAAAAAATGCAATAGTAATTTCTGTGTTAGTTCTCACTTAAATCAATATGAACAACAGAGACAGCAAAGTATGCGTTGTCTTCGTTAACAATCCAAATAGATTCCAATATGACCAGACATAAACTGTCAAATATATACTTATTATGAAGTGAAAATCAGCTATTTTATAAGAGGTACGTGCAAAAATTGTAGTAAGTATCTCGATTGTAATGCTTTTATGACTCCTGTGACTTAAAACTTGCTAATGCTCGTTTTAACGTAATGTCACTATCGTACATAAAATAATGCATTATTATTCATCTATGTGCGTCAATTTCGAAACATACGGTATACGGTGGTACCTATAATATCAAGCATGACAACTAGTAAACAGTAGTTCACACACAATTAACTTTTATTCGGATTAAAACTTAATCATCAAACAGACTAACAAATTCATTCCTGGATTAACGCTAATTCAAACATATATTTCAACAAATCTAACTGCAATTTGTCTAGATATCATTATTATAGTGACTCACAAAAATATTTGAATATATATTTCAATAACATTAAATAATAGAAAAAAAATTTAGGGTTCCGTACAAAAAACGAACCCTTTAGAATCACTCTCGTGTCTGTCCGTCTATCCAGCTTATTTTCTTCGAAAAATGGTGAAATTTAGTATATATAGAATATATATATATAATAAACGAATTCCAATTTTGAGGGTTAATTTTGGGGGGCAAATTAGAAAATTAAAGAAATATATATTTTTCAAGTGCATCATGTGATGTATTAAATGAAAGGGTTTGCTGTGAGAAATATAAATATATTCGTATATGTTTTTATAATTTTAAAATGTATTGTTTAAAAGCTGATGTTAAAGAAAATCGAGCCATCCCCTTCTTACCTCCGAAACTACGGAACCTAATTTTTGGAAAAAATAGGGAATATATTAAACAGGTAATATATTAAATATATATAAAATAAGGAGGCTTCTCTCATAGTTGGAAAAACTCAACGGAAATCCTCAATCTTAAAGTTCTCACGGAAAATGGAATGGTACCGGAACCCTCTTCACGCAAGTTCGGCTCGCATGTCACCGGTTTATCCACGTCTGTAGTCTTTCACGGTCGGCGTCGTTTCAAATCTCCTTGATTTCCAGGTTTGTAGGTCCTGGTCCATTGGTATTTCTACCTGATGTTTCGTCTACACCTGCGGTAAACATTATCAAAGGCGGTGTGGCAGCGAGCGAAGTATCCTTCTAGACAGCTCACAGGTTAGTGTGTCGACGACTGCTGCATCTCTTTTGATAATATCTATCGCAGTTGTAGATGAAACGTGATAGAAATATTGATGGATCACGGCTTACAAACCCGAAAACCAAGAGGATTTCGTAAAACGAGTTTATGATTTATGATCTGAACTGTATTTTCGGGAACATTTCTGTGACAGTAATTAAAATCATTTGAAATGTTTCACTGCTATTAACTAACTAATTCGATAACTAGAATATTCGTCACAAGACCGTTATTATTACGCTATAGATTATCATTAGAGTGCCAATTGTAGTGATTTGCAATCATCTATTCTATTGTATTATCTATCATTAACAGACGTCTTTTTTCCGACGCTGTTTGGCACCTATCCTGGAGTTTGTCCCTATACTTGTAGGCATTGTATAATAGTAGTTGTTAAGTCTATATAGTCATATACAGTAGTTACGTGGCACATACATCAATGGTATTAGTGGTAGTACTATGTAATATGTATGTACCAATATACAATGTGTCCCAGAAAAAGTAAACAATTTGAGTTTTTCACATAAAGACGCGGACCAGCACTACAGTGCGACTATTTTTGACATATATTTTGCTACTTTTCTCATTCTCTTTATATAGTAAAAGTGAGAAATTATTTTTTACAAAAAATCACTATTCGTTCTCGTTCAAATCTTTTATTTTTTTTTGTAAAACCTAATTATTTTTTTTAGATTAAATAATAGTGCAAGCGTGTAGTAACAACAATTTATTTTAATTAAAATGCCATATTGATTTTTATAGTTTGTAGCTTAAAGATTCCAAACGATAAATAGATTTAAGTAATCACGATTGATATTTTTGAAGTTATACTTCTTTTGGCGCATTGAGGGTAAAATTTTCTCTGTTACGGAAGTTGCGCACGCAGCATGATTATCATGATGAGACACCATCTACTACGTGTATCGGCAATGTTAAACTCGTCGATAAAGTTGACTCTTCGATGCAGTAGAGATTTACTTTGTATTAATAGATGACACGTCTCATTTTTCTCTGATAACGTCAAAATAGTTATTTCATAAAACAACAAAGTAGGTTATACTAGCGAAATATGTCACTACAATTCATTGGTTTCGAATAAACAGTTGAATTTTTCATTTATTACGGATACTTTACAAACTCAGCGAAAATAGGACGCACTGTATGTTAGCAAGATCTGAAGAGGCAGCCAGCAGCGTCTACAGAACACATCCGCACAAAACACCGAAGTACTGTGAGAGAGAAAGAGCCATCATCTGCGCTCCATGGTACCCGATTTAGTTGTCTGTTAATATTATATCGTTCGAAACGACAGGATGAACGACTCTCTGCAAGAGAGCCTGTAATCATCAGGGGCGTTTCGATGACCTCAACGCACGGTCACCCTTGTGTGAATAATTATTTAACCACCCCCCTATACTTTCGACAAGCTCCCTTTGACTACAGTGTCGGACTAAGGGAATTTTCTTGACAATTTATTTTTCGACAATTTCAACAAATTATTATTACCCTGTCGAAATTCGAAGATATGGGGAATAAGCCTTAGAAGTAATATTATTTTTTATAGTATTGCAAATAAACAATTTTGAACGCTTCTTTTTGGTAGCTTGCTTTCGGATTTTCTAAATGATTAGATGAAACCCGTCATACATGTATTTTCAGTTGCTCGCTTTGAACCAGTGCTAGGCTACTCAAGGATGTTATAAAAGAGCGTTCAGCATTTTTTTAAGTTTGTTATAATATAAATAATAATAATAAAAAGAAAATTGTGTCTGAAGAGAACAAATGAGTGACGCGGTAATTACTAGAGTTGATGTGTAAACATGTGAGTTCATATTGCTTTCACTATACTTGCAAATAAATATGTAAAATAAAATCTTATTTATCTAAGAACAGCTTACGTTGACATAAGGCAATAGGTGTATCGTGGTTGTGTGTCGCAAATACTCGCATCTACGTAACTTGAGCTTCCATAAAGCTCATGCCTCGTAGCAAGAGCTAAGATGCTTACACATCAAAAACTTTGCTATAGTGCTCTTTAAAATGTCATGCAAATTTGTCGGGAATGTGACGGTTGTGGACCCCTATGATATGTTATCCGTAGTCCTTGGTCAGCTGTCAATTATTTGCGGTTGCATGTAGCTATCGTATTCGAATGTGAATACGGCTCGTGAAATGGCCGAACATCGTTGTTTTTTTCTTTAAAACAAAAAAACAATTTCACATCAATACACTCATACCTTGCTATATGGCCGCTCTTTATACGGCATTTCGCTATAACGGCCCTATTCAATTAAGGCACGTTTTCGATTTACGGCCTAAAATGTTTCGCTATAACGGCAAAAAAAACTTTTTTTCGATGTCGATATATCTACATGTTGCCAATCTTGCAATTTAGAATAATTGATTCCTTATACGACTTTTCGCTTTGCGGCCAAGTTTCGTGGAACGTATCTAGGCCGTAAAGCGAGGTATGGATGTATTTGATTTATAATATAATTAATTTATGTAAATCAAAAGAAACGTTTAAAAAGCTACTGATTACGAAACGTGACAGATTATTTGCAAAAAAATAATTGACATTATTGAAAATCAATCGGCAAATTAAAAGAATCGATTCATTCCGAAGAAATGTTATTCAGAAAGGTGATTCGTGAAGCGTTTTGTGTTGGTATACAGGAGTGTTGTTTTGTGTGAATCAGAATTCAGAATCGGAGCCACGTAATGGAAGGCAGCATGCGCTCGTTGTTCTTCAGTATTTCTGTCGCTTTCGTCGTGGTCATATGTACGTTGGAAACTCGTGTACCCGCGCTGTAGCGTATCAGATATACGCTATTCTCCTATTCAACGTATTATATACGTTATCTTTCTACCGACTAGTCACTAGACAGAGACTGTAGTGTATGACAGTGTCAAACAATAGTAGTGGTAGTGCCTGCACTACAGTAAGTTAGTACAGATATAGTGTCAGTGGTCCAATAATAGTGTATCTAGTAGCATCACAGAATTGCAGTTAACCGGTCAAAGTAAAAAAAAAATTATAGTGCACATTGCACACCAAAACATCTGTGGTGTCTTCAATGCTTCGGCGATATATTTGTTGTTGTTGTTAAACTTTGAAGTCTAGTTGTCATTTAAGAACACGCACTGATAATTCTTTGTGTTTCAATAACTATGCAGTCGAAATATTAAAATGTTATCAACAACGCTTCGACAACTTATTCGTATTTGTTGTTAAACTTGCATTCTGTAAGTCGTTTAGAAACAGTCAATTAGTTCCGTGTGCTCGAACTAATAGAATAACTATTATCTATCCCCTCAAAACATTAAAACATTGTCAGTAACTCTTCAACAACTTGAAAATTAGTTTTTTTTACTTCTTTCAGTTCGAATTAATCGAATAAGTATATTCGAAATATTAAAATGTTTCAGCAACGCTTTGATAGAGTATTTGTTGATGCTTAGTTTTTTTAACAGTTCTTCGAGTTCAAACTAATCAAATAACTGCCTACTCGAAATATTAAAATGTTGTCATTAACGTTCCCAAAATGTATTTGTACTTAAATTCAGTACTGAATACGTAGTTTGTTACAATTCTTTTTTGTACACGAATTTATCCAATTAATGTTCACTGGAATTATTAACAAACCCGAAATGTATGTGTTTTGAATGTAAAATGAATTATCTAAAGTAATTTCTTTTAAACAATTTCGCAGTGCCATAAAAAACTGCATTATTTTTTAATTTAAATAGCACGTAAATTTCGACATATCGCACAAATTATTCGTACCAAAAAACATTATTCTTGTTCAATAAATTTTGCGCCGTAGTGAATTTCCTGTTATACGATCGAAACCATTTTTAACATGAATATAAAGTGGAAAACAATAATCATATAAATTTAATCGTAGTGCAGACTGTTAAGACCAAATTTTGCGGTCAGAATTTTATTTTAATACCGCAAAACTTAGTGGCAGAAATATTATCGATTTTAATTACGATCGTAATGCATTTCATACAACAATATTTTAAAATGTTACAGTATTTCACTCGTAGTGCCGAAAATCTTACAATACGATATCTTAATCGTAGTGAAAAATGTATCACAAAAATTAGTAGTTAAAATTTCGTCGCAGTATTTTGTACAATCTACTATGAACGCATTTTCTATGAAAACGTGACGCCTCAGACAATATATTCTTATCGTAGTACAATCATTTTGTGCATTTAAATGTAAATCGTAGTGTCAAAAAGCAATGACCTAGCACAATATGCATCGTTGTATATATTACATGACGATCCACAGCATCTGGCTGTAATTTTGTCAACACGAAGCAAGTTCTTATTGCCAAAAGACAAGGAATCTTATACAACAACTGTAAAATGTATAGACTATAGTGCATAGTGCAGTCAGGACATAGAGGTATATAATATATAAAGGCAACACACATAAACAAATGCAAGCGTGTTTGATTGTGTGATCGTGTCTCCACCAATGCAATGACTGAGTACGAGACTTGAGTTCGTCACCCTAACTTCTCTAGTTCTTCGTGTACAAGACTTACATAAAACGTTTCACTCTTTTCTCTTGACTCTGATGCCTTGTTTATATGTGTTAAAAGTTGAAGGCATTCTTCATATGTACATGAAGTCGCCTCAAAATCTACATATATTGGATTTTTTTTTAAATTGGATGTGTAATCTCGGAAATTGTATGTCAACAGATCTAATTGCTTCTAATTCTAATTTAAGATACAAAAAAGTATCTTAGATACAAGTTACACTACAGACTTGTATTGAAGATACCTTTTTGTAATAAGGTCTATTGTGCTGGTGTTCCCCTCATGTATCTTGAATAATTCTTATTAAAAGTGTATGTATTTGAAAATGTGGTCCTTGAGAAACTTTTAAAGTATAAACTTTTGTAGAGTTCCGTACGTCCAAAAAAACAGAACCCTTATAGGATCACACTTGTGTATGTCTGTTCATCTGTCACAGTCAATTTGCTCCGTGTCTACTGGACTGATTAAGTTGAAATTTGGTACACATATTAATTTCTGTGACCCAAACACGAGTTCATAACGTAAATAAATGAATTTTGAACATGAGGGTCCTTTTTAGAGGCAAATTAGGAAATTAAAAAAAAGCTTTGCAAACTGTACCGTGTCGCATATCAAATGAAAATAGAGGGCTTGTAGTAAGAGTCTCAAATATATTGTTTTTATAATTTTAAAATATATAATTTTAAAGTTATTTAAGAAAATAGATGAAAATTGATCATCCCCCTTATAAACTACTGAGCCTAAAATTTTAAAGAAGATAAAGAAAATAGTTCTTTACTTATAGATTACAGGAAAACCTACAAGAAGTCTATGGTCTGAACACAAAGTGGTACGGAACCCTCTCCACGCGAGGTCAACTCGCACTTGTCCCCTTTTTTGAGACAAGTTCATACAAAGTATAAATATCTTTTTTTAAAGTATCTTCTACAGGTCTGTCCGCCAAAACTCGAAAATCTTATACCAACCATGTTCAAGTGTCTTTGTTGATAGTGTAAAAAGTTGTAAGCAATTTGTCTTCCAAAACTGTTTGTGGAAGTTATTTATGTTTTATATTACTTTTTGCTGTTTATACTGTCGTCAAATTAAACGAAAACAAGGAAGAGTTAATTATAGCAGAATGTAATCCATCATTTCGTTTTAAAGCTGACTGTAATCGCACCTTCATATAATTTTATTGTAACTCACAATCAGTGACACGACGCTTAGCGTCGCCGTCGCGTCATATTGCGTCGAAACAAACTTGTATATACATACCTACCGACGATAATACATACAGATATTAAGTTTAAATGAATATTATGGATGCACAGATATAACGGCTTGTTTTTTATGCACCGAAATAATAACGTAGTTGAATTTTTTCTAATTTAATTTCAGGACATATCTTTCTCGCTTTCTCGGGAAATCACAAAATTATTTAATATAAATAAAGCCAAACAGAGGTAAAAATGTGTTATTTAAGTGAAAATATTTTCAAAACTAAATTGAAGTCATGTTTAAAAATAATATTTTTTATTGAAAAATTTTAGAATGCCTTTGACGTTACTATTTTTGAATAGATTGTAAAAATGTTTATTGAAAAACTCCGTTTATACCTTTTCTCACAAATCACTGAACTAATGATTTTTATAAAATATTCGTTTTTTTATATTAATAGAAAATAATTGATATGTAGTTTAAAAAAAAACTAAAAACACGCTTTTAAACACACTAAAGATTATAGAATAATGACTAGTTCAAAAAGTGTGGAGCACTTTGCCTAAATCATTATTTTATAATTTGTACTGTGTGATAAAAGCATGTTTTTTAGTTCTTTTAAATTACATATCATCTTTTTTTTATTTTTTAGACTTAATTCCTTTTCTAACCGTCGTTTTCTTTACATTGCTGTCTCCAATGGTTTATTTGTTTTGTTTGCATTCATTTTACTCCCACGAGTAGCGGAGAATCATCAGATCAATTCGATGGAATCAAATTATTGTATTGTCATACATGTATTACATACATTTGCAAACTTTTAAATCGATACGACAATTAGAAGTTGGTTAAATTCGACTTTCAGGTTTTGTTTACATACATAGTTACAAGTGAAGCTAATAAAAGCGTATTAAAAATCACCATCAATTTCTAGACCGATAATTTCCAAAATTGGCCACTTTGGGTATAGGACTATGAAAATAGCCAATTATGTAATTAACTAAATCTTAAGTCCCTACACTCGTCGTTGTAATATAATAACCATTATAGAAATTTTCTTACAACAAAAAAGAAAGCATGTTTTATTTAAACCTTTTTTCAATTTCAATAGGAAATATTTTAATATGTTGATTTAACAAAACTAGAGAAATGTTGATTTTCCATGCTATGTAAAGTTCCAATTAGATTGAAGGATACTTTTTTTTTTAATTCGTGAGTAAACTAGAAAATTTTCTTTCGTTAAATACAGCTCAGTCTTTTATATACTAATTATAATGAATGAATATAACTTCTATAAGTTAAATTTAATTGATTCATTTTGCACATTGAAAATAAAACTAGTGGTAGCTGCATTTTTTGTAAAATAAATTAAATAAAAGTTTTCGAACTTAAATTTTAGACTTGCAATTCGTGAAACGAATGAATGAAACATGAGTGAATAATGTTTAATTAATATATTAATTAAATCTAATTGATTTATTGTTAGCAATAAAAATGTATGAATAGTCTTAATTAATTAATGAGAGAGATATGCATAATTAAAATCAATTGTTTATTATGTAATCAATGCCGGATTCAGACTATTTACCGTCCAGGAAAAATATTTTTATGTTTTTTGGGGTTCCATACTAAAACGGAATGGTTGTTCGGCTATCCGTCCGTCAGTCTTGTTTTATGCTGGATTGCAGAAAGTGTTGTCAGACAATCTGATTTGACAATGACCTTTGATTGTGACCACACATAAAAAAAAACATTGTAGAATTTTAAATGGACCCTGTCTGAAAAAGTAATTGATCGATTGAAACAATTCGCACTTTAGAACAACATTTTTCTACGCATGTTGATAGAAATTTAGCTTCAAAGACGATATTTTTCTATATGGATCAGTCATTTATTTTTCTGTGGGTAGGTAATTTCACAGCAACATTAGGCTGGTTCTGATGTATGTATAAATCTGTAATTATATGATCACAATCTAAGATCATTGTGAAATAATTTTTTTTTACAATACTCTCTGAAACCCAGCATTTAATGATATGTTCCTCAAATATTCCAGAAATATTTTTACCAATCGTTTTTAACATTGTGTAATATGTAATTTGTGTAACTATGTGTAACTCTGGAATTTTTGACGTTCTTTTTAAGCCACTTATGGTTTTTAAAATAAATATATATTATTATTATTATTATTAAAAATCCTACGCGACCATTAATTTGAAAATAAAAAATATTAATAAATATAAATATCGATGGAAAAACGCTTTTTAAGCATAGTAAATATTTTATAATTTTGTTGATGAATCTTTTATAGGTTTACCGAGCTTTGAAAGTATTAGGTCTAAAATTTTGAAAAAAATCAGAGATACAGAGACACGTAAGATATTTTAGGAAAATTATACCGAAGATTAGATTAGCATTTTTTTTAATTTAACACAAAATAATTTTAATAGGTATAGTATTTATTCATTTGATGTTTATAAACAACTGAAAAAGATCAGGAAAATTGTAGCGAATAATGTAGGTACTAATATATAGAACCCTCAGCGCAGGAAGTACTTTCATACGTCTTGCCGGGTTTTTTTAGACTTCGTCTATTATTACCTCAATTTGTGTCAATTAAAAACGTTAAGCAAAGATGGTTTTGAGTAACTTCAGGGTTTCATATCTGGTTCTTTCAAAGCGGAAACAAACTGTAAAACATAACTAATTATTTAACCCTTATTTAAAAAGGCATGTAATTATTACTTAATTAGTGAACCAACTATATTTATTATGATTAACATAATATTAATGTAGTTGTTGATAACGTAATTATTAGAATATTTCATTAATAATTACATGTTTTGGTGTTAATTTAACACAAAAATAAACTACTTCTAAAAAAGAGGGCATGTTGATCTCACGTTATTTACAAAGAATAATTAATTTACTTTTTGGTTTTAAAACTATTATTGCGGATTATAGACGCTTGATAGCTCAGTAATTAGTGTTAACACAAAAATTGTCAACTCAATTTTTCTAGCAAAAATGTGTGGAATCTTATTCAAACAATTAATATTTAGATAACTCTTCAATATTTCAACTGGAGTGAAACAAGAATTCGAAGATTTTATGATAAAGGAAAACTTTTTTAGAATACATTCATTTATACCACAATATGAATTCTCAGTGTAGTAAATGCATTTTCGTTAATTCCATTGTTGTCTAAACGTTAATGCTTATATAAGAAAAATTTGTAATTACTTTCAACATGCCAATGTCGGGAATCAAACCCGAAAGCCACATTTTCGCGCTGAGTAAGTTCTGCTATTTTTAATGCGTTGATTATAATACCACAATTGACGTCAAAATTTTTTATAATAATTTAAAATTATAAAATGTTATAAAGAAACAATATTTATTAAGTATTGTAACTTTTGAACTGTTTAATGCTGTAATGCTGAGTTTGGTTTTTGGTTCGTGTACCAAATGTAATAAAAATTCGTTATTTAAAACGGGAGGAACCTTTTTCGTGTTTGATGAAAACAAATATATACGTACATGTTTACCTCGAAATTGTAATAGGCGTGTCCAACTTTTTTTTGAAAACGTCATCATTGTCAAGATTATCTAAGCCCGGTTCCGATTAGTTTCTTATTTTAAATTAATGATATTTGAAATAATTGTAAATCAAAAGGATAAACAGTCAAACCTGAATAATTTTTAATAAGAACGACGAGCAGAGGATCGTTATTCTTCACGCGCCAAATTTTTGGAATCTGTGCCGACCTTGAACTACAAATTTGCAATAGACCTTAGTAATAGAATAGACAACTTTGAGTCGTATTCAACTTAATATGTACAGTCGCGGACTCAGTATAGTTTGCACTTGAGTTTTTTCACTGCAAGTTCATAAAAAGTCAGCAGCTTAGCAACAAATTTATTTTGATACGTAATTGTCAATTTTAAAAATTAAATGAAATAATTGTTAAAATGCCTCCAAATTATTTAAACGATTAACAAAAAAGGAGCATTTGAGTAAATATCAAATCTTTGTGGTTTTATTGAATAATTATTTGAATTATATTATATAATAAACAGCCTATAGGTAATTTTATTGAATTTTTAGCATGTAACGTGATACATTAGTATCAAATCCAAATTATTAGAGTATATTTAAAAGTTTTAAATCGGTAATTTTTTATCGAATTAAAGTTAGTCGGACTGGTGAACGTGCATTTAAAGAAATTAATCGGAAAAACAGTTACTTGAAAAATTATTAAAAGAAATTTGAAAAAAAATGCTTGCTAGAAAAAATAACTAAGTACACAAATTGATATTCTAAAATGAAAATTATATATAAAGTTATGAGTTACCAAAAAAACATGTGATTTATTATCTTTTCGGAAAGGAGCTAACTGCAAGGGATTTAAATTGGATCTTTTATACCCAGGTGTTGGTCTTAATTATCTACCAACTTTAAATAACAACTGAAGGTTTTAGTTGACTACCTCGAGTACATGGACGTTATGTAATATGTATATTGTATACGTAGTTTTTGTTGGCGAGGCATCTATACAAAGGATTGGAAGTACCGACAAAAATAAAATATTGTCATCTTTCATTTTGAAATTTTTTAAAATAACCTACGTAGAGAAAACACTTATTCATGTAAATTCAGGGGTGTAGCTATGGTTCGAATCGATGATGATCGCCATAGAAGTTTTTACTTCAACCATGCGGTCTTAAGGCTGTCGGAACGCTCTGAATTTAAGCCAAAAATAGAGCTTCGGCTGTCAACTGATTGTAGACTTATTCGTCAACATTCTGCAAGCATTCTTTCTCTATAAGGAAGATAAAGGACAAATCTAGGTCTCTAATGGACTACTTTTGTAATTTATGTACGATTCACTAGAAAAAAGTTAGCATTAATTGTGCTAAAAAACACACGTTTTCAATGTCACACTATGACCTTATTCTTACTTATTTCACAAAACTGTTCCATCACAAACCTAAAGTGACTCTTCCTTTTTCGGAAAAGTTTTTTAAATCTTCAAAATATTTCCAAAAATCAATTGACAGCGGCACCCTTGCAATAGCATCTTTTAGCCTCGAGTGTGCACCAGTCAAAAATTGAAACGTGCAGATGATTTGAGCGAGACAGAGCCAAAGAAGGTCACACCCACATTATGTCTTTTGCCTACCTCGCCTCTTACCGCTCGGTCTCAGCACAAACTGTGTGAAAGTGATCCAACACTGTTAAGGTACGAGTGACACAATGCGACGAAAATGTTTCATGTTTGTTTCTTCTTTGGAAGTATTTTGCTCTAACGTAGTCAAGACTTCCCTGACTGGATTAAATGTATAGGCGACTCACCATGAGCACACACGTGCATAGAACCAAACCAATAGGTGGTGAATAGGATGAGACAAGCCGAGGTACGGCCGCTTGTGTTCTACGGTAAAAAGGGGCACAGAGCTCTATGCTCTAAGGGTTAAATGGACCATACTCTTCACTAATTCACTTTTAACAAGTCGAGCGCCATCGTGCCGTATGCGTGTTTAATGTATTATGGAAATTACATTCTCTTCAATTTATTAACTTAAAGCAGACAAAAAACTCTATATTCCAGTACTCATATAGTATGTGTAAACAGACACACAGTGGGACTTCACATGTTGTTAAAATTATTCAGCGGAAAATTTACTAACTCTAACGATATACATTCCACAAAAAAGAAAAACAACTCATGTTTTTATTAATCGAAATTCCATATTGAAATTCTGACGTCGAACTCTCAGAGTAAAGAATGTTAACTTTTATCTTAAAATATAAGTTTAGAAATTAAGAAGAATGTATAATTAATCGACATTCTTTATACTTTCTCACATTCGCATTAACATCGCATCGCCTTAACGTATTTTGTAATAAAATTTTAATTGTTGCGTTGATATTAATAGATGTATATTCTGTCATGAATGCTCAATTTGTGGTTTGACTTAGGTTTATAGTGGAAGTCCTTTTAAAGTACATGTGACATTAAAACGTGTCGTGGTTTCCGTGATAATTCACTTTTAATCAGAGACCGATTAATTAATTGTCTTTGCAATTTACATAATGTAAATGAAAAACAATTGTTGTCGATACTTGCAATTAACATCAGGTGTCAAAAATGTAAATTGTAACAGGACCTCTGGCTGTAAGTTCGTTTTCTTGCAACTTTTCGGTTATTTTATATGATACCTAAAATATAAATATAAAGACATATTTCAGAAATTATTGTTATACGCCTATTTGTACTAAGATCCATCAGAACTTGCTGGATTAACATCGAGGAAACTATTTAACAGTTAAAACTACTGTATTTTTCAAATAAAATACTGATTTAAAATATATAGCTCAGTTTTAATAGAAGTCGAAAACAAAATTAACGCGTAAGTTAATTATAAATACGGTGAATTTCAGTTAAGACAGATGAGTTTTGTTGATACGGTAGGTATGGAAATCATTAATACATTACAGAAAATCGTTCCACTTCCAGGCAGGAAACATTATTTTAATGTTACAATTATAATTATAAATATTGTTTGTAAAAATGACATAAATAATTGTAAAAAACTTAGCATGTTTCAAAGACAAATAGTATGAACAAAATTATCAAATCTGTGAAAAAACACATTTACCTCTTTTGACTCCCTAGGGATGAAAAAATATATTTTCTTAGTGGGCTTGTACGTTTTAGAATAAATTAAGGTAGCCTCCAAAATTCATGTTTCAAAGTTTCTGAAACAGCTTTCTCAAAAGTGAGGTACGAAAGTGTAAAAAAAAATATTGGTCAGTATTCTTGGCAAAATTAAAATCGGACGCTGTGACTTCTAGAACCTAGAATGCGGTTCTCGTAATTTGCATATTAACCTCTCTTGTGGGCGCAATCTATGTTGCATTTATGTGGAACGATTTTTTATAATGCATTAATGATTTCCATAGCTATGATATCATCAAAACTCATGTATGTTTCATCTTAAGGTAGTTGTCGTGGTACAATATTGTCAAAAAGTTATAAATTATACGCGCCACAAAAGTATACTAGCTTGTAGCTAAGTGATCCATAATTTATACGCAAGACTATACCCGTGGAAACGTAACCCATACAGTATTCATATGCATGTATACTTTTCTATAAATTGTTGAACTTTAAACCGTTATTTATAAATAATTGGACGGTCAAAAAAGTTTTCTTATTTTTTTTAAACTCATAACATATGCATTGAAAGACTATCCGTTTTTGGAAAGTTTCTGACAGTTAGTTCTTTTTTTATAAATAAGAAACTGGTTCAGAACTACAGAGATCGTATACAATCAATGTTAATTATCCAATTTTTAATTGAATTTATCTCGGATTATATACGGTCGATCGACTTCAAATTTTCAGGGTAATTGTATTATCATGTCCTTAATAAGTATACAAAAATTAAGAATTTTTTGACGGTGTGCCTTAACCACGACAACTACCTTAAATGAAATTCACTGTATATAAACAATAATTAGTTAGAAACGGCGTCAAAGTTTGGTTATTGCTAATTATGGAACGTTTACAAGATCTTTATGTAATTTAATAATACAAAAGAAACAATTTATTGGACGTGAAATTTGTAATTTTGGGATTATGTAGTTACGCATAAATAAGCACTTTCGCTGTACATGAAATGCATACATAGAAAGGCAAGACTTATGGCACTTTTGGAAGTAATGAGGAATAAAATAAACTTTGTGAATATTACGTAATAGCCGTAGCAGGTGCTTACTACTTGATATAGTACGCGTCTTGGAAGAAGATCAGGGGTGTACATCAAACCCTATAAGTAGCCATAGTATATTTTAAATTTAAAGTGAATTTGTAGTCGCATATTCGTATCATTGACATTGCACCCTCGTAAATTTTAAACCACTATGTTTAATACTATTTACGATACACAAATAAATAGCTACAGTCTGCTTTAATATCATAAAACACGCTTCGTTGAAATTACAATATATTAGAAAAACAAATTACACAATGTTCCCTGTCGAAAGTCAGGATTCAAACTTCCACTATTGGGGTGGCTCAATTAACTTTAACAAATGTCACTATAGCACTATAGTTATTGATTTTTGTATATGTAACCTTACGTAAAGAAACTATTGAACTATTTTCAATGCAACTTTAAAAAAAAAAGAAATTTATCCAAAATGAAAGTTGGTTACAAAATTGCCATGAATCGATGAAATATTTAAATCCACAACAGTTCAGGGGATAGAATACTAAGCTATGAACCACACTGAGTAGTAAATTATTTAATAGTATAAATGAAAAACTTATACGGCAAAAAATAACTATTTTTATTAAAAGTAATTATATTTAAGAACATCTTACGGAGTGACCCACTAAAACTCAAATACGAGTAATATTTAACAATTTCTGGGACTTGAAAATAATCAGTTGTAGCAACATTCTCTTTCATTATAGTTTATGCATGCGTCGTCGAGCTCAACTTCTTCACTGAAATTCTTTTTATAAAATAAATTCACTCTAGATCTGCATTTTGCACAGTACTACATACATATAAGACTGTTAGAGTACATAAATTCCTTTTTACTAAGGGAATTTAATATAACAACCTTCTTACGACATTTGTCTTACTAAATACTGCAGTTTTGAGTGAAAAATAATGACTAATTTATTGCAAGAGTCATAAACTTTTTATACGCATAATTCCAATAAGTGCAGTTTTAATAAATTTTGCAGACGTAACATTAATATATCAGAAATTTTAGATTGAAATTCTTGCATCCCGTTTTATCAGCGATTTTAAATTAAATCTGGAGCTTTGCAACAATGATATCTGGTTTGAAATCATGAACTTTATCTTAAACCAGATAAAAAAAGCCTAGAATTCCATTCAAACGAAAATTTTCTGCTGTCAATTGTTGAGTACATACGAGTACAACTGCCGTAATTTAACTATAGGTACATAAATTTAAAGCGTGCAAAAAAACTCCGAGTACAGCTTGGAATTATGACCAACAGTACTGTTCTTTGGATCAGGTTGTCGTTTAGCTTTAATCGATGATGCAATTAAGACTCTAATGACCTAAATAGTCGAGCATTTATAATCTACAATCTCTTGTCTGTAACTATGTTACGGAATCTGTATAGTTCCCTGTCGCGATTTTTTTCATTTCGGTGAACATTAATGCATATCCACTTGAAAGCTGTCATTTTAATTTTACCATCAGACAACGTTGACAAATGCTGTTTCATAAATAATTACGGATTAATTAAGCCCATTGCATTTTAATAAACTCTATTATGTTTGATGAACAGTTAGCCTCGTTAATTATCATTTTAACAACAAAATTTGTGCGCATGCTTTCATGAAGTTAGATAACAAAATTACTACATAATCACATTTGTACATGCATAATAAACTGATTTATATCATGCACTTGAAACGTACTATATTTGTATTAAATTGGCTAGGTATACGCATAGTTCCTTTCTTCACGAGTTGCACCAAATAATCGGTTACCCTTGGAAAATTAACATTCGGCTAAAAACGACCCAGAAATTTCGCCGTAACCTTACGACCGACGTCAAGCATGTCTGTTTTTTGGTACATAAAACGTAAAATAAAATGTAAAGTGATCTTGTAAAGGTTTTTTAAGTAAGAAAGTTTTGTAATACAAAATTAAAGACATGAAAATGATTCAACGACGGAAAAATATAATAGAAGTCTTGGTAACGCAAAATGGATAACACGTCAATGAAACGAGTTCATAACTCTAACAAGTTTCACTTTCCTTGTGAGCCTATGTGGGTGAGGCTCACGGAACCCTAAAAATTGACGTTCTTCTGGGCTTGGGTCATCTATTTACATATTATTTGACAATTTCATATCAAACACTTAAAGTTAAGCAGCTAGAAGGCTGTAACAGATAAATAGCAGACATACAGGATATTAACACTGAAATAGTTCCAACCTTTATGTAGTACGTTTCATAAATATTGACACTTTAATGATATTAAACAAGTTTGTATAATATTTGCTGGCACAGAGAATACTCCCAAGTTATAAAATATGACAAATCTAAAGAAGGGAGACGAGAAATGGAAGTTCGTTGGATAACACAATCTGCTTAACAGATTTTATACCATCAAGTACAAATTTTATTATACTTTCAAAATAAAATTGATGTAAACTCACTTGACATTTATTGGAAAATGTCTGTTGATGTTTTAAGAAAAGTAGCGGTGATAACATAATATTATATTCAATGGCAATACGGATATTGAATATGTCGATTAAAAATCAATATCTTCCTTATAACGACAAAATTGAATATTTCTAATATATAGAGTGTATCTTAACAACTAAAATGGCAACGTTTTAATAGGTATATCGAATGATCGAAATGTTGGATTTTTGGCATGCCTTTCAGCTCTAAATCTAAAAGTACCTTTAGCATTGGATTGATAAAACTTAGTGTTAAAAGTATCTTAATAAGTTAATAACACAAACAGTCGAATAAGTTCGGGAATTAATTTTATTAACTCACGTTTCGGAATACTGTACATCGTCTGTAGTTCAACTCTAGGTTCCTGATGAGTTACAAATATGCTTTAAATATGAAAAAGTCTGACTGGATATGTCACACTCCGCCGTAGAAAAGATTCGGGTTTGAGTCCCGACGGTGACAATGTTTGAAAAGATTTTTTTCTGATATTACAACGAGTGTTTCTTAACACATGTAGCAAACTATATCTATTTTACTTTCATTAATAGTATATCATTTGATCATGTTCTACTAAGTTGTCAAACAAAGAACCAGTTCATATACTTTTATCTTAAATCTATTTTCAAAATTATACCAGAAAATTGAGAATAAATCAAATACATGCATATAACACAACTGGTGCGTTTACCCTACCGCCTTGTTTCATACGAACTAAAATTGAAAAATTAACAAAAAAAAAAAGCTGATACAAAAATGGGAAATAAAATTTAAATTAAAAAAATATATTGTGTATTTTGCAAAAACAAGAAAAGTCGCCGGGATCGAACTTACGACCTTGAGACAAGTATTCTATCTCGTCATCAACTTTGCTTAAAAGCATGACTTTTACCCTACCGTGCCAAAAGAATTTTTATTTCAAAAATGTATGTTTTAAAAAATATGTCATCATTCACTCTTTTTCTTCTTCAATTATAGGATTTCTGAATCCTCAATCTTACGTTTCATCCGCAACACAGTTTCATGCAATCCAAATCGATTTAATAATAGATTTTTAACACACTTTGACGTTGATAAAATTTAAGTCGCACAGACTATTGGCGTGGATAAGGTTTAATGGACTACGCATTGTAAATGTTAAAGTTAATTAATTATAGGCATGCATAATAATATATTTACTTTTATTCACAATAATTCCCTTTACCTTACGCTTCACATATATATTTTACTATACAAGCTGTCTCAAAATGGAAATAAACATTTTATTTTTAATTAAGTGTATCGAAATTATTGTTTTATACAGAATCTTATTTTTTTTTAATATTACAGCCCTGAAATACTTTTTATTTGTAGTTCAGCAATAAATTTTTTAAAGAAGTTTTTGTTTAAGATAGATATATGTATGTATGTTGTATAATTCATTCTTAAGAATAAAATCCATTTGAAAATGTAATACATTTTTAAATGTAGAATCTTCTATAATCTAGGTATATCTGTGATATTTGGATTTTGATTAAGGTTTTTAGATACAGAGGTGACCTCGTTCCATTGGATAGTAATGGAGGGATGACGTTATCCAGTGGTCTGTCAATTGATATTGTGTGGTTCAGAACAGAAGAATTGATACAATTGCAAACAATAAAATTCATTTACGCCGTGAAGTAAAAACTAAACTAATATTTTCTAAAAGTAGGGTGAGAAACGAACGATTTCCAACAAGTTTGGTGACTGTGGGCAATATTTTATACGAGCTAAATGCATCAGAGGTGTAGTTTTTACTTTCATATAATTAATTTTTAACAGGCCTCTATATAAGTATTGAAAATAACACTTTTTAATATTTTATATAAAGAATTAAATTAGTACTCTTATTAATAGTAGACTTGAATTATTAATCGTTTTCAAAATATTCCTAGTTTGATATAGGTGTTGAAGACGGTTGACTATATATATATATACCAAATATTATCGAAGTTTTGAAAATACCGACCAAAAAACATACGTTTAAAACTGCTTTTTACATACACATATCGCAAAAAATATATTTAAGCTGCTTTTTTGTATTTGATAATACATACTTCGCAGAAATCATTATCATAAAAGATTATTTAAGCTGTTTTGTCAGCCATAGTTTTAATTAATAAATATGTACTAAATAATGAATTACTTAAAAAAAATCCGTGACATAAACTCTGAAATGTGATATTTAATATCCTCCATTTTTTGTTGTAAAATTGACGTGTTTATGTTTGTTTTACTAAAATATATCTTGTCGACATTTCCTTTTCTACACAATAATAAATTCAAATTTGCAACGTGCTTCAAAACAGAGGCTCTCAACTTTTAACAAAAACAAGTTTTGTTACTGTAGTTTAAATTTCAATATTCCTAGAAGCTGTTAGATTACATAGATTTGTGATTGAAAAGAAGCTATTTTATAAGGAGTAAGACAAAAAATAAATAATGGACCTGGACTATATTTTTTAAATAAAAATTCGCCTTATTGAGAATCACCGAAGTGTTGAGAAATTAAAGGTGCGAATAACACAAAACACGGCCTCGGTTATTAAAATAAATGTTCAAACTACCGAAATATTTATGTCAAAACACATCGGTTCTGTCTCAACATTGAATGCAACATCGGTTTTCATGAATAAAATTCTGGAATTTACACATGTGAGCTATCCGTGCATGCAGTAAAAACCGAATTGAAATCAATCCAACGGTTTTCAAGATGCCAACATTTTTCCTGTGATACCTGAGGAACATGTTACGTTCCAATTATTTCTTAAATCTAATACAAACAAAGCCACGTTCTGGTCTCTCTAAATATGAGTGAAATAAAAAGATAGTTCATACAAATATTCCATTGGGTCTCGTCGAAACTTCGCTAAATTTCGTTTACAAATTTAAAGATATTGAAATAAATTTTTCAGCAGCTTGGAAGTAATCTTTATTGTCCTTTTACGGTGACAACATTTATATTATTTTCGTCACAGCAAAATTATCTAAAGACGTGTATTATTGATTAATGTAAAATGATTCATTTCATGTAATATCAGTGTTGATACGAAGGTATATAAAAATAGACACATTGGACATAATCTGTCGGTTAGTTAAATGAAGGTCTGGCACAGACTCAGACAGTAGCAGGCTACCACCATTGACTTAAAAAATGAACTATGCGCCCTTCAGGATGCTGAAAATGTCGACTATTATGTGAGCTTGATGAACTAAGGAGGTTGTCAATCTGTATATCTTTCTAAAAACTTCATTAATTTTTATGTAAATTTCTGATCCTCAATGATAAATGATTGACAGATTTTAGTTAATTCGAATTTTTACTTGCCAGCAACTAATCATATGATCCAATATCCTTTGAAACCTGTCAACAATTTATTGTTTTTCACAGTATTTAGGAGAATAGCGTCCTTCACTTATTAATTTATTAATGCGTTCCAACGATTATTATTTTCCCGTAATAAAATCTGCCAAACAGAACTTATTCTCCTGATGCTACTGAAAACCTTTTCAGATATTCCAATATACAACAGTAATTTAATAATAACAAAATACTCAAAATAGTCTCTGGTCTAATTGTTTAATTGTAACGGATCCAATAAGATATATATTATTGGTCGTCACACTATTTATAATTTTTTCAATCATTAAAGGTACTTTATTAGTTTCACTCCAACCCTGAACGAAGTTAATTATGCAATGACAAATTATTAGTTACACAATTTTCAATGAAATACTACATTTTTAATAGAGGCGCCAGACACACAAATATTTAAACAAAGACTTTGCTCACACATTTGAACACATGTTTGCTGCACCAACCAGACATGCTTTGCAGACACTTTTAGCAAACGTGTCTGCAAAGTATTCAAATAGATAACAAACAAGATGGACGACGATTTTTACTTTTTGAGTTCCATATACATAGTTCTTCTTCAAGTAACTCAATAAATTCAAGGACACTTTCGTTGATCCAGTCCATCTTGCGACTAAACAAAGCGACCGCTCTACTCAGTGATTTACGAGTAACTGAACTTTGCGCAAATGTAGCCAAGCTACGCTTTGATATGCGCTCGACACCGAATGGCAAAATGCAAATGTGTGATCAAACTTTGAACAAATACCCAAATACCCGTGCCTCACAAGTGTTAAAACAAGTGTTCAAATATTGTTGCTGTGTCTGGCGCCGGTATAAGAAATACAAATTCAAAAATGTTTAATAATATAGTCTGGCTTTAATTTTGATAGTGTCAAGTCGGTCTCGGCAAATTTACATCAATGTACTTAATAATTTAAAATTCTAAAGAATTCCGTCGACCGACACATACTACAAACCAGTTTTACGATTTAAAATTTAAAATTATCAAATGCAACTATCCTGAGATCAAAGGTGGGTTGAGACTAATAAAAAACTTATAATTAATAAAAACGCTTTAAATTCCATATAATTGTAATATTTACTATCGGTAATAAATATTAATAAATATTCTACTACTTAATTCTTAATTATCTAAACCAATAAAACCTGTATCTTTCTTCCACTGCAAAAAGGAGTCAGGTTATGTAATATCTAGTCGTCCAATGAAATCACACGAAGGCAAACTATAAAATTTCTTTATAAAATATTAAAAAAATATAAAAAAAGATTATTTTCAAACAAAAACAAACATCGATAATAATAGTTATTCTCGATAGCTCTCCACATATACTACCTATATCTAATTTTTATGTGCAATATTCTTGCGCAGTCCATTCTCTGAGTCAATGGTTATAGCTAAATGTTTAGTGTAGTGTTAGTAGGTACATAATATTATTATATACACATACGCTCATCAGTCAATGCTTATCGATCAGTGGCGTGTATTATAAAAGGAACCATTGAATTGGAATAATGTATGGATGGCTAGACCTTAAACGAAAAGTGTCTACATGTTATGTGATTTTACCATTGGAGGTCTTGACCATAGTAACATTATATTGATCGAAACATCACCAGTATAAAATTAGCAAATTTCATATAAATCATAAAGCTCGCTATATAAATGAAGCTATGTTATGCCGTCGTTAGTGTAGCCAAATACTATAATTACAATTCTTGACAGTTTGCACGCATGGGACTCCAACGGCAATCAAAATAGGCCAAGCGGTGGTCATAAAAAATGGTTCCGATTTTATAGAGAAAAAAACTTTTAGAAATGATATTACATATTAGTGCAGTGAATGAGTCGGGATATTTCATGATTTTCGCGTTTTTTTGTCAAAGCTCCTCCGTTTTCGTGGTGGGCAAAAAAGTTTTTTCCCTCGACAACCCCTTCGAATTGGCCAAAAACCACCCCCACATCGCCTTTTCGCGCACAAATCGATTTCCAAAACGTTTTTAAAATTAAACAATCGAAATATATATAGTGTAGATAGTTTGTTGGTTCTACTAGCGTCAATACAATACAGCTTCACTCATACAAATCAATAAAATATAACGTTTTGATTCTCTTTTTTATGCCAAATTTCAGTTGCACACCACTGTACAGGCAGTTTGTATGCATAAGCTTTGTTTGTGTATCTTTGACTATGTTCTATGATGAGGAACCTTGCTTACTTTAAACGAATCTTAAAACATTATCTGGAACTAAACGTGTATTTATAAATCTGGTTAACCTAATATTGGACATTCAGCTCCATTTTGTGTAATGGCGAATTTTAGAAGGAACTATCCGATGGGTCCCGTGAATGAATGATTTTGAAATAATTATAGCTACTTTAAAAAAAATTGTGCAAACCTACAACTCGAACTCGCATATGAAGTTGCACTTCAATAAATGCTAGTATCGTTCGTTTATTTGTTTTGCAGATTTTCACTGTATGTTGCATCAATTTAACAAATCGAGTTTCAATTAAAACAGAATTGAACTAAAACAAAGAATTGCGTTCAATCAATGGATAGTTTCAAATTTTCTTCCGCGAATGTCTACATACGATCAAACACGCATGTAACAGCAAAAATACTACTGTTGGGTTCCAGAAAGCTTTATCAAAAAATCTAGTTTAATAATGACCTCAAATCAAAAAGGCATTGAAGAATTTTAACTTTATCCTGCTTCAAAAATAAGGAAAGTTTTTTTAATTCGTTCGCTCTATTTTGTATTACTTTTTTACAATTCTATAAAAGTTAAAAATAATTACGTAATCAATTAAAATGTTCATAATATAACCCAAGGTTGAATGTTAAAAATATTGAACGGATTTCTAGCTGACGGCATTCATTAACGAGTTGACCTTTGTATCTAATGATTTTGAGTATAACCACAGTTTAGCTTACGCAACTAGATATTACAATCTACTATTATTTAATTTGCAGAATATTCAGTGCATAATCAGTTCTGAAGCTTTACGTTAGTTGACTGATATACTGTAAATTAGAGTACTGCTGTTAATGTTAGTGTACGGAAGTGTATGCATTATTTTAAATATGCCAGGCAACGCGTGTACAGTGGCATATAATCAGTGGCCGTGTTAGTATACAACATCTGCGTTGATGTCATAAACTTCAATCTAGACACAGGCTCTTGTCTGAAGCAATTCTACCAAGTTCGTAGTGCACAATACGATACCCGGACAGATGGATTTCATCATTTTAAAGGTAAGAAAATTACTTACGCCATTTTTTTAAAGAAGAGTGTGGACTCTAAAGAAATAAGATGACATCATTATAAAGTTTCAAACCAAACACTATCTATATATATATATAAAAATCGATATGTATATGCATGAACTGCGAAACGGGTGAACCGATTTTGGTGAAATTTTCAGGTATTCTTTAAATTAGCCCAATGGATAACCCTGTGAAGTTTTGTAGTGATCGAATCAACTGATTTTTAAATTTTTTTTGGTAATTTAGATTTTTCCTCGATTTTGAAACATTCACAATTAAAAAGCAATTGAATTCGCGCAAATTCAATGCACTTTGAGAATTTTATGATAATGAATCTCATCTTTTATGGCTATAGATAATTAGTGCTACCCGTGCGAAGCCGTATCGGGCCGCTAGCATCGAAAAAAAGTTCTTTATTTTTGAACAAACGGATCCCGTTGCAACTTTAATAGTACAAGCATGCCCCGGTTTACAAATTATTATTCACTTTCCAAAGCTTTTCTAATGCGACTGTTTCGTAATTGTGACTATGCCTATTCGACAACAAAAAAGATTTGAAATTTAAATTCATTTTTTTTAATAATACGCGAAAGAATTTCTCAAATCAGTTCAGATTTTAGGTACCATATATTTAATTTTTTTTCCTTATATATCAACATATCTTTTTATCTTATATCTTTGCCGGCATTAAGTGTCTAGGAAGATAATTTCGAGTAAAAAGTTTTATTTTCCCTATGTGGTGATTTATTTTGAACTTTTTTTGCATCACGTCTAATTTAATCAAAAGTATTCTAAAGTGCATTTTATGTACATGATCTATATTTCATATATATAAAAGATAATAGAGAAAAACTAATTTCGAAAGAATCTTATCTTTAATATAAAGGAAAACTTTTAATGCAGTTTGTGTGATGTTATCTGTTAAGGTAAAACCAACTGACTGCATTGTAATGTAACTTCATCTTACCTTGAAGGGTATATTTAGGGGCGAATTTACATCGGGACTAATAGAACTTAACCTCTGGGCCTCCAAGTGTCAAAGGCCCACAAAAATTTAATTATTATCGTACATTTTTAATACTTTTTCATTAACAATCCTTATCGTATAGTAAAAACAGTTAAATTATAATTATATCATGAGTGAATTATGACAATTTTGTGAGTGAATTTTGACAAATTTTTAGGTGGATTTTGTCATTTTTGGGTCAATTTATAATATGATTTGTTGTTAGCTCACCAATTTTCAATTCTGATTTTAATGTTATTAAAAATAATTTTAAACCGTAATATAAAGATTCTTAATTTAACAAAAAAAATTGGCTCCATAAAACTCTCATAAGCCCTAGGTGCGTAACACCAAAGAAGATACAGATTATTGTGTCACCAGGCAACTTTAGAAATGCTAGCGAACGTCCCTTAACAATTTGGTTGTGCCCCTAACTCGAAAAAAATGACTGTCTTAATTTAAAAAAAAAAACTCTGTATTAACTTGTAAAAACGAGTACTCAATTAAATATTCCGCATAGGTACGGTATAAATTTGTACCTATGTTTAAAACAAGTCGTTTTCTTTCAACAAACCTCGAGTGGTTCCTACTCGACGTATGGTGCATATTTATTCATTTTTAAATTAAAATTTGTTTACAAAGTTGTCATGATTCTTTTTATTATCATCGTTTATAGATGGGTAGATATTTTTCTTCTAGAATACTGGAAACAGTTTAGAATTCACCATAATGAACCTAGTTGAAATCTATGAAGTCATTAATTTTTTAAAAACTTTTTCCAATCAAGATATCTTTGAAACGCTGTCTGAACTTATCTTAGTTGCTAATATTTCTTATTTCAATAGGTAATTTGTTGCATAATTTGTTACTGGTACACAGCGGATTATGTAAACAAAGCCGATAAAATTATTGTCTATACAGCGTGAGTTCTTCTGTAAGTATACTTAATCAAACAAAACGAAGCGAATTTATTTTTCAAAAATTTCTTAATATTTTCCATAAAAAAAAACAACTGAGGTTATTTATAAAGCAAATCTCGCGCTGCATCGATTCCGAACACTTCTATCCCTGTAACTTTCTTGGTTTAGAAGGTATGGTGTTTTTAAGTTTTTCTATAATAAATATATATATATATATAAATGCTCATATCTTGGAAACTAAAAAAAGGAGAGGTTGCGGATGGTTGGAATCGACTCTGGTTGACTTTTTAGTATAATTATACTTTTGACTCACTTTCTTATGGTTATAATTTCTAATCATCTGTATAATACTTCGATATATTGTTGCATTGTTGTTATTAGTTATGGTTGTAATTTTCAAGTAAGGTATTTACAAAGTGTATGTTCATATTACACACGTAAGTGCTGCAGTCATAAAATGCAATTTTACGTTTCGCCAGTTATATGCTGGACGTTCCAATATACCGGATGTCCTCCGATATCATCACTTATCCGATAAGAGTTTTAGTGTCATAATATAAATAAGATAAAACCGAAGTTTAGTTTCGATCGGACACCAATTTCAAATTTAGGGTATATTGTTAGTAACTTTTTCTTTTTCAACTTGCTGCACAAAAATACTGCCTGTCCTATCTTTTTTTAAAATCGAAATATATTTGCATATTGATAAAAAAAACTTTCTATGGAAAACTTTGTGTCAGAAACAATACTGTATACGAATTCGTTTTTTTTTTGTGAAGTTCATCACCCTTTTAGAAGTCCCTATAAATGAAACATTGTATTGTAAAGATAAAACTTCCAAGTATTTTTCACACAGATGCGGAAATAGTTCCAACAGTTCGTACGATCATAAAATTCTCTTGCATTATAATATTCTGAAAGATTATACACCAGCAGACAACATAACAAATTGTTAAATTATAATGGTTTTTTGAAGTGTTTTTTCGTTTTTGAAGCAAATAATATAGCAGGATTATTACTTTTTCTGTCTGCTCTTAAAAACAATCTTCATAAACATGAATACAGTCTGTAAAATATTTTTATTGTCTAAAGTAAAGTTTGCCGTCCACTACAAGTGAAAACAATTGCAAAAAATGAAGTCTTTTAAAACTCTTTCAATTTTTCTATACCGGCAGAAAAGCATTTTTTTCAATAAACTGAAAAAAATTCCAGATCTCTTTTAGATATCGGGATTTAAAACTGACGCTACATAGTGTTTCTTTTTCTATAAATACGGTTAATTTGAAAAATATCTGAGAGATTTTAAATTTTGTTACAAAGCAAAGCTTGTGCATCTCTTTTAGTAGAGGCTATGAAGGCACATCGATTTTTTTAAAGTTAATAATTATCCAGGACTTAACTACGAAAAAATCTGAAAAAAATTCTGTGAATCTTTTTTGTAACATTTAATTTTATGGTAAAAATTTTAATTTTCGAAACAGTACGTGGTAAATAAAAAAAATATAATCTGTGGTTTTACGTACAGGAATTAAAAGTTTTAGTTGATTGTAGAAAACGAATACAAAAAATCTTTTTTCAAGTAAGCGGCGATTATGTAGAACGGTATAATATTTATTTTTTAATTTAAATGATATGCAAACAATGTGACCCATATCAAAAACTTTTCAGAGGAATAATCCATATGACGTCGACAGAGATTACGAAAAAGAAAAATAACCGATTGAAATAAACGCAATGCGTTAAGGGTAAACGCATCAGTTCTCGACTACCTAGTATTGACGATACTAGATTGTTGCATTTGTAATAAAGGAAATTATGTTATTCTAGTTTGTACTGCATCTATGCGAAGATGAATTTGTAAATAGGACACATTTCAAAGAACAGATGTGTAACTCACTTCAAAATCAGTATTTTATAATGTCTTTGCACACCGATAGAGTATTCAGTAAATTGTATTTTAATATTCTTTATTTTTACATACATATTAAGTGGATAAGAATCTATTCTATGACATTACATGTATAGATCAAAATAATAGATTGTGTATTAAAGATGTAATGAAGACGGTTTTCAACAAGTTTGATTGTTACATGAGCGCAGCGAGTATAAAGACATTGTCTGATCAAAGCTAAGGGATTTTACACTTGCCGGTAAATGTTTATAAAAGCTGTTTAAGTGATCAGGAACTGATGCATCTACCCTATATTGCTTTAATAAATTACAAAGGATAAAGTGAAGCGAACACTTTGAATGCCTTTGAATTAATTGTTATCGAGCTTCTATAATTTGCAATATCTGTCTATCTTTCAATTAATTACCAATATTTCGCGTCTACACTGTGAATAAAAAAGCAGCCCATTGAGGAAGCACTGATTTTATAATTGATTACCAGTTTCACTGATGGAGCCTGAAAACTAATGCTTCTTCCCTTTTAATATATATATATATGGTCATAGAACAAAATAGTCTAAGTATTATCGTTTTCTTTTTTATAATTGTAGAGAAATTAAATTAAAGCATTTTAAAACTGCGCATTCACCATCAATAGATTAATCAAAACAAAATTACAATTTTTATTAGCATGATTATGACATAAGCCATTTTGCTATATGACCGCATATATACAATCTTATCAGCTTAAGAGATTTCTTGCTTTTTTGCGTATTAAAACGGTAATATCGATCTGTACTATTAATATAAAAAGGAAAAAGTTTTGTTTGTCTATCGCCGGTAATGTCAGGAGTTACTTAATCGATTTGAAAAATTATCTCATTGTTCATTCTTCCCAAGTAACATAAGCTATGAATGTTTAAAAAAAAAAATAAATGTCCCAGACCTGGAAAAATTAATTGATTAGGGAAAATGTCTTTAAAAAATGAACGTTTAAATTGCTTAATTAACCACTAATCAGAGATTTTGTATTAAATAAACACATATTTTGACAAGTTTTTTGAAATTTGTTCCAACTATGGATAACTTGATTCATGAATGCTGCCCAAGCTAACGAGTCGGCTGTGCATAGACCACACGATTGATATTAATAGATAATAAAGTTATATCAGTATGTTAGGGTAGTAGCTTCAAAATTTATGTACATCCCCAACAATGTAATCGTGCGATACTATAACATAATATGCATTATGTATATTATAGTTTATAAACTGGAAGACAGAAAATCCAGCATGGATGTTATTAGTAACAACATCTGGTTCCAATCTTCTACACAAAATTATACTCTTGCTAACTTTAATTTTTCCAAAAAGTGTACCTGATAAATTCGAAAAATAAACAGTTTAGTATGAAATTTCATAAAAATAGGTTATAAAGAAAGATCGAAAAATTAGTATCTATTGGAAATTGTTGCGTCCATATTTTTTTCAAACATATACAATTAAGTTAGCAGGAAAGTGGACAAATTGATGTAAATCAATAAACCAATTATTAATTTAACGACGTTTCGGTCATTTATTTGATCTTCATCAGGTCATGAAGGTCAAATAAATGACCGAAAATGGTTAATTTTGCCGAGACAATTTTTTCTTTATACCCGGTCGAAAGTGTGTACTTTTGGCTTCGATTTTAAGGCAAAAAGCCTAACATTTATGCTTTGCTGGGATTACCCGCACGCCATCTATAACAGCGGGCCGAAAGAAAGTAACAGCGGGACGTAATAGTTTTCTCGTGCTCACTGATACGTGAGACTACCGCCAGCCAGTAGTGACTAGCAGCTGTTATTGCGTATAACCTCAAAATTGCTTACTGGAAAGTCATTAGTCTTAATTTATAATGGTGAAAGTACGTACTATCGACCTGGCCTAAATAGAATAGACCGGACGGGAGAAAATTGAAGCCCTGACCTGCGTGACATGATGCCCGTGGTTTCGCCTCAGACATCATGTTGCGCAGTGCAGGAATTTCAACTTTCTGCCCTTGTATTGTATTATACTATTATTGCACGAGCATTTGATCCAGCCAAAGAAATCGATATCAAAATATAAAAATATATAGGTGAATCAGTAGTGAGTATATCTGTAACCGTTATGTCAGCGTATTTAAATAAGAACGTGCCTATGAACAGCAGTGCCTTGAGAGGAGTGTGAAATGTGTTATTATTCAAAAGAGGGACTTAGAAGGATGGATGTGCGCCAACAACCCTCTTTTATATTCCCAAACGATAACCAGCCCTCGTTGTTACAGTAATATTAAAATTGGAAGAGCTAAGGCGTGGCTTCTTCTATACACAAAAAGAAAACGATCAAGCGTGAACGTTCTTTACGCGCCGAAAATTCATTCGCAAGTGTTCCAGTTTTTTTTATATGTACCTGATTTTTTTTTATTTTAACTTAATACTTTCGAAAATAATGAGGAAAGTAACATACTTTTTTTGGTCAAGAAATCGTGTCCATCCCCACCGTAAGTCTGGAAGTATTCGGTTTAAAATTTTTGAAAAAGACATTTAAAGAGGCTGGTAAAAATTAGAGGAAAGCTAAAGCTACTGCGAGTACGTATCCTAGATCAGTTTTATATATAGAGGACAGTGTGGTACAGTGGTTAGCGTGTTGACTTCTTGACCAGACTGTCGTGGGTTCGAATCCTGCCTCGGCTCTTTTGTGATGTTGTTTAGTTTTAAGTGATTGTTATTTGATGTAATTAAGACACTAATGACCTGAATTGTCGAGCGTCTATAATCTACAATAAATAAATAAAATCGGTTTTGTTTGCGGTTAATATTAGGTACAGTACCTGTCAAAAGGAACACTTTTCCCTTTTAATTAATTTTCTTTTTTTATGCGCAGTAGAGGTGAACTAAAGGTTTAAATTATTACAGTTTATGTCTGACAGAGAAAAGATTGTTTTATGAATGCATGAAGTTACTTTTGTTTATTTAGAATTATTTTGTAAATTTTTAGATTGACTTTGGTTTCGGTTTGAAAATTAAACATTTAAATAGGTTAGCTTGCTGTTAATTTTATCGTAGATTCCGATTTGGCGATTAATAATACATTGCTTGTTATATTGAATACTAAAATATTTATTTGCTGACGATATTCAATAGTCGCTCTTCGACAGTTTCGTTGCCAACCGCAAAATTTATCTACTGCAGTATTAGAACAAAAAACTTTTATCAAATTTTAAGAAACGAGAATGTAAATTCATTTAGTTACACAAGAGGGAACGCAATCTAAAGTACTTACATAATGACAAAATAAAACACAATACAAAATATTTAACAAAATTATGAATTTAAAAATAAGATAAAAACATACAGATATAAAATAATAATTGTAATGATATATTATCCTTATAAACGATTTTGAGAAAAAAAAAATCCAAAATTTTAATTTAGACGCAGTTTTAGACGATAAATTTTGTGTCAGGTCTAGAACTAAGTTTACTGATGAGTCCGAACTCATCTGCTTAAATCTTACCTGAGACGAAGCCACACAACATAGCCTCTTCCAATGTTAATTATTTAGTCTGATGGCATGTACAAAATTCTTAAAATTTAATAATACAACAATGTAAATTCTTCTTTGGGTTTGTTGATGTCAAATCAACTATATGCCATAGTGGACGTTGCTGCTTTGAATATTAAACAAAAATAATTATGTAATGGGTTTCTTTCTGCAGACAGATGACAGTTCAAAATTTTGAAATATTTTTTCGTTTTTAATCAAGGTTATTAAATACAGAGGTGACACCGGCTGGAAGACCGTTCATATTTTTATCAACCATGCAGTCCTCTAGATGACGCCATTCCCTCACTACTATCAAACGGAACCTTTGTATTTAATAAGCTTGGTTTTTAATACTGTTCAAGAAAAATGTATTGTTAAGCAGTGGTTGAATGTCGATAAAAAATTCAGATGATTTTTTTAAATACTAATTCGAGATTGTCTGTGCGTAGTAGAAATTCAAATATTTTTAATAATGAATTGAGTATTCAGTTGACACTTTCAATAATTCTCATATTAGAACCTGGGAACTAGGGGTTTGTAACACAGGAACCATTAAAACGACATCCCTACGAATTTTAACAGCACATTATTTCGTATTGTTAAATATTCACAATAGGCAGGAAGTGACTATTGTTAGTGCTTTAAAATAAATTAACAAATCTAAGAAAGAATAGTGAATAGTTTTGAATGCTATAATATTTTTAGACGCAGGACTTTTTTCAACTACCTGCCTCTTGTCGAGTCATATTGATCTAAGTTCTATAATTTCTCCCAATAATTTGATTGTTTTTTTAAACAAAGGCATTATCAAAACAAATATAGTAATGAAACATGGTCGTTATTTTCGTTTCGGATACTTCAATGGGAGAAAACGTGTTTTTATAATTTTTGTCTGGCTGTCCGTCAAGAACAGCTGAACCAGTATTCACGTGATGGAAGCTGCTAATAAAATCCAGTTAAAAATAATTAATCTTAAATTGTAATCGGAACGTAGTCCCAATTATTTGGGCAGAAATAGTAGCCGTAAATTAAAAAAAAGCCATACGTAGCGAAATTTTGTATTCGCGGTCATTACTGAGTTAAATTTTTATTAACGAAAACAATTTAATTAAATTAAAACTGTTTTGATTCATCATAATAATTGTCAAAAATCAACTCTAAGTCATGCTATTTTATTGGATTAGATAATTATGTAGTAACTAGCCCCCATTTTGACAGAAATACAAGGTACATAGTCACCTTTTAGCGTGGACATAGATGAGTAAGATATAACATCTTGTAGATTCAGGAACAGGTAACGATATAAGGTAGTTCCCTATGGAATTGTTTAAACCAGTGCTATTTAACATTTAATTATCAACATTTAGGGTGTTCGATGAAAACACTAACATTAAAAAAATAGTGAAAAAATTGAGGATCAAAAATTTTGGAGTGGTAATTTACTTACATACTTAATTCGAGGAAGCTTAATTATACGCTTTTCTAATAATAATAATAATAATAAATAAATAAACAAATGAATTAATACATAATAATTAAAAATCTTGTCGTGGCTAACTTGTTTTACACAACAAAGGCCAATAAAAGCTATAATAATAAAAAATATTCGAATTAATTAACTCAGTATTCAACTAAAAAAAATTCGAATTCATCGATCTCTTTCGGTGGTATTTATAATAATCTAACGATTAGATTTCAAATCATATTTTAAAATCAATCGCAAATTCGTCGTGGATTTTTGCGCTCAGTAAAAGATGTAGGTTTACTGGTTTACGCAAAGTTAACCATACGGCATCTTAACGCACCTATGTATAAAGCTAAGGTGTCATTATGATTAGGGTAAATGTAATCAGACGATTTCATAACAATTAAATGCTTTGAGTACCTATCATGTGAAAAATTAAGACTATATATCATATAGGTCGTAAGACTAATTTAATATACAGTAGAATAGCTTACAGCGTTTGCTATCATTGTTAAGAAACATTGTTGCAATCGTATATTAGAAAATGTATTTTCAAACAACTGTAAACAACGTAAACCCTAATTATGTCAGAATAAAGACACCATTTGATTATTTCTCTAGAGACGGAATTTTATTTGCATGCGAAAAGAGCTGAACTGAATAAAATTAAGTAACCGTTTATTAAATAACTGTTACTAAACAAATATTATTATAGACTTGTTATTAAATAATAGCAAAACACAAACATTTTTAGGCTTACTAACACGAAGAAAAAAAACTTAATTCATGTTTCTACAGGGCTAAATAAAAGTATCACACTGAAATTTGGAATCACCGTACTAACCTGCATATTCCATCATCTGAAATGGATTTTCCTAAGGATCGCAAATTAATTTTTTTTTTTTGAGAATTTTATCGTACGTAGTTTTTTTTAGATATTTCCTGAAAATGCATCTCGTTTACTGATTTCTCTGCTTCGAATAAACTACAGTTGTGCCAAAAATATGTTTGCTTTACTGGAAAACTATTACGATGCTTAATATGATTGAAGGCACGGAACCCTCGCGCGTGAGTCGACCTAAAACTTGCCCAATTTTGTTGTTCTTTACCAAGATTTTTGATATTGCAAAAAGTGTTGCATGTACATATGGATGATCCTCGTAGCTTCTACTCTATTGGATCTATTTTTCAGAAAAAAATTGCCTATCAATTCTTCTTGGTAGCGTGCATGATATAAGGTATGTTATATCACCAATATAACGCAAATTATTGATTACAGAAAACAATAAACATAAATTAATATTGTGTAAGATGTCAAATGAAAGGGATCCGTGAGTGGGTTCCAAAAGTAATAAGTTCTAAATAAAAATAAAAGTTTGAAAAACTACAACCTGACCAAGGAACGGTAGAAAACAAGCTTCCAATAAGAAAAGTAATCGAGTAGCTAAAACCATCATCTTTTTTTTATTCGACTACACCAATAGTGTAAAATGACAGAATAATATGCGACCGTGTAGTTAAATTTCCCGAGACAATAATTCTGCATCGAACACCTCTAGCCCAGTGTACCTCTACTGTATCTACTTTGCTAGGTACACAGGCTCTTCGCTATCTAATGTCAATTAAAATTTGTGACAAGTTACGTGCAATGCCATTAAATATAATGGCTACTATGTTAGAGTCTACATTTACTCACGTTCGCGCCCTCTCCCTCTCTGCTGCGTTCTTCAATTCCTCTCCCCTCCACCGCGTTCCTGCGTTAAGAGCATTACCTATGTATGTACGACATACATCACCATCATCCCCCGGTTCTTACACCAAACCTACCCCTGTAAGTTACAACCACCTTTTGCTGTGAGCGTAATATGCAAGTACTCTACATTTTATTATTATTACAGATTATTATTATGTTATTAGCTATTGTGATTTTATCTAGATTGACTGCCTTGTCACTTTAGAAACGGAATGATTATATAATTTTCTCAAAATAATGTCGTAATTAAAACTGTACCTTTTGGCGTACCTAACAGGTTAGTAAGGCTAGGCACTCACTGATGACTTTTGCCACCGTGACTTTTTGTCACTGTTAGTTGCTGCGCTTATTGACCTGCGCTCTCTATTAGTGACAAATTCATTTCTACGATGGATTTTGAGGAAGTCACAATTCAGGCGAAAAAAATTTAAAAAAAAGGGAACGAAACTGAGTTTATCTCATTTATAGCGAATGAATTGTTTAAACGAAAATTTTGTCCTCTTTTTAATTAATTGCGCCAATATTCTAAAAATGTTTTTTGGATTTATTTCGAACGTCAGTTAATAGTTTCGATGAATTGCTAAACTCATTTATCTCCTGCAGTTACATTGCAAGATACGAATCTTTGTCAAGCTATATACCAGTGGCGGTGACAAAAAGTCGCCCGTGAGCGTCCTGCTGACAATCACCTCACCGCGTTGGCGTTGGAAGTTTTTGTCAGGTTACTGTAGTAAGCGTAGCTTCATAGGTTTCTGTAGAAAACGGTGACAAAAAATTATCAGTGAACGTCTGGTCATTGGTACGCACATCGACAACGGTGTTATCTGAAAAAGTGCGCTTGAACCGACATAAAATCGGCAGATCTCATGCACGCTTTTTCAGATAGCACAGTTACTATCCTCTGGAAAAATATATTAGGTTCGTCATTTCAAAGTGGTATTTCGCGACAATATATTATTGTCAAATGGTAGGGAAAAAATTACAAAACATTTTAATTTTAAAGCACGACAGTTAATCAATATAATAATGAAAAGACCTTAATTTATCATACATTGATATGTCAGTCATATTAAAAATATTGCAGAAAATTAAACAGGCTAACTGACCAGTCTTCGTAACCAAAACAGTATCTAGTGCTTTTGGTAGTAAATCAGGAAATTCTTACATTTGTGTAAACATTTAAAATTATTTTGGCGTGGTATGGTAAAATCGATTCATTAAATTGAAAATGTAACGAAACGTATATCGTATACTATAAAACGGCTGTAGAACATTAAGCTAAGTTAGCGGCGAGGTAGAGTGTATGTCTCCCCGGTGGTCGGTGTCACTATTGTTTTTTGTTTTTTATTTTACCAGTTTTACGTCTCTTTTTTCAAATACTTTTTCAAGTGAAACTTCTTTTTTACGGTATCGAGTAACTCAGGCTGTTACGGGTCACATGCAATCGAGTCATATGTTATGTAAGTTTCATTTCAACTTCGGTAAAACTTACAAGCTTCCATTTTTTTATTCAAAATTTGTAACGTAAATACGTTGTCAAGAACTCTTATTTGAAAGTAAAAAAATCATACATTTAAATATAACACGTTTGATTAGCTTTAGGAGGGTTTGATACGGTATTTTTTTATAGTTCTTGCTTGTTGAGTGCTAGTAATAAATATTTGTACGTGATGTGCGTATAATATTTGTTTCTTTCCCCTTCAGTCCACAAATCCAACCCTCATTGCTTTATTATTGTCAATTGATGATTTCATCAGGGCTGCATTTTTGAAATTTTTAATTCAATTCTGTAATACCTCTTGTTTAAAATTTATTTTTCAGTCTACGAAATTAAATTGTAAACTTCGATCCTCTTTTTAATGAAGAGTGGGGTTGTAGATTACAGACGACTGACAACAAATATAATTAGTGTTTATTCTATTCATTGACAATCGAACTGTTAAATTCTTAAAAAAAGATAAAAATGATTTATTGATATTTAAAATTGCCCATCAATTTTTTCTACAAATGGATTTCCGATGACAATGCATCAATCAATCTTTCTTTTTTTTTTAAATAATCAATTATTTTTTATAAATGACTGCATTAATAGTAAAAAATTTTGAAACAGCAAAAAAGAACAAAATGTAAATAAAAGCAACCTTTAGACAAGCTGTTGTAAAATAATACTAAAAAGGAAAAAAATAGTATTTAATAATTTAGGTTCATAATTGTAAAAGCAATGAGTCGTGACTAATATTCTGTCAGAAATAACGACCCATGCTTTTATAATTATTAAATATTATTTTTTCCGTGTGGTATACATTTCAATAAAAGCTTGTTTTTTTAAAAGTTTTTTTGCATATACATATTATATATATTTTTTTATTTAGTTACATAATAATAACTTATAAATAATTACAATGGACGTAATAAATATCAACTGTAAATAGAATATAAGAAAAATGGGGAAAAGTATTCCCACTTATAAACCGAACCTGACCAAATATATTTCCCGTATATTTGAAGAAAAATTTTATTGCCCTTTATTGATCTAGATGTCACATACCATTTATTAAAATAATGACTCATATCTTTTGTTCGCATTATTTTGTTGAGTTGAATAGAATTCCTACATTTGAACGTGTTAATATACCGGATTTTTAAACAAAAGAAAGGTAGCACTTTTTCCCCATAAATATGTCAAGTTTTCACAACACATTAAAAAGAGGCTTAACATGTTTTAATTTATATTGTATTTTACTCAAAACTTACTTTTTAAATAATGTTTCTCTTGATAAACTTTTTTAACTTTATGACAGTTAAAAGCATGTTTTATAATTATTACTCCCGTCCGGCTTTGCCCGGGTGCACTCGCTTCTCTCGTTCACTGGAATTTGCAATTGTAATTATTGATCAGTTACTTACTCGCTTCGCTCGTTCACTCAAATATAATTTAGTGCAGATGTTAGAATTGATAAAAGACTTGCAGAATATTAAAATTTAAAAGGTAATCATTTTAATGAGTTAATTTTTTCTTCTAAAAACAAAGTTTACATAATGGAACATTAAGAAATTCAAGTATTGTGCAGTAGGGTTCCGCACACTACAGCCCGATTTTTTTTTATGTATGAAATTGTTGCCTATGGTATTTTGTTCAGTTTTTTATGTTGCTTTTAGCCTGTCACTTTTTTCCTCCTGTCGATAGTTTTCTCTTAATTCTTGAAAGATGTTTTATATTATTTTCCCGGTGCACATTGAACTTTTTAAAATTTCTTTTTATACGAAACGCAATATTGTATTTTGTTTTAAAAGACTTTCCGATATATTGCTTGCGTTATTGTTTTATTTTCTTTGCATTTGTCAAAATATCCTCTTTTCAGGTTGAAATATATCTGAATTATTAGTTTTTTTATGGCTATGGATATTGTATTATTAAATAAAACTATCCTTTCAATTGATTTTAAAATACGTAAAAGATTGTGTTGTCATTTTGCATTGGGATTTCTTTCATTTTTTGGGAAAACAAACTTCAAACATTTCGATATAAAATGCCCTTTGAGTTCCTCTGTTTTCAGGTTGAAGTATAACTTTATTGTTTTTTTTTCATGACAGTCGATATTGTGTTAGAAATTCCTATCCATTTGCGTGATATTAAAATTATATAAAAAATTCAGTTGCCGTTTTACTTTCGGAAAAACAGACTTTAAACAGCTTGATATATAGAATCATTTTTGCGTGCTTTTATTGGTTGCGCTCGCTTTAAAAATATTATATCATTTGCCTAGTTTCCTCGTTAAACATATGGAACACTAAAAAAACAGCTTTTATAAGTTGATTTTGCATGTTTTGCCATGTACTGTTTTTCTAATTTAAAACCATAGACTTATTCTGTTTTTACTAATTATTTTCTCACATACCTCGCCCAATTTTTAAATTCCCTAAACAGCTTTCTAACCCAAATCTTCTTGGTGTCCAGGCTTGTAGGCCTTCTACCTGTCATAATGTCTAAAAATCTTTACCGAAGTTGTAGATGAAACGTCAGGTAGAAATACCAATGGTTCATAGACTACAAGTCCGGAAACCAGGAAGATTTGGAACAACGCTAGCCGTAAAAGCCTCCACACTTGAGCTTACTTAATTCGTTTTAAAGTTACAAAGTTCATTTTTTTTTCATCGTTTGATTCAGTTTTACTTATCACGATGTTTTCTTTGATTACTGACAAAATGTTTGTTTTTAAAGTCACTTTCGGGCTGAAATGAAACCTGAATCCTTGTAGAATCAAAACCCAATATAGTGTTATTAGCTAACGATCAATTTTCTACTCATTTTTCAAAGAAAATGTTACGAAAAAGTTTTTTTCCAAACTGTAGTTTTGTGAGTATTTTGAAAAAAAATTACACTTTTTGTTCCGTAGTGAAAAAAATGAGTTAACTGCGGACCGTGTTTTGGTTATTTTTACATCTGAAACCATAAGCAACGATAGAAGCATAAAGCGAATGCCATATTATAGTTTCAGATAAACAGCCTCGCCCAATTATGAGCCTTCATATTAACCTATTCGATTATTAATTAATAATTTAAGCTATTCGTTGTGCAGTTTTGTCTGGTTTGTTCGCGACATTATAACATTTCAATACAAAGTATTGTATGTGGCAAAATAGCTGACATTTATGACAACTTTTTCAACATGTCTGTTGTTCTCACAGGCAAGTTAATTGGTGTCATGATTATACAAAAGCGGAATAGAGACGATTGGCAACAATCTGTGATCCTGATGATGATAGCTATCACATTTCACTGGACATAAATACGCCATCAAGGGTTGAGAAGCTTAAACATTAATATTTTTATAAAAAAACAAAACAAATGCGTGTTTGACTCACGCGTCGAGGATTCCGCACCATCAAACATATCATTTCCCTTTTCAAAAATGATAACTGTTGAAAATATCGTATTACTTTTCCCGTAAAATATATATGTACCTCTAGTACTTCTCGTTTTTTTTCTTGGAACTTAGCTGTCTAAATTTGCAAACAGAAGTGAGAGAATCAGTTTTCAAGATACGTTCTCAGAAAAATCGCAGAAACTGCGTAAAAACAAATCTAAAAAAAAATAGTTATGAGATATTTAATAACAGCCCTTTCATATCCACAAGATTTTTTTATGATGCCCCCCCAATTTGCGAAAAAATATTTGTTTAGATTGTAACTATTGGAATGCCTACTATAACAGATTTTATTACTCAAATTTCCGCTTACTACCTTAATCCCGAGAGATTCGACAAATGGATAAATGAGCTATCCCATAATGATTGCGTTTTTCCTTTTGAGGAACGAAACCCTTAAAAGATATATTACACTTTACTGAAAAGCGAATAGTCTGACCCTAGTTTCATAATTATGTCCTGCATGCTGATCTCGCAACGCTTTAAGTTTCGAATCTAGATATTAGGTAATCAGGAAGGTTCGACCTTACAATTCATTGGCGTAAAAAGTGGAGTTCATTCCCATTTTCAGATGCGTTGTGTCCGCTATTGTTCACGCTAGATAAAAATAAAGTCACTAATCTATTTGAACATTATTAGTTCGATGCTAAATCTATCTGAACACTATTGATCCCTTGCGATTATCTTCTACTTAACGATATATTTTTCTGGCATTATACACAAAACATTTACTAAGTCAATAGTATAAACTAATCTCAAATTATTACTATTTGCTAACATATAACTTGTACATATTGTCTATGTATGATTTACCTATTTTACGTAAACACTAATCATGCAATTTCTCGTCAACAATAATAAAGCAATTTCTCACTGACTAGTGAGTAGACAAATGAAACGCAATCGACTGAAACACGTGACGTCACAGAGCAAAGCCTTCATCTCTCAATATCCGGTCATAAACTACCACTTAATTAGCGGATGCTGTATACGACTGCATTATGTACATTGAGCGTATTACAAGAAAGTTTCTGGATTTTATTATTACAGCACTTTGGACTGAGTAAATTGTAGAGTGGTCCCAAATAAAGAAGATCGGATGTCAATTTTTTTTTTTAATTTTATTCTAAAGAATATAAGGACGGAGCATAAACGAAGTTTCATAAACAATGGGGGCGAAGTATAACACGCGGAAGAAATTTGGTGCCTAAACTTTATTGGTTAAATTAGGTTTTCATTCATCATGTGACGTTTCACAACACAACCAGTCAAAAGTAGGCACCAATTAAGCTTCACCACTCCGTTCTCATATTCCAAAGTTCATATCTATGATATACACTTTGCATAAGCTCTGTTTCCATCGACGTAAAAGTTGTGTTTAAGAACGACAATCTACCATTCTACCAGAGCACTAATTTATATATGTGCATTTCGAAATGTATACGTAATAGTGTAAAAAATATAAAAAGTGATATTTAAAACACTCTTGTGTGTTAAAAATTATTTATAAATCAATAAAAACTGCACTCTCGACGCATTTGTCGTAACACGTGCGAAATGGGTGATTCTCCACCCGTACTTATTGCACATTTTAAAATAATATTCAATTTAAAGTAATCTATTGAGTATTGTTATTTATTTGAAGTCGGCTTAATCGGAATGATTTTAAAATATGTACATACGAACAGTGAATTGTATTATTTTTATTTTGAAAACAACGAATATTTGTATTCTTTTGCGGCGCACAGAAGCGAGGGAGAAAAAATGGTATTATTTTTTTTTAAACATGTATTGTGTTACATGGTTACATCTATTGTATGTTTGCGCTGTACATATTGATGGCAGCACTGTATATATTATATAATATTACTATACTGTTTGCTTGTTTTAGTTACATATATACAGAGACTCATTTTTAACTCACGCTTAAAAACGTACAGAAATACCCTCACATTTTTATAAAGAAACTAGCGTTCCGGTTCGGCTTCGCCATATTATACTGCAGTAGTCTTTCTTATAGAATAATAGAGGAATTTGCCCGATGTTACTTTCTATTTATTATTAATCGCCGCACGCGACTGAGATAACACACGGCAGCGACAGCGATAGTGGAGTCTTCGTCTCCACCGTATTATTATCTTACCTCGCCGCGCTGCGCCCCACTCGGTAGCATGAACAGTAGTGGAACACTCGGCTCCACCGTATTGAGATTTTTCCTCGCGGGACTGCACGCCGTTCGGCAGCGTCAACAATAATGGAGCCATCTACAAGGTTCAATTGCGAATCTAAACCATTCTCGAATCCACTTAAACACACAAAAAAAGTTTGATCAAAATCGGTCAAGCCGTTAAGGAGGAGTTCTGTCACATACACACGTATACAAAAGAATTATATGTATAAAGATTAGCAACTTCACTCGCGGTAATCTTTGGGGATCAGTTGATAGTATGCCAAATTTTATTAAAATTAACAGTTAACGAGTGATTTGGGCATAAGCAGAAAGACAGACAAAAAGACAGATGCTATACAAAATGCCCAAAAAACGCACTAAGGGTCACATCTTATATCGAAAACGAGCGATTGAGCAACTGCATCTCGACTGCGTCGTGTTTCGAGGTTTACTCAATTACTCGAAATTTCTGGTTACACCTCACGATTTTTAGAGCTCACAGGTTCGTTAGACTTGAATCATGCTGTAATAGCTAACTAATGTATACATCTCTTTCCACTTTTTATCTTTGTGAAAAACTTATGTGCTGGCTAGATCCAGCTTTGACGTTATCATATAGCGCCCAAACTCAACTGTTTAGAACGAATACATTTTTAAATTCTTTTTTGCAATTAAGAAGAAAGATATTAGAACGAAATATTTGGTTTTCGTATTTATTTATGTATAAGGAACAGTGCGAACTATTCAGAATTATTAAATCTTGATAGGCAAGACGACCCTCTTTAATATTTGCTTTAGAATATAGGAGAACTGGATAAATGGCAACTTCTTCCGCGTTGTATTCTGTTCTCCCAAACCAAATAAACTTCTTACAAGGTGTTTTAAAAAAATTGCTATTTTATATTTTTTTATAGTTTGGTGGAACTTCTCTTACTTTGTGTGATAGTATAATAGTTCCATTCCCTTGAAACGTATTAACATGAAACAGGCGGTATACTATACTATATTGCTGCATACCCTTTTTAGACAAAGAAGTGAGAAAAGTCTTGTTTGGCGGTACCCTTATACTTGTCGCCCCTCAATATTCTATATTATAATTTAAACGCATGTTCTCAACACCAGTCTTTTTTTATAAGCACTTAACAAATACTACAAGCTGAAACTTGCTTCTGTCCGAAATAGAATTCAGTCAGGCTTATCTATTGATTTTACTTACATATTTTCAAGTTTCACACAAAGTGTCTCTTCCTACGCTACTCAACTGTTGACCCCACTCTATGCTTATAGCCAATGGAAAAATACGTTTGACCACGTAGAAACATATTTTTTTTGTACAGCCCTGTAGTGTAAACTGACATTGTTAGGGTGGCAACAGCTGCGTCAGTGGAAATTTGGTCAGCAACAGAATAGTCCGTAAATCAAGTTCTATCGAATGTCCGCTACACATATATATGTGTATGTTTACATTAAACTATTTACATACATATGGCATATGTTTCGAACGGGACTTTCAGCGAAGCTTAAAAGTTCTGCTATCATAATACACCACTAGCTGGTCAGCCCGACTACATATTTTTGTATCACTCATTACTCATTCCTTTTTTATCGTAGCCTAATCATATATAGTTCAATTTTCGCGACAGAAAGTTAAAAAAAACCCGGGTCGCAGTGCCAAAACCCTGCCGACAATATAGTGTATTTGCTTATATAGGGCCGTGTGGTTTTATACTTTTATTATGTGAAATTAAGTTTGTTTTTGGGCAAAATAAAAAATTTAACCCCTTAATACACCCCTTAAAATAACATCTTTTTCTTAATTGTAATATTATTATCAATCTAACGTCTACACCGAATTAAATACACCCTTCAATAAATAAGTCACTATCTGCAAACTAGTGTTTTCATAAAATTTGTAAATCCGGTCCTGTCGGGCCGATTTTATTAAAATTGTGGGGACACTTTTTAATCACTACCAAAGGGTTAAATTTCAATTTTGAAACGATTCGGGGAATTTTTTCGGTATTTTTGGGCCCAAAAACAGTTTTCAACCCCTAAAAACTACCCTTTAAATAGCCCGATTACGCCCATTTTAAATAGGCTTCTTGCGGTGATGGATTTCAACTCGTGGCCCAAATTTCGTTAAAATCAATTAACTCTTTCGAAAGTTATCGCGCGTACACATATATATATATATATATATATATATATATATATATATATATATATATATACGTATATAAATATATATATATATATATATACATATATATATATAAACATTTTTAAAAATGGTGCCAAAGTGTTTAGGAGGTTATGAAACGTCGAGAAATTTTGGTCCGACCCCTAGGTCCCGCCATCCGACCGACGCCAATAGTGTATGTTGCCATATGGCAAATACACTAAAAATCGGTATTTTGGCTTTGAAAGCGGGACAACTAAAAATAAAAATCCGGGTCGCAGTGCCAAAACCCTGCCGACAATACTATAGTGTCTGCTAATACAGGCCTTGTGGCATTATTATGTGAACTTAAGGTGATTGTTGGGCAAAATAAAAAAAATAACTGCTTAATACACCCCTTAAAATTACATTTTTTTCTTAACTACATTATTATTGTCGATCGAACGTCTACACCAAAATTAAAAACACTTTTCAGTAAATAACCCACTATCTGCAAACTAGTGTTTTCGGAAAACTTGTAAATCCGGTCCTGTCGGGCCGATTTTATTAAAATTTTAGGAGCACTTTTTAATTGCTATTAAAGGGTTAAATTTCAATTTTGAAACGATTCGGAGAATATTTTAGGTATTTTTGGGCCCAAAAACTTTTTTCAACCCTTAAAAACTACCCTTAAAATGACCCGATTGGGCCCATTTTAAATAGGTTTCGTGCGGTGACGGATTTCAACATGTATACCAAATTTCGTTAAAATGAATTAACTCCTTCGAAAGTTATTGCCCGCACATATATATATATATATATATATACATACATATATATATAAACATTTTTAAAAATGGTGCCAAAGTGTTTAGGAGGTTATGAAACGTCGAGAAATTTTGGTGCGACCCCTAGGTCCCGCCATCCGACCAACGCCAATAGTGTATGTTGCCATATGGCAAATACACTAAAAACATATGGATTTTTCGGCTTTGCCGGAAAAAAATGAATTCTATGTGGGTTCCAAGTTTTTAACTTGGCAAGTTTTTATGTTTTATAATAAACTTGGCACCCACTTAGTTAGATCTGAATTATTTTCTTCAGCGAAACCAACAAACCCATTTATTCTTCGACCCGGCTAATAAAATCTATGATCTTATTGAAATCTTCGTACTTTTACATCCTAAGTGGACATCCCTGGATTTAATACATATAAACCTAGATAATGTATACATCTAATGCCAAATGTTCATAATGTTTATGTATTAACAGCTAAATACATTTCCCTAGGCATCATCAAACTACGAAACTTAATATTACAACATCAGACTATGTATCATGCTTTATCTGAGCTTTTCTGAAACTAAATAAATAGAATACATAAATATACCAAAGTTCAAAATTAACAGCAACTTTGACGAGAATCTGAACGTAGCCCGATAAAAATTCTCCTGCCTAAGTTTATACAAATTGTCCAACCAGTAGAAACAATAAATCAATAAATGAACAAGTATTCAATTATTAAATAAAGTATATTCAATTCAGCAGTACAATCAATGTGAACTCCATTCTGTCTCAACACAGAATGCCACCACACCCGCTCGCAATCTTACAATAGCAATGTACGCAGCTTACATAACATAAACCATAACATAATTCATAGAACAATACTGGTTAACATTCGTTTAAATACTATAGATTAAATATTTTTCCATACACAGTAAAAGAACTTTAAAAACAAATTTGAATCGTCTTTTAAAAAACCGGCCAAGAGCGAGATAAACTCGCGCGCCGAGGATTCCGTACCACATTTTTCTCGCATTACTTCTGCAAACCCCCTGTTCTCTTTTTCGAAACAGATAGCATACAAACATTACCAACTGACAAACAAGACATACGAGTATACCAAATGATGCATGAGTTTGTAAAATTATATTCTAGAAATTTGTGAGACCTTCTTTCTGTATTTCAAAACACACGGTATATTTAACACTTGTTGATTTATTATTGTGGTCTTTTTAGTTGACTTTGCCAGCATTGTTTCCAATTTTAAAGAAATCGCAAAGTTAAATAATTTGCGACATCTGGCCAGCATCTGATAAACGTGTGTGGTGTTGTCAATATATCAATTTGAGATAGTCACGAGAATATTTATGACCCTTGTTTCAATAGGTTTGACATGGCATGTTATGACCAAATGAACATGTATTCCTTTACAGTGTGTTTGTTTTGCTTACTCACTTTAGTTACGCTCTAACATAATATTATTTGGTAACATAGTAAACATGGACAGTATATAATAATATAAAATATATACGGACGTTTCGAAATTTGCTCACACTGACAAAACCGAACAGAAAGTCCCATCACGATTTTTCAATCACTCTGGAACTTTCTTGAGCTAATTAATGTGTAAAAAATAAGTTAAGGCCCATTCACACGGTGCTGGATTTCGTGCTTGCTCACTTGCTAGGTTCGGTTGCAGGCTGCTTGGTGGTTGGCAGGGAATGCTGCTAGTTCACTTCACACGAGGCTCGCTCGTTGCTCGCTGTTTTGCTAGGTTGACAGTATATGTTGTCTAGTACAGAAAACGCTGATATTGATATTGAATATAAATCTTTATTTTCAATAAAGTTTATATTTTCAATATAACTCAACGTAATATAATTATGTTTACGAGGTAATAAGATTTTAAAAATAACAGTATATTTATATGTAAAAAATCAGAAAAACGATTGACCCTGCAAGCCATCCCTGGAACTTAGTTTTCGAGATGTCGAATTTTGAAAGTCTATTTTTCTAATATATATAGAAATGGCAACCCGATGTATATACATAAAGAATACATAAAAATCAGTATATGGGCATTTGTATCATAAACAATTATTTACACTTTCTTGGTCCTAATTAGCATCATGACAATTTTTTGTAAAATTAATATTGTATTACATTAACCCGCCAAAACGCAATATAAAACCACCCAAAACGCAATATAAAACCCCCAAAACGCAATATAAAACCCCCAAAACGCAATATAACCACCCAAAACGCAATATAACCCCCCAAAATGAGTACCACTTGTATTGATATTATGGGTTTTCGTATGCCGTACCAAACTACATTTATGACGAAACTTTTTATGACAAATATCACATACAAAAGAGACTTTTGTCACCACTAATTACTAAAACAAGAAAATAATTTATTTTTATTATATAAAAGAAAATTGGAAAATAATGTAATATCATGTAAAAAACGAAACAGTTGAAAAAAAGCAAAAAATCACAAGTCGCCGATCTTGGGTTCTAACTCTGTACATATCTAGGAGTGAAACAATGTACGCGCGCTTAACCACGCGTCCATCCATGTTACCTCTCGGACTTGCTTTATAATAGTATACCATGTATCGCCAAGTCCTCAAACTAGCAGGCAGCGCTGCATGAAAAAATAGCACCGGACCTATCAGCAAAATATAGCAAGCTAGCGAGAAGCGGAGCAACCAGTGACGTCATTTCCAGCAGCGTAGCATGCAAGACGGCCATCAGGACTCCGAGCCAGTGAGAAAGCATGAAATTCAGCACCGTGTGAATGGGCCATTAGTTGATAAAAAAATTAGGCATATGGAGAACCTGATAAAGATTACAATAAAACTACGTTCAATGCCAAAACTCACCAAAAAGAAATTTGTAATGATTTTCCTGTAACCTTCAGTCTCTTTATATTATTGTTTTTTTCAAAATTTTAATTGTAACAATTTTAGAGATATGAAAGGGAGAAACACAATTTTTTGGCACTTGACGTACCACCGCTAGTATATTATGTCTCTCGCCTCTTTATCTCCGAAATTGTTAGATTTAAAATTTTGAAGAAATTCAAGCATATAAGGAGGCTGATAATGATTACCTACTAGTGCCAAAACTCAAAAAAAAAATATGTGGTGAGTATTGACGTCGAATGTAGCCTTCCTGTAATCCTAATCAACCCCTTTATATGTCTAATTTTTTCAAAATTTTAGACTTGACGCAGTTTTTTAGTGTTTGATGTACTAAAAAAGCATATCTTCTTTCTTTATCTCCGAATATTATTAGATTACAAAATTTTGAAAAAAATCAACCATGATTACAAAGAAACTATAGCGAATGATAAATTCGTCGCCAAAACTTGTCAATAAAATAGAAAAAAAAAATTTGACAAATTTTTATGCCGAACTTATTTTTATGATATAAATCAGGGGCTCCCAAACTTTTTTTGTCTACTGCCCACTTTGAGAATAAATTATTTTTAGCGCCTCCATTTTTTCACCTACTTAAAAACCACTATAACTTCAAATTAAATTAATTAATTATTGTGGGCTATATTAGTGGAGATTAAACATTCATTCTAAACGAGACTTTTACTATAACCCGCAAGTGATAACTTGAGACCTGAGCGCAGTACTGCCTACTGCGCTCAGGTCTCAAGTTAACTCTTACGGGCTACACCTGCCAATGAGAATGATTATTGAAACGCAACTTTATACTATTCAGACAGAATATCTTTTATTCAAAATAAAACAAACATAATCGATTCTTATATAAAAACTAATGTGAAGGATGAATCTGATGCTGTTTAATAAGTTTGTTGATATCAGGTTCCAATTTACTCAAGAACAGTCACAAGTCGCCACGTTCGGTAACATGCAAACGAATTCTCTTTTTAGTAAGCAGCGTTGCCACAGCACTAAATCCACGTTCACACAAATATGACGATGGGAATGCTATCAAGAATCGTTGAACGATTAACCACAATCCAGGGTACAATTGCGGGATCGGTTTTTGAAGCCAAAATTCTTGGTAGCCATTTTTGAACTTGATTTTTATTTCCTCTCGAGTCGAGAGCGCAGTCGGTGTCTAAGAGTCCTCCTAGCTAGATGAAATTACAAATCGCCCCAAGCCTCTACACAACGCTCCCATTTTTTCTGGGTCTCTTACCGCCCCCCTTTAGGCCTGCAGCGCCCACAAAGGGACGTTATCGCCCACTTTGGGAAAGGCTGATATAAATCAACCTTTCTTAAAACATGTTTTTTTCAAAGGGTAGGAGGACATTATTTTTTTTATACATCCCACCTGCAAGGTGACTCTAAACTTGAATAAGTACGCATATTTTAATTAGATTATTTAAAATGGCGCTGTCACCCCTTGACCCGCAGTCAATGTATGTACGTAATATCATGTATGTTGTAACATGTACCTTTTGTCAAACGTTTTACAATGGCCAGTGTCCATCGACCAGTTTTTCCTTTGGCCGTTTTACAATGTTATTTGTGTTCGTAAATAACCCAAGCCACACATTATCCCCATAAAAAGTTGTATTAACCGGCGTTTTTGTGAGCATATATGTATTTATTTTACGTGAGACTGCTTTGACACAGAGCATAAAATACTGCTTACAAATTTTATTACTGTAGTTCGTACATACACTGAATTATAAGCTCTTCCATAAAATGTTGGCTGCCTTTTTAAATTCGTACCAATTTAAATACACTCAACGAGATCTGTTGCTCTGATTTTATTTTATTTTTGCTAAATAAAAGTCCAAAATAATGATTTAACTGAATCTTTTTAACAAGTAGGCATTTGAAAACATTATAACTAGTTGAATTATTTCGGCGGAGATCAACTACAACCTACTAAATTGTTTCAAGAAAAGATCAGAACAGAGGGGTCGTAGTTTCAACATTTGTTTTTATGAAATCAAACTTTTAACGAAAAATATGCGATTTGCAATTTGATCTCAGTTAATTTTTGAATAACGCTTTTTTGAGACAAATTTGTAAATTCACCAAAAACTTAAAAATAATTGTTTTTTTCACGATCATCAGATATCTCCAATAAATTTACGAATAGACTTGAATTTGGTTGAATAGTGAAAATCTGTGTTTCTAAGAAATATGTTACTGCAAATTTTCTTGTGAGGAAGTATTTCTTAAGAACGATTGTTGATATGTTGCATTTTAAATATAAAAACAATTATTCATTTGTGGCGCAACATTGTTGCATGTAAATATGGTTTTAAAAAAAAGCTTCATAATAATTTGCAAACCTCTTTTTACTCAGAGCAATAAATTATTATTATAATAATTTATGTGATTTTTTTATTTGACGTGTTTCCATTTTGACTTACTGTTTTGAAATGTATTTTTTTATTTCAATCAACAACATAAACGTCCATCGTTAAATGAAATATGTTTCGTGTTAATGGACTCCCGTTATCTATTCATTGTTAACATTTATTTTAAAAGTTGCAGATTATTTTAATTGTCATGATTTAAATTTAAAATAAAAATAACTTTGTTTGGCATTTATATACTCTGAAACGTTTCTTTTACTGTGCAATTTATTTTATAACCCATTTATTTACCTACACAAACTTTAACCCTTTCATTTTATTGTCACATTTGATATTAAATTTCAATGATTAAAAACGCTTGGTCATCTTACGCATTATAAATCATCGTGGACCCCATACCTTAAGTTGCCTAATTCTTTGCCAGATTTATAGTTCATCCTAAAATAATGTACACTAATAAATAATTTTGGTTTAAAGTTTTTCAAAGATTGCACTAGTAGCACAGAGTAAGTGCCTAGTTTTCGTTTAAATAATTCCCACATTCACTTAATAACCAGTATACTCCAAGAGTGCTCTGGACATTGTTCAAATCAATATTAAAATATTAAATATAATCAGAGCAATCTTGAAGTTTATTGTATAACCTGAAATTGGGAGTGATTTAAAGAACGACCAGGTACCTACTCTATGACACCACCCTTATCTCAAAAAGTTCAGACCAATATGATCTATTATTACCCGACACTATATCTGGAAGTTTTTAAACCCAAGTTCAGATAGTTTTGATAGACGTAACTGGATAGTTAATAAGTTTAAAGTACTCTCCGCTTTACATTTGGATACCGGAAAATAGTGTGCCTAGTTTCTTCTAAATCGCTCCAACCGTTCTGAAATAATTTCGTACAAGCATATAGACAGAAATAGGGTATTTGACACTATAGAAAACGATTAAATTTTGTGAATACGATAATTTATCGAATAAGAAATCAGAAATGATCGGTTTGTATTCACAAAAATATGAGGTTGATTTATTATTTCAATTTTAAAATTGCATTTTTTTAACATGTCAAAAAACGTTGCCTGCCACGATGTTAGATTTTTGATATTTTTGAGGAAAAAGGCCGAGGAAAACATTTAAACTATAAAACTAAGCTTTGGAGTGTCCCATTGCGATAAAGGGCTTAAGTATTTTTGATGTTTTTGTAAATTAGTTTTTCTCATTGACGAGGGTTAAAACCCTGTCGGATTTTTTACAAGAAAAATTCATTTAATAACTGGAACGGTCATATTATTTGATATCGATTTCAGCTCATGCTGTAAAATAAAAAAAACCTTTTATTTTAAACAAGTACCTACAGTTGAATTACACGTTTTAACTTTAGAAATAATGTTTTGTTTTACGTTTTGTCAATAATAGGGTATTTTAATATAAAAAATCATGTGCGATTGTACAATGTTTTATACAGACAGACATTCAATTTAATAACTCAAAAAGATTAGAATAATTGAAGTTTGAAATGTACCTAGTATCGCGTATTTCAAATAATTATTACTAAACTTGCCACTAGCATCTCCTCAGACAATTGAGATGAAACAACGTTTTTTAGCCCGCTTAGTAGAGGCAACAGTAGTGAAGCCATCGGCTCCACCGTTTTACAGTACTGTTTCGCGGGGCTCCACCTCGCTCGACAGTGGCAACAGTAGTGGAGCCTTTGACTCGAGCAAACAAATCTTTATTGAATAATAATAAGATGTTTTTGAATCAGAAACCTTCGCGGGAGCGCGTACAATAACTCACCAAAATTTCATCGTAATCGGTTGAATGGTATAGGAACGCTTAGGCGACGAACAAACAAGAATTAATATATTTAACACGCTTTTATTAGCTTCATCTGTATGTTTGTAACGGAATCTTTGAACGTGAAATTCACCCACTTTAAAACGTCAGGTTAAACTGAAACTTTGCACTCTTATCAAGGACCGATGACAGTACAATAATTTAATAAGTTTGTCCCATTATCCTGACCAGGATCGTCAGGATAAAAAATAATAAATAATATTGTTAAACATTCATTGCTAAATGAGAAAAATTTATTTTAATCCACCAACACCGTCGGGATTCAAACACGAATCTTTCCACTTTTGCGGCGGAATGAGTTATCGCAGTTACTCTACGGTGCGATATCTAAACAACCGTTCTGCAGCTTGTAGAAATTAAAACTTATATCTTATAATAAATAATAGTTTAAAAAAACTAAAAAAACACACTTTAATAGCAAACCGAACTAAAAAGTAAGAAATATTTTTTTTATTGTAAAAAAGCGTAAGGTGCTTATTACTATTTTTATTGTAACTTTACTTTTGGAAGTAGCTACCAATAAAATATTTATACCAGTTAAAAGCATCCCAAGCTTTTTCACTTTTACTTTTTAGTTCGGTTTGCTATTAGTAGTATAATTAATAAAATCGGATCTTTGCGAAAATCCTAGGAAGATTGCAAGAAACCGGGTAATTGGAATCCGGTTTTTTGCAAACGATCTAGAATTTTCGCGAAAATTCGATTTTTATAATGATCCTACGACATGTCTATAAGGAGTTATCATATTACCATTGCTACCTAAGTAGCAGCAATGTATTTCTTATCATTACACTTTTCAAGCATATTAAAAGATGAAGGATCTTTAATTTTCTGTGAGAAAGAAAAGCTTTGTGTAATGGTTAGCGTGCTAGTCTTTGGATCAAACTGTTATGGGCTCGCATCCCACCCCCGTTTATGAATATTTTATGATATCGTTTAATGAAATGTGTTGCAGTTTAATGTAATTATATGTTAGTGACTTTAGTTTTTGAGCGTCTGTAATCTATTGTAAATAAAATAGAAGATAACTCGAGAGAAGATTTTTTAAATCGTACCTACTGTATATCTTTAAGCGTAGAGAATACCAACATAAATCAATTATATTAAATTAAAAACTCCCTAACAGGAGAAATGTGCCTTAAGCCGATTTTACATTCACAGATGTATGTCTATATGTAAATACGCCTTGTGGCTGCGATCCTTGCTAAAGTCCTTGAAACCTAACCCTAATTTCGGTCTAATCCATTCGGGGTACAGTGTAAAGTATCATACGGTATGTTCACTTTGTTTTAATACTGGGATATTTATTTCAAAAACTGAAAACCAATGTAGGAATTGAGTTATTAAAAATCAAATTAAAATTTTGAAAAATCCTAACCCAAAACGACAACCTAGGGTTAATTTAAAACTATGAAATTAGTTCAAAATATTTTTTATTCCTCATATAAAAGCTGTTGATATTTATGAACGCATTGGTAACTGCTGTAAAATGTCTCCAAATGAATATCATGCAAGCATAATGCAACCCTTTATAGATAAATGGTGATTATAGATGCTCAATAGCTGAGATTATCTTGTTACTACTTTTATTAGAACAATAAAAATGATTAAATTATTTGATATACATTTTAAAAAACCTATTGGGTTGATGTTTTGGATTGATTTTTTTTTTAATTTTTAATTTATTTTGCACTTTTAAACTAATCTCTATAGCAAAAACCACCCGTTAATAAGCTATGATGCCACAAACAAGCATACAAACACAGAAACATTGAATTAAACGCATAACACCTCGTCTGCGTCGATGGTTAAAAAACTAGTCAATTGCGGCGACTAAATTATTATTTATTCTGCAGTGATATATCTAAGTAATCAACATTTCTTAAAATAATCATGAATTCGGAGTATGTGGAGTACGCAAATATGCTTTAATATGAGAAATGTTGATTGATTAAATATGTCAATTATAATTCAGCCGCCGCGATAGTAGAAGAGTCGGGTTTAAACCCCGACAATGACATTATTTGAATAGTAAATTTTTCTAATGTCGCATAGTTGCAACAATACGTGTTTTAGAAAATTGTAGCAAACTATTAGCTAATTATTTCTACTCTTTTAATATTTCTATTGTCTATTATATTTTACAAAATTATATTTTGAGTAAATAATTTCTTATATTATCAATATGTTAAAAATATTGGGACTGTGTTATAGAAATGTTAGCTTACAGGAAAGATAAGTGAATTGTCTGTATCGGTATATATTATTTCTCAAAGGTATTTTCTGTCGGTATGAAATATCTCCCTTAAAACAGTATCAAAATTAATGTTTGATACGCCATTTTGGAGATTATTTTTCTCTCTAATGGTCAATATCTTAAAATTAATGTTTTCATTAAGAAATGACAGTAAATTTTTTTTTACAATTTCATTACAGAAAAAAACGTTCAGAAAAAACAAATGTCGCATATGGTGTGACAATCTGTGTATTTTAACAGTTGTCGGTAAAATTAAGTGACGTAGTGGCGATGAAGTCTCCGAATAAAATAGAATAAAAATTATTTCCAGCCTATTATAATACGTAACTGATTACTAACGGAGCAATCGCCCGGGTTCGCTAGTAATATTTTATGTACAGACTGTACATAACACCAAAATGGGACGACAGGAAGTGAAATTGAACGGTACGATGCAGGCGCAATGATTTGCAACCACGAATGAGGAACCACAAAGGACTAGAGAAATGAATGTATTGTAAAATCTAATTGGGACTCAATGCTAATCTACATAAAATAATGTACGATGTGCATAACCACGTTGAAGAAACGATCAACAAGAATAGCAACTAAATAGCAACGAAACCAGAATTATGTTGTACACTTTTAGGCGAAGTCTGGAATATCAATATTTTAGTATTTTTTTCTGTGCCCTCCAATAGATATTTAACATTAATTTTATTCTTGGTTTCTGATACAAATGCTAAATCTACTATCAAAGTATTTTTATGCTCGCTATCTCATAGACTTTCAAATAAAATCTTCTTGGTTTCTGGGTTTTATAGGCCGTGGTTCATTCGCATTTCTACCTGACGCTTGCAACTGCGGTAGACATTATCAAAGGCGGTGTGATAACGGGCAAAGTATCAGCGACTGGTGTTCTCCCATCTTTTATGCTCAGCATGTTAGAGTTCTCTGCTTGCTCGTAGTTTGCTCTTCTGTGGGAAGTCATAGAAATATTTCAACTGAAAAATTGAAGATCACGGGCGAAATGTCCTTCTGGGCGATTCATAAATAAGGATAATAGTGTCTACCGCAGTTGTTTACGAAACGTCAGGTAGAACTACCAATAAACCCGAAAACCAATAAGATTAGAATCAATGCTGGCCGTGAAAGCCTACACATTTCGATTTTTTTTTTAAAGCGACCCAGTTCTCGTATTTCACACGAAGAGAAATGATCACTTTATGCATACATACTATAAAGAATAATTAATTAAAAACGGACTACACAATAGTTAAGCTTCCTGGTCTATCTGGAATAATTCTACGGTTAACCACTGAACCACATTTGATATATTGCCCAACCCTGGTGTAACATATATGTACATGGTATTTGTGTGGGCACTAAAAATAACCACCCCGTAATGAGTACAATATACATTATATAAGGGTCGAGTTAATCTCAATGGATGAATGTGTTCCTACACTACGTTGATGAGGCTATTACACTACACAATTCTATTCTACACTTTGTTCAAATTAGGCTTAGGATCATCACATCACAGTATCAAAAAACATTCGAATATCGACAAAATGTGTGCCATCTTCAGCTGCACCATCTCCATTGAGTTGACTCTTGAAGTGAAACTTCTTAGTTCACGGTAACGTTGAATTTTGTGTAACATAAATTGATGAGGCGCGCATGCTGGAATATACTATTGATGGGCAAAGCGGTCACGTGACATTGCCTAAACTAAAGCGATCACAATAGGCACGCTCGGACCGTTCGTATATACTTCGAAAAGTCGACACCAAGCGAATGTTCGTTTACTAAAACCGCGTATATTTTGAAAATGATTCATTGTATTAAAAAAATCTAAAAAACGGTTGACCCTGCAGGCCATTCCTGGAACTTGCCGCTATTTTCGATCTATTGAGATGTGGTTTATTTACGGTGTTTGTTAAAAGTTATTTAAAAAAAAAACACTTTCTTGGAAATATTTCGTAAATGATATCTCTCGAAAAAATCAATCGATTTTAATTATCTTTGCGGCATTTGATGCAGTTTTTCAAGCGCAAAAAATCAATCTATAATAAAAAGTCAATCTGACGAAAATTCGAGAAGATATTAAAACTTTTTGACGAGTTGACAAATTTGACGAGTTTAATTTGACGAGTTTACATGTACACAGAACAGTCTGAAACAAACCATATAAAAAAATTCCCGATGTTTTCGCCATTTTTTAGTGGTACCTACTTCTATATTTTTTGGATAGATTATGACATTCTGATTTCAACATTTGGGTGGAGATAAAAAAAGTCATCATCAAAAAAAATCGCTTGTTAAAAAAATAAGACTGACATGTCTGGCATTTTTTATATGGTTTGTTCCAGACTAAACTTAAACAGTGTATCGTTTTGTTATTTCGGGTATAAAATTTCCCTTCTGATACTGCTCCAATTCGTCATTCGATTAAGTGGACGTGTAGCTTGACACCAATGGCTTCAGTCTCATGTATCCATATTTATAAAATTGACAGTACATAATGCTTCGAGATATCGCTCGCATAAGATGTGTATACAAAATTATCTTTTACTATTCCATAATAGTAAGTAAATACATTTTTCTGTTTGTTTATTGAGTCCTTGTACATCAAATGCAAACAAATAATGTCTACTGTGCTATAAATATAAGCTGTTTCAGAACCATTTAAGTAATTCTGTAACAGTTTTTTTTCTCTAAATTTATTACTGTCAATTTATAATTACTGTTGGGTATTTTGTAATTTGTTAAACGATGTTCATTTTCTGCAAATTTTTAACCGATTTTTAAAAAGGAGGTTATGATTTCGAGGAATATATTTATAATTTTTTTTGTTTGTTAAATCTTAACTTCTTTTGAATGATTTAATGTAGTTCTATTTAATTTTTAATTAAATCGGTTCAGCATTTATTTCCAGTTTAGTAATTAAATGTCAAGATAGAAGTCGGTTAATAACATGCAAACTACGTAACAAGTAGTGAAAAAGAAAGCGTCTTAAAAAAAGTAAAAACAGAAAAATAATAACATTTTAAGATCGATTGGATACATATTATTGGTGTCGACCTTAAAATTCCGTTAAGTTTTAGTTTTTAGTGTTTTTTTCCAAGGGTGTTCGATTTTTCTTAGATTCAAAACATAATGAGAAAAAAATTACGGGTACCTAAAAATATCTAGAAGTATATTAAAAATTATCTTTTGTCCACTGCTCTGCCCACGTGGATATAAAAGCACTTTAAAAAAATTCAATATACAGATGGAGAGAATAATTTTAAGCTTATGTGTAATAATGAAATCTCTTCTGTGCTCCTAATCACAGACTCTCTACATGTAACATTTGATTCAAATCGGTTGTCCCCTTTATATTTCGTTTTTTAAAAACTACTGGAATCGACAGTAATAAAAAGTGACCTATCTTAATACAGGTTATTCAAAATTTCATTTGCGTAGCACCGTTGTTATATAGGAATTGATTAATACATATAACTTAGAGATTATGTAGAATTTCTAAATTGTATATATCAAAATATATATTTGACGATGTTCTCGTCTGCTTGGTTTTCCATATCTCTTCTTTTTATGTATTTAACAATAATGCGTTTTTAATGTCCTTTTTTCGACATTTATCATAACAGACTATCTTTAATCTGCAAAGACTTTACCCATTATTTTACATTTTTCCATCTTGTAAATAGTATAGTGCATTCGGTAGTTTGAAATGTTCGGCTAAGGCCTTATATCCAAAACAATCTTTTCATTTTTTATTTTATTTTCTAGCTTTTACCTATTCTTCACAAACGCTAATGTCAATTTAAGTTTAGGCGACAGTTGATAGTGTATAAAGTTTCTGGTGTGATACTGATACAAACACACAGACAGATAAAAATTCTGGATAACGCGTTCGTTTAGGTATGATACAAGGACCGAGCTGGGTAGAGTAGTGGTACAGCACTAGACTCGCATTCGGGAGGTCCGGGTTCGATTCCCGGCGGGGGCAGATGTGGCTGGGACTTTTTCCTACTGCCTTTCGCCGAGAAACGGTAATTCCTGTACCGGCCATCTTGATTGAGGTTTTCCATGGTTTCCCTCAATTAATTCCAGATAAATATCGAGGTGGTTCCTTATTTGAGGCCATGGCCGATTACCTATCAAACTCCTAGTTCAAAAATTACCTACCTTATCCTAATTTCCTGTAATTCCTTCATTCGCCCATTGCTATTATATAAGTTGAAGTTTAAGAAATGTAGAAAAAACGGGAAGTGGTAAAATGAAAAATAGTAATGGTGCGAATGGCGTCTGTTATGACATAAAGTCGAGAAACGGACGTTAAACGCATTATCATTATTATTATTAGGTATGATACAAGAAAGCCAAGTCGCAGACAAAGCTCTCGGTACCATTTTATATAATAAAAGTATTGATTTTCAAAAAATAAAATTATAACTAGAATTGTTAACAAAACTCATAGAAAAGGAAGCGTGCTTAAGTTCTCAGTATTAAATAGTAAAAAAAAATCTAATTGCTAGTTGTTTGTAGTCTACAGTATTTATTTGAAAAATTCTGTGACATATTTGCCAAAATTTGTACCCTATACGTTCCAACCAAACAGTTCTGTATAAATATTAAATAAACGAACGGTCTCTAATTCAGATTAATTAACATTGTCATTCGGTGACTGTAGTTACCACACGACTCGGTAGAGAGCAAGGAATAATGGTGTTGGATTTAATATGACCATCGTTCAGTCTTCAAACTCCAATCCAAACCTTCTCCACCCCAAGATATGCATGATGATGGTGGGTTAGGACAATCGAATAATTCCCTAGCGGTCTAACAGAATCTCTTGCATGTATGTAAGCAGTTTACTTAGAACAAAGCAAATCGAATGAAAACAACTAACTAGAAGTTCAACTACAGATGGGATATGGAAATATAGTCAATTTATTTTATATTCAACTTTGTTAATATCCAATTACAATGGTGATGACGTCTGTTAGATCTATTGCTCTGATTTTATTATAAACTAGCTTTCCGGTCCGGCTTTACCCGAGCAGAGTTAGGTTTGGCAAAGAAATACAATCAAGATTAATAAATCATTCATAAATAATCACTTTTTCTATAATTCAAATTTAGCTCCGAATTCGCGTGTGGTGGGATTCCCGACTTGCTTTGCGTTTTCGTTCACTGCCTAGCCTCCTTTTTCTTACCGTAATAATAATGTTCTTGAAAATGCTGGACGATAGACTAAATTTTTTTTTTTAGTTACATCCGTTTTGTATTTCGGTCTACGACGATATAAAATACGTGGTAGGCCGATGATGTAAAGACTATAGTCCGCCACTTCAAGTACATACAATTATTCCCGAGGGAATTGCTTTCCGCACTCAGGAATGACACTAATGTCGGTAATTTTGAGATAGCTCTTTTCTAACGGAAATTTTATGTGCACGTTATTTCTGAGCTGTACTTTCAGATGAAATATTCTTTTTATATATTATTGATTTACAATTTTCTTTTTAAATCATTCCGTACTAAATACATTTATTCCCATAATTTTTCTACAACATACAGTTTAAAAAATTTATATTTCTGGTTGCTCGTTCTCGTTTCAGCCGGACGAAAAATTGCTATTTTCTTATTGCTTACTCCCTTGGTCATAGCATAATAAAATATAACAGTAAGCTTTTAAATATATACAAACTTGTTCTTTTACATGTTACTATAGATTGGTGTATATTATCAAAGATTCCATAGTTTGTTACGAGTAGCGTTGTTGAACTGATTTCCAGTAATCACTGCTAAGCTTATTACAGTAGTTTGGATTAAGTATATGCTCTGCTCTCATCTGTAAAACATGATTGAATTTCTCAAATACAGACGTATAACGAAGTTTCTAAGGGATGAAGCAACAAAACAATTGCTAAGCGAAATTCATTAGATAATCGAGGATTGTTCCATTTTTCACTGATTATTGAAATAGATTAAAAGATAAAACAAAAAAGTTGTAGTTAATTAAAAGTTGAGCACCTACCAAACCAAGCATGACGTCATTTGTCTGCAATCTACGTACAAGTAACATTTACGAAATTGGCGAATTCAAATATCATCACAGTTTTAACATGATTTTTTTCCCTAATAGGTTAATTAATATATATTTCAGTATGTAATAACAGGATTTTGTAATTAGAATTTCCATTTTTCAAATCATTTTTTTATAAAAAAGAGTCACACCCAATTGGCCTCTCTTCAAACGCTGTTAACAACACAAATAAAGTGCATCACTGATTTGTACTTCAGCTGTTACATTTTTTCCCGTTGTTATCCCCAATCAGCGTAGTGAACCCCACTACATCGTTTATCTTTTATTTCTTCCAAAACTGCTTTCGTATTCATAATTTATTTGACGAGCTTTTTTGATGAGACAAAAAAGTTACAATCAATTAAAATATTATGATTTTATTACGTAAGTATACGTATTGAATTGAGAACCTTCTTTTTTAAATTAGTTAAAAAATTGTACACGCATAGAGCGAAAACAAGCGCTGTACGTTATATGGTATCCTACTTTATGTCAACACTTTGTTCTAACTTGCTACTTGGTTTTCGTTATCTCATGGTGTTAATGCGCTAATGAAATTTTCACTGAACTGCAGTTCGTCATTTCCGCCTTATAATGTTAGCCTGGTTTTCCATTTCGTACTTATATCTTTAACTTTTGTCTCATTTTATTTAGGTACGAATAAGCAAAAGGAAATGTAAGTGACTTAAATAATGATTTCAAAGGCCTCGGTCAGACCCGAGGGCAAATCCACTCAACTGTCTAATTCTCATAGCATTTTAATTTAATAATGTACTAGCTATTCTCCGCTGCTTTGCTTCCGTAAAGTAGAATTTTCTCGCAGATTCGCTCAAAATTGTGCTTGGTGTAACTGCGTTAGCTGCTGGCTTTTAAATCAAACTATCGTGGATTCAAATCCCACCTTCGCTCATGGATATTTGTGATTTTTGATTTAATTTTATGTTAATGATTATAATCTACAATAAATGAAAATTGCTAAATATATAGTCTTTTACTCTTTTCCACCAACAGATGTCACGTTCGTATGATACAGTTGCTGTCTGGTTAAGGATTCACAAAATATCTAATTGTTTGAAAATATTTAAGTGTGAGCTCTTGTTACTTGCAGTCAGTCGTTTCGCGGTACACAAAGCAAACAGAAGTTAATTTAGTCTGCTGTATAAAAATCGAACGGAACATTCGTCACTTGTAAAGATAGGTTTTAATTTGTTGTAAAAATAAAAAAGTATTGATTTATACCACGTTAATTAGTAATTACTGAATGATTGAACTCATTCTGAATTTGAAGGATTCGATTTTGTAACCTTGGATTCCGTGCAGAAGGCAATGGAAAAACCAAAAATAGGAACAATTCTATCTCTGACATCATCAGAGGAAAATACTTTTTTTATTCTCCATATAATTAAAAATATTTTTTTTACAAAATGAACCCGCTACGAAACTTTCAAGCCGGGATGAACTTATTAATCAAATTACTGTCTAACGCATTTTTTAATCGATTCCGTCTGAGAACTGGCTTCAAATACAAATAATAAATATTACAGGAAAACTGTTATAGCGTTCCATCGGCTCATAAAGTACAGGAAATTTATTTTTTTTTCATTGTTTAAATAATTCCGAGGCTTTTATTTTTTGTCATCAAACTAAATTCGTTGCCAAGCGACTGAATTTTTATGAATCTACACTGAAAAAAACTCGTGCATTATAAAATGTACTACCTACATAGTTTATTTCGATTTTTATTTTAAGGTGCTTGTTTACCAGCTATTTTACGAGCAGTCGGATATAATGCGTGCATGTAAAATGCATTTACTCAAATTTTGGAAATCTCTAATTTCTATGAAAAATCTTATTCAATCTTTGATGTTAATGCTTCAAAGTAAACTAGAAATTCGTGTCATTCTTCTCATACGACTTTTTAGCCAAGTATTTATAGTTTATTTCATCTAATTAAATTTTCTGAGAACATACTTTGCCATCTGAGGAATCAATGACCTTAAATAATAGCCTGTCTAAACAAATCGAAAAGTCTTTGCGAACAAAGTCGCGGGCACCGCTAGTAGGTACAATAAGATCCCAAAGTATGTGAATAAAACGATTGAACACCCTGTATTTATTGGAATATGCGTGGCAAAACGTCTATTGTAGTTGCATGAGGTAATATTGATTTTCATGAAATATCAATAGAGACACACAATGTTAGGTGTTGGCACAAATCCACCGTTATTCCATGATCGTTTGAGTGTAAATGATATGGGAACAATCGTAAGAACAGAATGTGATGATATAAAAAGTAGATTTGAGACCATAATTCATTTGTCCATACACCGCTGATATATATTTTTCCTTGTACATGTATTCATAGCAATCAAAATAAGTTACGGACATTCCCGAATGGTTTCAGAAAAATTGCCCTCAGTTAGTATTTCATGTAGTGTGCGACCCAAACATACTTTTACTTATAGCCGAAACCGAATTTCGGCGTCTGTTCTAGTTTCGAACGAAACCAAAAAGTAGTTTGTAATAATTATATCTCAATTTAAGACATCTATTTTAAATAATGTGTAAAAACATATTGATTTCATTTACTTGTTGATTATGAATAATATATCATAGTATATTCATTCTAGATTTCACTTTATGGGCAAGACAGCAAAATTTATAATTTTGTTTTACTGCTGCTGTGTTATACCTATAAGAGAGTACATTATAATACACAACTCTCCCGCTCACCCCGCAACCGGTTTCACCCTTCACCCCCTTGAAAAGTGTCCCGTTTTATAGATTTTCTCAATTTTTAGGAAAACCATACAAGCTAGGACAAAATAGTCAAAGACTAAATTATTTATTAATAAATTATTATCTTATATGTAGGTAATTTATTAATAAATAATTTAGTCTTTGTCTATTTTGTCCTAGCTTGTATGGTTTTCCTTGAAAAGTGTCCCGTTTTACAGATTTTCTTAATTTTCAGGAAAACTATACAAGCTAGGACAAAATGGTCAAAGACTAAATTATTTATTAATAAATTATTATCTTATATGTAGGTAATTTACTAATAAATAATTTAGTCTTTGACCATTTTGTCCTAGCTTGTGTAGTTTTCCTGAAAATTGAGAAAATCTGTAAAACGGAACACTTTTCAAGGGGCGGGGAGTGAAGCCGGTTGCGGGGAAGGCGGGAGAGTTGTGTATTTTAATGTACTCACATATAAGTATAATACAGCGGCTGTTTAAAAAATTATAAATTTTGCCGCTAAAAATCTAGAATGAACGTATTTTAGTATTTGAACGAACTATTAATTATTACGAAATTAATATAAGTATCTATATATGTCACAAATAGCTACATCTGTTTTGCCAGTCTTGATAATCAACACCGCCGACGGCTAGCCGAATTATCACGAACTTAGTTTCGGGTTCGGTCGCAGTTTCGGACAATTTTTGGCCGCAACTGAAATTTCAGACGAAACTTACCTAATCCAACCTTCGGTTGAAAACTAGTATTCTAACTCTAAAATTCCCGGAAAAAGTTTTTCTGAAACCCAGATACTGCCAGAAAAAAAATCCTGGGTCAATGTTTATATTCTGCGCAAGCAAAATTGCATAATATCCTTCTGGCTAAAGATTCTTGAGAAAAATTCTCTTACAATTCGAAAACATTTTCTTTAGATATTCATTGATAGAAATATTCTCGAAATTAGCTTTGTTAATTACGCTGGCGCAAATATTTCTAGAGAAGTTTTAGTTATGACATTTCATTATTAATTTTTTCATTTCTTTGTTTCAGGTAAGAAAATCGTAATTCTGGATTTTAAACTTTCATTTAAACAGGTAATTAAATTGAATATCATAAAATCGATTCGTCCATCTTGCAAATTATAGACGTCAAACAGCTGAGGTCATCGACGATATGCTAATCTTATTCACCATTAGTCAACAGACAGATATTACTCATACATATATTGAGAGACTAGCTGTAATTCGCGTGAATCTTATATTGTTAAAAGCTTTATTTCAGCCCAAAGATATTCGAATTGTTTTTAGTTTATATACCAGTTAAATTTCATCAAAATTATTCCAGTGGTTTCTGAGCGATTCCGAACACACAGGCAGACAAAAATCCAACCGTCATAAAAAAAAACTCGAAACTCCAAAAAGCCTGCATGAAAACGATATTAACGCGGCAATAAGATTTTATTAAAATGCTTTTATTAGCTTCTCCTGTAACTAAATATGTAAACAAATCTTAAAAGTCGAATTTAACCAACTTCTAATTGTCGTATCGATTTGAAACTTTGCAAATGTATGTAACACCTATGAAAATCTAATGATCATTTGTGCTTTTAATTATTTTGTATTACTTGATCCATGTGCTGCTGTCCATTGACTCAACTTTTATTGTATGAGTCGTTCTGAACGAATAATGTGAGATCCACATGAACTTAATATGTCTGAACTGTCATCATATTATGAGTCTTTCTGAACAATTCATAGGCATGTTGTGAGTCTCGTTGAGGCATTATTTCTGCCAAAACCTTGAAATTGAAATAAATAACATCTTATAAATTATGCAATAATTTACTTTTTTATTAAAAGACTTAATGTGTAGTTTAAAAAAACTAAAAAACACTAAAAATTATCAAATCATCAAAAAGCGTGAAGCGCTTTATCTAAATTATTTAAAAGTACACATAACAAAAAATCGCTCCACGCTTTTTGAATTAGTCATTATTTCATAATTTTTAGTGTGTGATAAAAGAGTGTGTTTGTTAAATGTTCTTAAATTATTTTGATGCATGTACTTGATCGTGTGTGGGCACGTGAAGAAATATTGCGTGCATTATTTACTTTTCCGTCATATTTATAAAATACACAACTATGAGAAACATACCTTAATTTAGATTTTGGATGTGATTTAAAATTGTATTATTCCAGAAAAACTTTCTTCGTTTAAGTAATCAGATTACGCATCTTAATTAAAAAAAACTTTGTTCTTAAATAATATTTTTTTTTGTAAGTAATTTTCTCTTCGTACTAAAATCACCTTCCCTGCCTACGTTTCGTTAGAAGTCGGCGCTAATAACTATAATAATAGAGAAATAATTGCGCTGACCAAACATATACGAGTGAAGTATTTAATAATATGGCTGTATAATTGCTTGAACAGAAATAAATTGACATAATAATAGTCACCACGTCAACAATCCCGAGATATTTAAGTTTAAGTGGAGCAATTTAGAAATTTTCGGCGAAAAAACACCCTCACGAAGACAAAGCCTAGAAACGACTGAAGTATGTTGTCAAAATTCTCAGTACCATTGGAAGAAGGGGGCCGAGTGACTCGATCACTTGACACCTGATTTTCTGGGATTGGTTGAGCGGTTCGTGAGATAGTGGCATACCGAAAGTGAATTTCAAACATAACGGTCGATTTTCGTGAAACGTGCGAGCAAGATATTACATGCCTATAAATTTCATATGTCAAAAAATACAGTATTGTGCTAAAGTAACACTGTAAAATATATACCGGGTGTTTTTTTCAAAACTTTGAATGGATTTTTTTGTTGATACACCGGTTGAATCAAGAAAAGTTTTAGGCAAAAGTTGTTGGGTTTTGAGGGGGAAATAATTTACACGTAATACCAACCCCCTCCCCCACACCCCTCAGAAGGGGGGGTAACTTTTGTTTTTTAAATGAAAACCCCCGATTTTTATGATTAATTTTTTTTTGTGTAAAAATGAACAACTTTTGTCTAAAACTTTTTTTAATTTTCCCTGTTATTTTTGTGTAAAGTCTTAAGAATGTTGATGATAATGATGAGGGGTGGAGGAGTATTCCGAGTTGCCAATTGCATTAAAAATCTCACCAGGTACTTCAATTAAATTATTCTTTATTTTAACATTAAGATAATAAGTTTTCAAAATGTTCTCCATTCACTGCCATACAATGGAACAATCGATTCAAAGTTTTGAAAAAAAACACCCGGTAGACAGAAGCTATTGGAACAATTGCAGATATTATAAGTTTCTCTTTTATAAAGTGCGATGATACACCTGATTTTTTTGAAGTCTGTTGATATGTTTTTAACGATAATAAAATAAATTCCTTATTGAAACAGTTGTAAGGATACAAATTCGTTATATGTGTAATGTATAACATACGATATATATATATATATATATATATATATATATATATATATATATATATATATATATATATATATCCATATGAGGATGTTTTCTAAGAAAAAGGAGATCACTAGAACGGTTTCAAATTGAAGCCATCTGTCAGGATGAAGGACGAGTGAACGTGTAAAAAGTGCCAAACAGTTTCAGCGATGATAATCGGTCCACGTTCTTTGCCGTTTCCCTATATATCTATGTATAAGTTTCCGAAAACGACGTTCATAATCACTTACGTTGCACTATGTTATGTTACAGCGCCGCTTCGTGTCGCATTTTAAACTATGCGTTCAAGTATCAAATTAATTATTAATGAAATACACGAAAAAATATATAACTAATAATAAATTCTCTTTAATTTAGACTGATGTTCTATCCTTGACAATTTCATTAAAAAACAGTATCAAAAAGTGCTCAGTCCTAAAAAATGGATATAAGGATTCTATAGGGCCCTTAGACAGGCACGGACTGGCCATAAAGATATAGCGTACTTATGCTCGGTGAGGGAATGCCAACCCTGCGTTGGCCTGAACTCAAGGCTAGTAGATTACAGAGGCTGCCTCGTTCCATCAATCAGCGTAAACTCGAGAATGACGTCAGCTGGCGAACGGTTCATATTTTTATCAATTTATAATGACAATATCAATTTATTGCAAATAATATATTATGTCTTTTTATTTCTTTAGTATCTGTTAAATACTAGCATTATAGACAACCATTGTCACGCAGGGTCCGCCGGGTAACGTCATCCGCCCGCTATTGTCTAACGGAACGAAGCAATCTTTGTAATCTATTAACCTTGGTCTGGACTCACCGTTGTTCAATATCGATCATAACTAAATAAGTTTATTTATCCATATCACAGACTAGATTTCATAAATAATTTGTGTAACTAAAAAGAAAAATGATCAGATACTCTTGAAATTTATACACCATCTTAATTGGTAGAAGGTGTCATTTCATGAAATCTTTAGTCATTTCATTGAATAACTAAATATTCTAAGAAGTGTTTAAATATTTCATGACATGACTACATGTTTCACGAAGTGTCCAGACATTCCATAAATTAATTTTCAGATAGACGAGTTAATTGCCGTACACATATTTTGTATCGTAAGTTTAAATGTTTAATCTATCGTATTCATTTTTGATATGAAAATTATTGAATAGCTTTCATAACAAGTGGTAGTTGAACTTATTCGTTTTCAGTTTAAACTTTCCCTACTCATAACTCCTGAGTATTAAAAGTTTTGTGTTATTTCAGTTTTGTTTTCCGTCGTTTGTACCATCCTCCTTGTTTCTGTATTTGTGTGTTCAAGTCTCGAATACCTACACGTTTTTTACACAGTGAAAAATTGTTCAAGTTTTTTGCCTAACTAATTACACAATTTATTTGAGGAAATTTCTGTCACTTGAATTGCAACACATCGGTCTTGAAAATAATTCGTTCAAAATGAGAAGAGTACTTTTTAAGTCCTGACTTTTTTATTTAAACAGGATTTATATAGCATCTAAAATATATTTATAGTGCAGACATAACGTCGGGAAACTTTTAAATCCCTACCAAGAGAAGATATAGGAATATTTTATGTATAATCTTCATAATGCCAAAAATGTGCCTCTGAACTAAATGAATTGATTGTAAAAATTTTTGTAAGAAAAACTGAAACACCTTCAAAAAACCATTAAGAAAGAAATCAAATTTTGAGGTCGACACCACGGTAATTTATAATACTTTTTACATACCTACTTTTATCAAATTGGCGCTAACCACAAAATTTAAATATTTTTTCTAGTAGCATTTTTTAAGGCGGTTGAATGTTTTTGTAATAAAAAGTTTAATTTCTCTTTTTTTTTTGGTTGATTATGCATCTATTCTTGCAAAACATATTTTAAATGCTATTAACCGACTTCTTTCTTGATACTCATATGATTACTACACTAGAAAAAAAACTGAACAGATGAAAGTAAATTTTTATGGGACCACCTTGCCATTTTATTGAACACAAAATGATTCAAATCAGTTAACTCTTCGAGAACTTAGTTGAACAATATTATATAAATATACAGTAAATTGCAGTTAATCTTCTCTTGCAAAATTTCTAAAATAATAATTTAATTTAACGTTTAACTTCCAGTCCTAGACATTTCAACGTCATAACAGATGACAATCGCAGAATAAATGGGTAAATTACTATTCTTTTTTAAACAGATTTTACTTTTATTTAAAAAAAAAACTAGTCAAAATAATCATATTTCTATTAAAAAAAGAGATGTTTTGCTTATATATGAAGTATTTTTGTAAACCTTTATCGACATCGACACTTACCGGAATTTCGAAACCGAGTATCGGAACAAAATTAAGAATGATCCGATATTGGAAACCCTAGTTCTACCACTACTCTATTCATTCAATTTGTACAACTGTTTTTTCGACTCAAAAACAATTAACTCATTTAGTTCGCTGAAACCATATTTAAAACTTTGGGTGAATATTTCAATGTCGCTAAGGGTTATTTTAAAAATAGAATTATAGAGCTTAATCGATGTGTCCAATTAATCACAATTTGTTTTTCTCAATTCACTGTTAAATAACACAAAACTTCGCAAAGTTCTAAAACAAGAAATGTCAAACTTTTTACATTGGATTAATTTTTATAAACTAAATTTGACATATACATTGGAAACTGGAATCCATTACCGTGCGAAGATGAAATTGAAAACAATTTTTGAGTTCAAAAATACCAAAAAAAATGTCGCAATTGTGTCATAATTAAAATTTACCTTTTTACTAAATATTAAAAAAATACTGATCAACAAATTGAAGAATTTACAACTCTTTAAATATTAAGGTAGTTGTCGTGGTTAAGGCACACCGTCAGAAAATTCTTAATTTTTGTATACTTATTAAGGACATGATAATACAATTACTCTGAAAATTTGAAGTCGATCGGCCGTATATAGGTAATCCGAGATAAATTCAATTAAAATTTGGATAATTAACATTGATTGTATACGATCTCTGTAGTTCTGAACCAGTTTCTTATTTAAAAAAAAAAGAACTTACTTTCAGAAACTTTCCAAAAACTGACAGTCTTTCAATGCATTTGTTATGGGCTTTAAAAAAAATAAGAAAACATTTTTGACCGTCTAATTATTTATAAATAACGGCTTAAAGTTCAATAATTTATAGAAAAGTATACATGCATATGAATACTGTATGGGTTACGTTTCCACGGGTACAGTCCTGCGTACAAATTATGGATCACTTAGCTACAAGCTAGTATACTTTTATGGCGCGTATAATCTATAACTTTTTGACAATTTGTACCACGACAACTACCTTAAACACACGTGAATTTAAAATCCGTATGTGATTAAAACTATAAACATTACATCACAACATGTATTCATTGTATTTAATATAATATACTTCATGAAAAATAATGTGTGTAGTTATGTGTTCTGTTTAAATTCGTTTTATGAGTTCTAACTATGAAAAAGTTATTAATTACTCAATTTGTTCAATAATGGAAAAATTTTTGGTAATAGTGAATTATCAAATTGTAATACATTTTTTTTAAACTTTCTCGGCAATGACTAGGCAGAGCTCGCTATGACTTTAGCATATAAGTACTGATCACTCACAAAACATAATTTCGGTTTGAATACACCAGTCTTGCTGTCTCCTTGTTAGTAACGAAAAGCGTACATTTTGTGAATCTCTGGATTAAGACATGAGATACGTTGTTGACTACTGATTGTTGTGTTAGAATGTTAGGAAGAAATAGAAAAGAAAATCGAGAGAACAAAACAGGAAACAGGCCTACTTACAAGATAAATAATCAGAAATCGCCTTCGGACACTTTTAACTTCCATTCGACATCAACACAGCACAATTTATTTCTGAGTCATTTATAAAAAAAAAAACTGGCCAAGTGCGAGTCGGACTCGCACACGAAGAGTTCCGTACTACCGTACAATATTTATTAGCTTTATTTGTATTATTTGTTGTTATAGCGGCATTAACAATAGACACTAAGGCCTAGAAATGGCTGAACTAATAGTCTTTAAGAGATTCTTTCCGTTGTGGCTAACATGCACTATTTTGACGTCTATAGACAAATAACATTTTTTTATGATTTAACTACAAATTTACGGTGTTCAGATTTGTTCCTTTACTTGTGGTTTAAGACATTGCTTCTTGTCAAATTTCATGATTCTAGGTCAACTAAAAGTACCCTAAAGATTTTAATTCCCTTGCGAGTGTCAAAATAAATAGGTGAAAATACTACCGACGCCCTAAGGGCGAAAAAAAACGGCTTTTAATTGCGTCGACTAGAAGTTTGATTTTTTCACAGTTCCAAGGAACTGCATGCATTAATTAATTTTATTTTTAATCAATTTGAAACTAATATCTCTATTTATGATACCTTTATGTCAAGTAAGATTAATGTTAAAATTAAACGTTAAAAATGTACTTTAACACATTTAACTCAATTTTTTTATTGTAAATGTGAGTCAATTTTTTCGCGTTGGTGGCAACGTGGTAGAAAGCTTAATAAAACTCTTTTGTCGCGTTCTGTTAACATATGAAGAAAATTACGTCGTTACTTATTGATGGGAAAAAACATATCTTCGATAAAATTTTATATAGCAGAAAATAGGTCTTGTATTTTTATAACTTGTTACGATGCATTTTGCAACAAACACAGAATAGAGTTTTGAGAACCGACGCACCCTCCCTACTTTCAAATCACATACAAATATAGTACATATCTGTATCCACAATACAAAAGGATGTACGTCAAATTTTTGTTGTCGGATATCGCCCAAACAGAGAGCTTGGCAAATCATTATTTTGATTTTTTAGTTCTTCATTAAAGAAAACAAAAAGCTAGTCAAGTTTATAAAGAAATTCATAAAAAAAAGATTTTTCGTTTCTTCGAAGTAAGTCCTTTCCAGCGATATGCCACATATTATATATATATTTAATTTTCACTTTATTAGCCACAAAATGTGAACCAAACCTTGGAGCATTTAAAGACCGCAATACTCTAGCCAGATATTAAACTCCACGTTTATAAATTAATAATAATGATAATAATGCGTTTAACGTCCGTTTCTCAACTCTATGTCATAACAGACGCCATTCGCACCATTACTATTTCCCATCTACTACACTTCCCATTATTTTTCTACATTTTTAAAACTTCATCTTATGTAATAGCAATGGGCGAATGAAGGATTTATAGGAAATTAGGATAAGGTAGGTAATTTCTGAACTAGGAGTTTGATAGGTAATCGGCCATGGCCTCAAATAAGGAACCATCTCGATATTTATCTGGAATTAATTGAGGGAAACCATGGAAAACCTCAATCAAGATGGCCGGTACAGGAATTACCGTTTCTCGGCGAGAGGCAGTAGGAAAAAGTCCCAGCCACATCTGCCCCCGCCGGGATTCGAACCCGGACCTCCCGAATGCGAGTCTAGTGCTGTCACTACTAGTCTACCCAGCTCGGTCCACGTTTATAAATTGAGTCGTTTAGGAGTTAAAAGCCATTTTAACACAGAACTCTAAAATTCGACGTACGTCGTTTTGCCCTGTGAGCAAAGATATATATTTCCATATATGCAGTATACCTTACATATGTCACACGGTGGAAAAGAATCTAATAATGGGTGGTTCTGGAAAACAGAAGTGGTACTGCAATACCAACTTATACATATTTAGTAATATCTATGTAAAATATATACCTATATTTTAGAAATGCAGGAATATAAGAAAGTCTCGAGAAAATGGAAAATGATGATAGCAAACCAAATTGACTAAAACTTTTTTATTATTTATTTTGAATCGTCAACTGCTAGGGCTATATAGATCCAATATCAATTCAGTCTATTATTATTTTGAATAATATATTGAAATCTTTAACTCAATATTTAATTATTTTTCTCTTTTAAATGGATTTTTTTGAAACCAATTCAATTTTTTTTTTACAAAAAGTTTTTGTTCAATATCTCTTATGGCACCCTCTGTACCTACCGTATTATTTGTTGACAAAATCTATTTCTTGTTAGATGTTCGTCTACAAACATACAGTATGCAATGCATATAAGTATAAATCGCGAGACAAGATATTGAATTTCATTTTTGCTATTTAAATAAAAAGAAAATGAACAACATACCGTATTGTAGTCGGAAATACAGTCGATATATCACACACTGTATGTACCACGTACATCTGATTACAAGGTTCGATCAATTAAAAAACACGCTTTTCTCCGATACAAAACGCCGATATGTTATGCGTTTGACGTGTTGTTGATGTGTATATATTTGTGTGACATCCTAGTTCATTAACGGATGGTATAATTTTAATTTGTTTCAAAGGGTATGAATGCGAGATGGTCCCTAGCTATAGATTTTAGTTTTTTTTTTAAACTGGCCAAGTGCGAGTCGAACTCACACACGAAGCTTTCCGTACCATTGTACAATATTCCGTCCGATGTTGCTCGTATAACGTTTATAGAAAAACATTTGTTTTGTGATGCAACTACAAATTTACGGTTTTCGGATTTTTTCCTTTACTTCTTGAAGTACCCTATAGGTTTTGATTCCCTTGCGAGTCAAAATATGCAGCATAAACGATCATATTTTTAATTGCGATTTTTTCGCAACTCCAAGAGACTGCAGACCTCCTGAGTATTTAATGTTAATTTCAACTTGATACTTCCACGCGTTCCTGAAAAAAAAGGCTCTTGACAGACGGACAACGAAGTGGTCCTATAAGGGTTCCTTTTTTCCTTTTGAAGTACGGAACCCAAAAAATGCAGAACAAATTAAAATAAAATTTTCAGAACCTCCAACCCAAAACGATCTCCTAGTGGGTTGTTTAAAAAATACGAAGTAATTTAAAAATTTTTACTTCTCATGATATTTTTAATGCGTTTGGAGATATCTTACAGCAATCCCCAATGCGCTGGAAATATTTTACAGCGATTATAATTGTAACTATGGAAATGATTTTCTTATTAATTATCAAAGCCTACTTGTGATCAAATGTCCTTAGGAAAAAAGAATGTTAAAATTGTATGTATATATCCTATTGGGACACAGTGTATATTTGAATTGATGAATAAACAGATAAAGGTTTTTAAGAATTTTAAATATACTGTGAACTTGTTGGAAGTACCCTCGTAGATCAGAGACATCGCACAATGTGTATACACATCACGTATAAGGAATACGTGATCGGTTCTCCAAGCCACAAGCGTTGGGCTCCCATTCCCGTTTTTTCTCAACCACAGTGATCCATAGGGAATTCGATGTTTTACTTTAATATTATGTATATGATGTCTATGATACATACCCTTACAACATTGAAAAATAAACTTTTCGCGTGTGTAATCGTATGTACCAGTAAGCGACAATTTATACGTATTACGTATACCGAAATTGCCAGACAGAGAAAACGCATTCGGCAGTAATATTATTGAAGTTATACTTCTTTTAACGCGCGGAGAGTAACATTTTAGCGGGCAACGGAAATTGCGGGCGCACAGCTAACGAAAATTCGATGGTATGAAGTTGGCTCCACACCAATGAAAATTCGACAGTATAAAGTTGACCAATAGGATCTGAATGAAATGACAGATTGACGAAATCAATGTACTTTCTATCATCGGGAAACTATACGATATACTGGACGACTATAATATCGCATTTTTGATTACGCAATGGATTGAAGATAAAAGTAAAAACAAAAATAAAATTTTGAAAGTGTTTTAAAATATTTGGGGCAAATTTTTTGTAAGTATCATTCTTAAACTTTTTTTAAGATTTTTTTTAATAAATTATTTACATGTATATTAAAAACTTGTTTGTTGTTCAAACGCAGTTGCCAAGCGTCTATAATTTACTATTTCTCTGTGCAAAATTTGGTGAAAATTAATCAACACATGTACAAATCTTTTCTATTCCATTTTAAAAAATATCAATGTTTGAAAACATTGGTAGCTCACGTTCGATTGATAAATAACTCTTGGCTGTTGGGTTATTCGTATTTCTAAGACTCGATACGGCTTGAGCACTGAGCAGTCCATGAATGTATGCACTATATATAAATGATAATATTGTGAGTTGTGAACGAACTATAGTTTGCTGTTTCCTGGTCCCTTGTTACATGTTATTATTTAGATATAATGTCTAGGCGATCGTTGATGATGAAACCGAATGCCGCAAACAGATTCGCGGTTTAACAGTGCCTCAAACAAGCATCAATCATTCCGGACATTCACCATCAAAACGGATGTGCTATGCGCATCCAACCTCTCTCTTCTTCTTCTCAAATTTCCCTCTTTCACTCCTCCTGTGCTTTTGTAACACTCGACTCGACCGCGCTTGTCACTCACTTGAACCACAAGTCGGGATAACTGTCATCTAATGACATACCCGTCTCACAGACAAAACAAAACAATGCAATACTGTACATTAACAATAAAGCTGTGTTCACATTTCACCTCCTTCTTCACTCCAATTCGAAATGTCTGCCGTCCGCACATGAGACGATACGAAAGCAATTAACGTCACTAGGTGATGTTGGCAATATCAATGATCTGACCAGCATGAAATCCACACACAAGGCAACATTTTAGAGTTTATACGCTTGTAGCGTTGCGCATTTTCGCTACCTGGTTAGATATGAGATGGAGAGTCCAGAATAAGTTTTATGGAACACTGCAGTGTTTGATAAAAATAATTAAGAAGCAAGAGCGGGCCCATTATATAAGTTCAAAAGCATCACATTATGTTAAACAAATTTATTAAGCCGGATTCACAACTGTAACGTCTCACGCTATAGCATGGATTTCAAAAAGAAGTTTCAATTAGATGTGCCATTTTCATCTTATCACTTTTAGGTGAATTTATAATCGATAATTTTATCAAGTATCCAATAATGGACTCGGTGATTTTATAAACTGTCAAATGATGAAATTGCTCAAAACGTGAAATTCGGAGAAAATATTCTTCTTAGAAAATAAAGAAAGGCATGTTTTCAACAAACCACATGAAGGAAGAGTGAAGATGGGTTTTTATATTTATGAATTTGGCTGGGTCAGAGCTATCTCAAACCGCTACACCCAATAATAATAATAAATCGCAGACAAAAGCTATATTATATCTAAATATTAAATTTGCACCGGGGCGAAGCCGGGCCGGGCCGCTAGTCTTCAATAAATAAAAATCTACAGACTAAATTAAACTCATTTAATTTTCTTAGTTTCCTGCTGTCATTGTATTCCTGCTGCCGTTGCAGTCCTGCCGCCGTTTTTGTCCTACTACCTTTGTTGTTGTAATCCGCCATTATGTTGTAGCGACCATATTGGATCTAGTATAATATTCAATATACTATGTTATATTGTCATCACAACCAGAGGTATGTGCAAAATTTCAGTATGCTCAGATATCGGAAAGTCGTCGTAAAATCGATCGCAAGATTTAACCCGAACATACAAATATAGCAAGTTAAATAAAAGCTTGTAAGAAAGTATTCAACAATAAATATTACAAAATTAAACAAAAAAAACTAACAAATTTTCTTATTCTCGGTTCTGTTTCACGTATTCCTTTTATCTGCGTATTTAAATGAGCTCGTTTAGCGCTGTTTCGTATAGCGCAGAAACTTATTGGAACGTATCTCTGTCGCGTTAAGCGGGATCTTACTGTATTTGTATTTTTAGCGACTCTCGTATTATTAAAAGATTCATATCGCGTACTGCCTTTCAATATACATATTATTATGTACATATTTCTGTGTAGCCAATGCATTGTAGGACTTGTAGAAGCGTCAGAGGTACAAGAGACGAAGAAGGAATGCTACATTATTTGCATGAAGTCTGGCTGGCTCCAAGAAATAGCGCGTCACAAGATTCCTATTTAAATACGCTAGGGATATCCAAATGATTCGAACGCTAAATAGTTTTCGGATCTTTTTTTACTTTTCTTTTCTTTAAGGTCGTTTTCACACGATAGCGAAACCATATATAACGCGCGATAAATGACCGCTATATTGCTTTATACCGAACTATATATCATATCATCATATCATATGCTAATCGATCTTTTTCACACATTAGAGATACCTTATATAAAGTATGGTTGAGCTGATACTATATGGTATGAACACGCCATTTGGTCTACTAAGATTGCGCCATAAATACAATTTGTTGTCGCCATTCATATACAGTCATTAAAAATATGCATATTTTCCATGTACGTATCAATATGTATTTATTGCAATAATATATTTGTCTTTTTTTGTGATAACAGTTCGTTGGTTCTGATTGACTTCTGTTATAGATAAAGAGAGATATCCCCGTGCTAATATATTGTCAAAATAACCCAAGAATACCTTCGAGACAGAGACGAAAATTATTTTTTGCGTTCTTTGTTGCCTTAGTTCACCGCACATTGAGTAAATAGACAGGAGAGATGGGAAAAACGGGTCTTTTTAGTGATCTGCATCTTTGCATCTGGATCCCTTATGTGAGCCAGCTCACTGAACCGGTTCAAAAAGAGCCGAGTTCTGAATATGTTACTGCAGTCTGCCACTGAGTTACCTAGTTCAGTCAATCATATCACGACCTGTATAGAATCAAGAATGCATAGCCAAACATGTGATGCATGAGTCATTTGAGCTGACAGATGCATCAAAGCAAGAACTGATACGTAAGTGTAAAATGTGCTTCTGTGTGTTTATGCGGATCCGTTGATCCGTCGGCTCAAAAAAAAGTGAGTCGGCTCTCACGGATCTTCTGTCGGAGTCGGCTCTTTGAACCGGTTCAGATCTGAGTTACCCAACTAATAGACAGTGCTTGGTATAGTAACATTATATAGGTACTATGATATTTTCACACGATTCAACATAATTGGTAGCAACTTGTTCAGCATCATTCAAGCAGTAGCTCAAAATTTTTTAAACATCTATAATTTGCATTGTTCTTTACATTTGAAATTAAACTAAATATTTTTTCTGTACTTATTTTGCTGAACCGTTCACTATTCTTTAAAATGGCATCTTTATCCTACCATCTTATATAAAAACTAATTTAATATCAGTGTCGTTTTCAATATTCATATTATTAAAACTTGTAGCTATAAAGTTGAGCTCTCATTTTTTTTTCTTCAATAAAAAGGATGTTTTGTTAAAAGAAGAACACAAAAAGTTAAACGCTAAAACTGTATATTAATAATTTTTATCGGATGTACAGTTAAAAAACAATATTGTAGCTTTTCCCTGCGGCCTTACTCACGCGAATGTCGCTTCCGTGCATTATATGGTAACCGCATCTTAGCTCGAGCGTTGTCAGTTAAAAAGTCTATATAAAAAGTATAGGTGCCTATATTAACTTTGATCCAAATCTTCGGTAAGAACTGACATACAAACATTCTAGAAATACGTTCTTCTGTCTTAATATCGTACGCAATACTCCCTAAATCCTGAAAAACACGGAAAACTAGATTATAGATAAAGGTCTTGTTATTATTGTAAATATAGTTATTGATTTCTATTTCCAAACCATGTGTACAGATTGTCCCACCTTCGTTATTAAACAATGAAATATGATACTAATGGACTAAAAGGGTTGAAAAGTATATATTATTAACACACTTATATATTGTTAAATACAGAGATGAGCAGTATATCATAATATACAGAGTAAATCAAAAATTTAAGAGAACAGCTGTAAAAAATATTGTATTGTCTTCGGAACCAAAGGTGTGTACAAAATCTCATCTCAATCGAACAACGGGAAGTGAAGTATATTTCTACTTTGTATTCATAGATGACACTTTAACGAAAATGTGAATATCAATTATCGCGATCACGCCAAAGAAGTATAACTGCCGCTACCCGTAGGTACATAAATAAACGCATCACTTTTTTATAAACATGATTTATAATAAAAATCAAGAGCTGGATCAGGATTAAGTTCAGGCACAGGTTTAAGTATACACGATAGAACGGAATGAACAAAACCAAGATTAAGTTCCCTAAGGCATTTCAATCAGCTAGATAAACGCAGTTAGCGTGTAAACTAGTTATTTACAAATCTCATGTTGTGAGTCTTACTCCAGTTGCTGCGTCGTCAAGCCTCCAGCTACCGCATGAAGACCGAACGTAACCTTGCACAGTTTCCTTTTCCGCTAACAGCTCCTTCCTCTTTTTTCTCCTTCTTTTATTTTTCTGTCCTACACACACATATTCTTGGTCTAGATATATATTTTTTTTTAAATATTAAATCGATGGTCTAACATTTACTCAGCACGATTTGTACGATTGTAATATTAATCGTTATATTCTTGTTTCTTTTTTTAGGGTTCCGTACATCCGAAAAAAACGGAACCCGTATAGGATTACTCCTGTGTCTGTCTGTCCGTCTGTCACAGCTCCTAATCTACTGGACCAATTAGTTGAAATTTGGCACGCATATTAATTTCTGTGAGTCAAACACGGACGCTTAACGTAAATAAATGAACTTTGAACATGGAGGTAATTTTTGGGGGGCAAATTTAGAAATAAAAAAACAATTTGCAAACTACCGTGTGACATATCAAATAAAAGGACTTGTACTAAGGGTCTCAAATATATTTTTTTTATAATAATAAATAGTTTTAAAGTTATTTCAGAAAATAAATGAAAATTAACCGCCCCCCTTATTTTCGAAACTACGGAGCCTAAAATTTCGAAAAAAATACGGAAAATAGTTCTTTACTTATAGACTACAGGAAAACCTACAAGAAGTCTGTGGTCTGAACATATTTTTTTTAGTTACCACAAACAAATTTGGATCAGATTAAAAAAAAAACATGGTAACATATTCAACGTACGGAACTTTCTCTACGCGAGGTCAACTCGCATTTGTCCCCATTTTCTTTTTTGATAAATTGTAGATTCACTCAAGATTTTTCAGTCAGCAGAAACAAATCCTGGAAAATTCAAAAGGATCTTTTAACTTGATTTCCAAACTTTGTATTCAAACGGTGGAGCCTTATTGTTCTCGCTATTCTAGCTTGAGGTCTGTATGTTGGCCTACCATAAAATTCCCGATATTCCAGTGAGCCAGTTCAACCCTGTTAAGTAGAGCAAATAAGATTAAAAGACATTTGCACCTAGATAATTTTGTTTGAATCATTTTTTCTGAGATAAGAAGAATTTTCAAATGCACGTAATTTTTTTTCTTTATTTTTAACATTCTGAAATAACTTTATAAAGTTGATTCGTTACTGTCATGTTCTGTGTACACATTTTATAAGTGAATTTTGTAACACGATTTTTTTTCTATTGGTACTATTTTAAAGTTTGTGTCTCCAATAAGATTGCTGAGAATCCAACGTATCCTTGAAACTTTGAATATATATATATTTCGAATACTGTCTTATTGCATTACTTCTACGAGATTTCTCCGACTTTCCATAGACCATATCAAGCTAGTAAAGAGCATACAGTTCAATAAAAAAAACATATTCCTACCTTTAAAGCAAATTTTAGCCGAAGAACATACATTGAAAGAAAACAGACCGTGTTTATGACAAATTCTAGTCTAAAAGCGCGGCTTCGCTTGCGTTATGTATATAATAATTATAGATAATACTAAATATTTCGTTATAATTGGCAGTGTGTTTGTAACATGTCATTTACAGGTTTACATATAAAATTCATTTAGTTTATAAAATTCTTCGTATATCAGTTTATTCCCTATTGTATTCTTAAAGCGAGAAAGTGTCTCAATTTTTTTGATCGCGTCTTCGCTCCCGTAAAACGAAATTTTTCCCGCAAATTCGCTCACATAAATGTTGGTTTTGAAAGAGAAAGAGGTTGTAGATTATAGACGCTCAACAGTTCAGGTCATCAGGGTCGGCTTTGACAGCTATACAATCAGAAAAATTTATGGATTTGATCAAAGTTCCTTCTTTTGTGTATAAAAAAGCCCCACAATACATGTACCGAATTTTATTTAAACAAATACTTTTTATTTATATTATGGAAACCCCACCTTAACGAGGTCGGAGTCTAATATAAAGATAACATATCCTTTAAGTTGTGCAGTAAATTTCGTAGTGTTTTTGTTTTCTGAATCTGAATCCATTTTTGAAGTTTAACTTGTTTAGCGACGTATTTGTTTGAAAAAAGTAATAAATCGAACGGAAATAAAATCGACTCCTAAAAGGGAAGTTAGTTTGTCTCCTAAATTACATGAAACTGACAAGGACAGAAGGTTATAGTATGTTGCTAAGGTATGTGTAAATATTATTAAGTAGTTTGACATAACAAAAAATTAAACTTGAGAATAATATTAAAAACTAAAGAAGTTAAACTTCTTACGTGAGCTTGAGGGTGAGGCTCATTATAATTTTTTTTGTGTTTTTGGATAGATAAAGATAAAAATTTATTAACTCAACATACAGTTTTGTACATACATGAGACAACAGGATTAAAAAAAAGCGTTCCAGATAACCTGCTGTCTTAAACTTAAAAAAAGAATACAATTAAATAAAAAAAACCCGGGTCGCAGTGCCAAAACCCTGCCGACAATATAGTGTATTTGCTTATACAGGCCGTGTGGCTTTATTATGCGAACTTAGGTTGGATTTTGGGCAAAATAAAAAATTTAACTCCTTAATACACCCCTTAAAATTATATTTTTTCTTAATTGCAAAATTATTGTCGATCGAAGGTCTACACCACATTAAATACACCCTTTAGTAAATAAGTCACTATCTGCAAACTAGTATTTTCAAAAAATTTGTAAATCCAGTTCTGTCGGGCCAATTTTATCAAAATTTTTAATTACCACCAGAGGGTTAAATTTCAATTTTGAAACGATTCGGAGAATTTTTTCGGTATTTTGGGGCCCAAAAACATTTTTCAACCCCTAAAAATTACCCTTAAAATGGTCCGATTAGGTCCATTTTAAATAGGGTTCTTGCGGTGGTGGATTCCAACATGTGGGCCAAATTTCGTTACAATCAATTAACTCTTTCGAGAGTTATAGCGCACACACACACATATATATATATATATATATAAACATTTTTAAAAATGGTGCCAAAGTGTTTAGGAGGTTATGAAACGTCGAGAAATTTTGGTCCGACCCCTAGGTCCCGCCATCCGACCGACGCCAATAGTGTATGTTGCCATATGGCAAATACACTAATAAGACATTATTATTTATTGGGAAAAAGTCAGTAAAAAAAACCCAAACGATAAAATGTGTTTTTGGAGATTTGTATGATACCTAGACAAGGAAACACGTTTTTTTTAAACTTTATAACTACCTACTGCTATTTAAACTTAAAATACGGGATACGAATCAGCAGGTAAAAACTATTAAAAAATATATATAAAAGTAGCGATACCTCTCAAATACAGTCCTGTTCTTTGTTGACAAATTCTATTACCTTTAATGAAAATTAAAGACGAAAAATGAATTTTCCGGTGCCTTCAAAATAGAATATTGGTATTTCATCTTTAAATAACATGTTTCTTTTTCTAAACAGATATTACCATAGCGTTGATCGCTGTGTTCTTTTCTCAGAATAAAAACTGGCATTTTTATTCGCGAGCGTAAATGAGATTATAAAAGTTGCTTGAAGCATTCACGGATTTTTTTATCATCCTTATTTATATAATAAAAGTTTGAATCTCCAAGCCAGCCGACTAGGGGAAACCTATTTATCCCGCCAAATATTTTTACTTGCTTCATTTTTGCGAGGGCAGATTGAAAAAATAATACTTATAGTTTTGAAAACTTAAAGGTCATCTTCAGATATCCTTATATAATATACAAATAGACATTCCAATTTTTTGTTATTTTTTGACGAGTTATAAAAATTATCATTCTCTAATTTCTCGCCTCGTTACTCCTTGAAAGTGCCTGATACGTCCACTAGTTCTCGTTAGATAATTTGATATAGCAACGAAAAATAAAAGCTACCTTTTTATGATCATGGGTAATAACTATTTCAAGTATAATATTTCGATTTCCCTCGATTCTCGAACTTTTCATTGCATGCGCCGCTTATAATGGAACAGGTACCTACTATCAACTCTTTAATTATTATCAAAATTCCGTGTCACTTTTATTTGAGATCCAAGATATTTTTCCCGGTTTAATATTTTTTAATTTAAAAAGTGTCAACAATTTTTTATCACTCCTCGTATATTTAAATAATGAAACTAAAATAATTATTGATTTGTAGCCAGCTATTTTTCCGTATCATGAAATTTGAGATTTAACTCTTAAACAATTTAAGTATCGGTGACTTTTTAATCGCTCCTCGTATATATAGAGAAACTCAAGTCAGTAATGAACGCGAAGGGGCGATTCGTTAGAAGTTGGAAGGCGACAGAATTTGTATCATTTTCAAATTAGCTTTAACCACGCTTTGGTTTTAAGTACTCTGTTCTCGGTCAATTCACTAGTGGATTAATTAGAAGTCGGTTTTATAGTTCTCATGCTATTTATTATTTCGTTAATTCTCGCTCTCGCGTCGTTTTAAATTAAATATTTTTCCATATTTAAAAGAAAAATTCTTTCCATACAAAGTATTTCAAATGTTAGGATTATAAAATATACAGTAAGACCCCGCTTAACGCGGAAGATACGTTCCAATAAGCTCTTGCGCTATAGGAAACAGCGCTAAACGAAGTCGTCTTAATACGTAGATAATAGACATACGTGAAACAGAACCGAAAATAAACAAAAATTGTTAGTTAATTTCCATTCCTTCAGGATTTTAGTGCAATGGAAAAAAATATTACTTATGATAAGATCCTAAAAGGATATCCTGGAATGTTTAAATTTGACTGTATTTCTAAAGTAAACAGTAGATTGATTGATTGCAGTTATTCCAAAAACAGCGTTATAAAATAAAACCCAACACTTTGAATGAATGTACGTATTACAAAAAAGTATTAACGTTTTCGTCAATTTTTTTTTGTTCAGTATAATCATAGCTCTGATCGCAGGGCCGGCTTTAGAGAAAGAGTACACGAACAGTAAGTTAAATAAGAAATAAAAGGCGTTGAATATCTCGACCAGAACTCCGGGATGGCTAAAGCCGGCGCTGTCCGATCATAACGTAGAGATGGGAAAAACGGGTCTGTTTAGTGATCTGCATCTTTGCATCTGGATCCCGTATGTGAGCCGGCTCACTGAACCGGTTCAAAAAGAGCCGAATTCTGAATATGTTACTGCAGTCTGCCACTGAGTTACCTAGTTCAGTCAATCATATCACGACCTGTATAGAATCAAGAATGCATAGCCAAACATGTGATGCATGAGTCATTTGAGCTGACAGATGCATCAAAGCAAGAACTGATACGTAGGTGTAAAATGTGCTTCTGTGTGTTTCACTGAGTTACGCGGATCCGTTGATCCGTCGGCTCAAAAAAAAGTGAGTCGGCTCTCACGGATCTTCTGTCGGAGTCGGCTCATTGAACCGGTTCAGATCTGAGTTAGCCAACTCTATCATAACGTAAATTCTCAAAAAGCCAATTATTCATTTTCACAGTAGCAAGATAAAACACATTTTCAAAATGAAATTTCAACTTAAAAATACATGACTTTTAATTACACAAATTAATCCTCATTAAACAATGTATGTTCCATTCATAAAACCGACATGTTATGTACACGCGGTGTATAATAATTACAACGGTAAAATAATGATGATAAATATGATTTTATTAATGACACTAATGATAATAACAGCGTAATATTTATTTTATGTGCGTATATCATTACACTGGTGAGTTTGATAGTAGTGGTATGGTGGTAGCGAACGCGTTAAATGGAACGCATTCTGTTTAAATAGATGAGCGTAAAATGATAATGACAGTACGGAGATACTGTACAGTATTATAGCCCTGCAAATACAGACTACAATAGTATAGCGACGTAATGGTGAAGCGTATCAATAACAACACGCTAGACATACCCGATAGAGTTAAGTAGTACAGATCATATTAATTTTTCTTTCGACAAAAATCAGGGAGCCGCAGGTTTTGTCGATGCCAAATGTTAAATATTTAAATCACACACACCCCTGCGAAAAAAGAATATTAACAAAACTGAGAAAAAAAATACTTTTCTGCTTTAACGCTATTGCGGTCAGGAGTATTTTCCATCGATTTTTTTTAAGTTAGGTTTGGAATCGACTAAAAACGGAGCGCTACGCTGGTCGTACTCTATGACTGCAATTATGAGACTGTAAAAACTGTACCCGCTAACAACATGGCCGTCGATCGCGAAGTATTCGTATATACCAGTGTATACACTACTGTTGTGTAACTGCACGAAACTCTTGATTATATTTATATGTATTGATAAAAACCCTCGTACGTCCTCGAGTAAGACATAATAATATTGTAGATTGCAGGTAGGTATGCGTTTCATTTTAGCAGAAACGAACGAGGCGTTCTAATGACAAGACGACGGTGTATTATACTTGAAAAATCATTCATTAAAATTGTTAACTTTTTTTGGTAAAAGAATTAAATTGGTGAGAAATAAAATCATATATGCATCTGTGCTTTTAAAAAATCCACTATCTCTCTCTGGCAAACAGGAAATGATATGCTTTACCTGTACTACATGACTATTGTATGCATTTAACAAAAGTGATTTTAACCATGAGTTGATATATTATCAACATGAATATGATGCTTTTAATGGCGAAATGGGCTACACGGAAGTTAGGAGATAGTTTATGTATGTACGTAAAAATATTCTTAGAGTGTCACTTGCATTTTACATATTCACTAGACTAACGCCTAAAGCTGGTTGCAGGAAGTATTGTCAGACAATTTGATTTGACAATGACCTAAGATTGGGATCATCGTATCGCATTTTATAATATGTATGCAAGAACTTTCAGTGTTGTCAAACTCTTTGTTCTATAGAACATTAAAACGATCTAGATAGAAAAAGTTCACTTTTCACGCTAAATTTTAATCAAAATGCGTAAAAAAAATGTTGCTCTCAAGTGGAAATGTATAAATACAATATCGAACAGGGTCAGTTTAATGTTTTATAATATTGGAGACATGGTTACAATTTAAGGTTATTGTCAAATCAGATTTTCTGACAATGATTTCTGCAACCTTGCATGTGTGTTTTAAAATTCATCTGTATTATAAAATTACTGACAATCCATTTTCCTATAAATTTTGATAATTTTAGAGAACTTTAGAGAAAAAAATAAATATATAGACCCAATTTACATCTCAAGGCGGAAAACAAAATTTTTCTCAGATCGACCTTTGTTTTGAAATATCCAGACTCTTCTGAATTTATTTAATTTTTGTCCTTTAAACTGATTGCAAACCTTGAAAATTGCTGGGAAACTAGAGACTTCTTTACTTATAGCGGACAACAGGGATGTTGACTTTTGTGAAAGTGTTTTAAATCGTGCATAAGTACCTAATATAGCCACAAATATTTATAATTTGTATTTAAATACGACTCAAACCTTAAAAATCATGTATTTTAAATTACGTTTCAAATTTCGGTCCAAAACGCTAATACTTGTCACGTGACTGCCGTGACGTCAGATGGTCACCTAGTAGGAGGCTGTGCTCATAAACGCTGATAAACTGATGAGGTGATGAAAGGTTGTTTCGAAGTGGTTGCTATAGTTACATGTAATTTGACGTTTTCTATAAACAAATAATAATAAATTACACACTAAATACTAACCAAACAATGAAGCCATTTTACAGCGTCTGATGCTGTCCATGACTCTCTGACGTCATGCGTTCTGATTGGTGTCCGTTGTCAAGTGACTTGAGAGTAATTTAATTAGGTTTTATTTATTAAATATTAATTAAATTCCTTAAAAATAAGAAAAATATTGTGTTTTTTTGTATTTCTATCTTAGAAACTACCAATTAACGTTAAAATTATGTTTTTATTTGAATACAGTCAACATCCCTATTGTTTCATATTCATACTTTGCGTAATACATAATTCTTAGTGTAGAAAAGATAAATTTTTGGTAGACGAATTTAAACAGGAACTATTCCACGTGGGCTTTAAAGCAGGTATAAATACGGACTGAAAACGGCGAATGAGGAAGTGCTGAAAATGGTGTTGCTTTTGCTTTCAGGGTAACAGTATGATGTTAAAGTAAAATGCATGGGCACGATGTTCCATAGCATAATAACACGGGCTTAACAGATGCTAATTTGAAGATTTCAACTCGAGCTGTGTGAGTAGATTGCAAGGGGTGTGCAAATAGTATATTTGCCTCTTCAAGCCAACTCGTGTATTTTACCACTAGCGGCTCGGTCCGACTTCGCACGGGTAGCACTAATTATCTATGGCCATAAAAGATGAGAATAATTATCATAAAATTCTCAACGTGTATTAAATTTGCGCGAATTCAATCGCTTTTAATTGTGAATGTTCAAAAATCGAAGAAAATCAAAATTTCTAAAAAAAAATTGTAGATCCGATCGTTGCCAAGCTTCACAGGATCACCCGCTGGACTAATCTAAAGATTGCCTGAATTTTCATCAAAATCGGTTCAGCCATTTTGGAGTCCATAGGGAACATACACACATCAATTTTTATATATATAGATAGATATATAGCTGATCCCGGCCAAAATAAATGGTAGTTGAAAAAGTGTCATAAATATACAAGAAACAGTCGTAATGTCCCATTTTAAAATAGCACTTTGAATATCTCGGACGGATTTCGCCACACCGAAAAAATGCCCGAATAAAATTTGTTTGGTTACGAGGAAGGCATCCGATGACATTAGCAAAAGGCCTATGAAGACGACCCTTTTTTAGATGTGGCCACCAACTTTCATTTTTTAAATGGAAATACCCATATTTCATTTTATGATTGCAAAGTAGGTACAGAAAAAAACCTACCTTACGCAAAAACTAATTAACACTCTCCCGGATGTGTTTCAATCGAAAATAACGCCGATATTGGTATTATCCAAGACATACCACAAATGTCTTTTGTCTATGTCGTGTGTATGCGTTTTGTGAAAAAAAAATCTATCTAAAATAATGGTCGAAATCACTCCACGCTTTTTGATTTTTTATTTATAATTTTTAGTACGTGATAAAAGCATGTTTTTTAGTTTTTTAAACTACATATCATTTATTTATTAGTCGAACGATGCTTGATTTTTCGAATACTTGCATACCCCTAGTATATAGGTACATATAAAATGTAAAGTATACTCTGACATAATACTGGATACATTCATAAAGTCTATGTTATTATCCAACAAGTGTGAACGCCCATTTACATTCATGCAAAATGCTAATCAAATCTAGAATATTGATTTAAATCCTTAGCTATAGAATACCTTAAATTACAGGCAATTCCTGCTTTACGTTTTCACTTTGCGTTGTCTTTATTAGAAAGCTATGTTTTTATTTATTTGTCAAATACCAACAGAATATCAGTATAATAGGTTACTTTTTAGGATCCCGTACAAAAAACGAAACCTTTAGAATCACTCGTGTCAGTCTGTTACAGCGTATTTTCTGTGAATCTACTGGACGAAAAAAGTTTAAATTTGGTACGTATATACAGTTAGATGACTTATCATGGAGGTATAGCGTAAATAAATAAATAACTCCATAGTCGTGTAAAAATGCAAGCTTTTACCTCAATGCAGTTTAAAAAAGCACGTATTTTGATATCCTCATCAATACCTGTAGGGCTCTTATCAATGACCTAGATTTTTGAAATTTAGCACAAAGGAAGGTCTCATCGTATGAGTAAACGTAAAAATTCGAAAATGTCTAATTTTATGTGAAATTGTTACGTGACATTTTAGCATGAACGGTAAATATTTTTTTTGTTGAAATCATAAAATAACATTTTATAACAACAGATAATATTATAATCTCAAGATATATACGAGTTAGTCGAAGAAATTTCATTTTCTACTTAAAAAACTATTTTGCAGCGTGCTTTCATACTTTTTTGCTTAGAAACTTCATCGTACAGTATATTAAAACTTCATAAATCTTCGTAATATTTTTGCACCTGTAACATACCAGCTCGGGAAGTACGCAATATTGCTAACTCGACTACCTATGTGCAATACAATGAAAATTAAAAATATGATATTACCGAAGGAATACTTGCATTTATATGGGATATTTGAATAATGTGTTTGATAATATATTGCTGATCGGAGTACCATTTATCTTCTTGTTCCATTATCACATTCCAATAAGTACCTGCATAGCATTGAAAAAAAAATTATGTCGCATACAAAACATGATAACGTTTCTAAAGGCAAACGATTGGTGTATTACCCCTTCGATATAAAGACTGGTGTCAATTTACTTTTTGTGTGAAGATTCTTTATTAGGGACTGAATACAGGGCCGCAGTAAGGAAAGGACGTCAAGCGATTTTATGATATGAAAAAATGAAAATGGCGTTTAATGCCAGGCCAACTCGACAAATATGAAATATACAATTGGGTTTTTGAATGCATTTTTTTTTTACATAAATGGAAAGATCACATACAAGTTTTATAGCGAAACTACTTTTATTATTTTGTTTAATTTCATAATGAAAAAGTTATATTTGTTTTAAAAATAATGTTTAAGCTAAGATCCGATAACGCGCCAAAAACCTCTGTGACGTCAAAATGTTTTTATGGTCCTGGTTGCCATGGTTACTTTGATAGTATGTATTATAAAGCCATACACAAATGCACAACTTTTGTCATTTTGACGTCACAAACAAAATTTAGTAGTTTTTTTTTAATTCAAATACTCAATTATATTGCAAATACTAAAGAAACATTTTTCGAATATAACATTTTGACAGGTATTATAAAAAATACGAAAACTTTACGTGTTATCAAATTTAGTTTTGACGCTAGTAGATTTTTCGTATAAAGCTTCGTTTACAAGATATTATTTAATATTTTAAAAATCGAATTAATTATTTTGAGTTACCCGTCGGACGGATCGTTGAAGTCTTTCAGTTCTTATAGATTTTAGCGATAATAAATATCACTTAACTCGGCGATTATGAAAAACACCGAAAATGATTTGCTAAAATTAAAGCATATTATTCAAGAGACTTTTTGACACTAATGGAGTTTTCATATAAAGCTTTGGTTACAAGATACGGTATGAAAATATGTTTTTTTAACGGAATTTGGTATTTATTATTTAATATTCCAAAAATGATTTTTTGTAACAATAAAGTTCCCTTTCAATAATGTCAAAATTTTGAAAATAGGTGAGCTATAACCAATTTAATTATTTTGAGTCATTCGATTATACTCACATAGAAAAACAAATGACTGATCTGCATAAATAATATCGCTTTTTAAATTCTGCAATGCTTTTCTTATGGAGAAATGTGTGTATTCCAATCTAAGATCATTGTCAAACAGATTTTTGGACAAAGCTTTGTGCAATCCAGCATTAATCTAGTTTTTTTTTCTGAGTGAGTCAATAAAAATTTTGAACCAAATAGTTTAATAACTTTAAAAATTATTAGATTTTTTTTTTTTAATCAGGCATATTAAGAAGCCGGTAAAAATTACAGAAAACTGTAGCGAATGATGAACGGAATCCTCAGCTCACGACGTGCGTATGCTTGATCAGTTTTACATGCAAAGGATAGTTTCAAACACAAATTTTCACTAATATGCTAAGTTTGATTGAAAACGATACGATTTAGTATCACTAGTTTTCGTTTTAAAAATAATATGTTTTTATTCCATTTTTGAAAGTATCTCCCAGTATGATTTTCGCTACACGAAATTTTATATGAACTACCGCGTTACAAGAGGCTTTACTGTACTTTACAGAGATGCTAATAAATCATTAGGAAGACACATTTAGTTTCACAATTTGCAATTAACGCAAAAATTGGTTTAGGGGAAAATCTCACAGTTTAATAGTTTCTTGGTTCGATGCCGAGAGAAAGCAATTACGGATTTAACAGTTTTCGTTGTAGTGAGTTGTAATTTAACATTTTATATTGACTGCAAATATATTACACTCATAAAGGGTATTCTTGATCAAGCTAGCAAAGCATTTAAACTCGATCGTTTGGCATTTCTTTCTGTTTATCTGTGAGACAATCTTATTGCCACGATTTTTATACTTTATATCAAATGAAGATGCGTTTTGCATATAATATACCGGTATTAGACTCAAACACACTGTATATATGAAAATTATATGAAAATGCACAGAAACATGCGTACCTACCTATATTTTTATCTGTATAAGTTGGAAAATCGCAAATCTGTATCACAATACAGTTCAGCCAGATTCATGCCGACAAATAATCATGACGCTCCCGTGTTCATTCAAAAGACGCTTTTCATAATTTCCAATGTTACCTACAATAATTTGTAAAGAGTTTCTCTCTTTCTATTTTCACGTATTTGCAAGAGATGTGAACAGCTTTTTTTATATATTATGCAGTTACAGTTAAATTCTTAATAATTGTTTTCATTCCTCGTACAAAAATCATAAAAACGACATTCTTATAGTGAAACTTCGTTGTCAGTCTGTCACAAAAATATTTTCTTGTCTATTTTTGAGGGATAAAAAAGTGAGGCTAATAACTGTTTCAAAGACTCTTGATACAGATTTCAAAACCTTTTTTTTAATATTAGCGAAAATGTTTGCATGAAAATATTTGTTTTTATTAGTCGTATAAATTGCCAGATTTTTTGCCATTTTAATGTAGAAACATCTCTAAACTTTTCACAGTTATTCACGGCTTGATGCAGTCAGTTTTTTGAATAGCTCAGATGAGATTCAAAATTTTAGAACTTACCTGTAGGTATAAAAGCCGTAAAAGACATGAAAAGGGCAAGGGAATAAAAAGGTGCTACCAGTTTGATATATCGTGGACTCTTGTTGTATCAGTTCTATTTAAAATCTGTTTTCAGAAATAACAAATATTTTTTTAAAAGAATACAGTAAGTAATCAGTTTTCTTCTTCAGTGAATCATACTCTTATGCAGAACGCAATATAAAATAAAAGTATTATAAAAACAATAAAAATTTTCGATAGATCAAATGTAAACGGCTACGTTCTGTAAATTTGCTATTTGAGAAAAATGTTCATTGACTCATTTTAAAAATTTTATCACGTGAATGTGAATTCTGTTTCGAATCAAAAATACTTATATATATTTTGCACATTGTATGAAGAAGCAATGAAGCATCACTTTGCTACGAGCAAAACAAATATTGTGCACTAAACAAGCAAACATCTTCATAGATATCAACCGGGTGATCGAAAAATCCATCCCATTTGATAAAAGAACTATTGACTACATTTCAAAAGATACGTTGATTGCAATAAATAAAAGAAGTGTATTATTTCTCAAAGGTGTTTTTGTTGGTATGAAAATTAATGCTTGATACGCCATTTTAAAGATTATTTATTTAATATCTTAAAATTAATGTTTTCATTAAAAAATTACAGTTTACAAAATTTAACAATTTCATTACAGAAAATAACTTTCAGAAAAAACAAATACCGCCATCTGGTGGCAATCTGTTTATGTTAACAGTTGTCGGTAATATTAAGAATAGAATAGAATAAAATTTATTTCCACCCTATTATATTACTGACCATTACGGTGCTAAGTATTTCCACTGGTCCGTTATTCTTTTTTAATTTAGACACTTACTTAAATATTTTTTGCGTATCAAGTATGAACTGGTACTCTTTTTAAAACAAGTGCGATGTTTTAACGAGTTAGAGGTGGAAACGAGTTTCAATGACATATTGTGGGTTTTCAAAAGGAGACACATTTCACACTTCTGTGTACTTTTTATAGTTATCAATTTGTTTTTATCTGTTAAACCAAAAAAAGATAGAGGTTGTGTAATCATTGAAATCTGCGTGTCATCTACATTCTATAAGCATGATTAATGTGTAAGAATATTTTAATTTTGTCAAATAAAAAATGGAATGAACAAAAAAAAGTATAATTACAGTATACATCCTGTATAAACAATAGTACATAGCACGTGTGTACTGACAGTATATATAATACAACGGAGCACAGCATAAACACTGGCCAATTAAACCGAATGCAGATTTAGATCATTAATATGCTTCGTTCGTTGTACGAACTATTTGTTCATGAGGTTTTGTGATCCGTTTACCGTATTCCACCGGCATAAATAGTAAATTGCTATAGTACGAAGTTATGCCATCAACTCCCATATTAAACATCATCGAATTTGTCAACTCCAATCGGAATCATCATGAGAATTATATTTTGTCAATTCTTAAACACTTGAACTTTCATGTTCCAAAATTATTTTTCAAAATAATTTCAAATAGTGAAATTTGTCACGAAAATGCCTATTTTTGGACGAATGAAAGGTACAATATTGCATATATTTCCAAAACTACTGACCTGAATGCCAGCAAAATCAATAGAAATGATAGATTTTCATATAGATGTCATAGAAAATGTCGTGTTTTACGTTTTACTGTTTCTTAAAACAAATTTCTTATCTTTTATGCATATTTGTTTTAAGATCACTGATTTCTAAATCCCAGTTCTGTTCAAAAGATATTTTATTTTGTCAATATTATAAAATATATAAATATTTCATCGGCTAACACCTCTGTAGACATCAAGGCAGACATCTGTAGTAACGAAACAAAATGGCTTATCGTCGAGTATATTGCAAAACCTTTTAACATAACAAATAAAACCGGTCAATGAGCAAGTAAATCAAATTATATTTCAATAAATCTTGTAGACGGTCAACAGCCGAGCTCATCAGCGTTTCATTAAATCAAATCTATAACTGTTTATGAGGACTTAAAAATTTTTAATATAATAAACGTGTCTATTACCTATTATTATTTTTGATAGTTCCAATAAAAAAAAACATTCTTATAATTCTAAAAGTAATATATAATCCGTGTTTCTATATTATCCCATGGTTTGACAGACGTACAAGCAGACAGACAATAATAGGGCTGCGTTTGGACCATTGGGTACTGAACCTTAAAAATGAGTATGGAAAAATATACAGGAGTTCTATGTTAGTTTTTAATGGAATTTGACGGTAGGTCATATATGACACTTGAACAATATTTTTATAGTTATAGAATTCGCACATTTAAATATAAACCGTACATTGTCAACGAAATAAATTCCACAAACAAGCACTTCTACGCACAGTCGCCATACAGAAAATCACTTTTCTTTGTGTTTTAAGGGTAGTACAATCAAAGTCTGACCTTATCTTGGACAAGATTTTTCGAGTCTATCATCATACTTTCTTTTCTTTCCAGAAATAAAATTCAACATACACCACATTTGCTTGTAGCCGTAAATATGGTTGTATGTACAAAACTTCTTCGGAATTCCTTGTTACATGTTTCATTTTGTTTGTAAACGTTCGACTGTACTTTGAACATATCTGAAGGGAAGTTTACGCGGAGTGTGAAGCCTTCCTACCTATATAGTAGATAGAATGCAAATTTTTATGTCGACCGAGATATTATTTTGCCATTTTTATCATTTTTGTATTAGCAAAACATCTTTGTGTCCAAATTTTTTAGTCAAGTATCAGAGACGGATTTAGTAAGTAATCACTACACATTCCCCATCTCCGATTAACTAAGTCCTTGAATCTATAGCCCAAGAAAAGGCGTTGATCTGCTTCATAACTTTTCTCCACTCGGTACGATCGCAATTTAGGCCTAGATATCGTCTGCCTCCGTTGTTCAACCTTTTGAGGTCTTCCTTTATGTCATCCAACCAGCATTTTGTTGAGCGTCCGGGGAGATGTCTTCCTTATTCCTAATGACATGCCGTGATCCCCAGCTATCCGAAACGCGTTCCCTAACTCAAATTCTAAATGTTTACTATTGTATATGAGTGAGATAAAATAACGTGACTGCTAATCTTTTTCCCAGTCAACTTTCTGTCTCAAAATAAAAAAAAAAAGTTTAAGTGAATGAGCTCAAAATATATTCTTATAATATAGTATTTTGTATTTTATAGTCTAGAAATGGAAGGAGCGAGTCACGAGAATACGCTACTCGAACCTTAGTTAAGGCAACAAATACGTTTTTACGTTATGAATTTAATAAAATGACATTTTGGCATAAGTCCGTATTAAGGAAAGAGTATAAGAATATCTTGTAATTTGGTTTTGGTCCACTGTGTATATTATGCTTAAAATATTATTATAGAGAAAGAATTTTTCGCGTGAAATTCCTTTAAAGCAAAAATCAAGCTTCAAACGATTTATTTCTATAAAAAATGTACGAAGTATCATTTAAATAAATATACAGGCTGTAAAATATCTAAGAACTAACAAGTATTGTATTTCATTACATCGCATCGCACTGATTTCATTTTTTGGTTACAAAATATTTTCAGTTTGTTTATAAAAAAAATGTGTTTGAATGAAAATTTACATCTTACTAATGATATTTTCTTTTTTTCAGGTAAACTGTTGTTTAAAAACGTTTGAAAGTCACCTATACTGTAAGTTGATTTATTTACATATTTAATTTTTAAAAAAAGACACCCCCGAGACGTTATTTTATACTTTATAGATATTGCAAAAAAATGTATCTATGTTTTGTAGTTTTAATTTTGTAATCTTATATATGGTACTTACTTTGACGCTACTAAACCAAATTTGGTTGTTTAATAAAGATTACATCTATTTATCTATCTATGTTTTGTTAAAAAAAATTCATTATGTTGTAAAGTATATTTAAGAAATAGTTATTAATACATACTTTTCAAAAATTATTTTGATAATAAAATTTTACTAAAAAAATGAATACATAATCTAAAATTTGTCTCTGAACACTTAACCGAAATGTTATAAAACATTTGGTTTTTTGAGTTTTCTAAAAATCATATACGAATATATAAAGTTTAATTATTTCTTATCTATCTCTTAAATATTCCTAAGAAAATAAATGAAAATTCAGCGTTTTATTAATTTAAAATTTATAACAATAATTTGCATCAACTAACTACCAAATCCAATACATGTACATATACAATATTTGCAGTCAATTTGCCATAAGATAAAATAAATCTAAAAGTGCGAAATTCCAAATTACTTGTACACAATCCATAGCCGATTTAAGGGAATATAGTTTACGGTTGTCGTCAAAATAACTTTTTCAATTTTCACATATTCTGTAGCGTGTATTTTACGAGTCCAGCGTACCGTAAATAGAGAGTTCAGAGTTCATTTGCTGTATATATATACCAACTGTTTCTTCGCGACGGCTAAGTGCGTCATCGCAAGAATAAAATATCCATACTTAGAATTTTTTCAGTCCGTTGAACCGTCAACGATACTTTCACGAACACACAATTACATTGTGCAACTAGAGCGGAAATTTGATGATTGCGAACGAGTGTGATGTTTGCCCGCCAGAGCCCAGCGATAGCGAGCTGAGTTCATAATACTTTTTGTAATAAATGTACAGAAAACCAACATTAAAAACATAAAAAACACTATAAATAGATAATGTAGCTTAGACGATCATATAATCATCGCGTAAGACACCCACTTTCGCTTACTTTTTAATTTTCCAAAGGGCTTTGTTTTTTCGTCACTAGAATGAAAAAGCCAACTTTCGTTCCCGAAAAGAAGTATATAATGTTGGACTCTTAATGCACCTAATACAAAAAAATTCTGCGTTTGTCGTAGATCATATTTCATTGAACAGTTTGTATAAATAAGATCGCTCTGTAGATTGTGGTCACATTATGAGCTTTGCGCTAAGAAATACACTTATTCGACACTTCTTTTGGCCAGCTAAAGTCGTGACCACTACAGGGTTTCGTATTGTCACTTTTTCAAAATAAAAATCGGGAAAGAACTTAAATCTGTGAGAATATATCTATACTAATATAAAAAGGTAAAATTTGTCAGTTTGGATGGATCCAATTTCAAAAATGTTTTCACCAATATTTCAGGATAGAGATAGGCTATATATTATCGCGTAAAATAAAAGCGCTTTTAAATTTAAAAAAAAATGTAAACCATTACGATAGGAAAAACATGTAAGTTTGGATATTTACCATCTTAAATATTCATCAAAGCAAACGATACTCATATCACAAAACTAATTAATTTGGTTCGACTCCGCATTTGCGGCGTTCGTGAGGTAGGAAAATCCGTCGAGATTAATTTGCCCAACTGATTGTTTTTGTATCCAAAAGTGTTTTTAAATTGTTTTCACATACAATAAAATTCTTTCAAATGTTGATGAAGGTATTATACTACACAAAAACGGTTACAAATGTCGCTTTTCAAAATTTTGAATGAGTAGATGATAAATAAAACTCTTTTCATCTGTCGGACTTGATCAAACACGTGTTTGTTCTCTTTTGTGACCCTGTTTTTTTAGAGATCAGTGACAGAGCACAACAAAGCCAAAGTAGAGCTCTGATCGATCAGTATTCTGACCATCGCATACAGAGCCGATAAAATGCTCTATCATCCGTATGCCTGTCTTTCGTCTGTCATACTCATATCACGGCAATATCAGAAAAAGAAAAAAAAAGTATGTACGTGAGCAGAGGGTGCGTGCGAGTTGATATGGCACGAATCGTTTCCGTCGCTCGTGAATCTAAAAACTGATTCATATCACAACTCCCTTAACCAGTCATCTATCAAAGGCATATAAAATATATGGCGCTATTATTATAAAGATAAATTTTTACTAACCAAGATTCATTATTGAAGAACTCTTTATTTTGTATTATTCAAACCAGATAAACCATCATTACTTTTTAGGATTCCGTACGTCCGAAAAAACGGAACTCTTATGGAATCAATCGTGTGTCTGTCCGTTTGTGACAGCAAATTTACTGGACCGATTAAGTTGAAATTTGATACACATATGAATTTCTGTGACCCAAATACGGACGCATAACGTAAATAAATAAGTTTTGAACATGGAGGTTTTTGGAGGGCAAATTAGGAAATTAAAAAAAAAGTTTTGCAAACTGTACGTGTGACATATCAAATATAGTAAGAGTCTCAAATTTTTTTTTCTAATTTTAAAATAAAGAGTTTTAAAGTTATTTAAGAAAATAGATGAAAATTGACCCACCTTATCTCAGAAACTACTGAGTCTAAAATTTTGAAAAAAATACAGAAAATAGTTCTTTACTTATAAACTAGAGGAAAATCTACAAGAATTCTATGGTCTGCAACGTACGGAACCCTCTCCACGCGAGGTCAACTCGCACTTGTCCTCTTTTTTGTCGAAGCTACGGTCAGCGAAAAGAAACATCTTTGCAACCTGTATTAACGAATACTTTGCAAGTCAGTGTAGATTATAGATGCTCGACAACTAAACTCATTCATGTTTATATTATACAATTCAGATTAGTAAGACATTCTACCGTCCATTTTAAATATGTTGCAGACATATTTCCTCCAGTTTCCTTCGATGCGAAATATAGATTGAAGAACGGGTAATAAATCTCGCTGGCGCATTTCCGCGTCATAGAATTTTCGGCATAATCTGTGAACCCAAATTTTACTTCAGTGGAAGCTAGGTCATCTGTAACTTCTCATAAAAAGAAGAATGCAATTTTTGAAAAGTAAGTTCTGAAAAGAATTGTTATGTTGTCGACATAGAGTACTACTTATAAACTAGGATCGTATATCAATAATCAATAAATTATACTATATTCATATGTTTCTTAAAAATATTAAACTTAAAAAGCGCTGTTTGATAATCGTTTAAAATTTTAAAGTGAAGTTTTTGTGATTTTAAATATATAACCTTAACAAGAGAGAGTGATTGTGGATTATATCATGAATAGATTCAGGGACGAGTCGAATCTTTGTTCGAGGGCATCGACTCATAGATATAATATTTAGAAGTTCGTGCAGAAGAAAGCATTAACGGCGAGGTTCACTAGATTCGAAGATGCGTATATTTTTAACAATACAACAGCCTCTTCATAATACCTTTTTTATACGAGAAAAAATGCGTGCAACTGAAGACTGAAAGAAACCGCATATTCATTCTTCTCGCATCGCATATAAAAATAGATTATGTATACATTACATTCATAAATATACAGACTGTATCTGAAACGCATGAACACATACAAACTTACGAATGAACATGCAAACTAATTCCGACATTAAGCGAATAGAATACGGGGTTGCAGTAAGCATTGTCAGAAAACTTCGTCCGTCTTTCCGCATGGACTTGCTAAACCATGGGACCCCCTAACCTCTGTAACAAAAACAATTATAATTTGATTCTTGTTAATTTCTGTTGACAACCCAAATTTCTGTTAAAGGGACCGCATTTACTCTAACGTACCATGAACCTCCGCGTGATTTAAGACGGCCCTGCCTAGGAAGAAAATTAGAAAAGAATTAAAATTGTTTTTTTTTACTTGCAAATACTCTTCTGATGCCAATGAATTTTTAAAATTTGTTTTTCAATTTGTATTCAAGACTTACGTGCAAATATATATGTATTCTAATGATTGAGAATATATTCTGAATGGTTTTTTCTTCAAGAAACAGTAGGTTCTTATCCAAATTTTCGAATATAGTACTAATCGTTGCAAGACCTTTGTCTTTCATTTCGTATCCTTGCAGATTATATATGAACCTTGAGACGAAAAAACGTGTTTTCACAATTTTTGTTTTAGTAACTGTCCGAGCGGTGCCTGTTGTAATATAAAAGTTGAAAATACAGAAATAGTATTACAATATAGAAACACTATTGAAAAACATTGGCCAAGTACGAGCCCAACACAAAGGGTCCCGTACCAGTTATACTTAGTTGTATGTATTGCCATTATTAAGATTAAGCAAAAAGCGCCGAAAAAAACACGTTTCTTATATGGGAACCCCATTTAATTTTTAACTTCATTCTATTTTTATTATTTGTTATTATAGCGGCCATAGCAATACACATTCTGTGAAAATTTCAAGTATCTATTACGGTTCAAAAGATACTGCCCTGTGACTGACAGACAGACAGCGGAGCCTTAGTAATAGGGTTTCTGGAACCCGAAAAATGGAGAGCTTATTTCAAACATTTTTATTTATTACACCCAGTATAATTTCTTGTCTACACAGAAGCGTAATGGTTTTAATTGGACTCAGAAATAATATAATAATGATAATATTTAAAGGGTTGTTGTTTATTGAATATCAGTATATTATTATTTTTAGATATCCGTTGTGGAAACGGTAAGAGAAGAACGGGATGTGATTCCTACTGCGAACTGGAAATATTTCTTTTCGTAGAAATAATATTATTAGTTGAAATGCAATTTACTGCCTTTCACATGTGTGCAATGTCAAAATATACGGAATGTTACAAAATGTTTTGTCGTTCTTCTTTTAAATAATAAATTAACATATAGTAACTATATAGCCTGTGATCAAAATTCAAGAAGTGTCTCATCATTATAGTGCAGTCCGCTAAATGGAGCGGCAAAGACAAAAAAAATTGTTCGTAATAAATTAATGTTTGTTGACTTTCAGTACTGTTATCGCTAGCTAGCGGGGTTTATCCTCGCAAGACAAAAATACGGTGACTCCACTGCTGTTGTCGCTGTCAAGCAAACTATAAAACATTGTTTCATCTCAATCCCGTCACTTATTAATAGGAGTGTACTAATAAATTATTTATAAAATTATAAGTAACAACGCAGAACTTTAGTCGTTAACTGCAAGATGTCGGGGATAATTTATTACCATTTAATTCTTTTTTAAAGGTCATCGATTTAATATCTTACGAAAGATTTGATTTCTCTCAAAAAGCAATATTAACGTGAACAAAGTGACGGTTAGTTTCATAAAATTATACTAAATAAATCTTTCCACAAGTCAACTAAATCCAGTAACTACGGGTGTGTCAGCTTTGTTTTAAATGAAGGAAAATTCTAAAAGTTTTCTATACATCTGCTAAAATATTTACAGCGAGTGCTGACGAAAGTTTTACATATATTGAGAAAATGCGATTAGTGATTAATTTATTCTTCTAAAAATATGTAAATAACAATAAATTTTGTTGACATTTAAATATCTATTAATTTTTAAAATTATTTCTAAAATAGAAAAATTGTAAAAGCAAGTATTTTATGTTATAAAAGTGAATAAGCAGATCCATTTAATTTTTATTATAAGATAAATGTGTATTTTGAAGTAATTTATCTTTGGAATAAATGCTAAACATTGACGAGTGAAAAGGTATAATTTTTGAAGTAATAAAATAACTAAAAGTTTTGTTTGTCTTACAGATCATGCCAAACGAAATCGGTTCAACTAATGAAATGCCACAAGAAAATTTACAACTTATACAAACTTAAAAGATAATGAAGTTATGTAGTACACTAATGGTTAGATTCAGGGCTTTGAAAAACTCTTAAAATAATTAATTCGATATCGAAAATTCTAGATTTTCGTTTCAATTATCTAGTTTTCTTTGAAAAAGGAGAGCGCCATAATACGTATGTGTTTTTTGGGTTTGTTCACTTACCTAATGTGTAGACCTGTTTGTACATTTTTTTTTGTTTGAAAGAAAATAATCTTCAGGTATCTCATGTAAATTTCGTCAGCAGCTGATCATTGAATTTGAAAATAAACAACAGAACTTTTCATAGGTTACTTCGCCACGATTGGGTTAATTTAACTTTTTACCATACTCTGATTTTTATTAACCTTCTTGCGTTTGGTAGAGGACATTCCCCCGGTGGTTCCGTATGATGTGTCAGGGCTTCGTATTCCACGACCTGTAAATTAGTCAAGGATGAAATATGAAACAAAAAATAATTTTCAAAAATTTTACGTTGGTCTTTGTAGTCGTCATGAGGGAAAAGAGTTATGGTGGAGGACTATTATTTCTTAAAAAAATATTGCCCCTACAGCCCTTGCATAACATGCCTGTATTACAATTTTGGCAAAAAAAGAAATAAGTTTAAATCAGTTAATTTTTTAAACTAAAAATGAATATATATTTTATGCCCGGTTTCTGATACGACTTTCAGTTTCAATTCTATGGAAACCAAATTTCAAGCTAAAAGTTGTATCAAAAACCGAGAGCAACTAATTGACCTGGACACTACGAATACCAATTTTGAATGCTACTGCCCGGCACAACTTACGAAACAAATAATAGACTTACAAAGTGACGACACTAATAACGATTCGTAGGATAATATACAAAAATTTCATTAAAAAAGTATGTATATACATAAGATAATTTCTTAACACAAAAATTGGAGACAAATTAATTTTGGGTTAGATACGACAATATGAGTCCAGGGTCCTATAAAACGTGAAAATAATTCAAGTCTGCAAGAAACAAAGCCTTAGCCCATCCTGTTTTGGTTCAAGTATACAAAGATTAAAGTGGTAGCGCTTGTACACCGTGTACACCAGCGTTTACCAACTAAAAAAACAAAACTGAAATTTTACCAACTTTAAAGTTGCCAAACAATTGTTAATTTCCGTTAATGTTGTGCGATATTTCTCCATGAAACGAAAAAAATTCCTTTAACGTGGAAATCCAAATTATCATTTTTTTACATATTGAGCTTTAGTTTTCATTTGCAACTCGTACTTCACTAATAAATAATTTTTGATATGTTGGCTGTGTGACAATGCGACGTTTATAATAATATATTAACTGCCGTGCTGGTTGCGATGCTCCGCTGCGTGGCTACAAACTGGATTTCAAAATTAGAACAGGGGTTATTTTTCGCACTTGATTCTCTGCTGGCTTTGAGCAAGAACCAATCAGAAAACAGTATCTTGTCACGTGAACGACACAAACAAACATGGCGTTACAGTGTGTGTTGTTCAGAGACAAGACGTTCACTTTTGTTAAGAATTGAAATGTCATTGTGCGCTCACCAAAACCATTACAAATCCAGCCTCAAAATATGCATCGTGTGAATCCAACACATACAAACCGTTGTAAACTCCAGCGCCACAGCACGCTTGAAACCTAACAGCGAATCTAGCGGCAGAACCAACCTCGTGTGTGCAGCGGGTTTTAATCGAGAAACGATCTCCTTGATTGAAATGTTAGGAAACACTGGTTTCTATCGACCCTTTTGTGATAACATTATGAGTTTGACGTAGACCAACCGGGTAGATTGCATAGAACAGACAGGATCATAGACGGCTCGTCATATTTTCTACAGTCATCCAATCTACATTAAAAGAAAAAACAAGTTAAAACAATTAGAATATTAAAAAGCTCCCTTGAAATATTAGCTAATAAATACAAATCTATCAGTAATTGCGTTTTTTTGGGATCCTCTGCCACTGAAGTTTTGCTTCAAAACAAATTACAGCTAAACGAGATGTTATCTCAGGGAGAATAATCAAATATGCCACTATTTTCAAAACAATTTTAATACGGTGCTTTATGTAAGACTAGCCGTTACCTGCTGATCCGTAAACGATTCAGATGAAACATAGCAGCAGCAATAGTCTTGCGGAACGGGACGCACAAAGATTTATTTTATATACCCGTACTCCCACCATAAAATCACTTCACTTCCACCGTATACTAAAAATTAGTCAGTTTATTTGAGATTTTTATTTTTTATCAAAATAAAATATAGTCTTTATTACTTAGGAATAGTGTATCTTTTTATTTGTGAACGGATTTTTAGAATCGGTTCAGTAGTTCTAGAAATTACGCCCTACAAACATACTAATCTTACCTCTTTATAATATTAATATAGATTAGAGACGCCCCTGTCTTTACGCTTACTGTTGAGTTCACACGCCTTAAATTCATTTTTCATTTTACTTAGAGGAGCTACATATTATACGTTGTGCCAAGTGCCTACTGCCTCCGCAAACCCTTAACCAATCTTAAACTTCACAGCATCACACACCATCATGCTTCGTATACACCATTGACTTACAGAATAGACTGTTAATTTACTATCTCAGAAGGACTTGAAGATAGCCGGGTGTGTAACAGTAACGTCGTTTACATTACATTAACATAGCTCCTCTTATACAAGCTCGTAAATGTCAGGTTCTAACCCAAGAAGTATCAGTTGAATTTTCAATTTATTATTTAAAAAAATCGAAAACATGAATGTGTACTAAGCTAAAATAACCCAGACTGTTGGTGGAAAAAAGCAGAAACTTTGGAATATGTTTAAATGAATGTTCCACTGTTATGTAAGCAAAATAAAATAAGGTAACTCCTTAATTTCTGGCTCTTAACATAAATGTTAGTGTAGGTAATAAATAAAGGCAAAAAGTTTTGTTAAATTATTTAACAAGCTTTTATATACAGTATCAAACAAAAAAATACCTTTAAAAATTGAAAAACGTTCTTATTTTGAAAACTATTCAAATTACATTACATGAATGGTAACCCAACGATTATTTCCACGTAGTTTTCAATATGTGAAACAAGTTTTAAGCATCTAAATTTAATTTCGTCTGTATCTACACGTGGCAGTATATATTAGTAAAACAACAGATGGTAAGCGCCACACTATAGGTTTCAACCTCCTTAAATATTGACTTACAGTGAAGCTTACATAGAATCACATTTTTACTTTAATGCTATCAATTAGCTATATACGTTTATGCATAAATTTATGCTGTTACAGAGTTCTTCTGTAATTAATAAAGAATATGAAGGGACAGCCGTCACTTTTTCTGGCTTCTGGTCCCTTGCACAGTAACTAATGTCAAAAAAAACAAAATTCAATATATTCCTTATGACACACTAAACTATAAGTCATTCAAAAAGAACAACAAAGTTAAACGACTCTCTTCTAATTTTATTCGCTATAATTATGCTCAGCTAGAAAGCTAATCAATTGAAGAAAGCAATCAAGATGGTGGGTCGTTCATTATTCGTTTTGAAAATTAATTGTTTATGATACGTCATTTAGCTTGAAACCTCGGTTTAAGAATGTCAAATGTTTTCAACTAAATTGAGATCTCTATTTAATTGAAAAGACATGGCGTTATTAAATCTAGTTTTAAAGCTAAAAGTCGTATCAGAAAATCATTGTTCACGCTATGCATATTTTGTTTTTATGATCACAAAATCTTTAACTTAAGATGCATCGTTTTTTTTTAGTAAAAATCTATTTTAAGCACACCTGTTAATGGTATTCGACTCTATTATGAATAAAATAATGAAATATTATAATTTCATTGGACTGGCAAGAGTTTTGTACAGTTTTGTGGCAAGATTTTTCTTTATTTTTTTGGTAATTTGAAATCCTATGAACTTTTTATAAATAAAATTGAAAAATATATAATTAAGAGTATCATGCGACGGCTCTCAGTAACATACCGTGATTTTTATAGACCTAAACCTTTTTTAAGAAATAATCAATCGAGTGATAAAAATCGTATTCAAATCCGTTCCGTAGATCTCGAAATAAGCCGAATAGCTTCGTTTTATACTGTGTTCTGTGTATAGTTTTGTCCTGCTAAATTCGTAAAATCGCACCTGCTTTTGTGGTGTCTATTCTTTATGTCAATATTATACACGATACCAAGCTTCTCCATCTATACCTACAATTTATCAATTTCAAGACAAGCTTTATCAAATTTTATAACTCTTTATTACAAAATATTAAATAATCTGATATATTAACTTTTGCTTTAAGCAACCACTTCATTTTTAGGCGTAACATGGTAAAAGTTTTAAGCGTTTACATTAAAATGTTTTGTCAAAAAATAAATCAATTATAAAAAGTTGAACTAACTCTAATATAGCAAAATCAAAGGCTGACAAACAAATAATTCACAAAAATCTATAAAGCCTCTGTAAACTACATGTAGAATTAAGGAAACCGTTATATATATACCGGGTGTCTCAGAAATCGCGCACCCAATTGTTGGGATCGAAAGAGAAAAATATTCTGAGCCCAAAAATCCATGTTTGGAATTTTTTGATAACGTAGTTAATTAGTAATTAATTAATGAAAGTGGCCAATCAGGAGCGCGCTACAAAAGAGAGTGTCGTCGGCTGATTTATTTATTAAATTCATTTATAAAATTTTAACTAAATGAAAAGTTGATCAGAGAAAAATTTTCTTCCATTTAAAATGAAGTGGAAAAAAATTAAACTGATCAATTTTTTAAATGAATTCGAAAAAAAAGTTTATTTAAAAAAAACCGAGGGCCTTGACAAGACAGATGCAAAAAGTGGAAATCACTGGCGAGCGTTAACTAAGTTAACCCGTCTGAGCCCATCATCTTTTTATTTTAATAATAATCATTATTATTTTACTAATTAACCGAAATAAATCAGCTGACGACACTCTCTTCTGTAGCGCGCTCCTGATTGATCACTTTCATTAATTAATCACTAATTAACTACGTTATCAAAAAATTCCAAACATGGATTTTTGGGCTCAGAATATTTTTCTCTTTCGATCCCAACAATTGGGTGCGCGATTTCTGAGACACCCGATATAATAGACTCGACCATTACATTCATATAATACATTTTAAATCAATAAAATAGCATTTTAATTTATTTACACTTTATTTTATAAATATTGTTTCGCACAAAACAGTGACTTCGTCAGGCAAAGAAACGATTTTTATAAAACTCGCTGCCCGGTTCGCCATCGTCCGTGTAGATTTAATTTTGTAATCTTTAAATAAGTTCTTGAATTGCGAGATTTCACTCACTTCGTGCGTTCAGTTGAGTTACTCCTCATTTGCTTTGCTCGTTTGCTAATTTGTATTATTAATTAACTCACTCGCTTAGCTCGTTCGCTAAAGTTTATAATCAAATACTTAAATGAAACGTTACCCACTCGCTTCGCTCGTTTGCTCTCCAACTTGAAATTAATCGAATTTTCACGCGGGCGAAGCCAGACCTATAAACCTAAATCTTCCTCAAGAAATAAGCTACCGATTTGTAAAAACCACATTCAAATCCGTTCAGTACTTCTCGAGATTAGCCGCTACAACCGCGACTTTATTTTATACTACGTTTAGATAAACCGCATAAAACTCTGTTTTAATGTACAGGGTGTCCGAGAATTATCTTTACAACTTTGAAATTTAATAAGTTTTGAAATAAAAAAGATATTCACATTCAGTGTTCTGCGGTTATTAATGCAACTCATATAGTTTTTTTCTCTGGGGTTATTTGAAGGATATTGTTTATCGGAGAAAGGTTACTGACATTGCTGACTTAAAAACCCGCATTACAGAAGCTTTTGCCACTGTCACAGACGTTATGTTACAGCGTACCTGGCAAGAAATCGATTACCGACTGGGTGTGCTTCGGGCCACACGTGGTGCACATGTGGAGGTACTAACCTAAAAACTTTATGAGTTGCACGAATAACTGCAGAAAACAGAATGTGAATATCCTTTTTATTTCAAAAGTTATTAAGTTTCAAAGTTGTAAAGATAATTCTCGGACACCCTGTATTTAAAATCTAGTATTAGTTTGAGATTAATGAAAAAAGTCTCTTCCCAATCAATTATTTTATTGTATTAATTAGGCGACGTTTGACACAATTGTATTCCTTCGTCACGGCTTTACCAAGCCAATTGCATTTATTTTATTAAAAATTTACATATTACCGATCATCAAATAAGTATTTGTAAATGTAAAATACTATTTATCTTTGATTTGATCAATGAGCAGCTTTAATATGAGCGGTTTTTAAAACAACTGCATATTGTTAATGGCCGACTTGAATTATTGAGTGTCGAGTGCTGTTGACGTAAGCGTGAGTATTTCAGCATAACATAAATATTTGATGTACTGTTCGCTGTTCGAATGCACATATAAATATTGCTCACATTTGGATTGACCTGCGCCTAAACAGACAACATGACGAATCACCTAACACCAACGTTGATAAAACCAGTAAGGAAAAACATGCGAGTACAATTGACAAGTTGTGAGAAACGTGTGTGGGACGACTAAATACTTCCATCTATACTATTCTTTGTTGGTTTGTTGGAGTAATCTCTGGAACTACAGAACCGATTCTAAAAATTCTTTCACTAATAAAAAGCTATACTATCCCTGAATAGTATAGGTTATATTTCATTTTGATAAAATGTAAAAATCCCAAATAAACTAGATAAATTTGAGTATATGGTGTAGGTACAGAAATTTTATGGTGGGAGTACGTGTATATAAAAAAATCTTCGTACGCCTCGCTCGAAGGCTCCGCTACCGTTGACGCTGCCATGTTTCATCTCCAATTACGGTTCAGATCATAGGAATAAGATCAATCAAGTCTTGGATTAATCTTAATTTTCACAATGATCATTTACATCATCATCAGCATGCTAAATTTTTAGGAACTCGTTCCTATTGGGTTTATTCTAAAATATTATTATTGTATTTTTTCAAGATATTTTTGATATTAAACGTTCATAGAAAAATAATTGTGTTAAATTTTTTATTTTGATTTTCAATTTATTATTTATAAAAAATAATGAGAGACCTAGACAATCTTGAAAGTTAGAAAATACATATTTATAGTCGGAATTACAGATATCAAAATATTAATATTTAACGAAACGTCGCAATTTTTTAATTTAGTTTAACTATATTTGAATTTCCCGTTAAAAAATAAAAAAAACTTATTTATAACAAATTTTTCAAAAAAAATATAAAACATTCTATGTATTTGTTGATTTTGAGGTTAAACTAAACGCGAATAATTTATAGTTGCGATGTCGTGGTTGATGAATGAGTTTTAGAAGGGAAGGTTAGTGCTTAGCTAAATGTACCACATCAGCTCCTTGACACCGGTCTGCGATCCTCGTTCGACAGCCTCCCAGAGGACAACTGCTAGCGTCCTCCTCCACTAGTGTACACTTCCGCACGTACTTGCTGTATAGATAATGATTTATACAGGCTGTTTAGCAGACCAAACCTAGTATATTGAAATTGTTACAATACACACAGTTGAAACCGGGTGTGTAATTTCACAGCGTATCATATCGTACTTAATTATTCATTACCGTATTTTACTCTTAAAGGCTTACTTCCTTTCTGAGACTATTATTACAATAATTTAAATATTTATTTTTTTGACTTTATTTCTTTTTTGTCCTTGGTAATTAATATAAAAATGATTTTTCGGGAAAAAAATAAAATATTAAGTTATTTACAGTTATTAAAGCTTGATAAAGTTCCAAACAAGGAACGAAACGTCGCTGAAAATAAAATATTAAGTGTTTTACTTATAAATAAAGCCCTTTTTCCCGAAAAATCATTTTTATATTTATTTTTTTGTTTCTTAGCATTTAAAAATCGATCAGTATAATTAATATAAATTCTTGACCAAAATTAATGCATCAGTAAAGCTTTCTATATTTTCAATGTTTATGATCGTGATATAGTATCGAAGGTTTGAAGAAAAAATTATTGCTTGCAATTACTTTGCATCTCTGCGTTTCTTCCTATAGACCACCAAATGATTTCCTTACAAAGATATTGAGATATTTGGTGTTTTGGGAAATAATTTTCTTCGATGTCCACACAGAATTGCAATTAAATATTCCAGGTACCCAGGTATTCCTTCAGGTTTGCGTTATTGTCATCCCTGATAATCAGATGGCTTCAAATTGCTGATCCTTATTGCATCAGAATGCAAAACATGCTTCGAGTCCAATTTTTCTTTAACCCTAAAATATACCAAACGAACAGAGTGTTGCGTTAATTTTGAATGAACAAAATTATCGGTAATTTGCCTTTTTTTGTATATTTTTAGGACTTTTTGTTCGATATTTAGACAGAAAAACGTTTTTCTAGTATTTTTTTCTATATGTATCAGCATTAACCGTGAATGACTCAGAAAACTTTCAGTTGATACCCCCACTGTCAAAACCAGAACGAAAAATCGCGCGGGAAAACAAGTTTTTTAATAATTCACTTTTAAAAAAAAATTGTTTATAGGACTCTGTCGGATGTTTCGAGGGACTCTTGGGTTCCAGAGAATACTAGTCGAAAAAAATCTACATTTTTCACAGAAAGAATTCTTATTCTTTGTGCTCATTGTTTTGGTTTCAATTTTGGATCGCCTGTATTAATTCAATCGGGCTTGTGGTAAATGACAATGGTATAGAATGGGTTGATTGTTAATTAGGAACACATTAGATTAAAGGCGAGCGATATTTAATCAAATGCCATTGTTTCACAGACTATTATCGTACTATTCTTATCAATGGTATTTGATTTTAGAATGAACCTACTTCCGTATATACAGTGTTCCACAAAAATAGTTCAGAAATATACAAATTTATATTAGAACGAAATATCCAGGCTAAAAAATAAAAAAAAAACGTTTTAAAGAATTAATTTTTTGTCAGAAAGATATTTTTCTATTTAAAAAAAAGGACAAACAATTTTTTTTTGTATCGCCATTAAAATTTTAATTCATAATCCGTTGTTTTTTAATTTTTGATTTGAGACGTCATAACGAACTCATAATAATAATTCGTTTAACGTCCGTTTCTCGACTTTATGTCGCACCATTACTATTTTCCATTTACCACTTCCCGTTATTTCCTGCATTTCTAAAACTTCAACTTAACTAATAACGAGCGGACTTTGTAACCAGTTTTCTGTTTTTATTGATTTCGTAATTGCGTTTATAACTTTTTAAAACATTATTTTAAACTGTACTTTTGTTTGAATCAAAAATATCGGTCGAATACAATCTGTCAGTTGCTCTAATGTACATGCGCAGCTAGAGTTATGTAATAAAAAGTTTTCTTGAACGCACTGTAACATTTATACATATACATAATGTACGTATGATCTGTTACCAGTCGTAGAAAGGTAGAAATCAAAGAGACTCTTAAAAGCATTGTCGATTGAATCCAGAAGCATTGACATGACGCTTGTACTCAGGGTTGAACCGCGAACTGCATAGCTGATTAAAACACAGATGTGCTTTATTAAAAGAAATTCTCGCATAATCTCCTCCAATCTCGTCCAATAAATGCAAATTCAAGCAAATTTTAAGATCAAAAACGGTACATAACCACCGGATTTGATAGTTTCGGAAGTAAACGATTTTTTTCAACTGATTTAAAAAAAAAACGGCCAAGTGCGAGACGAACTCGCGCACGAAGGGTTCCGTATCTATAAAAACGGCAAAAAAATCACGTTTGTTGTATGGGAGCCCCCTTAAATATTTATTTTATTCTGTTTTTTAGCATTTGTTGTTATAGCGGCAACAAAAATACATCATCTGTGAAAATTTCAACGGACTAACTATCACGGTTCATGAGTTACAGCCTGGTGACAGCGGAGTCTTAGTAATAGGGTCTCGTTTTACCCTTTGGGTACGGAACCCTAAAAAGATGTTATCGAATCGATAATTATGTTTGTTTATTACTAGCCGCTACGCGATTGAGTTAATACACAGGAGTCTTCGACACCACATGGCGTCATCTAATGACAAGCTATAACAAAGTGTATAGCATAAATACCTGCCCATCCTTTTTTGATCGTCCTTATTTTCTTTCATTTCACGCTAACACTTCGCTGGTATATCACTCATCGTTGCTAACTGTTTCGAGTCCCATTGGAGTTGTTCCTAACTTCAACATTTCTCTTCCATATAGTTTCACACTATTCAGGAAACAAGTCGTTACTCAAAGTGATTCTCAAATATTAATGAAATTTTCACTTTGTGAAACACGCGTTTGCAAATTAACATGTAAAAAAATGAAATCAGTTTGAATACTTCGAAAAAGTCATGGAATCTTTATATTATAGCAGTCATCTGCGAAATTGAACTTTTCGTCGCAGAATTGGTTAGCTATTTAGACATGATTAATTGATCGATTATATCATGCGAGTGTCTTGAAAAATTCTAATCCACTTCCACTGAAGAGTTGAAATTTGACCAATTTTTAGATAATGCCTCTGATTAAAAAAAAAAAACAACAATTCAGGAATTCTTAAGCTGTAAAGTAGAAATTAAAATGCCCCGTGAGAAGAACAAATATATGGTCACTAATTTTTATGGAAAAGTCGTGATATAGTCAGTGAAATTTTTATAAAACTAATAAACTAAAATAGTGCGTACTTTTAATTTCTTCGAGTCGTTGGTTTTGTTTTGAATCAGTGATTTGATTTATTTAATTCAGTCTAAGTGGGTTTTACTGTAGTACTTGCACCATTGTTAATAAATGGAACAGCTTTAGGCCAACTTAAATCAAATACTATTTCCCTAGTTTTGAGTATTATCTACAACTGTGACCAGAAAACAAAACTAGGTATGTCGATTTTTTGTTAAAATAAGTCTAATGACGGTTTACTTTCTTGTTGCCGATTTTAGGCAAGAACAAGGTTATTAGATACAGAGGTGACCTCGTTTCATTGGATATTAGCACATTACCTTTCCATATTTCTAAATTCAATAGCCGGAATCACCAGTCGTTTTATTTATCTGCATCAAGAACGTGTCATTTCACAAATTCACCTGTTTATAAATGAGAATTGCAGTTATACTGACATTTTTAACTGCACATTCAGTGAACGTATTCAGAAATGCTTAGCAACACATCTTTCTGTAATTGGGCTATGCAGCCTGTAGAAAGTTATTTGAATAAATAAAAAAACCCGGGTCGCAGTGCCAAAACCCTGCCGACAATATAGTGTATTTACTAATATAGGCAGTGTGGCTTTATTATGCGAACTTAAGTTGGTTTTTTGGGCAAAATAAAAAATTTGACTCCTTAATACACCCCTTAAAAGAACATTTTTTCTCAGTTGCAATATTATTATCAATCGAACCTCTAAACTTAATTATATACACCTTTCAGCAAATAATTCACTATCTGCAAACTAGTGTTTTCATAAAATTTGTAAATCCGGTCCTGTCGGGCCCATTTTATTAAAATTTTAGGAGCACTTTTTAATTGCTATTAAAGGGTTAAATTTCAATTTTGAAACGATTCTGAGAATTTTTTAGGCATTTTTGGGCTCAAAAACTTTTTTCAACCCCTAAAAACTACCCTTAAAATGGTTCGATTGGGTCCATTTTAAATAGGGTTCTTGCAGTGGTGGATTCCAACATGTGGGCAAAATTTCGTAAAAATCAATTAACTCTTTCGAAAGTTATAGCGCACACATATATATATATATATATATAAATATATATATTATATATACATATATATATAAACATTTTTAAAAATGGTGCCAAAGTGTTTAGAAGGTTATGAAACGTCGAGAAATTTTGGTCCGACCCCTAGGTCCCGCCATCCGACCAACGCCAATAGTGTATGTTGCCTATGGCAAATACACTAATAACGTCATACTTTCACAATATCTGCATGTTATAATCCATAAGTATGTTATTGATAGTAAATACGCGTATGTCCTTGCTCACATTTCCGTGACAGAAAATTCTGTTACTGCGAGCTAAACAGTTTCAATTAAACATTTTTGGAAATGCTGACCTAAAGAAATATATCCACTCTTGAACAATCGAAGGTAAAAAAATTCAACATAAGCGGTTTTGAATTGTGGTCACAGATATGTATATTATATACATTACTTTACTTTAGTAGATGTTATATTATGTAAAGTGGTAATGCTGAGCTGTAAGTTATGTAAAATGATACGAGTGAACTGTCTTTGAGGATTGGTTTTGTGGGCACAGCTTCACTTTATTTCTAGTCTTCACTTTCACCACATAGCTCACACACACACACACACACAATCCTACACATAATTTCTAAAACAGTTGCAGATTTGCAGTTTAAAACAATTAGCTTAATTATTTTTATTACGCAGTTTAAAAAAACGGCATTAATAATAATTTATCACAATGGGTCCCACTTCTTTGACTTGATTTGTTTTTGCGCGATGTTTGAAAAAGAAGCCGAAACAGAAGAACTGTTTTTATAAGGGTTCTACGATTTGAAACTTTTTTTATACTGTAAAATACCTATATCTACTATTCAATTCTTTCTTTGTTTATAATAATATTAAGCAGAAACGCTACTGAAAATACACAAAAAAATTCCCAAACACAAAACATGCTTTCATAATTTGCTTTAAAGTACCATTTCAATTCTGGGAGATTTTTTTACGAATACTGTATGCAATACAAAAGAAAAATGATGTATCCCTATTTCTTGGTCGCATAATATGTTTCTTAATTGATAATGAAGTATTTTAAAACTATACCTACTAAAATTTAAGTCATTTAAGTACGTTTATTTGTCTTGAAACAAAAAATGTAAAAAACATGAAATATTTTAGACAGAATTTTAATATTATATTGTTATACAAAAATTTCACATGTGTGCGTACTTTGGAAACAACAGAAAATTTATGCCTTAGACACACGTGCAAAGAACAAAATTGGTATTAGTATTTTGTAGTTGGGTACATATTTTACTTGGTATACTGTTAGTTTGTCAAACAGTTGGTAAATGTACAAATGATTCACAAGTCACTGTTTATAAAAAAAAATACATTCACTTAATCTGTTTCTGGCTTCACCCGAGTGCAAATGACTATATTGATAATACAGAATTCACTTTCTGGTTTGCAAATTAAGCAAAAATTCGTACATTTTTAATTGTATCATTAATTCCGGAACTACGAAATCTCTAAATTATGGAAGCCTTGCTTTCTATAAGCATGCAGAACGTAATTTCGTCGGAATCGGTCGACAAGATATAGAATGTTTTAACATTAGATTTGCCGACAACTGAGCGGCAAATTAATGTGATTTCAGACTAATAATATGATGTGAATTTTTAAAAGCAAAAATTCGCCGCAATATGTATTGATTTTCTGTAAGAATTTCAATTGAATAGTAAATTCAAATTAATTCGCACTGATTTTTCACTCGGCACGTGGTAGAACATGATTAATAATAACAAGTAATTAAAAAAACACTTGAAAATTCTACAAATAATTCTTTATTTATAATATTTATAATAAATAATAATAAATATAATAAATAAAATTTATAATAAAGAATTAGTTGTAGAATTTTCAAGTGTTTTTTTAATTACTTGTTATTGTAATTATAAAAAGCACTTGAAAATTCTACAAATAATTCTTTATTTATAATATTTATAATAAATAATAATAAATATAATAAATAATATTTATAATAAAGAATTATTTGTAGAATTTTCAAGTGTTTTTTTAATTACTTGTAAATTCAAATACATTTGTGATATTATGAATGCCCATATTCTGAAACTTTTATACAGAATGTTTACAGTAATACATTTACCGAATTGTCACGAAACAATACGGAAGCCATCCAAATATAAACTTGCCAACCTATATGAAATTACCAGAATTCAGAAACTGCCACCGTATGACTATTCGTCACAAGATCAATTAACAACTCGTGGTTAATTTTCTCCGTCATTATATGACGTCAGGATGCAATATCGGACTGTTTTATCAGCCAACTTGTCGGTCCGAGTATGGCCAACATCGTGTATTGTCGTATCGGGCTTCCCTTTCCAATGAAGACACCTACATTATAATCTTCGTGTTTGCTTTTCTTCCGATGTCATCCGATGTCGTCCGATATCGGATCGGGAGAAATACGGATCCAATGTAGGTGCAGAATAAGCTGTACTACAGTGATTCTATTATTCGTAGATCATCCTGTTTGTGCGTAAGTAGTACAGAATTCGTAAAGCGCCAAGTTCTCAACCCTCTACACTTTACTAGTGTAACTGTACTACACTACACTACACTAGAGGCTACATTCGCACCAACTTGCCGCACGAGAGTCGGTGTTCAGTCATCACCATCAGGCATCAGTGTTCGCGCCTAACGCCTAGGGAATCAAGACCATCTAACCCGCACCAGGGACCAGTTTATACCGTTAAACAACACACGCACAAATCAGCGCTTTTCAAACGTCACTTTTTTATTGTCCACTATATTTTTTCTTAATATTTTCCAAGGATGGGTTGAACTGAAATATTCAAATGCATATTATGCCCACCGCGTTAAAAGTTTTCTCGTTCTTATGAACAATAATAATACTAATAATAGATCTTTGTTTCGAAGCTATAATACTTAATAGGCATAAGTGAAACAGAACCGATAATCAGAAAAAAAAATTTTTTTTTTGTTTAATTTTGTAACATTTATTGTTAAATACTTTTTTATCACACTGATCAGGGGCGTAGCTACCACCGTATCTGCTAACAATTATACGGGGCCCCCGGGCCACGGAAGCCCCCAACGTGCGTAAGCAAAAATTAATAAAAACTTCCCAGTTTTTTTTTTTATTTCAGAAATGACAAAAGTCAAAAAAAGCAATTTCTTTTTTTCCCGCGTAAAGCGTGCGTTCAAAAGTTGGCAACACCCTACATCGGTTATCGCGGGCTGCGGGATTTTCCCGTTTAAGTCATTTACTTCAACGGGGGAAGGGCCCCCAAACAAATTTTTATACGGGGCCCCGCCAAGGCACGCTACGCTTCTGACATTTATTGTAGATTTTTAATAGCTAATATTGATTTTTGTTCATAAAAAATTTATGAAAATCAAATAGAAGTTTGATTAAGCAGTTATGTTTGTGAAGAGAAAGGTTCCTCATTTGACACATTTTGTTTTTTGTGAAGAAGTCATCTAATGTCGTTTGCCTTTTTCTCTTGTCGACAGCAAGATATTGCATCAATGACACTTTGTCTTGCCTCTGAACTTCTATCAACATTTGAATCATTTTGTATAAACTGATCCATAATTTACGTTATAATGGCTGTTGCAATATTACGCGGTTTCTAAAAAAAAAGTTTTTTTTAGAAACCGCGTGATATTGCAACAGCTTTAAGCGAGGTCTTAGTGTTCAAACAATATGAATAATATAGGGAAATATTTATACCCAAACATAAAAACTGATGCGATATAATTTATATTTACAATTCTGTAGCAGCACCTCTTTACTAAAATTTACTACTAAAATGGTTCTCTTGAGCTTGTTCTAAATAAGCGATGATACTGCAATACGTGGACCAAAGGATTAATATCAATTAGGTAACTCTTAACCTTTCCAAAAATGGTGTCAAATTGTTGAGGAGGATATGCAACCGCAAGAAATTATTGTCTAACCCCTAGGTCCATCTTGCCGACGTCAAAGATATATGTGCTATATGGTAATTACGCTAAAAATTTTAATTTCTGTCTTCACATTTATTTTTAATTATTGTGAAAGAAAATTGTACACAAAATACGGAAAAACGAAAATTTTTTAAATAGTATACTGTTCATAAATTATAAAAGAAATTAGAAACTTCACTCCTTTAGCGACGCCCTAAATGTTATTCACATTGTAAATAAATGAACCATTGTTCTCAGCAACTTGCATCAATTTTGACGACAAAACTAACTTAACAGCAAGAAAGTTATATAAACCGATTTAAATCGATTTTATTATGGCATTTCACAATGGTCTTTAGTAAACACTGGAAAGATACATTATATGAAAACGTGCAGAACCGTATTAGGAAAAAGATACAGTAAACCCGATTATAAATCCCGATCTAAAGATAATTTTTCATTAATAAAAAAATAGACTTTACCCTTGTTTTGACAGAAACCTTATTTTAACTATATCGTGCCATATAAAAATGGCCTATACTTTGTATTTCAAAATCGATCCAGACGTTTTTGAACAATGCTGGTACAAGCAGACAGACCAAAAATGTGAAAACACGATTTCCTGAAATACCCAAAAGAAAACAAAGTTAAATAAAATATCAGTAGGTATTTATAATAATTAACTAAACTTCTGGTATTTTGTATGATACTTCCACAATTTTTGTCTGTCCGATTATCATTCGAGAACGATCGAATCGATTTTGATCAACTGATACCCGAATCGAAAACAGCTTGGTGTGATGGTCAAAGTGTTGGCCCTTTTACCAAGCTGCTGCCCCACTTCACTCTTGAATGTTTTGTGGCGTTGTTAATTTATTATGTTATTTTATGTAATTAAGACGCTAATGATGCAAATTACAATAAGAAAATAAAGATTCCCAACTTAAAGTATAGAGTACTTCACCAACAGTCACGGGTGCAATGCTGTGGGTAGAAGCTATTTAAAATAAAATTAATTTTAAAAAGTAGGTGTTCATTTCAAATCAGAAATGAATACTTACTAAAGGATTTTTTTATTAAAAATATTATTTTCTCCGGTAGGCCAAATACATAAAAGGCGTTTTTGAGAATATAAGTCCATGGATGGGTAGGGTAGGCCTTGTAAGATTGACACAGAGTGAGATGACAAAACAGGGAACTGAAGGAACGAACAATACTTTCTGTAGCTATCTAGTTAAGTTTTATCATTCTGATTTGACCCTCTTGACTCGCTTGTCTTCCCATTTCCCTCCACAGTCTTCTACAGTATCAACGGTAAGTCACCGTCGCGTCTCCCCAAACACGGCAAATAAATGTTACAGGAAATTGAACACGCATGTGACAGAAGGTTTTTACTCACTGCCTCAACTGGGTTCACATAATACCCCGGAAATGAATACACAATTAATTATTTCTACGCAAATTGTGTTCCAAATTAGAGGATAACTTCACTATATTATAAATGAATATGTATATAATTATAAATAATATAGTGCAACAAAAACCTCTGTTCGAAATTTCGTTTTCGACCGAATTTTTCAGGCGGTTTATATATACCGGGTGTTTTTTTCAAAACTTTGAATGGATTTTTTTGTTGATACACCGATTAAATCAAAAAAAGTTTTAGGCAAAAGTTGTTGGGTTTTGGGGGGGGAAATAATTTACACGTAATACCAACCCACTCCCCCACCCCTCGGTATAGGGAGGGGGTAACTTTTGTTTTTTAAATGGAAACCCGAGATTTTTATGACTAAATTAAATTAAATTAAATTTTAAAGTTGTTCATTTTTACACAAAAAAAAATTTAATCATAAAAATCGGGGGTTTTCATTTAAAAAACTAAAGTTACCCCCTCCCCCTGCCGAGGAGTGGGGGGAGGGGGTTGGTATTACGTGTAAATTATTTCCCCCTCAAAACCCAACAACTTTTGCCTAAAACTTTTTTTGATTCAACCGCTGTATCAACAAAAAATCCATTCGAAGTTTTGAAAAAAACACCCGGTAGATGAAACAACGTGTATTCAGATTATTCCATCACTTAAACGGCTGAACCGATTTTTATGAAACTCGATATCCAAAGGTTGCGAACTGATCAATACATATAAATAAAATAGTACAAGACATATGTCTGTAAGTTTTTCGTTTTCTTGCGTTTTTTATACAATATTTTTTTTATACTTAAACGAGGAAATGTCTCCGTAATTTTTGTCTGCTAGTTCTAACATCACTCAATACATACGACTGGACTGTTTTCTTTTTTATAAAAATAGGTGTAATCCAAATTTGAACCATATTAATAAATAAACAGAAAGCATTTTTTGGAGAAGCCTAAAAGCGTGAAAAAAATAAATGCATGCACTTTTATCTGTTCATTAAGGATATTCGTTTCTATAAGGATATTGAATTTTAAAACAATGAGATATTTTTCAAAAACTGTAAAAATAACCAAGTCTTACGCATTTCGTGTGCCACTGAATGTATGGTATTAATACTCATGAACAGTTGCCTGTTAATTTTATGATTATTACAATTTCCGACGTGAATCGAGCTTTCAACCGTGCTTAAAAAACTATATAGTTTAGATTGTGCAAACCTTTTTATTCGTTAGACAATAAATTGAAATTGATCGTTCTGGAAGTGTGAATCAAACTTTATGATCCGACACACAAGGGGCCGATTGTGTGAACCTTTTCAGTAGGATGGTCGGGAGAGGGTCATGTTATTGAAATAGGGCTATTCACGTCATGATGACGTCATAAAGATAGACATCTGGTAGAAAAAGCGAATCGAACCCGTGATAGCCGTTTAGTTCACAAATAAAAACGCCTTCTTATACCAATAGTTTTATATCAAACAGAAAAAAATACTCTTTTTTATATATATTCCATATTGTGACTCTATTGACAATTCAGCTATGGATTCATACAGCAGTGTACTTTATTATATATTTTTGTAATTTCATTTATTTAAATTAATTTTTTGGCATGAATTCGCATAGCGCCTATAAGCGTTACGTATGTCCCTATTTTATATAAAATAAAAATTTAAAAACTTCTTGTCTTCGATCCTTTTCGAAAGGGGGGTATAATAATAATCCAAAAAAAAACGTACTCTTATTTAAAGACGACTCGAAGCCGAGACTGTTTTTGGTTGATTTTTTTAGATGTATTCGTACACCACGAAACCTTTTTTTAAATTTTTGCCTACAGAGAAGCATATTTGCATTTTCTTCCCAAAACTCTTTTATCTCAGATCCTTTTCCCTCATCTTAAAACAGTTAAAGTTCCCACAGGCTAAAAATCGAAAAAAAAACTTCGTGGAAAAACAGTTTTAAATAATATATCATATAAATTACGTAATCTTTCACACGGAGCCAAAATGTTTTTTCTTTAATTATACTTCTTTTGGCGCATGCAACGAAAGTGAGACACCATGAATTTAGTTGCTAAAGTGAACAGGCTAACTTTTAACTATATTTATCATCACCCTAGACATCCTGTTTTATTTTATCAATATACATCTTTAACGAAAATTTGAATATCAATTATCGCGATCACGCCAAAGAAGTATAACTTCTGCCGCGCGTACATAAATACACGCACCATTTTTTTTAATTCACCTATAGTTGATGTTCAGCTGAACCCTTTAGCTTTAAAATAGCGTCGAGAGAGCTGTAACCATTTTTAGGCGAGGGGAAAGAATTTATACTCATGTGCGTATGTGTATTGTAGGTTCAACAGAAAATGATCGGCTCTCGTAGTTTTTATAAAAAGGGTAACCAAATCCATCCCTGAATATTTTTACTAGACGCCTAAAGTGTAAGAGAATCAGTGTCAGTGCAAAAGAAACCGCCTAAATCTTCACTGTCTGTAAAAATACGTGCTAGATTTTTTATGTTTTCCTTACTTAAAAAAACAGATGTAAATACGTTAGTCGTGAGGCAGTTGACATATTTCTTCACATTATAAAAACAGACGCTAGGTACAACGTACCCATTTTTCTAAAAGATAAAACATAAAATATAATATTTATGTTATTTTTCTATACTTTAAATAACGCCTGCATCATTTTTAAATTTTACTGTAACTTAATATCTTAGTACTTGTCTTTAAAAATATTAGTTGATTACATTATATAATAGGGGCAGACAAAAACCTGAAAAAGTCATAATATTTTTGAAGTTATTCTTCTTTTGGCGCATTGAGGGTAAAATTTTCTATGTTACGAAAGTTGAGCAGTCAGCATTCAACGTCTCTACAACAACGAAAATGATACCCATGCAGTTAGTTGTTAATTTAATACGAATGTACTACGTGTACCGGCAAAGTTGAAATCGTCGATAAAGCTGACATAGTTTTACTTTGTTTTCACAGTCTTTTACAATATCCACCTATTATCCAAAGTAAATAAGTACTACTCGCAAGGTTGCAATTGGCGATAAAGACTTCGATGCAGTATAGTTTTACTTTGTATTCATAGATGACACGTCTCATTTCTCTGTTACAGTACTCTCTTTTTAATATCAAAATTTATTCACTGTCGTAAATTTTAAATCTAGATCACACGATAAGGCCAATCAAACGTGTATGAATTAATTTCGGCTAAAGCCGCGTTAACGACGCGCGTGTATCAAAAAGGTACCTAAATATAAAATGTGATCAACAGTGCTGTCTCTTTTCGTTCAAACTAAAAATAGGTTGCCAGGTGACTCACACGCCCACTTGATGGTTAATAAGCCGTTGTGAAATGCAGTTTAAATTTAGAATGTATGTAGCGATAAAATGTTTTTACACAGTGTCACACAAAATAGACTTAAAAATTGTATGTGCAGATATAAAAAATACCATAAACTGATTTGTATAGTGGCCACAGATATTATTGTAACTATTGCAGTGCGGAAAGTAAGGGTTTTCGACAAATCACCAGTGAAATGAAAATATTGTAAAGCGAATGACCTCGGTATTCGACATCAATTCAAAAGGAATTTGTAATGTTTGAGTTTTGTAAGCTTTCTAGAGACCGCCGCAGCTTTATGTTAACCCATAAAGCTCTGATGACAATGAATAAAAAGTTTCTGTTGTGATCATAAACATGTAATTTCAAGATAAACTCTCTAATAAAAAGTTGATCATTATTTGCCTCTGAGGCTTCTAGCAAACTTTCTGTACAAATACAATGTGTTTCATAACATTCAGTAGATAACACTTTTACTTTCGTAATCTTTGAAAAAATAGTTTTTTATCATACCTCCTATAAAATCGCTGCTTTTCATGCATACATGCTGGCTATAAAATGACCCATTTTAGGTTTGGGACGAAAGAAAATTTACCGCCCACCAGGCGCTAAACTAATAATGAAAAAATGTTTACAATTTATTATTTTTTTATAATAAATAAAGAAAATCACAATAATTTCAACATTTCATATTACTCCAGCCGGAGGCGAATAGTGATTATGAGCAATTCCACAATACAGATAACAATGGCATGTCTCTAGCCAGACGACCCCGACGCTGAATGTGTGCAAGAGCTTAAGGAGAATACTTTTATAGTTATACTGTTAATTACTTATTCATTATTGAACTTAAGTGTGCTTCAAGAGTCAACTGTAAAAAATGTTGGGAATACTGGAAACGAAGAGAAAAGTCGCCATTTTATAGGGAGTAAATAATGACGAATTCAGGGTTTTTGGATTTTCACAATGGAATAGAACAGGGTTTATATATAAAATTCCTATGTACGTGTGTTCGTAATTCTTCTCCTCCTAAACGGCTTGACCGATTTTGATGAAATTTTTTTCGTACTTATGGGGTCACCTGAATGGTTTTTAGCTATTGGCGCTGTTGTCGAGATCCAGATTATTTTTTTTCTGACCATTTTTTTTTATTCCTCACATAAAAAAACATATAATTCCAAATTTTCAGCCTCCCAGCACCTCTCAATTCAATGCTAGCGAAGTCTGTGGCCTACTGCAGAAAATAAAAATGTCCCACCCAGTAGATACGATATATATTATGCTTGTTGTCTCTAATTTTTGTAAGCTAGTCAGTAGACTATTTTGGTTTCATGTTTCAGTCTTTTATATTTTTTGTACATATAATTCATCGCATTCCATAATACTATGAAAAAAAATACTAACTCATCCAACTTGCCAATTTACTGTATTAAATTTGTTTGTATTATGTTTGTGTTTACGATTATGAAACGAATACATATTTGGCTTATTAATCAACTTAATTTTCTTTATAGAAAGTATAAGTTTACGAGAATTTTTCAGAATGAATAAATTTTTTATACATATTGTATTTAATAAACTTGCCCTAAGATTAATCGTTGCAGGCGGAGGAGAGACTGGAAGGGGCTAAGGTCACTCCAGACTAGCGTCAAACCTTCTCAAAAATTTTAATTTGCGTGTTTAGTACTCTTTATACAACATAAGTTTTATAAATGATCGTCGGCCCATAGAATACCCGCCCCAAAAAAAGTCGTCCCGCTACCAATGATTATAAACGACGTAAAAAATGAATTATTGACATTTAATATAACGATGTCTATAATTCATTTCTTCACTACACAACGGTGACATAAAAACGAGGCTTTTTATTGCTGACATTTTTTATTTTAAAGTATATTTTTTTAAATAGTAGTGCATTTGACACCCATTATTCAACGTTATAATATAAATCTACTCTCCTTATTACTCATTATTTTCAGTTCACTTTCTTCGTTATTTTACATAGTTTTAAACTTGCAGAATCATAGCACGAGTGGAGAAATTAATAGGAAATTCGAATTAAATAGCTAACTTGGTGATCGCAAAAGTTAGCAAAGTTATTAGTCCTGACCTATATAATATTATAGCACAATAAGGTCCTGCTTAACGCGGGAGATACGTTCCGAAAAGTTCCTGCACTATATTACGAAACAGCGCTAAACGAAGTCATGTTAATACGTAGACAATTGGCATATGTGAAACAGAACCGAGAATAAGAAAATGTGTTAGTTTTTTGATTTAATTTTGTAACATTTCTTGTTAAATACTTTTTTATCACGTTAATTGTAGATTTTTAATTACTAATATCGATTTTTGTTCATTAAACATTTGTGAAAATCAAATAGAAGTTCGATTGTGTTTGTAAGGAGAAAGAATCGTCATTTGACATATTTTATTTTTTGTGAAAAAGTCATCTGTCGTTTGCCTTTTTCTGTTTCGTTCAGCAAGCTGTTGTCGATAACAAGATAAGGACACTTCGTCTTGCCTTTGAACTTCTATCAACATTTGAATCATTTTGTTTAAACAGATCCCTAATTTACTGAAACGGCGTTAAGTGGAGCAGCGTTAAGCGAGGTTTTACTGTATATGACATCTTCGCGTTTTCGAAAGAAATAATTGAAAATCTCAAGATTATGGCTTCTGCAGAAATTACGACTTTTTGACATTATTTTTCTGCGGGATTTGAACCTAATAACTTCCAAACTAAATTCGACCGCTCACTACAACACTTATGTTTACTTTTTTATTCAAATTATTTTTTAAAGTTGTTGATTTATGATAACGTTTAATCGTCAAAACTTTTAAATTCTGAATAGCTATTTTAAATTTTCTGAAATATATTGCTACAATATTATATTTGAAATTCGTAAACAATGTATTTCAACAACTTATAATTCAGGCCTAGTCAACCACTCATAATCGACGGTGCTATAAATAAATATATGAAGTAACATATGATTTTACACAAATATCATACATTATTAAGTATGTAACGAATAATATTTTCAGTAACTAATAATCAAATGAACAGTCAATACTGTACATTTGATTATAGCAACTATCATTGTCATTAATTACTTATTCAGTAATATATTTAGATCTGTTGAAATTGCATACAGTTTAGTATTATGTATAGTGACGTATTATTTGTGAATACGTTACGTTTTACCTTGCTCGACAGCCCAACAGCACTGAGCTAATTCACTCTAACCACCACGAGATGTCGTTTGGATAGAAATGCTTTTGACATGAATTTAATAGCGCTCGCACTGTGTGCGGTACGTATCTAGTAGATTTATTGCATATGTTGCGGAAGACTCTTTTTGATTGAAATTTGGTTTTCAGGCGATCTATTACAAACTAGAAACAACTGAATGGCATGTGATTGTGGACTACCTCTTATAATAATAAAATCATTAAGAAAACTCGCCCAGTTTTCGAGATATTAAAATTGTCCGTTTTTGAAAGTTTGTCAGAACCGTACGTACAAAACAATCTTAATAAAAAACACAATGTAGGGAGACCACATTATTATAAAAAAATGACCAATTTGTTGTGATCACATTGTTATAAAAATGACCAATTGATCGTGTCGTGATTACTTATAACTAGGCCATACGTACGGTATTTGTCCAATAACAATTATGTATTCCGATTAGTAATGTCATATTATATCCCTCTGAACGTAGTTTATTAGAAAAATATTTGTGTCCGTATGGCCGAGTAGATATGTATTTTACTTTTTTTTATGTATGAACTGACTAAGAAATTAAAGGACATGTTAAGGACCATCTATCTGATGATTAGATTGGTTGTAGTATCAATATATTTGTGTTGTGCCTATATAATTTATATCCTTTGTTAATTTGACGAATTATACTAGTGGTTTGTTTTACGTAACCTATTATTATTTAAAAACCTAGAATAAGCAAAAACTAAATGTATGCAGTATTAATAATTTTTCTTAATGTATATTATCCTGCGACATATATAAAAATATCTGAACACTTCGTAAATTGCCGAAATGTTTCATTAAATAGCTAGTTACGTAGTATTTTTGTATACTTTTCTCGATATTGGAACTAATTCCGAAATTGATTAGATCGCTCATCTCGAACTGATTTATAGACGCTGATGACCTCAACTATTGAGCGTCCATAATCTACAATCTATCTATCATATTCGACTCCATTTGATCGATGCTTTTGAGACTCTCTCGCGTGTTTAAAAAAAAAAGTATAAAAATGCCTGTCTCAACCCTTGATTCATAGTTGCACAGAGTCAACTAGCATTGTTTGAATTGAATAACATAATAAAAAATCCAATTTTGAGACAATATTTTGAAGAGAAAATATTTCCCACAGTAAATAACTCGCATTCTAATAGTTTGACAGTCCTAGCTTATATTAATCATAACGAACAATTGTTCTGGAATTAAAAGGGGTGATATTTCTTAATTAAACTTAATACAATGTTGCTACCTTCTGTTATATAGCGATTTGCGACGCCTTGTGTATACTTTTGTACAGTCAACGACAGAATTATTTGTGCAGTAATATGCTGAAATAAAACTGAATGATTAAATAGTTCTGGCGTTTTACTGCAGAAAATTACACTTTGTTTTAGAGTATTGAACAATTTGTAAGGATAGGGAATTCGTGAAAGAAATTAGTGATGATTAATTTTTATGAATGCGAGCGACTATTAATTGTTTTATTTTAGATTTTATGAATAAACGAACTTTCAAAGAATGTATAACTGAAATTCTTTTAAAACAATAAACGAGAAAAAATGTTTTGAAAAATAAGGTTTTAATGAAATATACAGTATATATTAAATATTATGTATATCGTGCCCATTGATCACTATTTACTGTATTTTAATTATTTTTATATAAATATACTAATGTTATATATTTATAACTAACAGCTCTGCACGCAATTAAGATGAAACAAAGTTTTATAGGCCGCTCGACAGCGACAACAGTAGTGGAGTTTTTTTAGGGTCATAAACTTTCGCAGGCTCGCTCACAACAACTCACGGTAGTCGGATGAATGGTATAGGGACGCATAAGAGACAAACAAGCAAACATTCATTTTTATATATTTAGATGAAATTGACCAAAATGTGTTCACTGTTCAGAGGATTCACTGTACTATTATGATTAGTAGTATGACATGTTTTATAAATATAGCATTAGTTTTATTTGAATTTAATGTAATGAATGAATTTCAAACTTCGTAATTTTAAAGTGTAAATATACGGTATTTAAATCAGAACAATAACATCTAAAATCAAACTGCATACAACCAGAGAAAGTATGTACCGCTAGCATCACTTGATAAAAACTTAATTCAAAAACAGACATACAATACAATAATGCAAAGTACAATAGAAAACAAAGTTTTGTAATCGAAATAAAAAAGTTTGAAGATAAAGTTGTACAACTAACATTTAATAATGCATTTTACCACACAAGTACCAATATGCAGTTAAAAAGTTTTTACTGCAGCAGTGGGTTGTAGTAGATTTTCAGCTGAAAAACAGACTTTTTCTATTATAAAGATTCTTGTTTAATCAGCACCTGTCAAACAATGGTTTAGATATAATAGTCCCTAGCGTTACCTCACTCAGAATTATTGGAAGGATTTCTCGGACATGTAGATGTGTTCACACGGTGACGAAATTAAATGTATGCCCAATATATTTAATACTCCTATATTGCTAGTAGGGGTCGAGAGAGGGACGAAACTATTACGGTGCAGTCATATATGCGTCTATTTCCCTCGTAACTACTTCGAGTCGTACGCCCATGTCCTAGAACTAGACTTTAAGTTTCGAGGGAAGGGGGCTTGTCTCCCCGCACATGCCATTTGCCCCACAACGGGTCGAGTAGTCTAAAAAGAGATAGAAGTAATCGCTTGCTGTCTCACTTACTCTGTAACACTTCCACTTACGGGCAATGGCAATATAGGAGTATTAGATACATGTATGGTATGCCCTTGTCCTTGTCATTTTAACACTTCATGCTCCAGAAAAAGTACGTACCAGATGTCGGACCAATTAATGTTGTTCCCCACTTTGATATTGTCCACGAATATACATCTTTGTATGTATTTCTAAATAAAGTTATTATTATTAACAATACTGTTCAATATTTTTATTTATATAAAAGACGTTGGTTGAAACGTTTTTTATATAAATAAAAATATTGAACAGTATTGCAAGTAATTGTATTTTGTTAATATTCTATTACTGTTGGTAGAGTCAATATTATTTATTATTATTATTATTATCATAAATTAAGTACCGATTAGCGTACGCAAAAAATACCTGTCCCAGAATGAGAACTAACTTTTGTATTGTAACTTTGTTTTCGCAATAGCAGGAATCTACTAACTCAGCTTTTATTTATTCATTATATGTTAAATGATTCAGACTACAGCAAAACCTGTTATATATCTCGGATTAATAGCTATAAATAAACCATATAGATACAGTGTCGGATTTTGTCCAAAACCGAACAAGCCCTGCTCTATTGAACTGTAAAATAATAAGTAGGTTGTTCCATAAAAAAACTTAATTTCAGACCGCATCTTGTAAACGCGACTTTATATAAAATATTTAATAACAAAAAATCCTGATATATTAAAATCTTGTAACTATTTAGTAACTATTTCCTATTTTTAATAACAACGGAAATAAATTAGAGATTTTGAAAAAAAAAATATATGGAGATTTCAACGCTGCGTTAGGCGAGGCGGCCAAGATATTAGATTCGATTATTGCTCATCTATTTTCAGTATTTTGACACTTCTCAAAGAGACCTTTTATATCGAGAAAAGTGAATTCTATTGATCTGTGAAACAATAAATAGATTGGTCCTTAAAAAAACTTCATGTTATACGGTATTTCGTAAATACGACTTTAAATTTTAAAAAATGTGGATGCCAAAAAATTCCTCATATAATATAATTCAATTTTTGGAACTTTTAATTTTTTTCCTATTTCCGCAGGCTGAAATTATTTTGATTTCAATAATGTAATATAACAAAAAAAAAACATCAAAATCAGATCTGTTTTGGTAGGCTTTTCCGCTCATTGGCTCGATTATAAATAACTGAGTGAGGTATGCACCACTCTCCAAATAAAGAATATCAAAAAATAAGAAATGAAAAAATACTTGTCCATTTCAACGTAATTGAATTAAGCTCACAATAAAAAATATATTTTATTTTCGTTATTTTCGAATTATTCAAAACTTTCAATAATTCCTGAAGTGGGCACTAGGTAAGGATTTTTTAGATTCGAGCCCACCGTTTCAATTTTTGTCTTCTGTTCTTCGCACTTAGTGGACCAACCCAAGACCCCAAGCTAAAGATTTCCCTTCGTGACTGCAGGGCTTCATCTTCGAGCGTAGGTGAGAAAACATTCAGCTTCGACTAGAAAACTGACCTTCGTTCAAATAAAAGAACCGCATTTTGTTGAATAGGAAATAACATTTAAAAAAAAGTCATCAATTGAAGAAAAAAATATGCAAATGCATAATGCATAAACATCTGTCGCGTCGTACCAAAACACCGAGTCTGAATTATCAAAGAATTCGAATTACTGAGAGATCGAACTAGATACTTTACTTTTTGTTAGAAAAAGTTCATAGTTTTTATTTAAATCAGAATCTATACAAGAATACTTTATGTTCAAAGTACCATTTAAGTATTTATGGGTGTATATATAGGAATTGATTTTGTACAATGGTGTCATCGAAGTGTGAAAATGATAAAACTGTTATGGAGCGAACTAATAACATTGTATTGTAAATAACATCTTTCTTCTGTAACAAAACGCAAACAATATTGATTCTGAACTGACGACTAACAGAGGTTACGCGAAATTGTCACTTTTTTAGAGTTTCATAATCCATACCCAAACGGTTCGAGCCCTCTCATTTTCACTATTTTAATCGTAGATTTTAACTTGCAATTCACTCGAAAATAAAACACCCTATAACTAAAACTGTCATTGAAAAATTCACTAGACGATTTTCTAAAAAAAATCAGGAAATTTATTTAAAAAAGAATATCTGGTTGGACTTGTAAAACATTTTAACAACCATTTGCATGCAAAGAATAACAACATCTTAAATTAGATTTCGTTTAAAACAAACCTGTAATGTAAACGTATATTTCTTATACCAATTTCAGTGATCAGAAATTCAAATGAGTGTTCTTTTTTAATCTCTGATTTTTATGTTTTCAGCTATTTTTTGTTCTCTGATATCGACGTTATATGTTTTCGTTTACCGAAATCAGCATTTTTGTTTCAAACCAAATCCCAACAGTGTCGTCTTTCCCTCATTTTCAGTATTAGAATTAAACAGCCGTATAGCTTTTCCATTTTCTAGTTAACGGTAACTAGAAAATGATTATTTATTGAATGTGATTTAATGTTTAGCGCCGGTTTTGAGCACGAATAAATTAAATCTTCAAATAAACAAAAGTGTTTAATTTTTGGGAGATCCATGCCAAAAAGATCAAAAATTATATTCTTATGGCAAGATTCCTATGCCTAGCAACCATCTCGCTTATTAATCAGTGGCCTTTTGAACGGTTGAATCGTAGGAGTTTGAAATTTGGCACGCATATTGATGTATTCCGCAGATATTTCAGGGATCGTATTAACAATTAAAAAATGTGTTGCATGCTCTGCAGCCAATAAACTAAAATGTAAAAAACATATTACGTAGAATTTGAAAATTATAAAATATTTTTTTGAGAACAGTATTTTATAAAAACATCCTAACCAACAAAAAATTGGATTTTTATCTTCGTTATTGAAGAAATTGCAGTTTTTAAACAAACATTTTTTATGAAAAAATGTCATATCACATTTCCAAATAAATAATAATTTTAATGTTAAAAAATCTGTTAAGCGACTATATACATCATAAATTCAACTGGATAATAAAAATAGTGTAAATTACAGACGCTCGACAACAGATATCATTCGAGTCTTACTGCTCATTGAATTCAGTACAATTTTTCAAAAATTTTGTTATCAGCGTCGAGTACTACGCTCACTAACTGTTTCTGGAGCACACAGATAGATAATGATTTTCAGTTCTCCCCTTCTGAATACGCCACTGCGGTGTACAAATAAAACTATAGATACCGCACCTACGTAACCGTTGTAGTTCCCTATGAGAGTGTTAGAGGCATAGCTATTCGCAAGAGAAAAAGCAATGGGAACGATTACAGTAATATTTCAATCCGTCCTCCCTACTGATTTTCCACAGTTTCGCCAAACGTCAGACAATTTATTTTCATTGTGATACTGAACACTTTTTCTTTATTTTTTTCCTATTTTTAGATTATATAACAATACAAAAAAGGAAACTCACATATATACATCGTATGTTAATGTAATTTATAAATTAAAATTTCCAATCAGTTCAAATTTTTAATTGAAAATATCGGTCAGGAAATTTGGCGCTATTCTGTCTCACTTTAACTTATGTGATGCTAAATTTATGTAAGTATTTTAAAAACATGTTTAATTTATAATGTTTTCTATCGGTTTTAAACACATGTTTAAACTATTTTGCACTGATTTTTCACTCGGCACGTGGTAGAACATGATTAATAATAACATGTAATTAAAAAACACTTGAAAATTCTACAAATAATTCTTTATTTCTCGACGATCGTTTCGGACATTAAGTCCATCCTCAGGAGTACAAAAACTTATACTATATATAACTATATATAATGTATATATAACTATATATAATATATAACTATATATAATATATATAACTTATATATAAGTTTTTGTACTCCTGAGGATGGACTTAATGTCCGAAACGATCGTCGAGATATAAAGAATTATTTGTAGAATTTTCAAGTGTTTTTTATTACTTGTTACATGTTTAAACACTCAATTTGAGACATGTTTTATTTCAATTATATTTTTAACAAGTGTTTTAAGTACGTGAGCTAAATCCCTGCTCCAATTGTCGGCGAAAGTAAAAAAATGAGTTCTCTAATGAAAATTTTGAATACCATGGACGAAAGTTTATCCACCTCTATTGCATAGATAATTTCAATGGATTGTTTCTTTGTCGTTAGAAAATATAATAGTGTCTTTCGAAAGAGAAAATTAATTTTATAAGCGAATTGCTTCAGTCGAAGCTTTTAGAGAGGTAGGATTTTACTAATGCGTTTGAATTCAATTGAATATATACAATCGTAAGTTGTATAGTACTAGTATAGCCGTAGGGTGCTTTGTGGATCAGAATCAAAGTAATTACACTATCACTCCATGCGCTTCTGCATTCGCTTTGTTAACTCCATCAAGGTACATTCTATCCTACACTACATACACCGGTGTAATACACTACTTGCACTAGTATACAAAATACACAATCCTACTCTAAAATCAAACTCGCAGATAATAATATATTACATCTTCGATACCAAACGATTATTTTTCTTTAAAAGAGTTCAAAATGTAAGCATCTTAGCTCTCGCTTGCAATACGGACTTCATGGAACTTTGAACCAGAAGTCACTTAAATGTCACTGCATTAATATGTCTTTATGTCAATGCCGTCAGCTGTCGTCAATTGAATAAGATTATATATTTGCAAGTGTCATTAATCCAATATGAGCTAAAGTCTCGTTAGTATAGTCCACAACAGGGAATTTTATATGAAATATAAATATAATTTTGCATATGATCTGTACCTAATAATTTATCTGTTTATTTATCGATTATAAAAATCAGAAAACCCCCATGGGGAAGGGGGCTCGGAATCTACGATACAGCTGTTTTTCTGGTTAAGTGAGGAGGATAGAGTAGCGTGTGGCCATCTCTATCCTTTTCTCAACACGCACGATTAAGGTTAAAGTACTATTTTGAGAGAGATAGAGATTGGCCACACCATCGGTCCATCTTTTTCTTTCGGGGGAACACTTTATCATTGTAAAAGCACGTCCAGAAGTATAGATCTCTGCTAACACCTTTTGCTCGGTCTTGCAGTCCGATCAATGCCATGCATTGCACTCCAAGTAAGTGTTTGGCTGCAGGCTTGGGCAGTGTTTGCCAGGCTTCAGCAGTATTTGGCAGGCTTGGGAATAATTGGACTGCAAGCTTGGGCAGTGTTTGGCAGGCTTGTTTTGTTTTATGATGAAATCAAAGTAGACTTGAAACCATAGTTGCGAACGACACTTACGAAGTTCTGCATCTCTTAAACTCTGCGAGCGGCAAAGGTATTCCGAGAACACTAGTTTTTGATCCATTACCAATTGCTTCCATTGTAGATGCCAGAGCGGTGACTAATACACTAAAAAGCAATATTTATCACATCCCTGTGCGTGCAGAGTTCGCAAGTTTATAAAATAGTCCGTCTTGAAAAACTTTCTGTTGTTTGTTTTACTTTTTTTTCTAATTAACAGGTAATTTAAATTGACGAAACGGTTCTGTTCATAATTGAATTTATTCGCCAAAATTATCTTTTAATTACTTCAAAGAGTTTCGTAGAATAAAAATACTCAAACATTTTTTATATCTAATTAGCTTTTTAAACATTTGCATAGGTATTGTGTATGCAATTACTGAATGTTTAATCAAGGTGTATATTATATTACCTAAGGGTTTTTAAGACAAAACCAATTTACAGCACATCAAGGTACATCAAGCGTAAACGTAAATAGACTCTGCAGTTGACACTACACAATACAGGAGTGAAACTTCTAGACACATGACAAACACGAATCTATATATAAATTACTCAAAAGAATTAGAGAATCAGCCTTCACGGTGACAAATCATCATTGATTTTCAAACATATGTAACTTTGCGGAAAAAATCAGTTCAGCTAAGAGGAATAGTGTTGCAGGGTTTCCGTCTTTTCACTAGCCATTCATGAATTAAAAAATATTGACGTTTGACATATTATATAAAATAAGATACAATTTCTGTTAATGCGTGCGCGGGTAACGGCTATTTCTCTGCGTGGTTGTACATAATATGGTTCCACATGTAAAAAATAATCAAAGGGTGCTTGTCGGCTACCTAATTTCTTTTTGACTCAGATCTTCACTACAAAAGAACAGTTGATTTTCTTATTTTCAAAATTAAACAGAACAATAAACCAAACTGGGAACTAACCAATAATAAGAAAAAACAATGTTATAGCACATATCTCTTCTGCGCATGCGCCGATTTTCCCCAAAAACAATAGAGCTCTTCATATTCACATTTCAAACATCTCACCAAATTTTGGTTTCCATCCGCTCAGCCGTTTGACCCACAGACTAACAGATGAAAAACAAAATGGCGGACCGAACTCTTGCAGAACACACTTTCGTTTGTCTTTGAGCCACGATATAGCTCTAATGACTGGGCGGATCGCAACCAAATTTTGGTAAGATGTTTCACATATAAATATTAAGAACCCTACTTTTTTGGGGGGAAATCGGCGCATGCGCAGAAGAGATATACGCTATGACGTTGGTTGTTCTGCTATGAAATATGTTTTTTGGGATTCGGGGGACCTCAAAAAATGTTATAAAATTTTGAAAAGTGGATTTTGGCCAAAATGAATGCCATTCCCCAGTTGTGAGTTAGAATGGTGAAAATTTCACTTCAAATATTGTATAATAACGAAACTAATACCTCTTATTTTTTACATAAACAAAATATAATAGGGAACATTACTTTCATCTTTTCTCGTCACTAGAATAAAGAACGTAATAAGTGTGTCCAAAAAGTAACAACACGAAGAAATCGGGAAACTTTTGCGTTTTAGGAAATGGGCATTTTGCATCTTCTTATAAATGATGCAACAGCCTGTGTACAAACATTTATATAGCATATTATATACTTATATGTGTTCACCTGGCCTTGTAGTGAACTCATTAAATACCATACTTTTTCTCTTCCATTCCATAACAGTCATAGCTCTGGGAATTTAATGAGTTTAAAATACAATAAAGTAGGTACACTGCGCTAATTTAATAAAAACATTTTTTTAAATAAAATCATACACACATACAAACAGACACGCACATGTATTATTGTTTTATATAAAAATTAATCATCTGTCTGACCAAAGCCGTAGTTAATTATTTTTTACAGTAATTAAATTGTCTAATCCTGAATTGGCCAGGCTAGTCAAGGGCTACATTCGATAACAATTAATACTACTTGAAACTTTGTGGCATACTGTGTTAGAGTTGGGTAACTCAGATCTGAACCGGTTCAAAGAGCCGACTCCGACAGAAGATCCGTGAGAGCCGACGGATCAACGGATCCGCATAGCTCAGTGAAACACTTAACACACAGATGCACATTTTACACTTACGTATCAGTTCTTGCTTTGATGCATCTGTTAGCTCAAATGACTCATGCATCACATGTTTAGCTATGCACTCTTGATTCTATACAGGTCGTGATATGATTGACTGAACTAGGTAACTCAGTGACAGACTGCAGTAACATATTCAGAACTCGGTTCTTTTTGAACCGGTTCAGTGAGCCGGCTCACATACGGGATCCAGATACAAAGATGCAAATCACTAAAAAGACCCGTTTTTCCCATCTCTATACTGTGTTCCGTTATAGCTACAGGGTATAGGTATATATATTTTGTCAGTGCGTATGTAATTATTAAACTTAACATAAAACATGTTATATATAATTGCAGTTTCTTCCCCAAAAACAATAAGACTCTACATATTTACATTTCAAACATCTCACCAAAATTTGGTTTCAATCCACTCAACCGTTTGACTCACCGACTAGCAAATAAAAAACAAAATGGCGGACCGAACTCTTGCAAAACCAGACAGTGGATCTCTCTGTAGGTAATATAGCTTGTCCTAAATTAGAGAGACCTTGGAAACCCTGAGGAGCACTCATAAAAATCGCTGCAACCATACTTATAATTAACTAAGATTTTTTTTCGCAACCCTGATTATTTGTCACGAAAGTACATAATGTGTCTGCTGCATACGTTTTCACGCTTAAACTGCACCTCGTGTTAACGGTATACCACGCACTGTGTAATGTTGTGTCATCCACTTGAGATTCCCACAGACCGAAAAACTGACGATCCTGGTTATATGACAAACAAGCGTATCACCAACAGCTATACTTTACTGTAGGGTAGAGTTGGGACAGGCTATGTCAAGCGTGGGCAATTTACCTGAACATCAGTTGTTGTTAAAAAATACTTTACAAATTACTGCATTAATTGCCTATGTAGCGAGGTATACTGATTGTGGGGTAGACAGGGTGAATTTGTTTACATATGGGAAAATATACTTGGTTACCAGAATATCAGTTTTTTTACACTACGACTATAAATATGTTTTTTAAAATTAATGCATTAATTACCTATGTAACAAGTTGAAAGTGGAGTAGACAGGGAGGTTTATTCGACGTGAGCAATTAGACTACTTATTAAGTGTCAAACATCGGTTATTACACTATGTGCATATCTGATTTTTTGTTCGTTTATTACCTATTCTACGCGAAAGTTGCAATTTTAATTAAATGTTCAAATGAGCGTTTGAATTTACTGAAGCATTTCGTAATTAATTATAAATTTTTACATTAATTAATTTATTATTGTATTTTCTTTTTTAACATAGTTTTATTTCATAAAAAATAGCACTGTTGAATAAAACCATTTAAAAGAAAACATTGGTCTTCGTTTCAATATGGAAAAATGGCAAATAAAAAATCAGCTTTTGCAATTATTTTACGTCATTAAAATGTCTCTTCTATGATTGAAAAATACTTCTTATTTTTTAAAATAACCCGCCACTGTACGTATTTAAGTTTGATTCTTTTCCTGTACTTTCCGTACACTTTTTGTACCCACTTTGTCATTTCTTATCTCAATAATTTTCAAACCATTTACGTAGATGTTCTACTATAGTAACCAACTATAATAATGTGGCATCGCAGTGAACGCCTTGCGCGAAGGATTCAAACCTATTACCATTTTTCTGAAAAAAAACATCGTTTTTATCGGCTTTTCTTTGATTTATTTCTTATAGGTAGCAGTAAACGAGCAAGTGGAAGCACTTAAATGACATATTTTAATTGATTATGTTGATCATTAGAGCGACTTTCTTTTCGATATAAAGTGTGGGAGCTCTGCACCAATCAGAAAATATTATTTAACGTGTTCACTATAAGACATAAGTGTTTGTACAAGACAGTTTGTAATTCAATTGAAATCTTTATATATAAAGTGAAAACAGTTTTAAAAAAAATGATTTAAAAAAAATTTAAGACTGCTTTTTACTTTATATATAAAGATTTAAATTTCTAATAAAATATAAATATAATTTGTACAAAGGCTTGAAGAAGACATTTAGTTGTGCCGAAATGTCGCTTAATTATAATAAACAAAATATTGACTGGAAAAGAGATCTTTTTATAAGGTTTTATTCAGAACTGGAAGTGGTTTAAAATCGACTTGCAAGATTTGACACAAACTGTCAATCAGTTTGTGTCAAATCTTGCAAGTCGATTTTAAACCACTTCCAGTTCTATTACTTTAAAATTTTGCATACTTATGTAGTATCGATGACAATACAATAATCTGAAAACCATAACTTGATGCTGTAGTCAGGATAGTACCGACAAAAAAAAACACCTTTGAGAAATAATATACCGGGTGTTTTTTTCAAAACTTTGAATCGATTGTTCCATTGTATGGCAGTGAATGGAGAACACTTTGAAAACTTATTATCTTAATGTTAAAATAAAGAATAATTTAATTGAAGTACCTGGTGAGATTTTTAATGCAATTGGCAACTCGGAATACTCCCCCACCCCTCATCATTAACGTCAACATTATCAAGACTTTACACAAAAATAACAGGGAAAATTAAAAAAAGTTTTAGACAAAAGTTGTTCATTTTTACACAAAAAAAAAATTTAATCATAAAAATCGGGGGCTTTCATTTAAAAAAAAAAAGTTACCCCCTCCACCGGCCGATGGGGGAGGGGGTTAGTATTACGTGTAAATTATTTCCCCCTCAAAACCCAACAACTTTTGCCTAAAACTTTTTTTGATTCAACCGGTGTATCAACAAAAAAATCCATTCAAAGTTTTGAAAAAAAACACCCGGTATATATTTTTTCTTTAAATTTTAATTACATAGCCACCTTAAATGAACCATACTGTACATAATACATATAAGATATTCATGAAACGGATGGTCATAACGAAACTAAGACAAAAATGTATAGTGTCTCTTTACGGGAGTCTAGGGAGCATCTCCTTGGATGAGTAGCCTATTTCTCAACATCCCTACACTAGCACTGTCCCTTTACGGTAATAATTTAAACTTATTTCCACACAAACTTCGGTACTTCAGGGATACAAAGATATACATGCGTACAAACTATGAACCAGAATGTTCTATCTTTCGCCACGTCCGTCTTTTGCATTAACCTATAACTCAAGCAATGGCTATAATAATGTTAACATTCCTGTAGTCTACAGCAGTAGTCTGCAATAAAACCGTTAGCTTTTATTGCCGAATTACTCACGCCAACTCATCACAATGTAATATTATACATACTTTATACAGGGTGTGTGTCGGAAAATTATTGCCAAACTTCACACATAAACAATATGACCACTCGTCTTGGACTTACAGATCTTGCTAATTTTTGTTTTAATAAAACCGCTTTCCAAAAAGTAAAAAATAACAACTTATGTGCTAAATATTTTTTGTGCAATCTTGCAATGTGAAAATTGATTGTAAATATGCTAGCCCATGGCTCGCGCGCGTTTGTCAGTCTTAGAACCGCCATGGTAAATATATGTTTTTCCTAATGTACAATAACCACTAAAATGAAAGTCTGACCAAAATCAGATCAATAGTTTTTAAGTTAATCTAGAATAAACAATTCTCAAAATGTCTGATGCGATATATCAGTTGTGCATTTAAGTCTAGGTTTCGTTGAATACTTGCAATATTACAAACAAAATTGTGCTCTTATTAATATTAATAAAGAAAATTAACAACACTGTGATTGGAAGCGATAAAAATAAGAATTTAGTCACAACGTACATTTTGAATACTATGCTCTCATCTTCAATAAAAACTAAACTTGTTCTTAGCAGTTTGCTGAATAATAAAATGTTTATGTTTAAAGGAACTGACGCTGAGCGTCTATAATCTACACTCAATCAATTAAAGGAACTGACTAAATTGTTGTTTGTTAATTATTGATAAATGTATAGATATCGAGCATGCATTTCCAACTTCCAAACCTGATAATTCAAAATGAAAGGAAATCTCTGCCTTCTGTAATCCCCTTTCTTTGTTTCACGTCATATGTACGAAAGTACGTACATATAACCTACTACAGGCTTACAATTAAACATCCATTATAGCTATTAATTATGAGAATGTCTTTACACCCAGCAAAATAAAACTGGAATATTTAAAATGTACAAGTACTTTAAAGATTTATCTATCTGTGACGTAACTGGTCATTTCGGGAAATGTCTAGTAAGTTTATAAAACGCTGACAAAGTCTGTAACGACGTCTTTTCATGAACTGTGCAAACTGTCAAAGTGTGTATGGGAGTATCGGTTTTTTTTAAGGTAGAAACTTGAAAATTGGATTTGTAGCTACTTATCATAAATAAATAATAACGTGCTTCATGGTTTTTGAATTTTCACATTTCAAGGGGGGAAACGTGAGCTGAAAATTTGTTTGGGAGTATCGGTGTTTTTAAAGGTAGGAAATTGAAAATTGGAATTGTATAGGGAAAACATATCGCTCCTTTTTTTGGGCAGTCGTGCAAAGCCGCGGGAAAAAGCTGATATATGTATATGGCACCAGTGAATCAAAAAAGAAAGGGGGAATAAAAAAATTATTTTGTTATTACAATTAACTCTCATGTTAGCATGTACTCTTAAGGCTGTCGGAACGCTCTGAATTTAAGCCAAAAATAGAGCTTCGGCTGTCAACTGATTGTAGACTTATTCGTCGACATTATGCAAAAATTCTTTCTCGATAAGGAAGATAAAGGACAAATCTAGGTCTCTAATGGACTACTTTTGTAATTTATGTACGATTTACTAGAAAAAATTTGGCATTAATTGTGCTAAAAAAACACACGTTTTCAATGTCACACTACGACCTTATTCGTACTTATTTCACAAAACTGTTCCATCACAAACCTAAAGTGAGTCTTCCTTTTTCGGAAAAGTTTTTTAAATCTTCAAAATATTTCCAAAAATTAGAGTAATCAATTGACAGCGGCACCCTTGCAAAACATTTTTTTAGCCTCGTAGTTGGCACCAGCTAAAAATTGAAACGTGCGGATGATTTGAGCGAGACAGAGCTAAAGAAGGTCACACCCACAATATGTCTTTTGCCTACCTCGCCCCTTACCGCTGAGTCTCAGCACAAACAAAATTCAGAGCGTTCCGACAGCCTTAAAGGCTTTGTTATTAGTGTTTTTGCCATATGGCAACATACACTATTGGCGTCGGTCGGATGGCGGGACCTAGGGGTCGGACCAAAATTTCTCGACGTTTCATAACCTCCTAAACACTTTGGCACCATTTTTAAAAATGTTTATATATATATGTATATATATATATATATATATATTTATATACGTATATATATATATATATATATATATATATATATATATATATATATATATATATATATATATATATATATATATATGTGTACGCGTGATAACTTTCGAAAGAGTTAATTGATTTCAACGAAATTTGGCCCACGTGTTGAAATCCATCACCGCAAGAAGCCTATTTAAAATGGGCGTAATCGGGCCATTTTAAGGGTAGTTTTTAGGGGTTGAAAAATGTTTTTGGGCCCCAAAATACCGAAAAAATTCTCAGAATCGTTTCAAAATTGATATTTAACCCGTTAGTAGCAATTAAAAAGTGCCCCTAAAATTTTAATAAAATCGGCCCAACAGGACCGGACTTACAAATTTTTTGAAAACACTAATTTGTAGATAGTGACTTATTTATTGAAGGGTGTATTTAATTCGGTGTGGACGTTAGATTGATAATAATATTGCAGTTAAGAAAAAAAATGTTATTTTAAGGGGTGTATTAAGTAGTCAAATTTTTAATTTTTCCCAAAAACCAACTTAAGTTCGCGTAATAAAGCCACACTGCCTGTATAAGCAAATACACTATATTGTCGGCAGGGTTTTGGCACTGCGACCCGGGTTTTTTATTATTATTTTCGGTTTAATGATGATTTTTTAAGATAAAGGCTCCTCAACTTTTTGAGAAACACATTAAAAGTTGCCACTCTAACATAAGAAAGTAATATAATAATTTTGAAGCTTGAAGATGGGCGACATTTACTAATTACATGAACCGCATTTCATTTATGAAAATGAAATTCACCGGGAATGTAGGTTTGTCATATACAATAGTGGACAAAGTATTGATCACTTTTCAAACAATCATGGCTATGGTTTCCGGGGTTGGAGACCGTGGTCTATTGGTATTTCTACCTGCGATAGACATTATTATTTTATTATTATTATCAAAGCCGGCGTAGCAACGGACAAAGTATATCCTTCCTTGGTGACTTACAGGTAGGTAAGTGTGTCGACGACTGGTGTTCATATTAAGTTAACAACTAACTTCCGTAATAGAGAAAATTTTACCCTAAATGCGCTAAAAGTCGTATAACTTCAAAAAAATGCGAATTGTCGTGGGACGCCTGGCAGATATTCACGGGTGCCAACACAAAAACGAACAAGTGTTACGCCATATGGATACACGTGCCAATATTACTATAACTGTCACTTATATTTTTGAAAATTAATAAACACTTGCAAGTTGCAACGACGCTCCGCTTGTTTACTCGTTCCAATACACAAATAATAATAATAATGCGTTTAACGTCCGTTTCTCGACTTTATGTCATAACAGACGCCATTCCCACCATTACTATTTTCCATCTACCACACTTCCCGTTATTTTTCTACATTTTTAAAACTTCAACTTATGTAATAGCAATGGGCGAATGAAGGAATTATAGGAAATTAGGATAAGGTAGGTAATTTTTGAACTAGGAGTTTGATAGGTAATCGGCCATGGCCTCAAATAAGGAACCATCTCGATATTTATCTGGAATTAATTGAGGGAATCCATGGAAACCTCAATCAAGATGGCCGGTACAGGAATTACCGGTTCTCGGCGAGAGGCAGTAGGAAAAAGTCCCACCCACATCTGCCCCCACCGGGATTCGAACCCTGACCTCCCGAATGCGAGTCTAGTGCTGTTACCACTACTCTACCCAGCTCGGTTTCCAATACACAAATATATAGGAGTATAGTGCTGGCACACACAGCCATATACGTAAGGCAGTGTGTGTGTAGCGTAGTAGAAAGGGAAGGACTGGATGGCCAAACGAATTGCACGTCGCAACGTTTTATCTTCATAAAATATTTTTGTTCTGGACTGTACATACGATACACATACATACTATCTGTAGCTATATCTACTAACTAAGCATTTCTCTACCCAAAATAATGTTCACATTCTGCGGTAACGTTACGGGCTTATGGCCATGTACTTGTAGAATGTAGACTCAATGTTGAGAGAAATAGCGCAGAAGGTACATTTAGGAACCATGCGGTCTTTTTCTTACATATTGCATAGGTAAAATGATTTTCACTATCCTTCCTGTTGTCGTACTCTATAAGTTGTCCTTGAAGTAGCGCGGAGGATTTTGAGGACATTCCTTCTAAAAGATTGATTCAAAAATCTCTATTTTTGTCGACGACGTGTAAGTAATTAGCAAGTTATTAACATACCTTTTTATAACAAATGTTACGAGATGTCATTCGACATAAAATTGAAATCAATTTTTTCAATAAAACTTCTTAAAGACGCGTTTTGTAAATTTCGTGAAGGGGCTATTCGGTGAGTTGGCGTTACGAGTAAATGTGACGTTTTTGCGCGACCTACTAAGACCATTTATGCAGTATAGCGAATCTATAAAAGACAACAAAAAATTCTTCATTTATATGTAGCAGCGCGCAGGCCCGGCAGGTCATGTCCGGCCCGAGTGGGTAGACGATTAATTATTAGCGGAAACCGAGCTGGGGGGGGGTTGGACAATAAAAAATAAATTGCTACTATTGTTTTTGTTGCGATCTTTATTCAAATTTATAATAATGACATAAAAAACATGTCATTTTGCCAAAAGAAACTCATTTTCGCAAAGCAAAAACACTAGCACGTTTCGAATTTTGCGAAATAAACTCATTTATCAGTTTCTCTAGATCGAGCTCGTCGGTCATATCCGAATAAATATGTAAAAGAGCGACTTTGTTGAGACGATTTTGCAACATTGTTGATCCTAAATACGTTTTCAGTCGACAAAGGACAGATAAACTTCGCTCATTTGAACAGGATGACCCTGAAATCGTGATTAGTAGACGAACAAAGCGCATGAAATCTGGAACGAGCCCTCTACCCCATTCATATTTTTGAAATTTGTAAATGGACATAGTTAATGATATATGATGTTTTCCTACTCGGGATTTCTCGAGTGGGTCAAGCTATCCACATAACCCACTATAGGTACCTGCCGGGACTAGCAACGCGATACAAAGCTCACATACTGCGAGTTAGATGAATTAATACAAATAGATAAAATCGTAACTTAGTTTATAATTATAGAGTTTTAAAGATTCCTAGAGCAGGTTTTCAGTTTTTGTCATTTTTGCCTGTTTATTATACTTGTATCTATACAATATACTTACAAAAAACGGTAAACCTAAGAATATTTGTATTGTTTACATGTTTAACTTCAACATCGCGTATTGGTTACACGCAAAAAAAATGGTGCGTATACTTATGTACGCATGGTAGAAGTTATACTTCTTTGGCGTGATCGTGAATCCATATTTTCAAAAAAACAAATACAAGTATTGAGGTTATTTAACTGCCCAAAGTCGTTAACAACACTATAGCTTTTAAGAAGTTCTGTCCGATGTCGCTAGTATATCTTGCTGTTTTGTGAAACAACTATTTTGGCAATTTCAGCATTGCCAATACACGTAGTACATGGTGTCTCATTTTCGTTGCATGCTGCGTGCGCAACTTTCGTAAATTTTACCCTCAATGCGCCAAAAGAAGTATAACTTCAAAAACAATTTCTATTCATAGTATTCTTTTTTTAATTTTCATTACGACGATCTACTTTAGCGAAATAGATATAAAAAAGCAGATATGCGTTAAGCTTCCATATCACTTTATCGGTACCTACGTAGTAAATAAATACTGTATCTACAACCATTCCAAGTTGCCGTTTGGAGCCGACGCGACGGGATAATCAGATTTGGCATGATTTCACGCTAATCTTAGACACTGATGAAAGTCTGATTGAAACCTAAATCCCTAAAGTTCCCACACACAGTCAAACTTTCACTAAACTACGTTCACAATTTATTGCTTGAAACACGTCGAAACTTTAGTTTAGACTCTAATGAACATCGAACACGAATTATTGGTATTTGATTATGAAAACTAGACTATTCAACCTCCACAATAATTTAATAGTTTATGTTTAAACTACTAGAAAAGTAGTTTTTTTAATAGATCTTAGTCAACGAAAAATATTATACACTAGTTGTAATAAACATAATAATAAATTTCAAGTTGTGCAGCGAACTTTACGAAAATATTTTGTAAAAAATTTAACAAACATCAAATGCCTCTAAAGAGGAAAAAATAATTTACCCTTCGTTTTACAACTATCTTCCCTACCTACATTTAATAAGAAATCGGTACAATTATTTCTCTAGTCAATTGTTTTTTTTTAGCTAGCTTCAAATGAAATATACATTCTTTTAAAGTTTATAGCTAGTCGTTGAACTACGCAATGTTTTTTTGCTAATAAAACTATTTTTACAGCCAAAAAAAAAAAGTGTATATTTCTTTTGAAGCTCTAACAGAAAAAGTTTTAGGTTAAAGTATAACGTTAATTAATGATTCGCAAGCTGTGTAAGTATGTGCTAGCATCTTTCAAATAATCCCTGCAAACAAAAGTGTAAAAAAGGATTCCATCTGTTTTAATATTTGGTTGTTTCAATTGAGAATGAAACGGGTGATAAACAAAATAGTGAGCGTCTGTAACTTCACCATAATCACGTGCCGTTGTCAAACATAGCAGTAACGGTAGATCACAACATGGTATGAGCTCTTAAACTGATACATAAACAAATGACCCGAAGATAGAAAAGGATCGAAACAGGGACAACTGTCAGATCCTGCCGAGATCGCTCTAAGGTCGGGATACACATGACCGCAACTAGCACGGCCGTGTCTAAGTGGCGAGTAGTACCCCTCTAAACGTGCGGTAATCCGACGGTTTTTTGTACTATAGCGCATTAAGGAATCCGGCGTGCATACGTACTAACTTGTAGGTAATTAGGGCAGAAAGAGTATTAGGAAACGAGATTAAAAATAATCAGAGAATCTTAAGTTCGAACATGTCGGATTACAAGGGGTTTTGGGTTAGCGTCACCCCTTTATAAATATATTTTTATCGTGATTGTCCCGAAAACAGAATTTGTTTACATAGAAACGTGTAATTTTTAATTCATGATGTATAGATATTTTATAAAATTTTCATTACACCAGACTACTGCAACGTAGACAAAGTAACTTGGCAAGAAAGAAGCAGGATTATTAGATACACAAGTGACCTCGTTCCGTTGGATAGTAATGAGGGAATGATGTCATCCAGTAGACTGTCAATTGATATTGCGTGGTTGATAAAAATATTGAACGGTCTTCTAACTGACTAATTCGTTAACGAGGTAACCTGTGTGTCTAATAACCTTGGAAAGAAAATTCTAAATGAGCGCTGTAAATATGAGTCATTACGTGTTACTTAGCGAAGGAAATCTTGGTCTCTAACGGCAGTCCGATTTAGCTAAAGTAGAATTAAGCGTATATCGCCGATATGCGTTAATATATTTATTTACCGAATAACAATTTGGGAGGAATGGAATGGTAAAAGTTTGAAGTTCCTCTATTGCTTTGAATCCGTATTGCGTTTTTATATCAAAACTATATTATAAAGTAGTAATGGGGTTTTTGAATATTTTATATGACACTTTAGGAAAACATCTTTCCAGAATTTTTGAACCGACATTAACGCGAAAGAAACCGCTAGTAAAGGGTAGTACATAATAATTGTAATTTACAGTTTACAAAGAAAAAAAATGAGTAATTTCATTTGACTGTGTTTTAATATGAGTAAAAAAGTTGAAGACCTTTGGACTAACCACCGTGAATGTCCTAAGTATTTAATTTGTTTGTGGTTTTTATCCGACATCCTTTCTGGCCTTCAACGACTTCAACGAAACCTATACGAAGTCGGTCATATACCAACACTATATTAAGCAGGTCACCAACTTAAAATATATTTACAGAGAAAAAACGTAATATCTAAATTTTACTTCATTATCTTAATTTTTGACACGAACACCTGAAGTAATTAGGACATTATTATTTAAATTATTTTACCAGTTACAAAACTCTAAAGTTCTAACTGGTGAAACTTTTCATTTATTTATTTAAAATAATAAATGTTGAAAAAAACGGTAATTACGCCATTATTGCTTTTAAAAATTTATTTTTATTTTAAACAAAATTTCCTAAAACATATAATTTCAACAAGTTTATATTGTTCAACAAAAACAGACCATTATTAAAATGTAGATAACACAACAATAAAAAAGTATTTAAATATCTATATAGGTAATTTTCACAAGAAACGAATAAGATTGCATCATCAAAAAACTTTTATCTTTACTTTTTATAACTTCTAAGAGAATATAGCATACTTTTCCCATCCTTGTTTTGTGTAAACGACTTAAGCCATACTCATCAAGCGAATCTGAATTTCGGAAACGAATCAAAGTTTGCAAACAATTTTCGTTAACGAATACCCATATAACTGAAGATTCTAGATTCTAGAACATTTGCTTTTGTATATACCGGTATGTATAGTATGTCCAAGGCTAGACGTAAAATACGAAATTCAGTATTAAATAATCAATATTATTCACACCGGTGACGATTCGGTCGCTAAAGTAATTTCATCGCCTGCTTGTAACGGGACAAAAAATAAAATTTAATTATTTTAAGACAAACATCGAAACTAACTGTGCTACGAACCAATACAGATATGAAGACATAATGAGCGGTTTTAAAAATAATATTTGCAATGATCTAGTACTCATTATTGAAGTTAAGTTTGCTACACAAGTGAAATGTCAAATAGTCTCAAAAATGAATGCTGAAACGTTGAAAATACTGAAAATGACAAAAGTCGCAATTTTGTATGGTGCAGGATAAAAATGCAGTGTGTACTGTGTACGAAATACGATTTTGACCCCTGTGACTTTTACATCTACTGTGTTCATGAGACAAATAATAATAATAATAATAAGAATGCCTTTAACATCCGTTTCTCGACTTTATGTCATAACAGACGCCATTCGCACCATTACTATTTTTTCATCTACCACTTCCCGTTATTTTCTACATTTTTTACAACTTCAACTTATGTAATAGCAATGGGCGAATGAAGGAATTATAGGAAATTAGGATAAGGTAGTTAATTTTTAAACTAGGAGTTTGATAGGTAATCGGCCATAGCCTCAAATAAGGAACCATCTCGATATTTATCTGGAATTAATTGAGGGAAACCATGGAAAACCTCAATCAAGATGGCCGGTACAGGAATTACCGTTTCTCGGCGAGAGGCAGTAGGAAAAAGTCCCAGCCACATCTGCCTCCGCCAGGATTCGAACCCGGTACCTCCCGAATGCGAGTCTAGTGCTGTCACCACTAGTCTACTCAGCTCGGTCATGTGACAAATATTACGCTCTTGTTACAAAATCTGCTATTAAATTCGTTAGTTATTTATCGCTTAGCTCCTTAATGTCAGACTATGTTTTGCTTAATAAACAACACATTTTAATGTTTAAAAAGCAATAGTTTTCTAAAAAATGTTAAATGTTTATATACCGTAGAAGTTTATTTGGTGTGTATCGTAGGACACACTGTATATTTTCAATACTTAGATATTGAAAGTTGGTGCATGCACTCTGCAAGAAAAATTTTAATACAAGTTAATTGATTTTCTGAATTTCATTTCAAAGTTCATAAAACCAATCATTAGGGCGATGTCACTCCTCATGTCAGAATTTCCTAGTCTTAAACTTCTCACACTCAAATAATGATATAAAAAGACTTGTTATATCCTTTTTCTTAAACATATTCACAATTTAGCAGCCTTATGGGCAATGATGCGGATAATAATTAATAAACATTGAAGACAAAAAAATCCTTATTTTTTTACATTTAATTAAACAAAACAAAAATATACGATAAACCTAATAAACGGCCTTTAACAAATGCCTAGATTCTGGAGAAATATTAAATTGGTCCTGGAAAAAAGACGTATATTGGGTTGCAGAACACATTGTTAAAACATTTGATTTGACAAATGTCTTGATTGTGATCATAAAATTACAGTAATTGTTTTATTTGCAGGATCAGTCTAATGTCATGTTCAAACTCTCTGTCAGGTAGAACATTAGAACAAATCGCTTATCAAGCTAAATTTTGATCAATATGCTTAAAAAATAATATTTCGAAGCGAAAGTTGTAAAAAAAACTATGGTTAAAACATGTTTTAGACAGTTTTAAAAAATATATCGTTTCAAAAAATAAGTTTTTCGAACAGGATCGATTTAAAATTCTGTGATGCTTTTCTGATAGAGAAATATGTCTAGTCGCAATGTAAGGCCATTGTCAAATCATATTTTTTGACAACGCTTTTTGCAATCCAACATTAAAGTAGATTATGATGTATTTTATAGACACTCGACAACTGTGCAGATCATTTAGTTCTAGGAGTAAATGAGTGATCATATTTTTGTGTACACGTATATATTTAACCTTATCTAGAGAGTAACGCATGTTTTTCTGTACCTTTCTTTCTTTTTCCATTTGCAACAAGTATAATATTATGTAAATGGAATGAAATTTAAATCGTTTAATACATACAAATAATGCATAAAATTTTAGATATTCTAGAAGTATTACTGTCGACGTAAAAGTACTTTGAAAACCTTTTTGACTCCAATATAAAAGAATATGTACCTATACCAGGCATAGTGTTTAGGCAACAACAACTAATATATTTAAAAAAAAAGATTTTTTCTATAAGTATAGTAAATATTAATCGTGTCTGAAATCACTTAGTTTCAAAGAAAATCGCTGATTTCAAATATCAATACTATCTTCAGTTTATAACGTGTTTTTCATGTGAACTAGAGAGACGCTCGACAACTGAGGTAAATATCGCCTTATACTATTTTCGCCGACTTCAAAGCTGACATCTTTTAAGTTGAATGCTTTATCACAACATTTGTCGTTCTATAAAGAAACTAAACTGAAACAATGTCTAAGAAAAATAAAGAAAAAGCTATTGAAATACAAACCGATACATCTTCTAAATTTATTACGTTCACGACGAATGTTACCCCCTGTATATTGTGCCTTTCGTGGTGTCCAGCGTCCATGCTTACACGTTTCAACCACTACTACCAACAACACACAAAAACCATCACCTACTGACAACCACCCAACTACTTCACGTTGCTTTCAACATTCTGTTAGAACACAGAACGTGACATATGTGTTTAGTGGTTTACAAGTTATTTTACCTACCAAGGGTTATATTTTTAAGAAAAGTACGCGACATTCTTCGAAATATATATCGGTTTGTTTTTTGCTACCACAAAAGAAATTCAGCTAAATATTAATGATACCGATGTATTTTTGTCGTCCTTCGAATGTTTTATTATTAAAAAATTAGAGCCCTGATGAAGTTAACCAAGTTAACGAAACGTTGGCAATAAATTATAAAATTATTACAGAATAATTTTTTGTCCTTAATTCCCATTAATTTTTTAATAATATTAATGATACCGTTTCGGTAATCTCTCGAAGGTGTCTTTGTTATTTCTTGGGAGAAGGGGGCCGAGTGCCTCGATCACCTGACACTTGGTTTGCTGGTATACCGAAAGTATATTTGAAACATAAAGGTCGTTTCGTGAAACGTGCAAGTAAGACATTACATGCCTATGAATTCCATGTCAAATAAAAGCACGCATTACATACGTTTCCGCTGGAAATCGAACGCTATCTTTCCACATCTCGATTATTCAAAAAATAAAATTTAGTGGGGAAACATAGTCTTAAAACTGTGTTCTTAATTGACCACGTCCCCGCTGTAGATGTTACATTGTTTATCAAATATTTAAATATTCTGCTTCCAGTGTGCAAGAAGAATAATAATAGTTCGGTACACAAATAAATGCAAGCATATGCACTAGCATATAAATTGATGCAGCAGAATTCAGAATGTCAATTTATTACATAACACTGCAAAATGCATTTTATATCTCTCAGCCATTTATTGTCGCGCCAACGTTTGTCAACTGCTCAAGTACCTATATCTTCATATTGAGATATCCAGAGCTTGCACACTTTACCACTTTTGTATATAGAAAATTTCTTCAACCGATAAAGGAAATCCAACTTGCTTGATCTTATCTTCTTCAGTAAGTTAATGAACAATCATTCAAACTTTTGAAACACGTCATAATAGAGACAACAGAGACTTCAATGAAATTTGAATCAGTTAGAGTCATTGATGTCTGACTGTTTTTCGAGTGCAACGCGAGAAATTAGATCGTTGTCCCCCGTCGCGGTTGCGCAAGGTTCGAAAGACTACCATTTTCCTTTTCGTTGTACTCATCAACTTAAAATATTTACTACTTAGGAGCCCTTGAAAATATGTTGCCCTGGTGTTCTGCAGAGACGGCCCTGCGTATATTATATAGACAGCGAGGTATTTCTAAAGTGAACTTATTTATATACGATGTAAAGAGGCAGATATGGACAAAAGTTTCTAGTGGAAAAATAAAATTTAAATATCACTTATTTTGATTTTACATATTTTTTCTATTGTCCGTTGTAATAAAAAAGTTGTTTGAAGTTTCTCTATTGTGATTCTTATAGAAATTGATTCACATACGGTTTAGTACTGTATACTTATTTTGTTGCTACGCTAGTTTTAAAAATAAATAATAATATCATACGCCAACATCAAATGTGTCAAAATCAGTAAGCAATCTACTTTTAAGTTCTAAGGACAAAAAGGTTAGCAGCCAAGATTATTAGATACAGACATGACCTCGTTCATGAATGACGTCAGCTTATCAACCACGCAATATCAATTGAATGACGTTATCCCCCACTACTATCCAACGGAGCGAGGTCACCTCTGTATCTGGTAACCGTAGTTAACAGCTACTTATAAATTCAATGTGGCGAACGCCCAAATATCACGGATTATTTTTTTCATAACAACTCCCTTTATATACGTATCAGATGAAAGGGATTATCAAATGAAATACAATAAACTATGTGATGTTATAAAAACTAAAATGAGCTAAATATAAAAATATGAAATTTATCTTTTAAAAACTTTTTTGGAAGCTAAGGACTACTAAAACTAAGAGCGTTAGGCGTGTATGTTGATGCGTTTCTCGCTCAAAGCGTTAGTTTTTTTAGTTTTAGTAATCTATACAAAATTCTTAAAATGTCTTGTAAGCCCAGAAAAAAATTAATTTACTCTTTCGTATTTTTATCAGTTGTCTTGAAGTAAAATATTCAACAAACAATTTCTGTTAAGGACAGAAAAAAATTTAGTTGTAAAAACATCAAACTAAACTAAACATAAATGAACAATTTTTTATTGTGTCGGTTTCTGCCGATATTCTTACGAATTTAATGTGCAGTTCACAAATATTCTAAACAATATTAAATACATAGTTTTTAATGTTAAATTCGATAAAAGCACGTTTTCTCGTAAATAACGGAACAATAATTGTATTCGTTTACGACGTGTTACAATAATGTGTATAAAATATTAATAACTCTTCCATTTAAATTGAACAAGCAAACAAAGTATATGCAATTACATACATACATACAAATATAATCATTGTGAAATGCTCGTCAGTTTGTTTGTTATATCAGCCGTTTTGCTCTCTTTTCAGTCTTCTCTTAGTTCGATCCGATCATGTTCTATCTATCAGTGAACCAGCTTCCCCCAAGCCTAGAACTCCATACCACCTTACTTTACCCGACACGCCACCTCCACCATCATTCCGTAGCTTCGTGCATTCTTTTTAGAGGATGTGCAAACTTTCGTAACACTTATATAATCACCTAAATCTTTCACTTAGCATTGAGTATTCTTGGATATTTGTACCCTTAAAAACTTTAATTGTTAACCGTCTATAATCGACAGTTTATCTTTATCATATTTACAGTCTCTTTTTCTAGCCTTTCACAGATATTTCAGAGCATCTATAACAGGAGTTATTAAAAAAAATGATTGATCTTGTTTCTAAATCTTTTTTCAGTCACACTAACTTTATCAGTCTTTTTAGATCATGTTGTCACCTTAATATACACTTTACTACGGCCGTCCCGCCACCTCCACCATTATGAGATAGCTAATATTTTTTTATAATACTAGCGTTTTATCCGCGACATCGCTCTGGTTAAGTCGAACGTAGCCGAAAAAAATATCCTATACTTGTTTATGAATCAATTATGCGTATATCAAGTTTCATCTAAATCGATCCAGCCATTCTAGAATGATGCTGGTACCGATGGATACCAAAATCTTCTTGACACCTTGCCCTCTTAAAATATCAACAAAAAAATATAAATCACAGACATTCTAACAATTCTTAAAATTGTGTTAAAATCTCACACCTAAGTTTGCCCGCATAAGATTCCATATCAATCTCTTGATCTCCTTCATAAGTACTGAAAGACTATTCAAGGCGCTTTCTCGTTTAATACGCTTTAGACATCGAACATATTAAAGAATGTCTTAAAGAAAGTTCGCTGTATTCCTAATTCACTAAATCTGAAATAGTTTAAATGAAACTTGCCTTTCGTAATTATTAATTCATACATCCTTAATCGATGATGCCATTCGCCAGTTCTTCGTTAATTACCGGAATTGGAACAAATGCCGTACGCTGCTTTAAACATGGTGAACAATTGAATATGGCATTGTACCCCTAAGTTGTAACGAAATTTACCTACATAAAGATATGCATATACAGGCTGACAATTATTTTGGCATGTATTGAAATAACCTTTGATAATGAACTTATATTATATATGTAGGTATCGCTACATCAAGATAATATTTGAGATCTTTATAAATGTATTTTCGTTTTCCTGCTGTTTCTTTTTTTTTTGTTTTTGTATTTTTAACCAGCATCATCGAAACTCGACCAGACAAATTTTAATAAACTTTGATACATTGTCTACTAGTACTCAAACTTAAAAGGTTCCAAAATTGAAAAAATAGAGCACACCTCACTCCGCTGTCTGTCCATATGTCTGTTACAAGCTCCCAGAGCTAAACAGTATAAGCTAGAAACTTGAAATTTAGTACAGATAATTATTCCGTTATATTAAAATAAAGTTTCTGTCAAAATTGCCAATATCGCGAAATAATCCGCAGACAAGGGTAAATATCGTATAAAATGAATACACTATATTGTATGAAGATCACAATTTTGTTCGATCGTTAGCAGTGAAAGAATTTATTCATCAAAAATTATTACAATTATATTTGAAATGTGAGTCGTGAAATAATAAATTAAACAAAAGACGATGGATTTTATACGAGATACTACAGAAGTAAAACCGCACACGCAGTATCAACTCTATGGTATCGTCGGGGTTACCTAGACCCTTTTTCCTTGCAGCATTTCGTAACAGTTTATCTCATAAATTGAATTTACCCTGCCGTGCGAAAAGAAATTTTACTTCAATAAACCAATTCATTCGTTTTTAAAACTCAGAGTTGCGACTTATGAAAGGTGACATTTCAGTTGAAAAATATACTAAATCAGCAGAAAATATTAATTTAGTGACAGAAGTATGGTTTTTCAACTCTTTTATATCAACTTTAATCCTATGTAATCTCGGTCAGACGTATCACAAGTTTAACAAAGAATCAGAAGTTCTATATAATTATGCAAGAGTGTCTCTAAATTGTTCGTACATTTAAGATGAAAGTACAGTAGAACCTCGATAAGTTCAAGGGAAACGTTAAAAAGTTTGACTTGCAGTATTTTTAACGTAAAGAGGCTTTAAGACTTAAGGAGGTTTTAAAAGACCGTATTTTTACTTAGTAACATTTCATTTATGTATTTTTGAGGTTTAAGTTACAGAGGTTAGGTTAAATGCAAATGTTACATATGTAGAAATAAGTACATACTTTATTTTGAGGACAGTGTGGTCCAGCGGTTAGCGTGCTGGCTTCTTGACGGGCTGTCGTGGGTTCGAATCCTGCCTCTGGATGTTTAGTAATGCCGTTTAGTTGTAAGTGATTATGTTATTTAATGTAATTAAGACGCTAATGACCTAAGTTGTTGAGCGTCTGTAATCTACAATAGATACTTTAGTCTTAAGTTACTGAAAGTCGAATGCGCAATTATTCGTTTAAGTTATAGAGATTTCATATTTTAAATAAAGGTTTCCGGGATCAAAGTAAAGCATGTATTAATGTGTAAAGGTTTTTACGTTAACGAGGTTTGAGTTATCGAGGTTTTACTGTACTTTTAACACTGAACTATAAAATCGTTTTTTTAGAGACGATTACGGACTTTTTAACTGTTATATTCTATTTCTTTTTATAATTCTGTTGTCTTATATTTATTTTGTTGTTACCTTGTAATGTAATTTTCGCAAATATAATCGTGCAGTAGAAAGCAATTTTTGTAAAAAATATGAACTAAAAAGAGAAATTGTACGAGTAGATAAAAAGATGCTTGATAACTGAAGTGAATTTAAACGAGCGAGGCGCACAAAGTTTTTTTTTATATATACCCGTACTCCCACCATAAAATTACTTTACTTCCACCATGTACTCAAATTTAACTATGTAGGTTATTTGAGAATTTTATTTTTTATCAAAATAAAATATAACCTTTATTACTCAAGAATAGTATAGCTTTGTTATTAGTGAAATTTTTTTTAGAATCGGTTCAGTTGTTCCAGAGACATACGAACACCCAAATTTTACCTCTTTATATAATAATAATAATAATAATAATGCGTTTAACGTCCGTTTCTCGACATGGCGTCATAACAGACGCCATTCGCAACCATTACTATTTTCCATTTTACCATTTAACGTTATTTTCTACATTTCTAAAACTTCAACTTATTTAATAGCAATGGACGAATGAAGGAATTTTAGAAAATTAGAATAGGATAGGTAATTTTTGAACTGGGAGTTTGATATGTAATCGGCCATGGCATTGAATAAGGGACCATCTCGGTATTTATCTGGAATTAATTGAGGAAAACCATGGAAAACCTCAATCAAGATGGCCGGTACAGAAATTATCGTTTCTCGGCGAGAGGCAGTAGGAAAAAGTCCCAGCCACATCTGCCCCCGCCGGGATTCGAACCCCTACCTCCCAAATGCGAGTCTAGTCACCACTACTCAGTAATTTTACCTCTTTATGTATTAGTATAGATTGTGTTAATTAATACTTTATGTTTTTCAGGTAAATGGGACAGATGTAAGCAGTTCACCCCATGCTGATGCTGTTCGCGAATTCTTGACAGCTCAAGAACCGATTTTAGTTGAAGTGATGCGTCGTACATCAGACACTAAGTTCCTTGACAATCAGTCATCGTCATCTTTCGAGACTAAGGAATACGCCGATTCTCTTGAACCATTCATCGACGTTGAATCGCCGGATAAAGAAAAGGACGATAACGAACCATCAACATCAGCTTACGGTCAAAACCAGACATCCCAAGTATCGAAGAGTGTACAAACGTACATTACTAGTATGAATTGGTTTGACGAAAGTCCAATCTGTGACAACAGAGAATTACCTTTAGAAGATTGGTTGGAGCAAGATATTCAGGATATGAATTTAGAGGTAACAATGATAATTATGTCTCTGGGTGTTTAGAAGGAACGTTTACTGAGTTTAACCACCAATTGACGTAATATATTAGATCATTTTTATAACACTTCTAGTTTAAGAACTGTGATTCCACCCGTTCGTTACGAAACCCTAAAAATACAAAATAATGAATTGTATTTAATGTTCAATCTTTTAAAATCAAACTTAATGGACATAGTTTATGAGTGTGAGTTTCGTTAATCATAATCTTAGCTCTTACCCCCAGATAAAGTGGCATGCACGTTGTTTAGTGTACAGTTGATTTCAGCAACGTAAGGGCTGGTTGTTTTTGTTGCAGGAGGTTACATTACGCAAAAATAATAGTGAAGAAAGAATTGGGTTGACTGTGTGTTACAGTTCTGATGAAGCGGATGCCTGTACAGAAGTTTACATTAGTGATATTATTCCCGAAAGTGTAGCGGATAGAGATGGAAGATTACGCCAAGGCGATCAAATCTTACAGGTATATCTTATCCCTAGAATAATAACTTTATCATTGTTTGTTATAACTAAAGTTTAAAGTCGATTCAAAACTAAAATCCTGATCAAAATTAATACATCTCTCGGTTGTTTGTTATATTTTTAGTGTTAAAAGAATTATTGAAACTGGATGCATGGTTTGTTTTCTGACGAAACTTGGGTAAGCTCGTAATCATCGATAGTCGAGGATGAGTATATCGAATGCCTAAAGATTTGCTACCTACAATATCTCTGCAGCTCTGTACGGACGTCGAAGCAAATTCCTTGTCGAAACACCTTTGCAGAGATATTGCAGGTATCTCCAGGTCTTATGAGAATTTGGTGGTTTCAAAGTTAACCCGAGTTTCACCAATAAACAAAACATTTCTATTTATTTAACGACAATGTAAAGCTCACAACACTACATTAAATTATTTACAAAGCCGTCTTTAGCAAAGGTGACTCATGACACTTTAGGATATATGGGGCCCCTTGAACAAAATTTTTGGTTATCGACAGGAATAAACAACATTCTAGTTATATTTGTTATTTTATCGCAGGGGTTAGGGCGCCCCGTGGATCGCAGGCCCTGGGTTCAAGCCCAGCAAGCTCATGCGGAAAGATTGGCCTGATTATTTATATATATTTTATCTTTAAAGGTAAATGGAAAGGATGTAGCCACTAAAGAAGAAACCGAATCACTTTTTGCAGAAAACAAAAATGCCGTGACTCTACTTATAAGCAGATGTATTTATCAGGTATTATTTATTTATAAAATCGTTCCACTGAGATGTATACTCGTGTGTCGTAAGATAATTAAAAAAATCGGATTTTCGCGAAATCCTAGGACATTTGCTAAAAACCGGATTCCAATTACACGATTTTTTGCAATCTTCCTAGGATTTTCGCGAAAATCCGAATTTTTTAATTAATTCCCACACCCCTTAGTCACTTTAAATTGAAAGTCCAAGATCTAGTGGAGATCGTTTCCGGGCATGCTCCATAGCTCCACAGCGAACTTGAATGCTTACCAACTGATAATTTTTACACGACGTCGAGCAATTATACTAAACGCGTGCATATGCGCATGTCCCGAAAAAGGTCCATACAAAATGGCGGACATTCGATTTCTCTTTTTTTAGTACTGTCAACTATACATCGAGACGTATACTTGAACCGTCCAAATCGATACATATCTTTATCGAAACTTTATCCGCGGTAACAATATATTAGATTACATTTTTTTCAGTCTGTGCTTTTTCTGATATAACTTTCAGCTTTAAATCTAGTTTTAAGAATGTCATTTGTTTTCAAATAAACAGAGACGGGCTAAAAATAAACGACATTCTTAAATTTAGTTTTAAAGCTGAAAATCGTATCAGAAACTCCGCATAGCAGAACTTTTGGAGTTTATAAGTTCGGTTTTAAAAATGCAAAAATAGAATAAACCTAGTTAACTTATTAATACACGCTGGTGCGAATTGCTATTAGTGAAATTGTTAACGAACATAGAAGCACAATATTTATTAGATTCTAGAACTATCTGCAGCGATGTAACTACATTACAAAGTCATGTCAATTATAATTACAACACGTACTATGTAGGAACAACCTAGAGTTAGTTAAATAGTTCATAGATTAATGAAATGTTGTCCCTAAAGCGGTAATTAAATCTCTTAACAGCTTTAGTTTACGTATACAGTACGAATATAGCAATTTAGGTTTAGTTAAAGAATAAATAATATTTTGCTGCAGGATGATGAAAGCTTACAATCTCATGAAAATTTAACTGAAGAGATGTGCGAACCATTTTATGGTAACACGTCGATTGAAACACAAACAGTAACGGAAAAAGAACCAAATCAAGATGGTAATACACCCGTTTCCAAAATTATGATTAGCTGTGATTCTCAACAAATAATGTCTACAAATTTTACAAAACAAATCCAAAGACATGATTCTGATTTTTTTAAAAACGAAATACTAAATAACACTAACTCTTTAATACGTAATAAAATAGAAAGTATTAGTCAAGAAATAGCAATGCTTGATCATAGAATGCAAAGTATACAAATAATAAATAAAGATAAATTAATTTCCGAAACTTCGGACTTTGATATTGAACATATATATGAAACAATACCAGAATCTATTGATTCAGAATTAGAGCCAATATATTCGTCTCCATACGAATCTGAAAAGGTTACGGGAAAAGAACAATCTCTTACTGAAAGAAAGGATGGAAATACAGTACGGAATACAAATGAAAAAACATTAGCCAAAGTGAAAACTTGGTCCAGAGCGACATCCAGCAGTGAAGAAGAACGCGAGAGCCGAGAAAATAGTTCTAGTGCTTATAATACCGGTGGATCCAGCAATAGTAACCCACTTACATTGAAACTCAATTGCAGAAACACGACAAACCGGTGAGTTGCTTGTAACGGAATTTATTAGAATATTTTCATTCCACATGCGTATCTTCACCCAATATGGCAGCCCCCCACAGCATTAAAAGTCGCTAATTTATATAATTCTTTAAAAAACGGTCCCTGGTTACAACATAACTGACCTCCTCTCTTGGGAGCTATACTCGTCTTTTGCATTGATGCTTAACAGTTGAAAAAAAACCGAAAATTTTGAATTTAGACACCCCTATCGTTAACAGTTAAATCCAAATCTACTATAGCCACAATCAAATCCACATCTTTACGAACGAGAGATAGTGATCTTCAAGTTCGGCACAGAAAGCACCATTCGCTAGTTTTGATCACTGTTCACAACATTGCATGTAGGTACCTATGTTAAATACTTTTTCAATAACAAGCTTTAATATTATTTCAGATCAATGCTGCAACTGTGTCCGCCAACAGAGAAATGGTCTGAAACTGAAAGAAGCAAAACAGTCGATAGTTTTACAAGACAAGAAAATCGATATAAGAATACAAAAGAGCCAAGTGTTAACTTAAATAAACTTACTAGTCCAATGTCGCCTCACAGTACGTCTGGTGCTCCGCCAAGACATATACCTGCCGATACAATGTACACAAATGTGGCAAACTTACAACAAACTATATTGTTACAACAACAATTATTCCGACAAGAACTTTGTCGCCAAGGATCTCAGTCTCAAAGATTTGTTGCCACACCTACTACCAGTTTTACAGCGCCTAGTTTAAGTCAGTTTCAAATAGTCAGCAAACAACATGTAAGTATGAAATTTAATATGAATGAAAACGATTTCCTGTTAATATCTAAAATAGCCAAAATGTTAAAAAAATACAGTAAATTCAATAACCTATACAAATAAACTCTTTCTGTTATGAAATCCCATTAAAACTCTCACACAGAATATGCTGTCCCTCGTAAGATGCCTTATTAAAGCCTTTGATCAGCTCCATAAAGGTACTGCTTAAGATACTTTCTCAACCTTTTGGAAAGCATATTGAAAAAAATTATTGATATGAAACATCTAATGGCGCACTTGGGTGGAAGTGAAAACGTTTAAATTTCACGTTGCGACGTCCCATTCAGCCAGCTTCGCATCTCGTCGGCTATTTCCGACTGGACGTTCCCCTCTCAATACCTATACTAATCACTTCCCTTTCTATTAGACTACATACTCGCTACTTTACGTGTATGTTAGTGTGTCGGAATTTTTACTTGCGAATAATTCTGTGTAATGTTTCACATCTGCCAGGCGACCTACACATTTTGTGTTTAGATTTGTGTCAGTTTATTAAAATTATAAATTGATTTATTTGTTTGAAGATGTGTTGCAAATGTTCTGCCCAACAACAAGCAGAAGCGAATGTTCGAATGGAGTGGAAGGTAAAGAGGCGACAAGACGGGACCAGGTATATAGCAAGAAGGCCTGTTAGAAATCGTATTCTTCGCAACAGAGCCATTAAAATATCGGAAGAAAGAGCTGGTCTTACCACAGAAGATGAAACTAATTCGGAATTAAAGGTTGGTGAAAAAAGACTCCAATAATCAAGCCGAGAATGTATTTTTTACTTTATACCAATTAAAATAAGTTGAAAAAACATTTGGATATTTTTAGATTGGTCGTTATTGGACAAAAGAAGAACGCAAAAAACAAGTTGAACGTGCCCACGAAAAAAAGCACCGCTATGAATCGGAAACTTGTAAAACATGCATTAAGTTTCAAATTCCAGATAATAATATTGATTCACAAAAACAAGTGCGATTACCTGAAAAATGTCAAATTTCACATCCAACCTCTTCTGCAGTTAAAAAACCTGAAAAGAAATCTTTACGGAAAAAAAATCACAAAGAAGGCTACGATGCAGATTTTCCAACTGTACAAGAAATTATTGTTCATAGTGCTAGAACTAGTCATCCGTCAAGTGGAAAAATGATGGGACTTTTATCTGTTACAACAGTTTAAATGCCAATTATTATTATATAATATTTAAATCACTTTGCATACACTTTTTACAGACAAGCCACTTATGTTCTTTCCTGAATCTTCATTTTTTATTTTCCACGTTGTTACCCAGCTACTGTGTCTATGGAAAATATACCTTTTTCCCTGTTTATAGCGTCCGTTTTCTGTTTTTTGCTTTTTTGAATTTTATAACTAATAACTTAGATTTTGCCTTGACCATCCATAATAATTGATTATCTTGCTTTTTTATCATTAATAAAATAAGTTTCAATTATGTCAACAAAAAGTGCCCCTATTTAAAAATAATTCTATAAATTTTAGAAATGTAAGTGTTGTAATTTCTGTCATATTGTTTCAGAACAAATATTTATCCTATAATGTTTCACTAATAAGAGGCCATCCATAAAATATGTTACGCAAAATTCACTCACTTTTACCCCCTCCCCCTTTCTCAACCTGTGTCACATTTTCTGCAACCCCCCTAACAAATTATACGTCACAAAAATCTAAAAGCGCTATTTTTTTTTCGATTTGGATCTACAGAGGCATCGATTGCGATGCAGCGTACCGCTAGTTTCGACGTCGTGTCAAACATCAGACTAACAAGTTAAGAAAAAAATTAAAATAAAATTGATGAACTGCGAACATCACGTTTCCTTAGACTCCTCTTTCCTCCCTTGTCACGTCTCGTCACGCTAAGTAATACTCCTCCGTCCTCCCTGTTTGCGAACGTATTTTATCAACGGCCCCTTATTTACTGTTTTAAAAACTAGCTTTTACTGTTAATTATTGAGCGGTCACAACTGTTATACTCTTTCACTAACATTATTAATACAAAACGGACACCATTTTTTTCTATCAAAAGTGAATTTATTTCACCTTCATAAATTATTAATCTTAACAAAAGAAAATCCACAATTTATGAAAATGAAAGAAACCGTCATCAGTATTGAAAACTTAGTACAGTAACCTCTCTATTAATCCGGCGTTCGATAATCCAACGCACATTGTAATACACCGGGTTTTTTTAACTAGTTAAAGGCAGAATGCAAAATTCGTTAATTCGACGGTTCTATGTATGTGATGTTCTGTAGTCCGCCGCTTACGCCCGTCTGTCTTGGTCTATTTAATACTGCAATTTATATAACGTGTCTACATTAGCGTTATATGTGGCTTTATATTTACTTAATATCTATGTATTTTCTCACCAAAGTAATGTTTACACATTACACAGTAATCCGTCACTTCCACTATTTCGACGCTAGCTTGGTTTTCTTGATGCGGATTAATAAGAAAGTACTGAATTGTGTGTGATCGAATTTTGAATTATGTAGCGACAAAAATATAAATTATTTCGATAAGATTTCAGGCTTAAATATTTGGTGCCTATGATTTAAAGGTAAAATTTCGGCTAATACTTTTAATAACTAAATAAATGTCCGTATTCTTCTATAGGCAAATTTTATTTAAAAAATAAGAATAATGATAATTTTTTTGTACCTCAAGAAATACATTCATATCCAGAGAATTTTCTGTATAATATACAATTTTCTAACGTATGTCCTCTGTTCGTCTTGCCACGTCCTTCAAGAAGATCGCCATTAATCTAGGAAGCTAAAACTTAGCACGCGTACAATATAGGGTACAGGACAGAACCTAACAGACCTGAATATTCAGTTTTATCCTCAGAGACAGAAATAAGTCGGTTGTTTCTTTTTTTTTCGAAAAAACATGTTAACCTCCGTGTTTTATGTAAGATACAGCTACCTGTTGAAGAGAAGTGGATCCTTAGTGAGTGATATATTAATATATAATTTCATTAACTTCAATAATTTTATGGGTGGACATGGTCGCTGTACAATCTGAAAGTTTTTTTATTATTCAAATGGTACTTCACTTATAATAGTCTACTGACTACTCTGTCTATCTACCGTTTCATTTTTTTATTTATATAAACAACAGTGCCCTAACTTAACATTTCCTAAAATTTGAGGAGGTTCGCGGACTCATCTCTAGGATATATTTAAAAAAAAATAACTCGATGAACAGAACAGACGAGTCGAACTGAGCTTGGGTTTGCCGGTCTCCTCGCCCTCCGCGACACCAAGTTGCTAGTTTATTTACTGTGTACTTCGACATCGAGATTTTTATAGGGGAAGTCCGCAACAATTTCACTAAACTCAAAAAGTGAAAAAGATAAGGAAACTTATCAATCAATAAATTATACTTTAGCTGTCGTGGCTATAAACACTAATTTGCCTTTGAAAAAAGTAAAATACCCAATAAATTTGGAAAACTATATAATCACGTCTAGAGTAACAAATCTCTATAGGTAGCCGAAAAATAATATTACAGAAATAATATTTGAAAAGATTAAAATTAAATCCTAAAATAAAATAATTTAGGACAGAAACTTGTAGATTATAGACGCTCGGTCATTTAGGTCATTATAGAATATTTGTAATGGAAGACTGTCTTCATTGCAAATTTGTACATATTTATTCATCATAATAATTAGATTTCTAGAACTGAAATATTTTATTTTGCACACAAAATTTGAAACTCTTAATTTATTATAGAATAATAAAAACGCTGGATCACTTTTTTCGGGTGCAATATTTGTGGAAAAATGAATTAGATTAATCTATTTTATAAGTTCTTCACGATATTGTAAGTTTTTGTGTTATTGTATTATATATAACGCTTTTATATAAATAAGGTAATAATCTATATTTCAGTTCTCCTTTTATTAATCTACTATAAATATGATACGTCTTATATTGTATTTCCCTGTTGGTATTATTGTATAGCTGATCTAGTCATATTCAAACACAAAATTATATTAAATTTTGTCCCAGGTTTTCTCAGATTTTCAGAAGTCTAAATTGTAAAAAACAGCGCGGTAATTATTAAACTAATAATTTAATAGTAAAAGCAAACACATATTCCATATCATACTACGACATCTAAAGTAGCAAAAAACAAAGATCATAATTTCAACTCAAATAGTGCTTTTAACCATAATAGAAAAACCTGGGGTAATTTTCTTGATTTTCTTTACTTACCCACACAACAAAAATATATTTTAGGAAATTGCATTGTACAAATATTGTATGAAAAAATTAATTTGAAATAAATTTATAAATGAACCTATATTATGTGTTTTTATATTATAAACGTTAAATTTAATAATATAAACGTTATTATAAACGTTTAAAATTATAGTGTTAACCAAACCTGTTTTCTGGAATTGGATTAATTTTAAATGGAATATCCCACCCACAGTGCTGCATGTGTTCCATGGAATACAAGCCCACGCTAAGCTTTTAAAAGCGTTACATTCCAGTGGAATACTTATAAAAAATGACACGCTGAATTCAACGAGCCCATCCGTTGCGCTCTAACACTCACCGTTTCGAAGTTAGAGCCCTTCAAACTGATTTTCTGGAATCTCTGGAATACCTATCAGATACTTCTTAAATTTAGTGTACGGACAGAAAATGACATTCTAAACTCAATGAGCGCACCCAGAGGTCTGTAGCTATTACCGTTTCGAAGATAGAGCCATTCAAAGAATGCTCGTAAAAAGAACACATATTGAAAAGGCCACCGGACGCAAACTAGGGCTTATTTTTGAATTTCAAATGTCATTCCCTGTCAGTCTAAAGCTGCTTAAGCCGTTAGAAACCAAAAAACGACTTTTTGATTTTTGACGAAAATCGAGATTTTTTCCTTACTTTGGTTTTTTTTTTTGGACAAAAATGACAAATCTTTTGGATCCTTTTCAAAATCGGTATACTTATAGAAAATGACACGCTGAATTCAACGAGCCCATCCGTTGCGCTCTAACACTCACCGTTTCGAAGTTAGAGCCCTTCAAACTGATTTTCTGGAATCTCTGGAATACCTATCAGATACTTCTTAAATTTGGTGTACGGACAGAAAATGACATTCTAAACTCAATGAGCGCACCCAGAGGTCTGTATCTGTTACCGTTTCAGAGATAGAGCCATTCAAAGAATGCTCGTAAAAAGAACACATATTGAAAAGGCCACCGGACGCAAACTAGGGCTTATTTTTGAATTTCAAATGTCATTCCCTGTCAGTCTTAAGCTGCTTAAGCCGTTAGAAACAAAAAAACGACTTTTTGATTTTTGACGAAAATCGAGATTTTTTCCTTACTTATAGCCTTGTTTTTTTTTTGGACAAAAATGACAAATCTCTTGGATCCTTTTCAAATTCGGTATACTTATAGAACATGACACGCTGAATTGAACGAGCCCATGCCTCATGGCACACTTGACAAGGCGACATGACAGTTTAAATATCAGAAGCAATGTGTAGAAAATAGAACTAAAAGAGGAGCAATCAATCGTCTTTAGCCAGGAGGCAAATCGATTGAGCCTTGATACGGAGCAATATGCAGGGGCGTAGCGAACCTTCCGATGGGGGGGGGGTGATTTAGAAAAATGCCGACTCGTATGAAAAATTTGCCGATTGTATAACTTTTGTTTAGTACATTTGTACGTTATACTTGAGTGCAGTAAATTTGAACAGTGAATGGCCGAAGATTTGAAAAATGTCGACTTTTTTTTATAACCGCGTCAAATTCTTTTGATCATTTAACTATATAACTGAGCGCACAAAGTTGAACTGCATTAACTCAGTGTTGCAAAAAAATGGCCGAAGATTTAAAAAATGCCGACTTTTTCTTATACACGCGTCAATTTTTTTTGATATTTAAGTATATAAATGAAATCTTCGAAAATGTCGACTCCCGGAAAGTTTGGGGGGTGTCACACCCCCCCATGCCCCCCCTTCGCTACGCCCTTGCAAATATGTTCTCGATTCATTTAAAAAAATGTCAAATAGAAATTACAGAAAAAATATGGTAAAATTCAAGCAAAACATACTTTATTAACAATATTAAATAAAAATACAATTGATTTTCAATTAATTTTTAATTTCTGCCAATATTTAAAATTATTCTGATATCTATTATAGAATTAGTTCTAACACTCCTACCATAAATTTCATTAAAAATAGTGGGAAAAGATTATTTGAACCAGCAGTACGATATAGTTTAAATATAAAATCTTATTTAAGAGTTATATTATTTACAAAATAGTTGGACAAAATCAATTACTACAAAAAACATATTCCCAGATCTGCAAGAAATTAGAAAAGTATCGGGACATTGTTTTTATACGACTAAATGTTTTGCTTTGAAAATTTTAAGTTCGTATCATAACAACACACATATTAGAACCCATAAGGCACTCTCTAAACTTTGATAAAAGCAATACAATGTTATACATCGGAATGCTCGTTTAAAATATATACAAAAAAATAATCATCGACTAATAAAGACAGTGTCCGTATGTATGGTTTGGATACAGATGGACGCGTCTTTTAGATTAAATAAAATAAATTATTTTTGGAATTTATTAAAAACTAGTACTCTATCAAATATTTACAATTTCAGTATTAGGTGATTTGCTATGAAATACATACTTAAATATTATATATAAAAAATAACAATATTACATAAATATAAATTAGATTTTTAATATTAAAAGACATGGAAAAATGTTCAATTAAAATAATATTCTTGTGGTACTATGCAATGTGATATGAAAGATTTAACTTCATGTTCTACAATTATTATTACGACACATAACTAGTTAGTTTAAGCTGTTATATTACAGTTTCTGCTGTATATAACAATTTGTAAAACTATGCCATGTATTTCTAATACCGTCATCTATTTCATTTCTCTTATGTTAAAATATTTATGATTGATTATCTTCAAATTATAAAATTCGCTGAAATTAAACGCTAAAGTTAAATTTAAAAATCAACTTATATATACCTACATATAAAAAACGCACGTATTCACGCATACAAATTAATTTACACAAAGCTGCTAATGTTTAATTCAAAATATTTACAAAATTCACTATTATAAAAATAACGCAAAATTACATTTATTGTTATCGAAACATCTGTTTGCCTATTGTTTTTGACTGGTACAGTTCATAACAATAATATATCGCTTTTCAAACTTCAAAATGAAAAACACTTAGGCATTGTACTTAGTAGTTAATAATATAAATTGGGAACAAAATAATCACGAACGGTATACAGGATGTGACAAATTCAATAAACTATGTAAGTTTTTATGTAGTTGTACAAGAGGTCCATGTCTCAGGTCTAACCATTAATTACATTCTTAAATATAACTGTTATAACAATAATTAATAAATTAAATAATATTGATTATTCTAAAAAAAAAAAAGAATTAATACTTATCACATTATACATATTTATATACAACACAAACTCGCTAAGCCAGAGTTCGTTAATCTGATTCAATCCGCAACCCGGAGATTCTTTTTAAACTCGTGGATAGTTTCTGAACTATGAAAGATAATATCTATTTTAATACCTGTGTCGAGCGTCTATAATCTACAATCTATCTTTCTATTTTTACTCAAGGAAAACCCTGTCCGAGAAAACTACGAGGAAACTGCCAAATGACAGTTTTATATATAAGAAATCAGATTGAACATTTCCTTGCTTACTTATTTATTCATATAAATATTGTAACCAGTAATAATGATTTCAGTTTTATACAAAATAATTGTTTCATAAAAATAACTGTTCTATTTTTTATTATCTACACTAATTCAGTACTTCGGCATAATTAAAAATTTGGCGAGGGCCTGACACTATTAGTGTCGGATTAGCGAGTTTGTACTGAGATGTTAGTTTCTTAAAAAGAAAAAATGAGACGAAATTTTGCGAATTATGAGCATGTAAGATGACCAATCATATAACAGCGTTAAACAGTAAATTAATTTTATATTAAAGCAAATTAAATGTTGAATGTAAACGTTTAGTTATTAAATTGAAAATTATTCAAATCATCGCAAATGATAGTTTTTACTTTTTAATAGTGATGCAACGATTACGATAAATTCACGACCATTGCAATTGTACTCGCGTTTTTCGAGAAAAGAAGAAGAAGAGAATACCAATAATTATTCGGAATTATTAGATCTACAGACTTGCAAGCAGGTTTGTTGCGTAGAGAGCCGCTAAAAACGGCTTTTGCCCCGCGAGGCAAGATTGTAATATGCAGGAGCCGATGGCTCTACTAGTGATTGTAATATGGTGGAGCCGAAGGCTCCACTATTGTTAGCATTGCCGTCTTTCATCTCAATCGCGTGCCAAGTCACGGGTAGCGGCTGTTCGTTTATAAACGTAATAGGTTTGTTAATCGTAAAAACAAGAATCATTGCATCATTACTTTTTATCTTTCACTGCCCAGCTAATATTGCCTACAGTGCCAGTGTTCATGAATACAAAACTAGTGTTGATACAATTTCAATAAAAAAAATAATAAATAAAAATAAAAGAATAGTTACTTCTTACCACAACTGTTTTATTAGTGGAAGTACATTTCGAGAGCAAAGCTTCCATCTTCAGCAATATACTACTAGACTAAATTACTAAACAAAAATCCTTACATTATATAACAACTAGCGGTATCCATGCGAATAATTCGCACTAAAATTCGTTTCTAATTTCTCACGCTCTTTATAACTTTTTTCTTTTTGTTGTATTACATTACGAAGCTCAGTGACAGTTCAAGAAAATATTTTTCTAAAACTGTCATATAGAGGCGCAAGTATCGAAAACGTTGAGCTAAAGCGCCGCCATACGAAAAGTATTTATACGTGAATTTTGATTAAAAATTAAACAAAAAAAATTTACCGACCGTCAATCATGTTGACATTGTTTCAAAGTTAGAACCGTCAGATAGCAGCATTGCTTGAGTAATTGTTATAATTAATTATTTTGCAAAAACAAAAGCAATAATAGATAATTTAATTGTTCATCCATATAGAGCAAGTAATTATCTATAAAATGATATAAAATTTATGTGGAGTAATTGTGAGTTTTTTTTTCGAAAAAGGGAGCCCCAAACATTTTAATCTTAGCGTATTAACATATAATAATATGATGATGATATAATAATTGTTATATAATGTAAGGATTTTTGTTTAGTAACTTAGTCTAGTGCAGTGGTCACCAAATGGCGGACCGCGGTCCATATCCGGACCTCAGGCAAGTTTTGTATTGTGATGAAATTGTGTATTTTCAGAAAATAATAATGATTCATTCGACAACCCCATTACACTGCCCCCACAAACAGCTACCGCTTTGGTTATAAGATTGTGTAAAATGTAAAAAAAACGTTAATTCACTAGTAATAATATCAATAACTTGTGTGTCACGCATCTTTCTTAAAAATGAACTTCATTAAGAACTGGTACAGATCTCGACTCATAGATCCCAAATTTCTAGAAAGTTGTTTAAAATAAAACGTGCCATTGTTCCCATTGAACATAATAACCACGATGAACTTTGTGAGAAGTATTTTTGAATTTAGATGGACTTAATATTGAATTTCTTGTATTCTAAATACCATAATAAAAAACTTGATTTGATTTTTATATACAGTGTAAACTCCATGTAACATCACTCGATTTAACGTCAAACTCCCTAAAACGTCGAAATTACTCGACTTTGGTTGGTTTGCCTTGTTGTCCATACAATGATACACTCTACGTAACATCACACCCACTCTAAATAACGACCATGTCATTATAAAGCAAGTAATTTCGGCAACTTATAAAGCACCTATTGCTTGTAGGTTCTTACTAAGTTGCCGAACTTTATTGCAGACTATTGTCTAGCCCGTATTTACCTCGACTGTCGGCATCATACATACCTAATGTTTGTTTGTAAATTTTATGCGTTATTATTAAGTAATATTATAATAGTAAGACAATATTGATTTTTCTTTCTCTCCATATAACGGCAACTCTCTATAACAGCAGAAAATATGCAGTCCCTTCAGCGTCGCTATATAGAGTTTACACTGTACTTCATTTCACTGATACCCATTGTTTTGCGTTAAGATAACTTATTTCAAAGAAAAGTTTTACTAAGGAAAGCAAGTAGCCTATGCTAGTAGAGTAGTTGGCAAAATGGTGGAAGGGGGCAGTCGAAGAGTTGGGGTGGGGGGTAGACTCAAGTTTTCTGGTCCGCGAAAATTTGACATTGTTTTGAAACGGACCTTCTGGAAAAATAATTGGTGACCTCTGGTCTAGTGTATTGCTGAAGATGGGAGCTTTCCAACCACAGTTCTAGTTTAAAAAAAAAAAATCGATAATTCGATTTTTTTAAATAATCGATAACATCTGATAATGGAAAAAAATAGATTTATAATAGAAAACTTGTATGAAACAAATATTTTTTTCCTCACTTAAGAAATTTTGTTACGATAAACATCTTACGAAAGAAAAAATAACAATATACTGTGCTTGTCGTCGATGCAACAGCGATTGACAACTGGCTAGTGAATTAATCTCAGCTTCTATATGAAATACAGAAGTACTCATTGTTCAAAAGAATTGTTTGACTAATTAATTCGAATGAAACATCCAATTATTAAAATAATTCGTAACCTAAAAATCCGATGATTGAAAAAATGGGATTTTGCCCCTCAATAGACAAAACGATTTTACATAAACGCAACTATCAGAGCAGTGAAAGTACAAGTTTGACAATAATTTACAAAAACAAATAGAACATGAAATGTTCACCCAAATACGATGGCAATTTACTGTTACAGGCTAGGGACCGTTCAAGTATTACGTAAGCAGATTTACTACAATTATTTATTCCCCCGCCCCCCTTGTCAACAAAAGTAAGCAAAGCTCTTACCCCCCCCCATTGGTATATGCATTTTTCATTTAATGTAATCTTTTTTTTTATTGATTCATGAGCAGCAAATATAATTCTAGAAAAAAGTAAATAATTACTGCTGACGTAAATAAAAAAAGCAAAGACTCCCCGCCCCCCTAAGGAAACGCCAATTGTACACTGAAATTTCGAAATTCTTTTTATAAATACACCTATACCTTGCTATACGGCTTTTTTAAATTATGCAAGGTTTTCGATTTTCGGCCCACGATGCCCCGTTATAACGGCCAAAATAAGTATCAAAAGGAGTTAAATCAGCAGAAAGCAAGGAGAAGCAGAGAATGTCGAATCAATATTTATGAATTTTCGCTTTACAGCCAAGTTTTCTGAAACATATCTAAACCGCAAAGGGTGTAATAACAATTAATAATCAATCATTGTTCTTGAAAAACTAATTTTATACGATTTATAATTCCCGAGTTTCAATTATTATTATTATTATTGTTGTTGTTTGGATTTGAGTGCTTAAAAATATTCTGCATTAAATGGTACAAATTAAACATACTTGACTCAAAAAACAAATTTGCGAAATTTAAAACAAGGAAAAAAAATCTAACACAACTCAAAAAAGAATTTTGCAAAAAACATCTAACCAACTTAAAAAACGAATTTGCAAAATTCAAAACAAAAGAAGAATAATAATAAAACATCTATCAAACGTTTTTGGTTAGAAAACAACGTTACACTAAATGAAAATGAAGTTTGCTGGCTTTAATCCGTTTATGGTAGGGTTGCCATCCGTCCGGGTTTCCCCGGATTTGTCCTAGTTTAGAGGGCATCCGGGGAGCGTCCGGGCTTAAAAATTTAAAGTCATAACAGAGTATATTAATAATTTGTTTTATTTTAAGAATAAGAAAATTCTAACTGATTATTAAAACAATTTCTAACAAACTGTAATAAGATTCTGTTTTGTTAGGTACATTTAAAATGATGATAAAAGATGACTAAATTTAATTTTAAGGTCTGAAAATAAATAAAAAGGTGATTTATGACATTTTCCACTGTTTTTTATTACACTGACTATGTTTAAAAAAACCAGTTGACATGTCCGGGTTCTAGGCTCTAAAATCCGGGGTTTTCACGCGTCTTGTCCTGGTTGCCAAATTTTAGAGATGGCAACCCTAGTTTATGGTTAATATTAAGGAACAAACTTTACATACAGCAAAATTCAAATGAAAAAAACAAAAAACAAGCTGCATTACTGAAATTAAGTATTATTGTCTTTCTGACCTATTTATGGAATAATAGAAACACAAACGGTAGGTACTTATACACAAAACAGTAATAATAATAATATAATCTTACTAAAATAACAAATTATAACTACTTTCCTTCTTAAAACATATTCCTAACAAAAACATTATCGAAATCACAAAAAAAAAGAAATTAAATTGCACATATAAAAAAATCAAATTAAAAATTTAGAGACCCCCCAACGCAAAAGAGTAAATTTTCACCACCGAGACACTGGTATTTTTGTCATCTTGGAGTGGTTTCCGACGCATTTATGCAATAAATATTTCACCCAAACAAAGAACCAGTTGTAGCAGAGATATTGGAACAGGCAAAACTGATTTCCATCAAACACCAGCTTTTGAACGAAATAAACAAAACAGCATTGAAATCAGTTCATTTGTTTTGAAGAATGTAACAGGCTGACAAATGTTTTAAACTTGTAACATCCCTCTTTTTGCATGGGGGGTTAAAAAGATAGTTCCCATGTCTTAAGGTAGTTGTCGTGGTACAATATTGTCAAAAAGTTATAGATTATACGTGCCACAAAAGTATGCTAGCTTGTAGCTAAGTGATCTATAATTTGTACGCAAGACCGTACCCGTGGAAAGGTAACCCATACAGTATTCATATGCAATATGCATGTATACTTTTCTATGAATTGTTGAACTTTAAACCGTTATTTATAAATAATTAGACGGTCAAAAATTTTTTCTTATTTTTTTTTAAACTCATAACAAATGCATTGAAAGACTGTCAGTTTTTGGAAAGTTTCTGACAGTTAGTTCTTTTTTTATAAATAAGAAACTGATTCAGAACAATCAATGTTAATTATCCAATTTTTAACTGAATTTATCTCGGATTATGTACGGTCGATCGACTTTAAATTTTCAGGGTAATTGTATTATCACGTACTTAATAAGTATACAAAAATTAAGAATTTTCTGACGGTGTGCCTTAGCCACGACAACTTACCTTAATTTTGCAACAGCAAATATTTTGCTACGTAAGAAATGAGCTTTCTTATTAAAAAAAACAAAATTACTTTTCTTATACTAAATAAATACAATTACAGTCAAATCTAACGATCTTACTAGGCAATAAATATATTAATGAAAGAATATGAACGAAATTAAATTCAAATTAGAAAAAAATTAATTTATATCACAATTTATAAGTAAATGTCTGTTTAAACAATAGTAGGTAAACTTTTACTTAAGTAAAATGCTCGTAGCATAAATCACTGGAATACAAATACTAATAAAATCAATATTATATTTTAGAAATTGATGAATTCATACCTTGCATTATTTCTTCAACTAAATCGCAACATATCCTTTGTGAAGAATTGCTTTTTTTATTTTGACTAGACTTAATATTTGATTTTTTAACATCTAATTCCAGTTTCCTTTTTTTTTCTTCCGGAGACACATTGACGGATAATTTTCTCTTCACGCTTTCTGAATTTCGATTCAACGATGACATCGATTGAATATTTTTATTAATTTCAGCCGGATGTGTATTTTGGCGATGCTCTTTTTGTTTTTTCTTTTCCAAGTCTACAATACTTGACGGGAAATTGTTTCTATCTTGCGTCGGATCACTAGATTTATGTACTGAGTTTTCTTTGAGTAAAGGCAATTGTTTATCTAAATTTGGCGACGAATGAAATACTTTATAAGCATTAGATGTTTTTAAATGAACGTCTTTCTCGTTATTTTTCTGTTTGTCAGATTCGTCGAAATTCTTATGCAAACTGTCTTCGGAATCCGTACTTAAAAATACGTTCGTCACCCGGTCGTCCGAATCGTTCAAGTTATCTTTCTCGGTCAGAGAGTTTCCGACGGAACTCGTAAGAATTTCAACGGACGAAAATTGGTTATCGACACCGCTGTCGCTGTTTCTTTTGTTCTTTGAAGTGTCAGAAACATCGCTTAAAGCAGACGAATTCAATTCATCCGCATGTTTTATTTCACCGGTAGGTATTTCAATGTCCGATACAGACTTTGGTTCGGACGAAGTGCTTTTCGATTTGCTTACTTCTTTTTTCGGATCACCGCTTCTACTTTCACTTGTTTTACTTCTATGTTTCTCTGTAGTCCTCTTTCTTGAGTCAACATGTTTGGAATCTTTCGAATCGCTGGAAGTTCTGTGATGTTTATGTCTATGACTATCGGATTGACTGGATTTTCCCGATTTTTCATGATGTGAAGATTTAGAAGTTTTTCTGTCTTTTTCCTTGTGTAATTCAACACCCGTTGTGACTTTAGTTTTTTCATGACTCGATGATTTCTTCGGTGAATCTATTGACTTTTTCCTATGTTTGTCATGCGTCGTGTTTTTTGTTTCCCGATATTCATGGATAGGTTCGGATACCAATCTCGAATGCACGATTTCTTTGTTTTTAAGCTCGTCCACATAATACTGTTTTAAACGAACATGCCACGCTACAACATAAAAATTATTATTTAGTCAATTTTTACTTTGCATAATTTGTAGTATATTTAATTACTAAATAATTTGATTTATTATAACTTCAAAATAATATAACAAGATAACTAAATTCAATCTAATTGTTAAGATATTTAATTTAGATCACCTGATAAAGCATTAAGGTAGTTGTCGTGGTACAATATTGTCAAAAAGTTATAGATTATACGCGCCACAAAAGTATACTAGCTTGTAGCTAAATGACCATAATTTGTACGCAAGACTGTACCCGTGGAAACGTAACCCATACAGTATTCATATGCATGTATACTTTTCTATAAATTGTTGAACTTTAAACCGTTATTTATAAATAATTAGACAGTCAAAAAAAAATTCTTATTTTTTTTTTAAACTCATAACAAATGCAGTGAAAGACTGTCAGTTTTTGGAAAGTTTCTGACAGTTAGTTCTTATTTTATAAATAAGAAACTGGTTCAGAACTACAGAGATCGTATACAATCAATGTTAATTATCCAATTTTTAATTGAATTTATCACGGATTATATACGGTCGATCGAGGGTTATTGTATTATCATGTCCTTAATAAGTATACAAAAATTAAGAATTTTCTGATGGTGTGCCTTAACCACGACAACTTACCTTAATTAAATACGAAACGTTGTGAAAAATAATAATAACAATATCTTTATCTAGATTTCATGGAAAATCTCAACAAGATGGCCGGTACAGGAATTACAGTTTTTCGGCGAGAGCCAATACGAAAAAGTCCCAGCCACATCTGCCCCCCACCAGGATTCGAACCGCTCGGTCATGAGAATTAGTTTTATAGAACTTACAAATTAATCATTATCTCATTTTATATTTTACCTATGCTCGTGACTGCTGTTACTGTACGGAACTGATGAATAATATTTCGAGGCAAAAAATAAATATCGTTGTCGTAAAGTTGAATCCTCGCATATTTAATTCCATCTCTTCTTAACTGATTCAACTTGGCATCTTCTATCCACGTTACGCACTGAAATGAAACGTTAAAAATAATACGAGGGAAATAAGTTTCATATAAAATGTAACATCGATTAAATACACAAAATACCTGAGACGTCGGCGGTTCGTGAAGATCTAATTGAAGTTTTTCCGATATAATGTCAAAATCTTTAGCACAAAATGCAACTACATCTTTAGTAACACGATTCACAGATCCTTCATCTCTTCCACCGTGAACAGCTTTTAAAACTCCTACCGCAGCCGTAGTTTTTCTATCGAGGCCGTGTCCGACATGATCGGCATGAGCTTTCGTTCGATCTTCAAAAAGATACTCTCTCGCTTCCGATAATCTCGGTAAATATTGTAAATTTTTCAGTTCATTTATACCGGTCCTAAAAAAATTTGAAAAAGATTAATAATGCATTTATATCTATATCTTTTATTAATATTTACAAACGTCAATTGTCATTTTATTTACCTGCGTCGTTTACAAGGGGTTTTTCCAATTTCAGCTGTAGGTACCAATTGTTCACCGGGTCTTATCCAAAGAATTGGACCATCGTTCGATTCTTGTCTCCTCATTTGTATGACAGACAAAGGACCCCAAGGCATAGTCTAAACAATTAATTAATAAATTATCTTTTCTTCATACTATACCGAAAATACATACTATCTGATTCAAAGCCGAAAGTATAACATTTATGCATTGTTGTAGTCACAGCCGGAATTACACGCAAATCGTCTGATAGGCGGGTCTAAACAGTTTTAGTCATGCGCACTGATACGTGAGACTGCCGTTTGTCACGTCACGCGTTCGCCAGTAGGCAGTAGTAGGTAGCTATCTGCTGTTATTACATGAACATTATTAGATGCATGTGTCATTATATTGCTCAGTTGAAAGTAATTAGTCTTTTTATATATTGGTGAAAGTGCATACTTTCGGCATGGTATGAAGAAAAATAGTACACACCACACGAGCAGAAAGCTGAAAGTCCTGCACTGCGCGACATATGATGCCTTCGACTTCGCCTCAACAGGAAACTCAACTTTGGGCTCTTGTGGTGTAATATACTATTCATTCAAAAACACAATTTGTGATAAAACTTACTGCATGCAAAAATGGATTTTCTTGCAGCCTATCCAACAGATCTGGAAAATATCCACCGACTTCTTCGACTGCCGTTCCAACAAGACTGACTTGATGCAGCGGACCGTACCTCACTGTGCCGTTGGCATAATGTTTACGTACTTGCTCATTATACTGACCTAGAGTGCACGTTTCAATATCGGAAGTTCGACCCAAAACTCCACTCTTAACGGTCAAATTTGGGTAATGATGAGCCATATGTTCCAACAAATCCGGTAAGTAGGACGCAGCCGCGTGGACTATAGCCATTACATAATAAGCATGTCCATTTTCGTCTTCAGAAAAGGCTAGTTTAAAGAACTCATTGACTAGTTCCTTCATCTGATCTTTTTTTAAATGTTTTATGTCACTTTGATACATGTGTATAACCGAGGCTCCTCCGTTCGGATGTGTTTCAATATGAATATACTTGGAATATTTCAATTCTTCGATGTGAGTATCGTTTACATTGAAATGAGGGTGCACTCTATGTTTTGAAGCGCTCGAACCGGAACCGTAATCACGTTTACACTGTATCCCGATAGACGTTCTTTTCACCTTACTTCTTTTGCAATGAGAACAATAGTATCTGTGGTCTCTATCTCTGTCTCGATCTCGGCCTCGGTGAGAAGAACGGTGCCTGCTGTGCGAATGACTTGCCTTATCGTCCGTATTTCTGTTTTTAGAATTCGACCTATGAATACAGGAAGATGAATCCGATATCCCGCTTTGGGAATTTGTTCTCGCATGTTGTCTGTCCGTCTCGATCACAGATTTAGAACTCGTTTCTTTTGTACCGTTTTCCGATTCACGATGTGTATTTTTGTTTTGAGTGTCGTTCGGTGTATTACGTTCGTTCCTGTTAATATTATTAGTCTCGCTAGCACCGATGGGATTTAAAATTACGGAATGTTTATTTTCGAGATCTTCACCAGAATGTATTTTTTTATCGTGAACATTTTCTATTGGCTGAATTGATTCAGTTTTTATGTTTTCAATCAGCGGAGACATATTATTTGTTGTGTGTTCTGGCAAATTTACATTCATATAAGTTTTACTAGAAACGTTAAGCAATTCGCTGAAACTACCGTTTTTATTTTCTTTCTTCACAGCATAATTTGGTATAATTTCGGAAGTCAAACTTTGTTTGCCATCGAAGCACTGACGGATCCCTGAATTCCGATGGCAAGCTATGTTTTTGTGATAAGTGAAAATGGTTTGACCTAAAAGATGAAATAAGAATTTTCCACTACTGTTATTTAAAGTCTATACCAGAGGTGGCCAACAAGTCGATCGCGAGGCCAATTTTGGCCGATTTGTAGCTACTTTGAATTAATAAATATTGTTAATAATTATCTATGTTCTCTTAAGGTAGTTGTCGTGGTTAAGGCACACCGTCAAAAAATTCTAAATTTTTATATACTTATTAAGGACATGAGAATACAATTATCCTGAAAATTTGAAGTCGATCGACCGTATATAATCAGAGATACATTCAATTAAAAATTGGATAATTAACATTGATTGTATACGATCTCAGTTCTGAACCAGTTTTTTATTTATAAAAAAAGAACTAACTGTCAGAAACTTTCCAAAAACTGACAGTCTTTCAATGCATTTGTTATGAGTTTAAAAAAAAATAAGAAAAAATTTTTGACCGTCTAATTATTTATAAATAACGGTTTAAAGTTCAACAATTTATAGAAAAGTATACATGCATATGAATATTGTATGGGTTACGTTTCCACGGGTACAGTCTTGCGTACAAATTATGGATCACTTAGCTACAAACCAGTATACTTTTGTGGCGCGTATAATCTATGACTTTTTGACAATATTGTACTACGACAACTACCTTAAATCTCCTTTATCTCGAAAACTTAATAAGTGATTTAAAAGATAAAAAATAGTTTTAAACATATATCTTACTTATCTACCCATACCTCGCTGGAATGCACCTTATACTGAAACACAGTGTATAAACATAGTAATGCAGTTCACACCCCTTCTTTCCCTTTAGACTACGCCTATGACAACAAGTCGATCGCGACACACTTTTAAGATAAAAAGTAGAACTTATATACAGAAAAGTTGGCCACCCCTGGTCTATACTAACGGTGGGCAAACCTCAGCCCGCGAGATCTTCAGAAGAAATTATACATAAATAGATCGTCTATAGTTTAATTGAATATTAAACACATATAGCGACATTTATGTTCATAATTTAGTACTTTAAACTTAAACTGACATATATTAAAGTATCTTTCACTTCAAATGTACCCGCTCATACTATCGTGTCAATTAATTACTACGGTTGGCGGAAAAAAACGTAACATTTATTCTGGCGCATGTTACAGAAAAGGTTGCCCACCCTTGATCTATACTATGCACTGAAATCCAAGAATTATAAATATAGTAAGATCCCGCTTAGCGCGGGAGACATGTTTCAATAAGTTCCTGCGCTATACGAAACAGCGCTTAACGAGGTCATCTTAGTTCATAGATATTAAGCATACGAGAAACAGAACCGAGAATAAGGAAATTTGTTTGTTTCTTTTTTGGTTTAATTTTGTAACATTTAATGTTAAATACTTTTTTATCACATTAAAATATAGATTTATTTAATGCTAATATTGATTATTGTTCATAAAACATTTATGAAAATCAAAGAAAAGTTCGAGTAAGAAATTATCTTTATGATGAGGAAGGTTCCTCATTTGACATATTTTGTTTTTTGTGAAGAAGTCATCTAATGTCGTTTGCCTTTTTCTGTTTCGTTCAGCAAGCTGTTGTCTATAGCAAAATATTGCATCAATGACACTTTGTCTTCTATCAACATTTGAATAATTTTGTATAAACTGATCCATAATTTACGTTATAGTGGCGAAACTTTTTTTTAGAAACCGCGTAATACTGAAACAGCGCTAAGCGGAGCAGCGTTAAGCGAGGTCTTACTGTAATAATTTGAAATCATAAACTGATAACATTCTTACCGTTGTCCTTACAAAGCAAACTATCCCGATATTTTTTCACATGATCTGTGATATTCAACATCTCTTCCGAATAGTTTAATTTGGGAAATGTTGGATGACAAGAACGCAGCATTTTCTTGCGAATGTCTGGTGTACATGAATATATAAAATCACAAGACATAGAGCGTCTGCGATGTCCATGAACTATAACAACTGGATGGCTGTTTGATTCAGGATCATATTCAACTTGTAAACGATTATCTGTCCAAAAAATGAACCATATAAGTACTATTTCGAATTTACGTGCAACAGACTGGCAACCAGCAAAAAAGTCAAATACATAATACGACCTACATAGGCAATAATAAAGGCGCCTGAAAAACCGAGGTAAGCTACGAAATGACAATACACATTGAAATAAATTTATAACAGAAATACTAGTTATATGTCATAATTCTATATATATATTAAATTTTGTCTAATGTACGTTCAAATCAAATATTATAAAATAAACGTCTTACCATAATCGTCAGCATCTAAGAATACTGTGTAGCTCACAGAGCACTGCTCCAGTTTGACTTTTTCTCCAAACGTTGGAATCCCTTTATAAAAACCAAGTTCAGGTGTTGCAAGGTCCAAATAATCCATTTGTTTCGGTATATTTAACCCCTCATCTGGTACAATACTTTTACTATGAGAGTTCGGATCCAGAATTTTTTGATGCGTACCCTCTTTTGTTGGAATCATATCGACACAACCGTAAGATTCATTACTTTCAGAAAATGTATTCTGACACTGAAATTTGGCTGAAAAATATTCCCCATCATTGCTTGAATCTTTTTGAGACGCCATTGGCAAAATTAAAACTTCGGTAAACTGTTATGCCACATTTGCTTAACATAAATATCAAAATATGAAATATGCCACTTTTTAAATTTTCATAATACTTTTTATAATTATTACACAAAATACAAACACGATCACATACTCAAATTACTGTACTAATAACACTTCCACCATTACTGTTGTGCAATGCTGCACGCTACTCATTTTGCGCTTTGGTTCGAATTTCACAATATCTATAAAAATTAGTAATTCAACTCCCTGGAATAATATCGTCTAGTAATAACGAAACATTTTTTTTTGTACATGAATATTCATCATAGATATCAAAGATAATAGTAAGGCACTATAGATGTGAGTATTCTCATCCGCCATATTGTGTCCTTGCTTGTCACGCGTAGTACGACAACATATGACTAAAGTTAACAGATAAATTATATTTCACAAAAGAAAAATGATTTGAATGTTTGTCAAGATTTTTTAAAGGTCCTGCTGTTGTTTGTACGCGTTTACCCGTACGGAAAAGTGCTTTAAAGTGGGAATATCAATGTGACAACTGTACAGAAGTTGACAGAAAAAATTGCGGTAATTATTTATTTTTCATCACTGTACTATGCAGAATAGAAGAATTATTTGTTAATTGTAATGACTATTGTTTTTTTTGCGGGCTATTAAAAAAAATGCGGAAATATCAGAAAAGAAATCTGCCTTTGGCAACGACACTTCAATTTTATCAGCTGAAATACGAAACAAATTTAATAAAAAATATTGGATACAAGTTGAATTATTTATTATATAAAAAAAGATATTCATTAAATAAAATACATTATGGAGAAGCATTTCAATTTTTTTTTCTTTGCTGACGTCGTTCCATAAACTATTTGGCGAAATTTGCTATTTTCAATGAAGTTTTTCAAACAGTAAGAACGGACGTTAAGAAAATGCCGGATAATTCTCCCTTTCACATTGTAACATTCCGGAAAAAATATATCAATATTGTCCACTAAACATTTTCCCAATTCGAATTTTCCCAGTCTCCGCACTTACAGCCGCTTTTTTTCTTTTTTTTTTAGAATACAGTTAAACGTATTTTTCTTACAGACACATTTTGAAGAATCACAATTTGAAAATCGTCGACAGGATGGATGGAAGAAATTAAAACGGAAATTCTAATTGGGAAAATGTTTAGTGGACAATATTGATATATTTTTTCCGGAATGTTACAATGTGAAAGGGAGAATTATTCGGCATTTTTTTAATGTCCGTTCTTACTGTTTGAAAAACTTCATTGAAAATAGCAAATTTCGCAAATTAGTTTATAGAACGGCGTCAGCAAAGAAAAAAAAATTGAAATGCTTCTCCATAATGTATTTTATTTAATGTATATCTTTTTTTTTATAATAAATAATTCAACTTGTATCCAATATTTTTTATTTAATTTGTTTCGTATTTCAGCTGATAAAATTGAAGTGTCGTTGCCAAAGGCAGGTTTCTTTTCTGATATTTCCGCATTTTTTTTAATAGCCCGCAAAAAAAACAATAGTGATTACAATTAACAAATAATTCTTCTATTCTGCATAGTACAGTGATGAAAAATAAATAATTACCGCAATTTTTCTGTCAACTTCTGTACAGTTGTCACATTGATATTCTCACTTTAAAGGACTTTTGCGTACGGGTAAACGCGTACAAACAACAGCAAGACTATTAAAAAATCTTGACAAACATTCAAATCATTTTTCTTTTATGAAATATAATTTATCTGTTAACGTTAGTCATATGTTGTCGTACTACGCGTGACAAGCAAGGACACAATATGGCGGATGAGAATACCTATATCTATAGAGCTCTAATAATAGATAACATCGATGTCGAAGATAGCAGATACAATACTAGAGCTCTATAGATATAGGTATTCTCATCCGCCATATTGTGTCCTTGCTTGTCACGCGTAGTACGACAACAGATGCGTCAACGCAGCATTTCGAAGCATTATTTATTTTTGTTGAAAAGTGTTAACTGCAAATAGCATATATTTTCGGGCTCAAAGTAAAACTTGAAGACGTAGTGATACGTGAAGTGCGTATATACGGATATTATTATTTGTTTTTTGTGCAACTCGTGGGAAGCAACATTGTTACTTGTAAGTGAATCAAACCTGGTTTGTATATTAATATATTGTTAAAAAAGTACGTGACATTATTGAAAAAATATAGTTTATCGATTACAGTTTCATTTTGTAATACGTTCTCAGATTAAACAAAAAGATGCCTTGTTGCTCGGCGGTAAATTGCACCAACAGATCGGAAAAAGGGTGGAGATTATTCAGGTTCCCGACAGGAACCAGGCGAGCAAAGTGGGTACAAAATTCTCGACGTGGAAATAATTGGACGCCAAATGGGAACTCTCGATTGTGTGAAGTATGCGTAATTTTCCCTGTCTCTGTACTTACAGCCGCTTTTTTTTCTTTTTTTTTTGAGAATACAGTTAAACGTATTTTTCTTACAGACACATTTTGAAGAATCACAATTTGAAAATTGTCGACAAGATGGATGGAAGAAATTAAAACCCAATGCGATACCAACATTGTTCGACGTACCAAATCCACCGCCTAGAATTGATCCACTTCCTCGTAAATCGTTGTATAAGGTTTTTATTCATTTTTTTTTTGCACAATAAGGAATTATAATTAAAGGATGTTTTTCTTTTCACAGGAACATTCAAGAACTGTGGTGAACGCTCCTGTCGATTTGAATGCTACAAAAACTGCAATAATAGAGCTAAAGGTACCAGTTAAAAAATAATGCAGAGTTCAGTTTTACAAATAGTGACGTACAGTACATTTATAAATAGAACTTGATTATGTTCTGTTTTGGTTTTTTTAGAATATAATTGACGATGAAAAAAGAGCCTTCAAGCAGGAGCCTGATTCCGTGTCAATGTTTGAAGAACCTGAGCCAACAAATTTGGAGAACGAGGTAATTATTAATTGTACAATACCAAGTATATAGTATGTACTGTGCACAGAAAAAAAGCGTATAGAATATTATGATGTTAAAATAGACACGTTCATTATTTTGTCTGTTACAATTTGTTATTAACCAAGCGATTTAATTTTTCTATCGCAAGAAAAATGTTTCTTCGGGAATATTGAACAATTTCCCCTTGACGTTTTCATAAGTCATGCATATTTAGTTATTACAATGCTTCATTTTCGGTACTTTATACATTTCATTGCTTTCGAAATTATATTAATATTGGTTTTTGTTTGACAGACGGATGAGCTATCTCAGCTGAGATGCGAAAATAGCAAATTACGATGTGAAAATAGCCAGTTACGAGATGAAGTTTGTAAGCTGAAGGAGTTGATAAACCAGAAGGAGACAGAGAACAAGAAACTGCAGCAACAATTTATCGATATCGATGCATCTAGACGAAAATTTTTAAGTGATGGCCAAATCCAAATGCTAGAACAAGGACGGGTGTCACAGTGGCCCTATGAATGCATCGTTAAAGGCCTGAAGTTGCGATTTGCACTATCCGTCCATGGCTATAATTATCTACGCAGTACTGGCTACCCACTGCCTTCCTACAGTACAATTATGCGGAGAGTACAGGATTTTCAACTGGAATTCGGGATTTTCAAAGATGTCCTTGAACTTTTAAAATTCAAGGTGGCGCAAATGGAACCAGATGATAGGTTTTGTGTTGTATCATATGATGAAATGCATATCAAGCAGCAGCTGGATTACAACAAAAGGGATGGTAAATTTGTCGGATATGCCACTATGGCATCAGATCTAAATTCTGTCGGGGAAAAAATTTATTTAGTCGTTGTTCGCGGAATTAAAAATCGATGGAAGCAAATAATCGGGTGCCATGTAACGTGTAAGGCAGCGATTGATGCCCAAATACTGAGAGACTTTACGAAAGAATGTATCTCAGCTGCGGAAAACGTAGGGCTTGTTGTTCTATCGCTATCATCAGACTTAGACAGCAGGAACAGAAGCTTATGGACGTCCTTAAACATCCACGCTTCCAGAATAGGACTCCGTAGAAATTCTTTTATTTTTAATAATCATCAGATATATGCCCACCCAGACCCATGTCATTTGCTGAAAAATTTGAAATGTGCTGTGCTTAGGCAAACGCTGTATTTACCCGAAGAGTTTGTAGAAACAGAACAGCTTCCCACAAATGAAGTTAATGGAACTTATGTGAAACAGCTGTGGGAGCATGAGATGTCAAATGGTTGCGAAAAACGATTGCTGCATCATCTTCGAAGGGAAGATATGGACCCTACGAATTTTGAAAAAATGAATGTTGGCGCAGCTGTTCGGTTTTTCTCGCCGAAAACTTACAGTGCATTGAAAACTGCAATCGAAAATAAGATATTGTCTGAAAGTGCTCTAACGACTGCCTACTTTATTCTGGTAATACACGAATGGTTTTCAATTATGTCCTCCAAAGTCAGAAAGACCGCGATCACTTCACGCAATTGCGACCGTAAGTATATCTTCCTTCACACAATTATTGACTTGTTCCAAAACGCCATTTTCGGTAGCGGTTGGAAGCCACTTAATTACGGTTTCGTTCTCTCTACTTTGTCATTTTGCGATACTGCTGAATTTCTCATGAAAAATGGCTTCCATTTTGTGTTAGGGCACCGCTTCTGTCAGGACGCAACTGAAAACATTTTCTCGACGATACGAAATAAAGCAGGATCTTTGCCCACTGCGCTTGAGGCTTTGAGAGCAATTAGATTTATTACTGTATCGCAATTTGTATCTGATGTAAAGCGAAGCAATTATGTTAGTGACTCTGACGTTTTTTTGTTAAATTTTTGTAAAGAAAAAAAATCGTCTAATGCAATGTTATCTACTTCCTTAAGTGTGTCTCTTGATGTTTCAGCTGAAA